>BRKX01000004.1:52646250-54067500 GCA_026008535.1 Perilla frutescens
TATCAGCATTTACAATTGTGTAGTTAATTTATTATTCACTTGAGAGAGGTTAATAAATTAACGGATTACGATTGCATAACACGAGTCTGCTAGATCGAGAGATTGATAGGTATCATGAGGAGAATAAATCTGAGGTGCTAATTGGAGTTAGACAATAATTTGAGATCGAAAGATAAGAATTAGAGTCTAATCTACTTTCATAACTTGCTTGAGAGAGAGGCTGTGATTAAATTAGTGATTCTCCTACAAGATTTACAATTAAGTTGGTTTAATAAATTATCTGAAAATCGAGGCATCCATTTAGCATCAACACCATAGGATCCGTCTTTTCATCTGCTTATCCAGTTTTCTCTGTTTGATTTATTTATTTCTTTATAGCATTTTAGTTAATTAAAATCAGTCTTAATTTGGTTCTCTAGATAAAGTGATACAACATAATTGAGTAATTAGCTGCTTTGCATTGCCAGTCTCTGTGGATACGATCTTGCTCACCAGTATTTTGCTGTATTGTGCTAGAATCTAATAATAATTTTATAATATCATGTGCAAATTAATGATGCAATTAGAACGTAAAATTTAGTAATATAATTTAATTGGACATATAATACATTATTTTTGTTTACATTTATTGTACTACTTTAAAGATAAATATAAAACAAATCAAGACTACTTTAATATTATTTTTCATTCTTTATTTTAATTTGTATACCTATTATCCATGTCATCCTTTTCTCCACTCTCAGCCCAATATGACACATGCTCTTCCTCCAATTAGGATTAACTTCAATAGTTATTAAAAGACACTATTTTCTGATGCGTTATTTTCTATTCTTTTATTTTAAGCTCGAGTCATGCCCACAAGTATGTAAACATTTTGTAGGATTGTGATGGGAATATGATATGTAACCTAACAAAACAAATTACCACAACTTCCATGATTGGATTATCGAGACTCAAAGGATAAAGTGTGATTTCATTCAAGGAACTCAAATGAGAAATAAACTCAAATACCAAACACAATCTAGAAATACTAAATCAAATGAAATATTATGAAATGATAAGGTAATGGAAGAGACTCTAGGACATGGATACACAAAGTTCATAGGTTCATCTCTCGATTCTCACCTACATTAGAATGCAATACAGATGATTATCTCTAATACAATCCAAGATTATATTTTCCAAAAGTACAAGAGTTTTATATTCCTTCCACATACTCAATATTCCTGAAAAATACAAGTACATGAATTTGATCCCTACATGTTCACATGATCACAATATCTTTCAAACAATGTGAAACACAACATTTGATGCCAAATGAAGGCCACTCAAACAACATCATAAGCAATAGTGTAGGAATCAAAAACTTGAAAAAAGTATATAGATATAGATTAACCCATAGATGAGAACAAGATTCACAATATTTACCACATCCTAGAGCCCTAAGGCTCTAGCCAACCATATTTACATCCATAGATTGAACAAAGGGAAAGTTAACAAAAATCATCCTAAATAAACAAATACAAGAGAGTGAGGAGGAGATAAAACCTAATGGAAACAACTTCTCTTCAATCTCTTGGCTTGAATCTTCAAAATTGATGGATGCTCTTCCATTTTTACTTGGTTTCCTTGTTCTCTCCCAAAAATTGTGTATTTTGTGTTACGAAGAAGTGTCTTTCTTTTCCCAAAAATTGGATATATATATATATATATTATAAGAATCAATAGTTGAGTTTTAAAAGTCAAAAGGAGAAAAAACTCGGATCCCTTCACCCGGAACTATGCTTGAATTTCACTGTGCAGTGGGGGAGGTCGCGCTTCAAGGTCGCTTTTCATGCACACAAAATCGGCTCTCTGAAGGGCCAAAACGCGAGCTTTTGGCTGCGTTTGACACTCGCGCTGTAAGGTGTTATGAGACGCAACCTGGGAGAGGTCGCGCTTGGAGCTCGCTCTTGGTACTGAACGGAAGCGCAACCCAGGGCTACTCGCGTTTGCAGGTCGTGTTTGGTAATGCCCTGAAACGCGACCTCAGACTGTCGCGTTTGAGGGTCGAGTTTTGAACAAAGGAATTCATGTCTCTGAAGCTCTTACAGCGCGACATTTTGGTCGCTTTTGGAGCTCGAGTTTGGCTTTGTACTCAGACGCTACCCAAGGAATTCGCGTTCCAAGGTCGCGTTTGAGCTTCGAATTTGTTTTTCTTCCCTTCCTCATTGGTCAAATCTCCATTTTTGCTTTAATTTCAAACGTTAAGACCAAAATTCCTGTATTGACTACACTTATTAAGAAACGAGCATTTAAACCATATTTACAATATTTACAGCATAATTTACATTAAAACATATTGCATTTAAAACTAAATGCAACCAAAAAAAGTGTAATAAAAACACTCATCATCTTCCTGTCAAAACTACACAAACTCGTGACATATTAGCATTAAACAAATCAAAGCTAAAACTGTCATAATGGGGTACTTAATCAACCAAAATATATGCAAAACAAGACCCAAAGTACATATAAACCTCATGTTTATCATGTATGAGTCTTAGAAATTAACAAATAAATATATATGTTAACTTTTATTATTTTCAATAATCAACATTAGAAAGAAGACATAAAGTGGTTATAAAACTAAAGAGAGATTTTTTTTAGATAATTGTAAACATATAGAAGTTAATATTTCAACTACATGAAGTGATGAAAACTTATGCTTAATTACAAGTAACTTTAAGACAATATGTAAATCAATAATATATAATCCTTTAGTATCACTTACACTATATAATGACAATAGTAACAACTAATATGTACTAAACTTTATTATTTTCATAAATGATAAAAAATTGTATAAGACTATCTTACATGTCAAAATTCGTAGGATGGGTCAAAGTTCAGATCCAATTTTAACCAATTAAAAAAAAAAAGAATATTAATTCTTGTATGCTACAAAATCAAAGTGAGAATTTTCTCATGTGAGCGAAAGTGTTCACGTTTTAGAGATAAAAAGAGGTGTCACAATTTCATTTTTCAAATTTGAGAAAAGGGGGGCGAAAATGCTAGAATATGTTAATGATTGTCATGTATATTTTGAATTCGTGATAAAAATGAGATTTTAACTTGTAAATATTGATGTTTTGTCACTCGATTTTGGGTCTATAAACTACATAAATTACAAATATTATCAATAGGTTCAAAAATACGTTCAACTATTTTTTTTTTTCCAATGCTATTGATCATGTATGTTTAAAAATATATTTCTAAACACGCCTTGTATTTTTTAAAATGAATTTTTGAACATAGCCTTTTATGAAAAATATATTAAAAAATGAATGGTCATTTGAGTAATTTAGTAATTAATTGATTTTTAATTAGTGGTGTATAAAGTAAATTATGTTGCGTATTTAGAAACACAATCCAACTATAAGGTATAAATATTATATTTTTATTCAATTTCCTTCAACTTTTACAAGGAAATTGTTCTGAGAAATTAAAACCAATATAACCACAAAAGAGATATCTATTTTTAAACCACAATTAATTTTATTTTATACCTAATATAATGCATAAATGGAAAGTTCTGTAATCAACATAGATTCGCCTAAAATTACTCAGTAAAAAAAAACATTGATGAGATATTCTATTCTTATTTAAAAATACATTAATCTAAGAAAAAGTTCAAAGGATTAATGTTGATCGTAAATATATATTCTTTTAGATCAATTTAAATATCATTCTTTATTATGCACACTTTTATTCTATTTCATATATATGCTGAATTTATATTTCAGAAGATATACATATACTATTCAACATAGAATTTAATAAAATGATAGATTACTTATTTTTTATTTTTAGATAAAATAATTTATTTTAATGTTATTAATATATTCTTGTACTAATAATTTATTAGATATTTATTAATATTTTCGAATTATAATATAACTTATAACTTTAAATTTTACATTTTCAAATTTTTTTAAGTTTACATATATATTATAATACTTTTTTAATTAGTTAAAAATCATACATGTGATATCCACTCGTTACCATAAAAGAAACAATAATAATAAAAAAATCATCAAAATTTTCGTTTTGAAATCTAACAAAAACAACATATACATTTAGCGTTTTCATCAAACCCCTCCCCCATCCCACCAAATTCTACCGCTTGCTGTTCTTGCAGCTCCGATTCCTTGTAACGATACAAAATCGCAACAACGATAAAAACTAGAAGATTCACTCCCATCAACCAAGACAAACTCCAGTAGTACTTATCCAATCTACTTCCATTCAAATCATGCTGAAACCAGTTCATTTTCCCGCCTCTTTCACTCACTTTTCCGACAACATAAACCGAAGCGACACTGCTCAAAATCCCCACACCAAACACTGCATTAATCAGAATCCGAAAGTAGCGCTGTGTTGTGGGAGGAGATTGATCAACAAAGAAGCAAATCGAGCTGTAATCGAAGATTCCCCGAAACGCTCCGAGCAAAGCAAACTGCGGCAGCAGCCAAAACATGCTCATCGGCACTGTTTCATCAGGCTTCTCGACGAGCCCGTGCTTCTGCACCACTGCAAGCCTCCGGTTCTCCACCTTGGCTGCAGTGATGCAGCAGAGGATCGCGAGTATCATTGATACCGTGATCCCTATTGGTGGAGCGAGATTTCTCTTTCCCGATCGGGCTAGACGATTTGCAAGCATAGAGTAGAGTTTTGTGCTTTGGTTTTGAGCTTGATCGAAGAACAAAAGAAGGGCTACGGAGGGGAGCTTGAGGCGGCCGACTTTGTGGTTGAGATGGTCTAATTGCTCGATGAAGTAGGTGAATCCGATGGCGGAGACGACGCCACATAGGATGAATGTCGTCCAGACAGGAAGCATGCGTATGATGGCCTTGGTCTCTTCCACTTCCGTCACCGTGCAAAGTCTCCACATCTTCTTTGCTTGTTCCGCTAGAGGCTCTGTTGGTAAAACTATTGCAGCCTTGTCCAAACATCTGAAAATCAAGAATGTGAGTGTCAGACAAAAGCTGTACAATAAACGGGTCTGTTAAAATCCATGACTGTACTCATATCTGTTAAAATTCAAGTTAACTAACACTAGTGGATCTGTTGATAAAAAGAAGTGGAAGGAGAAGAACATCATGACCTGAGGCTCTTTGTATGTGGAGTGACATAAATTTGAGGATGGTGAAGCTCAAATAGCTCCTTAGGATCTCTTGGGATCCTATGGAAAAGCTTCAAAACTGCAGCCACGAAAACTCGAACAACGGCCGTTAGAGGGCTCCCCTGAGGCTTGGCATACTTGTAAGAACACGATCCGCTCAAGAAAAGCAGAGTGGAAACTAGAGTGCATATGGCCGGAATCCCAAACCTAAGAGACCATGGCTTTATGTAAGGTAGCCCGAAAACTGCAACGAAAGTGAAGAGGATCGTCACCAACATGCCATAAAAAAACTTCCAGAATGTTCTCTGCTGATCTTCATTGTTTTCTAAATGAAAACCATCATCATTTTCTTGCTGAACTAATTGCTCCGCCATGAACGAGTTCCAAGAAGTCATGTGGCCGGACATGCCGAAAGCTATCAACGGCAGCGCAGTATAGAAGAGTACTTTCTGCACTTGGCTGATGCATTCCGGCTTGTACTCTCTGCAGTTTCCCATTGCACGTCCGAGCCCTGTTGGAGTCGACATTGCCAAGAATCCTAAGCCCTGAACGTGATCAAAAAATCGATTAATTGATTAAAGGACTCGTTTGATTGAATGAAAAAAAAATATATATATATATATATATATATATATATATGCATATATATTAGTTGAAGGGGATCGAGAATTTACAGCACTGTAAGAAAAGGTGGAGAGTAATAGGATCCAGTAATTCCCTATTATGGTTTCAGCTAGATATGTGAGGGGTAGTGGCTGAATAGAAACGACGCCCCAAAACACGTTGACGATTGCGGCGGCGCGTGTGAATCCGAGCTTCCAAACATTCGTTAAATACGCCATCATTACGTACATGGCGTACACCGCCACTATGTCGACCCACATCAGAGCTGCATGCAAGTGGTATAAAAAACTAGCTTATATATCATAATCGTAATAATGTATATAATAATAAATAATTCAACACGACTTCAATTCAAATATATATGTATGCATATATATTTCACAATTATTAATTATAGATATATTGTGATCGATTTTACGATTATGTGTAATTAAGAATCAATGATTCTCACCAACTACTCTCACAACTGTCGCCATTGATTGGTCCCTCGTTCTGCGCTCCACAAAACAATACAAAGAAAATGAAATAATTAAACCGCACTTGAAATATTTAAAACTTCGAAAATTCAGCTAAGTTTAGCTCCTAAATAAAATAATGTAGGCTTATTTGCAGAGGCGGGTTATATATACAGAGAGAGAGAGAGAGAGAGAGAGATTCATGCATCTTTCGTTGAATTTGAAGGTAGAGTAGAGAGTTGAATTTTGAGTTAAAGTCAACTCCAACAAAAAAGGGACAGTAGATACCGTACTGAAATTCCATCTTTAGTTCGTTTCACACATGAAAGAGAAGCAAGAAATTGATGCACTAATAGAAATATATATATTTATAATTATCAACAATATAACGATTGTGAATTTGATCTAAAAAATTAGACACGTCTCTCTTTGACGCGGATCTAGACTGCTGAAAATCGACAAATCGTCAGCGTCAAGGGAAAATACTAGGAAATGGAGATCCATATCTAAGTTAGGCAATCTCATTTTATTTTATTTAATTACATAATTTTTCTAATCATATATATATCGAGTCGAATAGAGCGGCTGATTCTGTTCTTGTCGTTTAATTCTTCACATATCTACGTCCATCTTGCTTGTTGTGGGGCAGTGGGGTAGGAAGTTTCATAAGATATCCTAGCTTTTGATTTTATTTAAAATAATACAAAGTAATATAATTTTATTATAATCGCAAAGACTCCTGTACATAAGATGTACATCAGACGGTCAACGTGTTGGCCAGGTCAACGCGCGTTGACTCGGTCAAAGCGTTGACCAAAAAAATCGTGAAAACAGATGATATTTTTTATGGATACAACTGATACTTTTTTTAATTTTGAATGATACTTTTTAGTATTTCGATTGATATTAATCTCAACAGTTTTTTTCTTTATTTTTTTTTCTAGCCAATACTTTAATTTATTGATACAAATGATACTTTTGGGCCTTTGAAATGATACTTTTCAGTATTATGAATTATACTAATTTTGACGGATTTTTTAGTCAAAGCATTGACTGGGTCAACGCGTTGACCGTCTGATGTACATTTTATGTACAGAAGACTTGCCCTATTATAATATATGTACATATTAATATCTAAATTATTCTAAATAGCAACATGGAAGAATTAGGCAATATATGCTACCAAGTATTTTGCTTACAAAGCATTTATGTATAGGACACTTGTACTTTATAATGTTAAACCATTATGTGTGTATATATATGCCATAATGTATGAATAAAGATATAAGTTTTGGAATATCATTTTCTTTCTTCTAAGTTATCCCCGTATATATAACTTATTATAATTATAATTTTTCTTTATAATAAATTTGATATTTTTTTAAGATATTCGTAATTCCACGCTACCTAAATTTAATTACAAATATGAGATTTTATAGTATTTTGATTGAGGATAAATTTTAGAGAAAATGTATAAAAATTGATAAACATCAAATAATTTAAAACAAGGTTAAAAATATACAACATCAAATAATATGAAACAGAAATAATGGAGTAATATGTTTGTTTGTAAAATCAAAAGGCTTTATTAGGGAAAGGACTGGCATCTAGTGTGTCTTTCATACTACATGTGCTGAAAATATAAACGAATATTAATAATAGTGAATACTAAAATATAATTGCTAACATAAATGAATGTTAAATCAAGTTATTGTGAGCATTATCATCTACCACTGTTAGCATATGATAATGCTAACAGTATATGTAATGCATATGTTAGTAACATTATAACATTAGCATTGTCAAATGATATTGTTAGTATTCTCGTATACTAACGGAAGCATTATACGTTGTTATAGGGTTTATCATATCAATTTTAAGGTTCAAAATTTAATTTTACTGCACTTCATCATATATTTCTATTAGCACTATCATATGTTAACAGAGGCATTGCATAGTGCTAAATAAGTGTATTACACAAATGCTAACGAAACAATAATGTAGTTGATTGAAGCCAAATAATGCAACTTCTAACCTTCAATCAAACACCCATAACTTTGTCCATGATTAATAATTTTTAAAAATTATTTTTTATTGAAAGGTAGGCTTGACTAACTTCCCAACCATATAAAACTCGTCGTTTTATTATTTCATAGCAAATTTGGTTTTGCGTTTAAAATTACGTGTTGTGCCATTTAATTACTTCATAACAAAATTAATTTTGCGTTTAAAGTTACGTGTTGTGCATTAAGTGATACTGTTTCGTTAGTGTAACGACCAACTTTTTAATTCTTTTCATTTTTAAATATATTCTCTTGATCTTGTAGTTACGACTGATTTATAATCAGATAGTTATATTTATTTTAGTCGTCATGCCCGCAGAGAAAATTAAAATATAATTATATCAAGAATTCATAATATGAATAAAAATATGAAAATATAATAATTTATGTGCCCAAATTCCATAATAATCCAAAATTTAAAATAAATAAATAAATAAGAATGATGATGATGATGATGACGACACCACCACCACCACCACTACTATGTAGTACTATTGTTCTCCTAAATCCCACGATTAATAACTGTAGAACCGCTGCCCTTTTGGATGTTCATCTAGATCTTTCTAAAGTCCTAGATATCAAAGGTCTCCACTTATTGCAACCTTTCATATTGTGGAGGTTACAGTTGTGTTTTAATGGTGGATCAAGTGTAAAGCCTCACTTTGGAGCCTATAAAAGGGGCTTTCTATCCTCATTTGTAGACACACCAAACAAAGATCATTTCCTCTCTTCTCTAGTTCTCGATTCTCTCTTTTGAGCAAGCTTGAGTTCTAGATTTAGTTTGTGTTTTGAAGGTTGTGCTCCAAGTTTTGAGTTCTAGCTCCGTTTCATCAAGTTCGAGCATAGTGTTCAGTTCGCCGGAGGAAGTTCCGATTCATCCGTTGTATCCTGGGAATCAAACGTCCATACGGGACGAATTTGGTTTAAGGAAACTGTGATCTCCACAGGCCTTGGATTTCTATAAATTTGGTTATATCATTTCGATATTTAAATTATTTCAAGTTGTTGATATTTTGATCTTCAACTTTTATTGTTATTACGTTGTTATATTATTTTGTTCAGCTAGAGTCAACAATCTTAAACCAAATTGTACTTGAAAAACCCTAGTTTTCAACATGTCTAGTGAACAGATGAACAACGTCATCGCTAACGTCGCCGCCACCACTGCTAACACTGTGAGGATCGGTGTTATCAATGTTCATGTCAATCATGCTGACAAGCCGGAGAAATTCAATGGCTTAAATTTCAAACGGTGGCAACAAAAGATGTTGTTTTACTTGACAACATTGAACCTTGCGAGGTTCTTGACTGAAGACCCTCCGACATTGGTGGTAAATGCTTATGCTCAAGCTGTTAATGCGTTTGATGCATGAAACCACTCAGATTTTCTGTGCAAGAACTACGTGATGAACTGCTTAGTGGATACACTATGCAACGTGTATTGCTCTATCAAAACGGCTAAGGAACTATGGGAGTCCTTGGAGAAGAAATATAAGACTGAAGATGCTAGAGCGAAGAAATTTCTTGTAGGTCGATTTCTCGACTACAAGATGGTTGATTCAAAGACCGTGATCAGTCAAGTGCAAGAGCTCCAAATAATATTGCACGATATTCATTCTAAAGGAATGGTGGTGAGTGAAACTTTTCAAGTGGCTGCTATCATAGCGAAGCTACCACCGAATTAGAAAGATTTCAAGAATTACTTGACTCACAAGAAAAAGGAGATGACCGTTGAAGAGCTTGTCATTAGACTTCGCATTGAAGAAGATAACAAGAGCTATGATAAAAGACTGTTTACTCCTCCAGAGGCTAAGGCAAATACGGTTGAGCATGGTGAGAGCTCAAGACGGAACTCTAATAAGAAATCTAATTTTGCAGGTAAAAAGATGTTAGGACCGAAGAAGGAGAACTTCAAGAAGAAGTTCAATGGGAATGCTTCAATTGTGACAAGCATGGTCATAGGGCTTTCGATTGTACAAAGTCGAAGAAGAGCCAAGAAACACACATGGTGGAAAACCTCTCCATGGATGTTGAAGAGATGCATCTGGCTGCAGTGATCTCCGAGGTGAACCTTGTTGGTTCAAACCCTCGGGAATTGTGGGTTGATACGGGTGCTACCCAGCATGTGTGTTCAAACAAGGGTGGGACTTGTCAATAATACAAATTAAACTTCATCAATATTTTTAATTTGGAGAGTCAATTCACCCAATTATGATTATAGAGTGATGCTATTCGGCCACATTATGGCCGGCCATAATTTTCTAATTATGGTATATCTTCATTATAAGGTAAGTTTTCAATTTAATTCTCAATTAGTGATTAATAATATTTTATTATTATATCCTTCCCATTAATTTTAGAAAGATTTGACTTGTTAATTTTAAAAATTTAAATCATCCACAAAATCTTATTAAAATATGAAAGGATCCTAACTAATATATATTAAATCAATTGAAATCTGAAATCACTGAAAACTTCAATTGATTTGATGTGCATTTGTTATTCAAAATCTCATTAAAATATAAATATAATCCTAGCTAATATT
Organism: Perilla frutescens; assembly: GCA_026008535.1. Taxonomy (NCBI): domain Eukaryota; kingdom Viridiplantae; phylum Streptophyta; class Magnoliopsida; order Lamiales; family Lamiaceae; genus Perilla; species Perilla frutescens. Next base: position 52,657,102 of record BRKX01000004.1, read on the forward strand.
GAATCATTTGTAATATGAAAGCACCGCAAATTCAATGGATTTTACTAATATCAACTCTAAGCCACATGTCCCAATTTTAAAATGATATCGATTTTACCAATATCAACTCTAATCAACTGTTGTCGATCCCATTCATTTTACGATAATTGAATTGATTTTACTAATATCAACTCTAAGCAACATGTCCCAATTTGAAAATGATTCCGATTTTACTAATATCAACTCTAATCAATTGATGTCCTAATCATTTTACGATAATTGAATTGATTTTACTAATATTACACTCTAAGCAATATCAACTAAATTAAGAACTCCAATCATATCCCAAGTAATAACATATAATTAAAAAAAAAAGGAACTATTGAACGTAGACGAAAAAAAAAGATCCTACGTAGTCAAACTAGTATTTATTGTTTATTTTAAATAATATAATTGAAATAGAAAATCAATAAATTATGTAAATTGTGTTGAAGGGAGTCAATTTAAACATGATTATGGGATCAAATTTTAAAATAAATAAATAAATTATTGAAGCGAAAATATGTTTTTAACATGAATGTAATCCTTAAATTAGTTTTGTGTGTAATTTAGTTTAACATTTAGCAACTTACAATAATGCGTATTAATATTATTGTAGAGTAGAATACTTTATGATATATATATATATATATATTTTATTCTAATGTATAGCTTATGTATATTCGAATTTCTTTTAAATTTTTATTTATTTGTTAAACGAGGATATTGATTTATAAATCATTAAAGAAATCAATAACAAATATGAAGGCGAAATGAAATCCAACATAATTTATTATATTTGATGATAGATAAATAGATCGAAATATAAAATTTCGAACTAATTTTACATGAAAATTAAAGATAGAAATTGAAAGTTGGTACAAAAAAGATGGAAATTAAAAGTACCAACATAGAAAATAATCATTAGTGATAAACGAGCTACACTTCACTTGAGCTTGAGTCAGAGATCACGATCAGCGGAATGTCATCGTTTCCGGTGGATCTATTAATCTCCAAAAACATTTCGTACAACTTGGTGAGGGGACTATTTTCCAGAATAATGTCCTTGATGATTACATCATCCAAAAACTTAATCAAACGATTAAAAAACTCATTTATCGCTCCTTTGAGTTTGGTATTTTCCTCTTGAATATTCTTATAGAGAATTCCAATGCTCGGAGGTGAAGGGGCCACTGTCCATTCAGACGATTGGGCGCGCTTCATCTGTGGTGTTGGTGGTGAGAACAATTTTTTGGGTGTACACTTTTTGCTGGAACTGCCAACCATTTTGTTATTAGATGAGTAGAATACGTTGCACGATTACTATGAAGGGGTAGAATTGAATATAATTTGTGATTTGGGATTGTCAAAATATGAAATATATATAGGATGAAAATTAACTAGTTTACCCGTAGAGATCTTGTTCCACAAAATCATTATTTGTTTTTTTGAAATTATTTTGGAAACAAATCGAATGGTTTTTTGGATATCTAAATTACTAGTTTTAGACGTGGAGATAAGGAAAATTAGCTAGCTTTGGACAAATATTTTTTGAAACAAATCAAATTATTTTTTTTAATATTTTTTTAGAAACAAAAGAAAATCTTATAATCTCTTAATTAAATTATGTAAAAGCAAGAAAAATCAATCAATGAGTGTGCCACCAGAATTGGTTGAAAATTTCATGCTACTACTCGCTCCTCATTATGCCACTTTTTTTAAAACTTTTTTTGGTTTGTTATTAAATGGTGATTTGTATAAATTTTCAAGTATGAATTTTAAAGTGTTTTATATTGAACGGATTTTATGTAGTTAATTTAAGAAATTTTAATAAATAATGAGTAGTCGCATGATTTTTTTTTAAATAGATCTCTAACATCGCTAGTTGTTTAATTTTTTTGCTTTCACGTAATTTAGTTCATAAAGATTGAATTGAGAGGTTATAAGTTTGCCCTTTTTTTGTTGTGAATAACAATCATATAAAATTCCAATTAGATATACTGTGTAATTCAATTAAATAATAATTAATTACATGTTATTTTTTAACGGAAAAGTTAACCTGCCATCTGATGAACAAGCACCTCATGAAATCAAACGTAAATGTACAAGGACTTATTATATAAAAAAAATGTACAGGGACCTAATAAAACAAAACGTAAAAATATAAGGACCAAATGAAATCAAACATAAAAGTATAAGGACCCATTTAAACAAAAAAAATAGTATAGGGACCTAATGAAATAAAAAGTAAAAGTGTAAGGACCTAAAAATGTATTTTGTTTTTACTTAACAAGCTCGATGCCAAGCTGAGTAGTGCTAAGTTGAAGCTTGATTCGTTTATTATATCGAGTGAGCTTCGATCATTAGTTATCAAATACTTCGAGGCTCACAATTTTATTCAAGATTAATCGAGCCTAAATGAATCTTCTAAATTTAGATTTACATTTAAATATTCACTAGTATGTATCGTTTAAAATATATTATTTTATTCATAGACAACACTATATTTATTAAAATTCATTTTTTCTTGTAATGAATTAATTTAATGAATTCCATATAGTTATTAATAATTATAGTCTAAAAATATAAATTTTACCATGTCAATAATTTTATATTTTCAAGTTAATTTACTCAACAAGCTCCTAACCAGTTGAGTAGTGCTAGGCTGAAGCTTGACTCGTTTATTATTGAGTGAGCTTCGATCTTTATTTATCGAATACTTCGAGGCTTGCAATTTTATTCAAGATTAATCGAGCCTAAATGAATTTTCTAAATTTAGATTTACATTTAAATATTCACTAGTATGTATCGTTTTAAGAATATATTATTTTATTCACAGACACACTATATTTATTAAAATTCAATCTTTTCTTGTAATGAATTAATTTAATGAGAATTCCATATAGTTATTAATAATTATAGTCTAAAAATATAAATTTTACCATGTCAATAATTTTATATTTTCAAGTTAATTTACTCAACAAGCTCCTGACTAGTTAAGTAGTGCTAGGCTGAAGATTGACTCGTTTATTATCGAGTGAGCTTCGATATTTAGTTATCGAATACTTCGAGGCTCGTAATTTTATTCAAGATTAATCGAGCCTAAATGAATTTTCTAAAGTTAGATTTACATTTAAATATTCACTAGTATGTATCGTTTAAGAATATATTATTTTATTCACAGACAACACTATATTTATTAAAATTCAATCTTTTCTTGTAATGAATTAATTTAATTAGAATTCCATATAGTTATTAATAATTATAGTATAAAAATATAAATTTAGATTTACATTTAAATGTTCACTAGTATGTATTAATTAATGTACTAATTAATCTGATAATCTCTTAATTTTAATTTATGAACTATAGTCTATTAATTTTACCGATTTACAATATGATCTAATAACATGTTGCCAAGGGTACGATAATGACTAACGACAATTGCCAACATGTTGTTTTATTATTATTATTATTATTATTATTATTATTATTATTTACAACATGTTCTTCATTTTCTATTTGAATTATATTATTTAAAATAAACAATATATATCCTATAGAATATACGGTATATTCTAAATCAATTTCAACAATTTATTCTAAATGAAAAGTAATTTCTTCCCCATTTAAGGTTTTTTTAATGGTATGATTATATTGCATGACTAATTGGTTAATTTAATTTGGCACGTACATATATTAGTGTTCTCTATTTTAAACAAGGGATTTGTTTGGCATATTAACTTTTGTAGTCGTATATAAATGCATATTCATCTATATAGTGAATACTTTCTTCTGCTTCTCTCTCTTTTCAAAACATGGCTGAGTACTCTTCGTGTTCTCCTCGTCACACATTTTCGCAAGGTCCTTACAAGTTACAAGTTGTGTGCAGGTCGAGGGAATTCCATACCCGACTGGTAATCTTTAATTTGGTAATCCTGATGTTTGTCAGTAGAGTGAATTTTCCTTCGTTATTTCTTTCATTTGAAACTCAATTGCATTTTTCCCTTTTTTGTCGAAGTATTTACCCAATGCTGCGAGGCAAATTTTTGGAACGAAATCAAGGTCAATCAGACTTAGTACAATGATTGGATTCGGTGCTTGTGATGTACGTTTTGAATATCGCAAGATTGGTAAAAAAAAAGAATCTCATGCTTCGTCTCACAGTTGGTTGGGCTAATGTGGCTCTACGTCTTGATATCAAACAAGGTGATGTACTTCATATACAATAAATTCCTCATGATAATATTCCAACGTACATGGTGGCTGTCTTGCCGATGGTTAAGCCCGATGATTAGTTTTTATATTTTGGAAGTTTTCTGTCATGTTTTCTTATGGCTTTCTCATACAGTATTTGAATTTTAGTTGATGTAGAAAATGTCCAAAACAGTATTCAAAATGCTGTGTTCAAGTTTCAATAACAAGTATGATCTTTTTGCACATAAACGCGCCATCTGCCAGCCATTTTGTTACTTTCCATCTAGAACTAATTACTCTAATTTTTTCATGAAATTTTATTCTAAATTTTAATATTGATATATATGGAAATTTTTTGTACATATGATTTTTATTTTTATTTTATTTTGTAGCCTTATGTTTTTCGTCAGTTATTCATTCGTCTTCATCTTTTCTGTACATACTCCATCATCCAAGAAGAAGACAAGATTAAATACTACATAAGTTAATTCTTGTATACTAATGAGGGAGAATCATTTGGGCTTTTGTAGACCTCTTTAGATGTGGCATAGTCTAGAACACGTTAACTTTGCTTTACACTAAATCACAAGATAAAAAATTGTTGTTGTACAACATGGGAGACAATAATTTATAGTTCGTCTCATCAATGTCATAAAACTAATTTTCTACAAAAAAATCCTAAAATTTCCTTCAATTTTTTATATATAAAATAATTCATCATTTAAGACAATCATAGTACACTTCTCATACAGACAATCATGTTTATTCGTCGTTGCTCATTTATTTGCAATTTCTGTTCAATGTACTTTGTTCTATATTAATATAATTCGGAGCATATGTTTAAGCATAGCCACAACTACTAAAGGAACACTGAAAACAGACGATGAATAATATGAAATAATTAGAGAAAGCATTATAGTCTATAGATGCATGAATGATTTACCAAAATAAAAATAATCGTGGGAACTATTAAACAAATATTAGAAAACATATAAATTATTTTGAGCTATATAAATGCATATAAATTAGTTGATGAAATGCCACACTCACTCACAACTAAAATAAAAACAAGTACTTAAAACACAAACGAAAAAAAGATATAATTTAAACCACTCCACTCCCTTCTATCCCGACTTCAACAACACTAGTTTTTGAGGCCGCACGTGTCCGTCCTTTGCGAGCTTTTGAACTCGCGGCTTTACGTCATGTTGTACTAGCCTCAACACCAGATGGAATCTGATTAACCTTTGGCCTTCCTTTGCGCCGAAGTTGCTGTGGATGCAATATAAGATTTCTTGTGCTAGGTATTTCTCCACTTTGAGAATTAGAAGCACTAACACGAGCTGCAGTTGTAGGAGTCCAATTAAGTAGCTCATTTTTCATTTCTTGACACCTTTGTTTGATAAAATTCATTTTATCTTGATAGTCAAACGCCAAATCACTACATTCTTGAAAATCTCTTTCAACCTCTTGAAACATTTTGAACTCCATTGTCATGTGTGGATATCCATCAGTGAAAAATATACTTGAATGTCGTCTGTACACATCCTTCCACCATCTTCTTAGTATGTATCTTTCATTCACAGTTCGGACATCTTTGACAGTTAAAACCTTCAATATATAAGCGCATAAAATGCCCTTAGACTCAAACTTCCTACAGTCGCAACACATGTAATCTCCGCCAGACCGATACTCCAACTTGTATGTGAATTCCTTATGAAATCGGTCGGTTATAATCGCAATTTCCAACACTTCATATATTTCGATTCCATATTGATTGCTCTGAGGATCCACTTCTACACGCTGCACATTGCAATTCCACATTCGCACAATTTCTTTTTGGAATAATACGAATATACTCTTTGTGTATGCTCTTTGAAACTGCTGCTCCCATTCAAAGTTCGAGATACATTTTATTACCTTATACTTGGACTCATAGTCAGCATGCATCTCCTTCTAATGCTTGTGGCTAATAGCAATTTCGTATTGTTCCACAAAAGCCTTCAAAGTTTTTCTTAAGGTAATGTACCCATCAAAAAAAGTATGCATTGATTCACTTCTTTGCGTCGACACCATACCGGCCCAAAAACAATTATTTAAGTAAACAGACACCTAACTTGACCTTTTCTCGTACAAGTCTTTCATTCACCTATTACTTTGCTGTTTGCGTTCCCTCTGGAATCCTTCCCACTTATGTTCAAATTCACCAATGGTGTAGCTATCATATATTATGGAATTGAATTCAGATACGACCTTATCAAAATCACCAATGCCTTTGAACTTTGCTACAGTCTTAGACAATATGTGCCATAAACAAAATCGATGAATGGTGTTCGGCATTACTTCCCTCACAAAAATTTTAATATTCTCAGCCTGATTAGTCAATATTGTCGTGGGATGAACACCTCCCATTGCTTCCACCCAGTTGGTGAAAAACCACTTGAAGGATTCAGCGTCTTCATGTGTCAACAAAGCACATCCTAATAGGATTGATTGATTATGTTGATTAACGCCAACCACACTTGCGAATGGCATTTCATATTGGTTAACAAGGTAGGTTGTATCGAAGCTCACCACATCATGAAAATCTTTATAGGCAGCTCTGCTATGAGGATGAATCCACATCACATTGCTAAGTCTACACTCGTCGTCTATATCCATTAGATGAAAAAACTTCATATCAATTTGTTGCATCCTCATAAAAAGTTTACGAAGTGCTTCAGCATCTCCATCACCGAGCCTCAACCTTCTCCTCTTGTCAATGAAGTTTCTACAATCTTTGATAGAGCAACCTAAGTTATGTAGAATGCCGACTTGAACTTCCAATAATCTAACATTTTTAGATGGTCGTATGCCTGCAATGTCATTAGCTTCTAATTGTCTCTTCATGTTGGTTGACAAACTCCTGTGAGCCAGAAGGAAAATAGACATATTTGGCTCTAGATCATGGTTGTGGATTGTGCATACCGTCGAGACCCTCCAAAATCTATTGTCATGTTTTAGAGCATTGGTACGAGCGGGACAATTGACTCTTTTCTTATATTTTTTCCAACTGGATTACGACCTCTGTCACAGCATAACATAAGATACTTATCTGCCTGTTTATTTCTAATGGTTATAGAAAATCCATTTCTCTTTGCATGAGCTTGATAGGTTTCATATAGAATCTCCATACTTTCAAACTCCATGTTTGTTTGAGGACCAGGTTGGATAAGTTCTTCATCGAGTTATTCTTCCTGAAATTCTTCATCGCGTGTCTCTTATGAAACGTGGTTCAGTGACATATCTCTCACTTCTTCATCTTGAGGCACTTTGTCGTCAGAATCGGGACTGAATATTGACAACATCAAAGCATTTCTTTCATGTTCGTTGGTATCCATGGAAATTGACAAATGATATGAGACTAGTTTGAGGTTGAATAATTCTTTTTTTTCCGCCTAGGTTCAGTAGTTCTTTTTTTTTTGGTTATATGTTATTACTTGGGATATGATTGGAGTTCTTAAATTAGTTAATATTGCTTAGAGTGTAATATTAGTAAAATTAATTCGATTATCGTAAAATGATTGGGACCACAATTGATTAGAGTTGATATTAGTAAAATCGGAATCATTTTCAAATTGGGACATGTTGCTTAGAGTTGATATTAGTAAAATCAATTCAATTATCGTAAAATGATTGGGATCGACGAGAACAATTGATTAGATTTGATATTAGTAAAATCGATATCATTTTAAAACTGGGACATGTGGCTTAGAGTTGATATTAGTAAAATCCATTGAATTTTCGGTGCTTTCATATTACAAATGATTCAATATTAGCTAGGATTATATTTATATTTTAATGAGATTTTGAATAACAAATGCACAACAAATCAATTGAAATTTTCGGTGATTTCAGATTTTAATTGATTCAATATATATTAGCTAGAATCCTTTTATATTTTAATAAGATTTTGTGGATGATTTAAATTTTTAAAATTAACAAGTCAAATCTTACTAAAATTAATGGGAAGGATATAATAGTAAAATATTATTAATCACTAATTAAGAATTAAATTGAAAACTTACCTTATAATGAAGATATACCATAATTAGAAAATTATGGCTGGACATAGTGTGGCCAAGAAGCATTATTGTACTATATATATATATATACACACACACACACACACAACACTGATAAGTGTTAATTACCAAGATCTATTTTGACACATAAAATACTATACATATAAACTACAAGTAAATTAAAACCATGTAAATAGATTAAGTTAACAAGACCATTCATTTTCAAAATATTTTTCGAAAATTCTTCTTTCTTTTTTTGCAATCGTGAAGATGATAATTAAAATATTTTATATTGGAAGATCTGTAAATTTTAATTAAAACTCAATGACCTATCTATACTATATTTTTAAATATAAAAAATGTGTTTTTTTACAACTTTGAGTTTACCTATAATACGGTCCCACATCAGATCTACAAGTAATTATGGATGGGTACTTAAGTTCGGTACTAGGTAGCCCTTTCCCAAGTCGAATGGCTCACACTCTGGACCGCTATGGTACCAGATAGCCCTTTTCCAAACCAGACGGCTCTCACTCTGGGTAACTTTAGGGCACCAGGTAGCCTTTTTCCAAGCCATACGGCTAGCTCTCACTCTGGGTAGCTTTCATTCTTGACCGTTTTGGCACCAGATCGCTCTCTTCCTGGTAGCCCTTTTCCGGGACAAATCGACTTTCAATGAAAACAAAAATGATAGGAACTCAAGTCAAATGCCCTAACTCCACCACAAAAGCTAACTCAAAGGTGGAGGGTTAACCTTTAACTTAAGTACCCATCAATAATTGCTTGTGGATCCGATGTGGGATCGTATTATTCTACCCACCTTAACAAGCCGAACGTCACCCATCAACAATTGTTTGTGGATCCGATGTGGAATTATATCATTCCACCTACTTTAACAAGTCGGATGTCCTCGGACGGCTCACACTCTAGACCGTTTCAGTACTAGGTAGTCATTTCCCGAGCCGGATGGCTCACACTCTGGACCGTTTCGACACCAGGTAGTCCTTTTTTCAGGACAAATTGACTCTCAATGAAAGCACCAATGATAGAAACACAAGCCAAAGGCCTTAACTCCACACGTCACCCATCCACAATTTCTTGTGGATCCGATGTGGGATCATATCATTCCACCTACTTTAACAAGTCGGACGTCCTCGGACGGCTCACACTCTAGACTGTTTCGGTACTAGGTAGTCTTTTCCCAAGCCGGATGGCTCACACTCTGGACCATTTCGGTACTAGATAGCCCTTTTTCTGGGACGAACCTGTCAGCAATACCAATCTTAATCCAAGTCCAAGAATAGCTCCGTAAATTCTGTAAAATCAAATCCACAAGATTAGTTCCAAGAATAGATTAGTTTCCATAAATTAGTGAACCTTTGCTTCATATATTCTAGCAAATATAATCGGTAGAAATAGAATTCTAATACAACAGATTTCACAGTTCTTGATATTCTAGTAAATGTTTAATCACTATTTCATCATAGTATCAAAGCAGAAGCGATCCTAAACGGATCTCTGCTATTTTGCATCATCATTTACCACGGAACAAACTTGTAAACCCGATGGTCGCAGAAGAGGGCAGCCTATCGAGTATACAGACATCTCTGCCCGGAGCAGATGCCCTGGCACAACAAATGGCTACCCTGTTAAAGCAGTGCAGTTAGAACCCAACTGACAATCGAAATACAGAAAGTAACCAAAACCAAGTTGTGACAGTCAATGTCAAGTTAAACGAGTTTAACTACTCGCTATGGTCTCGAATGATTCACCTTGCCATCAGAGGGAAGGGTTGCCTCAATCACATCACTGGCCATCCTCCTTCCCCGAACCAACCGATCCAGCATACCACAAGTGGTACCAAAATGATCTCATAGTCATCTCCTGGATTATACAGAATATGGAACCAATATTAGCCAACAACTACATTCAATACAAGATAGCCAAAAGGCTGTGAAAAGGACTTGCAACTACTTATAGTGTCGGCAGGGACTCGGTTCAAATTTTTGAACTCACAATACAAGCCAATAGCCTCAAATAGGGACAAAGTACAATCGAAAACTATTACAGCACATTACAACGATTATGGGCTGAAATAGATGAAAATCAATCGAACTTAATGGAGTGTGAAACTGATATCAGTACCTATAATCAAATCCAGTCTGAAACTTGTTTGTTTTAACTCTTTGTCAGAGTAAGTGATAAGTACGAACCTGAAAGGCGGGACATCCTCAAGATAGACCATTTACCGACGGTGGAGGCTGTCTATGCTCTCATTTGAATAGGGGTTGCTCGAAGAGGTATATGGGGATCAGAAACCACAGATGGTCCTATTGAGATCGGGAGTAAGCTGGTAACCCACAAATCTCATCAAGACGGTGAGGCTCTGGTAACCAGAGGGTTCCGACAGCCTAACCGGTCAGCCCCGTCCAAAAATGGTAGCTTATCATCCCAGGAGAAGATCAATAAGAGTAAATTGAAGTGTTCCCACTGCGGTATGACAAAGCACACAAAGAAGATGTGTTTTCAATTGGTAGGGTACCCTGAATGGTGGGAAGATAATCACAAACCTCTGAGGGATAGCCGCGACAAAGCCACCCTCACGGTAGGCGATTCAGAGATCACCGACACCAGAGACAGACGGGGTGATGGGAGTCACGGTGGAAGAAAAAGTGGCAGTGGCGATGGATCTGGAAGAGTTGCCACAGCGGCTAGGGTTATGGGTGAATCAGAAAGGGGCGTGAGAAATGAAGAATTTGGAAAGGGTGTTGATTTTGAAGGTACCGGGTCGGGTATTTTAATACCTGACCTATTTCTTTCCCACTCTTTTAATACTCCAGATATTTATAATCAGTTGTTGGCTCAGGCAAAGGTTACTCGTGATATAAGTAAAAATAAAAATAAAAATACAGCTTGGATTTTTGATTGTGGTGCTACGGACACCATGACATATGATGCGTCTGATATCTGTGTACCGTCACAACCTTAGAAAACACATGTTCAAACTGCAAGGGGTGAAATCACTCCTGTTAATGGAGCTGGGACTGTAGAAATTTCCCCTACACTTAAAATATCCAACTATTTATATGTTCCTGCTTTGTCCCACAAATTAATGTCAATCAGTCACGTTACAAAGGAACTTAACTGCACTGTGCTGATGCATCCTACTTTCTGTTTACTATAGGATATCAAGAAGAAGGAGATTATTGGGCGTGGCACTGAATGTCGTGGACTGTACTACGTGGATGAGATTGCTAAAAAAGGTGCAGTGATGCTGGCTACCGGAACTGCAACCCATGCTACTTGGCTTTAGCATTGCCGACTTGGGCATCCTTCTGCGAGTTATCTTAATCTTTTATTTCCTAAGTTATTTCATTCCTCAAACTTGTATTGTGAAACTTGTGTTTTGGCAAAAAGCCATAGATAGACCTTTAAACCTAGTAATACACGTTTGTCGTCCTTGTTTTCATTAGTCCATTCTGATGTTTGGGGGCCTGCACCTGTTTTAGGTGGTCAAGGATTTAAGTATTTTTTATTATTTGTGGATGATCACACTCGTATGACTTGGGTTTATTTTTTGTGTGACGAATTAGAAGTTTTTTCAAAATTTTCCCAGCTCTACACTATGATTCACCATCAGTTTAAAACCAAAATTCAAACTTTGAGATTTGACAACGGGGGGAATTTGTGAATTCATCTATGACCAAATTTTTTCATGATAACGGGTTGATTCATCAAACAACTTGTCCTCATACACCCGAACAAAATAGGGTGACAGAAAGGAAAAATCGTATCATACTTGAAATCACTCGGGCCCTGCTAATTGAGTCTTTTGTTCCTTCCAACTTTTGGCCTGAAGCCATTGCCACAGCTGTGTATCTCCTAAATCGGCTACCCACAAAAAGTCTTGACCTCCAAACTCCTCTTCAGTGTCTTTCTAAGCTTGCAAAAATACCCGTACCCCTTACCTTAAAACCCTGTATCTTCGGGTGCTCTGTGTTTGTCCATATACCCAAATATACCCGCACAAAGCTCAATCCCTGTGCCGTGAAATGCATCTTTGTAGGGCATGGCATCCACTAAAAAGGTATCAGTGCTATGATCCTAAGTCTCGTTGTCTGTTCACTACCATAAACTGCGATTTCCTCGAATCTGAGTTCTTTTACCATCACCACCTTAGTGGTCAGGGGGAGAGTACCAAATTCGATCCACTAAGTTGGTTGCTAAGTCCGAATAGTCCAGTGGATGTAGTTTCAACAGAGAAAGTTAAATATACCGCTGAGACAATTCCTGAGACGTCTGTACAGTCCTCGAAATTTGGTGAACCGGACCATGCTCTTCCAAACCTGATACCTGAGGTATGTGATTATGTTGAGCATTCTGTTTCTGCCATTCCTGAATTCACTAACCGTGAGGTAACAGAACCCACAGAACAAGATTTAGGAAAATATGTTCTACCCTCACGAAGTAATAGAGGAGTTCCTCCAAAAAGATATTCTCTAGAAAGAATTGTCAGGAAGTCCAGATACTCAATTGGAAACATTGCCAAGGGGAATCTTACAGAACTAGAAGTAGCTTTTCAGGTAGCTTTGTATGAAGATGAAGACCTTCTAAGAACAGCAGAAGAAGTTTCTCGGTCAAAACACTAGATGGATGCCATGAAGAAAGAAATGGATGCCCTAGCCCGAAATAACACATGGAAAACATGCAGATTACCACAAGGGAAGAAACCAGTAGGGTGCATGTGGGTTTTAACTATCAAACGGAATCCTGATGGATCAATTGAAAGATACAAGGCTCGGTTAGTTGTGAAAGGGTATACCCAGACTTATGGAGTGGACTACTCAGAAACTTTCTCCCCAGTGGCCAAGATGAATACAGTGAGAGTGTTACTCTCAATTGCAGCAAACCAAGATTGGCCACTCCATCAATTTGATGTCACCAATGCATTCCTTCATAGGGAATTGAACAAAGAAGTATGTATGGAAGTACCACCTGGTTTTGAGTCTAAGTTTGGAGACAAGGAAGTTTGCAAGTTGAAGAAAACACTCTACGGGCTTAAACAATCTCCAAGGACCTGGTTTGGGAGATTCACCAATGCTATGAAGAGTTATAGTTTCCGGCAAAGTAACTCAGATCATACATTGTTCTTGAAGAAATGAGGAGGTCTCATTACCTGTTTGATCATTTATGTTGATGACATGATCATCACGGGTAGTGACACAGAAGAAATCCAAACCTTGAAGAAAAATTTGTTTCTCGAGTTTGAGATGAAGAATTTGGGAGATCTTAAGTACTTCCTTGGCATTGAAGTCCTTAGATCAGCCAAAAGAATCTTCATATTCCAGAAGAAATACACTCTAGACCTTCTTACTGAAACTGGAATGTTAGACTGCAAACCAGTCGATACCCCTATTGCAATAAATCATAGATTGCATATCATAAGGGGGAAAAAATAGCTGGCAGAGGGCAATATCAACGTCTGGTTCGGAAACTCATTTATCTGTCTCACACCAGACATGATATTACTTATGCTGTCGAGGTGGTTAGCCAGTTCATGCACCAACAACAATCAGATCATATGGAAGCTACTCTCAGAATTGTGCGATATCTTAAGGGTACATTTAGATATGGATTGTTATTTGCAAAACATGGACACTCAAAGATACATGGTTACACTAATACCGACTAGGTGGAAAATCTTGTGGATAGAAGGTCTACTGCAGGATACTTTACCTTTGTTGGTGGTAATCTGGTGATGCAACCCGTGGTCCGATCCAAGTTCCTGTTGGGCCAATCACGAGGGCGCGAGCAAAAAAGTTCAAGGAAGTGCTAAACGGATTGATTCAAGAAGTTTGGGCTCAAGAGTTCTCAAAGAAGCCCATTGGAGAAGTTGGAGAAAAAAGCCCAAAATGTGTTAATTTAATATCTTATGTGCAGGCTGATCCATGAAGACTTTTAGATTATTTATTTAAGTCGTTTTTAGTATTTAATTGAGTTATTTTCGTGGTTTTATTAAGGGTGGCCGAATTTAGGCCTTAATCAAGTCATTTTTGACTTTTATCCTTTGTTTTGGCTAAGGATTTGTTTCCTTATTAGTTTAGGAGTTATTTCCTATCTTTAGTTTCCTAGTTGCATTAGGTTTTCACCCTTATATTTAAAGGGGCTGGTTATGGACGAAAATCAGTTTTTGATTTTATAATATTTTCGTGAGTTCCATTCTCTCTTGAGAGTTTTCAAATTCTTCTTGATTATTCCAAGACGAATTCATCCTCGACGAATCGGCGAGTCCACCATCCCTCGTTCGTGTGTCAATCATCGTCCCCGAGTTGCTGCGTCAACAACACGTTGGGGTTTAGAGATTCCGTTTACCCTAAATCATTCCATGGGTTAGATTCAGAGGTTTTGGGATTTTCCATCCATCGGTTCGTTAAGTCTTCCGTCTGCGTTCGAGGTTCACATCAATTGCAGGTTTCGAAAACATCCAGGTTACGTATCCAGGTTCTGTTCTTTTTCTTCGTGTCAAGGGTAGAGTTTTTTTTAGGGTTATAATTTCTGCTTCCGTTGTGTCTCATATCTTTGTGGTTTCTGTGTCAGTTTTCTTCATCGTTCCTTTGCGTTCATCTTTCTTTCTGCGTTTGATTAAAAAAAATTACCTATAGAATATCGTTCGGCTTCTAAGCATCCTCATAGAACATCACTAAGAGATCGTAATACATCTCTTGCATCCCCATACTCAACCAAATGCCCATCTTGATTCAAATTGATCGCCAAAGCCACATACTTCATATTTTCGTTTCGTTCTTGACTTCATTGGATTCTTGAGGTTCTGAAGGTACAAAAAAGAGTAGAAAATTCAGAATTTCATTTTGTGCAATTTTGTTTGTTTGCTTCCTGAGGGCGTGTAGAGTCATTTGGGGCAGCTTCTGTGTACACTTTTTTTCGACTTTCAGTTACATCTCATCGTGTTTTCTGGGTTTCGTGGGTAGTTTAAAGTCATTTGAGTCAATTTCTGTATAGCCTGTCTTTTGGGGGTCTGTGTCGGTGTATTATCAAGTGGACGTGTTTATTTTGTGGTTTCGTTGTTTTTGTTGGTGTTGAATTCAAGTGGTAGATTGAGAGAATTCGATTCGTGGAGAAAGGATTCAGAGTGGAAAAAGGCAAGAGAGAGATTATTAGAGTGAAAAAAGCCATAGTCGAGTGATACACGAGTGTTGAGTGAATTCCTCTGAGTGATACACGAGAGCTTGTGAGGTGGTGAGGTTTTGTTTACTATCCGTTTATTTTGTTTCCTGTGTCATTATGTCAAGTGGACGTGAACAGGTGTCAGATACGGAGGATCAACCTACTGTTGATCTTAAGATGAAATTTATGATGGAGGCACTTAAATCCGAATTGGGAAAGATGATGAAATCAGAGATGGAGATAGTGTATGAATGAATCTACTAGATTGAGCAGTCTCAGCCCCGAGAGACCAATTCCACTCGAGGCCGTGGTGGTAGAGGTCATGGTGGTAGAGGTCGAGGTAGTAGAGGAGGTCGTGGTGATTATGACAAGTATGTAGAGGATACAGGGTATGAAGAAGAGGATGTGGGAAGCTGGCATAGAGGTGGAGCACAAGATAACAATCTGGGCCAACATTAAGATGAACATTCCCTCCTTCCAGGAATTTGATGATGTTTTTCCTAAGGATACACCTGCTGGTTTACCACCAATTCGAGGGATTGAGCATCAGATTGACTTTGTGCCCGACGCTACTCTTCCAAACCGACCAGCTTACCGCACCAATCCGAAGGAGACAAAGGAGCTGGAGAGATAGATTGGTGATTTGCTGGCCAAAGGGCACGTGAGGGAGAGTTTGAGTCCTTGTGCAGTACCCGTTCTACTCGTGCCCAAGAAGGATAAGACTATGCGGATGTGCTGTGATTGTCGAGCCATTAATAATATCACGGTAAAGTATCGTCATCCTATACCTCATCTAGATGATATGCTTGATGAGTTGCATGGTTCTTGCGTGTTTTCCAAGATTGATTTGCGTAGTGGGTACCATCAAATTAGGATTAAGGAAGGAGATGAATGGAAAACTACTTTTAAGACGAAAATTGGGTTGTATGAGTGGTTAGTTATGCCTTTTGGATTAACTAATGCACCTAGTACGTTCATGCGTCTTATGAATCATGTCTTGCGTGCTTTCATTGGCAGGTTTGTTGTTGTTTATTTTGATGACATCCTTGTGTATAGTAAGAATCATGAAGAGCATGTTGTTCATTTGAGGGCTGTTTTAGTTGCACTTAGGAAAGAAAGGTTGTTCACTAACCATAAGAAGTGCATCTTTAGTACGGACAGAATTGTGTTTCTTGGTTTTGTCATTAGTGCACAGGGTGTACAGGTCGATAAGGAGAAGATTCGAGCTATTCAAGAGTGGCCGACTCCGAAGAGCATTGGAGAAGTCCGGAGTTTCCATGGCCTTGCTAGCTTTTATAGGCGATTCGTGCCTAACTTTAGCAGTATTGCCGCACCATTAACTGAAGTCATCAAGAAAAATGTGGAGTTTACGTGGGGAAAGGCGCAAGAAGAGGTGTTTCAGCTTTTGAAGCACAAATTGACACATGCCCCGGTATTATCTCTTCCTAACTTTTCCAAGTCTTTTGAGATTGAATGTGATGCTTCTGGTGTTGGTATTGGTGCAGTTTTAATGCAAGAGTGAAAGCCTGTGGCGTACTTCAGCGAGAAGCTAAATGGAACGACATTGAGCTATCCAACGTATGACAAGGAGTTGTATGCCTTGGTGCGAGCCCTCAAAACGTGGCAGCATTATCTGTGGACTCGGGAGTTCGTTATTCACACCGATCATGAGTCTTTGAAGCACTTAAAGGGGCCGCATAAGTTGAATAAGAGGCATGCGAGGTGGATGGAGTTTATCGAGACGTTTCCCTACGTCATCAAATACAAGCAAGGTAAAGAGAATGTGGTTGTTGATGCACTTTCTCGGAGGTATGCCTTGATCTCTACTTTAGATGCTAAGCTGCTTGGTTTTGAAGTTATTAAGAGTTTATATGAGCATGATGCTGATTTTGGTGAGATTTATCGTGCATGTGAGCGTGCTGCTAGTGGGGAGTATTTTAGGCATGATGACTATCTTTTAGGAAGAATAAGTTATGTGTTCCTAAATATTCTTTACGTGATTTGTTGTTGCTTGAATCTCATGGTGGGGGTTTGATGGGACACTTTGGCATTGCTAAGACTCTAGCTGTTCTGTATGAGCATTTTTTTTTTGCCTCATATGAAATGAGATGTTGTGAGAATTTGTGGGCATTATGTTACATGTAAGCAAGCTAAGTCTAGGACGAGTTCCCATGGGTTGTATACGCCTTTGCCTATCCCTACAGCTCCTTGGATTGATATTTCTATGGACTTTGTGTTAGGTTTGCCTAGGACTAAGCGTGGTAGAGATTCGATCTTTGTTGTTGTTGATAGATTTTCTAAAATGGCGCATTTTATTCCATGTCATAAATCTGATGATGCATCTCACGTTGCTGATCTGTTCTTTAGGGAGATTGTTAGATTGCATGGCATGCCTAGGACTATTGTTTCTGATAGAGATGCTAAGTTTTTGAGCTACTTTTGGAAGACTTTGTGGTGCAAGTTGGGTACTAAATTGTTGTTTTCCACTACTTGTCATCCGCAGACTGATGGTCAAACTGAAGTAGTAAATAGAACTTTCTCTACTTTGTTGAGAGCAATCATTAAGAAGAACATTAAGTCTTGGGAAGAATGTTTGCCACATGTTGAGTTTGCATATAATCATTCTGTTCATTCTGCTACTTTGTTTTCACCTTTTGAGATTGTTTATGGATTTAATCCTCTGACACCATTAGATCTGGTTCCTTTGCCTGAGCATGAACATATTAATCTTGAGGGCTCAAAACGAGCTGACTTTGTTAAGCAGATTCATGAGAAAGCAAGGTTGAACATTGAAAGGCGAACAGAGCAGTATGCCAAACATGCCAACAAGGGCAGGCGACAGGTTGTTTTTGAACCCGGTGATTGGGTGTGGTTGCATATGCGCAAGGAGAGGTTTCCATTGCAAAGGCGCTCCAAGCTACTTCCACGTGGTGATGGACCTTTTCAAGTGTTGGAACGCATCAATAATAACGCCTACAAGTTGGACTTGCCTGGTGAGTATAATGTAGGTGCATCTTTTAATGTTGCTGATTTAAGTCCATTTGATGTAGGTGACGCTTTGGATTTGAGGCCAAATCCACTTCAAGAGGAGGGGAATGATGCAGCCCGTGGTCCGATCCAAGTTCCTGTTGGGCCAATCACGAGGGCGCGAGCAAAGAAGTTCAAGGAAGTGCTAAACGGATTGATTCAAGAAGTTTGGGCTCAAGAGTTCTCAAAGAAGCCCATTGGAGAAGTTGGAGAAAAAAGCCCAAAATGTGTTAATTTAATATCTTATGTGCGGGTTGATCCATGAAGACTTTTAGATTATTTATTTAAGTCGTTGTTAGTATTTAATTGAGTTATTTTCGTGGGTTTATTTAGGGTGGCCGAATTTAGGCCTTAATCAAGTCAGTTTTGACTTTTATCCTTTGTTTTGGCTAAGGATTTGTTTCCTTATTAGTTTAGGAGTTATTTCCTATCTTTAGTTTCCTAGTTGCATTAGGTTTTCACCCTTATATTTAAAGGGGCTAGTTATGGACGAAAATCAGTTTTTGATTTTATAATATTTTCGTGAGTTCCATTCTCTCTTGAGAGTTTTCGAATTCTTCTTGATTATTCCAAGATGAATTTATCATCGACGAATCGGCGAGTCCACCATCCCTCGTTCATGTGTCAATCATCGTCCCCGAGTTGCTGCGTCAACAACACGTTGGGGTTTAGGGATTCCGTTTACCCTAAATCATTCCGTGGGTTAGATTCAGAAGTTTTGGGATTTTCCATCCATCGGTTTGTTAAGTCTTCCGTCTGCGTTCGAGGTTCACATCATCTGGTGACCTGGAGAAGCAAAAACCAGAAAGTGGTAGCACTTTCCATTGCCGAAGCAGAATTCAGAGGTATTAAGAGTGGGTTAACAGAAGTTCTGTGGCTGCGAAAATTACTAACTGAAATTGGTTTTCTGTCAGCTCAAACATGTCAGTTGGTTTGTGATAATAAAGCTGCCATTAGTATATCTGAAAACCCGGTCCAGCATGACCGAACGAAGCATGTGGAAGTGGATCGACACTTTATCAAAGAGAAGATAGAAACTGGAATTGTTGAACTCTCTTTTATCCGGTCTGAGGATCAACTTGCAGATATTCTAACCAAAGTAGTGAATTCAAGAAGTTTCGCAAATATACTCGACAAGTTGAGTATTGGAGACCCCACCACTCAACTTGATGGGGAGTGTCAGCAATACCAATCCAAATCCAAGTCCAAGAATAGCTCCGTAAATCCTGTAAAATCAAATCCACAAGATTAGTTCCAATAATAGATTAGTTTCCATAAATTAGTGAACCTTTGTTTTATATATTCTAACAAATGTAATCGGTAGAAATAGAATTCTAATACAACAGATTTCATAGTTCTTGATATTCTAGCAAATGTTTAATCACTATTTCATAAGAAGTCAGAACCGACTCTCAATGAAAGCACCAATGATAGAAACACATGCCAAAGGCCCTAACTCCACCACAAAAACCGTTTCGACACCAGATAGCCTTTTTTCCGGGACGAACCGACTTTCAATGAAAGCACCAATGATAGAAACACAAGCCAAAGACCCTAACTCCACCACAAAAACTAGCTCAAGGTTGAGGATTAACTCTCAACTTAAATACCCATCCACAATTAATTGTTGTAATAATTCTACTATCTTAATAGATTTTTAATGAACTGCGATTCTTATTATGATAAACTTGTAAGGATGCCCACTAATCTGAATCTCTCGCATGCATTGACAAATAT
This sequence comes from Perilla frutescens, assembly GCA_026008535.1. Classification (NCBI taxonomy): domain Eukaryota; kingdom Viridiplantae; phylum Streptophyta; class Magnoliopsida; order Lamiales; family Lamiaceae; genus Perilla; species Perilla frutescens. The sequence goes on from BRKX01000004.1 coordinate 52,677,330, forward strand.
TTAACATATGCATATTTTTCTTGAATTAGAGAAAAACAAGAACATGGTGAATAGAATTATGTGCATTAGTTCAAATTTGTCCAATTACATATTTAGATATTATTTATAAGAGAATATATTTTCTATTATTATAATTCAAAAGAAAATAACAATATATTTAATGGGCATAACTTCTAATTAATTATAATGTGAATAAATGAGCCTTAAATATTAATAAAAAATGAAATTATCACTTTAAACTTTATTATTTTCAATAATTAACATTAGAGAGAATGCATAAACTTTATGTATGAGTTAATTTTTTTTCTTTAAAAATTTTCAACGTATGTATCACGTGCATGCATATAATAATTCATATTAGATTTATTTTTATTTGTTTACTTTCTTAACTACATAGATATTAGGGGAAAGTTTGGTTTAGAATATTGTTGTAGAGCCTATTACTAATTTCATAATTTATAATTAGAATATAATATAGACTTATTTATCAAATTTGGACATATAATAGCGTAATTTTTTATTAACTTTATTGTGATTTTTAAAAGATAAATATAAAATAAATTACGAGTGCTCTAATATTTTGTACACTCATTAATAATCACATGTAAAGACTAATAGAGATTACCCAACAATCGATTAAAAATAAAAAATTACTAACCCACTTAAAAAAAAACTTTATGTATAGGTTGTTTTCGTGGTATATAAAATATAAAAAGCTTCAAGTATTTTAACAGAATCCGCATTTGATATATAGTATATAATTTAAATTTCAACTATAAATATTATATTTTTTACACATTATTCTTCTACAGTGACTTGATTGGTCAAATTTTTAATTTTTCAATTTTTTTTGTTTGCCAATTAGTCTTCCTGTCATTATCATTTAGTACGTATTAGATTTAGTGCATTTATATTAGAGTATTTCATTATATAATATGTCAATCAAGAATATATATTTTTACGGTTGCTTTACTCTATAGTGACAACCAACAAAATATTAATATCTCTAAATATTAATGTATTTGTTAATATAAAGATATTATTATTGGTTCTACATTATTTGAAATTGTTAAAACAAGATCATCTCCCAATCATTATATTTTTTATAATTTTTATGATTTTGAAGTTTTTTTTCTCTATTTATGCGAATTTAAATTCTATTTCACATATCATGAATTCGAACTTCAAAAGATATATACAATATTCAACACAATATATAACACAATGATAGATTACTTATTATTCATTTTTATATAAATTAATTTATCTTATAACTTTTAATTTTATCCTTTAAAAAAAATTAATTATACATGATATAATATTTTTTTAGTAAAATTATATTAATTATGTGCAAGCAGGTCATCTCTGATAGTATTTTTTAAACAAGCTAAAAATTTCTAAGACTACAATTATTTTGAAACAGATGGAGTATTTCATTAGAAAAGAAAAGTTGTTAAAAATAATTGAAAACTAGAAAAAAAGTTGAAATATAAAAATTTCTCACGGGATCACACAACAACAAACCACCACCACCAAAGCACTGCTCGTCAACTTCATTCTCCGACATCTAACAGCAGCAGGAGGAGGCTTCTTGATTATCACTGTATGGCTCCTCATCAATTCCACCAAACTCTTCACCCTGTTGATCTCTCAACCTCGATTCCTTGTGCCGATACAATATCGCGATGACGACGAAGATCACTAGATTGATGGCCATCAACCAAGCCAGAGTCCAGTAATACTTATCCAGTCTGCTTCCATTCAAGTTGTGCTGAAACCAGCTCGTCTTCCCTCCTCTTTCACTCACTTTTCCGACAACGAAAACCGAAACAACGCTGCCAATAATCCCCACACCATACACAGCAATAACCAGAAACGGCAAGTAGCGTTGTGTTGAGACTGGGGATTGGTCGACGAAGAAGCAAATCGCGCTGTAACGGAAAGTCCCATCAAATGCCCCAAGTAGAAGGAACTGAGGGAGCAACCAGAACATGGTCATGGGCACTGTTTCATTTGGCTTGTCGACTAGACTGTGTTTTTGAACCACCCCAAGCCTCCGGTGCTCCACTTTGGCAGCTGTGATGCAGCAGAGTATCGCGAGTATCATTGATATTGCTATCCCAATAGTAGGAGCAAACCTTTTCAACCCTAAGAAATCCAACAAATTTGCAAAGCTAGCGTAGAATTCTGCAAATTTATTCTGCGCTTGCTCATAGAACCAAAGTAGGACTACAATTGGGACCTTGAGGCGGCCGACTTTGGGGTTGAGATGGTTCAACTGCTCGATGAAGTAGCTGAATCCAATGGCAGAGACGACCCCGCAGAGGATGAAAGTCATCCACACAGGAATCATGCGTATGATGGTTTTGGTTTCTTCCACTTCCGTCACTCTGCATAGATTCCATCGATTCCTTTTCTGTTCCTCTAGAGGTTTTGTAGGTATCACAATTGAAGCCTTATCCAAGAACCTGCATATCAAGAATCTATTCGATGAGAATGCACATCTAATATATACTTGTTCCTTGAAGTACTGCTAGGCGCTAGCACAGATTTTTGAGCAAGTGATATCACAATATATGAAAAGAAGGTAAATTTTTTTAAGAGAATATGATCCCATATGTTATGCGTGTGTTTCCCAGCAGACAAAAGAGTAGAGAGAGAAAGGACCTCAGACTCCTCGTATGAGGTACATTGTCTTGGGCTTGGATCTCGTATAATTCCCTAGCATCTCTAGGGGTTGGATGGAATAACTTGGAAATAGCAGCCACAAAAACTCGAACGAACGTTGTCAAAGGGCTCCCTGCTGGCTGGATAATCCTGTAGGAACATGAACCGCTGACAAACAGGACTGTGGCTAACAGAGTGCATATGGCTGGAATTCCAAACCGAAGAGACCATGGTTTTATGTAGGGGAGTGCTAAGACTGCAGCACAACCGGCGATGAAAACTGCAAAACCACTCAAGAAGGACCTCCAAAACATCCTGAAAATGTTGTCTGCATCAACATCGTTTTGAATAAGATTAACCACCACTTGTACAAATTGCTCTGTCATGAATGATCCCAGAGAAGTCAAATGGCCAGACATCCCAATAGCTATGAAAGCTAATGCTGCATAGAAAAGCATTTTCTGGCCATCGCCAATGCATTCAGGCACATATTCACTGCAGGTTCCCATAGAGTGAGCTAGCACTGGCGGAGTGGACATTGTCAAAAGTCCTAATCCCTGAATATGTAACGAGAAATCCATGGATTTTAGAACTCTTATATAAAATAATACAAAAGGACTAAATATAGTCATGAATTAGTAAAAGAGGGATCAAGAATTTTACAGCGCTGTAAGCCATGCTGGAGAACAATAGCATCCAGTAATTTCCCATTATGGCGTCAACTATGAATACATGGAATATCGGTAATATTGTAACCACACCCCAGAAAACATTCAAAACTGCAGCAGCATGGGTGAAACCGAGCTTCCAAACATTGGTCAAGTATGTCATCATTATATACATGGCGTAAATGGCCAATATGTCCATCCATATTAGGACTGCAAAATCGTAGGAGGGTAAATATTAGATCATAGATTGCCTCTCAATGAGGAAAGAAAGACAAAAGGATAGATCAAATCAAATTAATACAAGAATATCAAAGAAAAAATGGAAGTATAGTGTAGAACGGAAGAGAATCATTAGAGCCAATTATGTTCGTGCCTGCTATTCTCCCAACTGCCATTGAGCTTGTTGCCGTTTCACTAATCTGCCATGTATAAAGTTCTCAGAGAACATAAAGATAAATGATAAAAAAGGGAAAAAGAAAAAAAGAAAACAAACGTAAGAAAGAAAGAAACAACACTTACATGATATTGATCCTCTCACTGGACTAAAATTTCAATCAAAAGAGCTCAGAGATGCCTCGAAACTTGTTTGGTACATAAAGAGCATCTGGAATTAATATGGGTTGCAATAACAGATAATGCAGCTTGTTGTGTCAGTTACTTTCAGTCATAGTTACACATATATAAGAAAGATAATGACCAAGAAATAGTGGATCTTAGATTTTTTATATATTTTGGCATCCCGAAAAAACAGATATCATAAACATAAGTATTCCAGGAATTTTTCAAAATACTGAAAGTCAAATCCAGCAAAAACAGGACAGGGAAGACTTAAACTGAACCCTATTTTTATTTCATTTCAAACTTGAGACTAGAGCAGTCCCAAGTCTACTCTCTCCAGCAACATGCAAATTGCAATATAACTATGATCTTAAATTGATCTCAAGATTCTCTTTTAGGCTGGCCGAGAGGAGACGACTTCATTCATGGTTCAGAACCACTTTTAATATTGCATTTCTAGGCAGCGTTTCTGTGTCAACATTGCATTATTAAGAACCGGTAAAATCACAAAATGAGTTGGAGCTTTACTCAAAATGGCTTGAATAGAAAGACATATAACATGACTGCTTTGTCCATAGACTAGGAGACGTTGACTTACCAAGTCTTTACTAGTTTATTACAGAATTTTTTGAGGTCAATGTGAGTTACAAACAACTCTTGCAACACCAAAATAAAAACATGTTAACCATTACCAAGTTTCTTCCTGTACACGGCATCGAAAAGCCAGGTCAAACATAACAAGATTAGATATATCAGAAAAATTCTTCTAAGAAATCAAGAAGATATCAGATTAAATGTTCAACAGATTGTATATCTCTGTTTTAGCATAGCAATTTAGGGTGCAATATATCTCAACTTTGTTTCTCTACCAACAAGGAAACAATACCTAACTGAAACCAAAGTCATATACGTTAAGTCTAGTTCATTTTGTATACGGGCCAGCAATTGTAAGTGAAGAAGCTTGTGAATTGTGATCAGTTATTCCATGCTTTGTAGAGATCCAAAACGTTTTTTTGGAAAACTAGATGTAATCAAGAAAATATCTTTGCATATAAAAAGTAATGAAAATGTTATTGTGTACAACGCACAAGAATTCCCAAAATGTAAACTAAAAAACTTCAAGATTAGCACCAGAGTACCTCCAAGATAATTCCATCTTCGACCATTGATTGAGTAACACTGTCCAAAACAACAACCAAAAACCTCATTACAGACTACATCCAACAACAATCCTCAAATCTCCACGCTGGTCATAAAACTGAGACGACACCGGAGTTGTAAGAACTTTGCCAAACCTCAATCCCCTCAACATCTTCTCTAGTCACAAAAAGCCTATCTCCACCACCCTCTATTTTCTTGATCGCCCCTCGCTCCGAATCCTCCACTTTATCCACATAATTCCTCCTATACATCTCTTCAGTCACAATCCTCTCATTTTCATTCTCTTCTACTCTTGACCACACCTCCAACTCGCCCTCTCTCCCGACAAACACTTGCTTCCGATAACAATGTATGACGAAATTGCCACCACCATTCCTCCCTACATCCCTCAAACTCGGATTCTTCTCTTTGAGATAGAGCCATGGATCATCTGTCAACTTTCGCAAATCGGCCATGGCTAAATCGCCGGATTTGGAGCAAATCTTGAACAATGCCATGTCATCCAAATCAACATCCACATCCGCCATAGAATCCCCAAACCGGCTGCTCCGACCCGCCCCCGGCTCGTTCGTCTCCCAGACCACATTCTGGGTTCTCGGATCCCACAAACGGATATAACCCGAATACCCGAATGCCCCTGACGTCACAGAACTCCCTACTAAAACACCCAAATCGGAAACATACTTCAGCTTCGTCGGAACTATATGTTTCGAAGAATTCCCCGGCATCCTCCCGATCTCCGACGAAATCTTCATCGTCGATTTATCGATCATCAACACGCAATTCTCTCCGTGCTGACAATCGTATGAAGCAAATACCGAATCCACCGAGTCGGCAATCGCGTGGACTCGGGCCTTGTATATCCTCACGTCGGATGGGTCGACCCACTCGGTCGAGTGGACTCGGCGCCCATTAGCCATATTGTAGAAATGCAAGCCCGACCCATGTAAGGATGCGATTGCAGCAATATCGGGTTGGATTCTCTTCACCGAATTAATGATGTCCAAATGCGTCCGCACCGTCGACGTGTGGCTGAGATTCCAATCATAGACCGTAATCTGGCCGCCGTGGGCCGCCCATAACGAACCATCGGATTCAATGGCGTCGAAGTCCGAAACGACGCCGTCAGAGGAGGGTTTTACGGTGGTGAAGAGGGAAGCATCAATCCCGTTGAGCCGACTCGGAGCGAGCGCGGCCCTGAGTTGCGACTCAATGCCGAAGTAGAGCGCCTCGTCGATGAGTTCTTGGTTGGAGAAGTGTTTGGCGGTCGAGGGTAGGCGGTTGGACCGGAGGAGAGAGAGGAGGACGGAGAAGATTTCCGGGTCACGGTCGATGAAGACCGGATCATGAGCCGACCGGTTCGATAGGGCGTATAGGAGGGAATCCGGGCCGCCGGACCGGAGAGTGGAGACTGTGGTTTCGAATAGCTTGCCCCCGACGTTGAGCTTGATGCGTTCGCCGGCGGCGGAGGTGGCAGCAGAACTTTGGCCGTTCATTGACGGTGGTTTTGAGGGGAATTAGGTCTGGATTGGAATTTTGGGAAAAATTTGTACCTATCGGGGCAAATACAGTCATCTTGAGGCATCGTGAAAGTAAAAAAAAAAAAAAAGAATTACTGAGTTTTTTGGAATTTTCTTCCAAAATTCCTTCTGTAGAAATTATGCTCTGTTTAGAGCGAGGATTTAGCAAGAAAAGATTGTTTTAGAGCATATTTACGAGAATCGTTGATAAAATATTCAGATTTCAACAAAAATAAGTTTTGAAGTTTTAGTTTTCGGAAAAAAAAAATGAAATGAAATACGAAATGCAACACGTAAATTCATATGATTTTATTCTAAAAAATGACACTCTCAAATGGTAGGGCTCGTATAATTTCAATTTATTTTAGTTTTAGTATGACCTTCAATTTTTTATAGAAAAAAAAAATTGTTCGGTGCGGTCAAATTTCAACATATTCAAAAAAAATTCATTGATGCATGTGTGAAATTCAATCGTGCTAACATTCTTTTTAAAATTTGAGGGTCGAACCACCACAGAAATTAAAGAGAATAATAAATTATCAGTTAAATTGGAGGTTATTTATTTTACAAATATTTGAAAATATTGAATAATATGACACCCAATTAGCCACACAGTGTGCCCAATTTAAATTCAAATTGCAACCTTCTAATTATTATTTCCTGCACGATTATTTATAGTGAAGGAATTGTTGAGATCGATTATAAATTTATAATACATTTTAGGATATAGAAAGATACATTGAGGGTCAAGGAAGCGGCGAAAGACACTACTATTTTCAATTAAAAAAAAATGAAATGGACATGGACCATTTTCCATTTTTCTTTCAACCACGAGTGATAGGTTGGTTTCAAATTTTGAAATTTATGCTTAATTTATTTAGTTGAAAACACATGTATATATAATTTTGGTTTATAATAGAATAAATGAGGTGATTCAATTTTTATAGTTAGAGTATGAGTTTTTATTTTTTTGGTCTACTATATATTCCTTCGGTATCAAATGTTCATTGTTTTAGGAGTTTAATCTAACTTAAAAAATATTTTTTTACTAATATACCCCTCCCTCTCATGTGATATCAAATCTTAAGTTAGAATTAAAATATTTTGTAGTGTTTTAGATATGGTTAAAATTGGAAGAAGGTGTGTGAAAATATTTAAAACTACAAACATTTTTACATAAAATAAAACTTTTAAAACAACAAACATTTTGACACGGAGGGAATATATTGTAATTTGGTAGTTATGTTGATTATTTTTTAGTAATTATATATATGTGTGTGTGTATTGATTCAAATTACAAGTGCTTTATAATTGTATTTGAAAAGAATTGTCACTTAGTATTATTGTGTTTATAGAAAATTTTCACTTATTTTCTCAATAAATAAAGTTTACTTAGTTATTCTTTTATGTTCATTGCTTTATTCTATAAAGGATTAATGTTTATAATTATAGAGTCTGACTGGTATATAATTAATATTTTGGGCTAACTACAAGATATAGGATAAGTTGTTGTTATTTAATTGTGTTTATTTTAAATGACTATATTTGCTCGTGTTTAACTTGTATTAATTCAATTGATACTCTCGATATATAATACTGAGAAAGTTAATAATAATTTGATAAATAGTGTTGCATATAAAGAATTTTGTTAAAATTCATAATCATCTTATAATATATTTTTTTCAATTTACTTTACTCAACTTAGCTATATTAATATTCATTATTTTTAGTTAAATAAACATTTAGGTTTACATTATAAATTGTTGTTATTATTACTAGTACATGGCCCGTGCGTTGCACGGTGGAAGTAAACCGGTATGTGAGCCGTGCGTTGCACGGTGGCAACGTATTGTTATTTCCCTGATGCGTTTTACGAAAAAAAATTAGTTGAAATTAATATTATGTTAAATTTTATGTAATTTTACATAGCTTAGTATTTAAATTGTATAAAATTACTTGTAAGACTATCATAATTATTAAATGTATCCAAAAAATTATTAACTAAAATTTTAGATAACATATATATAAAAACTATTTATATAGTTCTTAACAAATTAAAATGATATTTTTTAACTCACTTCTGCTGGTTTTTTCCCAATTAATTCCAATCCTTCACTATCCCATATATTCAATAGTGTTGTTCCAGTTCCATCACCAACTTCAACATCCAATTTGTGTTTGCATAAGTCAAAATAATTTAATATTAGTGTATTTTTAAAAAAATTTAAACCAATATGTAAATTTAATTAAAGATTTAATAATCACCTTGACTTTCCACATATGTCAAATGTTTGACATTGTTGACAAAAAAATTTCAACTCATCTTGTGGCTGTAATTCTTTCAAACATCGTTTGCATGCAAGGAATAAAAATCTTGTAATTCCCTCGATGCTATTAATTGTGGCATGAATCCAGAACTCTCCACTCTGTTTTTTTGTCACATAATATGTTAGAATTAATCTATAAAGTAATAATAAAAACTCCACATTCACTAATATTAACCTGTTTCTCATCTATTAGTTGTTGAATTGTTTTTTGCATGACAACATCATGTATGTTTCCATCAACTGATCTTAAGGATGATATAGGGTCTTCCGTGGAATCAACCTGAATCAAAAACAGAAAACATTAAAAAATTTTAAAAAATTTAAATATCTGAATTTTGAAATTTATTGTTTTAAATACTAAAAACAAAAATTTACTGAACAGACCATCTCTTCAACATATTCTCCTCCAGTCTTGGAAACTGATTCTTCCTCCTGTATGAAACAAACAACTTCTTCCGTTATAAAATTATGTTGTTTATCTAATGAAATAAATATAATGAGTTATTTTATGATTTACCTCAATGAAAACTCCTTTTCCACAAACTTTTTCAATCACTTCTTTGTCACAACAAATTCTTGCTACACTGAAAGATCCAGTGTAGTTTCTTGTTTGTCCAAGTTGTACACTAATGTTAAACAACGCCTTTCTGTTTGCTAACTTCTCAAATCCAGCTGGAATTCCGTCAATGTTGCGTCCCTATATAACAAATTTACTTAATATTAAAGTATTTTTATTTAATTTTTAAATTTTAAAATAATAAATTTTACCTCTCTCAATTCCAAAGTCGTTCTTCCAAGAAGAGCAATACATTCCTTATCCCACAAGAAGAATGTCGTTGTTCCAGTTTGATCAACCACTCTCACTGTTAATTTGTACCTATAATATAAAATATAAAGTTAAAAAAATTAATTGATTTTTAACAGAATATTGGAGATCAAATTATATACATTTACCTTAGTTTCCCTGCAATTTCCGAAGTTTGACATTTTTCACAAAAAAATTGTGTCGCAGTTGCTTGCAATTTCTTCTGACATCTCTTGCACGCTAAGTAGGACCAGAATAACACTCGGATCTCTAACCTTATCCTTTCCTAGTATTTTGGATTAATTTATTTTAAATTAATCTTAATAAATTGTGATTTTTGTCACATATCATTTTCCACGATTTAAGGGATTTATTAGATATTTTATTTCGAATTAAAACGTGGATTATGGTTGATTTTGACTAGGTCAGAATCTGTTCCGAGTTTCAAGGGACGTGATGTTCCCCACTTCATCTTTGATACTAACCGTTGCAGAGAACGTGGGTAGCTGGAGTAACCGCCATTATTACACGATGTTGAAGAACGTGTGCCACGCAGTACAGAGGACGATTATCTCGAGTCCAGTTCAGCAAGGGTAGTGTAAGGCGGTAGTTTTGCATCCAACTCATCAAGGATCGTGGAGAAACTATCCAGCCGAGATGGAGGAAGTATTTAAGGCATTTCCAAGCCTTAAAATCATTTATGCAAGTAGGTTATCACCGTAGTTTATGAGAAGCTCTGAATCTTGCATCTAGTGTCATCTCTGAAGTCCAAGACATCTTCCTCGACATCTGCCTAGCGTCCCAATCAGCTGGAGACTTTCATTCCAGTTGTGTGTGTAGGTTAGATAGTCAACTTTAGAGTGACTGATTGTAATCTATCTATGTGTTTAGATAGGTTTGTTTTTTGAGTGATTATTCGAGTGAGTGAAGCTAGGATAGTCCTCTGTATGTTTTATGCAGTGTTATCAAGGGAGTGAACCGAGACAACATCAGCATTGTTTTTGTGTTTCACTTGTGATAGTGAATTTCGCCTTGAGGAAATCACACACCGTAAGGAGTGTGATTTAAAACTTGTTTTGTGCAAAGTTCTATTTACGTTTCCGCTTCATGTTGAAGGCAATGTGGTAACACTAGCTTCAACATTACATCTAACTTTGCAATTTACATCCGTAATTCACATTGTTTCAGGCAACAAATTCTAACAAGTGGTATCAAGAGCCGGTACTTGACACACTAAGTACTCAATCCGGTGTTGCTTGAAATCTGTGATTGATATTCAAATTAATCAATGTCGTCATCCTGCTCTAGATAGCAATGGTGGTAACTATGTCATGTGGAAATCTCAAATGAAAATCTACATCAAATCTATCGATGAAAGAGCATGGATGACAGTTATTGAAGAATGGAGCCCTCATAGGATGGAAGGTCCGAATGGAGATTTTGTGTTAACTCCAGAGTCTCAATAGACAAATGATGAGAGAATAATCTCAAATTTTAATGCTCGCGCTCTGAATACGATTTTTGTTTCAGTCGATGTTTCATGCTTCAAAATTATTTGCAATTGTGTTACTGCATATCAAGCATGGACCATTCTTCAGGAACATTGTGAAGGGTCTGTCAGTGTTAGGAAGACCAAACTGAGGTTGCTCACATCAAAATTTGAAAATTTGCGCATGTTTGAAGATGAAACTATTTCATCTTATGCTGAAAAATTATGTGAGATCTCAAATCAATCTACCGCTCTTGGGAGTCCAATCTCTAATGAGAACATGGTTAGCAAGTTGCTTTGAACTCTCCCAGAAAGATTCAATATGAAAATTTTTACAATTGAAGAAGCACATGATGTAGGAACCATGTGTTTGAGTGAAGCTGTCAGCATCTTGCTAACATTTGAGATGAACCTGCAAAATCAGAAAGCAAACTCAACTTCAAAGGGAATTGCTCTTCAGACAGCAACTGTGTCATCTGATGTTCATGATGATGTTGACAGTCTTCAGGAAATCAATGAGGAAGAAAATCTAAGCGTTGCACTCTTGACAAAGAAGTTCAACTCACTGGTTCGTTCCATGAAGAAAAGCCCCCCGAACATCAAACCTCGGCGGCTGTTTGACTCTCCATCCTCATCAACATCAAATTCTGGAAGATCAAATGTCAAGAAGGAAGTCACTGACACTGGGAAAGACATTGATTCAGTTCAATGTAGAGCATGCTTTGGGTATGGACATTATTCAAATAAATGTCCAACAGCACGAAGAAGACAAAGAAATAATTTTAATGATGTTCTCAGTGATGAGTCTGATACTGAAAATGATTCAGATCAAAGAGTATTGTTCATCAATATCATAGAGGAAGATGATCAGATTATTGATGCCTTGAATGGTATTGATGAACTTGATTGTCTGGATATTGAAGAATGTGAAATTCAAGATGAGGTTCTCCCAGATGTTGAAGTTGAGACAACCGAGATCTCTCCCAATACTACTAATTGGTATGAAATGACTCTACTGGATGAGTTTAATCATACTTCTGAGATCAGAGAGGAAGAACGCTCATCTGTCTCTCTTGAAGAGCTCAGTAATGTTGTGAATGAAGTTTGCAATCAATGGATAGCTCAATCCAAAGAACTGAAATTTCTTATGGAAGAAAATCGATGTCTTAGAGAAAAGATTGTGGGACTGAAAATTAGACTCACCAGGAGTGATGCTGAAATCACTAAACTAAAGAGAGAAGTAGAGAGCACCTCAAGAACATTTCAGAAATGGAATTAAGGAACGAATGTCCTAAATGAAGCCTTAACATTGGGACAGACAGACAGGGCTGGACTGGGATTCTCAAACAAAGTTTCCATGACTCCCTCAAATCACAATGTTGTGAAATTTGTGAAGGAGAACAACCCAAACATGTCTACAGGGAGCAATGTTGAAGATGATGATCAGAAGAAATGTAAGGGCTCAAAGGTTCGAAAATATGTATGCCATTACTGTCAGGAGCCGAGACACATCAAACCACATTGTTTTAAGTTTCACGATGATGTTGCGACCGGGAGAACAACATCAGGGATCACATCAAAGAATAAGAACCAGATGAAATCTAAAAAGATGAAGGTTACATGCAATGTTGTGTACACATCACTGAAGACTAACATTGCCGGAACATGGTACTTCGACAGTGGATATTCTCGACACATGACCGGCAATAAGGAGTTTCTTGAAGAATATACCACTTCAAACAAAGGCAAAGTCAGTTATGGAGGAGGAGCTCAAGGAAACATTGTCGGAAAAGGTACATTGAATGTTAAACATTTTCCTAAGCTTCAGAATGTTCTACATGTTGAAGGACTGACAGCAAATTTGATCAGTATTAGTCAGCTTTGTGATGATGGTATGTATATCAAGTTTGATAAAAACACTTGTGAAGTGTTACAAACATGACAAATGTATAATGTTTGGCAGTCGTGCATCTGATAATTGCTACCATGCTGACAAAGATGAAACATGCAACATGACTGTTAATGATGAAACCAAGTTGATTCATCAAAAGCTCGGTCATATGAGCATGGTAAATTTGAAAAAACTGATTGTGTCAGATGTTGTCCATGGCCTACCAAAGCTGAATGTTGATCACGATGTTGTATGTGGTGCCTGCGAAAAAGGAAAACAAACCAGAATTCCTCACAAAAGCCTGGGTGGTTGTCAAACAACAAAATGTTTTCAACTCTTACACATGGATATTATGGGACCAGTCGATACAAAGAGTATGAGTGGTAAGAGTTTCATACTTGTCATTGTTGATGATTTCTCAAGGTACACTTGGGTTGAATTCTTGCAGGAAAAATCTGAAACATTCAAAGTCTTCAAAAGATTCTGCCACACAATGTGTTTGCAATTTGACACCAACATTGCATGCATCAGAACAGATCATGGAAGAGAATTTGAGAATGCTGCATTCAATGAATTTTGTGAAAGGAAAGGAATACTACATGAGTATTCAGCTCCCAAAACTTCTGAACAAAATGGAGTAGTGGAGAGAAAGAATCGAACTCTGCAGAAAATGTCGTGTGCAATGTTACAGGCTAAAGGACTTTCGAAGAAGCTGTGGGCTGAAGCTGTCAACACAGTCTGTCACATCGGGAACAGAGTCTATCTTCGACCAGGAAGAAAGGAGACACCTTATGAGCTTCTAAGAGAAAGAAAGCCAAATCTCAAATATTTTCATATGTTTGGATGTGTCTGCTACATCCTGAACGACATACACTACATTGGAAAGTTTGACTCTAAAAGTGATAAAGGATTGTTCTTGGGATATGCTCAAAACAGCAGAGCATATCGTGTTCTTAACCTAAGAACCAAAGTTGTGCAAGAATCTGTCAATATTGTGTTTGATGATCTTGCAGGCCTGGCAACTAGATCTGAGGAAGATGATGTGTCTTTTCTCCTCCATGAACCAGATGTTGCTGATAAGGAGCCTAGTGGAACTACCAAAAGTCCTAGGAGAAGTCCTGATGTCAAATCCAATGCTTCTTCTCCTTCAGCAAAGGGATCAACATCACCTCAAACACCAGACTCAGAATTCTCCTCTGAAAGTGATGATAACTATCTTCCACTAGCTCAGCATGAACCAAGACGTGATCCTCCAAGGATAATCAAAAGAGATCACCCGAATTCCCAAATCATTGGTGATGAATCTCAAGGAGTCAAAACCAGAACAAAGAGCTCAGCCGATGTTGCTGAATTGGTCAAACAGGTTTGCATGTCATCAGTTATTAACCTTGTGTCCATTTCATGTTTTCTATCCAGTGTTGAACCTAAGAATGTCAAAAAAGCATTAAAAGATGAGTTCTGGGTAGAAGCAATACATGATGAACTGATTCAGTTTGTTCGGAATAATGTGTGGGAGTTAGTTCCAAGGCCTGAAAATAAAAATGTAATTGGAACTAAATGGATTTTTAAGAACAAGACTGATGAGTCTGGGAATGTGGTTAGAAACAAAGCCAGGCTAGTGGCACAAGGTTATACACAAGTAGAAGGAATAGACTATGATGAAACATTCGCTCCTGTTGCTAGAATAGAGTCTATCCGTCTCCTACTTGCCATTGATTGCCACATCGGGTTTACACTGCATCAAATGGATGTCAAAAGTGCCTTTCTGAATGGCATTTTGAATGAGGAAGCCTATGTTGAACAACCAAAAGGCTTTGAATGCCATGAAAAACCAAACCATGTACTGAAACTACACAAGGCCTTGTATGGGCTTAAGCAAGCTCCTAGAGATTGGTATGTTCGACTTACCGAGTTTTTAATTGACTTTGGTTTTTCAAGAGACGTGGTAGATAAAACATTGTTTATCAAAAGGATTCACAAACACATCACTGTTGCACAAATCTATGTTGATGATATTGTGTTTGGATCCACCTGCTCTAATCTCCTTAGGGAGTTTGTTGATGCAATGTGCAGCACATTTGAGATAAGCATGGTCGGCAAATTGGCTTACTTTCTTGGTCTCCAAATCAAGCAAGACAAAGATGGGATTTTCATATCCCAAAGTAAGTATGCCAAAAGTTTGATCAAGCGCTATAGACTTGAAGCTGCAAAGCCCATGAAAACACTAATGGGATCCTCTGAAAAACTGAGCAAAGACGATGTTGGAGCCAATGTTGATCCAACAATGTACAGAGGAATAATTAGTAGCTTGCTCTACTTGACTGCCAGCAGACCTGATATCATGTTCAGTGTTGGAGTTTGTGCTAAATACCAAGCTCAACCCAATGAGTCATACTTGAAGGCTGTTAAAAGAATAATTCGATATGTTGCTGGCACAGTCGACTTTGGAATCAGATACTGCAAAGACACCAACACCAGCCTCATTGGATATAGTGATTCAGATTGGGCAAGTGATGTTGATGATAGGAAGAGCACAAGTGGTGGTTGTTTCTTTTTGGGGAGCAATATGGTTTCTTGGTCAAGCAAGAAACAAAATTGCATCTCCTTGTCAACAGCTGAATCGGATATGTTGCAGCTGCTAGTTGTTGTGCTCAGTTGGTATGGCTAAATCAAATGTTGAAAGACTATGGCATGACAAGCTCATCACTAACCCTGCTGTGTGACAATGCTAGTGCAATTGAAATTTCCAAGAATCCTATTCAACATTCACGCACTAAGCATATCGACATTCGACATCACTTCATCAGAGATTTGGTGGAAAAGGAGATCATAAACATCAAATACATATCCACTGAAAATCAGACGGCAAATATTTTCACCAAGCCTCTTGATTTTGAGAGATTTTCTGCCTTGAGAAAGTCTCTTGGAATGTGTTCTATTTAATTAGTTCATTTTGTTTACTGATGTTGAACTCGATGTGAGTTCTTTTTATTAAACATCAGTTGTTTATCTTGTTCTTTTATTTATTTATTTATGTTAGTCATTTCTTTTAAGTATAATTCAAGACTGACTTAATGAAATTATTGTATTTCTTCCTTTATTTAACAAAATCAGCTACTTGAACTTCTATGTATGTGTTTGTGAATGCAATACCCGTAATCCTATAAGGTGAATTATAGTTGGGTTTGTTCACTGTTTGCTGTGTTGTAGCTGATGTTGTAACCAAGATTGCAGAGAAATGATAATCATTAGAAAATTTGTCTAGAATTATATTTCTGTTATTTTTTTTATTATTTCCTATATATATATATATATATATATAAAGGGGGTCGTATTTGTTTAAGAGGCCATGAATATCTCTAATTTGTAATTTGGTGATAAGTACACCTTCATTTATCCCTATCCACTAATCCGTTTTTTATTTTTGAATTTTTTATTCTTGATGTGACGATTTTGGGGAGTTCCGAGATTTGAGGGATCTTGACATCCATATTCTGAATTAAAATTCAAATCTCTCACTCATTCTCATTCCACCGAGTCGTTTCATCTTCTCTTCATCTTATCTATCTCTTTTTCTTCTGTTTTCTCTCAAGTTTTTTTTAAAACACCCATGGCGGATCCTAATGAATTTGCTGCTATGTTTCAAATGATGAAACAAATGTTGGAGAAAACCATGGGCACTCCTTCTTCAACTTCAGTTCCTGCTGGAACGTCAACATCAACCCCCACAGTCACTGTAACACCTGGAGTGCGTGAGGAAGGTGCAAAATCTGAGTCAGAAAAGCCCTCATCCCTTCCAACCGAACAAACTGATACTCCGATGAAGGACACTGAAATTCCCGAAGGAGTTCAAGTGTTAAATCCAACACCACTTCAACGAGTACTCTTAGGAGAAAAAGAAAACCCCATAGATCCTGATCTTGGGGTGCACATTCAAGCAATTACCGGCAAAAAGAAGAAGGTCGGGCCAACCCGTAAATCTAAGAGGCTCCACAATTCTCAAGACACTAAAAAGGAAGAGATTGAAGAAACTAGCAAGAAGGCTAGGAGAACTCTGAAAATGGAGACCAAGCTGGTGAGGTCTTTACAGGATGAGTCTGATGATGAAGAAAATCTTCCCGAGAACTCTTCCATTAAAGCTCCTGCGGATGTTGAAGTGGATGCTAAACAAGAAACTGCTTCAGAGATTCCTGAAGTTGTCAAGAAAGAAGTTTCTTCTGAGGCTGTGAAGAGAGCAACCTCTCCCACCTCTTCTCATGATCTCGTCTCTTCCGGCACTGCTTGAGATGTTCTCTCCCCCACTCAATCAGGCAATGTCAAAGATGATGCTGAGTCTGAAGATTCTGAACCAGTCTATCCACCAGGTTTCCCTCATGATGTTACTTCTGCCTTTAGTAAAACTTTTTACTCTAAGCATGCTAAGGCTCAATACAAAATTATGTGAAATTATCCTGTGCGTGTTGAGAAACAAATTGATGTCTTAAGCTTTAAGAAGTATGGCATGGATGTGTTTTTGAAAGAGAGGGGTCTGTGGAAAGCTGTTTCATCTTTGTCGACTTTTGAGCCTGATGTGATTGTTGAATTCTATGCCAATGTGTCTTTGGATATGGGTGACCATACAAAGAGCAAAGATGGGGAAATTTATATGCGTGATCATGTGTTTAAGTTTAATCCGATAGTGATCAACAAGTTCTTGGGTCTAGGTAATGACAATGATGTTGTTAGTCTAGATCTTATTGATGATGTTATGTCGACTATAACTGGTGGATTGGTAACCAAGTGGACAAACAAAATTTCCACTTCTAAGCTTACATTTTTATACTCTGTTTTACACAAGATTATTGTGTGTAATTGGTTACCTACCACTAATACTTCAGTCCTCACTGTTGATCAAGCATTTCTGCTCTTTAAACTTGACACTAAGATCCCCTTTAGTCTCGGAGACTACATATTTGACTATGTGATGAAGGCTGCTACAAAAACCAGCAACACCAGCATTCTTCCTTTTCCCTGCCTCATCTATGCAGTTATGGTTGAGCAAGGCGTGAAGCCAAACAAGAAGAAGATAGTCACTGAAACATCGACTATCACAATTGTCAAACCAAAAAGGAATGATGATCGAATGATGGATCTCCCTTACAACCTTGCTCTAAGTTCCACAGCTGCCTCCAAAGATGTTGATCAAGATGTTGGCATAGAGACAACTCTCTCTCCTCCACGATCTGAAAGTGAATTAGCTAGTGCATCTTCACATTTGGTGACATTTTCTGTGCAGGTGTTAAATTCTTTTATCAAGCAGATGGATTCTATGATCCATCAAAGCACAGTCCTCACCAATGCTATGGTTGAACATCGCCAAGCTCTGTGAAGTGCACTTTCTACACAAAAAAGGGGAGTAGATGCTGCCGCCGCTAGTGATGATGGTGGTGCTGATGGTGCTGAAGGAAAGAAGGCTGGAAATTATGTGGCTGAGGCAAAGGGCAAGAAGAAAATATGATTTTTCTTTGACAAAAACAATTTAATTTTTTGGTTATGTATTGTGCTGGACACAAGTTTATTTTGGATGTGTTTACATCCTTGTTGATTTTTTATGTGCATGGACACATTTTATGTTTGTTGTTGGGTATCCATGATTGGATACCCTTGGATATTTTTGGTTTAATCATCAGCATGAGTTGATGATTTTGCTATATATTTTGTTTGCATATTTTAGTATGTGATGTTTTAATGGTCTCAACATTGTGATTGTGTTCGCACGTTTTTTTTTTAAAAAAAATGTGTGATGTTCGTTGTGTTGAGAATGTTCTCAACATTAGTTCTGTACAGGGGTAAATACCCACTAATGTTGTTTTCTGTATAGGGGATAATTACCCACTATTTATTCTGTACAGGGGTAAATACCCACTAACCTTGTATATTGTATAGGGGATTATACCCACTAACATTGTATTTTTTACAGATAATAACTTAAGGGGAAGCAGACCTTAAGGGAGAGTTTTTAAAACTCCAATATTTTGATCGTATTTCGCTGCGGCTCTAATCATGTATATTTTGAGCTTTATATTTTGTGCAGAAAGGATAAGCTTAAGAGGGAGATTGTTGAGTATGACGTGTTCCAGATGATGTTATCGCTTCGCTGATAACATCGCGATCAATGTCGTATCTAATGTTGTCCGTCATTTTTGTCACACCGAGTATAACACTCGGATCTCTAACCTTATCCTTTCCTAGTATTTTGGATTAATTTATTTTAAATTAATCTTAATAAATTGTGATTTTTGTCACATATCATTTTCCACGATTTAAGGGATTTATTAGATATTTTATTTCGAATTAAAACGTGGATTATGGTTGATTTTGACTAGGTCAGAATCTGTTCCGAGTTTCAAGGGACGTGATGTTCCCCACTTCATCTTTGATACTAACCGTTGCAGAGAATGTGGGTAGCTGGAGTAACCGCCATTGTTACACGATGTTGAAGAACGTGTGCCACGTAGTGCAGAGGACGGTTATCTCGAGTCCAGTTCAGCAAGGGTAGTGGAAGGCGGTAGTTTTGCATCCAACTCATCAAGGATCATGGAGAAACTATTTAGCCGAGATGGAGGAAGTATTTAAGGCATTTTCAAGCCTTAAAATCATTTATGCAAGCAGGTTATCACCGTGGTTTGTGAGAAGCTCTGAATCTTGCATCTAGTGTCATCTCTGAAGTCTAAGACATCTTCCTCGACATCTGTCTAGCGTCCCAATCAGCTGGAGACTTTCATTCCAGTTGTGTGTGTAGGTTAGATAGTCAACTTAGAGAAGTCTAGGATTTAGAGTGACTGATTGTAATCTATCTATATGTTTAGATAAGTTTGTTTTTTGAGTGATTATTCGAGTGAGTGAAGCTAGGATAGTCCTCTGTATGTTTTATGCAGTGTTGTCAAGGGAGTGAATCGAGACAACATCAGCATTGTTTTTGTGTTTCACTTGTGATAGTGAATTTCGCCTTGAGGCAATCACACACCGTAAGGAGTGTGATTTAAAACTTGTTTTGTGCAAAGTTCTATTTACGTTTCCGCTTCATGTTGAAGGCAATGTGGTAACACTAGCTTCAACATTACATCTAACTTTGCAATTTACATCCGTAATTCACATTGTTTCAAGCAACAAATTCTAACAAATATATAAATTAATTTACATGATATATAAAATACATTATGCTATAAAATACATAATAAGTGGAAATTATAAAATATACTAACATAAATAATTCCAAATAATCTAATTCGATGAAATTATATAAATTTCAAATAGACCAATATTATGCACAGTATACGTTGCTATAAAAAAATAATTAATGTGAAAGTGTATTATATATTTCATACCTACTGGAATATATTATTTCAGGCAATCATACAGAAAAAAAAAATGTATTTCATACCTCTAAAAATATTTGGTCTGCATAATTGCATTATAATTTCCACTAGCGCCTCTGGTCTAGAATCCAGAAATTTTATCACCTCATCAACATAATGCTCCCAAACTGTGCAAGTAATTGTATTCCCCCTAAAAATTTATTATAAAAATAAATTAAGTGCCTCAAAATTAGATACTTGCAAAAAAAATTAAATAATACAAACTGTATTAGAAGGCAATAATTTCGAAAAAAATAAACATTACAGAAACCGAATAGGAAAATCCTTACTCAACATTCTCCAGCACTAAGTCCATCAGCTTTGTATTTTTTCCGTTTATCTCTTTATGTTGTGGTCTATAGTGTGAAACTATAGTACCAATCACATCTGCAAAAACAATAATATTACAAAACATTAACATATTATCTGATAAACATTAATAAATTTCGTTTAAATGAAATGTCTTACCAAACATTGCAGATTCGCCTATATTCTCCATTTGTGCAATATCTGTGAACGTCTTGAACTCGAACAAACACTTCGGGAATTCTTCATGGAACACCTCAAACAATCTTGTGTGTTTAAATACAATAATTTTATGAATACATGATGTTGTCCTGTATTTCATAATATTGAGCCCTATCACAAAATCAATTATTGCGTATACACTGCCTTCGATCAGCCCATGTTTATATTTTTCACTGTTGGATCCTGGAATTGTAACGTGAATTCTTTCAACCTACAAAAAAGAAACATAAGGTATAATTTTTCAGAATATTTGATTTCAAAATATTTTGGTACAAAATTGCGATAAACATTAGCAATATTTTTACCTGACGGTCGTGGAAAATACATTCGATGCCCCCAGAATTGGAATTTTCGTAGCATCTTATCAATCGCACTTCCAGACCAAATGTACTTCTTCCTGGTTTCAGCATGTCGATAGTTCCAAAGACTGGAGCCATTTCTTCTGTTCTGGTAGAGAAAATATTGAATTATAAAATTGTTCCAAATCTGCAGAATACAGTCTGAAGACTCGTTGGATGATTTTTAATATTTGTTGCTCAATTTTTTTTTTGGTTACAACGTAGTGGCTAAGTGGGAGTGTTTAGTGGGGGTAGTTATCTATGTTATTCTCCAATATTTGGTATTTATTTAATTTCGTGCTTAACAATTTTTACAATTATTAAAAATTTAATTTTATATTAAATTTTTATATTAATCTGAATGTTAAACAGAAAAAAAAATTACAATTAAATATTCATGAAACATATTTTAATGAAATTAAAAATGTATTACTACATGCCATAAATAAGATGAAATTATTAAATTGGTGTACACATTCGGAATTAAATTTAATTATGAAAAATCATGAAAATGTCAAAAGCGCAATTTCTTCAATTATTTATATAGTATAGATGTGTCAATCAGCACACGTTTTTTTTATGATATATTTACTTATATTTTTTAACTAAAAATAAAATCTGATCCTCAACACACGTTCTCCACAAATTTGCAAAAATTAAATTAAATAAAATGAGACTGAACACACGTTCTCCAAAAGTTTAAATTTTAATTTTTTTAAAATAATATAAAATGAAAATAAACAAACGAAATTATTGCCCTCAGTTCTCAAACAATATTGCAAAATTGCCATCCAATTTTGGAGGGAAAATTGGATTTTTTCTGCTTTTATATATAGTATAGATTAACGAATAATATATAAATATATTTGCAGTTTAAAAAAAAAAACGTGAGTGTACGCATTATATATTAAGCTACAACATCTATGTTCTATTTAAACCGCAAAATAAATTTTCTTTTCATAAATTAAAATATGTGCAACCCACTTAGGAACTAGCTACTAGTTTTACAAGCTAATTCTGTTATGGAGACCTTACAAATATTTATAATTAGGATATTTTACCAAAGAAAAAAAAAGGCTACAAATGCATGCATATATATGGTTTTATTATCCGAAGATGTGAGAACATTTTAAATCGCAACCGTCATATAATATAATTCACCAATAATTTGATTCTCTCTCTCTCTCTCTCTATATCTATATATATATATATATATATATATATATATATCTCTCTATATATATATATATAGAGAGAGAGAGATGGGATCATGTGAGAACCACACCCCCATGTGAGAATCGAGAACCAATCTCAACCACAGATTGATCTGATTTGAACGGCCAAGATCAGATCTAAATTTAAAAAAAAAGCGGTGGCATTATTGTAATATTTTAGACTTTTTAATGAAGCAAGGGTATTTTAGTAATTCAGGAATTATGTTATATTTGAAATGAATCTCTTCTCGGTCTGCAGTTCGTTTTCCTTGTATATATCAAATTCCTTGTATATATCAGTCGATTCTCTTTAAAATTTATTCAACCTAATCGGTGTTCACGCGATTTTTTACTGGAGTTTTTGTTCTTTGCTGTTATTTGACGAACATCTCGGGTAAAAAACTTTATTCTGTAGTTTTGATGCGATTTTTTTTATCCGTTTGTTTTAGACTTGTTCGACAAGGTTGGGGAAGCGGATTAAGCTGTTATTTTGAGTTTCTCACGATTAGCATGCGTTTTTATGTTTCATATTGTGTGTTTTTTGTTTTCTGTATATACGTAGATCTTATTAGCATCACAATATGAATTATTAGCATTGTGAATTTAGTTAACAGATTGAGTATCATAATATGTCTCGTTAATGGAGTATTTTTCACGATGGATGCAGCATTGTGATAATAAACGAGTATTATGAAAATCATTTTTGTTAACATGTTCTTTAGCACTACATGAACTATTTTAGCACTTCTTGAATTTATTTTAGCACTTCTGTAATCTACTTTAGCACTTATGTGAATTATGTGAAGTGGATAAGCTGTTCTTTGCTGTGAAGTATTTAGCACTGTTGTGAACTATATTTAGCACTGTTGTTATCATTGCAAAATCTACTGTAACATTTTTATTCTTCTGTAATAAATCTTATGACAAAAAACCTCTCGGTTCAAATAAAGCATTGTACTTCATAGTTTGATAAAATATCCAGATTCAATTTAAGAAATCATTCAGCAAACTTTATATATGCATATGTTTGTGTGTGTGTACTTTAGTACTACTATGAAGTATTTTAGCACTATTGTAAACTAGTTTAGCACTGCTGTGAACTATTTTAGCAGTATTGTAAACTATTGTGAAAACTTTATCGCTGTCTGCCACAATGCTTAGGGCTTAGGGGCTGACCAGGCAAGCTGTAGAATAAGTATAGGAACACCTTATCAACGGTTTTAAGCTGTGTAAGGGTGTGATATAGGGATAAAATTGTAATACCCCAAAATTTTATTACATAAATTTAATTAGAAATATAAATTTAATAGTTAGAACAAGGGTAATATCCAAAAACTTTTTAGTATTAAAATAATAGCCTATAATTACCTTAATGGTAAGCTAGGGAATAAAATACCCTTAAAAATTTTATTTTTGGTTAAGTGTGTCGTTGAATGGTTAGCGATACCCGGAAAATTCTTAAAATTTTATTTCGAGACTCCAGTATAGTTAAAAAAAAGAAATTAATATTTATTATTATCACTTCGAGTATTAAAAGATCATGTGTTTAGAATATATATTCAAGCCCTAATAATTATCTAGATAAATATATTCTTATTTAATGATTATCTAAGTAAATATTATTTACTTAGTGGTTATCTTATTATATATTATTATAATTAAATTCGATCTAGATAACTCAAAGCTTATCTAAAATAAAGGTTAAAATTTATGCAAATATATTTATGGTACACGTAACCTTTGTGATAGATCCCAAACCTTCCATTTAATTTACATGTATTTTAAATGTATTAGATAAGTGTCACTCCAAGAATTAAGCTAAGTGGATTGATGTTTAACGAGACACGTGTACTTGAGTAGTAAGAGTAATATGTGATCTCTTTATATACATAATTAATTAACCAAAGTGAAATACGCACTACAGCTCAACCGTAAATTCTTATGAATTGAGGAAAAGTTGCAGTTAATTGAAGGTTAGTGTTTAGATTTTTAATTTCGAATATGTACATCTATGCTAATATTTTAGGAGCTCGATTTAAAGTTATTAATTTAATATAAAGAAACCAAGATTGTTAGATTTGGAATTATGGGTTATTGGTGGCGGATATTTATATAATTTAATTGATATAAATGATTAACCAACTTAATCATCACTTAAGGTATTACGTATTAATGAAATTGAATTAATATTATCATTTTAGGTTGCATAGGAGTTCGTAAATCTATATATATTAAGTTTTACTATTATGAAACTACTAAAATAAAGGATTAAACCTGAGGCTATTATATTATTTTATAATCTTTACATATTCGAAAAGATAAATTGAGCAAGTTGATGACCTAGAATAATTTTATGGAACTTCATTATTATTAGTAGGAATTTAAACTAATTTAAGCTAATTACATTCTAGATTAATTAATTTATAAAATATGGAGCTATAATCATTTATACGAAAATAACAGACAAGATCACTTCTAGTAACTATTGTCATTAAACATTTAAATACTTATATTGGATATTTTGTAAGATTCATGACTCAAGAAAGTAAAAGTTTAATATTCATAGTCGGTGAGTTATATTTAATAAACGATTGAAAAGAGTGTAATTATTAATCTATGTACTTGGTATTAATGGAGAATATCAATACACTAATTTCAAGAGTATATTGATACTTTAGGAAGGAATGAAAATTTCAAAGATCAAATTATGATTTATAATATAAAATATAAATTAATTAAAGGGCAAGCTTAGGATTTGAATTTTATAGGGGTTTTAACAAAACTAAGTCAAGGTTGGTTGTTGTAGGCTCAGAAGAAGTAGCAGGAATCAAGTAGAATCAATCCGAAAATTTGAAACCTTCTCTATTATTCAGGTGGGCGTATACTATCTTTTTCAAAATGCTATGTTTGAGTTATTAAGCTCGTTTTGAAACAAATATGCATATATGATTATCTGTGTAAAATGATTCGTTCGGCTTGCTGTGGTTGTCGGAGTCTCATATACCAGCG
Organism: Perilla frutescens; assembly: GCA_026008535.1. NCBI lineage: Eukaryota > Viridiplantae > Streptophyta > Magnoliopsida > Lamiales > Lamiaceae > Perilla > Perilla frutescens. The sequence continues at coordinate 52,702,902 of BRKX01000004.1, forward strand.
CTGTGTCAATGTGAGTAGCTACAGTCTTGCTTGGTTTGAGTCGCACCCAATCCCTTGCTGTTCTCAGCTAAAAGAACTTTTAATTACCTTGAGGGTTTACTCGGTAATTGCGCACGATGATGTAGTGGTGGTTGCGGGTGTCGTACTTAGCTCACTTCAGGGTTTACTGGTGAGTTGGTCCATTTCAGGGTTTACTGATGGATCAAGGTTCACTTCAGGGTTTACTGGTGAACACATTCATGTAAAACGTTTTGATGAACTTAGATGCATTGCCCTTTACAAAACCTTCTAAGATTCATCTGCATACTCACAGATAATTATTTTATCAAATGCTTTAGGTAACTCAGTTTTTCTCAGAAAACCCACTGGGTACATTAGTACTCAGCCCAAATATTTTCAGGACAATGAGCTGGAGCGTGGAGACGATGAGCTGTGAAGGGGCTTATATGTGTACTTTTGTAGCTAACCCGTTGTCTTGGCTCGTCTTAACCTCTGATCATCGTATTATTTCTTTTGATATTTCTTAGCTTCCGCAAGAGCAAAAACTTATGTTGGATATATATATATAACTCTGAATTTATTACGATAATCGTATTCTATTATTAAACTAATTTGGAATCGTTTATTGAGAATTATCCTCAAAATCCCCTTTCATTTCCCTCTTCTTAATCCCCACCCCCGTGACGCTCATTTCCACGGTCTTTCGGGATCGGGGCGTTACAAAAATGCCCATACTTTGTTAGCTTGTCCACCACCACTAAAATTGCACCCTTCTTTTGTAAGGGTGTGATATAGTCACATCATCCTTCAAGTGTGGGCAGTAGAAGAGCCTCTTTAACCTGCCATATGTCCCATAGATGCCTGAATGCCCTCCATAAGGGGAGTTGTGCATTTCTTGAAGTAGTAGTTGCTTGATATCAGAGTTTCATCCTTGTACTTCATAATTTGATAAAATATCCAGATTCAGTTAAGAAATCATTCAGCAAACTTTATATATGCATATGTTTGTGTGTGTGTACTTTAGCACTACTTTGAAGTATTTTAGCACTATTGTAAACTAGTTTAGCATTTCTATGAACTATTTTAGCACTATTGTAACCTAGTTTAGCATTGCTGTGAAATTGTTTTTACATGATCTTAGAATATGTTTTTTATGCATTAATGTGATTTCAGTTTGTGAATTAATAAAATATCCAGATTCAATTTAAGAAACCATTCAGCAAACTTTATATATGCATATGTTTGTGTGTGTGTGTGTGTACTTTAGCACTATTTTGAAGTATTTTAGCACTATTGTAAACTAGTTTAGCATTTCTGTGAATTATTTTAGCACTATTGTAACCTAGTTTAGCACTGCTGTGAAATTGTTTCTATATGATCTTAGAATATGTTTTTTATACATTAATGTGATTTTAGTTTGTGAATTGATAAATGTGCAGATTGTGCTTCTTCCAATTTGGAGATTTCACTTGTTTTTTCTGAATTTTACACATCTGAATGTGAATCATCTTTGAAGCCTGCATTGGGCAAGACCTTCCCTACGTTAGATGATGGTATAACATTTTACAAGGTGTATGCCTCATCTTGTGGATTTGTGTACACCTAGTGAAGTTGAGGTGCATCCACTTGAATTCGTGAAAACTAAAGGCAGTGCGAGTCTTAAAAAATCAAAAGAAGAGCCAAGAGTTGAACGCGCAAAGAAACCTCGTAGAACCTGCAAGATGTGTGGGAAGAAAGCCAATCATGATTCTAGGAACTGTGGCAAGAAGAAGTAGATACATTATATTTTATTTTTTTATTAATGATAGTAATATTCTTTCTTTTAATTGTAAATAGGCATATCTGGTATTTCATTTTTTGCATTGGTAATAAATGTTTTAATATTTCTAGTAGGTGTGTAACATCAGTGCTAAACAAGGAAACGTAAGTGCTAAAGTATAAATCTTCAGTGCTAAAATTAAAACTTTCAGTGCTAAAGTAGAATGCGAAATCTAGAGTTGAAATACTTGTGCTAAAAAAGAAATGGCAAGTGCTAAAAAATCATATGCAAGTGCTAAAACTGCTGAACTATTACATTTAGTGGTTGCTCCCCCTCTAACTTTAGGGGGAGCATTACATTTATATTAACACTGCTAGAATGTCCAAAAATGCTATATATATATATATATATATGTATGGAAGAAAAACGAGTCTAAAATGACAAATTATGATTACTATGTATTATTCAAATTGATCAAACTTTCAGTTATATTTTAATAAGTAGAGTAAGATGGTAGTCTATCGTTAAATGGCAATGCTATAAAAAGAACTGTAATTGCTAAAACACAAAATACCAACTATTATGAGGTTATATGTCTAATTTTAATGATAAAATACATAGACTGCTGAAAACTCAAAACTGCTTTACTAGTGCTAAAGTATAAAACATCGGTGCTAAAATAAAAACTTTTAGTGCTAAAGTAGAATTCAAAATCTAGAATACACTACTGATTTCTAAGACTCTTCCCTATGTTACGTCGTCCTCTGAGAAAATCATATATTACAGAGACATCAGAAGCTTCAATCCTTATCCTCCTCCCGTGTTGCAATTGTATTTCTCTCGACACTGGGTCGAAGTTTTCCAGAAGCCAGTAGTTCATCCTCTCTGGTAAACGGATGATATCAATGTGTAGGATGCTGCCAAATCCAAGTTTTTTAATAGCATCACGTTGTGCTGTATTAAGCATACTAACGGCTTCTGATAGATGTTCTGGGCTTGTTGTGACTTCTAAGTAGGGATATTTCTGAAATATATCTCTTCTTTTATTATCTTCATTTGTTGGGGCAATTTTAGCGCGTTTTCTCCCTTGTTGGTCCTCTGTAGGTCTTTTTATACCTATAATTTTTTTATATAATGTTATTAAGTAGAAGAAAATAACAATGCTAAAAAACATAATTTAATGTTGAAGATAAAGGGATATGAACAATAGTGTGAAACATAAGTCTAAAATGAGAGATAACTGTGCTAAAATTTGTAAAATGACAGTGCTTCAAAATAAGTGGGAGTAGGGTCTGTAAGAAATGATATTTTTTGAATGCTAATGCTAAAACAGAAGTCATGCTAAGATAAAGGGAGATGAACAATAGTGTGAAACATAAGCCTAAAATGACAGTTTGTTGATGGATTTTTTTAAATGCTGATGGTATTTTTTTTCATGCTAATGCTAAAAACAAGTGGCATGTTAAAATAAGTCTCAAGAGTGCTAAAATAAGCCATGAGGGTGCTAAAATAAAACTTGATGCTGATACCAGACATGCTTAAAGATGATCCGGTGCAGTCATCCCATTCAACACCGCTTGTTGCTGTGGTGAACAATGAGCTGTACTCACTCGAAGTTTTATCCAACCAGCTGAATGCTAAAATACGAGAGGACAATGCTAAAACACCAAACTAGTTTGCTAAAAAAAAGAAACAAAAAGTGAAACTCATAAATCAATAACAATGATAAAAAAATTGTAATGCTAAAAAAGAGTCATGTTAGTGCTAAAATATGAGGCAACAGTGCTAAAATAGGGAATTAGAATGCTAAAACCCTAAATTCAAAAATATACACGTAAATCACATATACATTTCCAACATTATTAGCTTTAACATGTTTATACAAGTTTTCCGTCGTCAATAGAACAAAAATGAAACCAATAAATTATCATGCAATAAAAAGAACAGATTTTTGTAAAGATTATGTTTTGTATGTCTCCGGCGAAGTACTATTATGCTAAAAAAACATGAAAGAAATTACTAAATCATCATTATATATTGCGAAATGAATTTTTATAGCAAACAATAATATCCAACAGAATTTGAAAAAATAAAACTGAATGTTGTATTACCTTGAGAGTTCATGATTTTTGATCGGAAATTTAATCTTCAGACGACTTGAACGGTTGAATTCGACGATTTTGCGGGTTTTTTTAGATTTCTTTGTCTGGATTCGCGTGAGGAAGCTCGAGTAGTTGTGGTGGGAAGAGAGCTTTTGTCTGCAAACATTTTCAAAATGCATATAGTTTCAAATTTCCGAATTTACCCTCTCTAAGTTTCAGGGGCAGTGAACTTCGAAAATATTACAATAATACCACCGTTTTTTTATAATTTGGAACAGATCTTGGCCGTCCAAATCAGAGCAATCTGTGGCTGAGATTGGTTCTCGGTTCTCACCTAGGGTGTGGTTCCTTCTGGAACCCAACCCTATATATATATATATATATATATATATATATATATATATATATATAGGAGTTGGTTCAAATAAAAACTTATCTTGGTGAGAAAACTGCGGACTGTGCTTCTTTAGTGTATTTTTAGTGCTTTTCTTTATGTATTTTGATGCTATTTTTTTTTTAATGCTTTACTTATTGTGTTTTGGTGCTAGATGTTTTTAGCATCAAAATACAGTAAGAAAAAGTACTAAAAGTATACTAAACAAGCACAGTCCGCACGTTTTCACATCAAGATAATTTTTTATTATAACCAACTCATATATATATATATATATATATATATATATGTTTGTAGGTGACAGAAATTTTAATATTATATATAATATGTTTATTACTAATTTTTATATATTTATTTCGTTTTGGAATCATAAAAAAAATCAAAATTAGATAACATATTTAAATAATAAAGATATTATTATATGATAATCTTAAATATCTTTTAATATATATATATATATATATATTAATTTTCAATAGCTAATAAGATCGTGCCGCCCTAGATATTTATCCCTACAATTATCAATTGAAAATTATACTAGAAATCATGAGAGTTCCAGAATTTGAGAAGAAATTTCATAAATGAAACTTTCTCAAATATTCAAAGTGTTCTTGTGGCATTCAAAGACGTTTTCACCAAATTCATCCTGAAGTCGGCGTTTGATCCATAAGTAAGACATTCAAAAGTGTTCTTCATCAAATTCATCCCAAAATCGACGTTTGATCCGGAAATAAGGCGACAACCCTCTAGATTAACGTTTCAAAGTCTAAATACCAAGTTAAAGAAGATCGACGATACAAATCTTAAATTTATAACACAAAAATTTGTATCTAATTTAATAAAACACAAAACAATGTACAAATAAAATATTTTGGATCAAAATATAAATATAAAAATTCAATCTCTACCCTTCCTCTCATTATGAATGATCTTCAAATGGTCTTTAAAGTTTTCGGGAGATATTTGTGTCATCGATCTTCTTTGACTTGGTATTTGAAATTTTAAATATTAATCTAGAGTGTTTGTCACCTTATGTTGGGGTTTTTTCGAATCGAACCACCAAATGATCTATTTGGTTGCTCATTAATTCTAGCTCATGTATATCATATTTTATGCATGATTATGTAATTAATTAAACCGAGTTGAATTATCAAGTTGGTAGTATTTTCGAAAATACAAAAAATGCGGAAGATAGAATCGAAAAATAACTTACGAATTCGCATCGGGTTGAGAACAAGATTAAAGATCTAATCTTGTTGTTAAATGTGTATGTTCGGCACCCACATTGATGTTATTCCACTTCTCGATATTCTGTTATATTCTCGGACTGTGTTTAGATACAGGGTGGGCTATATACTACTAAACAGGTGTGAATACTACTAAAGATGGGCTGATTGTGATGCCCTAATTTTCATCCGAAAATTAGGTCTCCAAACCTAATGGGTTTAAGCCTCTCACTCTTGTTCCATCCTCAATCCACTAAAGTCATATTGGGCTACAACATGGATCTAGAAGAATATTAAATTGGTCTGCTAATTTATTTAATTCTCAATATCCAATAAACTTAAGATATAATTAAATAAATTAAGTGTTATTTTTATTCCACTAAAGAAATAATACTGACCTACCAATTTAATACATATTTGCAAATATGATTTATCATTTAGCCCAGTCATTCCCCATGTTTAAGATATAATGTCCATTAATTAATTATGTAAGCTTTTGAGAGTTATAATTAATTAACATCTCATTCCTAGAGTAGTACCACACAAGCTTTAATATGTACGGAATAACTTACACCAGGACACAGTGTCCATATATATTGCACGACACATCATATATGTAAATGTCATTGCCCAAAATATCAAGGTTGTTGATTCTATCAAAGAATCTCACTCATTAATAAATTAAAACAATAACATAACATATATATGTCCGCCAATATATATGGGTTAAGAACCCGAACTATGTGGATCTTTATTCTCTCACTTAAGGTCATAATAGAGAATAGTATCCTATCGTGATCCACCTCAATACACAAACCAGTGTACTAGAATAATGAGCTAGTCAAGATAAACTAACTATCAGATTATTCTATGGTGTACCGATAGTGGGTTCAGGACCATCTAAGCCGTAAGTCGTTTAATACATTGCAAGGAATCTGATTATATGATCTTCACTGTGTGTTTGCCCACACCATATCATCTATAGTGCAAGTATATGGAACTGGCAGATAAATATATCTATAAATATATGCTTATAGTGACTGCAATAAATATTCAATCTATATCATCAAATAAAACATTGTAGCATGTATGCAAAGACAGATCTTCCAGTATACAAGACTAACACCTTGTTTCCAGATCAAACGCCGACGTTGGAATGAATTTGATGAAGAACGCTTTTGAATATCTTGCTTATGGACCAAACATCAACTTCTTTAGCTTGGTATATATTTGGACTTTTAAACATTAATACAAAGGGTTGTCGCTTTGTTTCCGGATCAAATACCGACTTTGGGATGAATTTGACGAAGAATGCATTTGAATGTCATACTTATGGATCAAATATCGACGTCTGGATGAATTTAATCAAGAACGTCTTTGAATGTAATAAGAACGTTTTGAATATTTGAGAGAATTTTACTTATGAAATTTCTTCTCAAATTCTTGAACTCTCAAATGATTTATGATATAATTTTCAACTGCTATAGAGACCTCTATTTATAGTTGTGATGATGAATATCTAAGTCTGACGTGGCACGATCTCATTGGCTATTGAAATTTGATTTGTATCTTTTAAAAAATATTTAAATCTATCATATAATAATATTTTTATTATTTAAATATTTTATCTAATTTTAAATTTCATATAATTCCAAAATTAAATAAATATATAAAATTAATAAAAATATTATATATAATATTAAAATTTTCGCCACCTACACTATTTCATTTTTTTTTTCGGACAACATGCATGTTAACCTTTTTTAATGATTAAAATCGTACTTGTCGAAATGAAGAATATAAAAATCGGTAGTGACACGCAATAATGAGCAAGAAAGCAAACACGACTTTTCATCCGTAGATTATCCCGTAATTTTCTATCTTCTTCAACCACTCATAAAAGAAGGACCGATCGCCTCGCCCCCCTAAATATATTATTAAACCAAACATTTGTAGCTCACAACTTAATTATTTGGTTCCCTATTCGTACATCTCCTCTAATAGCAATGAATACATTCACAAACAATGTCCATTGCGGGTAAAATTAAAGTACCAAAAATTAAGTAAATAAGGATATTTTCTTCGTCGTTAAACATAAAAAATGTGTCGTTAAATTATTTTAATGATGAATGGAGTGCAATGATAAAAGCCTCATCGTTAGTCCTTTTAACAACCGAATAAAATTAACGACGAAAATAGCAATAGAGTCGTTTAAATAAATGATTGAAAATTTTGTCACTAAATTATCTCCAAAATCAATCATCAGGAAAAAAAAAAAGTAATAAAATTAGCGACAGATCTAGCGATTGAACATTCTGTCGTTAAAAATAAAATAATAAAAAATAAGACATGCATAGATCCGACGCGCTACATATTATTACAACATTTGCTGCTCGTGAGATTTGAACTGATCACGCTCGACATATTATTCAAACAGTTGCTACTCGCAAAATCATGCGTGACATATTATTCTAATATTGGCCGCTCGCAAGATTCGAACACAGGAATGCATAGCTTTATGTCATGTAACTGAACCAAGTTTGCTAATGTATATTTATATTAATATTCAGAAATAATACACACGCACACACTCGCGCGAAAATTGTTGTGTTTCATTTACTTAAATATCTTTTGTAATTTTTGATGTTTTATGTTTCTTTTAAAATATAATTATGTTACATCATTTATTTAATATTAGATTATTTTTATCAAATATTATATTTATTTATTATTAATAATACTTATATACATAAAATTAAAGTAAAAAAAAATATTTTCTCTAATTTAGAGATAAAATAGTTCATTTAAAAAAATCATCATTAAATAGTATTTTTAAAAAAATATAAAAAAATAAAAAATTATAAATGGTTAATAATGTATTTTTTCCATCTCTAACTTAACGATGAAAATATCCATCGTTAATATATAAAAAAAAATTGATGATTAGCTACATATTTTTTCATTGCTAAGTTAAAGACTGGAAATCCATCTTTAAACGTTTCAATTTTAATCCATTGTTTCTTTGTTGATAATCTAATGATGGAATATAATATGTTGTTAAGTCTGTTATTAAAATTAATTATGTACGTTGCTCTTGGATTTAAATTTTCATATTATAAGGACTTATGGTAAATTGAACTTTTAGATAATACAAGATTTTGTGGCAGCAAAACAAATTTCGTTGCAATTATTTATGCTTCATCAAATTTATTAGTTTATAAAATAAAAATGAATTATGTGACATAAATAACAAAAGTCATCATTTATCTATAGAAAATAAATTTTAAAAATTATATATTCTAATTGTGAAATAATCAAACATTATAACAAATTATTAATTGAAAATTAAAAATTAAATACTAAAATAATTATAAACCATAATTGGATGGGATGAATCTTAATTAACAATTGTAAAATTAAACTAAACACAAAAAAAATTAAAAATAATATAAGAAATTAAAACTCATAATTTGAAAATGTAACACTGAAGTACAATATAAAATCTCATGTGCTTGAACCACTATATATAATGGTGGAGTAGATAGGGTTGTGGTCAAATATCACAATATCAAAGCTTATTAATTAGTTATTATTATGGAGCATGCAGTCAGAAGTTATTATTAATGTTCAAAAGGCTCTTGAAGTGGAGAAGTGGAAAAAACCACCTTTAGGAGTGTGGGAAGGTCAATGTTGATGTGGTTGCCCAACTGAGAGAGAGAGAGCTTGAAGTGGAGAAGTGGAAAAAACCACCTTTAAGAGTGTGGAAGGTCAATGTTGATGTGGTTGCCCAACTGAGAGAGAGAGAGAGAGAGAGAGAGAGAGAGAGAGAGAGAGAGAGAGAGAGAGAGAGAGAGAGAGAGAGAGAGAGGAGAGAGAGAGAGAGAGAGAGAGAGAGAGAGAGAGAGAGAGAGAGAGAGAGAGAGAGAGAGAGAGAGAGAGAGAGAGAGAGAGAGAGAGAGAGAGAGAGAGGAGAGAGAGAGAGAGAGAGAGAGAGAGAGATGAGAGAGAGAGAGAGAGAGAGAGAGAGATGAGAGAGAGAGAGAGAGAGGAGATGAGAGGAGAGAGAGAGAGAGAGAGAGAGAGAGAGAGAGAGAGAGAGAGAGAGAGAGAGAGAGTGAGAGAGCTGGATTAGGAGTTGTGATTCGAACTGATCAAGGCAAGGTTATTGTTACAAGATGCATAAGAATTCCATGGATTGCAGTTCTTGAAGTTGCTGAAGCTATTGTATGCCAAGAAGGCATGGTTTTGGCTCGTGAATTTGGTCGGCAACAACATCGTGCTTGAAACAGACTGTTACTGATCTAACCGAAAGCTAGTTGATATAAGTGAAGATTTATCCATATGTGGGAGGACTCTGTCAATCTATTTGAACTGAAGCATGCTTTTTTGAGAAAGTGACGTAAGAAATACAAACAAGACAGCACACTCTCTTGCTCATTTAGCTATTAATAATTTGGACTTTTCTCCGTTTACTAGCTCTATATATCTAGTGCGATCTTGAATCCAATGGCTAGTTACTTTCCCTCATTAGAAAAAATACACATTAACTATTCAACATCCGAAAATTGCTCTCAAATTAGATTTGTGGTAAATTCAAAATTAAGATCATGTATTAAATAATTATTTATGAAAAGTCCAGACATTTTTTTCGAATCAATATTTGAAAAGTCAAGGTAAAATCCCATATTAACCCAATAAAATATCCTTAGCTAGATAATTGTAAAAATCAACTGACGCTCAATACTACATCAACTTAACAACATATTTCATAAACCAAGATAGTATTAATTAATCACTTTAAAAGAAAATATACATATTGATGATTAAGTGTTATTTTTGCAGCCATGATCAATCACTATCACAACCACCACCACAAACTAAATTTCTTCCAATTGAATCCATCATCCCCCCCACCCACCCCCCCCCCCCCCCCCCCCCGCCAATATTTTTCTACGTTCGAAAACAAATTAACAACATCAAAAATAAAATAAAATCCATAATAATCGATCAAACAATTAATTAAACTCACTTCTTCTTCTCTTCAAAATCCTTCTCCTTCTTGGACTGCACGCGCCCATCCGTTCCCGCCATCATCACATACTTATCCTTCCTCGTCAAATTCGTGCACTCGAATCCCAGCGTGCCGCCGAGCACCCTCTGTATATAATTCGCCACCTCGATCGCCGGTTTCCCGCCCCTCACCGTTAGCTCCGGCGGCAGCTGGTTCAAGAACGTGATCTCGTAAGTCGGCCGCGGGTTCATGAAAACGAAGTAAGGGTCGAGCACCTTGTACCCACGCGCCGTCGTGCCGTAGAAGACGCTCTGCTTCGTGTTTATCGCGACCGGCACGATTCTGTCGCTGAGCTCGGCGAAGAGCGCGCTGAACCGGAGCAGGAACGGCTCCCTGCACGTAGTCCCCTCTGGGCAGATCACTAAATCGCCCTCTTCCAGCAACCGCTTGATGTTGGCGGCGTCTCTCTCCCTCTCTCTAGACAATGCGACGGCTTTGATCGGCGAGATCATCTCCGAGAACTTGCTTATGCTGTAGGTCACGCAGCTGATCTTCCGGCCCAGCGCCACCGCGGTGACGATGGGGTCGAGGACGGTGCGGTGGTTGCAGACGAAGAGCACGCCGCCGTGCCCGGCCGCGGCGGCGGCGGAGGGGGTTCCCTTGACGATGAGCTTGATTCCGAGCATCATGTAGTTGTAGCGCACGATTCTTTCCGGGAGCGGGATGTTGAGGTAGACTCTGATGAGAGAGAGAATTATTCCGATCGGCATCCATAGAAATGTGACCAGTGCGACGAGGGGCGTCGGCCGTTGGACTAGACGGCCCTCGTGGAAGATGATCGGAGCAAGAAGCTTGTCTCTCGGCAATGGCTCCGTTTTTGTTCGATGTACCATGAATCCCTCCTGTAATAAAATCAAGAATTCAGTTAGTTAGGGTTTTATAGTATGTATGTAACAATGGAAGTCTTGTGTCGGATTGACGAGTCAATCCTCGAATTTAAACTTTATCAAACACTAGTGAAATTTATATGATAAAAATTGTGGCTCGAGTCAAAATTTGTAAGACGAATAAAGATTAAGATTTAAATCCCTTACATATTTGAAATTTTGTTGATATTTGAATTCGCATCTTGACCTGTCTTATGAAATTTGACCCATGAAATGGTATCGCATAATACTCCCCCAATTTACAAATATGTCACTAGATAAAGTATCGTCCGATGGACTAGATCACACGTCTTAGATGTTATTCCACTTTGTGATATGATGTGATAAATGAGTTCAAATTTCATGTTGCACTTCTTCGTGTTTCACTAGAAAATTTATGATTTTAATACTATTCATTATAAAATAAAAATTAATTATAACATAAATAATCATAGTCAAAATTTATCAACAAAAAAATAATTAAAAAATTATAAAATTTAATTTTGAATAATCAACCATAATAATGAATTATTAATTGAAAAATGAAAATTAAGTGCTAAAAAATAATTATAAATCATAATTTGATGGGACGAACCCTAAAACAATTGTAAAATTAAATGAAATCACTAAAAATAAAATTGAAGAATAAAATACAAAAAAAACTCATAATTTGAGAGTGTAGTGACAGAGAGTGCAATGAAAAATCTCATGCGATGACAAATGTAAATATATAATAATATAAATTGAAATATGAGATATAACAGTAAAATGTAACGGAGAAGTCTAACTGATAGTTGCAATAACTATACATTTATGTGGGGGGGGGGAGGAGAAATGGGTTGTTAAGGATTTGGAAGACTTATATTATGCCAAAAGAAATAGTGGGCTTTTAATGAAGCACCTAATTTAACTAATATAAAGCCGCCAGCCATTACAGATCGTGGTTTTGGAACTTTCTTTATCAGGAAACTTTGAGAAAAGGTAAAATAATTCACTTTGTTACAATTAATATTTCCAATACAGATGTAACTTAATATTGTCATTTAATATCTACAACCACATTGATACTATTAAAATAATATGTGAAATTACAACAATTAACGTCCATGAAAAAAGCACTGGTGCGGATTGCAAGACCGTCAACCAGCTAGCATGATATATGCATGGTGTCATATCATATGATAGCTATGTTTGTGTAGAAAATATAATTTACCCTAAAAAAATGGAATGAGAAAAGTATTAAAAAATCTCAACAAACTTACCCAATATTCCTTTTCGTATAATACAAAACAATATAGATATATCTAGATCAAGTTAGTCAAAAAAAACAAAAACCATTCAAAATCACACATTCTACCTAGTCAACTAAAAGATCTCAAGGAAAATAATTTTCTCATTTCTATTTTTTGTGATCGAAAATTGAACTCATAGAAAATCAACTCACCTTGCATACGGACATGAAGTCATGATCAGTCTCTCTATCACCGAGGCCTAAATCAGGCAAATCACCACCAAATTCTCTAACGATCGCCTCTCGTTTATGGTCCCCAACAAGCACACCGGGTTTCTCGAGAAACCCGGTGGCCCGGCCCGATTTGGTTACTTCCAGCTCCGAGCCAAGAACCTTGTCCACGCCTAGATAGTTCTTAACAAAATGCTCGACCATGATCCTAGGGTTCGCGGTGACGATGTACCTCTTGCCGAAGGAATTGAACACGTCCCACGAGTCGGGCCGGACGTCCTCCGCGTAGAACTTGGGCAAGACGGAGCGGGCCACGAGCTCGATGTCACGAATCTTGAGGCCGGAGAAGGCTATGAAGACGAGAGTCTTGATCGCCAAGGATTCGGACACGAACAAATAGACAAAATATACGAAGGGAACCGATGTTAGAAGTAGTAAGGCCCGAATAAGGCTGCCGGCTTCCAAAGCGACGAGCATGAAGTAAGGAAACGCGTTGCTTGATCGGAGTAGAGTGCCGTCTAAGTCGGCTGCGACTGTTTGATTGGATCGGCCATCGGTGCCGCATTTGGATATCGGCTCGAAGGGCCGAAGGGCGACCATTTTAATTTCTAGAGAGAGAGAGAGAGAGAGGAAGAGGGAGTTTTTGTGTTGGCTTAATGTGTGTGAGCTAGTTATGTTACATGGGGGGAGGAGGGGTTTAAAAAGAAAATGAGGAAGAAAGTTGTTGGTGGTGTTCACAATGAAATTGTTATGTTGTTGATGCAAAAGAGATATATTTTTTTTATCATTATTAATTTATGTTATTGATTCTTAATATATGATTGGCTGGTTTGAAGCTTAAATTGGTGGCAGTTGTGACGAGAGTATCCGAGTAGTTGAAGGCATATGTTAACATTCAATTAGCCTACTTTTTAGTTTTCTTGATGCCGCCCTACTCGAACCATTATGATATATAAGGGCTTAACCAATATGGTGTGTATATGTAAGTATTTATATGATATGGGAGTGGATCATATATTGAAAAGAACTAGGAACCATCTAATTTCTCCATTGTTTTTATCTAGTTGGCCATAATTCAGTCAGATTTTAGTGAAATGGACGGTGATACTTTTGTAATATAATATTTACAAATTTAAGTAAAGTAGGGTGTTATAGTAGGTAATTTAATAATTATTTTGGTTCTTTGCTAGATCCTGCCTTCGTATATCCCCTTTTCTTATTTGCGTAAATACAGTTCCGTAATATTACTATGGACATATAGTCATGACACTATGAATGAACAACACAGTTGCTATATATTATAAGTAAATTTACATATTTTTTGAGTATTTTTTCATATCATTATGAATATTTTTCAATGATATTATAAAAAAAATTCATTCTATTATAAGTATTTTGTCGTGTGATTATGAGTATTATTTAATGCTATTATGGACAAAAGAAATTTTGTCGGATAAAAATATGCAATATGGGTCTTCAATAAAAGAATATAAAAATAACTTTAATTTGATATATGATTTGCTTAAATTAAATTAAAAACGAGCATGTTATGACTCTTTAAAGTTTTTACAAAATTTGTATAAGTATGCTTACATCATTTTTTAAAGAAAAACTAGGTAAATAAAAATAGTGTTTTTATAAGTTCATCACATTTAGAAGTACGCTACTGTGTTTACAAGTATTAATGAGATCGAAATATTGTGTGATTGTGATAAGTTTCTATATAGATTCCCACGTGGGGAATAGTTTTTGCATGTCCACTCCTTATATGATATATAAAAAAATGAAGAGACGCAAGTGAATTTATGGGATTTTCATTTAAATTATGCGTAAAAAGCTAATAGTAAAAAAGCAATAAAATCTCAGCATTTAAAAGTTTTAATTTGTATATATTATGAGTGATAATTAACATTTATACTGAACTATGTAAGTAAAAGTAATAATTCAAAAATAGCATTTAAAAGTACTGTAGCGCGTAGAAAAGTAAAATCTAATCTTACATTTATGTACGCTGTCGCTATAGCTTCGTCCGAGTTTCCAATAATTTTCTTTAATAATTATAGGAGGAAATAGTAGTGAATAGTGATACTCAAAAGAATGAATTATATGTAGTCCTATACCAACTTTAAGATTTTCAAGATAATGGAAAATCAAAATAGCTACTCTTATATGTAATAAATGCTCTGACAATCTATTAATCGTTAACGTTACGCACGTAATATAATAAATACGAAGTACTTACCAAAAAAAAAAAACATTGCATTTTATTTAGTGAAATAAATCGTGAAATGTTGAATATTTTGATCGTCTTATAATTAAAGATATATGCATATCTAAATTGGCTTTGATCAGGGCATTATTATACGTATGTGATCATGCATTAATTATTCTAAATTTGTATTTCAATCGGTATTGCACGATCATAATTATAAGTTTTTTTATTTTTTTTTTATCAATTTAAATTTTTTTCACTTTAGTTAAATTTTACAACTTTAAATTAAGGTTAATTTTACTCAATTAAGGCTTATATTTAATTTTTTATTAATAATTAATTATATGTTTGATTACTTTATAAATTATGATTTATACTTTTTTAAACTTTAATTTTTTTTTGATAAACGTGACTAGGTCAATTCTATTATAATTATTTGTTATTTTCGTAATATTTATTATTAAAATTATAAATTTAATCGTAAAATACAAATTAAAATATGAAATGTAGAATAATGGATCTTATGCAGACATTCAATGAGCTTTAATTTATACGCATTGTTTACAACTTACAATTTCACGTGCTGATTTTGTTATGTGGATAGTATTCATGCGTCATGCCTCACGATTATTGAATTTTGAGAAAACATAATCTATTTGGAAATGTTTACATTAATTGTTTGTGTGTGGGTGGTAAATGAGTCAAGTAATCGTTTAGGAAAGCTCGTAACCAAATAAGTTAAATTTGAGTTTAGCAAGTAAGATCGTTTAACGAGTTTCAAAATATTAAATTATTAACTCGGTAATGACTTGTATTTTATATTTAAACTAGTAAAAAGCATATTTAGTCTCTAACTAACTTTATTTGTTGTAAGAAAATAATGAATCTTAACAAACATAATATTTTTAGAACCTAAAATTAAAATACCCATTTTCTAATGTAAAAAAATCCATTTTTCCCGACGTAAGGAAAGTATTTAATAAATAACCACTTTTACCTAAATAACCCTACTTTTCATTTCCCTATGCAAAAGGACACAGGTTCCATATCTGAAAACTTTATGTAAGAATATTGGAATGTTTTTTGTAGGTGTTATGCGATTTTAAAGGGAGTGAGAAACATTCACTACAAGAGAAATCATAAATTTAGACGTTTTTTTTTTGCTGGAACGTGATTCCAGCATGCGAATATAACTAGAATTGTTTAAATCTATTAAAAAAAAAGAGCCTCCTCCAGCCTGTGCACCAACCTCACCCAAGGAAAGTCCGCCCCCGAAAATCCCTCTCCTCTGCTACTCCGAAGTTTCGAACCCGAGACCTCTCGTACATATGTGCAAGCTTTTATCGACTGCACCAAGCTAAGTGATCAATTCATTAATGATACTATATGTTTTATATTTAGTATAAATTATGTGTATATCTTATATATTATGTATTATCGTATAATGCATGATTTATAAACTTTTTAATAATTATTCTTTATAACATTCAAGCATGCTCGCTTTTATAATTTACAAGTGTTGGATAATTATCGATCTCCGTTAAATTTTATTTTAGTTTCTATCAATTTAAGTCGATGTAGAGTTTATATCTTTGAAAAACCGGAGCCACAACTGGGCCGAACCAGCCGCCACGGGGGAACCCAGTCGGCGCTGGGGTGTCCCCTCGGCTAGGAAGACCCCGCGGGCGCGGAGTGCCCCGCCAGCGCTGGGGTACTCCGTCGGCGCGGGGGCACTCGTTTCATGCTCCGCCGGTGCTGGGAGTCTCGTTTCCAAGGCTATTTTTGAAAATTTTGGGTTTTATAACTCACAAGAATACAAAATTTTTAACATTAAAATTAGATTTTCTATATTAGCTTAATAAACTTTAACGGATTATTTGTGTATATTATATATTATAGTAAATTATAATACCAAATTAACTTAATTAAAACTCAAAATGTAGGAGTGACAATTGTATTATGATTATATATTAAAGAAAACTTATTATAAGTGTTGAAAATTTATAAAATAATATTTGTGTAACAATGAATTACTAATCTTAGGATTTATAACTTTAAAATTTCATAACTCGCTATAATACATAGTTTTCAACTTTAAAAATACATTATCTATATTAGTTATATAAAATTTTAAATGATTAATTGCGTTACTGACACACCATCATTTTGCGTTCAGAATCACACCTGTGGGCAAGGCTTTGCAGATGCTTTAATTTGCCCTCAGAGGCTAGTATAGCGCCCAAAGACAGATATCATCTCACGGGGAGTGATTAACATTTCTATCTTTTCAGTAACCTTTCGAGAATTTGTATGGATTACTGTCACTAATCCTTCACTGCACACTTCGAACTAAACAAACGATTAAATAACAAAGACGAAAATAAATATAAAATAAATGTTCAGGTTAAATATGAATTTAGTTTGTGGTAGATTCATGCAATCCCGGGCACAAACACACAGATACCTCGATAAGACCATTTGGTTATAGGGAACAGGTACAGTCACCTTACATCCTCAAATTCCTTCTTACTGTGTATGCTAAGAGCGATACAGTCGGCGACTCTTAGTCCCTAACTATCCAAGACCCAATGAAGAGAGTCATGCAGAGGGTTTGCAAGGATATCAACATTGAAACGGAGAAACCCAATACTGGCATATTGGAGCCCTTCGTCGGTGTGCCCATATCCACCTATACTTCAATCTCCAAGCTTCAGCGCCTACTTTATGATTTAGTGGCTCATCAGGGTTCGGTCGCCCTTACTTCCACCCTGACTTACATAAATAATAGTTCAATTAAGAATAGCGACCAACCCAAGGTTGCTATTGCCATGTCATCGTTCTTTTTAGAATGAAGTTGGGAATCAATTCGAGATAAATTAAGAACACTAAGCCTCATGCATAATTTCTACCTCAACATATTCACATCTAACTTGAACACTGGATACTTAGCCAGATAACATGCTAATAAATAAAACAAAAATAAATAAACAACACATAATGAAAGGAAAACAAACTAGATTAAAATCTGGAACCAACTCCAGATTTGGACAAAAATAGGTACATACATCAGCTGAGGAAAAATCACCCCCGACTGTGCAGAATATCCAGAAAACGTAAATGCAGAAAATAAATAATATTTTATGGTTCTAAAGGGTGTGTTTCTGGTTGTCCTACGAAAATGAAAGATAACTAGTATTTATAGCTGTTTGAAAAGCCAGGATTCGGCCCAGCCCAACGGCCCAACCCATGTAGAGGTATGCTTTAGTTGGAGAGATCCACTTCAACCATGTTCCCTAAATTATAGGGACGAGTTGTTCCATCTCTTCTCTCTCCTTTATCTATTCTCTTCTCTCTCTTCCACGTCTTCTCTCTCCTCTAGGTGAACTTCCCCAAGCTACGGAACTGTTGTGCATGTGGGCCCACGTCAGTTGAGAAGGATTCGCTGCTGAACTTCCGCGCAAAATCCGTAACAGACTGTCAAAGCTTCAGTGGTTGATCCTCTTTATGCCCTCAATCAAGTGGGCACTTGATTATGCCCATAATGAGTCCAAATGTGATTCTTCTCCCCCTTGTTACACTTTGTCCAAAACTAGGCTCTAGACACAACTAAAAACACTAAAAATGAGTAAAAAGATAAAGTAAAAATATGTGAAATTAAGTCTGTATCAGTTTCATATATATTAAATAAACTATATGTGTGCTAAATTAACTTAATCAAACTCCAAATTTAGAAGACTGTCATATTATGATTATAGATTGAACAAAACTTAATATATTAAATTTAATATATTAATTTTATAAACTTTAATTAATTAGTTATTTTATAAGTTCTAAAAGATTAAGATCCATTTATATAAATCTCGAGTTCATCTTATATTTTTATGATCAATTTATCTTATATATAACTATATATTTATCCCGTAATTAAAAATATAAGACTAAAGTATATTTTAATATGCTATTTTGTAATGTATTATTTATATTGATTAATAATATCTAATAAATAGTGTACACTAAAATAATAAAAAATAGTGAAATATCAAATTTTCCAGCCGAAAATTAATGTTGGAATTTTATTAAAAGACAATGAATTAAATTAAATAATAAAATATTCCAAAGAAAAAATACTGCTGGAATCCAAAAAAATATTAAAATATTCCAGGACAAAAATACCGTTGGAATAAAAAAATCATAAATAAAAAATATTAAAATATTTCAGCGGATAATATCGTTGGATGATATAGACTCAATTTTCGTATCTTTTTACCTTGTCTTTTTACTTGCTTTTAGTACTTTTAGTCATGTATATAGACTTGTTAGGGACAAAGTATAACAGGGGAGAGAAGAAGCATGATTGGACTCACTATGGGCATAATCAAGAGGTCAACTCGATTGAAGGTATAAAGATGATCAACTACTGAAACTTTGACAGTCTGTTGCAGATTAAGCATGGAAGTTCAGCAGCGACTCTTTCGTAGCTGACGTGGGTCTACATGCGTAGCAGTTTCAAATTCTAGGGAAGTTCAAGTCAAGGTGGAGAGAAGATATGGAGAGAGGATTGGAGAGATAAAGGAGAGAGAAGAAGTTTGAACAAAACCCTACAATTTAGGGAACATGACCGTTGGTGCTGAAGTGGATTTCTTCAACTAATTCACGCCCCTACGTGGGTTGTGCTGGGCTGAGTTGTGGCTTTTCAAATAATTATAAATACTTGCTAGCTTTCATTTACATAACACGTACGATCACACACACACACATCTTTTAATCCTCTTACCGTAAGATACAATTTATTTTTCTACATTTAGGTTTCTAGATATTCTGCACAGCAGTTGGCGGTTTGCCCTCAGTTAATGCAAGTGCTTGTTTTTGCCCAAGCTAGAGTTGGATCCAGTCTTTAATTTAGTATGTTTTCATTTCATTATGAATTGTTCATTTACTTTTGTTTTATTTACTAATATGTTTCCCAACTAAGTATCAGTGTTCGAGTTGAATGTGAATAGGTTAAGGTAGATAGTATGCATGAGGCATAGTGTTCTGAATTTCCCTTGAACTGGTTCCAAACCTCATTCTAGGTAGAACGTAGATATAGATAGTGGAATGATTAGGTTGTTGTCCACTATTAATCAAACTATTATTTATGTAAGTCAAATGGAAGTGGGGATGTCTGTGGCCTGATGAGCCACTAAGTGATAAAACGGGAGCCGAATCTCGGAGAAAGAGGTATGGGTAGATCTTGTGGGCACACTGAGGATGTGTTCATGTTCTAGTGTTAGGTATATCTGATTATAATGTTGCTGCCCCTGCAACATCTCTATATGACTCTTTTCTTTGGTGCTCGGGTAGTTAGGAACTAAGAGTTGCCGCTCGTATCACTTTTAGCGTAAACAGTAAGAAGGGATTGGAGGGTTAGTCGCCCGTACCTGCTTTCTATAACTAACCGATCAAATCAAAGTACCTACTTAGTTACGTCCGGGATTGCATGCATCTACCAAAACTGAATTCACATTTGACTTGAACATTTGTTTTATATTAATTATCTTCCACTTTTGTTATTTATTTGTTTGTTTAGTTTTGAATAGTTAAGGGGAAAATTAGTGATAGTGATTCTACAAACCCCCAAAAGTTACTAACAAGGATAGAAAGGTTAATCACTCCTCGTAGGACGATATCTACCTTTAGGCGTTGTACTAGCCTCTGAGGGAAAATTAAAGCATATGTAGAGATTTTCCTACATATGTAATTTTGCACACAAAATGATGGTGTGTCAGTGGAATATGGAAAAAAATTGAAAAAAAAAACACAAATAAAAAATATTAAAAATACCGCTGGAATCCGAAAAAATCATAAATAAAAAATGTTAAAAAATTCCAGTGAAAAAATACCACTGGAATATGTAAAAAATTTGAAAAAAATAATAAAAAATATTAAAATATTCCAACGGAAAAATACCGCTGGAATTCAGAAAAATCATAAAAAAAATATTAAAACATTACAGTAGAAAAATACCGCTGGAATATGCAAAAAAAATAAAAAACAAATAATAATAAAAATTATTAAAATATTTCAGCATAATTTTTCGCTAGAATTTGGAAAAGTTCAAAAAAAATATAAAAATCATTCCAACGGGTTTTTTTCGCTAGAATCAACTCAAACATACGCTAAAATTTCTAGCAGTTATAAATCCGGTGAAAAATTCCAGCGAGTATAAATGTCGCTGGAATGTTAGTTGGAAAATTCCAGCAAATATTTTTCATTGAAATAACCACTGGAATTCAAAAAAATCCAACGTATATGAAGTTCGTTGGAATAAATGCGCTGGAATTTGATAATTTTCTTGTAGTGATTTAATATCAAAAATAATATCCCCACCAACCCATACACACGTGCATTAGAAACTAAATCACGATTGTCGGGACATCGTCGGGATAAGAACATCATGTTTCTCAGAACTCCATTGTGAGTATGCTCGTGATTTTAGTGGTAAGACCATCGGGTTTGCTAGAATGTGATTATGATTAGATTGGGAATGTGATTGTGATTTCAGCAATTCTTTCGGGATTGACTCTGCCATTTGGGATCCCGTTACGTGCGACCAGGAGGCATTCAAAGCAAGCGTGAGAATCTCAAAAGGCTTTAGAAGTTACCTTTTCAACTTCCAAGACCACGTTCGGCGTGTTTGAATGTGTGAGAATGGGTTGACTCAATTATTTACTCTGTTGAAAAATATACTCTCCTACAACTCCCCAAAATTCCTAATTTTACAGTTATTAAAAAAAAATAACCTACATAAAAAAAAATTGATCAAAAATCTTCAACTCTCATCGGGATATCGATCGCAACTCCCAACTATCGTTGTGATATCGATCTAAAGGTGGGGAAATGGTCAAATGAAGATTTTGAAAGGTTCCTTGGTAATTTTCAAAGCTGAAAAGAAAAATAATTTGTATATTTGCAAAACCTTACCTTATGTGTCTGCTGCATGCTCTGTGAATGTTCTAAAGCATGATAAAACTGTGTTATGGCATAATAGACTTGGGCACATGAGTAATAAAGGGCTTGAAATTCTAAAAAAGTCTGGTATGTTTGGTTCTGATGTGATATCCAGCATGCCCTTCTGTGATGCTCGTGTTTTAGACAAACAACACAAAGTTCAATTTCCTAGCTCTGCATCTCATACATCTAAATGTCATGATATCCTTGAGTATTTACATGCTGATGTCTGGGGTCCCTCTAAAGTTCCTACTCATGGTGGGAATAGATTTTTCTTGTCTATAATTGATGATTATTCTAGAAATGTTTGGGTGTTCTTAATGAAGAATAAATCTGAAGTAATTGATAAGTTCAAAGCATGGAAAACTCAGATTGAAAACCAAACTGGCAAGAAAATAAAGACCCTTAGAACTAATAATGGTTTGAAATTTTGTAATACTCAAGTGGATGATTTATGTGTTAAATCTTGTATAAAAAGGCACAAAACTGTTCCTTACAACCCTCAACAAAATGGGGTTGCTGAAAGGATAAATATAACTTTATTAGATAGGGTGAAGAGCATGTGTGCCCTCTCTGGAATGTCTAATAAATTTTGGGGTGAAGCAGTTTGTACTGTTACCTACTTGATTAATAGGTCTCCTTCTATTCCATTAAATGGAAAATGTCTTGAATTTGTGTTTAATGGTAAACCTATTGATCAGTCAAACTTAAGGGTGTTTGGTTGTGCAGCTTTCATACATGTGAAAAATAATAAGCTTGAACCTAGGTCCTAAAAATGTGTTTTCTTGGGATACCCTGAGGGAGTTAAAGGGTACAGACTATGGGTGAAAGATATTTCTGGTTTTAAAACTGCTATTAGCAGAGATGTTGTCTTTAATGAATCATGTTTTCTCTGTTTGTCTGAACCCCAGCATGTTACTACTGTGAATGATCATGCCCCCACTGTTCCTTTTAAAGTGGAGCCTCTAAATGTTTCTCTGTCTGTTCAGTCTGATGTTGTGCACAATAATGATAATAATTCTGAGCATGAGCCTAAACATGAAACTGAGCATGAATCTGAGTCTGAAACTGAATCTGATAAGCATGCTAATCACAATAGTGAGCCTGAAAACCTAAATGATTATTTGTTGGCTAGAGACAGGGTGAGAAAAACCATTAATAAGCCTGCTAGATATGCTGATGCTGAGTGTAATTTGCTTGATTTGGCTTTTAATGTGTTTGAGTGTCTAGATAGCAATGAACCTAAAACTTTTAAAGAAGCTCTTAAGTCTAAAAATGCTAATAAGTGGTTAATTGCTATGCAAACTGAGATAAAATCATTGCATGTTAATCAAACATGGGAGTTGGTTCCAAAACCTGCTCATGCTTCTGTTGTAGATTGCAAATGGTTGTTTAAAATCAAAAGTTAATTTAATAATGTCAGATTTAAGGCCAGATTAGTTGCTAAAGGCTTTATTCAAAAGGGTGTAGATTATATTGAAGTATTTGCTCTTATGTTCAAGTTCACTACTGTTAGAATAATGCTGGCTTTAGTTGCTCAATTTAACTGGGAATTAAAACTAATGGATGTGACTACTGCATTTCTACATGGTGATCTTGATGTTCATATCTACATGCATCAGCCTGAGGGCTTTATTGATTGTGATAAACCTGACTATGTGTGTTTAATAAGGAAATCCTTGTATGGTTTAAAGCAATCCCCCAGGCAGTGGAACTTAAAATTTGACAAGTGTATGAAATCTTTAAAGTTTAGCAGAAGCAAGTTTGATCATTGCTTGTACTTTAAAGAAACTTCTACTGTTCCTATGTTCCTTCTGATTTATGTAGATGATATGTTATTGATCAGTCCCTGTCTCAAGTCTTTGAAGCATGTTCAATCCTATCCATGTGAAAATTTTGAAATGAAAGACTTTGGTGATGCTAAGAAAATACTTGGCATGAATATAATAAGAGACTGAAAAAACAATACTCTTGTGCTAAATCAGACTTCATATGTTGAAAAGATTTTGAGTAAGTTCTCTATGTCAAAAGCTAAAGCTGTTAATGTGCCTTTAGCTGCTCACTTTGTGTTAAGCAAGGAACAGTCTCCTAAGACTGTTTCAGAGATGAATGACATGAAAATTATGCCCTACTGTAATGCAATTGGTTCTGTAATGTATCTTATGGTAAGCACTAGACCTGACATTGCCTATTCTGTGAGTTGTTTGAGCAGGTACATGTCTAACCCTGGTATTACTCAATGGGAAGCCTTAAAATGGTTGTTAAGATATCTTCAGTCGTCTTTGCATGTAGGGTTAAATTTTTCTAAGTGTGTCAAGGGTGTGCAGTTGTGTGGTTATGTGGATTCTAATTATGCTAATGACAGAGATAATAGGAGGTCAACTACCTCTTATGTTTTTACTTTGTGTGGGTCATGTATAAGCTGGAAATCCCAGTTGCAACATATTGTTGCACTTTCTACCACAGAGGCAGAGTATGTTGCTATTACAGAAGCCTTCAAGGAAGCCTTGTGGTTGAAAGGAGTTCTATCTGAAATTTGTTTTCTTCAAAAGAATGTTGTTGTGTTTTCAGATAGTCAATCTGCCATTCAATTGTGTAAAAATCTTGTTTTTCATGGCAGAACCAAACATATAGATGTTAGGGAAGTTGTTGAAAGTAAAAATATTTTACTTGAAAAGATTCCTTCTGAAGTTAACCCTGCAGATATGGGTACAAAATCTTTACCTCTTGAAAAACATACCAATTGCATGAAGATTTTAAATTTTGACCCAGGTTAAGCTTTAGATGCTTTCTGGTTTAAGTCTTTGAGATTGATCTTATGTGTTGATTTTGTTCTCAAAGGCTACAGCCTGGTGGTTTTCCTCAGTTTGTCCCTTGATGATTACCTGGTTATTCTCTATGATCTATGTGATCAGATTCAGACTGTGTGTTTCAAACTATCTCGCCTATAGTTATGTTGTGTGAACTCTGTAGGTGAGATGGATGGCAATGATGAACCCTACAAGTGTTGGCTCCAGCTCAAGTGATGTCAAATAGGCCAAAGTGGAGATTGTTAGTTATTGTGGCCCATTATTGAAGCCCAACTCATTGTAGACCGGCCCAGCTCATCCAAGCAGCTTAGCCCATACACCCGAACCCAACTGACTCACAATTGTTTCTTGTTACAACCCTAACCGTGCGCTGCCCTTTATATATGTTTCTTGGTGTACTGTTACTCATAGTTCTCATTTCACTGCGTGTTCCAGAGAGTTCTTGAGAGCAAGAGATCGTGTGCAAGGTAAACTTGAGTGTTTTCCTTCTTCTTCTTTGTGAGATCTTCTTCTTCTCAACTATATTCTGGTCTAGAGAAGATACCACTCTCTGTGTGGATCTGCTATTTCTTTCTGGGGGTGAGATCGGTTTGCTAGGGTTTGTTCTGGGCTTGAGGGGGCTGTGTGAGTTTGCGCTGTGGTCTCTCTGTGAAGATCTCCGATCTACTGTGCCTGTTTGTTCCTCGCTGAGCCTGGATCCCATTCAAATTGGTAGGAGTTACTGAGCCGTTCGTTTCATTATCCTCATGGCTGAATCAACCGGTAAATACAGGAGAAAGACGCCCGGAGGTTGCAGAGCTGATACCCAACATGAGATGTAGTCCTAATTCCCACAGATCCACATTAAAATTGGTTTTCACCTAACCCCTCTCATATATATATATATATATATATATATATGGATGATTAACATTGTACTTAATTAATTACTCGACAAATAAATTATCTCTATCTAACTAAACGGGGGTTCTTTTAGTTATTTTATATAGCTGTAAAAATATTAATATTTTAGCCACTCATGAAATTATATACTTGTTTAGCTATTTTTAGGTTCAATTAAAGTCTAAATTACCATTATATTACTATTTAAATTTCAACTCATTCTTTTTATATACGATAAATAAATAACATTTTAGATGGTGTATGTTTATAGCATTCTAAATGTAAGTGTATTCTAAAATAGTTAATATGATTAGAACATGCAAGGTTAAAATACAACATACACATTAATTCTAAAATACAATATTTATCATGCTAATTAATACATCTACAATAATGCTATTTATCGTATAAAAAAAAATTATTTGTTCATCTAATTAATTTAAACTAATCCATTGTCTATTAATATATCAGTATGTATATGTGGACGTATATTATATTATATTATCCTATATGTATTAATATCGGTATATACGGATGTACGTACAATATATGATAGTGATCAAACGAGACATACACCCATAATTGGATGTTGTACCCCCACAAATATTTTAACGTACAATAGCCAATTAGCTGATTTTATGTATAGTTAAATTTAATGTTTTTTAGAGGAGACATTTAATGTTTCTAACAACATTCCACACATAAAAAGTTTTCTCATTAATTACAATCTTAGCGTCTAATTAGTTCTAACGTAAATTTCTTGCATTGCGGTGGTCTTTCTTTTGCCTTATTATTTATAAACACAAATACTCTTGTACATAAGATGTACATCAGACGGTCAGCGTGTTGACTGGGTCAACATCTATTTACCCGGTCAAAGCGTTGACCAAAAAAATCATCAAAACGGGTGATACTCTTTAGGGATACAATTGATACTTTTTTTTTTAATTTTGAATGATACTTTTTAGCATTTCGATTGATACTGATTTTAACAATTTTTTTCTATATTTTTTTTTCTGGCCAATACTTTTTAATGATACAAATGATGCTTTTTGGGCTTTGAAATGATATTTTTCAGTATTATGAACGATACTAATTTTGACGAATTTTTTGGTCAACACATTGACCCGGTCAACGCGTTGACCGTCTGATGTGTACCTAGTGCACACAAAACCTCCACATTTATAATTTATACTCCCTCCGTTTCACAATAAGTCTCATTCTATAGCATTTTAATTTTGTTTCACAAAAAATGTCATTCTACACAATTGAGGTAAAAATTTCACATTTGTCTCATATTTGCCCTCATTTAATGTATTCAAACAATCATATTTAACTCATTTAATGTATTTACATAAAGGTATATAAGGTAATTTGATTATCTAATTAATATCTTTATTAATATGTGTCCATTTATCCAGAATGATACTTATTTAGAAATGGGGGAAGTAATAATTTAATATACATTAGGTAGTATTAATTTGTTTGGAATAAAAGAAAAGTGGAAAAGTTAGCAAAGTAGCAAGCTTTTGTGATGTTATCTTGTTTATGAAGAAAGGGTTAACTTGAAAACTCAATTTCTCGTGTCAGTTGTGAATTTTCGTAGTCGATGAGGCTGGAAAGTTCCTCTCTTTTGTCAAAGACATGCATCTTGATTAAACTCGGGTTTAATTTGTCTATTAATTTTTTATTTACTTTAGATACAAGTATGACGATTGTCGTTTTCAATTTATGAATTTACATTATATTTAATATATTTATTAAAAACAATTCAACCTCATTCTTTTGTAATAGCTTATAAACTATGCAGGAGATGTGAGCTACATTTGGAACCATGTGTGACAAGTTCGATCTAAATATTTTTTTGCTACTTACAAAACATACAATACTTGATAATGATTTTTTTTGTAGAAATGTTTATAATAATAATAATAATAATAATAATAATAATGATAATAATAATAATAATAATAATAATGGTTTTATTATACGTACAAACATACGTACATGTGTGTGTGTGAGAGAGAGGGAGAGAGATTCTGTAAGAATAGTAAGATTATGAATCGATCGACAAGAAAGGAAGAAGGTGAGAATATCTCTAACCAAAAAGTAATATTTGTAACTTTTTTTTTTAAACCAATCAAAAAATTAAATTTCACTTAAATAAGAAATCGTGAAAGAAAAGAAATTCGGCCATGCAATTTTGGCCACTTGGAGGATGATGGCATTGTCTAAATAATTAATGAATTGATTTCATGTATTTTGCCTCAATATATTTTCATTTATTGCTGATTGGGACTTGAGCGGTAGCAATTCTTGTAATTTATGTGTACAGTAAGTCGATCATTAATCATGATTTTCTTGAATTTTTAAGTTGGATATATGATTTTCTTAAATTTGAAGTAGTGCATTTATTGTTTTATTTATTCGGACAAAATTGTGGATGACATTGCCATTGACCAATAAATGTAACTCTTGTAGGATGAATAATAATAATAATAATAATAATAATAATAATAATAATAATAATAATAATAATGATAATAATAATAATAATAATAATAATAATTTATTATTATTATTATTATTATAAGAAAAAAAAACATAAGTTTCTCCATATTTTCATTTTGAACCTTATTCAAACTCGAACCCCGATCATCACAAAATAAAATTATGATAAATGAATAAAAAAGCAAAATGTTGTTTCAATGATCAGATAAAACATAATTTTATTGTTTTGGTTATTAATAAATTTTTATTGGGCACCTCTCCATTTAAAAAAAATATTCATATATCGGGCACCTCCCTAGATTTGTTGAGCTTTGTTTGGTCACACCTACTTAGGCGGCTTTATTTCTTCTTAAAGTTTGAAAAAAAAAAAAATTAGAGAACTATTTTTATATGATTTAACAATTCTGTCACACCAAATTAATATCAACCTTAATAACCCGCCGGAATTAGTTGGAATAAGTCATTGTTACTTCTCAAAACTTGACCATCACACATAAATCAAACTAATTAAACAATTACGTCTATTTCAAGTCAAAATCTAATTAACGCTAGATTTAAATTGTGGTCTCCTTCACCAACCCCAAACTTGTTCGAACTTGCCATTTAATTTTGATTACCAACAAATTAGGGATTTAGGGGTAGGGCTGTGGGGGACCCGGCACATGTAGGGTCATGATAAAACGGGTTTTGAAGGATATTACTAATAAATTATGAGACGCGTAGTAGATGTTCATGACTATAATCACAATTTGATTCATAAATTGGATTTATATGAAATGAATAAATCATTTTATATATTACATTGATTGTGTATAATATATATAGGATGTATGCTAGCTGCAGGATAAATTGTGTATGGTAATTGATAGAGAAATAATAGTAATTGTCACTAATAAAGAAATTTCAAGTAGTAATATATTTGTATTTTTTCTTATGTCGAAAATCGAAAGCTAGCAAGAAAGTAGAAACATGTGAAATGTGTACATGTCCATGAAAAAAGAGTATAATAATTAGTGCTACAGTCCAAAAATATGCAGCGATTGTAACGTTTAATGGAAAAAAGGAGTATAATAAAATAATGATATACACCGACCTTATTTAATAGAGGATTGGAGACCAAACAATTAATTTACTTGATATCTTAATTAATTACTTCGATTTCTTCCTATTATTATGTGTAGTTGTAACTAGAATTATAAATCTTTGACAAATTGACAGAGCTAAGACGACCTAATTAAGTTCTTTGATTTTGAAATATGCATCATATTTCATTGAATACATAAATATGATTTCTTGAAATAAAAAACAAAAATCTTAAACGTCATGAATAACTCAAGAAAAAAATTATATAAATTGTCGGCCAAGTCTCAATCTTGCTCATGAAATTGTCGTGTAAAGTATAGTTCTGAAAATACAAAATTGTATCACTCCTATATATATAAAAGGAGTGGTTCCAGAGAGTACCAGTCCACACCCTTCAATTATACGATTGGATGGTATAGTCTTCGGGTGATTCATCGAGCTGAATGCTTGGTTGAGTACTACTAGTCTACGAGTCTAGTAAAACAGGCATCCCCGATCAAGTACCAGTTGCTTCGCTGGTAGGTCCACTTAGGTTAGGGGGCATTGTCCCTCAGTTCTTACCAACCTCCGGTGTGTAATCGACATCTTGCTAGCTATAACTCGGTCGAATAAGAATCATTGATTCCCTCTGCTGTCAATTTCTTATTCATTCATGGCGCTCGGCCGGTGCTCCTTTCTCATCTCAAACCAGAACAACTCTGAACGTGATCAAAAAAGACGGTGGTATAATTGTAAATAAAAGAAACATAAAAAAATTGTGGTGACAATTTTGTAATTTTGTCAATATCAAGGTAAAAAAACGGATTTATTGGGCGCGTGCTAAAAGAGAATTTTTCATATACTAATAAAGACATTGACAATGCTAATATAAGCATTGATATTGATAAAATTAACATTGATGATGCTAACGTTATGAGACTATTGTCATATGCATTACAAAAAATATATAAAATTAAAAAAATTACTTTATTTCATGATGAATTAGCAGTTTTGTTTTGTTTTGTTAGCATCGAAAAAACTTCCGGGAACGTGTAAAACCTAGCACATGAACAATGATATTAACACTATCTGATTTAGCTATACATTTAGTATTATTAGCATTATTGTTCACCAGTTTTAACATTATCATAACTAATGTTAGTATTAACATAAAAACTTATCATGAACATTATAAATCAATCATGAACAATGTTGTTATAATTTTGATATATTGACATTATCGTTCGGTAATGTTAGCATTATTATTGCTCATTTTAGCATTATCATAACTAATGTAGCAGAAAAACTTACCAGAAACATTATAAACCAAACATGAACAACGTTATTAGAATTTTGTTGTATTGGCATTGTAATTCGATAGTGTTAGCATTATCATTGCTCTTGTTAACATAGAAAAATATGTTACACATCAGGTGAAAGTAATAACAGAGGTAAAATTATGGTTAATATTAACATATGCAAACTTTAGTAGTTGAATTTTTAAATGGTAGTATTATGATAACATATCATTTATATACTGCTAAAAGTAGAGCATCAAAAGCATTCAATTTTAACAAAAAACATGAATTTGTCATATATTAATATTTCAATAGCATGCTATTGAAATAATAATTTCAATTGAGAAAGCATTATGACAATTCTAAAAAAAAAAGGTAACAATTCTTCAAAAATTTAGAAATCTGATTTATATAATAATTGTTTCATTCGTCAATCATCATCATCTTCCAAGTAAAGATCTTCAACACTAATTAGCTAACTTTAGGGCATGATTGAAAGTAGAGGTTTGTTTCTGAAATGTTCATCTTCATGTGGATGTTGCTTCAAAGATGCTTTGCAATCATGTTTTTAAATTTAAACAATCTGGGAAAAATCTCAACAGTGATGCCAACATAATCTGCAGATTAAATAAGATAAAAAAAAATTGAAATATAAAAACAGTGGTAATGCTAATATCTTCTTTGATAATGCTAAAATTAATCATAATAATGCTAATAAATCGTTCATCATGTCAATATTCTGATAATAAGATATTTTTATAATGCTGGTCACAGACTGTTTTTATAATGCTAATAATTCATTTTGTAATGCTAACAAGAACTTTTATAATGCTAATGAGACGTACTATATGCTAACAAATTCTGATAAATTACTAATCATAGTAATGCTAAAACTAATCATAGTAATGCTAACATCTTCTTTGATAGTGCTAAAACTAGTCGTAGTAATGCTAATAAATCGTTCATCATGTAATATTCTAATAACAAGATGTTTTTATAATGTTGATAGATTATTTTTATAATGCTAATAACAACTTTTGTAATTCTAATATGACGTACCGTAATGCTAACAAATTCTGGCAAATAACACATGTGTATAGTAATGCAAAAACACAATTAGTAGAAAATTAATATATAAAAAATACAATTTCTGAATCTCTAATAAGCAACAACACACACACGCGCACGCAAATTTTGCACCGCTAATAATAATGGAGAGAGAGAGAGAGAGAGAGAGAGTAAAATAAGAAGAAGAATAATCAAGAGAAGCAGAAGAAGAACACACACATACACACAAAGTAGCAAAAGATCGAGAAAGATAGAGCAAATCCACAAGAGATAGAGAGAACAAACCGTGAAGGGAGACGAATATGAATAAATATTACTTTGAATTCGATCTAGGAAATCTTCAATTTGAATTTGATCTGGGTGATAGTCTTCTCTTTTTCTTCGTGAATTTGTCTACGGCATGTTGAAATCAAAGAAGAGGCGATAAAGAAGCAATGAAGAGTCTGATAGAGAATGAGAAAGAGAAAAAAAATCCTAATATTTTAATTACATTTACCAAATTACAAAACTACCATAGACTCATTAAAATAACCCTTAAATTACAAAAGTGACCCCTTGTGTTGCTTTTAATCTAGACCACACATTTTTTGTGGAGAGATGATAGATTAGTTTCTTATTTTCACATGGGACTTTGGTTCTCATTTGATCAATTCTCTCTCTCTCTCTCTCTCTCTCTCTCTCTCTATATATATATATATATATATATATATATATATATAAATGTATCATAATATTTTTTTTATTATTTTTTGAGTGGAAAATTGTATCATAATATTATTGATCGACCTTTTATCGAAGAAATAAAAATCCAAATTTGACTTGTCAAAAAAGCCCAAACCCAACATTTCCCATCTATACTGGGCCAACACCATCTTACCTAAAATGATCCACATAATTGCGAAGCCCAATTACGGTACCCAATAAATGACAATCTTTTTTGTATGTGTGTGGAATCATTCATTTGTGTGTGTGTGTGTGTATCCAAAGTTTTGAAAATTGAAAAAAGACAAGGAAAAGGGTCTTATGATTTACTGAGTTTGATTCATCCCATAAATTATACTATATATTAGTCTGAATCCTCTATTTAAAAAAAAAATGCATATACAATACGTAAAATATGTATTCCCCTTTAAAAAAACGAAATGCACGTATTATAAATTGTCTAAAAAGCCACATAAAATTTAGTGAGATAGGCTTCATATAAAAAGCATTTGATAAAACACAAAGAAGAATATTCCAAAAATCTAAAGTGCATTTTGAGTTGACACGTGGTGTAAGAATCGTCTACCATTGAAGCACAAAATATTTGAGTCAAAATGCTTTGCCCAATTTTCTTGATGTCTGCCACAATCTATATGTACATGTACCACCTCGAACAAGCCTTTGTAACATTGAAATGACAACTCTATCAACAAAACATAATTCGACAACACCCCACTTACTAAACTACCTTCATTTTCTTACATGCGAAGATATAACTTAATTCGATCTTAATTGAGGAAGCACTCATCTTATGACATTTATCTTCACGATTTCGAATATTAAAAAGGAGAAAAAATTTGTGCATCAATGTAGATTAGGGAGGCAAGGTTTATTTTGGGGGAAAAAGGTCCAAAAAACATTCGAAGTTAGTGCTGATGAATTTTTGGTTAGACATTTAAACTATGATTCAGCCCAATCGACTCCTCAAACTAGTTTAAATGGACTAATTGATCCTTCTGTAAAAAAATAATAATTTTCCAATAGTAATTGTTAATTAAATATGCAAAATTCGGCAGTGCAATTTGAAACTCAATTGTATCATCTATAGTTCTAAATCGAACAAACTGAGACCATTGTTCTATAGTCCACGTGCTAGAATTTCAAACTCCTCATTCAATCTCGATATTCAACATAGAATCGACATCAAAAAATTTAGTCTAGTTTACGAATACGGAATCTCACATCCAAGAATTCTCCATCCAATTACTTCATCGTCCAACATTTGATTGACAATTTGAAGACACCGTTAGAAAGTCCATGATGAAAGTCTAGTACTTTTTTGCCTACAATTTCACGTGTTGATGCACGTTTTAAAGCGATATGATAGTAGTGGGCGGTAGGGTGAGTCATCCATCTTGATCACAAAAATCCTTGTGAAGGATATCGAGGAAAGGTTGGTCATCACGGCAATTACTACTAGATTAGTTATTTAATTAGTTATAATTTTTTATTGAAATATTTGTCCAAACACATGTCAAATTGCTTAATAATAATTAAGTTGCCCAAGACTAATTCTGGGAATGTATTCCTCAATCACTTTTGAAAACTTTGATATACCTATAATAAAATGAACGTATCTATTTACATTTACCTTTTGATTTGATTAATCTTATATATAATTGTGGACACACCTTGTCTCCAACTTTTGATTTTGACCTTTAATTTGGAAATTCATATAGTTGATTCATTAATATGACTTGATTGAACAAAAAAAAATGGTAAATATTTTAATTTTGGGCCACACTTGTGTGAGACCGTCTAACGGGTCTCTTACGTTAGACGAATCTCCACCTGACCCGATGATGAAGTCATGCAAGGCATTGAAGGCCTTGAACCCGAGCTGCAATTCAAAGGCCCAATGACGCGACTTCGAGCGAAGAAATTGCAAGGTTATCTACAAGTGTTGATTCGCAAAAAGTTCGAAGAATTGGAAGATGCGAAGGGCAGCCATATGTTAGTTAATTTATTAACTAATGAAGATCAAGATCACACCATGGAGAATATAACTTGAAGAGTTGAAGAAGAGAGCAAGAAGAAGTGCACGTGTGCATGAAGAAGTCGACGTGCATGGAGTTGTTTTTCGGCCCTTAGTCCAATTAATTAAGGGTTGATTTTTATCTAGACTATAGTATTTATTTAATTAATTTAGACTATAGTTTAGATCAGTTTTTAATTAATTTTTAAGTGTAATTTTCGTTCATAATAATATAGGTTTGACTAGAATTGTATTTAAGGCAATTTCCAACCCTGAATAGAATTCTAGTTTAGGTATTTCTATAGTATAGTTAGAGATCCTTTTGGATCAGATTTTTAGGCCTTTTATTAGTTATTTTCGTGCATAATAGGCCCTATAAATAGGGGAACCATGTTACTTTGATATTTGAGACATTATTGATTAAAATTACTTTTGCATTCAATTTGTGTCTCAACCGTTTAAAGCTTTTGATTGTTTTCCTCGAAAATTATCATTCTTGAAGCCTAGCAAACTTTGAGTCTTAATTCCAAGGGAACGTTCTAATTCATACGAAGAATTAGGGTGAACTCGCTACGAAGAACAACTCAGAGATTCGTTTTCGTCGTACAAGATACGCCGGGGGTTAATCGGGTTGCAATTCACTTCATCAACTTTCGTCCATCATCATCCTTGACGTCCTTCCATCAACCATCATCGTCCGTAGCCTCCACAAGCCATCAAGACCTGATCGTGTGTCGATCGTAAGGGTTCGGTTCCATACACGTCTAATTCATCGTGTTTTCCATCAATACCGTAAGTCGTTTACATCCTTAACCTATCCTATCTTCTCGAACCATTCTTAACCCATAAATAACGTCCCAAATACCACCAACTTCCAGCCATAATTCTCGTCCTAAAACAGCCCCTTTCTTGTTGGATTTGTGTTCCGTTTTTGTGTCATCGTCTAGGTGTCGTAATTAGGTTTAGACTGCTTTGTTTATTCGTTTGAGTCATTGATTTGTTTAATTCAGTTCGTGTGTTTATTTGAGTCTTTGGAGTAGGGTTGAATCCTTCCTTAGTTGGCGTGTTCGATTCTAGAAGTCTTCCGCGCGTTCTCGTATCATGTACAAATTGTCCGGGTTACATCACCCGACCCGGCCATATATATATTTAAAAAAAATGTTGGTTTATTCTCTTCCAACATTTTGCACCTTCTCTCTCTTTCTCCCTTTTTGATTCGCCGCCCAGATTCTCTTCCACAATCGAAATCCACCAGCCTGCAGCTTCTCTGCCGTCATTGCCACCACTGCCGCCGCCATTTCTGAATATTTCATTCCTAGAATCTTGCCACAATAATATTGCATCGACCGACAACGCGTTTGAAGGAGAGAATTTAGGAATTCATCATTCCAGTCTTCCAGCCCCTTTCAAAATTTTCGAAAAATAATTATTCTCTTCTTCCATCATCGACAACATCTTCAATCCATTGATCAATTTTGATATCATCTATTGTTTTTTCTCCCTTTCAAATTCGTTTTTCCTTCATTTTTTTCCTTTCTATTTCCCTCAGACATCACACACATCCACCTCAATTTGTTCACCGCAACTGAATTTCTATACAATTTTGGAAAATAATGGACGAGTTCGGGGTTTTGGTTGAGAGCATCGGATTCAACACGCAGGGCAAATCAGTGTCTATGGCCAAATCGAAGCCTAAACCTAAATCCCAATTCACAACTCACAGTTATACAACCGTTAAAATGTCATCGTTTCTGTTTTGTACTAATCAGCAGAATATTGTTTGCTTTGGGTTTGGATATGTTGGTTAGGGTTCGGGTTTCTGTGGATTTGATATGTGGAAGATTGAGATCTTGTTGAAGATTTTTAGTGATACTTTTATTTGTAATTTGATCCATATTTTATTTCACCTAAAATACTACTCGCAAGTGTACGAGGTAATTTATAGTAAAACAATGAGAGTAAGGTCGTATCCACAAAGACTGGCAATGCAAAGCAGCTAATTACCCAATTCGATTGTTTCACTTTATCTAGAGAACCAAATTAAGAGTTTGATTTTAATTAATTAAAATGCTGAAAATAAAATAAATAAAGCAAAAAAAGATAACTGGATAAACACATAAAAAGACAGATCCTACGGTGCTTCTGATTAATGGATTTTCGATTGTCAGATAATTTATTAAACTAATTTAATTCTAAATCTTGTAGAAGAATCACTAATTTAATCACAGCCTCTCTCTCGAGTAAGTTATGAAAGTAGATTATATTCTAATTCTTATCTCTCGATCTTGAATTATTATCTAACTCCAGATAAAACCTCAGATTTATTCTCCTGACGACACCTACCAATCTCTCGATCTAGCAAGCTCGTGTTATACAATCCTAATCCGTTAAACTATTAACCTCTCTCGAGTGGATAATAAATTAACTACACAAATGTAAATGTTGATCAATTCATTCACACAAGACAACAATAATCAAGAATGCATAAACAAGATATAGAACGGAACAATAAATTACATCAAATCATAAATACATCAACATTCAACAACCCTAGGATCTCAATGAATTTAGCTTCTCATGTTGTATTCAAAATCCAAAGGAAATAAATAAACAAAAGTAGTTAACATGATAGTTCTAATCGAATAAAGCATAAAATAAACTTAGTCTATGAATGTGCTTCTTCAATCTCTTTGTAGTCTCTTCTCTGTCTTCTCCACAATGTCTATGCTCTCTCTATAGGGTAGAAGTTGTGTGATTTTCATGCTCAAAGAAGCCTTAAATAGTTTGGGCCGAGTTTCGATGGGTGTTGGAGTCGAACAAGGAAAGAGAGAAAAATCCACCACAGACCGCCTCACAGTGCACGGTCCGTGCGCCAAGGGTTCTCTCATGCATGGGCCACGCGTAACTTGCTGGATTAGTTCCTTAAGGACCCGCATGGTCTGTGCGCTAAGGATTCTTGGCGCACGGGCCGTGCGCCATCTTCGCCGCCCGACACTCTTCATCGTTTTGCTCCGTTCTCACTCGTTTATCATCCGATTGACCCGATTCAAGTTGCAGCGCGCTTCTCACTCGATCCTCTATCGTTTTATGTATTTTTCAAGCTCAATTGAGTCTCATAAAATAAATGGCATCAAATCCCTTCAAAATGAGAAAATATGTGACACTGCACAAAATATAGAGAACTATGCGAAACTTGTTAATTCATACATGTAATGCTCATCAAGTACCATCCAAATAGACTTCAAAATGCATGAAAAACATTGAAAAACAAGGGTTTATCAACTCCCCCAAACTTAGAGACACGTTCATCCTCGAACATCTGAGAAACATGAAAGAATTGAAGTGTGAATCGTTAAACGTGCAATACTTCAGAGAATAAACTAAATTTTTGCCCAATCAAGTATGTAGATCAAAACCAAAATGAACAAAGATAAATTCAAAGAAATCATGCCTTTAAAATAGTGAACCTCTCCGGATGTATATTTTCTCTCATCACATAAGTGTTTATAAAGGACGTGTTTACACTCAAAATCAATTCAATGCATACAATCTACCATAGGCTTCCAATCAATCTCATATCTCCACTACAAAAATATGTGCTTTAAGTAAGAATCAAAAAGGACTTTACATTGGGTGTAATGTAGGCTTCGACTACGGTGGGAAAATTTTGGCTAAGTGACTAAGTTAAAATAACTCCAATACCCACCAAATAAATATAACTTCTCAGTAGAATCCTTTTGGATCCTCTTCTAACCTTTTCACACTTCTCCAATGTTCACTCAATTTCTAGCCCCGTTAGACTCTTTGAGTCTCATTTAATTTCTTTGGTATAATTTTTTTTTAATTTCCATGCTCACTGTTTTTTCTTCTTCTTTTTTCTTCTTCTTCTTTTTTTCTCTTTGTTTTTTTTCTTCACTTCTTTGAAGTGATCGATGCAAGCATCTAAATCTATACCAATCTTTCGGACAATACAACCTCTACATCAACCCCAACTACTCATCATTCCACTATTTTTCAACTATCCTTTCTCCACAATTTTCAATGCAAAGGTACTCAAAGAAATAGGCTTCAAGGCTCAACGTGGCTGACTAAGGATAATTATTTTATCCGAATCAGTGTAAGGATAAAATTGGCTAACAAGAATGGCCTTAAATCATTTTCAAACTATCAGCGCACAACACGTAGTCTTGAGAGAGATATGAAGGCAAGTTCTAGAGATCACACACAAGATTGATAATCACACTAGAAACAAACAAGACCACAAGTCTTGGGCTCAAAATCTCTCATGCTCAATCACATTTCAAAGGCAAAATTTCTAGAAATCTATCAAAGCACAAAGCAATCTATCATATCATACTCAATTAGCAAATTTTTAAAATAAACTGTAGCGCCCCGGTCCCGAAAGACCGTGGAAATGGACGCCACGGGGGTGGGAATTAAGAAGCGGGAAAGAAATGGGGTAATTAAATTAATGACGGGGTGTTAATCCAAAAGGATTAATGTTTGGAATAAAATTTAACAATCGAGTATGCCAAAGATAGGTTATGCCTTCCGAAAAATTAGGCAGCATAACCTCTGTAACTAGAGCGAATCCCCGTTTATAACGGCTTATAAGAGAAGAATGGAAGCTGTAACAATTCAATAAGCCCTTTCATAGGCCAAACGGAAACAAATAACCAGATACCAACAACTAATAGACTCATTCATAGGTCGACAAAGAAACAGACACCAATATGCTGAACAAATGAAGCCCTTCCATAGGCCAAAATGAATGATCAAATAGACATAACGAAAGACGGACTTCCTCCCCTTGGAATAATTATGTAGCTAAGCATATGATACATGTTAACTAGGAAGTCAACAAATGTTCAGAATCAGAGAAGCAGAATCATATCAACAAAATACCAAGATCAAAGTTCTTAGCATTTAGCAAAAGAATACCATAAGTGCGAAAGCTCAATTCTTAACAGAATACTAACAAAAAGGGACAACGGAAAAATATGTAAATCATAATAGCCCATATCTCAGCCTCGTCACCTCCACGCTCCAGCCTACTTACCTGAAAATGTTTGAAAAGATTTGGGCTGAGTACTAATGCACTCAGTGGGCAAGTTTTATAATTCAAGTTATGCAAATCATTTTATTAAAGTAATCTATCTGTGTTCATGCAGATAGTGAAACTTAGGAGGTTTAAAAGTTGGAAGCAACCTAAGTTCACCAAAACATTTTATCGTGAAGCGCTTAAGAGTATAACCCGTCACTGCCCGCAACCCAAACTACATCACCAGCGCATAACGTTGAGTATGGTCATAGTATACCCAAAGAGTATAATCAATACGTGTTTCATTTTAGTCTCACCGACAAGGAGTAGGGCAGGACAAACAATGCATGCATACTGTAGCTACTCACATTGACACAGCGCTGGTATATGAGACTCCGACAACATACAGTAGCATGTAAATATTTAACACAGATAGTCACATATGCAATTTTGACAAAAGCAGAGCTTAATAACTCGAAAGATACAATTTGCAAAGATATAGTATAGCCCACCTTATACATACAGAAGTCCTTCCCTGGTTCCCCTAGGCTAAAATGCTCTAACCATCTCGAGATTCAATCCTTCACCTTCCTCGTAAGTCACGCAAATCCTACAAGGATCGATCTTCAGCTCAGAACGACTACTATATTTTCGGAAATTAATCTACTGTAATCCGAGCTATTATTTAATTTTATTCTTTTTAGAAATAGATTGCGCGACTCTAGAGACCTCGAATAATTCCGACAAAGAAGGAAATAAATTCCAAAATATTATTCTTGATTTATTGGGACCAACCGATTTGACAGGGGTCTCTTTTCAAAACTTGCCATTTTAATCGATTTTTATCAGATTTGTGCCACGGCACTTTCTAACCGTTCAAAAATTATGAAAATATTCAAGGACCATCCTATATATGCCAAGACTATAGTTTGAGAGTTTTAGAATTTTTCGATAACACATGACTCCAGTATAAAAATAACTACTTATATTAAATAATCAATATTATTCAAAACTCATCCGAAAATTACGAAATTCGACGGGAGCATAGGAAATATTATTTCGAGCAACTTTTGAGAAGAAACTTTTTCGATTTGACGACCCAAAATGGGTGAAACGGGACAAAAACTCACAGATTTTAGCTGAAATGTATCGGTCTCGATTGAGATCGATACTCGTTGGATTTTCGCTCAAAAGTACAATTTTTGATAGTGCAGAAAATAAGAAATTTAATGGTGTAATCAGATCAAAGATCGGACGGCTAGATCATAAATTCGAAACTGACAGATTTATAATATAATATTCGGATCCGGATTTCAAAAGACGAGAAATCAAAAATCTATTCCGGTTAACTACAAGATCCAAATGATCAAAGACTATTTATAAAAAGAAGATTTCTAATACGACTATCCAGGAAGAGTAGATCTGAGATTTACATAAAATGAAAACGGGGAAAAATACCGAAAACTCACAACATCAAAAATCGGAATCGGTAGAATTAAAGATAATCGAAATATAAGCATATTTAGAACTTGAAATTTCTAAATTCATCGGTCCGAATGACCAGAATCGGAGAAAGTACCTTCTCCGAGGAATTGTCGGCGGTCACGATAATTTTCCATCGTGATCATCCTTCGTGTCATCATTTCAATCATGTATTCGTGATCTACGCGTTGACACCTTCAAAATGACTATTTCAGAATTGAAATAGGAAACTAGAGTCGTACATTCTCTGGAAGCTGCTCGGCGTTTCAATTTTGAAAATGAATGAAAAATGAAACCTTAAGCTCCTATTTATAGAGGAAAAATAAATAGGATAATAACGAATAAAAGAAAGAGGATAATGATAGAAAAAGAATAGGATAATTAAGAATAAGATAATCTTTTAAAAAAGAAATTAGATAATGACGGATGTGCCTTTTTCTATTAAATTTATTATTTTTCAACTTAAAGTTGTGCCAAGAGTTCTTTTGAACTCGAAATTTGAAATTTCAAAGGTTGGCACGATTCTTGAAATATTTTCTATCAACCTGAGAAAAATATCATAACATATTTTTAAGGCAATTTTTGACCAAATTAGATTTAACAGATTTCCCTGGCTGCGATTTTCCTTTATTTGAGTCCTTTAAGGACCCAGCTTATTTTCTAACTTACCAAAGGTTAACATAAGTTGAATTAAACCTTCTAAAATATTTCGGGGTATTACATTCTACCCCCCTTAAATAAATTTCGTCCCGAAATTTCCATATCTTGAGAAGAAGTATCAAAGTACATCCTCAGGGTTCAAAACCTCAATTTTTGTACTTGCAGCCTAGAACCGATATAGGTCTCCTATTCTTTAGGTTGATTCTCAACCTTTATCCCTCTTTCCGTTTTCTTCTAGGTCAAATACTTCTTTGAAGAGTCTATACTCGCTCTTCTTTTCCACGCAAATTTATCTTTCTGAAAGCCTAAACGTTCGCCATCTTTCTCTATCCTTTGTGAGAGCTATCACGATGCACCGACTTCATATAATCTCCCCATGATTCGAATGAGCATGCCCTTGGACGGTTGGATTACAAATTCTATCAGGTTCGAACTGTGTTTTATCTCTTTCCTTAAAATGTTGAGATTTGACGTTCACGTCTTCTTGAAGCGTGCTTGAATCGTATTTTCGATGCAAATTAGTCTTATTTTCCTTGTTATACTATTCTATTTTCTTTAAAGTGGTAATCCGACTGTTTGGCTTCCGCTAGTGATCACCTTCGCTTGCATGCATAATAAGAATTGCATGTCTAGACTTTAACTGTAAGCTCGAAACTTGCTTGTTGACATCCATTGATCATCTTAAATGTTACGAACTGAGAAATTACTTTAGAAATGTACTTTCGACTTTGGAGAACACTAACTGATATTTTTTTTCGGTTCTATTCGTCATTATGGAATACTATCATTCGCTCCCCTGAAAAAATACTTAAATGAATACTTCTATAAGCTATCTCTTCTATTTGAGGTTCCACACTCGAGTTCTATAAGTGGAAGTTAAAAGAAACAAACGCCTCAGAGTGAGGACTTTATCTGATCAATAATCTTTAACAAGTTCAAAAACTGAAAGAGATATAACACTAGATTATTTATTCCAAAAATATTTCCTTTTTAGAGGATACATAACTCGAAAGGTTCTCGCATTTTACAAAGATATATGGGAATAATAAAAGAAAATCAACGCTTAAGAGCTGAGAACCGTGCTTGAAATATTTTCATAAAGGCGTCAGCATAGCCTAATAAGGAAATGCCATTGCTGATTCTTGATGATCAAAGAAGTATCATCCAAAAGATTTCAAATTATCCAAGAGGATAAAATCAACGAATCCCAAGTGGTATAAATGGAGAATTTCAAATGATATGAAATTGTTGAAGGGAAATTGATTCAATTAATAAGAGAATAAATCGATTTCAAAAGAGAATGAATAAATCGATTCTATCAACACGACAATGAATAAATAGACTCATCAAAACTTCCTATCATAATGAAACTCTCAATCTATCGAACACTAGGTCTATCTTCTTAACGATCTTCTTCGGGTTCTCCTTCCTTCTTTCTTGAGCTTTACCCATCTTATTTTTTTTACGAGGTTGCTACGATAAAGCACGAGTCGGCTAGACTTTGCATTGGCTGGAAAAGCGACGTCTCGGGAATCATTTTCTACCCATCGGAAGGATACGAGAGAACGACTTGATCTATGATACCTCTTAGACTCAAAATAGTTTGACTTAACTTCTCCTGGAAGCTGAGTAGAACACCGGCAAACATATCTTTAAATTAATTTGGTTGCAATCGTGACGACCATCTTTACCCTCATTCTAAAAATCGATCTAAAACAAGCTACAAATCTTGGGCATGAAACACGCCAGGGCCTCGATTAGCCATCCACTGAGGTGAAGAGCTTTCTCTTGGAGGAACGAATCTTTATTCTCTGTAATCGCAACAGG
The DNA here is from genome assembly GCA_026008535.1 of Perilla frutescens. Classification (NCBI taxonomy): domain Eukaryota; kingdom Viridiplantae; phylum Streptophyta; class Magnoliopsida; order Lamiales; family Lamiaceae; genus Perilla; species Perilla frutescens. The sequence goes on from BRKX01000004.1 coordinate 52,746,362, forward strand.
ATCGTTAAACATGACTCCTAAGTTGAAAGCTTGCGTAGGGATTTCGTAAACGTATAATAGATCTACAATCTGATAACTGGCCTATAAATCGATTACTCGTTTCTTTGCTTCTAGTTCAAAGTTAAAGCTTTATAACCTCATCTCCACATGGAGGTATAAAAGACGGTGATCGGTCTACCTCAATATTTCGCTCAGGTGGCAATTCTGATGTTGAACCTTGTTTGTAGTAGCCATCATCGTCTAACATATCTACCCACAAAAATTCACAGTCTCTAAATAGATCGTTGACTTATGTTTTTGTTTTCAAAATATTTTATTCCTTAATGTCTCCATCTTCCTAGTAACAACGCAAATTCTTGGTCAACTTTAACACAGCTCAATCTGAAAGACTTCTTCTAACCGGATGTTGACCCCCATAGAGTAGGTTATTTCCCCAATGAACTCAAACACCGAATCGATCTCTTTCTTGGTATATGTACAAAATCTCATAATCCGCTCATCGTGATATACATGTGGCAGTTATTCTGAGCCGTAAGTTTATGTTCAGTCATCAAAATGAAACGTTTCCTCAGTCAAACTATGTTCTCAACAATCTCATAAGTGTTTACAAGTTCAGCCTAAGTTCAGCAACTATAGGCTAAGTTAATCTTACATTCTCCCACTTTCAAGTTCTTGTACTCATTCAAGAGTATAAACAATAAACACATTCCGGCTATCAAGGTTTACAGTGTGCATTCCGCACGTTCCCAACATCACAAGTATGCACAAGGTATATATAAACAAGTTCATACATATATGTAATCAACATAGTTTTTCAACAGAAACCAGTATGCTCATAGAACTATTTCAAAACCAGTATGCTTTCACCATAGCAACAGAGTACGCAATCAGCGCAGTTAATCAGAGTATGCTATCCGCATAATAATCAATCTTTCGAGGAATTCCCGTCAACACGGCGAATCCTAATCTTTCATTTTTAGACAGACTTAACATTTCAACAAATAATGTAAACTTTTAAAAACTAAAATTTGCATAAAAACATGCGTACCTTTTAAGCTGTTGCGTGAGTGACGAGCTGAGGGGTTATATAATATCACACGGAATTTCAATGAAAGACGAAATAAGACCCAGCAGGTCTGCAGAGTTGCAAACCTGCTCTGATACCACTTTGTAGCGCCCCGGTCCCGAAAGACCGTGGAAATGGACGCCACGGGGGTGGGAATTAAGAAGCGGGAAAGAAATGGGGTAATTAAATTAATGACGGGGTGTTAATCCAAAAGGATTAATGTTTGGAATAAAATTTAACAATCGAGTATGCCAAAGATAGGTTATGCCTTCCGAAAAATTAGGCAGCATAACCTCTGTAACTAGAGCGAATCCCCGTTTATAACGGCTTATAAGAGAAGAATGGAAGCTGTAACAATTCAATAAGCCCTTTCATAGGCCAAACGGAAACAAATAACCAGATACCAACAACTAATAGACTCATTCATAGGTCGACAAAGAAACAGACACCAATATGCTGAACAAATGAAGCCCTTCCATAGGCCAAAATGAATGATCAAATAGACATAACGAAAGACGGACTTCCTCCCCTTGGAATAATTATGTAGCTAAGCATATGATACATGTTAACTAGGAAGTCAACAAATGTTCAGAATCAGAGAAGCAGAATCATATCAACAAAATACCAAGATCAAAGTTCTTAGCATTTAGCAAAAGAATACCATAAGTGCGAAAGCTCAATTCTTAACAGAATACTAACAAAAAGGGACAACGGAAAAATATGTAAATCATAATAGCCCATATCTCAGCCTCGTCACCTCCACGCTCCAGCCTACTTACCTGAAAATGTTTGAAAAGATTTGGGCTGAGTACTAATGCACTCAGTGGGCAAGTTTTATAATTCAAGTTATGCAAATCATTTTATTAAAGTAATCTATCTGTGTTCATGCAGATAGTGAAACTTAGGAGGTTTAAAAGTTGGAAGCAACCTAAGTTCACCAAAACATTTTATCGTGAAGCGCTTAAGAGTATAACCCGTCACTGCCCGCAACCCAAACTACATCACCAGCGCATAACGTTGAGTATGGCCATAGTATACCCAAAGAGTATAATCAATACGTGTTTCATTTTAGTCTCACCGACAAGGAGTAGGGCAGGACAAACAATGCATGCATACTGTAGCTACTCACATTGACACAGTGCTGGTATATGAGACTCCGACAACATACAGTAGCATGTAAATATTTAACACAGATAGTCACATATGCAATTTTGACAAAAGCAGAGCTTAATAACTCGAAAGATACAATTTGCAAAGATATAGTATAGCCCACCTTATACATACAGAAGTCCTTCCCTGGTTCCCCTAGGCTAAGATGCTCTAACCATCTCGAGATTCAATCCTTCACCTTCCTCGTAAGTCACGCAAATCCTACAAGGATCGATCTTCAGCTCAGAACGACTACTATATTTTCGGAAATTAATCTACTGTAATCCGAGCTATTATTTAATTTTATTCTTTTTAGAAATAGATTGCGCGACTCTAGAGACCTCGAATAATTCCGACAAAGAAGGAAATAAATTCCAAAATATTATTCTTGATTTATTGGGACCAACCGATTTGACAGGGGTCTCTTTTCAAAACTTGCCATTTTAATCGATTTTTATCAGATTTGTGCCACGGCACTTTCTAACCGTTCAAAAATTATGAAAATATTCAAGGACCATCCTATATATGCCAAGACTATAGTTTGAGAGTTTTAGAATTTTTCGATAACACATGACTCCAGTATAAAAATAACTACTTATATTAAATAATCAATATTATTCAAAACTCATCCGAAAATTACGAAATTCGACGGGAGCATAGGAAATATTATTTCGAGCAACTTTTGAGAAGAAACTTTTTCGATTTGACGACCCAAAATGGGTGAAACGGGACAAAAACTCACAGATTTTAGCTGAAATGTATCGGTCTCGATTGAGATCGATACTCGTTGGATTTTCGCTCAAAAGTACAATTTTTGATAGTGCAGAAAATAAGAAATTTAATGGTGTAATCAGATCAAAGATCGGACGGCTAGATCATAAATTCGAAACTGACAGATTTATAATATAATATTCGGATCCGGATTTCAAAAGACGAGAAATCAAAAATCTATTCCGGTTAACTACAAGATCCAAATGATCAAAGACTATTTATAAAAAGAAGATTTCTAATACGACTATCCAGGAAGAGTAGATCTGAGATTTACATAAAATGAAAACGGGGAAAAATACCGAAAACTCACAACATCAAAAATCGGAATCGGTAGAATTAAAGATAATCGAAATATAAGCATATTTAGAACTTGAAATTTCTAAATTCATCGGTCCGAATGACCAGAATCGGAGAAAGTACCTTCTCCGAGGAATTGTCGGCGGTCACGATAATTTTCCATCGTGATCATCCTTCGTGTCATCATTTCAATCATGTATTCGTGATCTACGCGTTGACACCTTCAAAATGACTATTTCAGAATTGAAATAGGAAACTAGAGTCGTACATTCTCTGGAAGCTGCTCGGCGTTTCAATTTTGAAAATGAATGAAAAATGAAACCTTAAGCTCCTATTTATAGAGGAAAAATAAATAGGATAATAACGAATAAAAGAAAGAGGATAATGATAGAAAAAGAATAGGATAATTAAGAATAAGATAATCTTTTAAAAAAGAAATTAGATAATGACGGATGTGCCTTTTTCTATTAAATTTATTATTTTTCAACTTAAAGTTGTGCCAAGAGTTCTTTTGAACTCGAAATTTGAAATTTCAAAGGTTGGCACGATTCTTGAAATATTTTCTATCAACCTGAGAAAAATATCATAACATATTTTTAAGGCAATTTTTGACCAAATTAGATTTAACAGATTTCCCTGGCTGCGATTTTCCTTTATTTGAGTCCTTTAAGGACCCAGCTTATTTTCTAACTTACCAAAGGTTAACATAAGTTGAATTAAACCTTCTAAAATATTTCGGGGTATTACATAAACACAATCTCATCATCAGCTAATCAAGTTTCCACAACTTCATAATCTCACATCCACAAATATTCTCCGATATCTCAATACAAACCATTTTCAAATAGACAGAGAAATCCAGAGAAAATCAAAAGTAACATCAAGCTACTCCTAAAAATAAAACAACAAAAATAAAAATAACAACCTAAATAAAATAAATAAACAGATAAATTCAGGATACTACCACATCAGCTCCCTCCAACAAACTTATTCACACGCCAGGAGAATAAGTTTGGAGGGAAAAGAAGTGAAGTATCCTGAAGAACAAACTCACCGAGGTGGAGGCTAAGTAACTGAAGGCCCTATTTTTTTTTTTACCTGCACGAAAAAATAGAAAAAAACAAAGTATAAAATAAATAAAGAAAACAAAGCGAAAAAGTACCAAAATATTGGGTTGCCTCCCAATCAGCGCTTGATTTATAATCTCGAGCTCGACATCTTCTTGAAAATGGCTAAGGAGGATTTGGTGAAGCACGACGCCACACTAATCCTCGTCTTATCAACTCCTTTAGGGATATCAAAACAGCTCGTCCCCAATGCTCTCCAGTCTTTCTCTTGGCTTTTGTCTTCTTTTTTTCTTGAACTTGGAGCAGCCTCTTCAGCTTAACAGACACAAAAGGTCTATCTAGTTCTTTAGGAGAGTTCACTACTTCCACCATCTTTACCTCCGCAAGAGCCGAGCTTTCAAGTGGTCGATAAACAGTGAAAATTTCACTTTCATCTTCCACTTGCAACAGTAGAGTCCCTTTTTTCACATCAACAATCGCGCCCGCCGTGGCAAGGAACGGCCTTCCAAAAATCAGAGGAACTCGGTGATCTACCTCCATGTCTAGCACAATAAAATCGACTGGAAAAATAAATTTTCAACCTTCACCAGCACATCTTCAACAATTCCCCTTGGGGATCTTAGAGACCGGTTAGCTAGCTGCAGAGTTACAGCTGTTGGTTTCAACGGGCCCAGTCCCAGCTGCTGATATATAGACAGAGGCATCATATTGATGCTAGCTCCCAAATCACAGAGCACACAATCAAATCTGGAGCCTCTAATAAGACACATGATAGAAAAACTTTCTGGATCCTTCAACTTCGTCGGTACGTGTCTCTGTATCACTGCACTACATTCTTCAGTTAGATGCACCCATTCCGCTTCATCAATCTTTCTCTTCTTAGCCAAGATTTCTTTAAAAAACTTGGCGAATTTCGGCATCCTCTCAAGTGCTTCAACGAACGGTATGTTGATGGACAGTTTCTTGAAGATTTCAAGAAACTTAGCAAACTGATTCTCCTTCTCTTGCTTCTTCAGTCTTTGAGGAAACGACAATGGGGGAACATAAGCAGGCGGAGGCATATATTTGGGCTCAGGCGCCTCTTTAGCAACAACTGCAGTCTTTTGCTCACTCGCTTCATCTATACCATTGCACACATGAATTGCGTTGCACTGCTCCTTCGGGTTGACCTCTGTATTACTCGAATATTGGCATTTTTGCTGCTGGCTTCTAACAATCTTAGCCAACTAACCAATCTGAGTTTCCATAGACTTTAGTTTCGCCCCCGTGTTGATAGTGAACTTGTTGAATGCAATTGTCAGATTGTCCACCTTCTCAGCATCGACATCCATCCTCTGTTTGGTAGCAGTCATAAAGGAACCCAGAATTTCTTCGCCCCCAAACTGATTCTGCTGCACCATCAAAATGAGTCCCGACTTCAGCTTGAAGTTGTTAGCATCGATAGCCGGCATCTTCAGTCCACCATAGTGTCCAGTAGCCTCAGGCTCCAAAGCCTGTCGGATTGGTGGTGTGGCTGCAGACTGCTCTTGCTGCTGTTGTTGCTGCAGCAATGCCTTTAGCGTCTTCATCTCTTGCGCATAGCAGCCATCTCCTCTTCTCTAGTGGCTACCATCCTCTCAACTCTGATTCTCTCTGCGTTCCTGTGTCTTGCAAAAGCCTCGATCTCAAGGTCTAGTGGTACTAAGTCAGTTGAATCTCTAGATCTAAAATTCATGCACTACCTGCCAAACACCAGATAAAACGGAAACCAACAGAGAGAATTAAACTAAACAAATAGAAAACTTAAAATACGGAAATAAAATAAAAATACACTCTAAATTAAAGCTCAACAAATAAATTAAATATTAACCGTCAATAACGCCAGTCCCCGGCAACGGTGCCAAAAATTTGATCGGTATTTTATTTCACCTAAAATACTACTCGCAAGTGTACGATGTAATTTATAGTAAAACAATTGGAGTAAGGTCGTATCCACAGAGACTGGCAATGCAAAGCAGCTAATTACCAAATTCGGTTGTTTCACTTTATCTAGAGAACCAAATTAAGAGTTTGATTTTAATTAATTAAAATGCTGAAAATAAAATAAATAAAGCAAAAAGAGATAACTGGATAAACACATAAAAAGACGGATCCTACGGTGCTTCTGATTAATGGATTTTCGATTGTCAGATAATTTATTAAACCAATTTAATTATAAATCTTGTAGAAGAATCACTAATTTAATCACAGCCTCTCTTTCGAGTAAGTTATGAAAGCATATTAGATTCTAATTCTTATCTCTCGATCTTGAATTATTATCTAACTCCAGATAAAACCTCCACTACAAGAAATTGAAGTTTTAACCACACATAAATTTGCCACACATAATTATGTGTGGGTATTTCACCACACATAATTGAAAATGTGTAGGTAAATTTTTGTGACATTCTTTTCTATGTTTTGACATTTAATATGTGTGGTTAAAACATTTTAATACCATTTTTAGTTTAGCGGAAAAAAAATCTGGTTTTACTTTTGATTTTTAATGCCTATGTGGCATTTTATATTAATTATTAATTTTATATAACTAAATATATAATAATAATTAATCACACATAATTTTTAGTTATGTATATATGTAGGTAAAATGCATGTAAAACTTCCACGTGCATCATGATTCCTTATTTTGTGGAATTTGTTATACCCACTTGAAATTAATTTTTAAAATATTTTATAATTATTTGTTTAATACATAATAATTAACTACACACTTTTACACTTTATCCATATGTGTAGGTAATTAAAAAGAGGTGAATTTCAATTAATAGAAAAGTGTTGAAATAATATTAATTAAAATATATACATAAACAGATGCACACGCAATATTTATAAATGTTATATATAAATAAATATGAACTAAAATATAACGATAGCTATATTATAAAGAGACATGTTAATTAATTTTTAAGTAATGTACTTAATTAATTCTGTACATGTACATATCATATTGGATTAAAATCAAAATTAAAGACTCACAATATTTATTTTTTAATTATTTTATATTTATGATCAACCCACCAATCTTTCAAATCACCTATGTAATTTCAACTCATCAAACAATTCCTTAAAATTAACTCCTACAATTTTTTCTGATTTTTGAATATCTCGAACAAAATATTTTCACCAAAATAAGGAATTGATTATATTGATCATTCACCAAAAGATATATTTTGATACGTTTTGGAATATTGGTGGATTAACTTGATTAAGAATATCTTTTCAAAAAAAAACTTGATTAAGAATATAATTCCATATCAAAGAATATTAGATTTTTATGATTAAGGCTCTAAATTAATTACGAGGCCAATTATTTAATTATGACCTTTTGAATTGATTATTTATAGCCCAAATGTGGATATATTTAAATTATTTTAGATTATTTAAATTATTTCCAATTATTTAAATTATTTAGTATCGTTAAAATTGAGGAAGATTTATATATCTTGTTATATTTTAATAATAATCCTTCAAGCTAAATGATATATTATTAATTTTTAGAACATAAAACTAAAATTATCTAGGTAATGTAATCTTATATATTCTATCAAATTAATCGTATCGATATTAATTTATTACCAAAACAAATTGAAACATTAACGGTTATATACTTAATTATTAATTTTCAAAATAAATTAAATAAACTTATAATAAAATTTATGTTCAATTGTCTAAATACTATAAAATTTGGAATATATATATACAGTTTATATATGCTAAGGACTTTTTCGTAAGCACTTTTGTGAATATTCACATCAAAATATGTTTATTTCTTGATTTTTTTTCTATTTTTATCGTTCTTATGTATTAAATTCAGATGTTTTAATTTAAGAACGTGGAAATAGAAAAAAAATTCAAGAAATAAACACATGTTGATGGGTGTGATCACCAAAATTCTTACGAAAAGTTCTAATATATATATATATTAGTATGTTAATATAAAGAAATATAGTATCTTTAATACTATATTTACTTGCACTCATTGTACGACCTTATATAAGATGATATTTTTGGATTCAAAAATAATATATTAAGTCACTGTGTTCTTTATCTAAAAATATAAAGTACGATGATGATTATATTATATTTTTAAAATTAATAAATATTGTATACTTTCAATTAATAAAAATTGTTTATATTTGCTACGTTTCATATTTTATTTTATTATTAAATTTTGTTGGGTTCGATTTAATCATGAGATTAGTAAGTGTTATGTATATTATTTAATAAAATGTTGAATTAAATTTTATAGATCGATTATATATTGGATTATTTTTTACAATTTTTATTTTTATTTGCCGTATAATATATTCGTTATAAATTATTTTTTTAAATAATGGATAAAACAAAATTATAAAAAATAATTGAAACAATCTATTTAAGATACTAGATAATTGAAACAAAATTAGAAAAATGTGAAATCTAAAAGATAAATCTATCCAATTTAGATATTGAATAATTGAAATTCCAATCTAATCTAAAACTTCTCAAATAATTTTTAATCCTGGTTATTGATAATTATTTTAAATAAAAACTACTCATGTAACAAATATTAATTAAATTTGAATAATTATAAAGTATTATTATATTGTGAATATTTAATTTGGACATTAATCTCTATTGGATAGAAATTTATGATTAAATTAATCTACAAACCTTAAATCGATATATTTTTATATTTGTAGTCTTAACTTGATAATGTTAGATCTTTCGATTCTTAAATCAATAGAATCTATTTTTTGAGTCATTATTGATAAATTAACCATCTTTCAAGTCTTGAATTGATAATATATTTTACAGTTACATTCTTCTTTGAAACATTTTTAATTTTGTTATAAAAATTATTAAAGTATTCTTAATTCTTATAACTTAAATTTGTTTTATTTTTTGAAAACTTTCAAATGCCAACATACAGTTTTTTGGGAAAAAAAATAGAAAATATATTGTTAATACTTTTTTATTTTACTATTTTTTGAAAATATATTCAATGAATTTTTGAATTCTACGAATGTGATAGCTTAGAATTTTTTTTTTCTGGATAAATATAGAGTTAATGATGAAATGTAAATTATATCTAAACAATACAATTTAATTAAAGATAGAAAAATGAGAATAGAACATCAAATACTAAAAGAAATTCGCGAAATTAAAAATATTGGAATTGGGCATTTATCTACAGTTTAGAAAAAAAATATTTTATCAAAAAAGAAAGAAAAAAAATTATTTGTTCCCACCTATTCAATTATTGGCGGCGACTCAAAAAATATAAAAAATTTTAGCGGTAAAACTTGTCACGTTTGCTTCTTTCAAAAATATTAAAGGAAGTTTTTTCTTTCCATATTCTCCCACAAATCCACCATCGATTCAATTTCTCCTTCTCTTTTATTGCAATTTCCTCTCTATCTTTCTATCTGTCATTCTCTCTTGGTTTTGATTTCTCACTCTGCCGCCGTTTGATTTTGATTTTGTTTTTGTTGCAGTCCGGCCTAAGTGCTCGTGCCTCGTAGCTAATGTGAACTACAGGAGTTGCTGCGTCTATTGATTTTGATTTTGATTTTGTTTTTGTTGCAGTCGGCCTAATTGCTCGTGCCTCGTAGCTAATGTGAACTGGAGTTGCTGCTGCGTCTATTGGATTCCAATTTGTCACCAAAGAAATGATTTATCCGCTTCGCTGCCATCTAATTCTGTTTTTGTCTACGTCTCATGATGTCTTCTACGCCGCTGCGAACTGGAATAGTTGTTAGTCGATCTAATTCTATATTGATTAACAACTCGTACTCGACTATATTTTGGTTCGTCATTTAATCTATAACTTTAATTGAAATCCTTTTACTTGCATTGTATGTTTGTTTGTTTGGTAGGCTTGTTTTTAGAAATTGTTTGTCTTGTTATGATATTTTCAATGCTTCATTTTTTCAAAGTTTGAGTGTTCTCATTTGCCAAATCAAGTAAGTTATTTTAATTAAAGTTAGTTGATTAGCTATAAACTCAATTGATTGTCATTCTCTGCAAGTTTTTATCTCTATTTCTATGTATTCCTTATCTTTTAATTCCTTATTGCAGTTAATTAATGAGAGTCTAAAGTGTGCTCTGATGACTGATGTGGTTTTGGGAAAATTCTGAACACTCCAGAGGCAGAGGCTGCTTTGTATATATATTTGGTAGGTTCAACTTTAAACAGTTACACTTTAGAGTTGGTTGTTTAATATGATGGATACACTTTAATTTAGGCAAACATATTTAGCAAGAATAATGCACAAGTTGGAGATTGTTATAGGATTTTGCATTAAAAAGTAGTACAAATCTTATAATCATGCATGTTAAGATGTCGACTGTATGGATGATTTATGCAAGTAGTGTGATGTAGCCTTTGTGCATAAGTTGCTAGAATCAGGGGAGTTAACTCTAGAAAACTAGTCTATAGATATTAATTGGATCTTGAGCAGCATAAAGTACTCATCTTTAGTCAATTTGTGTGTTGGATGAAAATTGCAGGATCACCATTTTGATGGAGGGCAGTTCAGTTGATTCTTAGAGCCTTTCAAGAATCTAACAAAAGAAAGCACTTGAGAGATTGATTATAATGATTTGCAGAAGCTAACAACTAAAACTCCTTCCGTTCTCTCCGATCGTCTCAGTTAATTAATTTATTTTCTATTATATGTTTTTTTTACTGTTAAATTTGATTAATTGTTCAATTGTGTTTGCTTAAAATATATGTGAGCTTCTGTTATATTCTGGGTGACTAATTTATTTTTTATTTGACGAGATATAGGCTTAATCTTTTGCTAAATATCTTAGTTTGATTTATTGTCATTTATGTAATTTGCATTTTGTTTGTGCTTTCATTTAATGTGATTTAGACATTTAGCCTTAATTGTTTGTTAATTTTAATTAATGCATGTTTCTTGAAATGTGTTTATAAGTAATATAATCTAGTCAAATCTATTTCTTGAATGGATTGTTCCAACTGAATTTTTCAAGATTGTTGACTTGAGTTGGATTGTTAATCTATGTGCAAATCAATCGATCATTGGCGAAGAAATTAAGAACCAGATGGCTAGAGGCTTGATCAGAATGGTGTCGGCTCATTCAAGTCAATAGATTTACACTTGGGGTGCAAATTAAGTAGAGATATGGAACGAAGCTTTTTATGGCTTTTATGTTGTGTAATTTTATTATATGTGAACATTATATGATGTAATATGATTTGATTTCGAATAATAAAAATTTTATGCTTTCTATAGTAAATTCTCTATTTATAGTTTTGATAGTGTTCAATTTATATATATATATATATATATATAATTTTTTGAATTATAATTTTAAAATAAAAATATTAACATCCACAGATAACATATATTTTAAATCTACAAATAATAATTATTTTAGCATTATTAATTATTAAAAAATGCTTACACATAAATTACAATTTATACCGACAAATAAAAATTGTCACATGTCACGTGCCACATTGGATGACATGGCGTCACATCATCATTGCATATGTGGCAAACATGTTTAGCCACGTATAATTTATACTTTTAGTCACATAAATATGTGTAGATAATGCTCTATGAATTATCCACACATATTTATATGTGTGGATAAAAATATTTTTCTACAGAAATATAGTGACACATGCTAACATTTATATTATGTGTGGGTAAACAGTTTCACTCACACATGAACATATTTTTAGCCACATTTATATGTGTGGTTAAAAGTTCAAATTTTTGTAGTGCTCAGATTTATTCTCCTCACAACACCTACCAATCTCTCGATCTAGCAAGCTCGTGTTATGCAATCCTAATCCATTAAATTATTAACCTCTCTCGAGTGAATAACAAATTAACTACACAAATGTAAATGTTGATCAATTCATTCACACAAGACAACAATAATCAAGGATGCATAAACAAGATATAGAACGGAACAATAAATTACGTCAAATCATAAATACATCAACATTCAATAACCCTAGGATCTCAATGAATTTAGTTTCTCATGTTGTATTCAAAATCTAAAGGAAATAAATAAACAAAAGTAGTTAACATGATAGTTCTAATCGAATAAAGCATAAAATAAACTTAGTCTATGAATGTGCTTCTTCAATCTCTTTGTAGTATCTTCTCTGTCTTCTCCACGATGTCTATGCTCTCTCTACAGAGTAGAAGTTGTGTGATTTTCATGCTCAAAGAAGCCTTAAATAGTTTGGACCGAGTTTGGATGGGTGTTGGAGTCGAACAAGGAAAGAGAGAAAAATCTGCCACAAACCGCCTCACAGTGCATGGTCCGTGCGCCAAGGGTTCTCTCGCGCACGGGCCGCGTGTAACTTGCTGGATTTGTTTCTTAAGGACCCACATGGTCCGTGCGCTAAGGATTCGCCCGTGCGCCATCTTCGCCGCCCGACACTCTTCACCGTTTTGCTCCGTTCTCACTCGTTTCTCATCCGATTGACCCGATTCAAGTTGCAGCGCGCTCCTCACTCGATCCTCTATATTTTTAGGTAGTTTTCAAGCTCAATTGAGTCTCATAAAATAAATGGCATCAAATCTCTTCAAACTGAGCAAATACGTGACACTGCACAAAATATAGAGAACTATGCGAAACTTGTTAATTCATACATGCAATGCTCATCAAGTACCATCCAAATAGACTTCAAAATGCATGAAAACCATTGAAAAACAAGGGTTTATCATAATTAGTGTTACTTTCCTTTGTAATTATTGATACTTTATTTTGTAATCAATGATATTTTTCTCTATGATAATGAAATAATTTTTTTTACTCAAGAATGAGTTTTTATTATATTCATAGACCCGATTCTCAATTTGAGATTATGTTTAAACTGACAATTTTCTTTCTAATTAGTAATAGTTTCTTTTGTAATTACACTACAAAAAATTAACCTTTTAACCACACATGCAAATGTGGCTAAAAATACACTTATGTGTAAGTAAAACGTTTTAGCCACACATAATATAAATGTCAACATGTGTGGTTATATTTCCGCAGGAAAAGATTTTTACCCACACATATATATATGTGTGGATAAATCAATAAGTTTTACCTACACATATATATGTCATTAAAAGTATAAATTATATGTGCCTAAACATGTTTGCTGACTACATTGATGATGTGGCGCCATGACTACATTGATGATGTGGCGCCACATCATCCCACGTGGCACATGACATGTAACGACACGTGGCATTTGACATTTTTTTATGTGTGGGTATAAATTGCAACTTATGTGTGGCCATTTTTTTTGTAATTAATAATATTAAAATAATAATTTTTTTGTACATTTAAAATATACCTTATTTGTGAATATTATTATTTTTAATTTTTAAATTACAATTGCTAAAAATATACGTATATATATATATATATATGAATCATTATATACAATATCAGGGTCAATATGTTGAAAAATTAATACAATTATAAATTGAAGACAATATATCAAAATCATAAATAGATATATAATTTACTAACTTTATTCAATAAAACCAAAGTACCAAGTATCGTTATTTCAAATACAACATGTGTTTCAGGAATTGATTTCTAGTTCAGTAGCTTTGCTCCATGGCACATAGATCATATCCTTATCATCAGGCCTCTTCTGTCCATCCACTGACTCTTTTGGTATAGGTTCACAACCTATCGAACACAATTTCTGTGCATCTATATTTAATTTTCAATAATGATACAGACTTTTTACCTATCTTCTCCTAGCAATTGCTCCTTTTTATGCTGGTGAATGAGTATTTGCTTCTTTTCTGCTCTTGCAGTATGACTTTCTGAAACAGGAGTCTATAATCCAATTTGTCATTGATTCCATCAAAGCTGAAGCTTTTAACCCAAAGACCTTATTTTTGATTGGCAGCTATACAATTGGTAGGTATCTGTAAACAAGTTGTCAAAACACGAATTACAAATAACTTTATTGTAACAATTCAAGGATAAATATATTGAGGTATTGAAATTGATGCTACAAATTATCAACTCGGGCCCCAAACTTATAATAATAGAAAAAGATTGCAGAAGGCTTAATGTTGTAACTTACACAAACCAATAATAGGTGGCAGATGTGCAAGTCTTCATAACTTGTACCCTGCATTGTGAAAGAACAAATACTATTCAGAAAAACATTACAACATAGTCGCCACGACTTGAATCGAACTAGAAAAGTTCCTCAAGAAAAACTAAAAAATATCCAACAGGGATTGGTGTGATGCGATATGCCAGGAGAAATCCAATGCTTTTTCCACTACCACTGGAGTAAATAAGGTAAGCAAGAACATTGAAAAAAAACTTAGAAATGAAAAATTCACAAAAACAAAACAAAACAAAAAACTTATAAAAGAAAGGCAAGACATATACTTGCCTGCAGAACTGTCCACGAAAAATCATCATGCCATAATTTGGATTAAAAAGGAAAATAAAAAAGGATCCTTTATGCGAAAGTAGAACCTCATAAATTAATGTGAGCACACGAGATCAAAGAAGAAGTCAGATATCCATGTCCAGAATTGCTTTCAAGAGATATCTCATTTCTGCCAGATGTTTGAAATCAAAGAAAAGATTCCAGTTACTCAGTAGAAAATATACTCTCAGAGAAATAAGATGGATGCCTACTTTCTAGGATTACATGACCCAACGAACAAGCACTGTAATTCCACCAAGGCATAATTCAAGACCTATCAGTAGACTACAATAAATAGCCTGACAAAATCCAGCATATGATGTTACTTGATAGAAAAGAGATCCAATTTCACATGATATATCTTTGAGAAGTTACAAAAACTGATCAGAGTTGCAAATAGGTGAAAATAAAAACTAGAAAAGAGATCCAATTTCACATGATATATCTTTGAGAAGTTAAAAAAACTGATCAGAGTTGCAAATAGGTGAGAATAAAAACTTACAGCTAGAGATTCGGGAGGTGAATAACATTTGTGAACAGACTTCTCGCAGCCATTTGCTTCAAAAGTTCTATCATCCTCCCGTCCATCTTCCCCAATCAACATTCCTTCAACACATGATGTGGACTTAGGAAGATTATATATGGACTTGTCTGAGTCCTTGCATTCATCTTCCATCACCACATCACATTTGTTATTGTTTCCAGCTGAAAAGTCACAAGTTGTTTTACCTATGTCTTCAATACTTAGAAATTCATTCAAGCACATTTTCATATCATTCAAAGAAAAATCACCCGAATTGTTGTGAGTTGGGATATTTTGAGTCGTCACTGACTCACTGTTGCTGCTAAAATCTTGGGGAGTCGGTGTACCACTAGGAAAAGAAAATTCCATCTACAATAGAGGCAAAATAGAAAGCCTGCAAGAAAATCAAAATAGATGAGTTGATTGATTGCTATTATATGCCAAGCACAAACAAGAATACTAGTATGCCAAGGTGATGTCCACTGAACTGAAAAGTCACTGACTAGATACTAATAAACTATGACGACAATCGCAATAATTAAATTGTCCTAAAACCATATTGCCACCGCATTATCCAAATGTTTCTGGAAAGTTAAAACTAATACAACTAGAAATTTAAACAATAGTGAAGAAAATTAACTAGAAATATTTCTAGGCAATTAAAGAAGCCAAAAAGTATAGAGAAGAAACCATTGATGCATAAAGGCTCAAGTTTAGCACCATATGATCAAAGCTACAGCTACTGCCTCAACACACGAAAGCTCACAAGGTCAACCATAATTTGGTGGGTTCGTTGCTATCTACCAAGTTCTACAATTCATCAGTGTTACAATCTATTGAAATAGCATTTTATCAAACATGTATCATGCATAAACTGTAGTTAATACTTGCACTTCCAAATATAGAGATTACATGCATTCTCTGATCTCACTTTGAGAACATATATAAAAACAGAAAAGTTAAATAACAATGGACACGAAATAGATATTCAAAATTCAAAATGTATGCAGACTCGACCATATGCAAAACTTAGCACCAAATAAGCGAAATTGTGCAATTTTAATTCAGAAAAGAAAACAAAACTCTAGAGAAACTTCCCTTTTATTCTTTCTTTTTTCCCTTCTCTCTCTGCTCCTTAATCGAATTTTCTCCATTTTGTTCAATTGATCCAGCGGTGGCTGGACAGCGATCTTGTGGTATCAGGGGTAGAATTCAGAAGGCTAACCGGGGTTGTGTCCTTCCGAGCGGACAAGATCGACTCGATGACTGAGGGCTTGTGTGGAGGTCTTACAGAGCCAGCAGCAGATCGTTACTCATGTGGCTTCACAGGAGCAGATTCGACTCCAAAAGAAACTGAATTTGCCCCAATTGCTTTCTTCGCCATATATCTGCAACTAGAAAGAGCGACATCTTCCCAATATCTATTCAACAAAATAACAATAGCATCAGATCGAAAATTTTGAAAATAAAAGAAGTCTGATTTCTGAATAACAAAATTTTGAGAGAAATTAGAGAAATTTTATATTAGCGCTGATAGAGGAAGACGATTTGGTTGTGGAGAGTTGCGTAATTCTAGAACCCAAATTTGATGGTAGTGAATATGGTGAACTGAGGTCAGATTTACTTTATGAGCGGTGGGTGGTTTGAGGAGATATCGGGGATGTATATCATGTAGCAGTGCAGTAATTTAATTTATATTTAAATTTCCGCGGACTTTTAAATTTTTCACTTTTCAGTTTCCCGGGTTGGACTAAACCAAAATTATTTTTGTGTTGTCTTTGATATTTTTGCTCCTTTATTCTTTATAATGTATTTTTATTGAATATTATATTATTTAATATTGACTATTTGCCGATAAAAGAATAAAAATATTAATCCTTTTACATGCATATATAGTATATTAGTATTTGAAAGGAAATTGGAGGTTTTTATTAAAAAAAAATAGTGAGAAATAAAAATTAAAAATTTATAATGATAGCATATTAAAAAAATTTAACCTTTTAATTGGGTGAGGGGAAAAATAATTTTATTTCATTATCCACCAACATAGAAAAATACCCTATATTTAATATGAAATTCTTTATTATACTAATAATTTTAATTTTTATTTAATTATATTTATAAGAATGAAATGAGATATTTTTTTCTTTAAAATACACCAGCTATTAAATTTAACTTGTAATTGCATTGATGCGAATAAATTATAAAAAGAAAAAGAAAGAATTTAAGAGAATTAATTTTCTTAAATACAAAAAATTAAAACGAATAAATAATTTGCATATAATTTTAGGTCTAACCGGAATGTAATACGGTGGAGAGAGCAACAACATTTGCGCCATGTCCGCATCTTCTGTACTCATGTAACAACTCTCTATTATAAAATGTTTTAATAATTAGAACACAATTCATTAACTTGAATTTAAAGATTTATAATATAGGATAACTTACATCAGTTGGCAAAATCATCATCATCATCATCATCATGGTCATCGCTAGAGTCATCATTCGTCT
The DNA here is from genome assembly GCA_026008535.1 of Perilla frutescens. Taxonomy (NCBI): domain Eukaryota; kingdom Viridiplantae; phylum Streptophyta; class Magnoliopsida; order Lamiales; family Lamiaceae; genus Perilla; species Perilla frutescens. The sequence continues at coordinate 52,764,217 of BRKX01000004.1, forward strand.
CGGATTCTAAAATAGATTCATTATTAACAAAAGGTCTTCCATCATCATCGTAATCCTCAATATCCTCCATCTCATTATCATTAAGATTCGACTTTTCAGTACGCAATTTAATCACCACCTCACGAGGTACAGTTACTGGATCAATATCTTCCCTAACTAATAAAGATGTGTCCACCACCTCTTCTATTGGATTAAAACGTGGCAACTCGTTTGAATCGTCCTCTTGAAAAACATCATTAGTTACAGTCTCTTCATCATCACGTTCAACTATATCAAAAATATTACGATGATTTACTTTTTGTATACTCATCCAATTCTTTCCTCGAGACATATCATTCAAATAAAACACTTGTTGAGCTTGTGTGACCAAAATAAATGGTTCATCTGCATACCATTCGGATGTAATATCAATCGATGTTAAGTTGTTATCAACTAACATTCTTTTCTTCTTCGGATCGGTATTGTACCATTTGCAGAGAAACAAGAATACCTTTCTTTGGAAGATAAAATCCAGCTCTAAAATTTCAAGTACAACGCCATAGTACATGATATCATCATTCTCATCGCCACCCCACGTACAAACTCCACTACATTGTGTCTTAAACTTATCATCACGTTCCTTGCAACGAAATCTTACACCATTAACAACACAACTAGACCAACTCATGCAACGATCATCCGAAAATTGTGAAAGTGCATATAAATCATCAGTTGCCCTTGGATCATTATTGACTTTAAGAATAGCCATCTGTAAATAATAAAAAAAAATTAGAGATTATTATTATTATTATTATTATAACATTGTAAATATATATTTACCTTTTCCTTGAACCAAATAGGAAATTCACTTTTTTGAATTGCATCATAATCTTCGTCTCTTATATTTCTAGAGCGCAAAACATCTTTATGCTCGCTGCAAGAAAAAATAAGTGAGATCAATGAAATTATAAATAAATTTTATAAATATGAAAATATGGTTAACTCACTTGATATAAATATTAACTTCATCTCCACAATTATTGAGAAGATACCACTGCACCACATTGTGATAATCCCCTAATAGTCCAAATGTAGGTGCTCCCAATGTGCGAATCTTATTATTGAATAACTCCATTGAGTATGTTGTAATAGGTACATCCCAATTACGTTCTAGACGAGTGAATCTTGTCTCGGTATTATGTAAATAACGAGACAAAAATGTAATAGCCTCATCAACAATATATGCTTCTGAAATAGAACCATCAGGGCGTGCAAAATTACGAACATATCCCTTATATGTACCCATACGACGTTCAACACCAAACATCCATCTTTGACTAACAGGTCCTCCTAACAAAGCTTGTTCCGGTAAATGCACGCATAAGTGAACTATAACCGTAAAAAATGCCAATGGAAATATTTTTTTCAAGTTTACACAATAAGATAACAATCCCCTTTTTCATGTCCTCAAGCTCCCTAACATATAAAGTCTTTGCACATAATTTTTGAAAGAATTGAGAAACCTCAATTAGTGATGCGCGTATTTTCTTGTCTAAGAATGGAAGAATGGTTGTCGGTAGTATCTTTTGGAGCAATACATGACAATCATGAGTTTTCATTCTTCCGAGTGTGTTAGAATCTGTCACACACTGACTGATGTTGGAAGCATAGCCATCTGGTAAGCGAACTGACTTTATAAAATCACAAAACTTCTTACAGTCGACTTTACTCAATGTGTAATTTGCATGTGGTTTTTCAACTTTCCCGTTCCTCTCTCTTAGCCATAATTCCTTACGAATGTTGAGATCTTGCAAGTCTAAACGTGCTTTTGCAGTGTCCTTGGACTTTGTGGGATCATTTAATAATGTCCCAAGAATATTGTCACAAACATTTTTTTCTATATGCATGACATCAAGATTGTGACGCATTAATAGCTTTGACCAATATGGGAGTTCAAACAAAATACTTCTTTTTGACCAATTCAACTCATCTACTCCGCGTTTATGCTTTCTGTCTTCATTATTAGGTGATTTGCCAGGAGTACGTGTAGGTAACTCTTCCAATTGTAACAAAATATCATCTCCAGAAAATTGACGAGGTGGCCCTCTTTTTTCTTGTTTTCCATCGTACTCTGTGCTTTTTCTCCACGAGTGCATCTCATTTAAAAAACATCGATGTCCAGTGTAACATTGTTTTCCACGAATTCGTCTGGAACGAGTGTCCTCAAGACATATTGGACATGCTAATTTTCCCATAGTGCTCCACCCAGATAAGTATGCATAAGCTGGAAAGTCACTTATTGTCCATAAAACTATTGCGCGAAGATTGAACTGTGATTTTGAATATTCATCATATGTTTGAACCCCGCTTAACCATAAAACTTTAAGTTCATCCACGAGTGGCCTCAAAAAGACATCAAAGTCTTTACCTGGGGACTTTGGCCCAGGAATTAATAATGTCAAGAAATAGTTGCTCTTATGCAATGTACACCAAGGCGGCATGTTGTAGGGCATCAAAATAACTGGCCACATACTATGTGAGGTTGTCATGTTGCTAAAGGGGTTAAATCCATCTGAAGCTAAACCCATTCGTACATTCCTTGAATCATTAGCAAAATCAGGATATAACTCATCAAAATATTTCCATGCCTTTCCGTCAGCAGGATGGCGTAACACTCCAGGCTCTTCTTTACGAACTTCTTTATGCCAACGCATATCTCTAGCTGTGTGTCTTGAAGAATAAAGTCTCTTTAGACGAGGTGTGATTGGAAAGTATCGTAATCTCTTATACGGAATCTTTTGACGAATGTAGCGATTGCTTTCACAAACTGGACACTTTATAGCATTTTTGTGTTCTCCATAAAAAATGGCACAATCATATCTACAAACATCAATTGTCTCATAACCTAAACCGACTTCGCAAAGTAATTTTCTAGTGTTATAATAGCTGTCTGGGCAGTTATTACCTTTGGGTAGTACTTCATGCAATAACTTCAATAACATCTCAAACGATTTATCACTCCACTTGTTCATCACTTTGATATTCATTAGCTTCACTACAAAAGTCAACGCAGAGTCCCCACATCCTCCATACAAAGGATTATTTACTGCTTCATATAATTTCTCGTAACGAGCATTCTCAGTCGTAGGTTGTTGGTGTTCATTTAAATCATCAGTAAGGCCAATATCAAAAAAGTTATTGTCCATAGCATCATGCAATCCTGCTCCTAAACCATCAACATCCTGATCATTAACAAAATTCTCACCACAATCTTCACTTATTTCTTCCTCACCATGGTAAATCCATCGTGTATATGTACTATCAATTCCCGTAGTAATCAAATGAGCTTGAATGTCTTCTATGCTTCGCAACCTTGTATTAAGACATTTATTGCAAGGGCATAATGTTAATCCATTCGAATTCAAACATTGTCGTGCAACATCTATAAACTCCTTGATCCCATATACATACTCAGAAGATACTCGATTTGTGTTCTTTACCCATTGATGATCCATGGTATATCTATGTATCTATCAATAAAAATAAATAATAAAAATTTAGCGTTAATGTTAAATAAATAATAACAATAATGACAACAACAACAACAACAACAATAATAATAATAATAATAATAATAATAATAATAATAATTATTATTATTATTATTATTATTATTATTATAAAGTTGTGAGATAGACAACAGTTTTGATATCAAGTATTGTATATCTGACAATGTAATAATTATATTTTAGACAATAATTTATATATTATAGACAACATTTTTTTACTATAGACAACGGTAGTGCACTATGACGATCAATTTTTTAGATAATCATTTTACACGTAATATTATCTATTCTTGAACATGCATATGTATTTATTTAATTCCAGGAAGACAATTCTTATTTTTATTTATTATTAAGTATGAAAATCCCAAGAGTAAGTTTTATTTATGTTTGCTTCAGAAGGTCAACCTTGTCTTATCTTCTTAACCAATGCAAAGTTTTATTTGCACTTGGAAGTTGTTTAAATTAATAACGTAATGTTCTGTTTTGATGAAAGATTGGAAAGGCTTTTAATTTTAACTAGTATTTCTCATGTGCGATGCACAAATAATTATTTTTTTCGATTTGTAATATTATGATTATTTTGAATTCTATATGTTGTGTTCAATTTTTAAAAAGTAATAAAATAATATGCACATGCATTAATTAATTAGATAAGAGATAATTTTTGTGTAGTTACAACAAACAAAGAGAAAATTAAATTTTAGGAATTAAATGAAAATCCATATTAGAAATATCAATTTGGAATATTGAGTAAGAGTATAGAAGTGGATAATCTGTAAAATTCTAATTTTTGTCTCTTTTCTAAATTTCAATTAAGAATATGCACACGACAAAGATTTGATATCAACAATAACAATTCAATTCTTGTTCATGGCAATGTAATTAAATTTATTTAAATATTATTCAATTTGTTTTGCCTCTTCATAATCTTCCATATTAAATATTTGTTAGTGGAGGTTAATACTATGTGAAATTATTTAAGAAGAGAATGTGTAGAGTTCTAATTTTTGTCTTTCTTTTCTTTTCCTTAAAATTTAGAATATGTACAATTTTTAAAAATTTAAATTATTACAATTTTTCATAAACTTTTCGTACAATTTTAAATACATTTGAAACACCGCAAAAAAAAAAGAGATCAGTTGAATAATAGTTTTTGAAAAAAAAAATTAAAAAAAAATAAAAACAAAAAAAGGAACAAAAAAAAATAAGAAAACCCAAAATGGAAAAAAAAATATAAAAAAAGGAAATAAAATACAGTTTATAGTTTTGAACCCGGGCTCATGGAAGGCATGAGTCAACCATTTACCACTGTACCAAGCAATATATTACACAATTACTCGACAAAAATAATGTTTAAATGAACTTTTCACATATTTTTTTTGGACAATTTTACCCCTACGATTTTGCCTTAATATATGTATAAATTTTATTTTTCAATACTAAATAGGCCCCACACACACACACATATATATATATTAAAATGTATTCTTAAAATTAAAAGTATGAATTTTTTTAATGTGGGTGTTCGTAACAATTGAGATAAAAGGTTTAACATGACCATTATTATTTTCTTAAGCTTCCGCAATATGCTTAGAATTTTTTCTTTATGGATTTTAAGTTGAATAGTACTGATGGAAAATTAGTGTTACAACTAGTTTCTTTTTTTATGTTTCTTTAAAGAAATTAGGGAATACGATTTAACTAAATTTTGTCAAATAAAACAATGATATAAATTGCATGACATTGAACATCCTGAAACTCCAAGCCTGATAATTTTATATATCATATAAAATCAGAACAAAAATTTTATTTAAGGAGCAATACATACGAAGAAAGTAAAGTTTATAAACTCCAGCACAAATGACTAAAACAGGACATGAAAAAGCAGAACCAACAATAAAGTAACATCCAAAACTGAGAATAGCAGAGGATATATATTATCAGATAAAAAAACAAAAAAAACATCTTCAAAGTAAGGTACATAAACGACTAATTATCTTACTCCACAATTAAGTAAGCTCTTAATTTTGAGAGAACGGTAAATTGGTTCGTACTATCAAGCCATCTCAAACAATTTTAAGAGAATAGTAAATTGGTCATCATGAATGATATAATCAAGCTAGCTAAAGACAGTGGTGGAATTAAGCTTGAGAAAACTCACTAAGATGTCAGAGCAAGGTCCAAAAGAACAATCCAGCCGTCCCACCCTCAATTAGACCACTTTTCTTCTTCTTGATTTGATATAGCTTAATCTCTGATCTCTTTTCAATTTGAAACAAGAACCGAACAATCAAGGGAAAGAGTTTTAGTATTTTCAGTTGTGATGTGTATAAATTAATAGTTCAACGGGAATAATTTAAGCGCAAGAGTTCAAACAAAAGGATGAAGAGTTTTAGTTGTGAGTTGATGTGTATAAATAGTTCAATGGGAAGAGTTTCAACTGCGGAAGAGAGATGCAGTGCTAAAAAAACAGATATAGAAGAAACAGTCTTCAACGGCCAAAAAAAAATTAAAATTATGATAAGGAAGAAAGAGTCTTCAACGGCAGAAGAAAAAATTCAAAAATTATGATAAGGAAGAAAGAGTACTGTAGCATATCTTATATGGATAAAGGTGAGAGATAGTCTTGCATTATATCTTTTATCTTTCGATATACATATATATATATATATATGCAAAAATCTATTGAGATATTATTTGAATTTTCAAACTCTTTTAATTTTTTTTTTAAATCTAAACGTTGAAGATGAATTGATTTATTCTCAATCAGTTAAAATTTTTCTGCTTTTTTATATTGTGTCTATATATACGAATTCTATTTTTTTAGTCATCCCACAATCTCTTTCTTCTTCCTGGCAGTTCTCTTTTCTTTTCTGGGTTCTTCTGTCGACTCTCGTAAGTTGTAGCTCGCAGATCCTTCACACTAATTATCAAATATGAATTCTATAATAGTAATATATAGCTTCATATATAACATCAATCCTCTTTTTTTATTAGTTCAAAATATAGGCACATTCATAAAAGGTGTTTGGAATTCTTGCAGCCTGGAATTTGTTGGACTGAGACCACACCAGGTAATCTACGTTTTCCCCCTTAATATTTATTCAAGAAAAAAATTAGGATGATGATAGTTCATAGTCCTTCCATAGTTGTTATTTTTTTCTTTTAAATGAAACCTTTTTATTTTGGATTGTGAAAATTATCTCATATTCGGGCAACAAATTAAAGGCATCTATCATTGTTCTATTTATCAACCCTTTATAATATTGCTGTGAAGTTATGGTAAAATCTTAAATCTTAATAGAATATGAATGTGTTAAATTTAGCTGTAAACTGTAAATGCTCTGATGTAAACCATATCTTTAATCTTAGTTAAGTCATTGGCGATTCTTTATTTTTTCATCAAGTTACACTTCACTCTTTCCAATATACAAATTGTACTTGTTTTATGTTGTATTTCCTAATTACATGTGGAGGGTGTATATAATTTGAGGATATAAGATCACAAATATATATGTAGTCTTAGGGAGCATTTTGCTTGGGTGTTTTCTTTTCTGCAATGGTTAAAACTGAAACTGACAGCTTCTCAAATATTCAGAAACTTATCCAAAATTTTGTGCAGCATGTTCATACCCCCTTTTGCCTATCTTAACTTCCAGTTTTACACAACCCAGACACCTTTTGTGAAGCCCCCTCAACTACCCTCATTGTATTTGCATATCTCTTCTCAACCTCCTCTAAACATCCATTAGTATTAGATTCATCTCAGATAGTTGGATTTCAAGAGTATTCACATATTGGAGGGTAGAATAAAGTCGTTCAAGCTATTTTTGTTGAAGTCCAAGAATTTCCTCCAACTTCTCACAGTGGATAGATTAGAATTTAAGAAGAGGTGTGGAAAAGGATTTTACAAAATTCTCCCTCCTTTGGCTTCTCTTCCACTGACATCCAAACATAGGAATTACTTCACCATCTCTCCTGGTCCTTCTCCCAATCACTTTATGCCAGATAGCTCAAATTTTTTTTAGTTCAAAAAATTTGTGCAATTGCAGTCATTTGATGTCTCCTACTTGCTAGCAGCTCCTCTCTCTGTTTAGTGTTTGGAAAATCGTTCATTTTCCTCTTCTTTTTTCATGATTAAAATATGTTGTTATCTCTGCATAATGTCAAAATCTCTCTTTTTAACTATTATTTTTTGAGAGTTATACTTGTCGGTGTCTTAAATCTTTGAAGTTGGCTATAAATATTTTATGAATAATATACAGTTATTACATGGCTAATCGAAGAGGCGGACGTGGCGGACGCAGTGGACGTGGCGGGCGTGGCACAGAGCTTGTCGCTTCCTCCACAACATTGCATAATGGTTAGATATAAAAAAAACACATTATATATTACAAATTCATTTTTTTTGTATTTAAACAAATTAAATATCTATTTTTTTTCTTTCACAGACTCACCTACATCAGTGCAACCACAAGTGGGTTAGTATATTTTACTAGATAAATATTAATATCATCACAAATTTGATAAGAATTTAGTTGCTTACATTTATTTTTTGTCTATCTTGTTGATATTTTGTATAGATATCTCCCCACTAGTAACAGAGCCAGAAAATGGTTAGTAAATTGCCAATTTATTTTTTAATTACATGGTACCTATGTAACTTGTATAATATTAATATTTAATGATTTTTAGCCACTCAAACCCAATCAACTTCAATTGGATCAACACCTGCAAATGTGGAGTCAACAAGACATTCTAATGTACGTGGGATTACTTGTGGTCAAGGTGCTCGCAAGGCAATGAGAAGTGCAAAGGGCAGATTGACTGTACAATTTAATTTTTCATTGATGCTAGCAACATGTGACAATGCAGAGGCCTTTAACAATGAAATTGGTTACATTGTACGTAAGGATTGTAGCTTACGGTACAAAGAGTGGAGATATGTACCACTAGAAGTTAGAGCACCACTTCGACACAAACTTCTTGTAAGTTTTTTTTTTGTTTTATAAATAAGTTGAAAAGTATTTTGATATAAAAATGGAATTCTAAAATGTCTTTATAAATTTTGCAGACACTTTTCGATATTGATGTTGAGGATAAAAAAGTACAGGAAGTGATTGATTCACAAATGCCAAAAGCATGGAAAGGCTACAAATATAAATTGCATGCTCATTTTAAAAAGATTGGAGGAGAGGAAGACCCAATAAAGGCTAAGAGTAATGGCCCTGACGAGGTTACCAAAGAGAATTGGGATTATCTTTGTGATCTTTGGTCTGATGCTTCATACAAGGTAATGCATTTAATACTTTAACTTTACAATGAATCTAACATGTTTGATTTTATTAAATTATTGTATTTGCAATCTATCTTTTCCTTGAAGGAACGCGCACAAAAGAATGCCGAATCTAGAAATAAACGAAAATGGGAAACAAGAAATGGTTCGAAGACTACAGCACGCCATCATGTTGCTCGTGGAGTTGAATTGGATGCTCCTAGTGGCCAAATAGAGACTTGGCGAATTCGATATTGTCCCCCCGAAAAGGGTTGGTCGTCGCAAGATCTTGAAACAAAATATGTAAGTAAATATTAATGTTAAAAGAGTTCACTATTTTTATTAGTTAATAGCTAAATGTGAAGTGACTGTTACAACATAATTTGAATTAAGCTGGCCATTCAACTGTTTTTTCTATTTTTGTTGAGGATTCTATTTAAAAATAATTAGTATGCAATATATTATTAAGTGTTCATTAGCTTAATGTGGATTTCATTTAAATAGTTGTTAGTGGTGTATCCCATTATTTTAAATTATAATATTATTTTTCTAAATGAATTTCTTTTTATCTTTAATAGGAACAAATGATGCAGTTGATACGAGATAACCCGCCAGAAAAAATGACTGATAAAGAAATTTTGGAGAAGGTCCTAGGCCGACAATCAAATCGTTTGGTTGGTTGGGGGCGGTCACCCAGTAAATCACGAGGCAAGTGTAGCGATGACTCGACTCGTCCAACATATAATCAAATTCTCAATGACTTTCATGAGTACAAGTCTCATTTTGAAGCACTTGAAGGTGATTTTCAGAAGTTGAGACAAATATTGATTGAAAAAGATATTGTGCCTCATTCTTCCATACCACATATATCATCGGGCGATGGTGTCGGACCTTCTCATGCTAGTGAATCTCCTGCTGATAATTTTGATTATGATTCTGAGGATCTGTGTTGATTGTTATCTTTGTATTTTTTTAATGATGTCTTTTGTCTTATGTTTATAAATTACTTTCAACTCATTAAGATTTTGACTTTAGCATTATTAGTTTAGCGGAAAATTATTTGCGGTGCATGAATTTTGTTAAACTTTCAAATTTAATTCATAATATTCATTTTTTCCCTAACGTATTGGTTTCTATTTAATACATTATAGATTGATGTGTTAATTCTGACTTTTTACTATTTAATGAATTTCCTTCTAAACTTTATTATGCTTATGAAGAAAATTAATTAAAATTATTAGACACATAATTGCTAATCATCTAAGTTTGGACTTATACGATTTCATTTTTTCTAGATATTTTAACAATTCATAAATAAATTTTTTAATAAGGTTGTGTGGTATATTAAATAAAGCAATTAAATATTTGTTTTGACTCATATGATTTCATTCTTTCGTAAAGGTATTATAATTGATAAATACTTTTTTAATTAGGTAATGTGATATATTAAATTAATTAATTAACTACACACATAACCAAAAAATCGGTAAATTATTTTGATTTCATGCCAAAAATTATAAAAATTGAAAACATAAGGGGCTGGTTACAAAAGCCCCAAAATTATATGTAATCTCTTTCACCCACACATGTATATCTAGTACTTATTTGTGGTTAATTATTTATTTTAAAAAATTATATTTGTCTTTAACTGCCACGTAGGAATAAAAATCTTTGAAAAGAATTAACGAACAAAATATTGTGCCAACAGAATTTGCGTATTTCTTTTACCCACACATTTACATAATTACTAATTATGTATGGTTAAATTTTTTTAATTCAAAAAATTGTTTGTTTTAAAAAACCACGTAGGAATAAAATATTGAAAGAGGTCATGAATCATTTCCACCAACCAAAAATGTGCATGTCTTTTACCCATACATTTACATGACTAATAATCATGTGTGGTTGATTTTTTTAAAAAAAAAAAATATCAATTTTTTTTATATAAAAACGCCACATAGGCGTAAAATATTTAAAAGCAAATCTCGAATTCATTTTTATATAAAAATGCCACATAGGCGTAAAATATTTAAAAGCAAATCTCGAATTCATTCCGCTAAAATGTAAATGTGATTAAAATATTTTAGCCACACACATTAAATGTCAAAATATAAATAAAAGTGTCAACTTCATTCACCCACACATTTTATAGTTATGTGTGGCAAAATACCCACACATTATTATGTGTGGCAAATTTATGTGTGGTTAAAACTTCCATTTCTTGTAGTTAGTGATATTTTCTTTTGTAATTAATGATACTTTTTTCATAGTAATGAGACCCCACTTCATAGGTGATGATACTTCACCCCATAAATAATGATACTTCACCCATAAATAATGATACTTGAGTTAATGATACTCCACTCATAGTTAATGACATTTATCTATTCTGGATTTGATAATTAATGTTTAATGATCAATAATATTATATTATACTCCACTTTCGAGTTAATGATACTTCATCTCATAATTAATGATATTTCACAGACAGTTAATGATATTCACCAGATATATATCTAATGAGACTTCACTTAATAGTTAATGATATTTTGCCAAATTTATATCTAATATCTAATGATACTTCACTTAATAGTTAATGATATTTCGCCAAATTTATATCTAATGATACTTCACTTTACAGTTAGTGATACTTAACACATAGTCATACTTTACTTATACCTAATGATACTTTACTTTATACCTAGTGATACTTCAGTGGTTGTGCGTGGGGGCGCGGGTAAGACACGCGCTTGCGCAGGAAAATTGGCTTAGGGGCGGGTTTTGGGCGTGTTTGGGATGAATTTGGATTTTATTTGACCCGTCTAATGTGAGCGACCTGTTAAACGGTCTCATACAACATTTTATCTTTAATTTTTGTATTTTCTTTAGTTAGAGAAGAGATAACGTGAAGCGATAAATAAGCAGACTCATGCACACAATTGATACTCTGCATGTTATCAAGAATTTTGGTCACATCGTACATTTAATCAGGACAAAGAAAATAAAGAAAAAAGGGCCAAAAGACTAGTTTCTTCAGAAAAAATAAAATAAAAAGTTCACGACATATATACTTGGAATTGTAGTTGCAAAATGATCTGAAATCTATTAAATAACAAGGCAAAATACTTCTACTTTTTCCCCTTTCCTTTTTCGTTTAAAGAAAAAGCTAGGTACCCATATATTACGTGATTAATCACCGAATGAGAGAAAAAAAAATCTTCTAAATTTTTTCTCTCCGGGTAAATCTAAATAAGAGAAATAATTATATATTTGAAGAACTCTATTTTTGTTGAAAGACCACATTTCCAAGTTATATTATATGATTTCGAGTTGTTTATGATTTCTATTGCGCTCCTAGTTTATTTCGATTACTCATGTAGTACGTACATATATGATAGGATAATATAAATGCATTGTTTAGGGGCGGAAGAAATCATACATGCTCAAACCGTGTTTCATCATATGTTCTCTTATCAAAGTTAGTACGTTTTTCTCAATTTTTATTTTTTATACGCTTAAATTTAATTTTACGATTATTAATAAATTGAAAAATTGAAATTTTAAAAAATATAAATTCTAATTATGAAATAATCAACTATATTAGTCACTTATTAATTAAAAATTCAAAATTAAATACTAAAAATAATTATAAATCACAATTGGACAAAATTACAAATCATATTTAATAATTGTAAAATTAAATTTAAAACACGAGAAATTTAAATAGAATAAAAATAATTAACCGAGTATCTGGAATTAGTTCATCATGTCACCATGCATAAATATAATCAAATTAAGTCTTGGTTGCATATAGCATGCAACTTAAATTACTACCTAAAAACTTGACTATAGTAAAACGATTATCTCCGAGTAATTAATGGAATTTTGTGGGTCTTCCTTTAGTTTGACACATGGAATTTCCTGTTACACTTTATGTGTTACACTCCGTGTTACATTTTCTAATTAAGAGTTTTTCTTGTACTTTTTTTTCTTCAATTTTATTTTTATGTGATTTAGTTTAATTTTATGATTATTTTTAGGTTCACCCCACTCAATTAGGGTTTATATTATTTTTTAATATTTAATTTTCAATTTTCAATTAATAATTCATTATTATGGTTGACTTTTTCAAAATTATATTTTTTAATCTTTTTAATTCATTTTTTTTTTGTTGATAAATGTTGACTATGATTATTTATGTTGTAATTAATTTTTATTTTATAATAAATATTATTAAAATCACAAATTTAATAATGAAACACGGAGTGAAATACGAAATAGTGTAACAGGAAATTTCTAACATGATTATTTATGTTGTAATTAATTTTTATTTTATTTCCACTATTTTAATCATGATATTTGGAGGTCAAACTAACAGTAACATAAATAAAAATAAAATCGTCCCAAAAAGCTAATGGATCGTACACGCTTTTAATTACTACTGTGGCCATAAAATCTTGAATATAGGAAGACCAAAAAGTTTTCCAAGCCTTTCGTGGCATCAAAATTTGCAGTTTTCAATTGACATTACAGAAGAGAAATAGAAAAAATAAAAATAAAAAATGAAAATCTCCACATGTTGAATCTGATAATAGTCTAAAGTCGAGGGGTATAAATAATTAATATTTGATGAAATTAAATTGGAAGACAGAATCATATAGAAATGTGTCCCACCCAATCCAAGAAAATCTTGAAATTTTGATGTATGGCATGAACATTTTGTCTAGTAACTCTTTCTATGATAGATGACTAAGCTCCAACCAAAACTGTCATCATATATATATATTGGAGGAACTAAACAGTTATATATGTATATTATTGCATTTTAGCACACAATTAAACTTAATTTGATATTGATTTATGATTTGTTTGACGTGAATTGCCACTTAACATTGAGATTTGTGTTAGTGTGTTGTTCATTTGTCACATAAATAAAAGAGTTTTTGAGTTTTGTTTGCTTGTTGTTGATATGTGTGACGATTATCCAGAGATCAAAATATAAGATGAAATTAACACCATCTTCGAATAAATGATCGATAATAGTACAATGTCAAAGATAATAGTACTTTTTATTAAAAATAAAAATATAAATTTCTAGAAAAAGCCTGACATAGAGGGAAAATGAACTTTTTACTTGACCTCTTTTTGTTGAATGGATTGTCTTTATCTAAATAATAATCATTTTTCGTCTTAACCCCAAACTGAATAAGTAAATATATATGTATACATACATATATACATATATGTATTCCAGAAAATTATTTGAATCATCGAAAAAGATAAAATTCATGTGTTCCTTTTTTGGCCCTTTCTTTCCTTTTTTTTCTTTCTTATTTCTCGATCAGTCTGTCCTCCTACATCACCAAAAAGAGCAAGAAAAGAAATTTGAAAATTATGGTGATCAAAGGCTCAATGTACATTGTGAATTTCATGTTGAAGCTTGAATATTGTATCGTTAAACTAATTTAATATGAAAATATGAAATTAAATATAAATTTAAATTTAAAGTATTATATCTTAATATATATTTGATTTTTTTTAATTGAGAGATAGTATACATACGTACACAGGGCGGAAGCAGAAAATTTTCATCGGGGGAGCTAAATTGTTCTTAACTAAATAATTCTATATATAATTTTTTTTTAAAAAAAATTACATGTATATTTTTTTTCAGGGGCAACGAAGTTGGACGTTATTACAATTATACCACCGTGTTTTTTCAATTTTGGAACAGATTTTGGCCGTTCAAATAGGCGAGATCTGTGGCTGAGATTGGTTCTCGGTTCTCATATGGGGTATGGTTCTTTCTGGAACCCAACCCTATATATATATTTAAAAGGGTTATTTGCATTGAAAACTACAATCTTCAGTCCATTTTATAATTACAATATCATTTTATAGTTGTTGCATATAAAATACCTTCTTTAGCAATTTTTACAAGTACAACATGCAGAAAAAAAAAATCTGATCGACCAATTCATATTTCCGTAAGTTTTCCGGCAATTAAAATTAATTGTGTCTCCTTACCATGCAGTCATCAACATCACAACAATGAGAAGCTTAATTCCTCTATCACTCTCAGTCTATGTTGTGACTAAGATTCTAGTTGTGGGAAAACTTATAGAGACTATAATTGTTACAAAAATAAAATGTTGAGAGTAAAATTGTCATTAAGTATATGTTAATTAGGGTATTATTGTTATAAATTACAAACAATATTGGGATATTAAAAATAATTACCTTAATTTTTAATGCAAATAATTATTTTTAAAATTGCAAAGATTTGCTTTCAATATACATGAAATTCTGCAAAACCTCGGATTTCAATTTGAAAAATAATCTAAAAGAGAGGGAGATTAATGAAAAGGGGGCCTTAAAAATGTGATGGGATCTGGCCCTTTACAGCTAAGCAATAAGCAAACACGCTTTTGGGCTGATAGAGGAAGTTAAATTCTAGGGTTGGGGAGCATTCAATCAAATATAGGCCCCATTTCTCTTATCTCCCCCAATTTTGTGGTACCATATGTTCTAGTCCATTATTTGATTTTAATACAAGGTCCCTCAATATTTCACAATTTTAAAAAAAATCAATCTAAGTAGTAAGGATTTTATGGAAAAAAAAGGAGAATTTTTATGCCAGATCATCTAACACGTCAAAATACGTATCAAAATATGGATATGAATACTACCAAAAACACCGACAATGAGTATATCATTGGATTCGCATTTGGATCAAGTTTTGACCCGTTTAACGGTTATAGTAAAAATAGTATAGACAATGTCGTTTGATACACCATACACTCAATGCAACACTTCTTTTTTTTTTCTTTTTTCTTTTTTCTATGTGTTAAGTTGTGCGTAAATTGAAGAAGGTGAAGAAGCCTCGTGTCATATGATCAATCTATTAGACGGATCAAGATTTAGATTCGAACGCTACCAAAACACAAGTAAATTATAAATATACTATTCAATATATGAATTTGGATATATATCTTTTTTCGTCTAGCAGATTTTGACTTGTGAAACGATGGGAAATATTTTTTTATGTTTAAAATAAATATATGTGCACATGCAGCGAATATATGTTCGCGTTATCAAAAGGAATGGGTAGTGGACTGCATTGCATATAAGAGGGCCAATTGAATTAACTTGTATCCAAAATTTCAAAGTGTCATTGATCTTTTTTGGGAAGGGATAATGAACAAGATTATTGTAGCAGGTTGAAAGATTGAAATGATTGATTGGTAGTTTATCTGGGCCTATTTTTTTATTTTATTTTTTTCATTTTTGAGAGTGAGAGAGGGAGTTTGAGTGAAGGCTGGGTAGCTGGAGTCATTAGCTTCGTTGCCATCATAAATGGTGGTTCCACCATTTCGGCACATTTACTGAATTCTATACAAGTGGATAGGACCGTTGGATTCTGTATTTTCCATGCGGTTCAATGTTAGGGGAAAATGTCGAATTTGATCATTTAATTAGATAAGCAATCTCAATTTTGTCCCAAAATAAAATTTCGTTCCAAATCGATCTATCAACTTTTTAAAAAGTAGTAATCAAGTACCTCTGTTAATACCTAAACTATAAATCATTAAAAGTCGTTACTTGATCGACTAACATCCGTTAACGGGCCTATTTTAACGATTTAACATAAAATATGTTCGATAAATCCTCAAATTAAACAACTCAACCATATTATACTACACAACCTCTCTTGTGCTAATTCCTTTTCACACTTCTCAAATCACCAAATTAATTTAACACAATGTATTCGCCCTAATTGATTACAGAGCTTCTCAAATGGGCTTACTCTAATTTTACCGTTTTCACCATTTCATTTAAGCAACCAATTTCTCCAGCCATGGTGGATCAAGTCGCCTTTCTCTGATGACAATTGCCAAATCTTAGCCTCAATTAAATTCACATTTCATAAGTTGATTTACCCCATATCTTGTCACAATGAAATAACCCAAAAGAAGAAAACAGTGGTTGACAGAGAGAGGCCCAGATCTGTTATGAGAGAAACGAGTAAAATTCTAAATACTAAAATCGATGGAAGGAGGCAAATAAATCGAAAACGTGCCGATGGAAAGAAGTGGAGAAATTTATGGATGGAGGAAAGAGTGTATCTCTTGCTTTAGTGTCACCGCGGTCGAGCCACGAACCGCAAAATTGCTAGAATGACAAGTTTGACAATGTGAAGGAAGAAAGGATTTGGGAGGGGAAGAAGGGATTGGTTTTGGGTTTCAATTTTTGATTGAGAAATTATGTTGAGAATTGACTTAGATGTAGTAGAAATTGAATTGGTAATTTTTTCTAAAATTTATGTGAAGCAGTGTGAAGAATTGTTGAAGATTTGTTTGGGTTTTGTTAGTATAGTTAATTAATTAATTAATTAAATGTCTAACTAAAAGAGATATTAATTATATTAGTTAATTAAATGGAAGAGTGAAAGGATGAGTGAGGATTGGGCGAATGGTTACAACCGTTCGGACGTAACCGCTCGAATCGAATTGGTGCGAAAGCTCTAGGCCGATCGGACGCAATGATTCACCAGTTGCAACTCTTGGCTCGAATCGACACAACCATACAGCCTTAGAAGCGAACCGTTGCACTGTTTGGAGCCAATTGGTGCACCACTTCACCACAACTCTTCACCTACTATAAATAAGACCACAAGTCCTTCATTTTCATTCACTAATTCACAATCCGAAATCTTCTCTTCTACCCTAGTAATCAATTGAGAATCTCGATTATTGTTTTGTTCGTTGTAACATAGTTTTGTAAAAGTGCAACAAAACTTTGTTGAAAGTCGTTTTTATCTTGGAGACGATTGCTATAGTCCGTTTGCATTTAATATACAATGCAATTTCGTCTTGCTGAGAAAGAGTATAACTCTTGACTCGACTTTAATTATCCTACCCGTTACTCTTGCCAAATTACTTCAAAGTTTAATCCAGCTATATTCCAACAGGTTTCTCTGTTTCAATTTTTTATTCAGAAATTGGATTGAGAAGTGAATTGGGTATAGTAGGAATTGGGTTGTGATTTAAAAAAAAAATTGTGTAATTCATGTGTGTAAAATGTGTGTTTTAGTGTGTAAATTAATCCAAAAGTGTAAGATTTAACAATTTTTATTCCAAAAGTGTATGATTTAACAATTTTTATTAATGGAAGTTAACGTTCGTTCGTTCGTTCGTTAAGGGAGTAATGGAGGGATCATTTTGATACCTTTTAAAAAGTTGAGGGATCGATTTGTGACGAAATTTTATTTTGAAATCAAATTGAGGTTTCTGGTACAGTTGAAGGATCAAATTGAACATTTTTCTAATATAATACTTGCATTACTCTCGATACAAGTTGGGGATGTCGTTGGAGGGTTATATCATATATGTTCGATTTTTTCTTGAACCTCGATGGTGTAATGTTACGTTGTTACATGAGACTAATTTTATATTTAGATATTATTATATCAATATCTATCTTTATGGGAAGTTGAAAGCAAGTCTTAAAATTTCATGAATGAGCTAGATTACAAGATGGGGTTCATTTGGATTTGGATTAGTGTTTCGGAGAAGGCAGAGTTTTTAAAAACATTGGGTGTCTATTGAAAGTTATGACTCAAAAACTCCATAAAGAATATCACTGGTAATATTAAAATATATCACTCGTAATATGTAAATTAAAAGTATTATCTATTCGTCTTTGTTTATATAACTTTATGACATTCCAATTAAGGTGAAATACATTCCAATTGTGATATATTATTATCAATAATGGTTTCTTAATCAATTAAGATTTATATTAAATAAAAAAAAATTAATTGTCGAGCGTAGTATACAAGTCCACGCATGAGTATCGGGCGAGTGAAATGCACGAGTCGTCGGATCAAAATAATTAAATAAATTTACTTTAGTTTTATGGGTTCACTAATTCCAATTTAGGATATGTATTTATTTTGAAAAAAATAATTATCTAGTGTGCACAACACACAGCGCGAGATTAAAAAAATTAAATTAGTTCACTTTAATTTTAGGATAAACTAATTTCGTTTTAGAGTGTATATTTTATGAAAAAAAAAAAACAGAGGATAAAAAATAAAACAAAACCTGATGCGTGCAGGAATTAAGCTTCGTTTAGTAAATCTTATGTACCGAAAACCAGCCATTTCGAGAATTATCCTAATTTTGACTAAGATTTATTAAGCTTCGTTTATTCTCGATCGGTCAAAAAAATGGAACAAAAGAATTAGTTGTGGTTTTCTATGCACTAGGTGCACATGAGACAGTCAATATGGGTCAACGCGAGTTGACCCGGTCAATCCACAAAAAAATCGCCAAAATAAGTATCAACCATAACAGTAAAAAGTATCGCAACTAGAAAATAAAAAATCAAAATCAATATGAATCGTAATACTAAAAAGTAACACTCAAAATTCTAAAGATATTACATATATTTTAAAAAGTATCATCTGTTTTGATCTTTTTTTCTCGGATTGACCCTCTAACTATGCATCTAGTGCGTAGAAGAATTGATGAAAGAATTAATATGCTTATTTAATTAATGTTACGATCGAAATGTACCACACAGAAATGTTTTAAAAATAAAAATTAAATTAAATTGTTTACTGATGATAATTCTCAAAATAATTAATACGATAAAAATAATTCAACTAATGAATCGGTCCACGCTCTAAGCCTCCAAATAAAAATAATTGTAGGTACATAATTAATGTAGTATGATATCATGTAGTAGTATTTAAAAAGTTGCAAAACTTTGATTCTATTGCACTATTTAACCCATAGCAATTGGGGGGCGGGGGGGGGGGGGGGGGTGTATTTCATTAATATTAGATTAACATAAATATTTGTACATACACCCATTTTAATAATTTTGAAATAAGCCCAAATATTAATTTAAAAGTTCAATAGCTAGTACGCCGTCACACTAATTTATTGAACGACTCATGTGCATTATTACGTACGTATCTGATCCTCAATCATTCGTGTGATATTAATTATGCGATGTATAGTAATTAATTAGAAGTATCCCAATTGAAAAACTACATGTTACTTTTGCCATTTGTGCAGTGTCACTAGGTTCATCATTGATCTATGATAGGTTTACGAATTACATTAATAATTGTCTTAATCATTTATGTGGTTAGACGTTAAGATTCTTTCTAATTCAGATATCTCTACAGCCACGCAGACCTACATGTGAAATAGGGTTCAATATTTTTATTAAAAAAACAAAATTGATATATATATATATATGTTGTATTTCATAAATATTAGATTATTATTAATTAGTATTTGTGGGTATGCATTTGTGTATTAATAAACCCAAAATTGTGTACAAGAAGAATCCAATATTTGCATACTGATTTATATAACTTCAACACAATAAGCGATTTCGTTACTAAATTAATCACATTAAAGTTCGATTTTACATAAGGAAAATATAAAATCAACATCAATCAATCATTATGTATTAGACACCAACAACTTCACTTAATTAAGTATGAATAAGTAGGGTAGAACTTAATAAGATGAAGAAAACTTTCCCATGAACAACTAATTGGTAGAAGAGTTGGACTTCCATGCTGCGCCCCTATTTCAAGCGTTATTTCAGACGGCGCGTGGGGTCCATGCGCTCGCCCACGCGCCCGTCTATTTTTTTTTTCTGGGCAGTTTTTTTGATTTTTTTTTTTCATTTTTTTATCTGATTTCACCCAAAAAAAATTCTAAAAACACAAAATAAACCCCTAAAAACACCCCCAAAAAACCCTAAAAAAACAAAATAAACCCCTAAAAACACCCCCCCAAAAAAAAACTCTAAAAAACACAAAATATACCCTAAAAAAACCCCCTTAAAAAACTAAAAAACCCCCCTAAAAAACCATGAACCCTAAAAAAACCCCCTAAAAACATGAACCCTTTAAAAAACCATGAACCCTAAAAAAACTCTAAACTACTAAGCTCTAAACATTAATTCGAATGGGAAAAATTACAATTTGAACTACATAAACAAGTATAAAATAACTAGCAGATCTCTTACTTTTTAATGATACAGATGATACTTTTCGAATTTTTGGTGATACTTTTTAGTGAGACGGTTGATACTCATTTAACCATTTTTTCTACTTTTTTGCGGGTTGACCCGATCAAAGCGCGGGTTTGACCCGATCCATCTGAAATAGTGTTATTTACATCCGTTGCATGGAAGTGTTTGCCTTGGTAGAATTGAGTGATGATTATTGTAGATCCGGAAATCTGCAATTAATTGATTCAGTCCGGAGCAGCGGGCAATCTGTGAAACAAAAACAGAAAACAACGTAAGAGCCAAAGACCGTCGGGGGGTTGACGATCGTTGGCCCTCCGACGCTCAAGTCAGGAAAAGAAGAAGTGTAGAAAGAAACAAAATACGGAATAATTAAATAATTAAGGTGCTTAATGACGATAATCTTTATCCAGAACGTGACTAGAAATCTAGGGAAATGCCGTTCGATCCTGGAAGAATGTAGGAAGAAGGCTGGATGTTGAATCGCCGGGGTGGAATTAACCTAGAAAATTGTGAGCTCAGTATTCTTAGGGTGTGATGTGAAGCTTGTGGGTATTTCAGCGTACCTCTCAAATGAGGAGGGAGGCCTCCTTTTAAAGGTGGAGGTAGCAGCTAGGGTTCCCGAGGATCGCGGAGGAGGTTGAAAGACATGTCGACTCCTCTGAACCCGTCAATCTTACCGGATAAGGCAGAACTGATCGTTAATTCAAATTTTAAATTGAATGCTTATGTATTGGAATACCGATTGTATGCTATCATTTAACCCTTCTGGGTCAGCATATCGGATTGACGAAAAATGACCATTACAGTTAGCCCCTCATTGTCTAGGTTTCAGCATGGGAGCTGGACAATGAATAGTAATGCAAATAAACAGGTAATGACATAAGACGTTCGTCGTGAGGCCGAATATCGAGCCCAAGCAAAAATTAGAAAAGATCACCCCAGTACATGAAAATGACCCTAGAGGTCGAACGCCTAAGCTTTGAGCGCAAGCTGTAAGGTAGGACGATCGAGGCTTTGAAAGCAAACCATAAGATCGAACACCGAAGCCCTGAATATGGGTTATGAAGCTGAACGACCCAAGTCATAAAATAACCTGGAGGTCGAACGCCTTAGCTTTGAGCGCAAGCTGTAAGGTAGGACGATCGAGACTTTGAAAGCAAACCATAAGATCGAACACCGAAGCCCCGAATATGGGCTATGAAGCTGAACGACCCAAGTTATAAAATAACTTAGAGGTCGAACGCCTAAGCTTTGAATGAAAGCTGCAAGGTAGGACGATCGAGGCTTTGAAAGCAAACCATAAGATCGAACACCGAAGCCCCGAATATGGGCTATGAAGCTGAAGGACCCAAGTTAAAATAACTTAGAGGTCGAACGCCTAAGCTTTGAATGCAGGCTGCAAGGTAGGACGATACAGATGATACCGATAATACAATTGCTGAGGACGAGGACGTGGTCATTCATCAGATAGAGAATTTAAGTGAGAAGGTCGATGGTTCTGACAATACAGATAAAATCGCAGATGGCTCCCATAGATCTTTAGGGTTCAAGGCAGAAACAGTGCCATCTACAATCAACCAAAGATATCTAAAAAACTTAATACAATCTTACGGGGTCGCTTGTCAACTGAAGGTGAAGGTCCCAAAGTCTTCGGAAAGAGCTTGTTGGCCTCCACAGGATTCTGTTGCGTTTTATGCTGATGTTTTTAAGAGAGGGGTTCGATTATCCTTACATAACTTCTTTAGGAAGGTCGCAGCTAGTTATGGGATTTTTCCAGCCCAAATTTCTCCCAATGGTTATGGCCATATGGTGGGTATGCTATTGATATGGTATGACCTGAAGTTTGGTGAGCCGACGTTGGATGAGTGGTATTCGTTGTATAGGATCAGTAGAGTGCCGGATAATCCGGACTTCTATTACTTCACTAGATGGACTGGCGGGTTCCCAGGGCTTGTGAAAGATTGTATCTCATCCTCCGGTGAATGGAAGCCTAAATGGTTTTGGGTAACATGTGGTGAATCCAGTGAAGAATGTCCACCTCGATCTTTTAAATTGGCTTGTGCGTTTTTTCTTCATTAATTTGTGGGGATAGTACTTCACTTCTTTCTTATCATTTTTAACTATCTTCATTTGTTTCTTTTGTAGCATTTTCCGAGAAACCTACGCCACAGGGTATCTCACTTGAGCGAATTGAGAGAGCCCTCCAAGTTCCTAAGGCCTATCGTTCATTGAATATCTTGCGAGCTAGAAGAACTGTTAGTGCTATCATGATGCCTCCTCGTAGTACTCGTACCCTCCGATTGACAAAGATCAAAGCTAAGGCAGATGAAGTCAAGGATAAATCGAATGGGGAAGGTGCTTTGGGGTCTGCAGCCCCGTCTGGGAGTCGGCGTTCCTCTGACGCCCCTTCAAGTAAGAAGGCGAGGACATCGGCCCCAGCTCCTAGTCCTACCCCACATGCCACACCTGCTCGAGAGAAACCAGATTCAGTGGTAGTTGTGGTGAGATTTAGTTCTTCCTCTGCTGCTGATGGGCCAGTGGGCCCAACGCTCGATGAATTAGGGAATGAGATAGTTCCTCGAAATTCAGCTACATTCGATCCCTCCAGCATTGTCTGGTCTAAAATGCAGAATGAGATGGTGGCGGTCAACATTGGCAATCTACAAGCGGCTGGATTGAAGTCTTAGATTGCTCGCGCACTCAACCATTCTGTTCAGGCATGTATCCAATAATAATTTTTTTTTACATATAATTTGACGTATTAATTTGTTTCAATTTTTGTGAATGTAGGTTACCATAGCACTATCGGGTGCTCGGGCAAATCTTGAAGCTGAGTCATCTTCAACCTCCAAGCTTGAGGCTGAGGTAGCTGCTTTGAAAACTGAAGTAGAAAAAGTCAGGAGGGGGAAAGTTGAGGTTGAGAAGAAGGCGGCAACGACATTGGAAGAATCCGAAACATACAAAAGTCATCTGAGCAAAGTGAAGATTTCTCATTCCAAACTGCAGAAGAAGTTTGATGCTGCCAAAGACCATTATAAATCCGAATTGGCGGTTCGTGATAAGGCCCTTGATGCCGCTAAAAAAGGTGAGGGGATCGACCTCCAGAAAATAGCTGATTCTGAAGCTTTTCAATCAATTCGTGCTGACATGGAAATGAAGATAGCTGAAGGCTTAGTAGGAATGATCAAGGACAAGAATCCTGATCTTGATTTGTCTTTCCTTTATGGCGACGATGCATCATAGGGTGATGGAGCTATACAGCGCATGGCTGATTTTTTTTTTATTATTTGCATATTTGTCGTTCATTTAGACTTCTTGTTATTTCCGCCGGTTTCGGTGTCGCAGTATATTTATGGTGATTCTCCACTTTATTTTATCGATGTTGAACTCTCGTTTAGGGTAGTGACATTCTGAAGGACACTTCATACTTGAGCTTTGTTTTTCTTCAACTTCGATGTTTGGAAGTTATGCTTGCAAGTGCACGGCATATATGTGAACGAGAGAATCTTAGAAACATATACGTAAAAATATATGTATTGATTGTTTTACATTTAATATGATTGGTAGATTACAATTCTAGGATCTAAGGCTAGCATATGTATGCAAGTTATCTAAATCACAATTTGTTTTGAATCGAGGCTGAAATTGCATTGAGGTTGAACCATGCCTTAGAGATGTTGGTATTGAACATCGTTTGAGGATTTGTCGTCGAATGCATGTCAAGATCTGACTTGAGTTGTCAACATTGTCATCGAATGCATGTTAAGATCTGACTCGAGTTGTCAACATTGATTTTCAACCTATAGGCAACAGGGTTAGATGGTCGATGGCTAAGCCATCGACCCTCCGACGCTCAAGTCAGTAACTGATGTAGGGAATAAGTTTGAAAATAATTCAAAGTAGTAAAAGGAAACAAACGAGAATGTGAACTCATTTCTTCAGGGTCGATGTTCACCCTAGGGGTTGCAAGGTCAGCCTTCATGGACTTCTCTATTGAGCCTCGGTTGTCGGTATTGAGTTTTAATCTGCACGTAACATGACTAGATGGTCGATGGCAGAGACATCGACCCTCCGACGCTCAAGTCAGTAGCTGAAGTAGGAAATCAATTTGAAAATTACTGAAAGTAGTAAAAGAAAATGAAATAGAAACGCAAACTCATTCTTTCAGGATCGATGTTCACCCTAAGGACTACGGGATCGACCTTAAAGGGGCTTCTCTACTGAACCTCGGTTATCATGGTTGAGTTTCAACCTGCATGCAGCATGCCTAGATGGTCGATGACTAACGCTCAAGTCAGTAACAGTTCGAATAAAGAAATAAACAACACAAAATTTGGAAAATTTAGCTAAGGGTTTAGAAATGATACTGCTTGAGGTGAGCTGCGTTCCAGCTATTTGCAATTTCTCTGCCTTCAACAGTTTGCAGTTTGTAAGCCCCGTTTCCTACTGCCTTCATGATCAGGTATGGACCTTCCCAGTTAGGGCCTAGTTTGCCAGCCCCGACTTCCTCAATATTTTGAAAAACTTTTCTAAGGACTCAATCTCCGACCTTGAAACTGCGGAGCCGAACGTGTTTATCATAATATCGGGCTATCTGCTGCTGGTATGAAGCTATTCTCATTGCTGCTTGATCCCGTTGCTCATCGATTGTGTCTAGGTTATGTTCTAGCTCCTGATTATTCTCTTTTTCGTTCACCCTTGAGGTCCTTGCATTCCTGATCCCTATCTCTGGAGGTAGGACGGCTTCAGATCCGTATGTTAGAGAAAAAGGTGTTTCTTCCGTAGCTGTTCGCGTTGTGGTTCGGTAAGACCATAGCACGCTGGAGAGATGCTCGACCCATTTTCCCTTGTGTTTATCTAGCTTTTTCTTCAGGGTGTTCATTATTGTTTTGTTGGAGGCTTCGGCTTAATCATTAGCGGCTGGGTACCTTGGGGTGGAATAGGTTAGCTTGACTCCCCATTTTTTACAGAAGTCTTGGAACTCAAAACTGATAAATTGAGGCCCGTTGTCGGTGACGATCTCTGCTGGTACTCCAAACCTGCAAAAAATATGTTTCCACACAAAACCTCTTACCTCACGGTCCTTGACCTGTGCGAATGCGTCTGCTTCGATCCACTTTGTGAAGTAATCTGTCATGACCAAGAGAAAAACTTTCTGATTGCTACCCTTGGGTAGTTTTCCTACGATGTCCGTGCCCCACTTCATGAAAGGCCAGGGCGTTATTGAAGGGTGGAGTGGTTCTGGATGAGTGTGATTGGACTGAGCAAATCTCTGGCATTTATCACATTTTTTAACGTAACTCTTTGAATCGGCTCTCATGGTCGGCCAGTAGAAACCTGCTGTTAGGGCCCTATTTGCTAGGCTTCGTGGTCTAGAGTGATTTCCACATTCTCCCTCGTGTAGTTCTTCAAGGATATATTTTGCTTGATTTGGGCCTACACACTTCAGGTAGGGGCCTGAGTAAGAACTTCTGTATAAAGACCCACTGATCATGTTGAACTTCATTGCCTTAACTCTGATCCTCCTAGCCTTTGTCTTGTCTTCAGGTAGTTCATTCTAGGTAATGTATTTGATGATCGGAGTCATCCAACTGACTTCAACCTCAACTATTTCCACCGATTTGGTTTCTGCTTCTTCTTTCCACACTGCTGGCCATTGGGCATATGTTAAGGGTATGTGCTTCGATGACTGACAATCAATTGCTGACCCTAGGTTGGCCAGTGCATCTGCATGTCGATTTTCCTCCCTCGCCACGTGGGTAATTTCTATTTCTGTGAATGATTTTGATAGTTCCTTCACCATGGTAAGGTATGCTGACATTCTAGAATCTTTTGCTTGAAAATCTCCTCCGAACTGACTTACAATAAGTTGTGAGTCACTTTGTACTTTGATGTTTGGTATCTTCATATCTTTGGCTAAGGTCAGTCCGGCGATCAGTGCTTCGTATTCTGCTTCATTATTTGTTGTCTTGAATCCACATCGAACCGCTCTTTCAACAACGTCGCCTTTGGGAGAGATCAATACTATACCCAATCCACTCCCCTTGAAATTACTGGAGCCGTCAACTTGAAGGGTCCAGTGATTTGAATTATCACCTTCGATTATTGAGAGTAGTTCTTTTTCAGCAAGCTCATGCTGCTCTGATGAAAAATCTGCAATAAAATCGGCCAAAACCTGTGATTTTATTGTAGTCCGGGGTAAATAGGTGATGTCGTACTCTCCAAGATCTACTGCCCACTTTGATAATCTTCCGGATAAGTTTGGCTTGCTCAACACAGTCTTTAGTGGAAAGGTCGTCACCACCGTGATTGGGTGCGTCTGGAAGTACGGCTTCAACTTTCGCGAGGCCATGACTAGTGCGAGGGCTAATTTTTCAAGTTGAGTGTATCTGGTCTTTGCATCGAGTAGCGATTTGCTGGCATAGTAGACAGGGTATTGTCTTTCCTGTTCTTCACGAACTAACACTGCACTTAAAGAGTTAGCAGATACAGATAATAAACGAAAAGTACCTCACCTGAGTTAGGCTTCGAGAGCAAAGGCGGACTTGAGAGATAGGACTTAAGTTGGTTGAGAGCTTGGTCGTACTCTGGTGTCCACTCGAAGTCTTTTCCCTTTCCGAGTGTGTTGAAGAATTGATGGCTCTTGTCAGAATATTTTGATATGAAACGACTAAGTGCTGCCAAACGACCTGTGAGCTTTTGTACTTCTTTGATGTTGCTGGGTGCCTTTATATTTTCCACTGCCCTGATTTGGTCGGGATTAGCTTCGATTCCTCTTTTTGTGACGAGGTACCCTAAAAATTTTCCCGACGTTACTCCGAAAGAACATTTGGAGGGGTTAAGCTTCATGTTGTATTTTCTTAACACTTCGAATGATTGCCTCAGGTGCCCAATGTGATCTTTGGCTTGTACTGATTTTACAAGCATATCATCTATGTAGACCTCCATCGTCGAACCTATTAACTTTTCGAACATACGATTAACCAGCCTCTGGTATGTGGCTCCTGCATTTTTTAACCCGAACGGCATGACTTTGTAGCAGTAGATGCCTCGACTTGTGATGAACGCTGTTCTTTCTTGATCATTTGGATGTAAGAGAATCTGATTATACCCAGAGAAAGCATCCATGAAGCTCATCATCTTATGTCCTGCTGTTGCATCGACAAGTGTGTTGATGTGAGGGAGTGGAAATGAATCCTTTGGGCATGCCTTATTTAGATCGGTGAAGTCAATACACATTCTGTTCTTTCCATTCTTCTTCTTTACTACCAGTCTACCACAACATTAGCTAACCAATCAGGGTATTACACCTCTCGAACTGAACCGATATCGATTAGCTTCTGAACTTCTTCCTCTATCACTTGATTTCGTTCTGCTGCAAATTTTCTTCTTTTTTGTTTAACTGGTGGGTGATCAGGATCGACTTGTAACCTGTGAGTTATGATAGAAGGATCGATACCTGTCATGTCGGCGTGTGACCATGCGAAGCAATCGTGGTGTTCTGACAAAAACGCGATTAACTCTGCTCGCATTTCAGAAGTCAGTCTCGACCCAATTTGAACGATGTGGTCTGGGTAGTCGGGATGAATCTGTATTTCGTCGAGATCTTCCATTTCAGGTTCAACGTAGGAGGTCGACCCTGAACTTTCTCCTTGCTCATATTTTGAATTTGAGCTTTCTCCGTATTCATATTTTGAGTTTGACGTCGATGCCTCATCAATTTGGTTTACTTCTTGTACCTGCACGTGGTTAGTCTTGAAAACCGATCTGTAGCAATCTCTTGATGCAATTTGCTCTCCACGGATCTGTCTAATTCCCCATGGGGTTGGAAAGCGTATGACTTGGTGGTAGGTCGAGGGTACAGCTTTTAGTTCGTGAATCCAAGGTCTCCCCAGGATGACATTGTATATTGAGGGTGCATCGATAATTTGAAACTTGGTGTGTAGGTTAACCCCATCCGTATACACAGGTAGTGTAATTTCACCTATGGTGGCTTTGTGCTCGCCGCTGAATCCAATCAAGGTCATTGAATTTTTGACGATGTTAGCCTCGGGGACCTGCATTCCTTTCAAAGTAGATAAAAAATGACATTAGTCGAACTCCCACCATCAATGAGAGTCCTCTTGATTATGCAGTTAGAAATAAGGACTGAAATAACAAGTGCATCGTGGTGCGGGTGTAAGAGTTCAGAAGCTTCGTTGTTGGTGAAACTCAAAGTTATGAGTTTCATTTCGGTATCGGGCTTTGGTATCATGGGCGTGTATTTCAGAGATCTGCAGTGTCGTTTTGCTGATGCTTGGGACACTCCGCTAACCTCGGATCCTCCAGTTATGCAATTAACCACATGCTCAATTGGTGGGGGCTTTGGTGGATCCCTCAGATTCTCATCATTTTTGCTGAAGGTTTGCTTTCCCTTATCAGTCAGCAAATCTTTCGAATGGCCTCGCTTGAGTAGGTCGATGACTTCGCGACGCAATGCGATACAATCATCTATTCTATGGCCGTGATCTTTGTGGAATTCGCAGTACTTTGTTCTGTCACGTTCATGATCTGGACTCCTCATCTTGGGCGGCCACTTCACTGTACTACCGAGTTCCTTCAAGGCATTGACGGCTTCTGAGGGTGTGATGTACAGGTTGTATTCTGGCAAGCGTCAATCATATGGATCTGAAATATCCTCTCGACCTCGAGGTCTGTAGCGATCATTGCGGGGGTAAGGGTCGGTTCTTCTTCTATCATTTCTGCGGGAGTCTCTTCCTTCATCTCGACCTCTTGGCTTAGGTCGATAATATTGGTCTTCATCTTCCTCCCACTTAATTTGTGCCCATGTCTTTGCTAAAATATCATCCATTGTCTTACACGGGTACTTTGTGAGTTCTTTGTAAAGGTCCAAATCCCTCTTTAGCCCCTTTCTGAAGGCTGATATGGCGGTGTCAGCGTTGCAGCTTGGTATCTCTACCTTTTCTCTATTGAACCGTGCAACATAATTCCTAAGTGTTTCATTTAGATACTGAATAATGGCGTAGAGGTCATCTGAATGTTTCTCAATTTTCCGGCTGCTGGCAAATTGTTCTACGAAAAGATCTGTGAGTTGTGCAAATGATCCAATCGAAGCATTAGGAAGGTTCGTGAACCACTGCAGTGCGGCTCCTGATAGGCTGGACCCAAAACCCTTGCACATGCAGGCTTCTCTGAGGTACTTTGGTATTGCTGCGATGAACATCTTCTGTTTATACTGTGCGATATGGTCATCTGGATCTGAGGTTCCGTTAAATAACTTCATAGATGGTAGGGTGAATTTTGACGGCATCTCTGTTAACCCAATTTCATCCACGAACGGTGAGTCAGCAAAGCTATTTGGTGCAGCCTTGCGGATTGGTAGAGGTACACCGGGAATTCGCGTTATCATTGCCTCGATACCAGCCAGTCGTTGCTCCAATTCACTTGGGTGATCGATCATTCTCTGATCGAATCCCTGGTTAAACCTGCGCTGCTGTTCAACCCTTTCTTGCTCGAGGGTCTGGTGTCGGAACCTTTCCTGCCCAGAAGCATGATACTCAAACCCTGGAGGTGGCCTTAGCGGGCTCTCTTCTATTTGTTGTTTGGTGTCTACCTTCTGTGCTGACGCGCTAGTACCTGCAATAAATGGATCAGTAAAAGTAACAGATCGACGACGCTCAGAATATACCGAATTTGGCTCGCCGAACAGATTTGTGGGTTTAATGTAGTTCAGATGACGCATGTTGTCATTGATGGTCAGATCTTCAAGTTTACTGCGGAGTGAAGCGTTCTCTGATCTCAAAAGCGCTAACTCCCCCGTGGTGTTTGCCATTTGATGCTGTATATTCCTCAGAACATCAGCCAGCGACAGATCAACATCGGGCGAAGGCGTAGCGATCCTGCCATCTTGCTGGGGTCCTTTTCCATCTCTGCGACTCTCATTAGGCGTTGTCATTTCGTTTCACGAATAGATCGCTGTCCCACGGTGGGCACCAAATTGTAGATCCAGAAATCTGCAATTAATTGATTCAGTCCGGAGCAGCGATCAATCTGTGAAACAAAAACAGAAAACACCGTAAGAGCCAAAGACCGTCGGGGGGTTGACGATCGTTGGGCCTCCGACGCTCAAGTCAGGAAAAGAAAAAGTGTAGAAAGAAACAAAATACGGAATAATTAAATAATTAAGGTGCTTAATGACGATAATCTTTATCCAGAACGTGACTAGAAATCTAGGGAAATGCCGTTCGATCCTGGAAGAATGTAGGAAGAAGGCCGGATGTTGAATCGTCGGGGTGGAATTAACCTAGAAAATTGTGAGCTCAGTATTCTTAGGGTGTGATGTGAAGCTTGTGGGTATTTCAGCGTACCTCTCAAATGAGGAGGGAGGCCTCCTTTTAAATGTGGAGGTAGCAG
This sequence comes from Perilla frutescens, assembly GCA_026008535.1. Classification (NCBI taxonomy): domain Eukaryota; kingdom Viridiplantae; phylum Streptophyta; class Magnoliopsida; order Lamiales; family Lamiaceae; genus Perilla; species Perilla frutescens. The sequence continues at coordinate 52,795,516 of BRKX01000004.1, forward strand.
CTAGGGTTCGCGAGGATCGCGGAGGAGGTTGAAAGACATGTCGACTCCTCTGAACCCGTCAATCTTACCGGATAAGATAGAACTGATCGTTAATTCAAATTTTAAATTGAATGCTTATGTATTGGAATACCGATTGTATGCTATCATTTAACCCTTCTGGGCCAGCATATCGGATTGACGAAAAATGACCATTACAATTATAAATTCAAATTTCACCAACGTTTCATAAATCGGAATACCATTGTCATAATGATTGGGTTTTAGATTTTCTTCTCCATAAAAAATAACTTAAAAAAAAAATTGTTACGGAGGTTATTGCCGGGAAGCCCAAATATAAACGCGCATGACATTGTGCCCTTAGAGGCGGGCATGTGACATGTTATATGAATCTGAGCTCTTATTTACAATTTACCATTATCATGGTCGAAAATTATTATATTTTTTTTATTCCCAAATAAATTTTGATATGAATTTAAAAATGTAAGTGTATTATAATTCAGTTTTTTGGTCCTTCATGTTGACCATATTAAAACTGTTGAATTTTGTTTCACATTTTTTATTAATTCCATAGGTGAGAAACACTGCTTGCTGACGTGGTTCCCAATTTCAGGGAAATCAATATTACAATATTGGTGTAAAAACATAAAAGAAATTAAATTATCCCACCACTATATTTTTTTCTCATTTTCTTTAATTTGTACTCCTCGTTTCAAAATATATGTTGTTTTAGAGTTTTAAAATTTATGTCAAAATATTTGTAGTTTAATATAATTTCACACGCTCTCTCAATTTAGCTTATAACCATGTCAAAATCCTACAAAATATATGAAGAGAGAAATTTTCATTTTTTTAGGAAAGTATATGTAAATAGGGATGTATACTAACTGAGCTGAGCTTGAACATCATTTGAATCAAACACCTTGATGTTTGAGTTCGGATTGTTAAGGAATATCTGAGCTCGAGCTCGGCCGATTCAAGATTTTTTCCTCTTGTTCGAGTTCGACTCGACAAATAGTGGTCATTCACTCGAATTTGGCTTAAGCTTGACTTGTGAAATGCTTTAAAATTTACTAATCGAGTCCTAGCTCAAATGGTTGAAGTGCGTGTAATTTACATGTTCGAACCCGAGCTAAAAAAAAAAGCATGTTTTATTTACCCATTCGAAATATTTATAATATTCATGAACATATTCACGAACTATTTGATTAAACTCGAGCTCGAACATGTTTACGAGTTGACCGAGCTGAATACTATTTTGTTCGAGCTCAGCTGATTTAGAAAATGAATAGGCTTTTTTAAAAATCGAGCTCTGAATAATTCGCGAGCGTCTATGTTCGTTTACAAGCCTATTTGTGAAGAAGGTTTGATGTCATAGGCCAGAGAAGAAGAGATATATTACTCAAAATATTTACATCTTAATTCTAGCATAAAAATTCTAAAACAGCATACCGTTTGTAACAGATGGAGTATTTATTTATTTAAGGATTTTTTTCTTAAAATGACATACACTACAAAAAAATTCACATTGTATCCGTCGCTAAATATAAAAAATCCGTCGTTAAACCATTTTAACGACGGATTTTTTCCGTTGTTAAAAAAAAATGAACCGCACTAGCCAAGTTCATTTAATATAACTTGCATGGAAGGGAGACTCGAACCCCAATCCTCTAGGATAGAGGAAGCAACACTAACCAAGTGGGCTAGTCAATGTTTACAATAAAATATAGAAATAATACACACACACACACACATACGAAACCTATTATAATTTTTAATATTATATTTTTATTATAAAATATAATTATATTATATCATTATTTAATATTAAATTATTTTAATTAATTTACTCAAATATAATATATTTATAATTAATAATATTTATAAAAATAAAATTAAAATGATAAAATTACAAAAATAAAAAATTATGAAAATTTTATTAATTAGTAATTTAAAAATATATAAAATATTAAAAAAATAATATAAAAACGTAAAAAATTTAAAAAATATAAAATAAAATAAATATAAAAAGTAAAATAAATAAAAATATTAAATAAAATCATATTCATAATTAATTAGTAATTGAAAAATAAAAAAAATAGTATAAAATATGAAAGAAATAAAAAAATGAAATAAATTTGAAATTATAAAATAAAAAAAAATCATAATATTTAAAAGATTAATTTCAAATTCGTAATTAATTAGTAATTAAAAGATAAAAAATATTAAAAAATAATATAGAATATTTAAAAAATCAAATAAATCCAAAAAAATAAAAAGTTTTCAAAAATAAATTTCAAATTCGTAATTAAGAATTAAGTGGAAAATTAAAAATTAAAAAAAATTAAAAAAATAAAAATTTAAAAAAAATAAAAAATAAAAAATTAATTTACAGAAATATTCCGTCACTAGTTCGTAGCTAAGTTTAAAAAAATAAAAATTAAAAAAATAATTTTTAATGACGGATTTTTCCGTCTCTAACTTAACGACGGATTTTTCCGTCGTTAGTCCGTCATTAACATAAAAAATAAAACTTAAAAATTAAATTACGACGTGTAACGACGGATTTTTCCTTCGGTAATCCATCATTAAACGTCGTAATCTTAATCTGTCGTTAATTTGTCGGTATTTTAATGACGGAATATTATTCGTCACTAAATCGCGTTTTTTTTGTAGTGATAGTTTTGTTTTTATATAAATATGAATAAATTACACACACACACACACACATGTGTATGTATGTGTAGATACATATATGTATATTTGACTATTGATCTGAAACAAATATAAAGTTGATGACCAAAGAATTTTGTTAATTTAATTTAACGTAGACAGAAATATTCTAGAAACTGTAAAGCTTGTTTACAATAATATTTCAGCCCGCAATCTAGTTGATCTTGGCCCACCAGAAAATGGTTCCTTGAAATCACAATTCACATATAGTTTCAGTGCTAAATATTAATTTTAGTATATCTATAAACATACTGAAAGTATACATACTACATGTAACGCACCAGACCCACAAGGATGGGATTCAATAACGAAACGACGACATAACGGGCTCTGCTAGTAACTAATTGACATCCGTTCTCGTATTGTCAAAATGGTTAACCCAAGTTGCTAGAGAGTTCATTCTTATATACTTATCAAACTTTCATTCTCCCACTGATGTCGGACATTACATTCTCCCTCTGTTGGAGACACGATGTCCTCGTCGTGCTCCTTCTTCTGTAGGACCGTCCCTGGGGTCCGATTTGAGAACACATGGACTAGCTCCAGGGGCTGGTCGAGTGCACCCGGGATCGGCTCTAATACCAATCTATAACGTTCCAATTTCACTTTTAATAGAAAAGGACACGTCGCTCATGCTTGTCATTAATAAAATCATTTATTGAAAATAAATGGAAGTTTCATGTCATAAATTGACATTTATTACATAAATAAAGTCAAAAATAAAATAAAAATCTCATTTAATCATGCTTGACCATTTGACCACCACCATCACATCTTATCCGCTCACACATCGCCCGAGCTCTTGCCTGAAATGAAATAAAAGATTTGGAGTGAGTTCGTTTAAACTCAGTGGGACGTGTTTATTATCCAAACTATAAATTTAACAAAAAAGCATGTGAAAAGATTTAATCATGTGACATGTACTTTTACATCAGCCCTTAGACTCGGTGCTTTATGATCTAAAAGACTCCGTACGTACTTTATAGTACAGAGGTAAAACTTGATTTACTTACACATGGTAATTTAGGTTTAAGGTTCAAAAAAAGGGCTTAAAAATTTTATTGGGCTTTGAATAAAATACATTGGACCATGTGAAAAATAGAGATTGAGCTTAAACCAATATAAATAAATAAATGTAACATTCATTTAATATAACTCGATCATTCATATTAAAACATATATTAACTATTTGGCGCGACTTATATGGTTCAATAATATTATATTTAAGAATAAATTAAAAGCAGTAAAATGCTTTAAAATTTGTGGGGTGCTACACTACATATAGAATAGTTTTACTCCAATTATTTCCCCAAATTTCCGAATATGAAAATTAAATAACTGATTATAGCTCCGCTCTAAATAACTTAATTAAATCCTCAAAAAGTTCAAGTAAATTAATAGATATACATAAGGTACCTCGACAAACACAACACTATATCTCATTATATATAGATACAATTTAGCTTGAAATTAAATCTTCGTAAACACTTGTTATTATATATTGATGTTACGCAAGCTCCCATCTCAATGGATTTGCTAACTACGTGTGTGCGCGCGCGTATGTGAGATCAATACACATTTCAGTGTTGAAATGAGGGACATTAACATGCCATCCACAACAACAACAAAAAATGCTTAAAAATTGCTCGTGTATATGTATATAGTAATTTTCAGTGTATGAGTGTGTGTGTAATTTCAATTCCGACCAACATGCAGGGATTTCATGAATGTAGTCGTACATGAACGTTAAGTTGTGGCCCCTATTTTATTTGTATCAATTTCAGTGGAAATCAAATCTCCCCTAGCTATTATAATTAAAGTATTTGGATAGAATTGTAGGGGTTTTCAACTCATTATTCTTCAACAGATAGGGATAGTCTCCAACTCAATTTATTGATGACAATGTATGCCTCTTCGTGTAATTATTGGCCATCAATAACTTATTTTTCTTTCTTTCTTTATAGTAAATAAATATAACGATTTCATAAACATTAATGATGACTTGTTGAATATTTCATGAATTTATTAATTTCAAGAACTCGAGTTAATTATTGATGGTGTATGCCTCTTTCTGTAATTCATGGCCATCGATAATTATATTTATTTCGTTCTTTCGTTATAAATAAAACAATTAATTCCATATTATTTTCCTTTATTATGAGATTAATTGTTATTTAAATATTCGACGTAAACATGATCGAGATGAGTGGCATGGATTTATTTTGGTGGCTAGGAATACTGAGTAAATTAAGATATGAAATCGATGTGTTGCATATATATAGCTAGCATATAAATATATAAACATTGATACGGCATGTCCATGAATCATTGAATTATATAATTTAAGTTCATTATATTATATGCTACACATGACTTTAAATTTTCCGAATTCCGACATCAAAGTTATGAATGATTGAATACAATTGATATACTAGCTAGCTGTCTATTGCGGACCACAACTGATTTAACAATTTCGACAACTAGCAGCAACGACATTATAGTGTACCAAATACCAAATAAAAGAAAATTAGTAAATGCAATTTCCATCTACTGTATGCTTTGTGGGCAATTACACATGGACGAGATTTTACAATTTCAACTTTTGAATTTCACCTTGTCGATCACCAAACACGACGTACCTACTACTACTAAGTATAAATTATTTAAGAAATTTGCACCAAATCTAATTGTAGGAAAACTCGTATTTTATTTTACTAGTATTATACTATTACACACGTAACTCTTGAGTAGTGCTAATCCTACACTAGAGTATGCAGTAGTAAAATGAAATAGGAAATTGTACATAAATTAATTAGTACATCAACTAATTATGGATGGTTTTTGTTAGAACATAAAGCAAGAAGAGTTGATCATTTGTGCATAAGATGTATGGGCCTGAACAGGTCCAATAAAAAAACGGTGAAAAAAAAGAGTCAACTTGTTAGGCGTATGCACCTCACGCGCAAGTGTCACACGAAGCGCGTGTAATGCACACGCCTGATATTTTTTATTGTTTTGCAATTTTCTGATTTTTTTTTTTTTTACTTTTTTTCCCTAAAATTATCTATCCTAAAATAAAATTAGTGAGCTCTAAAATTAAAATGAATTGAATTAATTTACTTGAAATAAATATAAATATATACTCCAAAAAGGAATTAATAAACCCTAAAATTAAAGTGAATTAATTTAATTTTTTGAAATTTGGTGACTCGCGCAATGCACTCGCTCGACGCTAACACGTGGGATTGTGTATTATGCTCAACAATTAATTTTTTCAACTTAGATATAATCCCTAATTAAGATTAATAAACCTATAAAACATAAACCCCTAAAAAATCTAAAAAAATCTAAAAATGCTAAAATAAACCCTATAAAAACCATGAACCCTAAGAAAATCATAAACTCCTAAACTCTCTAAAACATTAATTGGAATGGAAAAACTCATAATTTGAACTAAATAAACTTGTATAAGATAACTAACATATCCGACACGTTTTAAGGATACAATTGATACTTTTGGAATTTTGAGTTATATTTTTTAGTGTTACGATGGATACTAATTTTGACATTTTTTTGCGGGTGAAGGTCGGTCAACGCGTTGACCGTCTAATGTGCACCTTATGCACAAGAGAATTGCTGAAACAAGAAAGATACAGACTTACGCGGTTCACTAATGATGAGGTAGCTATGTCCGCAAATCATAAATGGAGGTGTATTATGATGTGTGGAATACAAATTACAGAATTAGAGTTTGATATATATTACCTTGAAATCCAAGACCGAATGAACTTAAGAAATAAGCCCAAAACAGAAAATCGAGCCCAACATAACAGACATCGTGTAAGTGAGACACCCATGCAACTCAGCGACAGGGTTTTTCAAGTTATCCAATAGATGGTGTGGAATCCAATAAGTGAGACACCCATGCAACTCAGCGACAGGGTTTTTCAAGTTATCCAATAGATGGTGTGGAATCCAATAAGTGAGGTGAACAAACGTGATTAAAAAAAAACGATGCGTGACAGGTTCTAGCAAATGAGAGACGATAAAAAAAAGTCAAGATTATTATTCTGATTTCCCTTTGATCCAAATGGGAGTATATAAGTGTGAAAAATTGTAATAAATGGATGCAAATCTGCATCGAAACACTAGAATTGTATAAGAAAATGGGGTTGCTTCGAATTGGTGAAATCCGAAACAGGTATTGTCGGTCAAGTTCTCTGTGAGGGGGAATTTCGTGGCAGCGACACAACCGGTGGCGCCGCCGCCGTAGATGGTTGTGGGACACTGTAACCGTTGTAATTATTCACTGTTTATAATTACTATTAATTATCGTAGTATTCCATCTGACTTTCTCTTTCTTTCTTTTTTATAAGAAATAAATCATAGTTGTTAGATGATGATGTAGTGCTTTAGGTAAACTTCACATTAACCACGTAAAATAGATGAAGCAAAGACTATAAAAATCTTAGATATGTTCCGACTAAAAAGGGGTTGGTGGGAAATTAGAATCAACCCCCTATGTTTAATCACAAGTTTAATACTAAACCACTCATAAGGGGGGTACTTATATGTAATAAAAAAAATGTATGGACTCCCTCCCAAATACAATTAAAAAAAATAGAAAAAAAAAGGATATATAGTATAATATGGGAATGGATATTTATAAGAAATTAAGAAGAAATTTAAGTCATTATACTTTAATTTGACTTTAATTTATATTTATGTATATATGAATGTGTACAAATTAAAATAAAGCATCGATCATTAAAAAGGTCCTATGATACAATTAATGGATTAAATTAATTTCTAATTTCTAAGAATTCTTTTTATCGATCCGACAATCAATCAGTAAGATTCTAAAGAGTGACCAAAAGAAAAAGAACAGCACGAGGGGGAGAAAAAGAAAATAAAAAGTGACATATTAAAGGGAAAGAAAACTTAGCATTTCACTTTTTTAGTTAAAAAAAATATTTAAATATCATTGGTTTTTTATAAATCATCACTTATCTACAACATTATATTACGGTTGTCATTTATTCTAATTCTAATTGCTGCACTTAATTGTCTTTTCAAGATATGAAAGCCCACAATTTTCACCTTTTCCATCCCACTTAGCCATTCTTAGTCAATTTCTAATTGCTACAAATTGTAACAAACTTTCTGCGTGACACCTCTTTTAATTCTTTTTTTTTTTTCATTTCATAAAATCATAGCATTAATTAATATATACTATAATTGGCCATTAATAAACTAAAGAAAGTCGCATTTTCTTCTTCTTCTTTTTTTAATTTTTTTAGCTTAATAAGTGGTGTGCATATATATATATATATATATATACACACACACACATATATATATATGTATGTATATGTATATCATGCTGACGCAATGATGATGAATTTATTAATAAGCAAGTTCTAATAGTGTTATTTTTTTAGTGGAGAGAATTTCAAATGGGAAACATATATGATAGAATTGTAGACAAGAATATTGGCATAATTTTGGGCAGACCAATTATATAAGTGCTTGTCTCTCATGGATTTTGAATCATTTGCAATAATTAATTTCGAATCACGTCAAAGAACTTATTGAATATTGGTCTGATCAATTAGGACTTTCCGAAGTTAGCCAAGTACGAGAAAATAATTACATATATATGACTCTGATATATAACTATTGGAATTATTTTAATTAAATAATTACATTTAACAACTTTAATTTGAGTAAGCTAGGCTAATGACTTTAATGAGTACGTCCTAGGTCATGTGTGCTGAAGTTCCTAAACTTTTAAAATAACACATTCAATATTTGCATTTAGATTGGAAGAATTAATATTATATAGTAATTAAACACTTCATATTAAATTTCTTTTCGTAAGTAAAGTATCATATATATTTATCTTGTAATTTTATATTTCTTTCATCATTAATACTCGTTAAATTTACATTGCATAATGGCTTGCATGGATGAAATAATACAAAATATTAAAACAAAATAAAGACTAAGATGTATATATTATTATGCTTGCTTGCAAAATCATAGAGATTACCTGAGTTTGGCAACTGCTAACTATGTATATATGTTTGATTATGCATCAATGCATCATGAGTGATCTATACATATAATACTAGAGATAATTATTAAAAATATTAGATTAAAATACTATTAACTAGAGCACTCACACAATATTAGTAACTAATTAATTAAAGGATATTTTAAAATTTTTAATTTTATGGAAAATTTTAATACATCCAATCAAACAGTAGATTACTAACACATGTATATATATTATAATTATTTTAATATATCCAAATAAATATATAATATCTCAAGTCTTATTTCATACTGCCTAGCTAACGAGTTCATATATGCATGTACTGTGTACATCTATTTTAGCGAATTGTTATTATTGGAATTTGGGCACATGCGAACAATCGTTATAAAATTTCCAACATGTATAATGTAAATTATAGAAAAAACATGTTATTGAAATTAAATTTAGTTGGAAGTTGTTCTCGTGTTTCCAACTTTCCATGCAACATGCCAACGAAGTGCTGATGGTTAGTCCACTCAATAATAAAAATCATCTAACGTTATATATATATATATATACACACACACACACCATATATATATTGAGATATTTGCTATTATCGATTATCTATTTTTTTATGCTTCCAAATTGATAGAATCCATTAATATATAGTAATATAAAAAAATTAATTATGTAATTGACTTAGCTGTGTCATGTGACAATTAATCTGTCATAATACACGACAGGAAGGTCTAAACACTCCACGATAATTTTTTGTTCGAGTCGACAATTCTTGGAACCCAATGAACTAAGGCCCGTTTGGTTGGTATGGAATCTGACTTCGGAAAGGAATCTGATTCCCTATTTTAACATTACTGTGTTTGGTTCATTTTTTATGTAACATGGAAAGAAATCACATTCCTCAAAATAAGGAAAATTGTGCAACTTTCCTGGATTCTGAATACTTACTCCAAGTAGGTATTCTTTTTCCTTGTTTTTGGGAATCTGATGTTAAATGATTTCATTGTTTGATTTCTTCATTTATTATTATTTATTTATTTTTATAAATTATTAATATGTTTGGATTCATATTTTTGAACTAAAAAATAAAAAAAATGGATTTTTTTAATTGAAAAAATAAGATTTATTATTATCTTTTTTATTATTAATACTAAGTTTGGATTAAAACATTTCAATAAAAAATAAGTAAAATAAATAAAATAGAAAATTTTATGAATGAAAAAAAGAAATTAAAAAGTGTGATACTTTTTTATTGAAGAAATTACGACCAAAATTCGACTATTTTATCAATCAATTTTTTGGCACTCCTATCAAAATTCCAATAATATCATTTTTGAGACAACGTTGCGGACTAAATGACGACATACCATTGTCAATATAGATAATTTTGACTTCCAATTCAATTAAAAAATATTTATATAGATAATTTTGATTTCCAATTCAATAAAAAAATATTTGGATCACCAATACAATATTTACCTTAATTGATTATTTTTTAGTCATATCATTTTATTTAAATTGAAATAATATGTCACATTCAATATCTATAGTACTAATGCAAATTGAAGAATTACACATTATATGGTTTGTAATTTAAAATTATAAATATTGGTAGTATGAAATAAGATACAATATATATTTTAGATATTTAATTATCTACTCTTGTTTAAATTTAATCCAATAATAAAAAGAGAATCATTACAATATTCTTTTTGTGTTCCAAACACAGAATAAAGATTCTGTTAGCAATTATTTTTCTCAAAATCACATTTCCCAAAAAACATATTCCCAAAAAATTTTACTTTCCTGCAAACTAAACGAGCCCTAATTACTGTCTAATGACGATAAATATATTATTTCTACTTTACAAATATGATTGACGTAATTTAATTGATCGATTAAAGATCAAAATTAATTGTGTAAATTACCGTGTTCTAATCTTTGCGATTTCTAAAAGGCCACAACCATCAACTATTTATAGTTTGACACCGCTTGATTTTTCAAAATTTTAATATTTATGTCCTGCAGTTCGATTTCAAAACAAAATTTAAAGGACAAATCGAGTTCGAAATTACAAATATCACCAAATTAATAATTTTGAGTTTGGTTGTGCAATCGAGCATGGGAATTGAAATGCTACTCATGAATCGATGAAAGGGAATAAAAACATTAATGATGGCAATGAAAGTATATAGGAATTTCTAAATCAAAGTATGAAAGGGTGTGTATGGGTAGATTGAAAATTGAGTTGTACCAACTTGTATGAAAGGATTAAATGGATTGATGTTATGAAACCTAAAACGGGTAGGGTCATGGAGTTGACAGTTAGACACAAATAATATTCGGAGCCTCTCATAGAAGGGTCCGTTTTCACTAGCGGGGCCCGAATCCACCGTTGCTGCTTCGTCGCTTATCCGAATTCACTTTATCCGACTAGTCATAAATCACCAATAATAAATTAATAATCCAACCCTAATATTTATTCTTTCCCCCAAACACGTCACTTCCTTTTGGCTGCACTTCATTTAGATTTTTCTGTTCGCTCAAATTGAAGGTCAATTCGGACATTTCTTAGAATTTTGTCATCCGAATTGTTTTGGTTTGGTTTGGGCTCCAAAGACTCGAGGTGAGATAATTAAAGTAAATATCGTATTTTAACCTGATTTTTTTTATTAAGTAACGAAAATGTTTTGACCATTGAAAAATTGTAGAAAAATACTAATGTTTTAACATTTTCACAAATCTAGCACCGAAATAATTTTATAGTGTCTGAATGTGTGTGGCATTTGCTTGGATTCTACATGAAAATTTGGCTCAAAATAACCAAAATGGCATGAAAAATGACAGGGTGCACATCAATATTATAATTTGCTAAAATTCCATGCAAGATCCCGACTACCTGCATTGCCTTTCTGACACTGGAAATATACTCCTGTGTTAGATATGTGAAAATGCAAGGCACATTTTTGTGATTTTCAAAGATCGAGACATTTTTATAATTTTTAAAGGTCGTTACATTTTTGTTAATGATCATGCTAAAGTATGATATTTGTCTAGATCTTTATGACTTTTTCCGCGTAGTAGTTGGGGTTGAGGGATTGAGCCTTATAAATATTCAATATTTTCACTTGATTTTAGGTTGTTGCTACAACTATTTCTCATTGTACTCTATTTTCGACCAATAGTAAAATCATGTTATCTGCCTATGATTTTTCCCCTGTAAATTTTCCACCTTGTGTTCATTAGTTTTCTAGTATTTTTCTATCTGATTGTAATCAATTATAGAATAAACATGTTTGATTTTGTACAACTTTCAATAATTAATTCTTGATGTTTCTTTTTAATAAAATAATATTCCAATTTTTTTGATATATATAATCAGATTAATCGGGCGTAATTTGTAAAAATTATAACGTTGGTAACTTGGTACTACTGCATCAGTGCGAATAATTATATATATATATATATATATATATTTGATGAAATTATTTCTTAATTTTGAGTCTTATAGGGGCATGTCAGCATTTGTTGTGGCCCACAATGTAAATTTTATTAGACAGAAAACACTTCTCAATGATTAAAGACATAGGATGCTGGTGAGTGATTAAGAAAATAATTGCGTGTAAAAAAGCCTAGTTTTAGCACATTTAGACACACACACACACATGAGAGAGAGAGAGAGAGAGAGAGAGAGAGAGAGAGAGAGAGAGAGAGAGAGAGAGGTACAGAACAACTAATGGAAATAAAAATTAATGAATAACAAACATTCAAGAATAGAAATCTAAAGATAAATAATGTGCATTACTCAAAAGCAAAGGAATTCCCATTAGGGTAATTTCTTTATGTGTTTCACCTTTTCACAATTTACAACCTTAGCTGGAGCCATTAATTCATCTTTAACATGATTTTAAAAGTTTGAGAGAGAACGGGAAAATATATGATTATTGTCAAACATTGTTCTAATCCGGTGAGCCACGTCATTTTCAGTCATCAGACTTTGGTGATCAGGGTAAATTTATTAATTTATCAATAATTCAGGACATAAACTGTAATTAGTTATAGTTCATGATATTTTTGTTATAATTTCAATAGTTTGGGAGGTAGTTTGTAATTTACCCAAAGTTAAATGTCCCCTTAATTTTTTTTCAGTTTTGTCATTTTATCACTTTAACTTCTTACAATTTCATTTTATCTTTATCTTTTCTTTTTTCTATTCAACCGCTTCAACTTTTTTTTTCTATTATATATTCCACCTAAAATTAATTTTCTGATTTATATGTGATTTCCCCTTTTAAAAAAATTTGAAGTACAGAATTATATCATATATTTAAAATTTTGAAAGAATCATAATTCCAATTATTAAAAGTTCCAAATTAATTAAAAAAAATTAAAAAGAAATTGAAGTATATAAAAGGGATTAATATTGTATCTAATTATAAATAACGTTTCATCATTGAGATATCTGATGTGCGTACTATTCTGAAACTTGTAATTGTTTTTCTTTAATTTTTGCAATAAGGGATGTAATATTTTGGATTTTCGAACTTTTAAATGGAAAATATCGAAATTGGAAAGTAGAAAAATGTTGTCAGAATATTGAAGAAAAAATAAGTAGAAGTAGCATAACAAATTAACAATTATACATTGTGGGGAAATTAAATTAGCAAAAGAGAAAATTGTTCATATAACTAGAGATGAGTGTTGCCAAAAATAAAATAAAATAAAATTAGAAATAGAAGTATTTATTTAATAGCCCAACAAAAGCATCCAAGACGCTTTTAAGTTTTCCAAAAATTTATAAAATTTTATTTCATATATAATTTCTCTCAATAAAATATCCGCTACACTCCAAATTTCCACATGAGATACCATATGTCATTCTCTATAACTATAACATTTCATGTGTCAAAACTATCTTTTTTATTGTCAATTTATTATGATTTAGTTTAATTTAAAATATTTATTTAAGGTTCATCATTCTTCAATATTTAGGGCATATTAAAAAAAACTAGTTATATATTGTATGACACAAGAGATATCACACTATTCGTAATAGAGATCTGATCCACCAAATCCCCCACACATTAGAGCCATACCCCACATGTGGCGATATATGGGCACTTTCCGTCGCTAATCCGATATTTTATTATAGTGACATAGTTTCTGCAAAAGGTAAATTAATCTTTGGAAGCTTCGTTTTCACCCAACTCCCAATTTAAATCAAGGTCCAATATTAAGTTAGGAACAAATAACAATATTTATTTTGTAAAAGATTAATCTTGTTTTAAATTATGCACGTTGAAGCAAAAAAGCTATCCTCAAAAAAATAACATTTTTTTTTTTTTTTTGCATAGGAGCCATCAATGATTCTTAGATTTAATCATTAAATTTGATGATTGCATGAGCTTGCTCAGATGCTGCAGTAATCATACACTACTTAGTTTTTAAGATATTTTGAAGTCAAAGAAAATCGTAGTACCCAAATGGCATATACTTGTTGATATATGTTAATTAGTATTTTTTTTTAATAATATCAATGAAAATCGATATAAGTAATGTACAGTATTAAATAATTGAATGCGCTCTCTGTATATAGAGGAATAATGTAATGAATAATGAATAATATACTCGATTGTCGATAAGCAAACATCTTTTCAACATGAATTGTGTCTACTTCTTAGGATTCTTCAATAATGGTAGTGACTTAATTATTGGGCATGAGACATAAGCATGATATGTTATTAGTCTTATGAAGTTGGTAAATTCCCATATTCCCTTTTGACTTATGAGTGACTAGAAATAAAATAAAATAAAAATAAAGGGTATTAGCTATTTCCATAAACCATCCAAAGTGACAGTCTTTTTCATTTCTAGTATTAGATATTTGTAGAGTTGAAGTAGGTACAAATTAAATGGAGCTAAACTAGAAAAGATAGAATCTTATTGCAAATTAATGCGTTACATATCTTCACGCATCCCCTCAAAAAAAGGAATATGGTTATCGATATTTAGTGGCTAATTAAACTAGATGGAGTATATGCATATTTATTGGTCAGTATACAATAAAATTATCGATATATCTCTTTCTATAAATTCGTGTTTATCTCGTTTCTATTTGTCCCTTTTAACTTTGGAATTTGACATAAATCTCGATCCATATTTATAAAAAGTGTAATTAACTTCAGACGTTATGATTAGTATATGTACTTCATCATATAGTTATATCGTGAAGGACATATTTTATATTGTATACACTTGATATCAAATTAAAGGTAATGAAATATATATATATATTTTTGAAATAATAAAATAAATTCTTAGGCGTATTATGAGAACACTGTTTTAAAGAATTTACACGTGCTATACAAAATTAATTATTAGGAATATTATCATCACGCTTCTAGTAAAACTAGAAATTTCAAGATTTATCGGTATGTATATTTTAACGTCACTAAATATGAACTTAAATTCTTCTAGAAAAAAAATAAAAATTGTGAACTTAAATTAAACCGGAAATTAAAGAGGATGAGACTGACTAATTTATTTAAATTAATTGGTCCACAAAGGTTATCATAAACCCCTTTTAGAGAGGTTGTGAATAAAATGCTTTCGATTATGTCAACAAAGAGTAAGGTAATAAAAAACAGTAAATTTCCATTATACCCCCCCCCCCCCCCCCCCCTAGTATGTAAAATTATAACAATCTCAATCATCCAATTAAATGATCCAATTGATTGAAAAGATGCATGCGGCAATTTCATAAATTAATTTTTATATGCATATTATTTTTTACAACTACATATATATATATATATATATATATATATATATATATATATATAACTATAATTAAGGGAGGGTTTGCACTTTGCATGCACACATGCCTACCCATAGTGTGTAAAATCATGACAATCTCAACCATCTAATAAGATGATCCACTGGATTGAAAAGGATGTGACAATTTCATAAATTATTTTTGAAAATGCTGCTAAAATTCAACATACAGATGATAAAATTAACACTCATGATGCTATTAAGTTCAAAAAATTGAAAAATAGAGGTGTCCATCTTGTAATATATGTCAGAAAATACAGTATTAAAATTCAACATCGATCATATGAATATTATAATAAACATACACCAACCATGCTAGTTATTTCTTAATTAGAAAAGAAATGAAAGGATCACGTACGTTCATCTAATTAATTTAAACAATTCATGATGATTCATATTTTACTTACTCAATTATTATTTACATTTGATCCATTCTCAATATCAACTTATTATAAATATAAGTTTGAATGCATTTTTTTGCAGCGTGAACCACATGTATTCAAACTCCCACCCACGAAAGATTGAAAGTGGGCTGAGATAAATATAGGTAGTTTCATATATTTTATTTAATAAGGCATGAAAAACATGGATACTCAAAATCCAATAAGAATTTAGTCGAACAAATAATACGCTGATTTAGTAAAATTCGATATAATGATAATTATATTGATAGGCCACCTATATATATATCACGAGGGAATCCAATACTTTTGACCACCCAAAGACTACATCCATTTTATTAGGCTTATTCAAAACAATAACGACTTCTACATCAACACTAATTATTCTAAATTTGGGACCAACCATTACTTATATATGTTACAAAAGTAATCCATAAATTAAAGCCTAGCGTTTATATATAGATTCCCAATTTGATTTATTTAAGTAACGAATAACACCTTAATATTTATCATTCAAAAGTACACTTCTCGAGAAGGGACATAGTTTAGTACAACAAAGACAAATCTCAAAGAATATTAACACATCATACATGTAAACTCAGATCAATAACTAAGTCTTGAATTAACTAAATCAAACTTTGAGTATTTATATATGATATACTCCTCAATTCGCTTTATAACCTCTATCATCTTTTTTTTTTTACAAATAAAACTCGAAACCGCTATTTGAGATTGCAATATTGGCAAATCCTCCCTTTGTGCAACAATCCATAAAGTAACCTTACAAAAAAATGCAAATCTTACTAGAAAACTATTGAAAACACAAAAACTTGTATTTGACTCGTCAGACATGTGAAATCCATTAAACAGATCAAGGCACATATTCAAATACATATCCAATTATATATTTGTATTTGCTTGTGTTTAGATCAAAATTATGACCCGTCTAAAAGATTTTAAACTGTCAAACGGTTTAACACAAGACATGCCAATTTAAAACGGGTAAATTATTATGCTCAATACGTCAATCTATATTTAATAACAATTTTACCCTAACATTTCATTTTTGTCATAATTCTACCATCTGCAAATTTTTCGGCAACTGAAAACTAAGTCATCACGTCATAGAACACGCAAGCAAAAAAATAAAATGAAAAACCACATAATCCAAAAGGACACGGCCCCCAAAAATTCTAGTATTTTTTTTATAAAATAACAATATTTAACGTCTTATGTGGGCAAATGAGTAAATTTTCTTGTTCACGTATTATTTGACGTGGTGACTCGACTTTCAGTTCTCAGAAAAATTTAAGGAGGATAGAATTATTACAAAAATGAAATTTGGAGAGTAGAATCACTATTAAATATAGATTATAGTATTATTTGTATAAGTTACAAATATTAGACAATTAAATATAATTTATCCATTTAAAAATACACACAAGATACTAATTGTGTGTGTGTGTGTGTGTCTCACACCTTTGGATGAAATAGTGAAAGTGAAAATCTAAGTAAAGTGAAGGTGGGGGGCAAAAATAAGGGACCCATGTGAGGAGCAACAAAGCAACACAATTCCGAAATTTGATCTCCCCTCGTGCCCTAAAAATCTATTTTCTTAATCATTGCTTCCCCCACTAATCCCCATTTCAAATCTCCCATTAATTATTTCTTCATTCAACAAATCATCTCTTTTTCATTGCCTTACAGCAATTCTGCACCCTCCCCCCCCCCCCCCCCCCCTCACATCCCAATTCTTCATTTACACTATCTTTTATTTTTTACTGCACATAAAATTTTCTGCATCACGATTTTGATTAAAACAATTAAAAAGCATGCTCCAAAACAATAAGTTCGTCTTGCCCCTACTGATTTTTATGTTCCTCACACAATTTTGTTTCCGAACTTTTAAACAAAAATCAAGTACCGGAATTTTGTATTTAAAAAAAATGATTTAGAAAATGTAATTATATCTATATATATATATGTGTAGAGAGAGAGAGAGAGAGTTGGATTGATAATAAGTGAAAACGGGAAGGCGCGGGGGCGGCGGCCGAGGATGGCGGGGGAAGGGAAGCAAGCCTGCCGACAGGAACCCTATGACCTGGCGCCACGTGGCGTGTTTTCCCTGTAACATGGCTAATACTTTGAGCCAGAAAATCCCATTATGCCACCCATTCACGCCACACCATGCCTCCATGGTGGCGGCGGCGCCCGCCACTATCACCACCAATTCTTGCCGGTCGGTGGTGGCGCCATCACATTTCTCACCTTATTATTCTACACATATCTCATGATCTTCACTATATTCTAAAAATGAACCTTTAATTAACAAGTAATTCAAAAATAATATTTTTAGTATTTTAGGCATATACAACAATTCTTTTAAATTTCAGAATCCACATACCAATCAATACTATCCACACTAGATCACACCTGTAACCTGTTACATTTCTCATGCCATTCCCTATGTCAAACCTTCATTTTCTTTTTTTTTTCTTTTTAATTTTTAATTTATTATAATTTAATTTAATGTAAATTTATATTTAGGGTTTATCTATCCCCAATTAAGGTTTATAAAGAAATAATAATTATGAAACACAAAATATTATAGGAGTTGAAATAGATGATCTACTCCGTCAATTATCCGGGAAAAAAAATGTCTACTAGATACCAAATTGCATATCAATTTTTAAAAAGAAAATACCAAAAAATCGGTAGATATTTACAAAAAGTGCCTGATTTTTACCCTTCTTTTAAAAACTAATTCATCTTTTTATAACACGTCAATATATTTTTTTTGGTATAAAAATGCTTTTTTTTGTTGTCAAGAATGTAAATTCAGTCCAGTTTAAAATGACACACTGAAGCAGAAAATATGTTTAATAGTGTTTTTCTCACTTCAAGTTACACAGAAAATTAATGTTATAAAAAGTTATTAATTAAGAGTTGAGAACGAACTTTTAAATACTATATCTAGTAAAAAAATAATATATATTATCTATTTTTACATGAGTACACGTAATGTTTAAAAAAAGTAGATATTGTAATCGCATATATATCATAAAAAAAATAATAAACGACAGGTCAAGAACTTACGAGAGTAGTGATTTACAACTTTTTATTAATTAATTAATCATCAACAAATTTCATATTATATCAATATCTTGACAATTTGCATGAACTTTTTTTTTTCCACGAGTCAGTAAACAAACAAAGTTCCCTAGTCTTCTTCCTTTTGATTAATTATCATTTATTTTTTCTTTTAAAATTTTCCAATAAAATTAATTAAAAAAAAATAAAAAAAAGGCTCAATTAAAAGACGTTCAACGCATGTGGGCCCTAGGCGCCGTTCAAAGGGCCATATCGAGCCGTAAAGAAACGTTTCAAAATTGTGAGCCGGCGGCGATGGTGGGGCTCCGGCTTCATTTCGCGCGTGTTCAGTGTTTTGCCTTTTCAAATGTGAAAGCGACTGCACTGCTTAACTGGCTCACTCCAATTTCACGGCTCGAGCCGATTGCTACAATTAAACCAACGGTTATAGCTTCTTACAAAAATATCATTAAGCTAGAGTTAATTACAGTGCGAAAAAAAAAAAAAAAAAAATTGAAAGATTAGAGGGTGTTATTGTAATGTGTGAATAACTACAGGTCTGGATAATTTTGTGAAAAGTTGCAAATGTTCTCGTATAATCTAATACTAGCATATCACCCGTGCGATGCACGACTATTAAATATTGTATTCCATTGTCATAATGTATATAATATAAGCATGGTCGGCCTTGAAATTTTGAAGTTCCTGTGCGAACACTAAAAATGGAGTCCCTAATTTATTAAAATTAAAATTTAAAAGTACATATAAAATGCGCCTAAAAATATTTATTTGCTATGTTCAAATCATTAAAAGTCTGCATTCTTGAAAACTTTAAAATCGTGCGCACTCACTGATATTTGAACAATCATGAAACAAAAGAAAAATATTTTAAACAATATCATGTACGAAACACAAATTATAAAATATTATTTAAAGATACTTTCTCCTAGCATTTTTATGAAGCAAACTCATTTATAAATTTTCAAAATCAATATTTTATAGCAACTCTTGTTCAACGGATATCAAAGCGAGCTCATTCAATCTTTGTTGTGATATGTTCAATCGCAAGTAATATTTTAATAGTTTCAATTTTAATTTTTTTTTTCTACAAATACATTGTAACATGTATGGTCAATAAAATTCTATAAATAATGTATGCATTGGGACAATTATTCAATCTCTTCAAGTAAGCCAATATATCTCAGGTTTTATGTTCTTTTGGTAAAAGATACTGTAATTTTTTTAATTTTTTAAACAACTTTTGGTCTTTCTTTTTCAATCACAAAATTGTAACCACTACTTAAAAGTGTGGGTTAGTAAATCTCATTTTCGTGCTTTAATTCACAAATTAAACATAGGATTTAAAACATAAGAGTCAAATAAGATCGTTAATATTTGATATTAAAAAAAATATGGGGATACGTTGCAACAAGTGGAACTTATTATTTGAATTTGTCATTAAAGTCCAATATGTAATCTTCTATTTAATATCTAATATTTCAATTCGTGTTTCACAGTTAAATTTATAATTTTAATTACAGATATTACAAAAATAAAATTTAATCATAACATATGCGAGACCTAGTCAAATTGATCAATAAAAGATTGAAATTTAAAAATTTCTCAATCATAATTATAAACTAATCGGTCAAATTGATCAATAAAAGATTGAAATTTAAAAATTTCTCAATCATAATTAAAAACTAATCGGCCATAATCATCTACTGTTAGATAAAAATAAAATATAACCCTAATTGGGTAGAATTAACAATAATTAATGATTATATAATGGGTCAATTGTCTAAAAAATCATGAATGTTGAGCATAGTTGCAAATTTAACATGAACTTTAAAAGTGGCAATTAAAACACAAATTTTTAACATGAGTGTTATTCAACATTCCCAAATTTTTGTAAAATAAATTGATCTCTAATTCAACCAATAATTTGCTCGTCTCTTCGAACCCGTCGTGACTCGACCATCAATTTTGGAAAAAGAACAATAAGTGGTTGAATTTCACACTCTCCTCAATGGAAAAAAAATTGGGAATTGTAGAATTCGACGCAAAGACATCTTTTTTCGAAAATTAATAGTTAAATCATGATGGGTTGAAGAGACAAGCAAATTGACAGTTGAATTGGAGGTTAATTTGTTTTACAAAAAATTAGAGATGTTGAATAACACTCAAGTTCAAAATTGATGTTTTAATTGCATACTTTTAAAGTTTGTGTTAAATTTACAACTATGTACAAAGTTCATAATTTTTAAGGCAATTAACCCTTATAAAATTACACTTAAAGTAAAATGAATTTATATAAATGAAAGAAAGAAAAAATAAATAAAAGAAAACTCATAAATTTGATCGCAAAACATGAGTTGGAATACCAAAGGTATGATAGAGGCTCTCGTCCGTAGCATTAGTGCAAATATCTAAAGTAGAAATATATATATATATATATATATATATATATATAATATTTTGAAAATAATCAAGAGTTAATTTGAGGTATGATCTTGAATTGTCTTCTTTAAAAACATTGTAGAGCTGAGAGTTTCGGCTTGGCTGGAAAAAGTAAATGATATAATCGGTCTGAAAGTAACAAAAAAAATAAAAAAATAAGAAAGAAAGTAAAATTGTTGATTTGGTTGGAAGGCCTACACGCGATAATTACATTCTTTCACGTTTTCCCACTTTGCAGCTCCAAATATTTCATTATTTCGATTTTTCGTAAATATACAATAAAAATTTAAAATCGGGTGATAAGAATTGATGAGAGAAACTAGCTTATAACAACATTCTTATTCTATTGAGTAATATATGTTGCGTGTATGTGTGTGTGTGTTTAATGTGATTAAACTCAAAATAAAACAAAATTTTGCTGAAAAATATATCTTTTTTTGGAAATGGTTTCTAAATGTGAGAACATATCAATTTGGTGTTTCATGTGTGTTGATTGTTAAATACTAATATTGTCTAGCAGTCTGAATTGGCTGGCTGGAGTTTATGAATCATTAATATTTGTAACAAATTAAGCTTTTAGTTTCTCTTTTTTTTTTTTTTTTTTTTTTCTCACAAATTAATCTTTGCACGCATGAAACGTAAAAAAGAGACGTGCACCGCGTTTCTTGAGGAAACGATAAAGGTAGGTAAATACATTATTATCCACGATTATAGTGGAAATAAAGTATTTTTTTTTTTAATTAAAGTTGACAAGATAGCAAGTCAATCGTTTGGTAGAGATTAGATCAGATCAGATCCCCTATGACATTTTCTGTTCATTCTTTTTTTTAATTTTTAATTTATTATGATTTAATTTAATTTAATTTTATTTATTTAGGGTTTATCTTCCAAATCGAGTATATTAAAAAAAATAGTTATGACACACAGAATATAACATGGTTGGGCACATGAGATCCAATCCGAGATTAGGTATGCGCAAGTAATTTCATACAAATAAGTTTTGTGTAAGATTGTCTTATGAATCAAAATAAGTAAGACCAATCAAAATTCAAATTTAACGATGGAAAATTGAAATTTACCAACAAAATTATCCGTCGCTAAATAGCGAATTTCTTGCAGTGAACATAATTACGTTTTCTTTTATAGTAGAAAATCAATCCATCCTTTTGTTTTAAGGAAGCATTGCTAGGGAAAAAATCGAACAAACCAAAAATAACAAGAACTTATTATTTTTTTTTTTAATGTTTTGTGCAGAACAAGAAGAACTATATTACTATTAAAGCAATCGTTTTTTTTTTCTAATATAATTATAAATATAATAGCGTGCAACCAAATTAACAGAAATTGAAACTAAAAAATGGGTCATTAAGGTTATTGGACTAGGTTCATGTGTAAAATTTTCAAATTTAGTTTATTTTATTTGGTTTACGAATTGCTAAAACCGACCAAATAATTTAGAATATTACTCACCCCAAATTTCATATATATTCAATGAATTCTTTAAGTGCTCTATATAAACTACTTACATAAACATTAAAAATAAGAGCTTAATCATTTATCTCTTACTAACAAGCTTATTTAGAAACACAATTGATTTATAATTATGAAACTAATTTTGATTTTTTCTTAAAAATACATTTAGGTAGAAAATTTTGACAAATGACAGTAATAATTGTTTCATCACGACAATTCGGCTTTTAAGTAAAACTAATACGACAACTCAATTAACTCGACAATCATTTGTCTACTTCAATCATTTTATGTTCTTCAAATTAAAAGTAATTTAAATTCACATAACTACTTTTGACTATTAACTCTCTCTGTATCCCATTTTACAGTGCACGTTGTATAATTAACAATGCTGGCATGCATCGCCAGTTTTATTTTATTCATTTATCAAATAAAAATGTTAAGAGTTTTTTTTTATTGATATTCATTACTCAAAATTTGCTGTCCTTTTCGGAACACATGTGTGATGTGATTTCTTCCTCATAAAGAGTAATGTCCAAAAATCTAATTTTACTGTTATTTAGTCTTATGTAAATAAAAAAAAAAAAAGCATGTTCAAAATTTATCATTGCTCAATTCCAAATCTCGTCCATACCAGATTTTGTAGTTTGTAGATTTTCCTTTTTTCCCCCGTATTTTTATTTAAATTTGTACATTAACTCTTTTTTTTTTTTTTGTGGATAAAGTTAAGAGCCTTTGGAAATAGGACAGTTTATTTTGTGACAGGATCCTATGAAAAGGAAACCGATTCATGTTTTGAGTGAAAACTGAAACCCAAAAATCTCTCGATTCTCTCTCTCTCTCTCTCTCAAAGAAGACCGAGGATCAAATCACAAGTGGAAAACAGTGAACAATTTAAAAGTAGACTTTCAAAAACAAAACTGAAATATAGGAAAAAGGGTAGAGAGAGAGAGAGAGAGAGAGAGAGAGAGAGTACTGTAATAAATACACAATTCCCCTACCAGAAGTTATTTTAATGTTTATATATATCAGCTGCTTTAATAGCAGCAGAAAGTCCTCTTTTTCCCTTTTGATTACTCACTCACTACTCTGTAATTAAGATCTTTTCCTTTCTCTCTCCCCCTCTCTATAAAGAAACGAAAAAAAGAACTCTGTTTTTCTCACTGAAACTTTGCTGCTTTTGAGGTTCTCATCGCGCGCCTTCAGCCGCTGAGAAAATCTCGCATTCTTTTAGCTACGTGATAGCTGAAATTACTGTAATAATTTTGAAGGCTGCATTAACTTATAAACAGTCCTCTCTCTCTCTCTCTCTCTCTCTCTCTCTCTCTCTCTGTCAGTTCTTGAAACGTAGAATTAATTCTTCAACTGTCCAGAAACCTTCTCTTCCGCCCTTTTCCACTCATTCTTCGTTTTTGGCTCAATCAAACAGAGTGATTTTCCGAGAAAGAGACTCATCAAAACAGTAAGGCTTTCAGTTCAGACGACAGTGAAACTTGCGATTTTCTCTTTCCTTTTGTTCCTTTCGTTTGTTTAATCATATATTTTTTTGTTTTTGTTAGCTACTTTGGATCTGAGGAATTTCCTCGGAAGAAGTGTTTGTAATTTTCTCTTGTCTGTCTCATTGAGTGTTTGTTTGCTTCGGCAATGATCTGGCAGTAGCTAGAGTGAAAATCGAAACGAAACACAATGTTGACCCAGAAACAAGCAGAGGAAGCTATTGTCTCCAGCTTCAACGAAACCGAACATGACGGCGGCGGAGGCGGCACCGCCGCCGCCAAGGACCAGGAGGAGGAGGACCACTCCGTTTTCAACATGAAAAACTTCCTTTGGCACGGCGGCTCCGCCTGGGATGCCTGGTTCAGCTGTGCTTCAAATCAAGTATGCACACATATCACAATCTTTTCTTCCTTTTCATAAATCATAACTAAGCAACTTTACTTTCTCTCTCCTCATCAAGATTATTCTCTCTCCCTCTCTCTCTCTTGATTCCGTAGGTTGCACAAGTGCTGCTGACACTTCCCTACTCATTTTCCCAACTTGGGATGCTGTCTGGAATTGTTTTCCAAATATTCTACGGTTTGATCGGCAGCTGGACTGCTTATTTAATCAGCGTTTTATACATTGAGTATCGAAGCAGAAAGGAAAAAGAAGGCGTTAGCTACAAAAACCATGTTATTCAGGTCACAGCCGTATATATATATATGATTCATAAATCACTATACATAACTTTTTATTTATATATATATTTTATTTAAATCTTAATATGTCTGAATATATACATGCAGTGGTTTGAAGTTCTTGATGGATTACTTGGTCCTTACTGGAAAGCAGTGGGTTTGGCTTTCAACTGCACTTTTCTTCTATTTGGATCTGTTATACAGCTTATAGCCTGTGCTAGGTGTGACCATCAAATCTTCAAAACTCTACAAATTTATTATTATAACATTTCAATTCTTGATGAAAAGGTTTAATTAAATTTTTGTTACAGCAACATTTACTACATCAATGATCACTTGGACAAGAGAACTTGGACTTACATATTTGGAGCTTGCTGTGCTACAACTGTTTTCATTCCCTCTTTCCACAACTACAGAATTTGGTCTTTTCTAGGACTTGGAATGACCACTTATACCGCTTGGTATTTGACTGCTGCATCTCTTGCGCATGGCCAGGTAATTATCAAAATAGTTAACATTTGATGATCATATACATCATGTACTAAGATATTATGTTTATGTAATAAATTTGATATAAATTAATAGGTTGAAAATGTTCAACACACTGGTCCGAAAAAGCTGGTGTTGTACTTCACCGGCGCCACCAACATCTTGTACACTTTTGGAGGGCATGCTGTTACAGTGTGAGCTTTTTAATTTCTTGTTAGCTAGATAATTATTTATATATGCATAAATATAAATATTATCTTCTTCTAAGCTTCTCTTGCAGCTTTTTGCCGGTAACCTCGGGGGCTGTGAAAACACAGACAGAATCATAGTAAAAAACTAACTTTTAGTTTTTCTTTTGAAAAGATAAAAAAAAAAGAGAGTAAAACCAACAGTAAAATTCCATTTACGGAAGGTCTCTGCCAAATTCTTGATTTAGTTTGAAAATTTCCTGTGGGTCTCCTAGTAATTCCTGGATATTTTGTTTTACATGGTGTAACCTGGAGGGTATTTTTGTCTTTTTGACATGGGACATGTAACATTTAGTAGTACTGCCCCCATCCTCTGAAATAAAGTTAGTTTGGATCATACAATAATTGGACAATATTGCTCCCAGTTGTGTGAGGAATAATACTCTTTAACAGTTAGATTCTTGGCTTTATGGTATATTTGTATAGTTTTCTGCATTATTAGTCTTATCTCAATCTTTCTAAGCCATTGGTTTAATTATTTTGATCCTTTTAAACAGTGAAATAATGCATGCTATGTGGAAACCACAAAAGTTCAAGTACATTTACTTGGTGGCCACACTCTATGTCTTCACTCTCACTCTTCCGTCAGCCTCCGCCGTCTATTGGGCGTTCGGCGATCAGCTCCTCAACCACTCCAATGCCTTCTCCCTCCTCCCCAAGTCCGCTTGGCGCGATGCTGCCGTCATCCTTATGCTCATCCACCAGGTCTCCCTACTCGATTTACATTTTTATGGTGTTCGATCATTTTTATTGGGGAAGTCTAGTATTAGACCGTATAACAAATTAATATAAACATGTTCCTAATATGAGTACCAATTGATGAATATGATATGTCATAAGTTTTTATGTTTTTACTAATAGCTAGTACAGCGCACACATACTAGCTAGAACATGTGGACTCAAAATGCAACTCAATATGACCATTAATTAGTCCTTGTGTTAGCTTTAGAAACAAAGTGATGGGACTAGTAGGGACAATCCAATCCCCCTTTTAACAAAAAATTCCAAAATTCAATTCCTAAGAAATTAAATTGCCTTTGATTAAGAAAACCACCCCCTGTATAAAAATTATGGTTCCGTTACTGCTGAATAGACTAACAAGGGTCGTAGATTTGATGTGCGCAGTTTATCACGTTTGGATTTGCGTGCACACCCCTCTACTTTGTGTGGGAGAAGGTGATCGGAATGCACGACACGAGAAGCATGTGTCTGAGAGCACTGGCTAGGCTACCGGTGGTGATACCAATTTGGTTCTTGGCCATCATTTTCCCATTCTTTGGCCCCATCAACTCTGCAGTTGGAGCTCTTCTAGTTAGTTTCACCGTCTACATCATCCCGGCACTCGCGCACATGCTCACTTATAGGAAAGCCTCCGCTCGTCAGGTAATTTTACCATGTCATATTTTATTTTATCATTGCACGCCATTTATATATTGCAAAAAATACGAATTAAAACCTAGCCCATTTGATGTAATGCAAAAATATAAACTAGTAAAAAATATGTCAAAGTATAGGTACTTAGTGACCATCCACTTTCCTTATATAGTAAGCAAGCGTAATAGAAGATCTGATCAAAATTCCAAGATTTCAAATGCGGTTTCGCATTATTTTCAGCATTAAATGAAGAATGATATAGTATTAATTTATACTTTAAATAAGTTATCCAACCACCCTATGAATGAATCATGGCAGGAGTAACCAAATTAATTAACTTTTCTTTTTTTGGATTGATGAATCTATTGATACAAAAAAAAAGGGGGGGGTTTATTGTACAAGAGTTATGTGGGGGAAAGCAATAAATGTTAGATTTTGAAATTTTACCTATAACATAGGTTATAGGTGGAAAGTCAATGTCATACTAGTTACATGCAATATCATGAGCTGGTCTATACTAGCTCGATGTTACATCTAATATTACACTATTGTTCGAAATCTCGATAAATTTCTCGTTAATTCCATTTCAGAACGCTGCGGAGAAGCCACCATTCTTCATGCCAAGCTGGACAGCCATGTACGCCATCAACACATTCATTGTAATTTGGATCTTCGTAGTCGGGTTCGGGTTTGGAGGATGGGCAAGTGTTACCAATTTTGTGAGACAAGTTGACACATTCGGACTATTCGCCAAGTGCTACCAATGTAAACCTCCGGTCGCCGCCCATCCGACGACGGCACCACCACCGCACCACTAAGAAAAATTCTACGACGGATAATGACACGTGTTCGTCTAATCAACTTTCTCCCTTTTTTTCTTTTTCTTTTTTTTTTCTCTCTCCAATTTTTTTTCTTTTGTAATATAAAACCGGGGAAGTAGTAATATTTTCCCTTACAAGTGATGCGTGTTTTTTTTTCTTGTTTTTGAAATATTTTTGTTTAATCTACTACTAGGTGAGGAGATAGTGTGTTGATTTGTGATGATTCCTTTGCTTTTTTTTATAAAAGCATAGGCTAGTTAATTAATTACAGTCAATATAAGTTAGCCCTTTTATTTCTTTATATATTTTTCTTCCCTTTTTTGTTGCTACTTTATTGGAATAGAATATAAAGATCTATATCTAATTGTATTTAATTCGTCTTCTCTTTGTATTTTTTTTTATAGAATCTATCTAGTTTATTGTTCACGAGAAGATTATATATTGATGAAACTTAATGAAAGGAGATATAACTTTAAAATGAAGATTGAATATGATATTTTATCGCAAAAGTCATTATTGCTTGGCATGTTGGACTAATTTATATTGAATTACAAATTACAAATATTGTGGGATTGATCTCAAAAGCTAGTTATTTATTGACTATTTTTGACTAAAAGATTCTCTTTAATATAAGAAGGGGGAATGGGCCATGGGGCCCAGCCCACCAATCACATGGGTTGCACGTTTGCTTCTTTGATTGTCACGTGCCGCCATTCTCTCTCCTCTATATATTCTTCTCGTGCGTGTGAACTTGGAACATGCATGAACCTATTTCCTGTCTCCCCCTATTATAGTTTTTTACACTCCAAACCAACACATAATTAATATTTGAGGGGGTTCCATTCTGAACTCGTACCGTTTTACGAATCAAAATACATTTTAATCTAAATATATATAAATATTCATAAATTATAAATGTGTCCTTTTTAATCTAAATATATATAAATATTCATAAATTATAAATGTGTCCTTGAATATAATTTAATTCTATACAAGTTCTTGTATTAATATTTTTTAATATTATCTGAAAGTAAACCAACGCAACAATATTGTATCGAACAAGAATAAAGAAAATCGAGAAGGCTGACCACGAAATCTGGAGGTGGGACCTAATAATGAAGGCTATAATAATCCTTGGTTACTCAAAAAAAAAAAAAACTCCTTGGTTACATTATTAATTATTTAGGTTTTAGTTTCTTTTCCAATCCTCTTTGAATACATGTTATATATATATATATATATATATATATATATATATATCGACTTAGAAGGTGTTGGAAGGATTTAAATTAACTCATAATCTTTCATTCATTATACGCAAGGATGAAAATATCGCGAAATATCGCGGATATTGACATTGCGATACGGATATTGGGGGAAATATCTTTTTTCCCGAGTATCGATGAGAAATCGCAATATATCGCAAGATATCGCAATATATCGCGATTTTTTTTAATATTTCTATAATATATTTTGATTTTTATTTAATACTATATATTTTTGTGATCTTTTTAGGTCTTCAATGTAATTATTTGAGTTACAATATTCTTTGCTTTATAAAAACATTCACTTTGCAAAAAAATATAAGAGAAAGAAGACCGAAAAATCAACGGATGTCTTAGGAAGAAAACTGAGATGCACGTGCACTGACTTTATTTTTTTATTTTTTCAGTTAGAGGACATAATGGATAAATCACTAAAATTTTTCTCCCCATATATCACACGAAATTGAAATCTAAGATTGAATATAAATTATTTGCCAAATCTTGATTCTATGAATATGGGTGGCACTGATCATAGTGATATGTCCAAGATTCATATGCTTCTTACACATATGGGAGTTCACAAATTGATTGGACTACTCAAAACGTGTATCAACAAAATAATTGGGTTAGTGGACATTATCCAATTCATGGTGAAGTTGTTGGAAGAAATTAAGAAACATATCAAGCGCATGTGCATAATTATATCAATAATTACTCGAACGTGATAAGTTGGTACCAATATTGTTTAGAACAAGATGACATTCCATCTACTATATTTGAACCTCATAGATCCTCATTTTGGTATTAATTGTACTTTATAATGTTTATTTAGTCATTTTATGTTGTATTATGTATTATTATGTCAAATGTATTGTCTCAGACGGTATTTATATAATGTATTATTCATATATTTTCTTTCAAAATACAATTCTATCAAAAAAATTAGTGGAATATGTGCATAATAATATGTTATAATAGTTTCTAAAATTTCATGCTAAATTTCCAAGATTTTAATATGATTTCCGTCATTTTTTTCAATTTTCTGCGATATCGATATGCGATATCGATATATCCGTAAAATTGAAGTTGCAATATATGTTGCGATAGCGATATTTTCATCCTTGATTATACGTACAATCACTCCACCAACTAAACTATCAATGAAGCTCTAAATGCAATCAACTTCAACAAGCTAGTCTTTACCTAAGATTTTTTTTAAAAAAAAAAATACTTAAGTAATGGATAAACTAAATAGAAATTCAGAATAATATCTTGTGTCAGGTGTATTTATAGCAAATTGGGTTGTTTAATTAATTATTAGTTGGGGACTATGAAACCCTAAGATCATTTATTATTTGAATATTTTAGTTTACTTTTGTTATAATATAAGAGTAGTGATTTTCAGCCAGATTCTGGCTAGCCAAAATCTTTTATTATTTTTAATAATTAATTAGTTTAATTAATAAAACACTAATTATTCAATAAATTTACATTGATGCCCTCCATAATAATTAGGGCAACTCTATATGCGCTTCAATTCAGAAGAAATTGAAGATGAAAAAAAAAATAAAGAAGTGAAGAAAAGAAAGAAGATGAAGCTGCGCCCCTTTCTTGCGATCCGCTTCTGGAGTGATTTTAATAATTAATTACAAATCACTAATTTCATGACAGAAGGATAATATAGTAAAAACATAACATTTAATAATTATCATAATCAATTTATTAATAATACAGTTTTATTAATCATCAAAAAATTAGATTCTGGCTAGCCAGAATCTGGCTGACTAACATTATTCATAATGTAATGTCCTCCTTTTCCCATTTTTAGAGAAATAATCAACTCTTTCTTATTCCTTTTCAAAATTATTCATTTTTAGAATAATCAAGCTAAAATAATCATTACCTTATTAGTGACTACATTGATTTGATTGTTTGCTAACCAATCACTGCCTAATCTCATTTGATAGTAAGTTAATTATTTGGACGACCCTCTGACTCTAAGTACTTTTTACATGCTGATATTTTATTTCATGTGTTTACTGTATGTTAATTTTTATATACAATGTCAATATATATATATATATATATATATATATATATATATAATGTTCAATAGTTCTGAAATTAAATTCACGATCAATCCAGCATGCATGGGCCATTTTTTTGGTCATATAAATCAGTTTTTCTTTTGGGGTTATGAAAAGAAACTCACAACCTTTATTTATGAGAACAATTTCGGTATATATTGTACCATGTAATAGTTCGTAAATTATACATGCAAAATTATGTGTAACGTACTTGACATCGATAAGGTATGTAAAATTAAAGTTAATGATTTTCTCTAGATCATCTTTCACTTTCAGTCCCTCGATCAGACTAACAGAATTAAGGATATGTATATTTATTTAAACTAATTTATTTAAGAATTAAAAGAAAGTAATCAAGTTGGCCACTATGTACGTAGATCGTACTTATACGTTGACTTTACGATAAGAAATGAATTAAGTTATTTGTTTTTGAATTCTTTATGTAATGTTTACTCCACTGGAAAAAAATAATGAAAATTACCACATCCCAAGTCCAACACAATAAAAGATACATAAAACTTCCTTCAAAAAAAGATACATATATAAAACAATTCGAGAAAAAGGTTTCTCTTCTATTTAGGGTAAAAATTTAATTTCCCGAATTCTATTGCCGACCAAGATTTATAAAAAAAGACTTTTTATATGAAAATAAAACGATTAAATGATTCTAATGATCATACCCCCCATTAATATATCGCTCAATCGAAATTATAATAGTGACATGACAATTACGTACCTATAGCCTAGCTAGTAGAAGAGATAAATCGCACCATGTGTTTCAATGGGTAGGTATCAAGAACTAGCATGTTGATGACGATAAATACTGCACAAGATTCGTTTCTATTTTTTATTTAAATAATTTTGTCTTATATATTTTAGTTCATAGGATTAATCTCGCTGGATAGTTATTAGTTTTATTCTTTCTTATCTTAGTAATAGTTCTCTGGCCGGGTTGATTCATTACCAATTTAGAACTCTTTTAGTTTAGGTTTTGTTTTGGTGCTAGTCCAATATAAAACTAGTCTCGTTTATTGGTTGAATTTTGATGAAGGTTTGAAGAATTGATTTTTTTTTATTGTTCAATACAATTATGTTTTTCAGAATTCATATATATAATGACCCGATGCAAGAAAATACAAAACACTTAAATATAATTATACCACAAAATGAATGATTACTTTGCCACAAGCTAAAAACTCTAAAATAGCATATATTTTTGAAACGAAGTGGAGTATATAATAAATTGATAAAAATAGACCTTTCACCATAACACCATTTAATTATTACACTATAATCTTGGTTCAAAATGATACCTTAATTTGGCTCTAATTATAAAAATAATGCCAATTCTTATAAAATGTGAACTTAAAAAAAAACGCAGAGAAATGAACACAGAGAAGATAATTGCGTATATAATAGTAGTATTAAATATGAAATTGCATGTGGCAACCTCGATTTTAAACGAGGCGCATGTTACTGAAATTAGATCTAAATCGGGTTTAGTATAATTTCCATGTTGATTGGCAATGGAGCAAGCTGGATCAGTACTACACTCATCATCACAAAATATATTTATTAAAATTTAATTAATCAAGAAAACCATGCTTCTGCTACCCTTTCTTTGACTATTTTTCACTTGTTGAATTGTGTTATAATCTCAACGGTCATCAAAGATTCAGACAAAATCTTCTTTGATTTTTCTCATTACATGTTCCCATAAATAGTTGATATTAAAGATAATAATTGATGTAAAAGAGTACTTTTTTTTTCTTTTTTTTTTTTTAAGTTGGGGGAAGAGGTTGATACGTCTTGAATTGAAGACATTTTCTTTACACGTACTATTAGGGGTCTGTATTGCTTGGGCATCCCAAAGAGAACTAAAAAATGTTTTTCTTTAATTATTTATTAAGAACAGAAGTGGTAGGCAGGAATAAAATTAGGTGAGAATGAAATGAATCTAACAATGAAATGTAATATAATATTTTTATAAATTAATCTGTGAATATAATATTTAATTTGTTAATGTAAAGATAAATGTGGATAATTTTGTCAAAAGAAAAAGTATAAAAATGATTTCTGGATCATTAGGAATACATAATACAATGAGGGTGGCTAATCCAACTCTAGGAATGAAGTTTCCCACGGTAATCATTGTATTAGTTATTAAATGAGATTAACAACGGGGTGAAAACGATAATTGCATTCTAGCCTACCTGCAATATCCTAAGAGGAAAAAAAAAGTACGCTAATCGAGTTATTTTCTAGGGATGAAAATAGGTCAGACTATCCTACAGAGACCTACAATTCGTGCTGCATTAGACACTTAGACCTACATAAGTCCGACCTACTTAGGGCGTCTCCCAAATCATAAAATTTCTGTGGAAATTCTCTCCAAAGGGAACGGCATTCAGTGCGCTATTTTAGGTGAGATGAGAGAGGGACGGTATATAGATAGTAAAAAATTTATTTTTTTTTCATTTTCTTTTTATGTTATATTTTATTTAGTGTTTTCTTTTATATTGTGTATGTTATTTGATATATTTTGTATTTTAAATAATGTGTTGTAATAAATATTAAAATTTATCATATATGATAAATTTAATTAAATACAAATGGTGAATATAAAATTAAATTAGATAAAAATTAGACAAATAATTAAACATACTAAAATGAATAAAAGTATACCAACAATAAAACAACATAAAAATACTAAAATAGATAAAAGCACATGAAATAAAAACATAAAAATTCAAGATGTTTGCACATTATTTTGTATTTTAATTTGGAGAATTAGAATATATTATTATGTAACTTTATGTTATTTTGTAATATTTTAATGAATCATATTTTTATTTTATATTAATTTAAATAAATTTTTTCTAAAAAAATATTTTAACAATTATTATGAAATTTTGAATTTAAGTATAGATATCTATTATATGTTATCAATTATAAAATAGTATTGTAAATGAAATAAAAGAAATATTATGGAATATTCTCTTTTAGTGTAGAATTATAGTGCAAACTGTTGGAGATGAAATAGAGAATTTGCTGCATTTTAGTGATAGTGATGTTGTATTATAGTGAAGATTGTTTGAGATGACCTTAGTAAATTGGCCACAATGAGGTTCTTTAGGAAGCCTCTTTACATAAATAGGCCAGACCTAGGTCTTTGAAGAAGTTCATCAAGTCTAATAGACCAGTCTATTTATGAAATTAAATAAAAATAATTATTTTTTATAAAATTTATTAATACACTTTGTTAATTAAATAATTAGTTTAATAAATATTATATTTATATTTTAACAAGAAGAAATATTTATATTTGTGAATTATTAATTGGATTTATCACTTGAAAAATTTATGAAAAATAAGTTATATGTATGTATACATTTTTTTAAAGTCTGGCTCATTTAATTAAATAGACCAGATCTAAACCTATATAAAAATATTAAATAGATAATAGGTCAGACCCAGACCTATTGATTGGGTCCAAATTTACACTTATAATTTTCAGTTTATGTTCTCTAGACAACTACTTAGGACCACACCCGCAATTGGACGGGGTCAATTGTAGACGCAATAAGCTTAACCCGAGTCGATCTCTCAAGGAAGACTTTATAGGAAAGAATTATCTAAAGACTACACATGCTTTCAACAAAACGACTAGAATACAATCTAAACATTCTAACAAGGGGGTTTGATGATGATTATGCTAGGAATTCAAAATAGACAATTAAGCAAGACAACTAAATGCAAAAACACAAATTAAATTAAGATTGGAGGAAATAAGTTGGATTAAGGTATTAGGGTGTAGATTCTCTCAATGGTTTTATCACTATGTTTTATTCAAGTTGATAATGCTACTCTCACAAATACGATAGACCCTTCCGATTAGTTTAACTTCAATTACTGTCACCGTCTATCCGTTAAACCTCTCTTAGCTATATCGTACAAGCAAGATTGACATATTAGGATTAGGAACCCCTTCCACCTAATGTCGAAGAAACCAATTTCCGGATTTAGATTCACAATCAAGACTCCTCTAAATCCTATCAATGTTCAAGTAGTGATCAAGTACCTAAGCATGAAAAAGCACGATTCCAACAACAACAATCAACAAGAACAAGCATAGATCAAAACCACATCGATCCTCTACCCCCTAATAGTAAGATTAGCCCATAACCATGCTCAAAATACCACAAATATCATAAAAGGATGTCATCTCATAACAAAATGAAAATAGCATATGCTTCTACAATATTCAATATCTTCCACAAGTTTGGGACAAACCCTTACAAATCATCCAAGAACTAGAAAGAAAATACCACAATGGAAACCTCCAAACGAGCTTAGCTTCCGCGAATAGCTCGTTGTCGACTTCTTCTTACCTCTTCTTCCTCTTCCTTAGTTTGCTTTCCTTTTTGTCTTCCTCTTCTCCTCCTCTCTTGAATGAGAGTGGTGATGGTGAAAAATGGTGTGTAGAGATTTAGTGTGTGTAGTGTGTGTGTAGAGAGAATGGATGTAGAATGGTAGAGAGGATGAAGAGAATGGTGTAAGAGTGAATGATGAATGGTGTTGATCCCCCAAAATCTATTAGATATGAGAGGGGGAGAGAGAGACGTAAGAGAGAGAGAGAGAGAATGTCATGGGAGCTGATGGTAAGGGATCCATTAATGAAGGGGATTTTGTGGAAGATTTTGTGCCAAAAAGTCGACTCTAGAGGTTTAGGTAATAATAAATTACAAGTTCTAGGAATTAAAAATGCGGCTCAAAAGAGTCCTTAAACTGATTTAATTAGAATCAGTTGGAACTGGAGTGAAAAGGAGGGGAATTGCAATATGGGGAAGAACTAGACCCGAGAGGGAGAGGGAGCAGTCCGCGCGCCGGCGGGCTGCAGGGCGCCGCGGGGGCAAGCGCCGCGGCGGGGGCTAGAGCGGCGGGGGCGCGAGGCTCTCGGCGTTTTGGTGCCCGCCCGCGCGGGTGTTTTTTCCTCAATTCCTTTTAGCAATCTTAATCTTCTTATTAAAACAATCCAACTCAATTATTCGATTTGCACTTGCCACCTAATTGCCGTAAACTACCTGCTTTTATGATTAAAAGCTCAAGCATTGCAATACTTGGCATAATCCACCATTAGAGCAATAAATACAAATAAACACATAAAATCAACACATAACCATATGAAATCAGACAAAATAAATACTAAACACAATAAAATAAATAAATTAAAATGACACAATTAGACACTAAACAACTCCCCCACACTTAGCTCTTTGCTTGTCCTCAATCAAATAAGAAATTAAAAATATGAAGCATGAAGGAAATATTCACAAGGTGATCATGTAATCGACAATTTGCATGGTGCCCACAAAAGTACTCATTATCCAAGAATGTGAACACAATATCTTATCAAGTGAATTGCTTGTCCTCTCAAGTCTAGGAAAAACACATTAGCCCAAATTCCATTAATTTACATCCCCACTAATCACATCCACATTTATTAAGATACTTCATTAAGCGACAAACGGGATTGCAAACACAGGACAAGGATCATTAGGTCAAATCATCGAGCATAACCGAGCTTCCTAATGTGGTTTCCCATACTCATCATGCAACACGTCAAATGATTGACACACACATGAGAGGAGTAGAATCCGGAATGCAATCCTATTTATTTAAACACATTCATGGGGGTATGGATCAAAAATCACAAGGTACAACCATAAGGAGGACATCCCTAGTGTCCTTGCGTGGTTTCCCATACTCATAGTCGAATAAATCAACTAGAGGAGTAGAGATCCTTATTTTCCCCCCCTTTTTTATGATTGTTTGTGTTTTTTTTATATCATAAATACAAGGATAAATGATTAAGGGGAGTAGTTTTCAAGAACAAGGCTAAGCATGCTTCCTATTCTTTCAAGAGCAAGACCCTTCAACGTTAAGCATCAAGTTGTGATCATATTCAAAAATAATTCATGCTTAAGAGTGACATCACGAAATAATTTCTTCATTCATGATCAACTTGAAAGTAATTCCTTGAAGATTCATATCAAAATTTTTTCAAATTTGACCATCGGGCAAGGCAAAATACTAAGAGGGAGAATCAAACCATACTTAGTAGATAACTAAAACAACTAATCATGCATATCAAAACCAACACAATTAACATAACTTCATCAACACCAAAATATTTAAGCAAAAACAACAAAATTCACTACATAACATAACAAGCTCTCCCCCACACTTAAAACATTGCATTGTCCTCAATGTATGAAAAACGAATGTAAGCAAAAGGGAGAAGGGAGTAGAGAACGTCACAATTTTGTAGAAAATCGGCAACGTGCGCGAGCTCCTACAAAACAACACTAGAAAACACCAACGGAAAATACGAACAATATATTACAAAAACAACGCATACGAACACGAAATAATACATATATAAAAAAACACAAAACATATGATTTACTGCTCTGGAGGTGGCGGTGGAAAGGATGAGGCAAGTGTCCAAGCGTCCCAGCTCGCTTGCAGTGCTCGAATGCCCTCCTTATGTCTATCGAGGTGGGTGCGCGACGGCGGGATGGTGCGCGGTCGTGGCTTGGTACTTAGCCAAAATTCACCTCCTTTCTCCATTACACTCCATCCTTTGCCCCTACGAAACAAACACCAAAAACAAAAAGAAACATAACACACAAAATAACATAAAATTGAAACGATAAACACCTAAAAATAAGAAAACCATGGGTTGCCCTCCCATGCAGCGCTCATTTTAACGTCTCGAGCTAGACATAGCCTCAGTTAGAGGTCATGGGGGTTCGTGGAGTGCGATGACTTTGTGCCCCTTGATTTGGATGGAACATTTCGTCCATGGGTTGAAAACCTCGAGTGCTCCACAAGAAAATGCTTCTTCAGTCATCGACTCCCTACTTTCTTTAGACATTGATTTTTCCGGGAACAACCTCTTGCGGGTATTGGGTACAAGATTTTGAAGCTCTTGGGCAACCTTCTTCCTCGAAGTGCATTTATCAGGGACTTTCTTTACTTTTTCCCTCTCAATTTCCTTGCACTCGCTTTCCGAGTTTCCTTCCTGTACAAAAACTTCTTCGGGCCCGGTATCAATAGCATCAAGGGAAGAACAATTTTTGATTATGGGGTTAGCAGGCATAAGAGGATCAAACATAGAGAAAGATACAGTTTCTCCAAAAATAGACATTTTCAATGTTCCATTTTTAACATCAATGAGGGTGTTTGTGGTAGCCATGAAGGATCTACCCAAAAGCAATGTGTATTCTTTCTCATTTTCTTGGACTTCCCCTACGTCTAAGACAACAAAGTCAACGGGGACTATCAACCCACCTACTCTCACAAGGATATCCTCAACAATTCCCTTGGGATATCTAATAGATTTATCAGCAAATTGTAGGCACATTGTGGTGGGTTTCAAGTTCCCTAACTCTAGTTGCCTAAATAAGGAGTAATGCATCAAGTTTATTCCTGCCCCCAAATCTAACATCCCACATATTTCCTTACCATTCCCCAAAGAAAGTTTAAGAGTAAAACCACCTAGATCACAGAGCTTTGGTGGTAGTTGTTGTTGTAGGATCGCACTTGCCACTTCGGACACCTCAAGCTTCTCATCCTCCAAACACTTTCTCTTCTTGGAAGCTAGTTCTTTGAAGAATTTGACATAGGCCGGCACATTGTTAATGACATCAAGGAATGGAAGGTTGACTTTCACCTTTGATAGGAGCTTATAGAACTCTTGAAATTGGGTGTCTTGCTTCTCATTTCTCAACCGGCTTGGAAATGGAAGTAGAGGAATGTAGGGATTTGTGGCCTTGTGGAGTATGGGCTTCTTCTCTTCTTTCTTTTCCCTTTTGCGCTCCTTTTGTTGTTGTTGAGGAGCCTCCTCTTCTTTTTCAAAGGGAACTTTCTTCAAGTTGGGCTCTCCAACCTTGTTTTCCTCAATGCCGCCACTTTTGAGCATAGTTATCGCTTGCACTTGCTCGGGCTGGCTTGGTAATTTTCCGCTCTTTAGCCGCTTGGATAGGTCACTCATCGTATCTGGAACTTGGCCCACTTAGATTTCAATCCGCTTAACAGAGGCCTCCACGGACTCGAATCTTTGTTGAGTGGCCTGCATGAAGGCTTGAAGTGTATCTTCTAAGGGCGGTCTTGGCGGTTGGTTTGGTTGGGCCGGATATTGTTGCGGCCTCGGATAAGGTGGAGCTTGGCCGTCTCCGGCTTGTTGAGGTGGAGGCGGTTGTTGTGGTGGTAGAGGTGGTTGTTGAGGTTGTCTCCAAGAGAAGTTTGGATGATTTCTCCACCTTGGATTGTATGATTGAGAGTATGGGTTGTAAGGTTGGCGTGGTTGGAATCCTTGATGGGCATGTACTTGCTCTTGGAGAGCATGGAAATGAGCTTCTTCACTTGACTCCGGCTCGATCGACCTTTGGCACAAGTTGACCCCATGGTCATACTCTCCACAAATCCCACAAGTCTCAACGGTCATCACTTGTTGGGGTGGTCTCTCGGAGGTTCGAAGAATCTCTACTTACCTTGTCAACTCGGCAAGTTGTTTCGTCACATCATAACTAGGGTTGGCTTCATTGACGGAAGCCCTCTTCCCCCTAGCACTCTTTTGTTGAGAAGTCGTGGCCATCATCTCATAGATGTTTGAGACCTCTTCGG
This sequence comes from Perilla frutescens, assembly GCA_026008535.1. NCBI lineage: Eukaryota > Viridiplantae > Streptophyta > Magnoliopsida > Lamiales > Lamiaceae > Perilla > Perilla frutescens. Next base: position 52,835,711 of record BRKX01000004.1, read on the forward strand.
CGGTCCGTCCTCCAATGTCTCCTCCCGATGCATTATCCACCATATATTGGAAATTTTGTGAAAGCCCGTCATAGAAGAATTAGTTGAGCAACTCGGGTGCGAGATGGTGGTGAGGGCATTGTTGTTGGAGACCTTGAAATCGATCCCAAGCTTCATAAAATGATTCACCCGGAGATTGGGTAAAGGTAACAATTTGAGCTCTCAAGTCTTGGGTCTTTTGATTGGAGTAGTACTTGGCCATGAACTTCTCGTAGACGGCATTCCAATTGGCCAAGGAGTTGGCCGGTAGGGACATGAACCATATCTTGGCTCGATCCTTCAAGGTGTAGGGAAAACACCTCGTCTTTAATTGATCTTTGTTCAAACCTTGTAGAGGAAAGGTTTGAACAACGGCATAGAACTCCCGGATGAAGTTCAAAGCATCTTCGGCCGGCATTCCGTAGAATGCGGGAAGTTGGCTAAAATGAATGTTCTTCAACTCGTAGTTCCTTGCGGCTTCACCAAGAAATATGCAAGAAGTCGACGCCCCAGTCACGGGACGAGCAAAGTCTCTCATGTTCCTAGCCGCATTAGCATTTTAGGGATTGTTGAGGGGGTTACCTTCCATCTCTCTTTCCCACTCGAACACGTCGAACACGGGGGCTAGTCTCTGATTGAGGCTTCGCCTCTCTAGCATACACAAACACAAACAAAATGGAGATCACACGCACCTTGCGGAAAGCGAGGTGAGACTAAACAATCATCAAAAGAAAATCAAAATAAAAACAACAATACAAACACGACATTTAAACAAGACCACTTTCACAAATACAAACAAATAACACAAAAGCAAATATAACACTAGAAAGACAATTCTTAAAAGCCCTCCCCGGCAATGGCGCCAAAATTTGATTGGGTCCAAATTTACACTTATAATTTCCAGTTTATGCTCTCTAGACAACTACTTAGGACCACACCCGCAATTGGACGGGGTCAATTGTAGACGCAATAAGCTTAACCCGAGTCGATCTCTCAAGGAAGACTTTATAGGAAAGAATTATCTAAAGACTACACATGCTTTCAACAAAACGACTAGAATACAATCTAAACATTCTAACAAGGGGGTTTGATGATGATTATGCTAGGAATTCAAAATAGACAATTAAGCAAGATAACTAAATGCAAAAACACAAATTAAATTAAGATTGGAGGAAATAAGTTGGATTAAGGTATTATGGTGTAGATTCTCTCAATGGTTTTATCACTATGCTTTATTCAAATTGATAATGCTACTCTCACAAATACGATAGACCCTTCCGATTAGTTTAACTTCAATTACTATCACCGTCTATCCGTTAAACTTCTCTTAGCTATATCGTACAAGCAAGATTGACATATTAGACTTAGGAACCCTTTCCACCTAACGTTGAAGGAACCAATTTCCAGATTTAGATTCACAATCAAGTACCTAAGCATGAAAAAGCACGATTCCAACAACAACAATCAACAAGAACAAGCATAGATCAAAACCACATCGATCCTCTACCCCCTAATAGTAAGATTAGCCCATAACCATAATGCTCAAAATACCACAAATATCATAAAAGGATGTCATCTCATAACAAAATGAAAATAGTATATGCTTCTACAATATTCAATATCTTCCACAAGTTTGGGACAAACCCTTACAAATCATCCAAGAACTAGAAAGAAAATACCACAATGGAAACCTCCAAACGAGCTTAGCTTCTACGGATAGCTCATTGTCGACTTCATCTTGTCTCTTCTTCCTCTTCCTTAGTTTTCTTTCCTTTTTGTCTTCCTCTTCTCATCCTCTCTTGAATGGGAGTGGTGATGGTGAAAAATGGTGAGAAAATAGTGTGTAGAGATTTAGTGTGTGTAGTGTATGTGTGTAGAGAGAATGGATGTAGAATGGTAGAGAGGATGGAGAGAATGGTGTAAGAGTGAATGATGAATGGTGTTGATCCCCCAAAATCTATTAGATATGAGAGGGGGAGAGAGAGACGTGAGAGAGAGAGAGAGAGAGAGAGAGAGAGAGAGAGAGAGAGAAATAATGTGATGGGAGCTGATGGTAAGGGATCCATTAATGAAGTGGATTTTGTGGAAGATTTTGTGCCAAAAAGTCGACTCTAGAGGTTTAGGTAATAATAAGTTACAAGTTCTAGGAATTAAAAATGCGGCTCAAAAGAGTCCTTAAACTGATTTAATTAGAATCAGTTGGAACTGGAGTGAAAAGGAGTGGAATTGCAACACGGGGAAGAACTGGACCCGAGAGGGAGAGGGAGCAGTCCGCGCGCCGGTGGGCTGCAGGGCGCCGCGGGGGCAAGCGCCGCGGCGGGGGCTAGCCCCGCGGGGCCTTCAGCGCGGCGGGGGCGCGAGGCTCTCGGCGTTTTGGTGCCCGCCCGCGCGAGTGCTTTTTCCTCAATTCCTTTTAGCAATCTTAATCTTCTTATTAAAACAATCTAGCTCAATTATTCGATTTGCACTTGCCACCTAATTGTCGTAAAATACCTGCTTTTATGATTAAAAGCTCAAGCTTTGCAATACTTGGCATAATCCACCATTAGAGCAATAAACACAAATAAACACATAAAATCAACGCATAACCATATGAAATCAGACAAAATAAATACTAAACAAAATAAAATAAATAAATTAAAATGACACAATTAGACACTAAACACCTATCTTTGCTAAGTTAGGTCCATACCTTCCAAGCCAAATGTGACCCACCCTGATCTATTTCTATCTTTATTTTTTCCATTCCCTAAATATGGAAATCGTACGTTGAATTTTTCATTTAATTAATAAGATGCATGATACTCCATTTGTTTCAAAATGCATGTTGTTATAAAATTTTTAATATTTTGTCAATGTATTTATATTTTAATATATTTTCACATTCTTTCTTCCAATTTTAGCCTTGCATATTTTTTAGAAAGAGAGAAATCATTATTCATTTCTTTCCCATACATTTCATTTTGGCAATAACTCCTATCAGACTTTGAAACCCAAAATTGGGCCTATCAGACATATCAGACGGGTCGGATCTCGGGTCAACGTGTGGGTCAACCCTGACCCGACCTGCACCATCCCCCCAAAAAAAATGGTAAAATGCAATATCAATCTTTATACTAAAACGTACCATTTAAAGGGCAAAAAGTACCAATTGTATCATTAAATAGTAACTGGTCTCCTACTTATTTTTTATGAGTTTCGGGTTCATTTTGTGTTTTTTAGGATTTTTTTGGGGTGTTTTTAGGGGTTCATTTTGTGTTTTTTAGGGGTTCATTTTGTGTTTTTTAGGGGAGGGGGGTTGGGGTGTTTTTAGGGGTTTATTTTCTGTTTTTTAGGGGTTTTTTTGGTGTGTTTTTAGGGGTTCATTTTCTGTTTTTTAGGGGGTTTTTTGGGGTTCATTTTGTGTTTTTTAGGTTTTTTTTTTTGGTGTTTTTAGGGTTTTTTTGGGAGGTGTTTTTAGGGGTTCATTTTATATTTTTTCCCAATCATCATTTTCATTTGTTTCGAAAAATTAAATTCATTGTCGAGCGCAATGCACAAGCCCACATGTTAGCGTCGGGCGAGTGCATTGTGCGAGTCGCCGAATTTAAAAAAAGTCATTCACTTTTTAATTTTAGGGTTCATTAAATAAATTTTAGAATATATATATATATATATATTGATATTTATTTTAAAAAATTAAATTCATTATCAAGCGCAATGCACAAGCCCACGCGTTAGCATCGGGCGAGTGCATTGCGCGAGTCGCCGAATTTAAAAAAAAAATCAAAGTCTATTAAATCAATTTTAGGATATAAATTTACATGTATTTTAAAAAATTTAATTAAGTCATTTCAATTTTTAGGATTCACTAATTGTATTTTAGGGTATACAATTTGAGGGGAAACATAAAAAAGAAACTGAAAAATAAAAAAAAAAAACAGAAAAAAATAAAATAAAAAAAATAGGAAAAAAAATTCAGAAAAAATCGAAAAAAAATAGCAGGCGCGTGTGGTACACGCGCCTGCCCAATTTTTTTATTTTTTTTTTAAACTGGGCCGGATCGGTTCGATTTGATGGGCCGGCCCATCAGTCTAGTATACAGGAGAGTTGCCCTTTCATTTTTGGGTCCAATTGGATCATATATTCAATGAAATTATCATCTCATCTTACCTCTTTTTTTTTTACACGACATATCATATATCTGTGCACAAAGCAAATCTAATAGACCACAAATAATTATATTATATAATTAATGGCCGAATTTAACCCAAAATGAAGGTTAGACGAGTGATTTACTTAAATGGTTTTATTTTAATGTTTGAATTGAACACGAGTGAATCTCGAATTCGAGACATCTCTATTTACAAAGTGATATCTCTTTAGTGGGCCTACAGTCATTGTACTTGTCTATTATTATAGGCCCAGTAAATTTGAGCTTGCCTCAGAAAGCCCATTGTGGTCGTAATCTTATTTTCACGAACAATGAGTAAGTAGGGTTTACAGCCTTTTAAAAAGCCCAAGGCTTTAATTCGTTAGAAATATGTCGTGCTAGTGTTCAAAATTCTCCGAGTTAATTACACTTCACAACCTAAGATTTTAGCGAAATTTCGGAAGTCCCGAACTTTAAATAATTAAATTTTAGAGCTTAAATTTTGAAAATTGTAGCAAATCTAATATGTGAGTAAAAATTCGACCGAAAAGTGACGTAGTTTCGATGAGGTAGAAAAAAAAGATTTCCACCTCATTTTTTCTATTTTGTGTTGAATTCACACAAGAGGGATATTGGTGAGACATATCATTTTTCTGTTATTGAATTTTGACTCTCATATTAGATTTAGAGTAGTACAATTTTTTAAATTAAGGTATTAAAATGTAATTACTTGAAGTTCATCACATTTTTTTGGAATTTTGTTAAAAGTTCATGTTAGGAAGTGTAATTAACCCAAAATTTCCTCTCTCGACTCTTACCTCATACTTAAAAAAAAAACTTCGAAGTTTAGACATATGGATAAATCGCGTAATAAAACTAAAAGAAAAAAAAAATCCAACATACAACAAAATGGAAATGCAAAGCTTACAAGAAATTGTAAAATATAATACTAAAAATAACTAGCTAATTAAAGTCATAAACAAAATTTAGATGGATACGTATTTCTGATGTGTATAAGGAGTTTATGTGCGTTACATAAATGACACTTCTTAGAAGTACAAAAAAATTAAAAATAAATAAATAGGACATCAGCATGATTTTATTAAAATTATATAAAAAAAGTTTAAACAATCATAACTTTCTCATTTTAATTGAATTTACACAAATAATATATCAAATTAAAGGTCTTTTCATGAGCTTTCATTTACGACGCGTGTATATTTTTAGATGAAAAAATACAAAATAATCATTTTTCCTTTATATACAAGCTCTTTAAAATTCTTAAAAAGTAGTTATAAATCTTAATTGAAATGTAACAAACCCTAATTGTGATTAATAAATCTTAATTTGGATGTTATAAAATCTAAAAATCCTAAACCCTAAAAAATATACCCTAAAATTGAATTAGTGAACTCTAAAATTAAAGTGAATTAATTTAATATTTTTTATTCGACGACTTGCGCATTGCACTTGATAATTAATTTTTTGAAATATATATATACCTTAAATAGAATCAATGAACCCTAAAATTAAAATGAATTAATTTAACTTTTTTAATCTGGCGACTAGCGCAGTACATTCGCCCCATGCTAACGTGTGGGTCTATGCGCTGCGCTTGACGATTGATATTTTGAATTAATTATGGACCTTAATTGAGATTAATAAACCTTAATTAGGATGAAATGACACTCTTATAAATTTAGTAGGGTGATACTTTTTAGTGTAATGAGTGATACTTTTTGTGCTATTTTTTGGGGGCGGGAAGGGTTTGACTAGGATGGCTTGACACATGAGTTGATCCGAACAAATAAAATTATTTACACATAATGAATGTAAGTTTTTGTCTAACTCCTTATGTGTATTATCCAATCCGAAGTTATTTAAATAAAGAATATTCTACAATATGACAATCCAGTATCTTTGTTGTAACAAAAGTGAATATCTATGTTCTCCAATTCATTTGATTTTGATTTTATAAGAATTTGTAACTTTACTATAGTCAAATATGTAATAATTAAGGGATCAACATCCACACCCCCTTAATCATTCACCATTTTTAGTGATTGATCATGATATTTAAGCATAAAGCATGCAAAAGAAAAGAAAATTAAAAAAAAATCTTTAAACTTAGCTCTGAAAAATTAGCTAATGTTAATTACTGTTTAAGCAACTTGACATCAAATTATATTATATAGTATTTAAATCTAATCAATTGTGGGCTTCACCATTTTTCTATGTTGTTTGAGTTTTAAGTTTCATATACAAGAGACAGATGAGAATCATTCTTGCATGGGAGGGACAGAAGCAGAAAAAATAAGGCAAGTTCTGCATATCTCTTACATGGAAGTCCTTATATCATTCTTTTTATTCTTCTTCTTCCTCTTCTTCATCTTCGTCTTTCTCTTCATCTCCAACGTGAATCAGTAGCATGTTCGACTTGATTTGAAGAAAGGATCACGTCGTTGGGAAGATTACAGCGTGTTGCCCATCATTAGGCCCTTCCCTTTTAGGAGCAGAGACATGTATAATGATATCCATGTTGATCCACAGGCAAAATTTTAGGCAAATTGGAGTTGCTTTTGAGTCAGAAATATATCATGAAAAAGAGGTGTTTGCTTCACAACCCAGTTTTAATGATGAACACTTTATACATGCAGCAGAGTTTAAGGCTAAAAAATTCAAAATTTTACCAAGATTTAGTCTTTTTAGGCTGAAATCTTGATTGTAGTAGAATGACAGTGTAATGTGCACAACTTTATCAGATTCATTTATAGGAAGCAGAATAGAAGAATAAGAATTGGATTATGTAATAAAAATCAAATAGCCTTGAAATTTACAGGAGAGACGTGTAAAAAAATGTAATAAAAAGATTGGAATATCCCTAAATAACCATTCAAAATCTGCACATATTGAGTCCTATACAGCTTAATATAAGCTTTACTTATTGAGCTTATTTGCCTCTTTATGAACTTGAAAAAGTAGGCTTGATGCAAATCACACAATGATCATCAATCAATCTATCTATAATGCTCCCTTCTTCAATCTTTAATCTACTACTCTTGCTATTCCACAAGTGCACCCCATAAGTCGACCCGTTGAGCTGTCGGATCTTCTCCACGACCCATTTCTCACCCACTCGATCACTAGGCCGGGTAAAAAACCCAGTCACCTTCATCCAGTCGACCGGGTAGAAAGCCATTGGTGACAAGACTGTAAAGTTGATGAAATCCTCCGTTTTGGCCACTTTTTCAACCACTCTAGAGACTAAATATGGCCCATTATGACCCCAAATGTTGCCATCAAAAGTTGAAGCAAATTCCTCCATGAACTTGTAAAGAAGTGGATGACTTCTGTCAAAAACAAGAGCTGCATTGTTCAATCTCGTCCAATTTCCAAATAGGTCAACACTCTGTGCACCAATGGAATTCCTTAAACTAGACAAATCTTTCAAGATTATGAAATCAGTGTCCAAATAAACACCTCCATATTTGTACAAAACTGCAAGCCTAATCAGATTTGAGAGATTTTGAGGCAGGGGAATTTCCCCTGGCTTCTTGACCCCATTCTTGATTTCTCCTAACCACCTCTCAGCAGGAGTGTTCTTGATCATGTCCCACAAGTCCGGAGTCATTGCTCGAACGCGAAAACCGCGCTCGATCAAGGGCTCCAAAATCTTGAACCCCTCTCTGGAATCCATGGTTTCAGACAGGATGATCAAACAACATGAGGGGTTTGTTTCGAACAACGTTTCCAACCCGAAAAACTCCCTCTCTCCAAATGAATTCACAGGTGAAATCCACGTCATGAACACTTGAACTTTGCATTGATTACTGCTGAAGAACTCCCTAGCTCTTGAATCGAACCTTCTGCTCGAATCAGATTCCTCGAATATTCTCATTTCTTCGGGCTTGAGCTTGAGCTTGAACTTGTTTTCGGGCCGGCGAAGGATTTTCTCTTCTCTTCCTGCAACATCATCTTCTGCTGATGTGATTTTGAGCATCGTCCGCCTCTGAAGAAGATTGCGATGATTGCTGAGATTATCGAAGGCGTCGAACTGAATCATCGGAACACTCGAAATCATGCTGTCGGCGAAGATTATAACCAAGATGATCAAGGCGAAAGTGATGGTGGAAAATATGTTCAATTTCACATGCCAAAACCTCAAGGAATCCAACATCTCACCCTATGATATGATACCGCAAGAGAAAATTAAAGAAGAGGAAATTTGCTTTTCAATTCCTAGAAAAGTGAAATTTGCTTATACTGAATGAGAAAAAGATTAGGATTATTATTATTATATGTAAGAAAGATTTGTATGAAGAGATGAATTCTTGATTAAGAAGGGGTTTTGGAGTTGTGAATGATCAAATAAAAAAAAAAAAAACTGGTTTGTGAGAAGTTTTAGCGACTATGGAAGAGTTCAAACACACATATGATATGTTTGGATGGCGATTGGAGACTTTTCTTTAAGGGTAGAGGTGTGTTTGTGAAAAAGTAGTATAATTATATTGGTTGAATCATGCATGGGGCCTGAGACTTTGGATTTATTTTTATTTTATTTTATTTGGTAAGTAGGCAGGTTTATAGGATTTTTTTTTTAGATTTATTATAATTAAGGTGAATGTTGTTTGGCCTAATAGATATTGGATAAGATCCTCTAGTCCGAATTTTGTATGTGAATCGTGTTTTAATATTAATAATTATGTAATTTTAATAATATTTATAATAAAAATAAAATTATTTTTATTGTTAAGAATTATTTTTTAAAAAATTATATATATATATCATAATTTTGAAATAATTAACCCTAATTATCAATTATATTAACTAAAAAATGAAATTAAACTAAAAAAAAAAATTAAAATTGAAGAAAAAAAGGTTAAAAAAACTAATAATTTTAATGTTGGACAAGGTTGAAACACATATGTTGAAATAGATGATTTCATGTGGATAAAAGTTCCTTTCATGGAGGAAATTTTTTTTAGATCTCTATTTCCTAACCCGTGAAGGAAAAATCTTTTTATTTAGATACACACACATAATTCTTAATTGTATATGTCGTTTTAAATTCGTGGCTGTCACTCTATGATCTGGAGGTAAAGTGTCGGATAATTTGGTTTGATTTTAATGAATAGAATATAATGATAATTTCGCACAATTGGATTAATTATTTCTAAAATTGACAGATTATGCATCTTAATTACCTTGTTGATTTTATCATATTGTGCGTTTGGTGATTAAATTTTGGGCTCATTCTCTTCTATAAATTAAATAAATTGATATATAGGAAAGCATCTTAGGCTACGATGATTAATTATAATGAAAAGGATAAAATACTTAATAGTGTTACCTTACAAACACAAAATTAAACAAAATTAGTTGAATTGCATAAGGCAAGGCGATTTATATAAATAAAAGAAAAGAAAAACCGACCACTATTTTAGTGTGTATTACCGTTATTGTTTATTATTCAGATACTAATTGCACATTTCTGTAAAAGTTTGAATTTATCTGTTGACAATTAATTAATAAACGCCACATTCATTATAATTTACCAATTGTATTGTGTTCAAATTAATTTGAAATATTTAAACTTTTGAATGTATAAAAGATAATTACGATACATATATCCGGTGGAAGCTCAAACTAGGCGTTGTAAAACCCCATCCAATTTTATAACAGCTACAAAATCTAGAGTGTGTGTGTGTATATATATATTTCGATATATTTACACTATTTTAACAATCATTTCTAAGAAACATAATTTATAATTATATTGTTTCATTGGACATATATTTTCCAGAATTATTCACCCTCTTCATACTATACCCACCATATGTATATGGGGCCGTAAATGACTAATTGAGTCAAGTCGAGTGAGCATACATTTATTCTAACTTTTTTGAAATGATTTCGAGCTTTATGAAATATGTCTGAACTTGTTTAATTATCTATCGAGTTAAATTCAAATGACTTTTAATAGAGTCAAACACGAGACGAGCTCGATTAGTTTGATATTTTTAATATTTGTTTGCTCCATTTTTACCCGGAGCTTTATTTCGTATTGAATTAAACATGAAATTTTGTTCAAATTTGTTTGATATGCTTATCAAATCAAAGTTGAAAGGAACTTTTGACGGGATGAAATCGTTGAACCATAATATTTTTTTTAAAATTGAAAATTAATTATAACATATTGAACCATAATCAATATTTATTAACAAAAAAATTGAATTTAAATTCTAATTATGAAAAAATCAACCATAATAATGAATTATTAATTAAAAAATAATAGTTAAATATTAAAAAATAATTATATAGCATAATTGAGAAAAATGAACCATAATTAAAAATTATAAAATTAAATAATTTTTATAAAAATAATTATAAAATTATAAATTCAATAGTGTAACTTGAAGATGTCACACTAATAGTGCAATAGAGGATTTAGTGTGATTTTTAACAACGATTAGTCGATTATGAATCGAGTATTGAGTTATTTAATTTAATTTAACATATGTCCATGTTATTGCTTTTTTTTTCCCCTTTTTATATACATATATAGGAAACACTTTTATTACTGTTGGAATTAGCCAAGCCTATAGGGACAACGTTCTTGAAACATTTTTTGGGGGCAATTACGGTATTTTAAATAAAATTTATGACGATCGATACATGTTGTAGTGCTGGTATCCCATGTGTCGTAAAATCACTTTCCCGATGTTAATGTAATGCTCCAGTTGATTGCAATCAAAATCATCATCAATTTTCCCCTAAATTAAATAAAAAATAAAACATATATACCATATCAATTTCGTCTATTACTTATACTGCTTCCAAAAAAGAAAATTATTAGCTTTCTTTTAATAAATCCTTTGCAGGTTTCTCTTTCTTTGTCATAAGTTGCCCCTAGTTGACATAACATTTTAAATTTGGCATTAAAAACCAAAATTCATATTAATTCGTATATAATTCATAATATTTAAATTAATTAATCCTTTAAAAAATGACTAATACATTTTCAACTCGTAAAATATGGGGCAATGACCTTCAAATTTAAAGGCCAGCGTAAAAATGGGGGTTCAAGAATTCCACCACCATCTTTTTCCAATGAGACCTATCTCTGGTGAGACCGCCGCATAGATGGGACGCGCCTCTTTTTTCCTTTTCTTTTATAGATTTTTTCTCAAAAATATATATTCTAAAATTAAATGGTGTGCAGTTCAACGTTCGTAATATTTTTTTTTAAATAAGTATATAAATCCTAAAATAAAATTACTGAATTATAAAACGAAATCTTGGCGCTTCGCGCGGTACACTCGCCTGCGCGTTAGTTAATTTATTCAAAATAAATATATATTCTAAATAGGATTGATGAACACTAAAATTAAAGTGAATTAATTTATATATATTTTTATCTGGCGGCTCGCACACGTCCAACGCTAATATATGAGTTTATGCACTGCGTTTGATAATTAATTTTTTCAAATTAATTATAAACTCAAATTGAAATTAATAAACTCTGATTGACATGAAATAAAACATTTTTAAAAAAAGTTGATGGCTCATGGGCTACACATGTTTTATAATTGAGGCTCATGTCTCTCTCTCTCTCTCTCCCCCTCATGCAGGGTATGATTCGTATGAACAAAAAAAATCCGATAACATCAGATGCTTAATGGTTTATATAAATATTAAATGAGCCAGAAAAACTTCTTCACGCAAAGATCCAAATTCACCCTAATTAATTACCGTTTCTTCAAATTCATTTGTATATAAGAAGACAACCACACAAATCCATATTTGTTGGATCTCTCTATTTATTCGTAGCCCTACTTTTCAATAAATTAATTTGTTCATTGTTTCTCATTCTTCTATTCCACTAAATTTATTTTATAAAAATGGTGTTCCCCCGGTAATGGAAAATCATGCTAAGATTTACTTTAAAATAAAATAAAATTAAGATCGTGTTTGGCAATATGTTAAATAATACATTAGGTAACGGATTGATTAAATTAATTTAAGCTAAAACAAACGCGTTTAGACGCGCAAGTTGGTTACTTGCTCCTTTTGACCAGGGCTAAAAGGTCACTAGTCAACTCCATTAATATTTATTTATATATAAATTAATAAATGTTAAAATATTTATTTCCGACAGAATAAGAAAATTTACTCCGATCCCTCTCCTCCAATATAAAGTTTCTGACTTCATCTCTCATCATGATTCTTTCAATACATTCTAATTATCACGCTCTTTGTTGGGTCTCACACCTAATCACTCTATCGAAATTAATTAATCCGCCAATTCATACCACATTCAGCAATCTTTATCGCTCTCATTTTTTTTAGCTCCAGCAATCTTTATCTCTACTTTACCACCAAACACTGAATTTTAGGTTATGTTCCACACTCTATTTTTCCTATCATTTTGTAGTGTGAACTACAGTTTTATATAATAATATTTGTTGTAATTTTTTACGGATAATGTAATTAAGAGAAATGGGGGAATTATGGATGAAATGAGAGAGAATTTCAGAGAAGAAAACAAGAAGGAAATTGAGTTTAAAGTTTTTCATATATCACAATACGGCAGTAGAGGAATATATATCCCTCAACCTGGTACCACAACAAAACCCTAATACAACCATATGCTAGAAGATAACATAACATAAAACATAACATAAAAATATTTAATAAAGTTCAGCTCCTCAATTCAACTTCAGTCACTATTCTCAGCCCACTTGTTCCCATGGCCCAACTGGCTCGAGCCCACTTCATCAACCTTGGAATATTCGACCCGTCCCATATTACCCGAATCCAAGACTTCATGGTTAGAATCAGTCGTGAGCCCTAATTTCGCAAAGATTGGATTTTTATCTCCTGCACCACAGTCTTCTCCCTCCTCCTTCTCAGTAGCCTTCAGATCTATGACAATATCCCCCAGTTGAGATGATTCTCGTCCCTGAGAATAAAAAGACCGAAACTTGTGGTGAAGAAATGAGTCATCCTCCTAAGTACCACGATCTGCATCAGAATTATGCCAGAGGATTAAGGTTTGGGGAATTGCGACTCCCTTTCGAAGAAGAGACCTGTGAGACAGAGCTTGCAGAGGAGCAACTGGAAAATTCACCGTCGTCAGTTGCGATGAGTAGATCCTTTGCAGGTAAATGTTTCTTTCCTATGAATTTTTTGAGCAACGAAATGTGAAACACGGGATGGATCTTCGTTGTAGGCGGAAGATCCAACTTGTAAGCCACTGGACCAATTTTCTCTAGGATAGTGAAAGGTCCATAAAACTTAGCAGATAGTTTTAGGTTCATGCGAAGGGCAACATAGGTTTGACGAAAGTGCTGTAATTTTAGGTAAACTTGCTCCCCTACCTCAAAGCTTATATCCCTTCATCGTCGGTCAGCATACCACTTCATTCGGCTCTGTGCCTGTATGAGGTTCTCTCGCAGAGACTGCAACATCTGTTGTCATTGTTGCAGGAGGTAACATAAGTAGAAATTGAGAGCATTGGGGTGGAACACCGTATAAGGCTTGGTAAGGAGTACACTTGAGACTAGTGTGGCAATTTGTGTTATACCAGTACTCAGCTAGGGGTAGCCACTGTAGCCAGTGTCTGGGGCTAGAACTAGTCATGGACCTTAGATACCCCTCCAGACATTGATTTAGCCTCTATATTTGGCCATCTAATTGAGGATGGTAAGCATAAGTCATTTCAAGCTTGACCCCAATCAACCTGAATAGCCCCTTCCAAAAGGAGCTAGTAAAGATGGTATCTCTGTCTGTAACTATGCTTACAGGTGGGCCATGTAGCTTATATGTGTTATCCAGGAACAATTTTGCTACTGACTCGGCTGAGTAGGGATGGGATAAATGGAGAAAGTGGCCAAATTTTGTGTGTCTGTCTACAACAACTAGTATAGCATTTTTGCCATTTGATTTAGGCAACCCCTCCACAAACTCCATTGAAATTTGTGTCAAAAATGCTGAGGTATAGGTAGTGGTTGAAGTAATTCAGGATACAACCCATTATTAGATTTGTGTCTTTCGCACAAATCACATTCATGTACCCACTTTGCCACATCAGCCAACTAGACCAATAGAAAACACCCTTAACCCTCATATATGTTCCATTAGTTTCAGAATGTCCACCATAGGCTGAATTGTGCATGGCAGCCATAATATGAACTCTAGAACCCCCCACACTGCCAATTCCCAGTCTACCCTTATATCTGATCAGCCCATCCGTGACTTGAAATTCTGGGTAGCAATCTGCCTCAAGAAGCTTAACACTCAATATTTTAGAGAAGTAGTGTCGAGCCCAAATTTTTTTTTTATTAATTTGCGCTATTCTAATTATTATTTGGAGCATGATATTAATTGTTTAAGTCCTATAAGTCGCGCCTATAGTAAAAAGTAACGTATGTGGATCATGTTCGTAAATGCGTTTCATTTTTTTTATTTATTATTATATTTGTTTTTTTTAAATGTTGAAGTGATATTTTATTGATTTTAATAAATTCATTTCAGATTTTTAGAAAAGCCCACAATTCCTCATAGTTAAAAATTATTTTAGCCCAAACTTATGTTTTCTCTAGCCCAAACCATAAGCCCATAGAGATTAGGGCACAAGTTCGTCTCTTTCTTCATAGCAAGGGAAATGTTTTGACTTTGAGATTTATTCCAGAAATACTACTCGCTATTTCCAGCCAAGAACCCCATAATCATGGGGAGAAATCGCTCTTGATATCATTCCATCCATATAGATGCACTAAAAACCCTAGTTTCAGTAGTATAAATAGATGTCCTCCCACCATTCTTCCACACACTCACCAAAACAGAAAAATAGTAGAAAAGAAAAGTTCCATCTTCTTCGAGCCATTGTCTGTTTTCCGTTTCCGAAAGGTACCGTTCCTAAATTCTTGCGAAATGAAACTATGAGATTTCTGTTGTCTTCATGTGTTCTCATAGTTTACGTGTTCTGAGAAGAAAAATAGAGTTTTAAAAGCTATAAATCTAAAGTTTACCAATTCTGAATAGCCTACAGTGACCCTATATATAGGTATATGTATATATATATATCTGTTGTATGTGATTGATTTTGTGGACATGATTTGAAAACTCCCCTCAACATTCCTACTCATGAGACCCAGCAAATGAATTTAAAGCATATGATCTTGTCTTCACATGCCCACTTATCACACACACACACAATTTACGTTGGTATAGTTGTAGGTTTGCATGTGCTTTTCTCTCTCTACACACACACACACAGATATATATATAGATATATATATATATATATATATATAACATAGCTTTCTCACACAATCACATTTGTCTATATATATATATGTATAAGCGTGTGTATATATATATATGAATATGCATGATTTTTTATATAGATATGTGATATATATATATACATATATTCTTTCAGTAGTACATATGTATATATATATTATTTTGTATGCCTTTCAGATTTAAACAAGTGCATTTATACGTATAAGAACTTTTTTTTTAAAAGCTATGTTATTTTAAAGCATTAAGTTATTTATGTATCATTAATTGATTATTATTTATATTAGGCGGTGCGCGTGGACATAATTAATTTGACAAGTCAAGATTAAGGTGGGGATCATATATGTTGAAATATTTACGGTTATCTCCTTTATATTTTGTACAAGTTATGTTAAAATTATAGTATAAAGTCTTCTAAACTATAAAGTACCGAGACTTCGAGACTATAAAGTACGGAGTCTTTTTTACTATAAAGTATTGAGCCTAAGGGCTGAATCAGAAACACAAATTACAAAATTTGGTTTACAAACCAAAGATTTTATCTCTTCACATATTTACTTGTTAAATCTATAGTTGGATAATGTAATTTTTCCCCACTGAGTCTAAAGGAACTCACCCCATTCTTTTACCCTTTTCAGAAAATGGTTCAGGCGATGTGTGATGGACAAGATGCAATGGCGGTGGTTGCCTAGTCTAATAATAAATTCAAGAATAAATTTTGAGACATTGTTATTTTCCATGTTTTCCGCTTTTATCTTTAAAATTTTGATGTTGCATTTATTTTGATAACTTTATTGGGGTCCTGATTTTATGGAATTAATTAATGAATAAAGTATGGTTAACGTTTCCTTAAAACTTATGAGTTTAATAAAATTTTAGGGCGTTACAGATTGGTATCAGAGAATGTCCAGTTCCTACATACTAAAAAAAATTATATATAAGTAAGAAGTAAGATTTTGACCATCATCGCATTCGCCACATCGTCCTGAGAAGAGGTAAAGTTATTATTTATGCATGATTATGTGAGTTGTATGTTATATTATTTTATAGCCGCAAGTTTTATTATAGATGGTGAGAACAAAGAAAACTGCAAGGATAAGCATATGGGGTCAAGCCCCAGGGCGTGTATTAGCTAGTAGAGAGGAAGACCTCAAGGATCACTTAATCGATAAGTTCTTGTATCTGACTTGGGATGACATGGCCCCAGAGATGCAATTGCTAAAAATACAACACCTTTGGAAAAAGATGGAGCAAGCTGGGTGCGCCATAAATCTAGCTAATGCGATCAAGAAAGTTCATTCCATGATCACCTCTCCTCTCATTAAGTTTTGCACCTCAGAAGCTAGAGATGACCTTACCATGGTGATACAGACAAGGCGGCCAATATACCACGTCATAGATTTTGATAAATTTATCAACCGAACCTTATAATACTGGAAGGGTGAAGTTTATGGTCGTATACCGAGGGGATTTAGAGTGGGCCGCCAAGAGCCATATGAGAGGGCAAACTTCACAAAGAGGATGAAAAGAGCCAGTAGCGTTTGAGTGATTTCAGTAGTTGATTAATTGTTTAGATTGTTTTGGTTTGGGACCGATATTTGTTTTCTGCAGTACTTTGAGTATCGTACTTTATTTTCCATTTCGTATTGAATGCTTCTTAAGTAATAAGATAGTTATTTTATTTATTTTTGCAATAATTAATGTCATCGCTGTCATCAATAGGAAGATGCCTCGAAAAAAAACTTGAGGGTGGCTTCAAGTGAAGAGACTGAGTCAAACAACTATGGACCTAACAATGGAAATGGTGGTAACATGGATGGGTTCTCGCAGAACCTCGTGAATGTGCTTAGAAGTGTATTACCTCAGCAGAACAACGGGGACCCCCAACCCCAGGGAGACAGCATCTTAACCCAATTCCGACAGTTGGGACCTCCAAAGCTAACAGGAACTGGAGGACCCTTAGCTGCCGAAGAATGGATACGAGAGCTTGAGAGGATATTCAACTATCTGGGCTACCCTGATGCTCAGAAAGTCACATGTGCCGCTTTCTAATTCACAGAAGATGCTAGCCACTGGTGGAAAGCTATGACACTCAACATGAGCGAGGAGCAACAAATGAACCTGACATGAATAGCTTTCAAGAAGTTAGTTTTGGGGAATTATTTCCCAAAAGCCTTCCGCACGCAAAAGGAGAAGGAATTGATGAACCTGGAGCAAGACGACATGACCATCCTGGAGTACGAGCAAAAATTCAACTAACTAGCTCAATATGCTCCACATCTGGTGGACACCGATGAAAAGAAAGCATGACGTTTCAAAGATGAGTTGTGTGCGGAGATTGGAGCTCATATATCTGCTCTGAATCTCACCATCTTCTCTGAGATTGTGCAGCGAGCTTGGGCAGTGTCTATCCGATTGAATCTTAACAAGACTGTTTTGAGACCTCCTAGCGATAGAGGAAAAAGACGTTAGGATGATCGAGGTAACCAGAACTAGGGTAAAGGTTTCTAACCAGAGAAGAAGCCAAGAAATGACGGAGAGAACAAGCCTGGTGCAACGGTTGAAAAACCGTTGTGCTCAAACTGCCAACGGTGACATTTTGGAAAGTGTAGGCTTGGAGAAGCAGGGTGTTACCGTTGCCATCAAGTGGGGCATAATGCGGTGAATTGTCCCCAGAATCGAAATCTTAATAATAACAACAATAACTGAAGAGGCAACGCCCGTGCCTTTGCCATGAACCAGGATGAAACCAAGGAAGGACCGCAGATGATGTCAGGTATAATATCCGTACTCAACTAGACTGCCTTAGTACTTTTTGATTTGGGTGCATCATATTCTTTTATGGTAAAAAGGTTCTATGAAAAAGCTAATATAAAATGTGACGAGGAGGTTGAGCTCCTAAGGATTAACATCCCATCAGGAAAGTCAATAAAGACAAACCGAGTAGCTAAAAGAGTCAAAATAGTTATCGAAAAACAGACCTTGGAAGCCGGCCTTTTCATCTTGGAAATGAATGATTTCGACGTGATCCTAGTGACATGCTCATATTTTAGTCCTAATCCGAGCATTATTTCGTATGTTTTTATCATGTTTTAGTATGTTTAGTAATCAATTAGGGTAATATTAGCTGTTATTTAGAATAAGTGTTGCTAACACCATTAATTTAGAAAACAGGTTTAAAATGAGCAACCCAGGACTCGAGGATCGAAGTGCGCATCGGAAGGGACCCAAAAGCTGGATTGGACGGGCGAAAGAGCATGAAGACCGAGTCGAAGCCGGGAGGCCGGGCACGGCCTGCAACGTGGCGCGACTCGGGGCCTGGGGCGCGACCCGCGGCTCGACGTCCGCAACATGATTTCAATGGCCTGCAATGCGGCGCAACCCAGGAATGGGCCAGCTCGGGTCGCGCCTCACTCCACACGGCGCGAGCCATGGGGCGCGACCGGCCCCGTGTCGCGCCCCTGTGTCTTGTTTTCGGGAATATCCAGATTTTTGCCCCATTTTTACCATCATAGTATAAAAGCCATCCTTAGTTCGAAAAACTAGGGTAGACATTGATATTTTGCCAATTTTAGAGTAAGAAAGAGTTGTGAGAGCTTGGAGCTTGGTGTATGAAAGATTCAAGAAGTTTTTGAAGATCTATATTCAAGTTTTTGGGTTTTTTCTCCTCCTCTCTTATGTTTTTCTTTTATGTGATGTTTTTCTTTATTGTGATTATGGATAGCTAAATTTCTAGGCATCTAGGGTGTTGTGATTTGGTGATAAGTTTGTGAATTAAACATGGGTTATTGCTTAATCTTCCCCTTCTTTATCATAAATCATGGTTTAATTGCTTCTATTCTTTGATTGGCCATCTTAGGATAGAATTTGGTGTATAATCGAGTTCGAGAGAATCAATTATGCATGGGTAAATGATTTATGGCTTCAATTTTGCATTAGATCGAGAGATTAATGTTTAATTGATGTTTGTTGATTGATTGTGCTTGATTAGATTAAATTGCAATTTAGCCCTAGAGATAGGGGAATTGAGTTTAATTGAAAGGTCTTAGTTGCTCGAGAGAGGGCTTCGACTAAATTTGGTATCAATTGTTGTTTGGGGAGATTATGCATAAATCCATTGTTTAATGAACAAGTTTTCACTAATGAACAAATGCCCTAGAGCCATTTTTCCTCATTGTGATTTTTATTAGGTTTTTATTCTCTTTTATTCCTCTTGTGTTGCTATCTATGTTTATTATTGTGAAACTTGTTTTTCTAGTTAATTCTCCAACCAAATTTTGAATGGTTTGACTAGTGAAAATGTTCGATGTGATGGTACTTGTAGACTCATTTATGCAATTAATTCCCCGTGTTAGACCCGGTCTCCTATGCTCCGTATATTCACTTGCATAATTGGGATTTGGTTAATTAAAGCTTGTGTTGGTTAAATCGTTGTGAAAGAAAAATCTCATCAAGTTTTTGGCGCCGTTGCCGGGGAATGATTTGTTTATTTTGAGTATATGCAATATCGTTTCAAGAATCATTTTGCTAGATTAAACGTGTTGTTTAATTTTGAACTTCAAACTTACTTTAAGTTGTTCACAGGTAGTGTATGTATACAAGCATATGTGGTGACCCGTTGCTCGAGTTAGATACCGAGATTGAAGCCACGAGCCGTCATAACAACGCTAGAAGAAGACGTAAACATAGAATGGCGGATAATCCACCACCTCCACCTCCCATCCAAGATCCGTTGATTCTTCAAATGCAAAGATAGCTTGAGGAGATGAGAGGACAACTTCGGGGCCAAGAGGAAGCTAGGGCTCGAGTTGAGGAAGCCCCGATTAGAAACTTGTTTCAACCTATGCTTAATGAGGGAGTTGTTAATGGGCTGGCTATACAAGCCAACAACTTCGAATTGAAACCGGCACTAATGGCTATGGTGTCCCAAAACCAGTTTGGTGGAACGGCACTTGAAGATCCACACGAACATGTCCACCAATTTTTGGAGATTGCCCGAACGATCAAGATTAATGGGGTGCCCGAGGATGCAATCCGTTTGAAACTATTCTATTTCTCACTGCGGGACAAAGCACGAACATGGTGGTTGAACCAACCACCCGGTTCATTCACCTCATGGAGTGACTTGCTTTCGAAATTCCTTCAGAAGTTCTTTCCTCCTGGAAAGACATTGAAGTTAAAGGGAGAGATAACTCAATTCAAGCAAAGGGATGAAGAGTCATTGTGTGAAGCTTGGGAGCGGTTTAGAGAGATGCTTCGCAAATGTCCGGGGCACAGTTTTGGCACGGATCATCAAGTGTGCATTTTTTATGGCGGTTGCAAGTCCAGTGTTAGAAGTATTCTTGATGCGTCAGCCAGAGGATCGTTGTTAAACCGAGGACCCGAAGAAGCAGTCACAATCATCGAGGAGATGGCCTCCAACGCCTATCAATGGCTGGGGGAGCGGGAAAATGTACAAATCTTGAAAAAAGTGGAAACTACAAACAATGATACCATAGCCCTTCTAGCCGCTCAGATGACCACTTTGAACTCAAAAATAGAGGCTATGGCATCACCAAGATTGGAGCCTTCGATCATGCCTAACATGGAGGAAGCGAGCTTTGTTGGTCAAGGTAACTATGGGGGTTACCAAAGGCCTTTCAATCAAGGTTTTAAGCCTCACTTTGGAGAACCACAAGGGCAAGGTGGAAACCAATACCATCCTAAGCCACCACATCCGAATCTCTCTTATTCAAATCCGAACAATCACCTCCAACCACCTCCTGGATTTTCAGTTACAAATGGGGTCATCGATGATGAAAAGAAACCAAAAATGGAAGAACTTCTCATGACTCTATTGAACAAGACCGACAAGTATATGGGTGAATCTCAAACAAGATTTGAGAAGCTTGAGAGCAACCAAGCGGCGGTAAATACCCAATTGAAAATGCTTGAGAAACAAATGGGGCAACTAGCTACCGCCGTAGGAGGACAACATCAACCGGGACACTTTTCCGCCAATACAACGGTGAACCCGAAGGATTGCAAAGCCATTGCCCTACGGAGTGGAACCACGTATAAGGGCCCTGAAATGCCACCACAAGATGATGAGACAACCACTGACGAAGGAAAAGAAGAAGAAGTGGTAGGAGAGGAAATGAATGTCAAGAAAGATGAATCCATTAAAGGAAAGGTAAGCCCTCCACCAAAGAAGGTAGATGGATCACATGCAAACATACCTTACCCTCAAAGACTTCAAAAGTCCAAAAATGAAGAGCAATTCTCCAAATTTCTTGACATATTCCGAAGGATTCAAATCAACCTCCCTCTCGTGGAGGCCCTTCAACAAATGCCAAGCTATGCCAAATTTCTCAAAGACGTAGTGACGAGAAAGAGGAAATTGGGCAACTTTGAGACTGTGAGTTTGACGGAAAATTGTAGTGCCTTGATTCAAAAGAAACTTCCCGCCAAGATGAAGGATCCCGGGAGTTTCAACATCACCGTCACCATTGGAGATTTCCATGAGAAGAAAGCCTTTTGTGATTTGGGTGCAAGTATAAATCTTATGCCGTTGTCGTTCTTCTTGAAGCTTAATGTTGGAGAAATCAAGCCGACAACGATATGCTTGCAAATGGCGGATAGGTCCTTGACTTATCCAAGAGGAGTTGTGGAGGATGTCCTTGTAAAGGTGAATGACTTCATTTTCCCCGTGGATTTTGTTGTCTTAGATATGGAGGAGGATAAGAATGTGCCACTTATTTTGGGAAGACCGTTCTTAGCAACGGGGAAGACACTAATTGATATGTCAAAAGGGGAGCTCACGCTCCGCTTGAATGATGAAAGCAGTACATTTTCAATTTATAATGCTATGAAGTTTCATGATGATAACGAAGAATCCATGAGAATGGAAGATTGTAAGGTGATGAAGATTGTAGAAGAATGTGTTGAAGAGACAATGATAGAGCGCTACATCTCTCAAGATCCCATGGAAACTATTTTGTTTGCATCTCTATACTCCTCTTCCTCTTTTGATGCTTTTGATGATAACACCGATATTTTGGATTGTGCATTTGCTCTTGATTCCCTACAGGAAATCCCAAGACGAGGAAATCATTTTTTACCATTAAGGGATGGCAAAGAAGAGGCTTTGAAAAAGGAAGGAGGTGAAGAGAAAGACAAGAAGGAAGAATTGAAACCACTCCCGAGCCACTTGAGGTATGCTTACTTGGGTCCAAATGAAACATATCCCGTAATTGTGTCTTCCTTGTTATCTTCATGTGAGCTTGATAAGTTACTTAGATTTTTGAGGAAGCATAAATCCGCGTTAGGGTGGTCCATTGGGGATTTGAAGGGGATTAGTCCCACAATTTGCATGCATAGAATTCTGTTAGAAGAAAATTACCAACCTCGTGTCCAACCCCAACGCCGATTGAATCCCATAATGCAAGAAGTGGTTAGGAAGAAAGTTCTTAAATGGCTTGATACGGGTATAGTCTATGCTATTTCCGATAGTGAGTGGGTGAGTCCCACCCAAGTGGTAGCTAAAAAGGGAGGAATGACCGTAGTGAAGGATGAAAGAAATGAATTGATAGCTACTAGGCTTGTGAACGGGTGGCGAGTGTGTATTGATTACCGTGCATTAAATGCGGCCACTAGAAATGATCACTTTCCATTACCTTTCATTGACCAAATGCTTGATAGGTTGGCCGGGTATGAGTTTTATTATTTTTTAGATGGGTACTCCGGATATAACCAAATTTTAATTGCACCCGAGGACCAACATAAATCCGCTTTCACATGCCCTTATGGAATTTTTGCTTTTAGAAGAATGTCCTTTGGATTGTGTAATGCACCCGCTACTTTTCAAAGGTGCATGATGTCAATCTTTCATGATTTCATTGAAAAGATAATGGAGGTTTTCATGGATGATTTTTCGGTTTTTGGGAACTCTTTTGATGATTGCTTGAACAACCTAACCTGAGTTTTGCAGCGTTGTGAAGATACTAACCTTATTTTGAACTGGGAAAAATGCCATTTCATGGTGAGAGACGGAGTAGTCCTTGGCCACAAGGTGTCTGCTGCAGGGTTAGAGGTGGATCGAGCCAAAATAGTTGCCATTGAGAAGCTTCCACCCCCACCAATGAAAAGGGTGTCCGGAGTTTTCTTGGTCATGCCGGTTTCTATCGGCGTTTTATTAAGGATTTTTCAAAGATCTCTAAACCCTTGTGTAAATTGCTTGAAAAATCTAATGATTTTGTTTTTGATGGTGAATGTGTGCAGGCGTTTGAGACGCTGAAGAAGGCCCTAATGACGGCCCCGGTACTCATTGCCCCGGATTGGAGTGAACCATTTGAGCTCATGTGTGATGCGAGCGAGGTAGCCGTGGGAGCCGCTTTAGGGCAAAGGAGAGAGAAGTTGTTCCGGATGATCTACTATGGAAGCAGAACTTTGGATTCGGCACAAATCAATTACACAACCACCGAAAGGGAGTTGTTGGCGGTTGTATATGCTTTTGACAAGTTCCGACCCTATCTTATTGGGGCCCGAACAATTGTCCACACGGATCACGCCGCGTTGAGGCATCTCTTTGCCAAGAAGGATGCCAAGCCCCGACTTATACGGTGGATTCTTCTCCTACAAGAATTCAATGTGGAAATTAAAGATCGAAAGGGGTGCGAGAATGTGGTGGCCGACCACCTATCTCGTTTGGAGCATACCAAAGAAAATCAAGATGATAAAATGGAGATCGATGATTGCTTCCTAGATGAAAGAATCCTCGCTGTGGGTACGATGAATGTGGCATGGTTTGCGGATATAGTGAATTATTTGGTGGCAGGAATTGCACCGAAAGAGTTAGAAGGATATCAAAAGAAGAAATTTTTCCATGATTTGAGATTCTTTGTGTGGGATGAACCGTTTTTGTTTAGAAGATGTGCGGATCTAGTTTTGAGGAGGTGTGTGCCTGAAGAGGAATGGGGACAAATACTAGAAGCATGCCATGCGGGATTGAGTGGGGGACATTTTGGAGCCAACCGAACGGCTAGAAAAATTTACCAAAGTGGATTTTATTGGCCAAGCATTTTCAAGGATGCAAGAGAGTTTGTTAGGAGTTGTGATAAATGTCAACGTATGGGTTCTATATCTAAGAAGGATGAAATGCCCATGAAGAATACCATTGAAGTTGAGCTTTTCGATGTGTGGGGAATAGACTTCATGGGACCGTTTGTTGCATCCGAAGGAAATTTGTACATCTTTCTAGCCATAGACTATGTGTCACGATGGATTGAAGCCACTCCAACAAAGACAAATGATGCAAACGTTGTCCTCAAATTTCTCAAAAAGAATGTTTTGACAAGGTATGGAGCCCCTAGAGCTATTGTGAGCGATGGTGGCTCACACTTTTGCAACAAATGGATGGAAGCATTGCTTGCTAGACATGGAGTTAAGCATAAGATAACGACACCTTATCATCCTCAAGCCAACGGTCAAGCCGAGTTGGCAAATCGGGAAGTAAAGCAAATACTTCAAAAGGTTGTCCGCACGAATGGAAAAGATTGGTCTTCACTTTTGGATGAAGTACTATGGGCTTATCGCACGGCTTACAAGACCCCGCTAGGAATGTCTCCCTATCAACTCGTGTTCGGAAAATCTTATCATTTGCCCATTGAGCTTTCGCATAAAGCGTTTTGGGCCACCAAGAAGTTGAACCTTGATCCCGTGTCATCCGTTGGAGAGCGAATCTTCAAATTGAATGAATTAGAGGAATTCCGGATGGAGGCTTTTGAAAATTCGGCTATTTACAAGTTGAGAGCTAAAGTTTACCATGACAAGCTCTTGAGACAAAAAGACCTCACACCGGGAGATGAAGTTCTTTTATTCAATTCAAGATTCAAGCTATTTCTCGGAAAACTTAAGACCAAATGGAGTGGTCCGTTTACCATAGCCCGAATTTTTGATGGTGGGGCAATTGAACTCAAAGGCAAGGATGGAAGCTTGTTCGTGGTGAATGGGCATCGGGTTAAAAAGTTTTACAAGCCAGAGGAGAAATAAGTGGTGTTTGTTTGCTACCTCAACGACGCCTAGATGTTTTGGTACTACGTCGAGCTAGCGACGTTAAACTTAGCGCTTATTGGGAGGCACCCCAATGCTTTTTATTTACATTTTCTTGCCTTTTTGTGTGTTTTCTTTTTCATATTTCTTTTTATAGTTTTTAGATTATCTTGTGTTCGGTGTACATTGTAGTTGTGGTTTTGTGTGTTCTTTTGTAGTGTTGTTTTCTTGGTTTTGGTGTTTTTGAGCATAGGAGCAACTTAAGTGGGAATGAAGTGTCGATAAAGGCCGGAACGAGCCAACTTACCAAGGGCGCTTGCAACGCGGCGCGACCCGGAGCCAGAAACGCGAGTGGCTGGTCCTGCGTCCGCAACCGAAAAACGCTCACCTGCAACGCGGCCCGAGCTGCACGACTCAGCCTGAGTCGCGGTGAGGAGGCGCGACCCGACCCGGCGCTCGGTGCGGCCCAGGTCGCGCCAGTCTGTTACGGGTTTTAAACCCTCCCTTCTCCCCTTTCACTTCATTTCTCACACTTCACTCCCATCTCTCCACACTCACACACTCATACACGTCTCTAGTGTTTCTTCTACTCCATTTCAAGGCACAACCTCCTCAAGGTATGAATCTTCTCCCCATGTTCTTCCTTTTCTTCATGGTAGCAAGTTCATGGTTTTTCAAGCTCTCCAATGGGGGGTTATTCATGGTAACTTGGTTTTGTATGGTTAGATTTCAAGTTTCTTACTTCTATTTTGGAATTCCTAGCTTAAGAACCTTGGGTATGCTTTCAATTTGCATGTTTATGGAAATGTAGTGGAAATTCTTCATTCTTGCCCAAATCTAGGGTTCCAAGGTCAAAAAAAAAATTGGGGGAAAATCATGTGGATGAGAAATTCTTGCCATATTATCTTCGATCTATGCAATTCCATACTTCTTAGGAATTTTTATGTGTTTCATTTGGAAGGATAAGTATGTTGTGGAATTTGTGTAGTCATTTTGGAGACTTGTTCTTTACTTGGGCAAATTTCTTTTTCCAATATGCTTGAAATAATATGTTTTGCTTGTATGGAATCTTTATGACAAGAATAAGCAAAGTTGGACTTATTTTTGGGGGTTATTCTGTACTTCATGACTACCTTTGAATCAAACATGAGTGTGCTTTGCTTTCATGCCCCATTTGCAAATATTTTGTCAACTTGCTTTACCATATTGTTTCAATGGATGATTGGATGAGGTAGTGCATGAGGACATTTTGTATGATTGGCTTTTTGGAAGGGTGTGTTTGCATGAGGTTTGAGGTTCAAATGTTAAGTCCTTAGTTTTTGATACGCCCTTGCAACCACCCTGTGTGTCCCATATCTTTGTTAAAACCATTTAACATCATGTTTCATTTTGTTTTGGAAGGTACTTAAGCCCGACGCTCCCCCTGCAAGAATGGTGCAAACTCGTAAGGGACAACAAACGAGGGGAGCCCGAAGACGGCTCATGGATGACGACGAGTTCCAAGATGAGGAGGTGCTCGACATATCCGAAGATGAGGAACAAGAGGACGATGAAGAACTTGAGGATGAGGAAGAAGAGGAACAAGAGGATGCCGAGCCTAACAACAATCGTCCCCTAGTGCCCCCTCTTAATATGGGGGACAACGACCCCGCTATGGTGAATGTCCACTTGGAGGAGTATGAACATAGGAAGAGGTGGTTAAAGTTGGCTAGGGGTTTTCAAGTTGCTGCTACTCGATTTCTGGATGCCAACACAACAAGGAAATTGGGGATTCATGAGAGTGTGGTCGGGCTCTTACGACGAATTGGTTGGATGCATGTCTTGGGGAAGAATGATTGGAAAACGTACCCCGTGCTTGTCCGTGAGTTTCTCTCCACCCTAAAGGTGAAACGCACTCCATCCCGAGGGCCTGTTTCTTGCACATTCCGACTTGCGAATCAAGACTGGAAGTTCACTGTGGAGCGCCTCAACATGATGTTTCAAACTCCAACTAATGGGACCTTCCACCCTCACCCATCCTTCTGATTCGATGATTTCCATGACAGTGTGGTGGAGGCAAACCCAAATAGTCTACATTATGATTCTAGTAAGACCAAGGCCTCCCATTTGCCCAATCCTGTCTTCCGGTATATGCAGAAGCTTCTATCTTCTACTGTGCTTGCCCGCCAAGAGAATAGTGGACTTCGGACATAGGAGCTCTATATCTTGTGGTGTATGCTCAATGTTATCCCGGTGAACTTTGCTACACATTTTCTCATGCAATGTCAGAGACAAACAAACTCCAGGACGGGTACTATTTGTGTGGGGGGCTTGATCACCCCAATTGCAGCCATATTGGACATTGACTTGTCCAACTATCAATCTTGCCCCAGATCTCGAGCCCTCAACATGGAGCATCTCCGGAACGCTAAGTTTGTCAACTCCGCATCCGCCCCATTTGATTTCCTCCTGACTAACAAGCGTCAGTTCCCGCTTCCGAATCCAACCTTGACCAATGTCTCCACTTTTGATGAAAAGGAGAATTGGATGATGGATACACCGGCCCATCTTGCATTGATTACCACATCTGGAGGCATACCACGGAGGACACCATGGACGGATGATGCTGGCGGGTCCACGTCACATGCCCAGCCGAGAGGAAGCCGCAGAACTAGGAAAGATGTTCAGGATGACCGCTTTGGCACTCTGGAGAATCTAATGCATGACATGACGGCTAACATGGGCACTATGCGGGTGGACATGAATTCCCGATTTGGAGAATGACGGTCCGAGATTGATACTCGTTTGACAGGGATGCAGGAGAGTTTTGATGCTCGCTTCACAGGTTTGGAGGAGGAGATCGGGACTCGTTTTACTGGTATTAGTGCTGAGATTCAGGGCCTGCAGGGAAGCTTCACTACTTTCCAGTCAAGCATGGAGAGCATGATGGGCCAGTGGATTGGATAGGGAACATCGCATTAGCGACCACCACAGATGCCACCATATCAGCACTACCCTCCATATCCCTACCCTCCGTACCCGTATCCACCATATCAGCCGCCATCGGACTCCACCCCACGCCGCCCTCCTGCTGATGAGTGACAGAGTCTGCCCCTCGATTTCGGTCCCACTCTCTTTCCACTCAAACTTGTCCTTCCTTTGGAATGGAACAAGTTTGGGGGAGGGGGTATGCAGTGGTGACCGGTAATCGCCCTCTATCTATCTTTATTTTAATTTATCTGGATATTTAGGATGACTATTATTAGGATTTGATATTTGGATTTAGTATGTTATGTTGGTTTGTATGGATTTATTTGATTTCTAGGATCATTTCTATTCTATATATTTGGGTCTGTAATAGTAAATGCTTGGATTAGGCTTAAATCGTGTGTGATAATTTGTTTCCCTGCTTGAGCTTGTGTTTGTCTTGCTTAATTTGGTGACGGAAACATGGAAAGATAGATATGGAAATCATGTCGGGCCTATGATGATTTTTTATGTGATTGTGCAAAAATGTTGAAAATGCATGCATGAGAAGAGTGTTAAGCTGAAGTATCATTCGAGTTAAAAATCGTGGAAACTTGGCTTAATTTCTAGCCACGTGTGAGATTTGGGCATATTTTGTTCTTTCATGTGTGATTCGTCAATGATATTTGCATCTCTAGAACTTGCTTCATAACTTTCATGTATTCTATATGTGCTTAGAACTTGAAGATGATCTAAGGCGGTTTTTATCGAAAATTTTGAGCCTTATTTATTCATTCCTTTGAAATTTATCCTTGTTAGCCCCGTTGAGCTTTTGGTGATTGATTTTTGTTGAATAGCCCGGGATAGAGGGAATTTAAGGAATGAAGGAATTGTTATTTCAAAAATCGTGGGTAGCAAAATTCGGATAGAAAAAAAAAATTGTGAAACATGTTTTAAAGCCTAGAAATGTGAAGTTCAAAGCCTTCTCCTTGAAATGAAAAAAAAAAATGGGAATCATTAGAGTCGTGATGTTTAATTAAATTGAAAAAATGAATTTAATGCCGACTTTAGTTCCTTATGGAAGAATGTGTGAACCAATGTCTTAGGGGGAATGAATCAGAAGAAAAAGAAGAGGCTAAGGATCATCCGTCTTTTGCTTAAGCTTGCTCATTTTGTGTGACATGGGTAGAAGAAAACTTTTAGTTTTACTAGGTTTGGAATGCTAGTAGGATGTGGGAAAGGACTTGGAGTCACTCCTACCTAAAAATTTCCCTACCCGTCCAAAGAGCCGAACGCTACAACCTTAAAGACCTATGTGATTCTTGTTTAGAGCACATTGGTGAATCATGTTGAGTTATGTTGCAAGCTTATGGTGGTATGCTTTTATTACTTGATATTGAGTGAAAATTTATCCCTTATCTCCATGTGTGAGGATCGTTGTGATAAGAATTGCCTTTCAAAGAGAGTGGTCATTTTTCTCATGATTGTTACTCTTATGATATGAAGCTTTGATCTTGTTCTATGCATGAGGATTGTTAATTAAAAAGTTGAGTGATGAAGACTCAAAGTCGTGTTTTTTCCTTTATCTTTTTACACCCTTTATAAGTGTTTAGTATAGAGTCTAGTCTAGTTTTGGGGGTAAAGCTGATTGCAGGAGGCTGAGGGCACAAAACTACCACAATAGGCACAGACAGGTACTATTTATACTAAGGGCACAAATGACTGATTTGCCTGCCGAGGACCCAGTCAAAGTTGTTGCGAGAATTGCGCAACAGAATCGCAGGCCAGCTCCTATATGCATGTGGAGGTGATGTGGTGGTTAGTTCCGAGTCTTGGGGAGGTCTAAGCACGTTGGGAAAGAAGTGGGGACATGAGGAAGCTACTGGAGACGCTAGGGTTTGTTGCTACCACTCCTAAAATCAAGGAAGAACATGGAGCATGAAGATGAGGAAGTGGAGGAGTGCAAGAACCCCTGCGTGGCTGAAATCTGGGCTGCTTGAAGCCTTAATTCAGTTGCTATAAATACTTTTATCTGTTTTTCATACGCGGACACACGCACGCGTACACACACTCGTTTTGCACCTCGAAGATACAATTTCCCATTTTCGTACTTAGTTTATTTTCTGGATATTCTGTCTGCCTGAAGCTGGCGGTTTGCCCGCATACAGGTAGTTCAGTTATTTTGTTGGCAAAACTGGGGTTGGGCCCAGAAGTTAATCGAGTTATTTCCTTTCCAAGTAAGATGTCTTTTATCATTTCTTTTACTTTCGTTTCTATGATTAGTGGCTAAGTATCCACTGTTCAAGTCAAAGTAATGGTCTAAGGGTAGAATATGTGCATGAGGTAATCAGAGTTTAACGCCTTAAGGGTTCACAATCTTAACTTATTTTTCACTTAGACATAGGTAAAGGGTGGTTGGAGATGAAAGCGCGCATTTCTGATTAACTGGTACTAGTGTTAGTTACGTAGGAGTGTATAGGTGACCCATGCCTCGATACCCGCATAGTAACAAGTCCGGGGGTGACAGCCTTGGTAGTTGAGATTGAGTAGTATATGCAGGCACAAGACCGTGTCAAACCTACTAGAATCGGGTCGCTTTTGCCTTCAAAGCAGCTATGCTTGCAAAACCTTTGTGTGATTCTCTCCTTAGGTTCCTGTATAGTTAGGTCTCTAGGTGCCGATCGTATCATCTAGACGATATAATGTAAAAAGTGATTGGGGAGTGGCCGATCGTATCCATTTCCTATAACCGGTTAACCCTCAAAGTGACAATTACCCATATTTGGCCATAGGGATTCGATTTTTGATCTTTTTGCTAGTGTGGGCACAACGGGTAGTAGTGGTAATTACATGTGTTTTACCCGGGATTGCGCATACCTACCGAATGACTTGATGCTTTGACTTGAACACTTTTATTACTGATATTTTCTCTTGTGATTTCCTTTTCAGCATTTAATTAGTTTAAGTTTATTAGCAAGGTTTTGAGAGTGACACTGAAGACCCAAACCAAACTAAGAAAAGACTGAAGGTTATAAACACTCCTCGTGGGATCGACATCCGTCTTCACCAGCTATACTAGCCGTTGAGGGCAGATTAAGAATTTGTGGACTATTTGCCCGCAAGTGTATTTTGCACACCAAAACGACGGCTGTGCCACTGAGGCATTAGTGGTTATGTGTTTCCTTCTTGTCTTGATCTTTCCTTGTTCTTTCCAAATGCTTGTTTGAGGACAAACAAGAGTTCAAATTTGGGGGAGTTGACATGCTCGTATTTTAGTCCTAATCCGAGCATTATTTCGTATGTTTTTATCATGTTTTAGTATGTTTAGTAATCAATTAGGGTAATATTAGTTGTTATTTAGAATAAGTGTTGCTAACACCATTAATTTAGAAAACAGGTTTAAAATGAGCAACCCGAGACTCGAGGATCGAAGTGCGCATCGGAAGGGACTCGAAAGCTGGATCGGACGGGCGAGAGAGCACGAAGACCGAGTCAAAGCCGGGAGGCCGGGCACGGCCTGCAACGCGGCGCGACCCGGGGCCTGGGGCACGACCCGCGGCTCGACGTCCGCAGCATGATTTCAATGGCCTGCAACGCAGCGCGACCCAGGAACGGGCCAGCTCGGGTCGCGCCTCACTCCACCCGGCGCGAGCCATGGGGCGCGACCGGCCCCGTGTCGCGCCCCTGTGTCTTGTTTTCAGGAATATCCGGATTTTTGCCCCATTTTTGCCATCATAGTATAAAAGCCATCCTTAGTTCGAAAAACTAGGGTAGACATTGATATTTTGCCAATTTTAGAGTAAGAAAGAGTTGTGAGAGCTTGGAGCTTGGTGTATGGAAGATTCAAGAAGTTTTTGAAGATCTATATTCAAGTTTTTGGGTTTTTTCTCCTCCTCTCTTATGTTTTTCTTTTATGTGATGTTTTTCTTTATTGTGATTATGGATAGCTAAATTTCTAGGCATCTAGGGTGTTGTGATTTGTGATAAGTTTGTGAATTAAACATGGGTTATTGCTTAATCTTCCCCTTCTTTATCATAAATCATGGTTTAATTGCTTCTATTCTTTGATTGGCCATCTTAGGATAGAATTTTGTATATAATTGAGTTCGAGAGAATCAATTGTGCATGGGTAAATGATTTATGGCTTCAATTTTGCATTAGATCGAGAGATTAATGTTTAATTGATGTTTGTTGATTGATTGTGCTTGATTAGATTAAATTGCAATTTAGCCCTAGAGATAGGGGAATTGAATTTAATTGAAAGGTCTTAGTTGCTCGAAAGAGGGCTTCGACTAAATTTGGTATCAATTGTTGTTTGGGGAGATTATGCATAAATCCATTGTTTAATGAACAAGTTTTCACTAATGAACAATGCCCTAGAGCCATTTTTCCTCATTGTGATTTTTATTAGGTTTTTATTCTCTTTTATTCCTCTTGTGTTGCTATCTTTGTTTATTATTGTGAAACTTGTTTTTCTAGTTAATTCTCCAACCAAATTTCGAATGGTTTGACTAGTGAAAATGTTCGATGTGATGGTACTTGTAGACTCATTTATACAATTAATTCCCCGTGTTCGACCCGGTCTCCTATGCTCCGTATGTTCACTTGCATAGTTGGGATTTGGTTAATTAAAGCTTGTGTTGGTTAAATCGTTGTGAAAGAAAAATCTCATCACCTAGAGATGGATTGGATGAGCCAGAACTTCACATTGATCAAATGTTGGGATCGAGAGGTGACATTCCAGCAACCGGAAGAGAAGCAATTCTGTTTCAAAGGATCGAAGGTTAGCAGATCACTCACCATAATCTCAGCAATGAAGACGGTCAAAATGATGAGAAGAAAGAACTGCCAAGCTTTTCTGGTAAACGTGACAAGCACAACGGATCATGAAAGGATCTTAGAGGATATTCCCATAGTGAATGAATATCCTGATGTATTTTCAGAGGACATTGCTGAATTGCCACCAGACAGGCAGGTGGAGTTTTCTATCCACATAGTTCGGGGTGCAGCACCTGTTTCCAAGGCGCCTTATTGAATGGCGCCGAAGGAGTTAGAAGAATTGAAAGTCTAAATCCATGAGTTGCTATATAAAGGATATATTCATCTTAACGTGTCACCATGGGGTGCATCAGTATTGTTTGTGAAAAAGAGCGACTACCGTGAGTTGAACAAGATCACCATCAAGAATAAGTATTCGTTTCTAAGGATCGATGATCTTTTTTATCAACTAAAAGGAACGAGAGTGTTCTCAAAAATCAATTTAAGATTGGGATACCACCAACTAAAATTCAAGGAAGGAGACACACCCAAGACGACGTTCCGAACTAGATACAGACATTACGAATTCTCCGTAATGCCCTTCGGACTCACCAATGCACCAGCAGTGTTCATGGACCTCATGAATAGGGTTTTCCATCAATATCTGGACTAGTCTATCATAGTTTTCATCGATGACATTCTGGTGTACTCTAAAGATAAGAAGCAACACGAGGAGCATTTGAGAATAGTTTTGGAAACATTACGGAGAGAGAAGTTTTATGCCAAATTTAGCAAAAGCAAGTTTTGGCTTGATCGTGTGGTGTTTCTTGGGCATGTGGTGACAGTGCAAGGAATAGAGATAGATCCAGCAAAGGTGGAAGCCGTGACCAATTGGGACACATCAAAGAATGCCGGTGACATAAGAAGTTTTTTAGGTCTTGCAGAGTATTACCGCCATTTCATCGAAGGTTTCTCAAAGATAGCAGGCCCGTTAACCTAATTGACAAGGAAGGGGGCCAAGTTTGAGTGGAGTGAAAAGAGTGAAGAAAGTTTCCAAATGTTAAAGTAGAAACTCACAACGGCACCATTATTAATTATCCCAAAAGACAGTGAAGGATTTGTGATTTATTGTGATACTTCCAAGCAGGGACTCGGGTGTGTGTTGATGTAGCACAGAAAGGTGATAGCCTATGCTTCAAGGCAATTGAAAATACATGAGCTTAACTACCCTACTCACGATCTGGAGCTAGCAGCGGTAGTCCATGCCTTGAAGATCTGGCGACATTATTTGTATGGAGAAAAACGCGAGATATTCTGGGACCACAAGAGTTTGAAACACCTTTTCACACAGAAGGAGTTGAACATGAGGCAAAGAAGATGGCTCGAGTTGGTCAAGGATTATGATTGTACAATTCACTATCATCCGAGAAAAGCTAATGTTGTAGTCGATGCCCTAAGCAGGAAAGGAGTGCCCACGACTCAACTTGTCCAAGAATTTTTAAACTTTAGAATTGATATAGTTTCCCCAGCAGAAAGCACTGAAGTAATCTTGGCAACCCTGACACTACAACCATTGCTAAGAGACCAAATCGGGAGGCTCAAGGGAATGATAAGTTTCTGTGCAAAATCAAGAAAAGAGTTCTCAAAGGCAACATCCAAAATTTTGCGATTGCAGACAACGAGGCGTTGGTCTACGAAGGAAGAATTTGTGTACTAAAGAATAGTCGAATAAGGGAAGAGATACTAAAGGAGGCGCACAATACGACTTATTCTATCCAATCCTGGAGGAACGAAAATGTACCAAGACCTGAGGAAACACTTTTGGTGGAGAAACATGAAGAGATCTATTAGCGACTATATGGAGCGATGCATGACTTGCCAACAAGTGAAAGCAGAACACCAGCGACCAACCGGACTACTTCAACCCCTTGAGATTCCAAAATGGAAGTGGGAGAACATCTCTATGGATTTCATTGTAGGATTACAGAAGACGATCAAAGAAAATCATGCCATTTAGGTAATTGTGGATAGACTTACCAAATCCGCTCATTTCCTTCCAATAAAGATGACATTCAACATAGACCGTTTGGCTCAACTTTATGTTGATGAGATTGTAAGGTTACATAGAGTACCAGTGACCATCGTGTCGGATCGAGACACAAGATTCACATCAAACTTTTGGAGGAGCCTGCAAAAAGTAATGGGGACAAAACTGAGCTTTAGCACCGCCTATCATCCTCAAACGGATGGTCAATTGGAGAGAACCATTCAGATTCTAGAGGACATGCTTCGAGCACGTGTCATGGATTTTGGTGAGAAATTGGAGAGACATCTACCATTGGTGGAGTTTGCATACAACAACAGCTATCAAGCAACCATTGCGATGGCTCCTTACGAAGCTTTGTACGGAAGAAAGTGCAGATCACCTTTGCACTGGGATAAAGTTGGCGAAAAGAGGATATTAGGCCCAGAAATCGTTGAGAAGACGGTGGAGGCTATCAACAAGATACGAGAATGAATAAAAATAGCCCAAGATCGACAAAAGTTATATGCCGATCTCAAGAGGAGAGATTTTCACTATGAAGTGGGAGACAAAGTGTTCCTGAACCTGTCACCAATGAAAGGTGTTGTTCACATCGGGAAAAGAGAAAAATTGAGGCCAAGGTTTCTCGGGCCATTCGATATTCTAGAAAGAGTTGAGAAGCTTGCATACAGACTGGCGTTACCACCAAGTTTGATATCTATACACAATGTCTTTCACGTTTCTTCCCTCAGAAGAGATGTTCATGACCTAACCAACATCGTGAATCACGGTGAGCTAGGACTTAGCAAGGAGTTGTCCTACGAAGAGTACCCGATAACCCTTCTGGATAGAAAGGTGCACGTGTTAAGAAATAAGGAAATCTCGCTAGTGAAAATCCAATGGAGTCGGCACGATAAGAACGAGGCTACGTGGGAAAAAGAAGAGGATATTAGGTCTACGTATCTGAACTTCATGGACGCAGGTAAGTAATTTCAAGGACGAAATTCTTCTAAGTATGGGAGGATATAGAGCCCCGAAAAAAATTTTATTTATTAATTTGCGCTAGTCTAATTATTATTTGGAGCATGATATTAATTGTTTAAGTCCTATAAGTTGCGCCTATAGTAAAAAGTAACGTATGTGGATCATGTTCGTAAATGCGTTTCATTTTTTTTATTTATTATTATATTTGTTTTTTTTAAATGTTGAAGTGATATTTCATTGATTTTAATAAATTCATTTCAGATTTTTAGAAAAGCCCACAATTTCACATAGTTAAAAATTATTTTAGCTCAAACTTATGTTTTCTCTAGCCCAAATCATAAGCCCATAGAGATTAGGGCACAAGTTCGTCTCTTTCTTGATAGCAAGGGAAATGTTTTGACTTTGAGATTTATTCCAGAAATACTACTCGCTATTTTCAGCTAAGAACCCCATAATCATGGGGAGAAATCACTCTTGATATCATTCCATCCATACAGATGCACTAAAAACCCTAGTTTCAGTAGTATAAATAGATGTCCTCCCACCATTCTTCCACACACTCACCAAAACAGAAAAATAGTAGAAAAGAAAAGTTTCATCTTCTTCGAGCCATTGTTTGTTCTCCGTTTCCCAAAGGCACCGTTCCTAAATTCTTGCGAAATAGAACTATGAGATTTTCTGTTGTCTTTCCACGTTCTCATAGTTTACGTGTTCTGAGAAGAAAAATGGAGTTTTAAAAGCTATAAATCTAAATTTTACCTATTCTGAATAGCCTACAGTGACCCTATATATATGTATGTGTATATATATATATATATCTGTTGTATGTGATTGATTTTGTGGACATGATTTGAAAACTCCCATCAAAATTCCTACTCGTGGGACCCAGCAAATGAATTTAAAGCATATGATCTTGTCTTCACATGCCCACTCGTCACACACACACACACACAATTTACATAGGTATAGTTGTAGGTTTGCATGTGCTTTTCTCTCTCTATATATACGCACATATAAATATATATATATATATATAATAGCTTTCTCACACAATCACATTTGTCTATATATATATATATATATATATATAGGGTTAGGTTTTGGTGAGAAAGAAGCTTCATATGAGAAATAAGAAAAAATATGATCCATCTATTATCAATTGATCAATGGTTGAGATTTAAATTATGGATTATGTATTAATTAGGTGTTATATTAGGCGTTACAATCTTGTAGATTTCAAAAGGATACAATTGTAATAATCTCATAATACAATTATAGTAAGGTAATATTACCAATAATAAATTAGGGATACATTTTTAACCTTGCATGATTATTATTGGATTGAATAATTAAAATCATATCAAATCACTATCATTAAAAAAAGGGTTGAATCCTTTTGGAGAAACTATTAAAGAAGACAAAGTTCCAATCGGGAATCAAGAATCTGGAAGAACTCGGAAAAAAATCATAAATGGCGAATTTCAGATCGAAAGATAATTGATTTTTTTCCTTGTAGATGTAATATGCAGATTGTATTTAATATGTGCATACATGGTATAATAAACGATATTCAATTAAGCTTAAAACTAATATGAATTAAGCTACAAAATTATATCAATTAAGCAATAGGACACTATATATATAGAGACAAAAAAAATATGATACGTTACAGAATGGATGTAGTACAAGTGAGTGACAACCAATTTATAATTAAAAATAAAATTTTCAATAATCAGGAATACTATTCTTTGGTGTGTAACATGTTCGTCTCAATAATCTAACTGATGTGTGTAAATATGTGTATTTATTTTGACAGAAGCAATGGAGTTGGAATGGTTATGTATATATTGTTTAATGAATAGTATTTTGCTGCTTAATATAAAGTAATATATTTGCATACAGCTATGAAGCAATATATAAATATTTAATGAGGAGGGGTTGGGTTCAGGTGAGAAATGAGAAAAATGCTTATTGTATTGTATTTTATTGCTTAATTGCCATAATTTTATTGCTTAAATACTTTATTGCTTAATTGCTATAATTTCATTGCACACGTGGGATAAAATAATTATGCAATAAAAGTATGTCTATTAAGCAGTAAATTACAATAAGATAAACATTTTCTCATTTCTCACACCAATAAATATTTCTCACCTGAGCCAAAACCTAATGAGGAGAACAGTAATAAGAATTTAGATTTCATTTAGTTAAATGAAGTTAATATTTAACAATTTATTGATATAAATTAAGTTGATAATGGATTTTAATTTTGCAATAAATTAATACACATTAAGCGACAAACAACAAATTAATATGCAGTAAACTTTTATATTTTATTGTATATGTATAACTTCAGTAGGTATTGTCTTAGATATGCAAAATTTGCAACAGAATTAAGCAGTAAATTAATGTAGATTAGCCTGTGTATATTTGCAAATGGTATTAAGCGGTAAATGTTGATCAATTAAACAATTAATTGGTGTTAATTGAGCAATTAATTTATTGTAATGTGAATTATGATATCCGTGGAGTCGAGAAATTTAGTAAGTATTCGAACTACATTAAGTGATGAACAATTATTATACATAATTTAATATATTTGTCTTCTTCAAAAGTTTCTACAAAATGTTGAAGCCGTGTGTTTATATATATATATATATATATATATATATATAGTAATTGAATGATCACAAACCTACCAAATAGAAATGATTTTATGTATGGCAATGGGCGGTTGTTATGCATTCCTCAAATAAAATTACAAAAATAGCCTCATTATTATCAAATAATGTGTAAGATTGAATAACATGGTCATTTAATTTAAAAGATTAAAATTAATCTTTACCATTAATCTTATCAAATTCAACGGTCAATAATCATTCCTATTTCTCACCCCAATCAAATTTTCTCACCAGAACCAAAACCTATGTATAAGCGTGTATATATATATATATATATATATGTATATGTGTACACTTTTGTGGAATAACACACACACACACACACGTCACGTCTATATATATATGAATCTGTATGATTTTTTATATAGATATGTGATATATATATATATATACATATATTCTTTCAGTAGTACATATGTATATATATATATATATATTATTTTGTATGCCTTTCAGATTTAAACAAGTGTATTTATACGTGTAAGAACCTTTTTTTAAAAGCTATGTTATTTTAAAGCATTAAGTTATTTATGTATCATTAATTGATTATTATTTATATTAGGCGGCGCGCGTGGACATAATTAATTTTAAAAGTCAAGGTTAATGTAGGGATCATATATGTTGAAATATTTATGGTTATCTCCTCTATATTTTGCACAAGTTATGTGAAAATTACAGTATAAAGTCTTCTAGACTATAAAGTACCAAGTCTTCGAGACTATAAAGTACGGAGTCTTTTGGACTATAAAGTACTGAGCCTAAGGGCTGAATCAGAAATACAGATTACAGAATTTGGTTTACAAACCAAAGATTTTATCTCTTCACATATTTACTTGTTAAATCTATAGTTGGATAATATAATTTTTCCTCACTGAGTCTAAAGGAACTCACCCCATTCTTTTACCATTTTCAGAAAATGGTTCGGGCGATGTGTGACGGGCAAGATGCGATGGTGGTGGTCGCCTAGTCTAATAATAAATTCAAGAATAAATTTTGAGACATTGTTATTTTCCATGTTTTCCACTTTTATCTTTAAAACTCTGATGTTGCATTTATTTTGATAACTTTATTGGGGTCCCGATTTTATGGGATTAATTAATGAATAAAGTATGGTTAACGTTTTCTTAAAACTTATGAGTTTGATAAAATTTTGGGGCGTTACAAGTAGGGATCCCCCTGGTAGCTGGAAGTTACCTTCTGCATCTAAGTAGGAATAACAGTAGTTAGAGCAGCACATTCTGTTTTAATTGTTTCTCTTCTGGAGAGAGCATCAGCTACTTTATTCTCACTACCAATTTTATATTATATCTCATATGTGAACCCCAGTAGCTTGGTCAACCACCTCTGTTGTAGGGGGCTCATAACCTTTTGATCCAACAAGTATTTCAATACTTGTTGGTCTGTCTTAATAATAAATTTATTTCCCAGTAAGTAAACCCTCCATTTTTGCACAGTCATGAGAACAACTAGAAATTCCTTTTCATAAATAGATAATGCTTTGTTTCTGGGACACAAAGCCTTGCTCATGTAAGCTATGGGTTTTCCATCTTGTATGAGTACATCCCTAATACCAGCTCCACTTGCATCAGTCTCAATAGTGAATGACTTGCTAAAATCAGGTAAGGCAAGCACTGGTGCAGTTGACATAACAATCTTAAGAGTCTGAAAAGACTTGGCTACCTCAGGATTCCAGTGGAAATTACCCTTCTTTAACAGATCAGTAAGGGGCTTGCTGATAAGCCCATATCATCTGACAAATTTTCTGTAGTAGCCTATAAGACCAAGAAATCCCCTAAGTTGTTTGGGTGTTTTAGGAATTGGCCATTGAAGCATGCACTCAATTTTCTGGGGGTCAGTGGTAACCCCCTGCCGAGTAATAATATGGCCCAGATATTCAACCTTAGTAATCCCAAAGCTACACTTGCTCTTCTTAGCTTGTTGTCTTTGAGCAGTTGTAGAACCACCCTTAGATGTTGTAGGTGATCTGCCCAGCTAGTACTGTAGACCAAGATGTCATCAAAAAAGACTATACAACCTTCCTTAGTTGATCCGTGAAGGTTTGATTCATTAGGGCTTGAAAGGTAGCCGGGGCATTACATAGCCCAAAGGGCATAACCACAAACTCATAGTGGCCATGGTGAGTGCTAAATGCAATTATATATTTGTCCTGGGGCCTTACTTGGATCTAGAAGTACCCTGATCTGAGATCAATCTTAGAAAAATACTTAGCCTCGTGGAGTTCATCTATCACAGGTATAGGAAACTCATTTTTCATAGTAAGAGAGCTTAGGTACCTGTAATCAACACACATTCTCCAAGTTTGGTCGTTCTTCTTCACCAATATGACTGGTTAAGCAAAGGAACTTCTACTAGGTTGAATGAGTCCTGAGTCCAACAACTCCTTCACAATTCTTTCTATATCATCCTTATGGCTGTGGGAAGTCCTATAAGGATGCTGATGCCTGGGTAGGCTATTAGGTTTCAAAGAAATGTGATGTTCAACCCCCCCTCAAGGGTGGTAACCCTGGGGGTTCCTCAAAAACATCCTTGAACTCTTCTAACAAGTCCTGCAAGTCAGTTCTCTCTTCTTGACCACCTGTCTGCTGCTTGACCATAAACACCTCTTCAATTTCACTTATGTTCTAGGAATGAATCATCTTGTATAAGGTATGTCTAGCAATTAATTGACAGTTAACCTAAGAGGTGTTAGCTTGTATTTTTATCTTCTATCCACCTTGTGTTACTATGAAGATCATATGTTTGTAATCAAGCTCAATAGGGTGCAAGTTTTCAACCAATCTCCCCCTAAGATTAGGTCATATCCCTCAGTCTGGAGTAGTCTGGGAAAGTAGAGAAAATCATATCCCTGCCCATTCCATTTGAAACAAGTAGCCTGATAGTCACTAACTAGCTTTTGTCCATTAACCTTCTCAATAAAACACCCTAACCTCTTAGTTTTAGCTTCTTGAATAAAACTCAAGGTACTCCATGTATCAATGAGGATGGGGAGCTCATGCTCATTCCTCTTCCCTTTTACCCTTAATGTAGTGATGC
Organism: Perilla frutescens; assembly: GCA_026008535.1. NCBI lineage: Eukaryota > Viridiplantae > Streptophyta > Magnoliopsida > Lamiales > Lamiaceae > Perilla > Perilla frutescens. The sequence continues at coordinate 52,877,643 of BRKX01000004.1, forward strand.
CTTCTGCCCTAGAGACTGCATTTAGGGACATCTACACCTCCTCCATTAATGGATCTTCATAGTCAGGTGGTGAGTAATCCTCAACAATAGCTTGGCTAGTGTGCAAGTAAGCCAACTTTTCTTGCTCGGTCATGATCATATAGTTGATCTTATTCTTGCACTTGTGACCAATAACATAGGGCTCATCACAGTTATAACATAACCCCTTCTCCCTTTTAACTTCCATCTCAGCAGCAGATAATAGTTTAGTAGGTGGCTTCATAGGAGTGGTGTTTTGTTTAGTTGTGTTCCCTGGTATAGTTTCAGCCTTCCTGAAACCAGAAAAATAATTAGAGTATGGCTTTCCAGGTCTCTTGATCTTCCTTACAATAGCATCAATTGTGTGTATTTAACTTCTACCCAATTCAATGACTTGGTGCAGATTCGTTGGGTTAAACATGGTAATGGCAGCCTGTAAATATTCACCCAACCCACTAATAAAACTAGCAATAAAGTACCATTCAAAATACACATTTGGTTTAAACAACATCATTCATGCCCTTAACTCTTCAAACTTTTCTACATATGTATCATAGATAGCTTACTGAATTCCATGATAACTTTTGTCTCTCTGAGTTCTTCAAATCTAGCTGCAACTAATTCTAGGAATTAATTCCAAGATAGATCACTGTATTTTGAACTGTAATTCAGGAACCATTGAACAACTTTTCCCTCAAAGTGTAAAGATGCCAACACCATTTTCTGTGAATCTAGAACAATAGGAATTAGCTGAAAGTATTGATTGCATCTTAATATCCAGGCCCTTGGTTGTGACCCATCAAACCTAGGAAAATCCACCTTAGGAAGTGGATTATAGACCTGTAGGTCTGTGTGATCCAAGGGTAACCTAGATCCTGAAGTATATTGAGATTGGGTTGGAGATCCACTCTCAGCTCCCAAAGCACTAAGAGGTGCTCCTAAAATGGATTGTTCATCTTGATGTTGTTTACCTTTTGTTAAATTGGACAACTGCAGCTGAATAGAAGTAAGGGTATGAGTAAGATGTTCATACCGTGAGTTTACCCTTTCAGTTATCCTTCACCTCTGTGGTAATTTCACCCAATTTTTCTTGTATTTCTAGTTTAGTTGCCTCTCTTTTTTGTTGATTCAGTTAGGCCTCATGCAATTCCTTCAATCGGGTGTCGTCTGCCATGACCAAGATCATGGCTGTTGATACCAATTGTAATGTGAACTACAGTTTTATATAATAATATTTGTTGTAATTTTTTACGGATATTGTAATTAACAAAAATGGGGGAATTATGGATGAAATTGGAGAGAATTTCTGAGAAGAAAACAAGAAGGAAATTGAGTTTAAAGTTTTTCATGTATCAGAATACGGCAACAGATGAGTATATATCCCTCAAACTGGTCCCACAACAAAATCCTAATACAACCATATGCTAAAAGATAACATAACATTAAAATATTTAATAAAGTCCAGCTCCTCAATTCAACTTCAACCACTATTCTTAGCCCACTTGCTCCTATGGCCCAACTGACTCGAGCCCACTTCATCAACCTTGGAATATCTGACCCGTCCCATATTACCCGGATCTAAGACTTCACGGTTAGAATCAATCGTGAGCCCTAATTTAGCAAAGATTGGATTTTTATCTCCTACACCACAATCTTCTCCCTCCTTCTCAGTAGCCTTCAGATCCATGACACATTTATACTTGTTTTATATTTGATTACATTATTAATATACATTTTTTTTTAATAACAAGATAATCTACGACTATATTTGAAATTGTACTCTCTCTCTCTCTCACACACACACACACATGCATACTCCCTCCGTTTCGTTTTGTTTGTTGGTTTAAGTTTTTTTTTTGTCAAAATGCTTGTTGTATTATATATTTTGACACCCTCTCTTCTCAAATTTAACCTTACAAATATATGGAGAGAGAAATTTTTCTCAACTTTTTAGGAAAAATAAGTGAATATGATTTTATGTAATATAAAAGCGAGGGATATATTAGTGCAAAAAATTAATTATTAATTCTAAATTAAAATTCTAAAACAACAAACAAAATGAAACAGAAGGAGTATAATATTATATGTAATAATTTACAAACCATAAATAAGAGCACTGAGCATTGGCCTCGCTCAATTTTTTTTAGTTTATTGATTACATATAATATTATATATGTGTGTGTGTGTGTGTGTGAGAGAGAGAGAGAGAGTATTTTAGTTCATAATATGTAATACTAAAATTTAATATATATGTATATATATATATATAAATTTATGCATAAATATATTAATAAATTTTATATGTTAGGGCATAATTTATGTATTACTAATGCTAGCATTTTTCCATGGCATGCATTCTTTAATTATTTTTGTTAGTTGGCCACTTAAATTTTGCATATAATCATCATTGAGGCACTCTCATATGCACTAGTTGTATGGGTCTGAGCCCATCAGACTAGTTCAGGTCCAATAAGGTTCAGCAGCCAAAAAAAAGAATTTCCCATTTCAGGCTCGTGAACCTCACGCGCGCAGGCTACACACGCCCACACGTGGGGTACACGCACCTGAATTAATTTTTTTTTTTATTTTTTTGAATTTTTCCGATTTTTTTATTTTTTTATTTTTTTTCAATTTTTCAATTTTTTATTTTATTTTTCCCCCCAAATTGTATACCGTAAAATACAATTAGTGAACCTTAAAAATTGAAATGAATTAATTTAATTTTTTAAAATAAATATAAATATATATCCTAAAATACAGTAGCAGACCAGTTACATTTTAATGATATATACAAGTGCAGAATTGATATGCTGGGCACCAAATATGGGCACCAGTGTGAGCGACAGTCCAGGTAGGAAATAATTCTTATTTTTTTATTTTTGTTTCCTTATTTATATCTCAATACAAATTTTTCCTATTTCCACGCAGTTTCCCTCTGAAGCGATATTCCTGCGTAAGTTTCCCTCAAAATCTCAATTCTTCCATAGTTTTTTCTGTTTTGCTCGTTGTTCTTCCCAACTCGATCATCTGCTCTGTTATGCCGCCGCTGCTCATCTGCGTGGTTTCTTTCATCGTTCCTACTCTAGGTAATCTTTTCAATGTTTCGATTAACTCCTCGTCGCTCTTTTATGTTCCGTCAAATTTTTTTTCTGCCTCAATTTCTTTCATCTTTTGTTTCTTCAAAAATAAATCTCAATATTCAACCTGGAGAAAAATTATTTCAGTGTTTCCACTAAGTTTAGCGACAAAATGTTGATGGTTCGAATAATCAACATCACCTCGTTAGAATTTCTTGAGTGTGTGTTTGTATTTGAGTTGCAAATCCGTGCCCGCCACTTGTTTGATGAATTTACTGAATGAGAATTTTATTTTTTACTTGGTTTTGCAAACTCGTTTTCATAATCATCAAGCCATTTCTCAATTTGTTTTTGTGAATCTGAGTTTTATGTTTATGTATTCGTTGATTATTAATACAAATATGTATATAGTTACAGGTCTAGAAAAGATTCGTGAATTTGTGGCAGAGTGCAAAAAGATGGACTGTAATGTGATCAAGGCCATCAAAAAAGGAGCTCTCCTACGCGAAAGTTGATTATATATTTTATCTAGATTATGGTTATATGATTTAATTAGTTCAATCTTATTAGCAAATTCATTTGATCTCTTCAACTATCTAAATTTAAGTTAAGCAAATAATGTTTGTGTTACTTTCAAATAAATTCTTTGAAATTCTCATGCATGTATGAATTTTGTGAAAGCTTCAAACTGTGTTAATCCAAATAATCTTACGAAAATTTATGCATATTCACAAGTTAGTGAAAGCCTTGAACTGCCCAAAATCATTTGAAGAAACTCTATAAAATTATTGTGATGTTGATTTCACATGCCGAAAGCCTCAAACCACAAACAATGCACCTTTATTAGATTTTTTAACACATGAATTAATTATTGTATAACCATTTCATAAATAGGAACTATCTTGCCATCATCCATTTCTTTTTTTACTTTTCGCATCAATTTCCAAGCTATTATAGCTTAGTCATCTGATTTTAAATTAGTGTGTAAATATATGTTTGTGAATAATGATATGCATTCAGAGAATTAAATAAGATATTAAAATAAAATAAAATATAAAATGATCCAATTAAATATTGGAAACCCAAGAAGATAACTTTTCAAAAATAATGATGTAGTTTTTCTCAAATTTGATACTCTGCTGCATTCCATATCACATCCCCTCTTGCATAACTAAATAAAAAAAAACAATTTCTTATTTCAATATATCATAATTGGGAAGATCCCTGTAGCAAGTCCTTTTTTCTTGCCCAGTAGTTATATCAGTGAACAAAATTTTGACATAAACTAACATCACGTAATAGCATTATTTGTAGATGAACTTAGAACTTTTCCATAATACAAGTAAACTTAAGGTAACAATAATCTGTATGTAATAACATTCTTTCTAATGAACTTAGTAAAAAGTAAATTTAAAGTAATTGATTAGTATTTATATCACTAAAAAAAACTTGATTAACCAAAAATGTATTTGAGCTGCCCGACTGCCCCACGTTGACAGAACCCGGAAAAAATATGTATTTAACATGCAAGGCCAAGAAATAAGATGACCCATAATAATAATTCATTAAAACTAAGCATTCATAATACCAGCTATGATATAAAATCTTCATCACTTGCATTGTCATCGTTGCTATGATGATCGTCAATATTTAACCTGAAAATTCATGTAGCATATTGAAAATAGTAAATCAAAATTAATTGATTAATTAGTAAAAAAATAAATAAATTATAAATAATAAAATTTAATCAACTCCCACACACCCATTCTGCAAATTTGGGCAGTTACGTTTGTCATGTGATACTCCACGGCGTCCACATCCATGACATATCCTTGCCTTTGAAACTGACTTTTCCTTTGATGATTGCAATCTCTTCTCAGATCCCTTGGTCCTTATATCTGAAGGATCATTAATATTATGAACTTTGTCTAAGGTTTTTCTCCTTTGAGTTCCTTCGGTAAATGTTGGACTGATGTTTATCTCTTTGATTTTACTACGCATGAAATCAAGTTGTTCTTCTAAATACTCTGTGCCCTCATCAGTCAAAGATGCATCATCAACTAAGACTGAAGCCTTAAATGATAATCTAGAGTGTCATGACATTGAAGACCTTAGTGGATTATCACTGACATTTTGATTATCCATGACATAAATTGCATCAATCTTTGCATCAAGTGTCCAACGCTTGAGTATATATTTTTCAGGTAGTTGAAATACTTGGTTAATGCGCCAGAAAGCTAACACGTGTCTGCACGGGATACCATCAAACTCAAATTTACTATAACTACAAGATATCTGGTCTCTTCTCGTGTCATGAGTGAGTATCTTTGGTTTGGAAGATGAACAACTTTAAGAATAATTCACATTGTAAGTCACAATGTCATCTATGGTAGAAATCTCTTGCACTAAGTAACCATGACTTTGACTCACTTCACTTTGAAACTCCATCCATTTTTTTTGTGTATACCTTAACCATTTGAGTTTCCATAGGCCAATTTGTCTTGACTTTGGGATGTTCATTCATGTCGATATGGTCAGCAAATAACTCATTATGTCTTTGATGTCTTAGCGCCCTATTGAATCGTGTGATAAAATCCATCAATTTTGTTTTTTTGGAGACGTACCTTTTAAAAAATGAGTGTGAACTTTCAGATCTCTGACTGCTTGACATCCCAGCACAAAATATACGACTAAAATATGTTGGAGCCCACATATGTCGCAATCCATATATCAATGTTATCCACTTATTTTGCTCCAAATTAGCATATCTGATAACCTCTTCCCAAGAACGCTCGAATTCATCTGGAGATGTAGAATTTTCAATAGCATTCTTTATACTGTGATAATGATCTCGAAAAATGACAGGGCCAATTTTTTCTGAAAATTTATTCAATATGTACCATAAGCAATACCGATGCACTGTTTGAGGCAAAACTTCTGCAATAACTTTTGTTATTGCAGGATCCTGATCAGTGATTATTACTTTTGGTGCACCTGTTAGCATGGCTTCAATCCATGTATTAAGCAACCAAGCAAAAGACTCAGCCTTCTCATCACTTAATAATCCACAACCAAAAACAATTGTTTGATGATGATGATTAACTCCTACAAGCGGTGCAAAAATCATTGCATATTTATTGGTATTATATGTCGAATCAAACACCACCACATCACCAAATATACTATATGCACTCCTTGAAATATGATCCCTCTAAAAACACCTACTAAATCTGTTTTTAGAATCAGTCTCATACTTAAAAAAAATGTTGAATTTTTCTTCTTTTCAGATGTAAAGAACTCAATCAAAGTGTCAGCATCAATACCCGTTTGTTCATCTCTCTGTTCTTTCTCAAAGTTTCTAATATCTCTTTCTGTGCAACCAACATGTTCAGGTCCACCATACTCCAACTCTAATAATCGCATTTGCTGATAAGTTGGTATTTTAGCTTCTGAAAATTATCGAGTCAATGCTTTCTTAACAGCTGAAACACTGTGGTATGAGCGTAATAAATGTACTTTTGTTGGAGTAGAAAGTGGATGATTATGACCTTCCACAACAGTGCTGATGCACCAATCAAGCCCAGTCTGTTGCTTTACAAGAGATATCTTTGCCTTACAACCAGCTCGAACTTCATCGCGAGCTCTTGCAACTTTCAGTTGACCACTTTGAACTCATTTATTTGAACGAGTTTCATCAGTGTGTCCTTCTTTAAAGCACACAAATTTTTTCCAAACAATTTCATTTGTGACCTTATTCTTCTTGCTATTGCTCATTCTTGCGCTAAATCCCGATTCTCGTGCATATTGGTTATAGAATAAAAATGCGTCATCCAGTGATGTAAATTTCATACCAATACTTGGCTTCTGATCATCCGCGACTTGAGGAATATATGACTCCATATCTATATTTTCTCTCATTGCTGTAGAACATGAAAATTGCAAAATGTTTATATTTTTGATATTGCGGAATTAACTCAAATAATAATAGCACTAATCTAACATACCCAACGAACTATAAATGCGAAGAAAGTATTAAAATTATATGGTCAAGCTATATAAATTTGATATATGCACATCATGCCAATTTAGATTAGAATGATATATACACAAAGTGAATGAGATTTATTTTAACAAATTGTAATTAAATATATGCACATCAGGTTTGCAAAACCAAGTAAAAAAAATAAAATTCTCATTCAGTAAATTCATCAAACAAGTGGCGGGCACGGATTTGCAACTCAAATACAAACACACACCCAAGAAATTCCAATGAGGTGATGTTGATTATTCGAACCATCAACATTTTGTCACTGAACTTAGTGAGTAAATGAATATATAAATAAGATAATCCCTCAAGTTTGCTATGACATACACACACACACAATTAATTAACATGGAAAAATCATAATTAACAGATTGTAATTAAACTAAAACGCATTGTCAACGAAGAAGGCTTCGACAGACATAATATGTAAATTTGCTAATTAGTCATCAAAAAACAAAGCACTATAGGCACAAAAAGACTTCAACAAACACTGTTATATTTTCTACATCTCTTCCTTTCATTACGGTAAGAACGACGGCACAAAGAAAGTAGAAATTTGTGGAAACACTGAAATAATTTGTCTCTAGGTTGAATATTGAGATTTTTTTTAAGAAACAAAAGATGAAAGAAATTGAGGCAGAAAAAATTTTGACGGAACATAAAAGAGCGATGAGGAGTTAATCGAAACATTGAAAAGATTACCTAGAGTAGGAACGATGAAAGAAATGACGCAGATGAGCAGTGGCGGCACAACGGAGCAGACGATCGAGTTGAGAAAAACAACGAGCAAAACAGAAAAAACTATGGAAGAATTGAGATTTTGAGGGAAACTTACGCATGAATATCGCTTCAGAGGGAAACCACATGGAAATAGGAAAAATTTGTATTGAGATATAACTAAGGAAACAAAAATAAAAAAATAAGAATTATTTCCTATCTGGACTATCGCTCACGCTGGTGCCCATATTTGGTGCCCGGCATATCAACTTTGTATACAAGTGATACTTTTTGAATTTGAAATGATACTTTTTAGTGTAAGATTGATACTGAATTTTACCATTTTTTTTTGCGAGTCAACGCCGTTTGACCCGGGTTGACCCGCGTTGACTCCAACCCATCTGATAGGATGTATGGGCCTTATTAGGCCTGAGGTAATGTATAGAAGGTTTGGTGATCATCTTTACTCAATACTTCGTTGTGATTTTTAATTCTTGTGGATATTTTTCTTTTTTATCTTTAGTTTCTACTCTTGAGTTTTTTAAAGTCACCTTAATTTACACGCATATTTTATTCTTTGTATATAATTTAATTTGTTTAGTTTTATCAACTGTTATGCATTTTTAATTTATTTTATAAAAGTATTTATGTATTTATCGTTTGATTTTTTTTATTGTATCATTAGAATATATTTGCTAGCTTACGCTACTATATATTCCTGTTTCTAATTTTGGTTTATTTTTTCTTACGTGAATCTTAACCTTTTTTTTTAAATATATAAAATGTCAATAACATATTTTCTCTTCATTATGTAAATAATCGTGGCTTATGAAGAAAGTAATTGCAAATTTATTATTTCAATATTGCATTTTAAGTTATCATAATTATATATCTAACTTTTTCGGACTATACGTACATGCAAGATACAAGAGTAATTAATGTTATTATAAAATTTTGTTAAACTGTCATTTTTTTTTTTGTAATGTAATTAAGACAATATAATGTTTGCTAAAATATTAGACTATAAGCAAAGTGCACGGTGTTATCGTGTATAATGGTAGATGACTAGAGAAATAACCATGCATGTCAGTACTATGCAATGATGCTATCTAGATGACTCGAGAATAAATTAATTTATTTTAAACCACTAAAGCTCAAATATTAAATAGAACAAATTATAACAACTAAAGATCGATAAAAAAAAAAAAAGGATTAATATAAGAGAGATCTTCTAGGATTTTGATTTCATTGGTTAATTAACACAATTTCAATCTAATTTGAATGTTTATGATCACGAATTTTATTAAGACAATATCAAATTAAAGTTAGTTTGAACCTTTTGTCAAATTTTGCACAAAAAAAAAAAACTTTTTGTTGAATCAATCAAACCGTAAATTAATTACATGCTATAATTAATGTGTCAATTCAATTACTATAACATGCATCACTTAAAAGCACCGAAGATTTGTTATCCTCATTGTAGGCAAATTAAATTTATTGCCTATTAAATTATGTCATGTGTAAAATAATGAATTAAATATTTTATTATATTTTATTTATATTTTGGAATTAAATTAAATATGATTCCAAGATTAAATAAATATATAATTAATATTTATTACATGAATTTTACTGACTAGTGAGAAGTTGACATGTGTCAAATCTGCACAGAAAATAAAATATTTAATATGGAGATCTTCCAAACCAATAGAATTGCGCCACATAAGCCCTAGGCCCATGACCACTCAATCTAAGCCCTAAAAGCCCAAACCTAATTTTCCTAAATTAAATCCTCTAGCAACTATAAATAGGGGTCTCCATATCATATGAAAACACACCTGAAATCATAATTAAAGAGCTCAAGAAGTTGGAGGAAAATTCTCTACGAAATTCTCTCCAGCATTCAAGACATTCTAGCGAGATTCAAGCCGTTCTTCGTGGAAAGCAACGCGTTCTTCGCCGGAATCATCTCAAATCCAGTGCCTGATCCGGAATCAAGGTTTTCAACCCTCCAGATAGCGTTATAAAGTCAAAGTGTTCAAGGAAGATTCAAGACGTTCTTCATGGAAGTAATGCGTTCTTCGCCAGAGTCACTTCAAATCCAACGTTCAATCCGGAATCAAGGTCATCGGCCCTCCAGATAACGTCATCAAATTCAAACAACAAGTTCAAGAAGATCGAAGAGGCAAATTCACTCTGAAGATTTCGAGAACCGTTTGAAGATCAAGTTTTGAAGAGAAGATTTCAAGAAGTGCTTGAAGATCAAGTTTTGAAGAGAAGAATCAGAGGATCAAGACAGAGATTATACCGCAATCGCATTTTAAATTCAAAGAAGAAATCTACTTGTACACTTTTCGCGTTATTTATTCAAATACACGAAAATTTGTGTTACACTCACCATTAACCTCAAATTTGTTTATTTGATTTTTAAAGTGTGGTGTAATCCAGATCATGTATTAAGAGTATCTTTCAATTTATGAATTAATACATCGGACATGCAAATTAATGGTCAATTAATCGATCAACAATCAATAAGAACAAGAACACATAAGGTCAAAGATCTCAAGTTCGAATACCACCACTAACACTACTAGGTGTGAGCTATCACACATGGTTTTTCAAATGCAGCTCCTGTGTAATTTACAGGATATTACACAAGAATAAGGTTCAATGAGTGCGTACTTCAATAACGACTGCGGATTACCTTCGACATAAAAAAAACATATGAAATAAAACAACGTCATAAACATTCAAATAAGAAATCAATTATGCATCATAACCAACTAATCTAACCCCTACAATATTATTAATAATTTAGCTATTCATAATCAAATAAATAAACAAAAATACTCCAAGGAAAGACATGGTTCAATTAATATAAAAATAAAATTAAGATAAAATCAAGAAGTTAAATCTTGATCTTGCTTGAATTCTTCTTATATTCTTTCTATTGTTCTTAATCTCTTCTCAATCTTCTCTCACAGTAAATTTAGAGTGTAAAAGATTATTTGTTCTAAAAAAAAGTTTAGGGTGTAAAAAGTTGGTACAAAATGGTGTATTAAAGTGTCACACATACACACATATACATAGTAGGAGAATGATCTTGGTTGAAAAGGAAAAGAAAATGATGAAAAATAGGAAAAAATCAGAAAAAGTCGAGAGGAGACACCGGACACAAGTCTGAGGCCTCATGCTCGGGGCACACATTGGACCAGCCCTGAAAACACATGACCAATCATGGCTCATGTGCAATGCATAACCGAATCCCCATTCAGCGCCGAGCTTGGCATGCACGGACCGCTCGCACCGGGACTCGTGTTGCAGGGCCTTCAGTCAAAAAAGAAATATGAGTTAATATATATTCGTGCACAAGCTTGGCTAGCTCAACTCTGAGTCCATGCTCGGTGCTGCTATATATCCCAATTTTATCATTTTCTCAACCTTTCTCGGCCCATTCTTGGTCTAATCTTAATTCGACCAATCTCCTTAACTTGACCTTCTTTATTTTCCAAGATTCAAGCTATTTTTTCTACAAAATCAAATTAAACACAAATATATATTCCAATACATAGACAAATATGCTTAAACATGGATCAATGCACTAAATTATCAATTAAAATTAGAATGATTTAAATTCAAAAGTGGTGTAAAAAACTCAATTATCATATAACGTCTTTTTTCAAAATTGTTATTAACTTATTATTTTATTTAAATATGTATTCATATTATTATATTACTATGAGTTGGGCCTTCCAATCCTAAACAAATTTTCTAATTTTGTCACTGCATGAGAGATAAAATACGCTAGAAAAATCTTGTACATCATGCTAGACCAGTAAACTAAGATATTTTTATTCTGTAAATGAAGATTTTTTTTTGCTACAAGTCACTCTACCCCATGAGTACACCACTTATCTATGGGGTATCATAAATATATACTTAGCACTAACTAATGGAATGATTGAATGAAGGGCTGCACTTGCATGCAACAGCCTTCCCGTGCGGCTATTTCAGGCGGGCACGTGGGGTCCACGCACGCGGTCCACATGTGCCCACGCACGGCGCGTGGAACCCACGCGCCCGTCTCTTTTTCTTTTCTTTTTTTTCCCATTTTTCTGGCAGGTTTTGTACGTTTTTTGTCTTTTTTTTATCAATTTTATTTGTTCCAAAAAAATATATACCCTAAAAAAAAATTAGTGAACCCTAAATTTAAAATAAATTGATTTAATTTGTTTGAAATGAGTATTAAATAGAATTAATAAACTCTAAAAAACACAAAATAAACCCTTAAAACACCCCCCAAAAAACTCTAAAAAACACAAAATAAATCCCTAAAAACACCCCCCCCCCCCAAAAAAAACCCTAAAAAACACAAAATAAACCCCTAAAAATACTCCCAAAAAATCCTAAAAGACACAAAATAAACCCCTAAAAATACCCCCCAAAAAACTCTAAAAAAAACAAAATATACCCTAAAAAACCCCCTAAAAAACTAAAAAAACCCCCCTAAAAAACCATGAACCCTAAAAAAAAAAACCCCTAAAAAACATGAACCCTTTAAAAAACCATAAACCCTAAAAAATTCTTAAACTAGTAAGCTCTAAACATTAATTTGAATGGAAAAAATCACAATTTGAACTAAATAAACTAGTATAAAATATCTAGCAGACCCCTTACTTTTTAATGATACAGATGGTACTTTCCGAATGTTTTATGATACCTTTTAATAGGACTGTTGGCACCGACTTTGTACATATTTTTTTTTATGGGTTGACCCGGTCAACACGAGTTGACCCACATTGACCGGGTCAAAACGCAGGTGTGACCGATCCGTCTCATATAGTGTTATTTGCATCATGATGCATGCAAATTTTTGCCTTGAATGAACTAGTTGATATGATTTCAATATGTGAAAATCTAAACACAACCCTCATTTTACTCTTCAGAATCCCCATTATTCTATAAAATATAAATATAAATATGATAAGATTTTTTTGCCTCTTAGCCCCAAACATATTTACTAGGATTGATTTTCTTTATAATTATGAGTTATTACTAGCTTATTTTTTTTTAAATAATTAGTATTTAGTTAATCCTTTTCGTTAGGATTTACTTTTCACATAGCATTTATTATTATCTTTTTTAAAATTCATATCTAAGGATTGGAGACATCATTAATTAATTAAAAGAAATAAACCGAGATTGATTTTGAGAATTGATCTTGATTTATTTTTTTTAATTCCAAATCCATGTTAGTGTTAGAGCATCAAAAATCAAAATATGGGTTGAGCCCAAATCCATCATATCTATTTCAAGAAAAGGCCTTATACGGGCTATCATCATCATCTCGTCGAGCAAAATTCGATGCTAGCGTGCTCGGATTCGATTTTTTATTTTAAAATTTACTTTTAAAATATTTTTGCAAAAAAAAAAGGATATAAATAACGACATGAGTAGATGTTAATTATGTTTGTCACGATTTTTTATTCCGCCTCCTATTATGCAATCGATATAGGTGTGTATTTTTTACGATATCATGTGAAAAAATTCAATAAAAAATCGGGACGAATATAATTAACATCTACTTAAGAAGTAAGACATATCCAAAAAAGAAAAAAAAAATAACAAAAACTACCCTTACAGTAGCATCGAATTTTCCGTGGGCCTAGACTCGGTTTGAAACCAACAAAACTTTTGTTAAGAGTCTTGTCGAATAATCTATGCTATTTATATTTCACTAAAAAAAATAAAAATAAATAAACTATACATTTATACGTGGGGGTCAATATATCAAGATTTCCAAATAATGTGGCTGCCGTACATATAAAACTGTTAATACAAACTTTGCCGCCCAAAAAAAAATATTATTTACCTCTATTATGTAGTTTACATACTATTGCACATGAGCATGATTTACTGAGCAAGCATCCTTGGATTGGAAGTTACCATTATTCACATCCCAAAAAAAAAAAAAAAAACCTCCACCATGTTAAATCGCCATTATTGAAATTCCTCATTAAGTTTCCATTGAAGGGCATAATAACTTTGAAGCATGTATACATATGGCAAAATAAAACATATTTTGAAGATAAAAATACATTACATTATGCTTTTTTTGGGTGGGGGATAGTACCCCTAATATTATTAGGATCGTGCCACGTCGACACAATCTTAATGATGATCGGGTACTACATAAACACGTAGGCAAGGATTTTACCTCAAGCAGGATCTTCTTTTTTTCTTCCGGTGCTTGTTTGTGTCTGTCAGGGAAATTCTATGCTACATGTGGAGGTACTATCCCCACGTGTAATACACCATTTAAAAATAATAAAAGTGTATTAGATGGACAATAAAAAATTATTATACATTTTTATTATTTTTTAATTTGTGTATTACATGTGGGGGTAGTACCCCACATGTAGCATGGAATTTTCTGTGTCGGTAGTTTGCATAGGCCCAATCCGCATTAAATGCTCTGAAACTAACCATTATCTCATTAAAAGTCCACCGATCATTGATTTGATCTACACTCAATCAGCAAATTATCATCATAAAATATCCAACACCCACCAACCAAGAATTTAATCCTAATCCCACACTGGATTCTCAGAAACAATGGCACCGTTTTTCTTTGATTTCTTTCCTGTAATCCTTGTTCAGTTGATGATCATTTCTGTTCTGGATTCAGCAAGCAATCCAAATGTGACTGATCTAACGGCTCTGCTCGATTTCAAGAACCGAATAACCGATGATCCACTCGGAATCATGGCTTCCTGGAATAACTCCTCGGATTACTGCAACTGGAAAGGGATTACATGCGACCCCTTCAACAGAAGGGTTCGAACTCTAGACCTGAGATCGAGCAAATTGGTCGGCTCATTACCACCTTCGATAAGCAATCTCAGTTTCCTGACAGGCATAAACCTCAGAAACAATAGCTTCCGAGGAGAAATACCTCAAGAAATAGGCCTTTTATCCAGCTTGAAGCATCTAAATTTGACATACAATGTGCTGTCTGGATTCATTCCATCACATCTGAGCAACTGCACAGAACTAACCGTTCTTGCCTTAGAATATAATCAGCTGTCGGGACAGATTCCAGGGCAGCTTAGTTCCCTCTCAAAGTTGGAATTACTTGGTGTAGGGGGTAACAATCTTACAGGCAGCTTTCCTGCCTGGATTGGAAACTTCTCGTCGCGATTTTTCGGCCTCTCTCTTGCTCTCAACAGCTTCCATGGCAGCATTCCTCCAGAAATAGGCCGCCTCTCGGGCTTGACATTCTTTCAAATTTATGGAAACCAGTTCTCCGGTGAGTTACCATCTTCCATCTATAATCTGTCGTTGATAAAGTTCTTTTCCGTGACACAGAATCGACTGCACGGAGAAATCCCATCAGATATTGGTTTGAAATATCCAAATGTTGAAATATTTGCTGGAGGAGTTAATAATTTCACAGGGGGTATACCTGTTTCATTAGCCAATGCTTCCAGGCTAGGATTGGTTGATTTTGCTAACAATAGCCTTACAGGGGCAGTGCCTTCAGTTCTTGGAAGCTTGCCATTTCTGTATAGAATTAACTTCGACGTTAATCTTCTGGGAAATGGAGGAACTGGTGATATGAACTTCCTTTCTTCTCTGACCAACTGCACTAATCTTGAAGTTTTGGGGCTGTACGGCAATTTATTCGGGGGAAAATTGCCAGCGGCAGTTGCAAATCTTTCGACTAAACTCCAGATTCTTACACTTGGTGGTAATAAGATGCATGGAGATCTTGCTGTCGGAATAGGGAACCTTGAGAACTTAACTCTTCTCGGCCTTGAAGGTAACTACTTCACAGGACGCATACCTGATGACTTGGGGAAGCTTCAAAGACTCGGTGGATTGCACTTGACAGGCAATGGACTCACGGGGATGATTCCGTTTTCACTTGGTAATTTGACATCATTGAGTGAGCTATATCTGGACAGCAACAGACTCCAGGGAAACATACCTCCACAACTAGGAAACATGACACATTTACTTGAGCTTTCCCTCAATGACAATAATCTGACAGGAACCATTCCCAAAGAGATCGTCAGCCTTTCGTCGCTTTCAGTTGGTTTAGGCCTGGCGCGGAACTCATTATCCGGTCCATTGCCAGCTGAAGTGAGCAAATTGACAAATCTCAAGGAGTTGGATGTTTCTGAGAACAAATTATCTGGTGCAATTCCTACTAGCCTTGGGAGGTGTGTTAGTCTCGAGATCTTGCTCGTGGGAGGCAATCAATTTACTGGAACAATCCCAGAATCTTTGCAAGCATTAAGAGGCTTAGAAGAGATTGATTTCTCCCATAATAACTTATCAGGTAAAATACCAGAGTTTCTTGGAAAGCTTCCTTTTATCAGAAAACTTAATCTTTCTTACAATAATCTTGAGGGGGAAGTCTCAAATCAAGGTGTTTTCTCAAACGCCAGCTCAGATTCCGTCATTGGAAATGAACGGCTTTGTGGAGGAGCTCCAAGCTTACGTCTCCCAGCTTGCTCAGTACCTGCCAAAAAATCAAACAAGGACCTTAAACTGAGATGGATTATCCCTGTCATTGTTTCTTTTGCACTTTCCATTGTCCTAGTATGCTCTTTGAGCCTTTGCTACATATCGAGGATGCCAAAGAATATTACTGCATCTTCCCTTAATGAAATGCAACAAGGAATTTCATATCAAGAAGTTTACAGATCAACCAATGGGTTTTCTGCAGACAATTTGATTGGTTCAGGTAGCTTTGGTTCAGTGTACAGAGGAATTTTTGGTGAGAATAGTTCATTAGTGGCAGTCAAGGTATTGGACCTTAGACAGAAAGGAGCAATCCAAAGTTTCATTGATGAAGGCATGATTTTGAAAAATATAAGGCACAGAAACCTTCTAAAGATCATCACTTTATGTTCAAGCCTTGATCATCTAGGCCAAGAATTCAAGTGTCTTGTTACTGAGCTCATGGTCAACGGAAGCCTAGACGTGTGGTTGCATCCTAGTAAAGATGCAAGAAACACACTCCCTACTAAGACTTTCAATATTATTGAGAGGCTGAACATAGCCATAGATGTTGCCTCTGCGCTAGATTACCTGCACAATCATTGCCACACACCAATAGTTCATTGTGATTTGAAGCCCAACAATATTCTCCTCGATAAAGATTTCACAGCCCATGTTGCTGATTTCGGATTATCAAAGTTTCTCCTGAAAGCAACAAACATGCCTTTGAAAGATGCTGCTTTATCAGTTGGGCTAAAGGGTTCCATTGGTTACATTCCTCCAGGTATCTAAAGTTTTTTTTCCCCTATATATACTTGGTGACGTAGAGGAATTATTAGCTACTACTGGTAAGTGAGAAATGAGTAAACCCTATTCCATGTGCCATAGACCGTAAACTATGCAAAAGAGATAAACTACATTAAACAAACCCTATGCTACCGACTTGACCTAGAAGTTGAGGTCAGGATTTAAATTCATAACATTTCAACTACAAATCCACTCCACCAACTAGGATAGCCCCAAGCAAGCATTTTCTACTTGTTGCCATGTAATAATGGACTATATCCTAAAATATAAGAACTCAAGATGTAGTATCTGCTATCACTTATCCATTTAGACACAATTAGCACATATCCACATATAATAGCCGTGAGACTTATGTACTAATAACTGGTCACAAATTGCAGAATATGGTACAAGTTCTGAAATCTCGACTCTGGGAGATGTGTATAGCTATGGAATAGTGGTATTGGAATTATTTACAGGCAAAAGACCAACTGATGACATGTTCAACAATGGTCTAACCATTCACAAATATGTAGCCATGACCTTGCCTGAACGTGTAATGGAGGTTCTCGACCCATCCTTAATCTTGGCAGGGGAAGAGGAGAGAGAGACTACTGATCATATATTAGCAGCAAACAAGACAGAGTTCCAGCAGTTTGGTAGTGGTGAAATGGATCGTTTGGTATCAGTGTTGAGACTTGGGCTATCATGTTCAATGCCATCACCAAGAAATCGGATGCCTATCGGTATTGTTGTGAATCAATTGCATTCAATCAGAGACCAACTACGAAGGGCCACGAAGGAGTAAACCACACTAAGGTATTTGTGAATGCAGTAGAAATTTGAATAAAGAAAAAATGTAGATGAACAATGAAATTCATTACCTCACTTTTCTCCTTCATTCCCAGCTCTCACAGCTCCTTAGAGCTTTGGGTATTCATTCGAACTCTCTTTACTGTCTATCAGCATATAGACAGTAAAGAATGTGGTGTTAATGAAGAGCAAATATATATGTTCACTTAGACAAGAAAGCTACAGAAAATTGATACCTCATATAGGAAAAGAATGAAGAATGAAGAGGCTAGAAAACCAGTGGAGCATTTGATCGAGCAGGTGGAAGACAAACAGAGATTCAGATATCTCACACACCCCTTTGGAGGGAGAACACTTGCTTTGAGATTCCAAAATCGGGACATATGGATTTTCACCGTTTAGCTATCTGAAATCTGAAGTCACTTTTATGTAGGATACTTCTACTAATTTTGGTTTTTCTTCCAATCATATATTACTCTATTTTTTAAATTGAAATTTTATATTTTTCTACTTTTTTTAATCAATAGGTAGTTATATAATTGGCCCATAGTCAGCTGGCATATATTGGTCCAGCTAGAATTTTCCAATATCTAAATACTACAATAACAAAAATGTTTAAAAATTTCATAAATACGATGGGTAGGCCATCAATCAAGTAATTGGACTATTCAGTTCGAGTAAAAAAAATATAAAAATTATGGGAGCTAGTAAATTTATGAAAAAATATTTAATCTATACCTATATAAAAAGTGTAGATGTTTCTTACAAAATATATTTTGCATATTATATCCATGATCTACACCTTAATTTAAGGGTAAAAAGGTAATATAATATATCTAACTATTTATAAATAATTATTTGTAAATTGTGGGTCCAATATTACTTTTTTTTTGTATTAGATCACATTAATTATTCTTGTTATTTTTATTGATTATCATGTCGTGGGTCCTCTTATATGACTGTCGTGGGAGATTGTATATCTATTAATTTGATTGTCGGTTGGCTATTCTTTCTTGTTGATGAAACTTAAATTATTATTATTATTATTATTATTATTATTATTATTATTATTATTATTATTATTATTCAAGCCACTTTTTCTCCTAATTGTAATAGGACTCTAAAATTATCTATATAAATCATTCGATTTCAACTTGCTAATTGTTACCAACAATAGTTCAGAAATCCATTCTCACTTCACAAATTTCAATACCAATTGTTACGAAAATTCAATCACTTCAACATAATACATTCATTATTTTGATATTTTCACAATTATGGTTATTCACAATGAATCGTTCACATCAAGTTCATCTTCAGGTAAATTTTAAATTTATTAAAATCTTATTTTGATGTAATTGAGCTCTATATTTCCGATTTAATATATAAAAAACAACAATTTATCTTTGTAACAGTCTCAAGTTTTTATTTTTTATTTTTAATTGAAGTTTGTATTAATGTAATAGAACCTCTATATATTATAGGATCTATCTACGATCTGGAAAACTTTAATTTGTCATTATTTCATGGATTTACACTAAGAGAGAAAATCAGAAACATATGAATTAAACACATTTGTTGTCTCTAAAAAAAAAAAATTTGCCCAAAAATAAAAGTTTGAGGGCTGAAAGGAACAATAATAAAAGTTGGAGGGTACAACATAAAAAAAATTAATCTAATAGTTCGTGGAGAGCAAAAAGTTGACCTTTCCATTAGGGAATACATTAACTAATTCTGGCTTGCATGTTAATGCCTTGCCTATATTCCCAATAGGAAATACATTAATTAATTAAGGTAAACACTCGTATTTAGGTTCTTATACTTTTATTTTTTTTTATTTCAATAGGTCCTCTATAATTTTATTATTTTATATGTCCTCATATTTTTCCTATATGATCTTCGTAGGTCCTTATTTAATGGATCTAATAGATTAATTATTTTTTTGGTTATTTATATGACACATTAAGCTGATATGTAATTTATTAAATTGAATATTTTCTTGTAAGTATAAGAAGCTGGAAAACTTGTGCTCTGTTATTGATGAAAAATGAAATCTTGTTGCTGCATCTAAGTTTATTTTTCGGATATTGTTTGTTGAAAGTACATGATTCTGTTATATATGTTCGAGACTCTCTCAGTTTAAAAATTATGAAAAATGTGTATTCTAATCTAGGGGCAGGATAGTTAATGATCTTGATATTCTTGCGTAAGAATTCAATGTATCCGTGTGAAAATAGAAAATAGCATATTCGAGTCGTATTGTTCGTGGAATTAATTTATTGTTATCCAAGCATATAGTTTCCTTATTCTATTTGGTGAGGTGTTATAAATTGAAGCATGTGGATTAACCATTCTCATACGAAAGTATATATTATTTAGGTAAATAAAATATTTGAGGTGATCTTCTAGATTCGTCTAATAGTAATTAGATGGACACCCTTTTCACCATTTTTAAATTAGATACCACATTTAAATTTAATCAATTACAACATTACATTTCAATTTGTATGTGATTAATTTTTTTTTTCTTGTAAAACTGCTGATGTTTATAGACAAAGAAGAAATATACAAATGAAAAGAAAATATATAAAACATTAGTTTGTGAGAAATATATATAAAACATTGAATATTAGAATGTAAAAATATAAAAAAATAAAAAATATGGGAATAAAAAGCAAACTTGATCGGGATCCTGATCGTGTAACCGATCGAATTTCCGATCAGAATTTCGATCGTGAAACGATCGGTCGTCACATCGGGATCCTAATCGGGATTACCCATCGGGTTTCTGATCCCATAGACCCAATCGGGATTATGATCGGGATATCCCATCGGGTTTGATCCCATCAGAATTACCCCATCAGGATTACCCCGTCGGGTTTCTGATCCCATAGACCCAATCAGGATTATGACCGGGATACCTCATCGGGTTTGATCCCATCAAAATTATCCCATCGGATTTTGATCCCATCAGAATTACCCCCATCGGGATTATGATCGGGATTATCCCATCGGGATTTACCCCATCGGATTTTGAGTACGATTAACAAATCACGATCGGAATATAGAAAACCCGATATTCTTTAGCATATAAATCACGATTGAAATTACAATAGGTTTTCAATAAACCCTATAGTCTTTGCATGTTAAATAAAAAATCACGATCGTAAAATTTCGATTATATAAATCACGATCGGATCACAATCAAAATGATAATATGCTTCCTGAAAACCCGATATTCATATCCCGACGTTGTTACGACGATCGTGATAATTTATTGCACGTGTGGGGAGTTGGTGGGGATATTACTTTTGGAATTAAATGTTTCTAACTCCTTTCAAAACCTGCAAAAAGCCTTCTAAAATTCTTACACATATGGGGTCCATGTCCTTTCACATTGGAAAATGAAAAAGTAAGGTTATAAGAGTAAAATTGGGTATTTATTGAATGCTTTCCTTATAGTGGGTAAAAGAGATTTTTTCATGATAAGAATGGGTATTTTAATTTTCGGCTCTTTTCTTTATTACAATAGTACACAACCAATCCTCTCAAAAACAAAAATAGTACATAACCAATGCAAAATTATTTATATCTTCAGTACATATAGTATAATGTAAATTAATTGACTACTATAAAATGTTCTACATTTGTGTTTTATCATCACAATTCTACTTTTCTAACACACACACACACACACACACACAAACTATCATTCGTGCATCGCACGGGTGTAACACTAGCTAGTACTATGAAAATTAATGCTACTTTTAGTAATGAGACTATATAATTGTGACACCTAAAAATAATAATAGAGACTATATAATCGGGATAGAGGGAATAATGTTAAATCATTCTACTATCTATTATGAATATTAGTATGTCAATACATCAATATTTTCTATATGTTATGTCACATCCAGTCGTCCAGTAGTGAACATAATAATAAAACAAAAAAAATAACTTCACAATATATAATTTATAAAAAAAATTATGTGAATAACATAAATTAATAATTTCAAAAAAAAAAATGAATTCATTTTCTCTTTCATTTAAATGTCCCAAACCTCATCAAGCAGTTTTTAATAGAAAGATCAATCATTTGATTATTTTCAATAGAATTTTGACCCATAACTTTGCAAACGTGAGGTCATCCGTGGACAAGAAAATGACCCCTACTTAAAGAATTTGTTGACTTATTAGGGCATCCTCAATAGTGTACCCAAAATTAGGTACATAACTCCGCCACGTCAAAAGTTATGTACCAACTTTTTTAATGAGTTTAATAATAGATATTATAAAAATAAAAATTAATTATAACATAATCTACCTAGTGACGTCTATCAACAAAAAATTGAAATTTTAAAAATTATAAATCATATTTTTAAAATAATCAACCATAATAATCATTTATTTAAAAATTAAATACTAAAAAAATGATTATAAAACCTAATTGGGTGGGGTGAACCCTAAAAACAATCATAAAATTAAATTAAAACATAATAAATTAAAATTGATCAAAAAAATGGAAGAAAACCTTATAAATTTGATCGTGGAATACGGATTAAAACACCAAATCTGAAACAGAGGATCTCATCCGACAAGATTTTGACCAGAAATCTTAGCGGCCGTTCCCACCAGCTTATAATTTCTTCATTATTTAATAGAACAACAATCATTATCCATTTTAAAATGAACCAGCATATAATTTCTTCATTATTTAATAGAACAACAATCATTATCCATTTTAAATTATTCTGCGATCCGAAACCGCATATTCATCATTTAACTAGCAACTAATTAAATAGGTCATCTCATGGGTCTACGCATTCACCTATATTCCATAAATGTATATTCTCCTATTAATAATGACAAATTAAATATGATTTAAATACTAAAAAATGTTGACAAATATAAATATAGTAAATAAATATTGCACGCACACAGATATGTATATACTTCCTTCTTTTCGTTTCATTTGTTGTTTTAACTTTTTTATTTTGTTTCAAAATATTTGTTGTTAATTCTAGATGTATGTTATCAAATATTCTTAATGCATATATTTATCCATATATAAGAATAAAATAATTTGTTATTAAAAATCCAATTTCCACTAATAAAAAGACCTCAAAAACTATTGCATGAATTGATTATTGAAAGTTATTTCAAAATTAAACATTATTTTGATAATATTCATTTTTATAATACCATAAACAATAAAAAATTATCCCGTGCATCGCACGGGTAATGCACTAGTTTAATTAGAAGTGTAATGAAATTTGTGTAGCAATAGGGCAATTTTGTAGCAGTGATTGCTGTAGTTGTATCATGCAGATTCGTATTTATTTTCGAGAAAAATTATAACCTCCTTTGATTTAATTTCTAGAACGACAAGAATTTAATTCGTGAACATTTTATTAAAAAAGAGAGTAATTGATGCATGTAATCTACGTTTGTGATAGTGAGCTAGATACAGAATTAAGATGATAAGAATGTGAAGGGAAATTGCTTTTATAGGTGGTTGGGATGGAATACCGATTGAAACCGATGAATTCATACACTCTTTAGTGAATAAAAATCTTGCACATACCCTTTTTCTAATTAAGTTATCATCGATCAATAGATGAAATTATTAATTATGAATAATTTAAATCCTCAAAAGATGAGATCGACCTCCTTCCTAACAAAGAAGACTCCAGAAGGGCCATGATCAGGCAACAATGCAGCCATGACTGGGCCTTCTGCACCTTCTTCAACTGTGAGCACCCCAGTGTTGAAGCTCATGTCAGTTTGAACATACCCAGGGCACACGCAGTTTACCCGAAAACTCGGGTATTTCTTGGCTAGAAGCCTTGTGTAGGCATTCATGGCTGCTTTAGATACCGAGTATGCAGCAAGTTGAGGCCACCCTTTGGCTTCTAAACACCCCTCCTTGAAATCTTTGAGAAACTCATTTATCACTTCATCTATTCTCTCCTCCCTAAGATTCTCGACGTCCTTTAGCACCCCTTTAGCCCACTCATTGAAGAGGAAACATTAACAATTCTTGGCGAGTGCTTCAGTAGTACGTTTAGCGCCATAATAGTTTGTTTGGAGACATGCTATTGCTCGATCGTAGGTCTGACTCATTATCTCACTCCAGTTTATGTTTCCCCCTCTAGTCTGTTTTTAGTTTCACACACCAAACCAAAATAAATGGCTTCTAAATATGTAAATAAAAATAATAATAATCAAAGCTACGGTGAATCGAGAGTTGACCATAAAGGAAGATGACGCAGCTTTGAAAGCATCTCCGTCGATCTGATCTCCGCCTATCTCGGCGGCATTGTTGATCTGCAGAGTGAAATCAACTTAATTAGCTACCTTGGCTCAGCATTATATGTAGAGTACTGCAGAGTGAATTCAGAGGTGCACATAAATGATTGTACACAAAAAGTCAGATTAAAATTTAAAAAAGAAAAAGAAAAAAGAAGATAGTGAATTAGTGAGTGTGAAGAAATTAAGGTTTGTGAGGGTACCAAGATATCAAGCTTTCCGATATGGGATTGAAGGAATTGAGCAAAGGAAGCGATACTTGTTTGATCAGAGACATCGAGCTGATGAAACATGACAAAATCAGAAAGGCCAGAGGCTTTGAGTTTTTCAACAGCTTCGAGGCCTCTCTTCTCGTCTCTAGCTGTCATCACCACCGTTACACCTTTTGATGCCAACTGTCTACTAATCTCCAACCCTATCCCTTTGTTTGATCCTGTCACAACGGCATACCTGCAGAGAGAGAGAGAGAGAGAGAGACAATATATAAATATACATATAGGAATTTGAGATAGTGGAGAATTAAAGAGAGATAAATGAGGGAAGTGAAGCAAGATTTGTTACTTGTTCTTTGTTTCCGCCATGGATGAGACTTGAGAGAGATCAGCCTGCGTTCTAATTGCGTTGGTGATTATGTTGTTTGAAAAGTAATCGGTTTAAATAGAAAAAAATTGGGCTGACTAGCTTCTGCGTTCTTGCGTTGGCGATTACGTATATATGCTGTTGGAATTGGAAAAGTAATTGAGTCAATAGTAATTTAGGCTGCGCTCTTGCTTTGGTACGTGCTTACGGTAATGTAAGGAGTTCACAAAAAAAAACTTATTTTAGTATCTTTTAAATATACTAGTGTAGATCACGTGCATTGCCTATTATTTAGTCCTATTAAATTCATGAAGAAATAATTTTATTAAATATATAATCCATACATATAGTAATTATAAAATAATCAATAAAATCAAGCAAAATAGACCTAGAAAAGACCAGAAAGAAGAAACAAATATACTACCTCCGTTTCATAATGTTTGTTGTTTTGTTTTTTTTATCTGGAATTAATAATTAATTTTGTGGACAAATATACTCATCCCTTATATATGCCATAAAATCTAATTCATCTATATTTTCCTAAAAAATAACAATATTTTCTCTCTCCATATATTTTTCTCTCTTCATATATTATAGGTAAGTTAGAATCAAAAAATCTTGTAGGATTTGAGAGGGTTAAAATTGGGAGAGAGAATGTCAAATTATATAAAACAACAAACATTTTGAAACTAAAAAAAAAAACCTTAAACAACAAACATTATGAAACGGAGGTAGTATTAATTATGAGGTCGTAATAAGCTACATGTGCTAGGTTTAATTTACCTTTATAAAATATTTACAAGTAATAGATAGGTATTAATTGTGCTTTTTTTAGATAATACTAATTATTTAGATATTCACGTCGAGAATTGCATTTTATTTATAGTTAAATTACTTTAAAAACTAAGATACATTGAAACACACAATATCATACACGGTAAGAAGTCATTGCATATAAATTTTACAGAGGTATTTAGTGAAGCTGTGAAAATGTTTAAATAATAATATTGATAAATGATGTTTGATTTTTATTTTAATTGTAAATCTATATTATATATGACTATTTTTTTTTCTTGTTTGATTTTGTTGATTTACATATTTTTCTTCTTTCTTTTGGTTTCAGATATAGGATTGGTCTCTTATTTTTCTTTTTTATTTATACAATTTATTTCAGATATAAGATTGGACAATGATTGATCATCATCACTTGGAATCTCAATGCAATCTTAATAATTTGTGACACTCTCTCTCTCTCTCTCTCTCTCGATTACACTTTAGTAGAGTACAACTCTATGACCGGTTTTTTTCTTTTCTCTCACCTTAGTTCGCGCGGGCAGTTGAGTTGTTCCTCTTAATTTGACTCTGACTCTTTAACTGAATCACAAAGAGATTTTTTTTTTTTTGGCATTCATTTGGCTCATAGGTTATGTCTTTTGGATTGCATTGACAACAATATCTAGATTTCCCCTCTTATCTACTATTGGTTTCTTGACTGTGACATAAAGTGCATTTTAGTCAATGATTGTGAAGTGAAATTTCATAATATGTAGATTCATTATCGCCCTAAGGAAATTATTTATTAGACTTGTTGAACAACAATTAAAATATGAAAATTTATTGTAGTTGGTGATAAAGAAATAATTACAGTATTTTTAACCACAAGTTATCTTACTATAGATGAAAGATGTTCATACACACAACATCCTAAATATACAATTACGATTTCATCAAAAACTACAATGTGTGCATTGTAATCGCCTTAGTTAACATTTATGTATGGTTATCATGTATCTTGACTTGTGTAAAATAATAGTTAGTGTGTGAATTTTTTTTATTTGTACTTGTTTTTTAATTATTACATTGATTTTGTCTCAAGAACTTCCTCATTGCACTTTTTGCATATCATAATTTAAGAATTCGTACGGCACTAACTACTGCATCTTATATATGAATCATATCATATTGACAATTTAATTTCATGCTTTATCAATAAATTCTCGTAAAATAATATGAATCATCCTAAAAATATGAACAAGATACATAAGAATATTAAACATGCATATAGGAAAAGAACGAGGAATGAAGAGGCTAGAAAACCAGTGGAGCATTTGGTCGAGCAGGTGGAAGACAAACAGAGATTCAGATATCTCACACACCCCTTTGGAGGGAGAACACTTGCTTTGAGATTCCAAAATCCGGACATATGGATTTTCACCGTTTAGCTATCTGAAATCTGAAGTCACTTCTATGTAGGATACTTCTACTAATTTTGGTTTTTCTTCCAATCATATATTACTCTATTTTTTAAATTGAAAATTTATATTTCTCTACTTTTTTTAATCAATAGGTAGTTATATAATTGGCCCATAGTCAGCTGGCATATGTTGTCCGGCTAGAATTTTCCAATATCTAAATACTACAATGACAAAAGTGTCTTAAAATTTCATAAATATGATGGGTAGGCCCGTCATTTAAGTAATTGGACTATTCAGTTTGAGTAAAAAAATATAAAAAATTATGTGAGCTAGTAAATTTATGAAAAAATGTTTAATGTGTATAAATTTATTGATTGATGTTTGTCTAAGCTAAGTATCTAATTTTAACATATTAACTTTAAATATAACATATTTTACTATCAGTTAATTGAATAAAATATTTAAATTTTAACAATTATATTTTTAGTCCTTAAATTAAATTATATCAAATATGAATCTTTAGAATTTGGATTATGTCTATACTTTTTTGTACAATTCTATTTGGGTTAATATACGATTTTAGCTTCATTTTTAAATTTATTCATAAAATATTTTGATCTCTCATAGAAAAGAAATTTGATATAAGACCTTTTGAACTTACCTAAAATCTAGTTTGTGATTAACTTTTGAGCTTTGAAAAGTTATGTACAAATATTTAAATGACATGGAAAATTATTTGTGCCATATCACATCCTCACATCGTCGTTTTGAAGAATTTTATTTTATTTTTTTTAAAAAGATCTTCTCGTGGGAAATCGAAGATCTTCCCCGCAGTCAAGATTTAGACGTTTTTATTTCCCATTGGAATAGTGAATTTTTAAAACTTGATTTCGTCAAAACGACGTCGATATAACGTAGCACGAGCGATTTTTTATGTCATTTAAATATTTGGGGAAAAAAATATATGACATATATTTAAAGCTGAAAAATTGACCATAGACTGTATTTATGGTAACTAAGTTCAAAAGGTGAGAGATTAAATGCTTATTTATTAAAGGTTACGACATTTTTGTAAATCACTAAAAATGTTGGACTAAAATATACTCCATTCCTCCCAATTACAGTATGTTGGGTATCAGCAGCACATCCTCCAAGCATCTTACTTCTGTATTTACCGGTCGATTCAGTCATTGAAGGTGAGAAACACATGGCTCAGACACTCCTACCGATTAACTGGGCTCCAAGCACAGCAATGATACAGACAGGCCTTCCAAGAACAGAGATCACACTCGAGACCACAGCAATAGAATACACAGCCTCCTCAGACCCCGAACCAGACCAAAACTAACCGCACAACCCAGAACCGAAACCAGCAGATTCCACCTAGAGAGTGGAATATGCTCTAGACCAGAAGAGAGAAGAAGGAGAAGGAAGGATCTCACGAAGAAGATTATCTCAAAGATGGAAACACGAAGTTTGCCTCTCAACCCTAGCTTTTCCCTCACAGAGCTTTCTGGATCGAATACACACAGTAGAATGAGAAGTGTGGGTAACAGTACACAAGGTGAAATATATAAAGGGCGACGCACGGTTAGGGTTGCAACAGTAGACGGTTAGGTAGTTGGGCTTGGACTAGATTGGGCCGAGCTGCTTAAGTATTCTGAGCAAGTCCTTTAAGTGTAAATGGGCTTCCACTTAATGGGCCACAATAACTAACAATCTCCACCTTGGCCTATTTGACATTGCTTGAGCTGGAGCCAACACTTGTAGGGTTCATCACTGCCATGCATCTCACCTACAGAGATCACACAGCAAAACCAAAGGTGAGATAGTTTCAAACACATAGTCTGAATCAGATCACACAGATCTTTTAAGGAAATAACCAGGTAATCACCAAGGGACAAACCGAAGAAAACTACCAGGCTGCAGCCTTTGAGAGCAAAATCAACACATAAAATCAACTCTCAAAGACTTAAAACAGAAAGCAATCTAAAGCTTAACCTGCGTCAAAATTTAAAATCTTCATGCAATTAGCATGTTTTTCAAGAGGTAAAGATTTTGTACCCATATCTGCAGGGTTAACTTCAGAAGAAATCTTTTCAAGTAAAACATTTTTACTTTCAACAACTTCCCTAATAAAATGAAACCTAACATCTATATGTTTGGTTCTGTCATGAAAAACAGGATTTTTACACAATTGAATGGCAGATTGACTATCTGAAAACACAACAGCATTCTTTTGAAGAAAACCAATTTCAGATAAAACTCCTTTCAACCACAGGGCTTCCATGAAGGCTTCTGTAATAGCAACATACTCTGCCTCTGTGGTAGAAAGTGCAACGATGTGTTGCAGCTGGGATTTCCATCTTATGCATGACCCACACAAAGTAAAAACATAAGAGGTGGTTGATCTCCTGTTATCTCTGTCATTAGCATAGTTGGAATCCACATAACCACACAATTGAACACCTTTGACACACTTAGTAAAATTTAAACCCACATGCAAAGAGGACTGAAGGTATCTTAACAACCATTTTAATGCTTCCCAGTGGGTTACACCAGGATTGGACATGTACCTGCTCAAACAACTTACAGAATAGGCAATGTCAGGTCTAGTACTTACCATAAGATACATTACAGAACCAATTGCATTACAGTAGGGTATCTTTTTTATGACATTCATCTCAGAAGCAGTCTCCTAAGACTGTTCTTTACTTAACACAAAGTGAGCAGCTAAAGGAACATTAACACCTTTAGCTTTTGACATAGAGAACTTACTCAAAATCTTTTTAACATATGAAGTCTGATTTAGAACAAGAGTATTGTTCTTTCTGTCTCTTATTATGTTCATGCCAAGTATTTTCTTAGCATCTCCCAAGTCTTTCATTTCAAAATTTTCACATAGACAGGATTGAACATGCTTCAAAGACTTGAGACAAGGACTGATTAACAACATGTCATCAACATAAATAAAAATGAACATAGGAACAGTAGAGGTTTCTTTAAAGTACAAACAATGATCAAATTTGCTTCTATTAAACTTCAAAGACCTCATACACTGATCAAATTTCAAGTTCCACTGCCTTGGGGATTGTTTTAAACCATACAAGGATTTCCTAAGTAAGCACACATAGTCAGGTTTATCACAATCAACAAAGCCTTCAGGTTGATGCATGTAGATGGGAACATCAAGATCATCATGTAAGAAAGTTGTAGTTACATCCATTTGTGTTAATTCCCACTTGAATTGAGCAACTAAAGCCAACATTATCCTAACTGTAGTGAACTTGACCACAGGAGCAAAAACTTCAGTATAATCTACCCCCTCCTTTTGAGTAAAGCCTTTAGCAACTAATCTGGCCTTAAATCTGACATTATTAAATTCACTTTTGATTTTAAACAGCCATTTGCAATCTACAACAGAAGCATGATCAGGTTTTGGAACCAACTCCCATGTTTTATTAACATGCAATGATTTCATCTCAGTTTGCATAGCAATTAACCACTTACTAGCATCTTTAGACTTAAGAGCTTCTTTAAAAGTTTTAGGTTCATTGCTATCTAGAGACTCAAACACATTAAAAGCCAAATCAAGCAAATTGCACTCAGCATCAGCATATCTAACAGGCTTATTAATGGTTCTCCTCACCCTATCTCTAGCCAACAGATAATCATTTAGGTTTTCAGGCTCACTGTTGTGATTAGCATGCTCATCAGATTCAAGTTCAGACTCAGATTCATGCTCAGTTTCATGTTCAAACTCATGCTCAGAATTAATATCATCATTGTGCATTATAACAGGCTAAACAGGCACAGAAACATTCAAAGGCTCCACCTCAAAGGGAACAGTGGGGGCATGATCATTCACAGTAGTAGCAGGCTGGGGTTCAGACAGACAGGGGAAAGATGTTTCATTAAACACAACATCTCTGCTAATAGCAGTTTTAAACCCAGAAACATCTCTCACCCATAGTCTGTACCCTTTAACTCCCTCAGGGTATCCCAAGAAAACACATTTTTGGGATCTAGGTTCAAGCTTATCATTTTTCACATGCATGAAAGATGCACAACCAAACACCCTTAGATTAGACAGATCAATAGGTTTACCATTAAACACAGATTCAGGACATTTACCATTTAATGGAACAGAAGGAGACCTATTGATCAAGTAGGAAGCAGTACAAACTGCTTCACCCCAGAATTTATTAGACATACCAGAGAGGGCACACATGCTCCTCACCCTATCTAATAAGGTTCTATTCATCCTTTCAGCAACCCCATTTTGTTGAGGGTTGTAAGGAACAGTTTTATGTCTTTTTATACCAGATTTAACACATAAATCATCAACTTGAGAATTGCAAAATTCCAAACCATTGTCAGTTCTTAGGGTCTTAATCTTCTTGCCAGTTTGGTTTTCAATCTGAGTTTTCTATATTTTGAACTTATCAATAACTTCAGATTTATGCTTCATTAAGAACACCCAAACTTTCCTAGAGTAATCATCAATAATGGACAAGAAAAATCTGTTCCCACCATGAGTAGGAACTTTAGAGGGATCCCAGACATCAGCATGCAAATACTCAAGGATATCATGACTTTTAGATGTATGAGATGCAGAGATAGGAAATTGAACTTTATGTTGTTTGCCTAAAACACATACATCACAGAAAGGCATGCTGGAAATCACATCAGAACAAAACACGCCATACTTTTTCAGAATATCTAGCCCTTTATTACGCATATGCCCAAGTCTATTATGCCACAACACAGTTTTATCATGCTTCAGAACATTCACAGAGGATGCAGTAGGCTCAGAGGGTAAGGTTTTGCAAATATACAAATTATTTTTCTTTTCAGCTTTGAAAATCACCAAGGAACCTTTCAAAATTTTCATTTGACCATTTCCCCACCTTCCCTCAAGCCCACTTTCTTCTAAAGCAGCACAAGATAGCAAGTTATAGCATAATTCAGGCACATATCTTACATTTCTCAAAGTAATACAAGAACCATTATCAAATTTTAAGCAAACATTTCCAATTCCAACCACTCTGCATTTCTTTTCATTTGCCATTGACACAAAACCATTTTCAACTTGAGTAAAAGAAGAAAATAGATTCTTAAATGGGGTAATATGGTAAGTGCAGCCAGAATCTAGAAGCCATTCAGATTCACTCATAGAATCAAACACAGAGTTTGCAGAATTAATACACAAGGAATTAGAATCAACAACCATGAAACAATCACCAAGTTTGTCTCCAGTAGCTACATTAGCCATTTCAGTCTCATTACTATTCTTATTCTTGTTATTTTTCTTTGGCTTAGGACATTCTTTTGCATAATGACCAGGTTCATGGCAATTATAACACTTTCTAGAGCCCTTTCTAGATTTAGACCTGCTTTTACCCTCTTTTTCTTACCACCATTTTCAGAATTATCAGAGGACCTATTTTTAGTCCTTCCTCTCACATTCATTGCCTTTTCCTGAGAATTACTACCCCCATGTTCAAATAAATCTAATTCTTTAGATTTTAAAGCACTTATAATCACATCCACAGAGGCACTATCTCTGCCATATTTTATAGCAGATTTTACATCAAAGTAAGAGTCAGGGATAGCATTCATTAAGGCAATGTTTGTGTAATTATCAATTGTAGTGTCACCAGCCCTTTTAATATCTTGGACAAGCTTAGTAAAACCATCAATATTTTCATCTATATCTTTAGACAGATCCAGTTTATACTTAAAAAGCTTTTCCAACAGATATATGCGACTAGTAAATGAGGTTTCAGTGTACAGATTTTCAAGTTTATCCCACAGATCTTTAGCATGCTCAGTATCACCTACTTTTCTAATCACAGAGTCAGATAGGCTCAAGATAATACTAGAACATGCAATTTCATCCATTTCAGCCCGTTTTTCAGCAGTTTCAATAGTAAGATAAGACTGATCAATGGCTTTAGCAACTTTTTGATGAATTAATACACATTTCATCTTTTGTTTCCAGATGCTAAAATCATTCTTACCATTAAAAGGAACAATTCCAAACGAATTAGTAGCCATTGTTCCACCAAAGCACCAAAACAACAACAGAGGCACAAACAGGCACAGAAAATTGCAAGAGGACAAACACACTGCCCACAGACTCACAAGAACACACACACACAGACGGTGAGACTCCAGATCCTTCACAGTGAGAGAATTACCCAGTTTGCAATAGTCACTTAGGGGAGGGCACAAGGTTTTACTCAGACACCAGAACTGAAGTCTCAGGGATTGATCAAATCCCGTAAGTTCACACGAACTTCAACACAAGGATCTTACAGATCCTTAAAGAACACCAACACACTCACACAGATCTATAGCAGAACGCGACAGAGATATTCAAGAAACAGCGGAAACAAAACTTCAATGAACCAGGAATGGAAAACCCTAAAACCACGAACTAGTATAGATCTAGAGTGCACACAGAAGAAAAACACGTAGACAATTATCAGAAACCAAGCCTATAGCCCCTCACGGTACTAGAAATTGAAAAATACAAGAGGTTACAGCCGCTTTACCAGAGCGGAGCCCTAGGAGAGGGTACTCCGACTTACCGACGCGTCTTAAAACGCGATGACGAGCTGTCGCTGGCGGAGGACGGTAGAGGACGCGGTCAGTGGCTCTGATACCACTGTTGGGTATCAGCACCACATCCTCCAAGCATCTTACTCCTGTATTTACCAGTCGATTCAGCCCTTGAAGGTGAGAAACACATGGCTCAGACACTCCTACCGATTAACTGGGCTCTAAGCACAGCAATGATACAGACAGGCCTTCCAAGAACAGAGATCACACTCAAGACCACAACAACAGAATACACAGCCTCCTCAAACCCCGAACCAGACCAAAACTAACCGCACAACCCAGAACCGAAACCAGCAGATTCCACCTAGAGAGTGGAATATGCTCTAGACCAGAAGAGAGAAGAAGGAGAAGGAAGGATCTCACGAAGAAGATTATCTCAGAGATGGAAACACGAAGTTTGCCTCTCAACCCTAGTTTTTCCCTCACAGAGCTTTCTGGATCGAATACACACAGTAGAATGAGAAGTGTGGGTAACAGTACACAAGGTGAAATATATAAAGGGCGGCGCACGGTTAGGGCTGCAACAGTAGACAGTTAGGCAGTTGGGTTTGGACTAGATTGGGCCGAGCTGCTTAAGTATTCTGAGCAAGTCCTTTAAGTGTAAATGGGCTTCCACTTAATGGGCCACAATAACTAACACAGTATATAGTTCATTTTCTAATCGCACGTAGATTAAAAAAAATATGAAAATAAGAGATTAAAGCTAAACTTCCAATGACACCCTTATTTAACATTTATGACTTTCAACATGAATTTTAAAAGTATGCAATTAAAACATGAATGTTGGACTAAAATATACTCCCTTCCTCCCAAAATATTGGTGTTTTAATTTCCTTAAAAATCATAAACTTTGACCTTAGTTGCAAATTTAACATGAATTTTAAAAGTAGGCAATTAAAACACCAACTTTGAATGTATGTGTTATTCAACATCCCCAAATTTTTATAAAATAAAATGACATCCAATCCAATATACAATTTGCTCATCTCTTCGAGCCCATCATGATTCGACCATAAATTTTTAAAAATGACGTCAAAGTGGTCACAATTGTATATCTGATTGAAGGTTAATTTATTTTATAAAAATTTGGAGATGTTAAATAACACACAAATTCAAAATTGGTGTTTTAATTGCCTACTTTTAAAGTTTATGTTAAATTTGCAACTAAGGTCAAAGTTCATGATTTTTAAGGCAATTAACCCTTATTTTAATTTTCAAGATTTAATAAGGGTGTATTTGTACATTACTATGAAAATTAATGCTACTTTTAGTAATGAGACTATATAATTGTGACACCCCAAAATAATAATAGATACTATATAATCGGGATAGAGGGAATAATATTAAATCATTCTACTATCTATTATGAATAGTAGTAGGTACATCAATATTTTCTATATGTTATGTCACATCCAGTAGCGAACATAATAATAAAACAAAAAAAATAACTTCACAATATATAATTTATAAAATAAATAATGTGAATAACATAAATTAATAATTTAAAAAAAAAATGAAATTCATTTTCTCTTCCATTTTTTAATTGAAAGATCAAGCATTTGATTATTTTCAATAGAATTTTGACCCATAACTTTGCAAACGTGAGGTCATCCGTGGACAATATCAATGAATCATTTCAAGAAAAAGACCCCTACTTTAAGAATTAGTTGACTTATTCTGCCCACAAAAACTGCAGAGTGCCGAGAGCGAGTGGAGGGAATTAATTGTTTTGATTTGTACGTATTTTATTTTTTATCTTCAATATTTATTTATGTACTTGAGGTAAATTATATTTTCATTAGACTGTAAGCCCAATTTATATATATATATATATATATTAAAAAAAATATAATAAATAGTAATTGGATATAATGATCTATAATTAACAAATATAATATTAAACAAAAGCAAACATAAGGAGTGTAACAAGAGATCCCATATAATATGAGTTGGTCTCCTATGAAATTGCAGCACCAACCCATTCAATTAGATCGGGCCGGGTTGGGTCGAACCAAACCTAAAATTTGGCCTAAGCTTGAATACAACCCGAACGCTGGCCTAAAATCCCGTAAAAATTAAAATATATATATAAATCCTAATCGCGGTAAATAAATCATAATTGGGATGTAATAAATCCTTGAGATGAATAAACTAGGACGTTGCTAAGTGACCTAATATGTGGCTGATTTTTTATTTATTTATAATGAATCGGGTTTAGTCCGTCTGATGGATAGTCGTATGAATATGATATGAGAATTTGTGTTAGTTCATCATTGGCAGTGATTACCATTTTCAGCTATGTTTCCATTCTCCCGTTAGGGAAAATAACGATTCTTGTAAATTATCGTGTTTCCAATCTAAGATTAATGTATTTAGTTTCGGAATATTATTTAATTTTCTGTCGACAGAATTTTAATCTTAGTAGTAGCCTCTTTGATAAACGGTTTGGGTTGCCGAGATTGACTGTTTATTTTATTTGAAAAAGGAAGCATGGTGTGAAAATGCTGAGACGTGTACGGCTCTCTGAGGCCAATCTTTACGGCTAACTTTAGTAAATAAATAAATAAATAATATTACATCTCAACATATTATATTATTATCTACAAGATTTTGACCAGAAATCTTAGCGGCCGTTCCCACCAGCTTATGATTTCTTCATTATTTAATAGAACAACAATCATTATCCATTTTAAAATAACCAACCTTTTCATTAAATTATTCTGCGATCCGAAACCGCATATACACCATTTAACTAGAAACTAATTAAAAAGGTTATTTTTGAGTTAGGACGAAACTTCGAAGCTGAATGAGAAAAAGGAAGCCAATCTTATTAATTCTTATATACAAATTCAATTAACTAAACTCCAGACAATCAAACTCAATAACTAGATACTTGATTCGAAATTGTCCGTTAAAAGCTCAATTCAATAAATATATCAAACAAATTTGAATATAATTTAATGTATGATGAGATTTAAAAGTTCATCTGTAACTTGAGCTAGAGCACGATAAGTAATAATTGAGCAGTATAAAAATATTTAACTATTAAAACCTGACTACATTAAAGCCCGAACAAGTGTATGTGACTATGTTGAGCTCATAATAGAACTCAACTTATTCTTCATCCTTCCAGCCTGGCGGGCTGCGTTTCTTCACTTCATCGCCAAATTTCTCTTGTAGCGTTATCAGATGCACACTATCAACTTCTGATTACAAAAATCTACAACTCCCACTACTAAAATCTGTCCAAGAATTTTGATCCAATTCAAAACTTGGATTTCAAGAACCAATGGCATGCTTTCTCTCAAGTTTCCTCCCGTTCATTCTTGTTCAGTTCATGATGATCTATGTTCTGCATTCTGCCAACAATCCAAACGCAGCTGATCTAACGGCTCTGCTCGATTTCAAGAATCAAATAACTGAGGATCCACTCGGAATCATGGCCTCATGGAATGATTCCTCATCTCATTACTGCAACTGGACAGGGATTACATGCGATCCATTTGGAAAAAGAGTTCAGATTCTAAACCTGAGATCACAAAAACTGGTCGGCTCCTTACCACCTTCGATAGGAAACCTTAGTTTCCTCCAAGGCATGGAGCTCAGAAACAACACATTCCGAGGCGAACTACCTCAAGAAATAGGCCTTCTATCGAGCCTCAAGCATCTTAATTTGTCAAATAATATGTTGTCTGGTTCCATTCCTTCTATTCTTAGTAACTGCACTCAACTAACTATCATTTTCTTGGAATACAATCAGCTGTCGGGAGAGATTCCAAGACAGTTGAGTTCCCTGTCAAAGTTGGAACTTTTCAGTGTAAAAGCTAACAATATGACAGGAAGCTTCCCTGATTGGATTGGAAACTTGTCATCACGGTTTACTCGCCTTTCGCTTGCTGAAAACAGCTTCCATGGCAGCATTCCTCCGGAAATCGGCCGCCTCTCAGGCTTGACACTCTTTCATGTATTCGGAAACCAGTTCTCCGGTGAGTTGCCGTCTTCCATTTATAACCTATCATCCATTACAAACTTCTCCGTTGCACAGAATCGGTTGAAAGGGAAAATCCCAGCAGATGTAGGCTTGATGTTTCCTAATCTTGAAAGATATCAGTGTGGAATGAACAATTTCACAGGAGAAATACCTGTTTCATTAGCAAATGCTTCAAGGCTTGCATTGCTTGATTTTGCTGTGAATAGTTTAACAGGAACAGTGCCTTCAGTTCTTGGAAGCCTGCCATTTTTGTACTGGATTAACTTCGAGTTCAATCTTCTTGGAAACCGACAAACCGGTGATATGAACTTTATTTCTTCCTTGACAAATTGCACTAATCTTCAAGCTCTTGGGCTGCTTTCTAATCTATTTGGGGGAGAATTACCTGTTGCGTTAGCAAACCTTTCTACTACGCTCGAGATGATCACACTCGGAGAAAATCAGATGCATGGAAATATTCCTGTTGGTATAGGAAACTTGGAGAATTTGACTGTTCTTGGCCTCGAATTGAATAAGTTCACAGGAAGCATACCTGATGACATTGGAAAGCTTCAAAATCTTGGTATATTGCAACTGAATGGAAATGAACTCACAGGAGTGATTCCAATTTCAATTGGTAATTTGACATCATTGAATAAGCTCTTTCTCCATAACAACAGGCTGCAGGGGAATATACCTCCACAACTCGGAAACTGCACAAGATTGTTGGAGCTCAACATTTCCAGCAATAATCTGACAGGAAGCATACCTAAAGAAGTTGTGAGTCTCTCTTCTCTTTCAGTTGTTTTAGGCCTAGCACGAAACTCCTTTTCTGGTCCATTGCCAGTTGAAGTTAGCAGATTGACAAATCTGAAGGAGTTTGATGTTTCTGGAAACAATTTATCTGGTGAAATTCCAGGCAGCCTTAGTAAATGCCTCAGTTTGGACCTCTTGCTCATGGGAGGCAATCGATTTATGGGAACAGTCCCGGGGTCTTTGGAAGCACTGAGAGGCTTAGAAGAGATTGATTTCTCCCATAATAACTTATCAGGGAAAGCTCCAGATTTTCTTGGAAAGCTTCCTTTTCTCAAGAGACTTGATCTTTCATATAACAATCTCGAGGGGGTGATGCCGAATCAGGGCATTTTCTCTAATGCCAGCGCAGTTTCTGTTGTTGGAAATAGACAGCTTTGTGGAGGAGATCCAAGCTTACACCTCTCAGCTTGCTCAGTACTTGCAAGAAAGTCTAACAAGAACCTTAAACCGATCAGATGGCTTATTCCTGTTTGTGTTTCTGTGACAGTTTCCCTTGTCCTAATATGCTTTCTAACCCTTTGGTATGTACTAAGAAAGCCAAAAAAGCAGCCGAATTCTCCATCTTCACCAAATGATTCACATTTGGTAATCTCATACCGCGAACTACACAGAGCAACCAATGGTTTTTCTGCTGATAATTTGATTGGCTCAGGTAGCTTTGGTTCAGTATACAGAGCAATTCTCGGAGACATTGGTTCATCGGTGGCAGTCAAAGTATTGAAACTGGAACAGAAAGGAGCAATCAAAAGTTTCATGGACGAATGCACGATTTTGAGAAGTATAAGGCACAGAAACCTTCTCAAGATCATCACTGCCTGTTCAGGTTTTGATCCTCAAGGCCAAGATTTCAAGTGTCTAGTGACTGAGTTCATGGCCAACGGAAGCCTAGACACGTGGCTGCATCCAAGTAGAGAGACAAAGAATGCATTCCCAACTAGGACTTTGAGTGTGATAGAAAGGCTAAACATAGCCATAGATGTCGCGTCTGCAGTTGATTATCTGCACAACTACAGCCACACACCGATAATTCATTGTGATTTGAAGCCAAGCAACATACTCCTTGACGAAGACCTCATGGCCCATGTTGGTGATTTCGGATTAGCAAAGTTCCTCTTGCAATCAACAAGCGGGACCTTGCAGAATAATTCCATATCAGTTCAGCTAAGGGGATCCATTGGTTACATCCCTCCAGGTATAAATAAACAAACTACAAAT
This sequence comes from Perilla frutescens, assembly GCA_026008535.1. Classification (NCBI taxonomy): domain Eukaryota; kingdom Viridiplantae; phylum Streptophyta; class Magnoliopsida; order Lamiales; family Lamiaceae; genus Perilla; species Perilla frutescens. The sequence goes on from BRKX01000004.1 coordinate 52,917,321, forward strand.
TCTCAAAATTATGATTATGAGCATACTTTCTATATTTTTCTTGTCATGTGAAAATAGAATGCATCCTAATAACTCTTCATGACTTGCAGAGTATGGTACCAGCACTCAGATATCAACTCTTGGAGATGTCTATAGCTACGGAATCCTCATATTGGAATTGTTTACGGGTGAAAGACCAACAGACAACATGTTCAAGGACAGCCTGAGCATTCACAAACACGTAGCCATGGCCTTGCCGGAACATGTCATTGAAGTTCTCGATCCATCCTTAATCTTGGCAAATGAAGAAGGGAGAGAAAAAGGGATAGAAATGCATGAAGCGGGAGATCTAATAGAAGCACACAAGGCTGAGTTCCAGCAGCCTAACAGTAAAGAAATAGAGTGTTTGGTTTCAGTCCTCAAAATTGGAGTTTCATGTTCAATGCCATCACCAGAGGATCGGATGCCGATCAGCACTGTTGTGAATCAGTTGCATGCAATTCGAGTTCGTATTGGGACAGCCAATTAAGACTAAGGAATCTATATGTTGCAAATGCTGTAAGGATTTCAATATTACTATGATTGGCACAATGTCTTCTTGACTCAATAACCCAAGATTTTGTTAGTTTCTATATATTTAGACATGTACTTCACATCAAATCATTCTGATTTGACAACCTTGGAATAAATACTCAAGTATTTACAAAATTGAAGAAATTCAAGTGTGTAAGTTCAAACTTTATCAGTATATAATCTCTCTACTTAGGCAAGTAATCAGAGACCAATGCCATAGGGCCACTAATAAAGTATGCGTTACACTAAGTTGTTTATGAATGTCGTAGAAATTTGAATACTGATAAATGTAGATGAACGTCGGCATTCATTACAAAATTAGCAGAAATGTAGACTTAGACATGAAAGCTACATACCTCGAATAGGAAAAAACAGAGAGCCCTTTGACAGTTTTTTCTCACACATCTTTGGAGGAAGAATTATTGCGCAATAGGTCGAAAAGTTGGTGTGCACTCCTGCAATTCACCATTCTAAATTTTAAGAGGGAAACTTTAAATTTTGTTTCTCTTCTGACCAGTTCCTAAAAATTTTCATAAATATAATGGGCGACATACACATTAGGCTTCATATGGGCGAGGGTTGCGCCACTGATGAAGGATCTGTGATGTTGCGGTGGTGAAGGCATGTTGTCCAGGTGTGTGGTGGTGGCGCGTGCAGAAAAATGCAAGGCAACGGTGAAATCTGTCTCCTCAGTCCTCTCTCTCTCTCTCTCAAATAATTCCTAATGTTTGGTGTGAACTTTAGAATCTTGATACCACGTGGGAAATTATTTTAGTTGTGAACTAAGATGTATGAATCGTCTTACATAAATAAATACAGTGTGTAACATATGAAGGTAAAATAAATGCGGGGCATATAATCTAAAATAATAATAATATACGTGTAACATATATTTCCTAACACAATTCTGATGCTTGTAATTTTTTTTTTTAATTATGGACAATATGGATAAAGATAAAGACTTATATTATGACTACCCTATCAATAATCTACCACGATTCAATCTATTAATAAAATAATCATTTATCTCTCATCCACCTACACAATCAACTCAACAATTTAAATTCACAATCTTTCAATTTTATCAACAATCATCTACAATTCAAAAAAATTTATTTTATTTGATTCTTTATTAATATCTATTATCTATAATTATTTTTTATTATATTTTTCAAAATTAATAAATTATTTTATACTTTAAATAATTAATTACAACAACAACAACAACAACAACAACAACAACAACAACAACAACAACAACAACAATAATAATAATAATAATAATAATATATTCTTCACACTTAAATAAAACCATAAACTCAACAATAATGCAAAGATTACAATAGATGAAATACAAATATTAAAAAATGTGAGTTTTGATAATTTTGGAAGCTTGGAAAATTTTGGGAATTTGAAAAATAATTTGGATCATTTAAATTCATAGTTTCAAATGAGAGAAAATGAGCGAGAATTGATGATTTTTTATTGTGGTTCAAAATATGACAAAAATAGGCTCATTTTATTAACAGTGAAAAATATGAATTATGATATAATTTTTATATTTTTTTAATACATTATTATCCATAATAATAACAATATAAAATTTTATCCAATAAAAATATATTTACCCAATCAAATAGTGTCGTGAGGTAAAAGAGAGAAGATTATGGGTTATTTGGTCAACCAACCATATGGTTCGATTGCCCAAATTGTTGGAATTTAACTTTTTTTTTACTGTTTTTTGTCCATTAATTAATGATGATTAATTGGTTTCAATCATCAATGGGCGTAGTCTAAGCAATCTAAGAGCATCTTCAACGGTGAATTTTCTCTAGACAGAAGTTGAGGTGGATTGAGGTAGAATGATTGTGGGTGGGCCATATATTAATAGATAGAAGTTTGAGAGAGTGAGTAGAATATCTAGACAGATATGGAAATTGGTCCAACTGACGTTGCAGCTGGCCCCACTATCACATGGAGCAAAAATTTCAGTTACTATTCATTCAATTGGGGTGGTACTATTCATTCAATTGTGGTGGGTAAAATAGTAGACGACAAAATTAAATTTTCCCCATCTATATATACACACATTTATGCCTATGCACACACACCCACCCACACACACACACACACACATATATATATAATTCTTACTTTTTTTTATAGACATTCGGTTGTGTGTGTGTGTGTATGTAACTCTTTTTTTTTTAAAATATAGATGTTGAAATATAAATGATAATTTTTTCACGTAAAATTTCATTATAAATAGAAGTAACATACTTCATTTTATTATATCAAGTTCAAAATTTTCTGCAACACAACTTCTCAAATCTCTCACTTCCAATACCATTTTCTATAAAATCAAGAATTTTTTCCATTGAAATGGAACCTAATCCAAACACAAATTTCTTCAATTCTTCTACCTTCCAAGCAAATTCTTCTTCTCAAATGTCCAATATCCGTCCCAATAATCCTTACCCAAATTGGTCCCAAACTTACAATTTTCCTCCAGGCTTAAATTTGAATTCCTTTTCTGAAATATCTAATATCTGTCCTAATAATCCTCACCCAAATTGGTCAGAAACTCAAAATTTTCCTCTCTACTTCAATTTGAATTCATTTTCTAAAAGAGTCAATATTCGTCCCAACTATCATTCCACAAATTGGTCACAAACTCAAAACTCTCCATTTAATCCTATGCTTGTATCCGGAGCTGCTTATTTTCAAGGGTTTCCTCCTTATGGATATTATCCTCACAGATTTAATCCTCAAGGATTTCCGACACAAGCTTCAAACACCTCAAGTAGGAACAACACAGATGGAACAAGCACTGACAAAGATGACGGTACGCCATCTTCTGGAAAAATGTCTTCTTCCAAACAATATTGTTCTCCACAAGGGCTCCATAGCATCAGACTCAGCTTAGATGAAGACACCGACGATCAAGTTAACCCTGCACGACTCAAGAAGTTGGGTTACTCTTCTGCAGAAAATGAGCATCTTGTAAAATGTTGGATCGATCTCAGCATTGACTCTATAGTTGGCATTGATCAAAACTTGGATCAAATGTGGATGAGGATTGCTGAACGCTACAACAAAAATCGTCTAGCTGGCACATCGGTTAGACATTGGAATACCTTGAAATCACATTTCTACACACTTCAGAAGCAAACAAGATAGTTTTGTGATTGCTACAATAAGATTGCTAAAGAGTGGGGAAGCGACAAAAATGATAGTGATATAATCCAAATGGCACAAGAAGAATACAAAGAGCGTCACAACAAATTTGGTTATAAGCATATTGGAGTGTGGTTACTTCTACGTGAGTGTCCCAAATTCGCAAATGTAGATGGTGATGTCCATAATAAGAAAAAGACCAAGATTTCTGAGTCCGGAGCATATACATCTTCGAGTGCTAATGAAGATGATGGTGTAGATCGAGTTCGTCCAATCGGGCAAAAGGCAACCAAAAGGAATGCTAAGGGCAAAGGAAAGGAACAACTTCTTAAGGAAGCTAAAGAGTCTATGGATGAAAAAAGTGAACATGCGAAGAACATAATTGACATAGAGGAGTATAAAATTCTCATGCAAGATGAGGATAAAATCAAGCCAGAGAAATGTGCCATACACAAAAAGATCTTGGACAAAATCAAGAAAAAATGGGGAATGTAATTTTTATGTTATGTTTTTTATGGATGTAATATTTGTTTTTATGTTATGTTTTTTATGAATATAATGTTTTTTTTATTATGTTTAGGGAATGTAATTTTTTTATGTTATGTTTAGAGAATGTAATGTTTTTTATGTTATGTTTAGGGAATGTAATTTTTTTCATTTTATGTTTTTAGGGAATGTAATTGTTTTTGTAATGTGTTTTTATGTAATATTGTTTATCTGTATGAATTGTTTGGAATTTTTTTAACTTGAATTGCTTAGATTTTGATGTGACAAAACTTGAATTGATTAGATTTTTGATGTGTCACTTGGCATTTGATAACAAGAAAAGACGAAAAAAAACTATTTTGAATTTTTTTTTTTAACTTGAACTGCTTAGATTTTGATGTGAAAAAACTTGAATTGCTTAGATTTTTGACGTGTTACTTGGCATTTGATAACAAGAAAAAGATGAAAAAAAAACTATTCCAATGTTCTCATTCACGTGGATACATAGGTTTAGCCATGCAGGAAGTCTATACAACCCATGTCTATTCATAAAAAAATGCAGGACTGCTAGCTATGTCTAGTCTAAAAAAGAAAAAAGACGAAAAAAAACTATTCTAATATTGAAAAAATGCACCCATGTATATTCATATAATTGCAGGACTGCTAGCTATGTCTAGTCTAAAAAAGTAGACGTTGAAAAACTGTAGCAATGTCTTCACAACTTCATTATATATTTGATAGTGAGATATTCAATTTTTTACACTTCACAAATTTCGCATATCTCTCTTCTACTCTACAAATTTATACACTACCCAAAATCACCCAAGCATGTCTTCATCCGATAACGACTCTACCACTAGTCATAATGATGATGACTATCAATCTCTTGATAGCACAATCTTTAATTGGCTAATGGATGATGCAAACAACGGCAATCGATTGTTTGTTTAACTTTTGTCGATGTGTGATTAAAGTATTCGGTGAATATTACTTGAGGCGGCCGAATGCTTCTGACTATCAACGCTTAATGCACATGCATGAACAGAGGCATGGTTTTCCAGGAATGCTCGGTAGCCTCGATTGCATGCATTGGGAATGGAAAAATTGTCCAGTCGCTTGGAAAGATCAATATACTCGTGGCGATCATAGAGTCCCAGCAATTATGCTTGAAGCGGTAGCGTCTGCTGATTTGTGGATATGGCATGCTTTCTTTGGCATGGCGGGATCAAACAACGACATCAATGTGCTTAATCAGTCCCCGTTGTTCAACGACATTTTACAAGGTCGCACGCCGATGGTGAATTTCACTATAAACGGTACGCATTATTCACAAGGGTATTATCTAACAGATGGAATCTATCCAGAATGGGCCACTTTTGTCAAAAGCTTTCAGTGTCCTCAGGATCTGAAGAGAAAAAAGTTTAAGGAAATGCAGGAAGCTGCCAGAAAAGATGTTGAACGGGCATTCGGGGTACTCCAAGCTCGTTGGGCAATGATTAGAAATCAAACTCGTTTTTGGCAGAAAAATAATTTGAAAGAAATTATGTTAGCTTGCATTATCTTACATAATATGATTATTGAGGATGAAGGAGATACAACACCCGATTGGACAGACGAACCCGACATCAACGAATCAAGCAACAATTATCTAAAGATGAACCAAGGCTCTACCAAAGCATTTCATGATTATCTCAGGAGAGGTTCTGAATTACGTGATAGGGAAAAACATCACCAACTTCGAGCCGACTTGATCGAGCACGTGTGGGCAATATGTGGTGATAATTAATAATTTGTTAATTTAAATTTTATGTATTTTTAATTATGTTGGATATTGGTTTGAGTTGTAATTTTTTTTTCATGTATCAATTTAATTTGTGTTTTAATTTTAATATTGCGGAATTTTTTGGGGATTATTTTTAAAATTAATTTATTAATTAAATATATATTTAAATTTAAATATGAAAGTGAAAATAATTATCTATATATAAAATAAATAAATTAATAAGATATAATAAAAGATAAATGAGTGGATATGATAACGGGCCCATTAATAATTACTTTTTAGATAAAATGAGTGGAGAGAAATATGTTAGGTAGATAATAGATAGGTATTTTATGATGCGGCAATGATAGCACCTGAAACTGGACAGAATTATTGTGGATGCCCTAATAGATCAAATTCACTCAAACCCACCCAAAAATGCCCATGGCATATTTACATTAGGCGAGTGTGCGCACAAGTGCCTAATAGTTTTTTTTCTTCTTCAATTTTTTTTTTCAAAAACCTTTTATTTCCCTTCAGTTACGTTTTATTAATCCAAATCATGATTTATATTTAATTTGAAAACCTTCAATTTTTTTTAAATCGTGTTATTAATTAAGTTGTATATGGTCTAATTGTAAAAATAATTTGTTCATTAAGTTTCATAATGAATGATGCATTTAAATAAAGTTATCAATACAAAATAATGAAAACAAATTATAATATATAGTCATGGCTAACACCTAGACAAATAAAATAATAATATTTGGTCATGACAATAATCAAATAAATATTAAAATAATTATTAATTAATAATGATATTGAATGTGAGTATGTATATTTGATTTAACGGGCTTACAATAAGAAATAAAGCTAAATAAGAATGCATAGTTTGGACTTATATATATATATATATATATATATATATATATATATATGGGTTGGATCAAAACTATACCTTTTTCTGGTGTAGGAACTAGGAACCCATCTTATACTGTCCACCTAGATGATCTAATGGTTGAGATTAAATGTCAAAGTCAATGCAAAAAAAAAAAAAACAGGATGCGGGGGTGTATAGTTGTCCAATCCCCATAAAAAACCTGATGTCATCACTTTTTTAAAAAAATCCTAAAAACTTTGAACGACCATAACTCACTCGTTTCAAATCGGATTAACGCAAATAATATATTAAATTAAAGATCTTTTCATATTCTTTAATTCAAGATCAATCATGGATATATTTGTTCAAATAAATATAGATGAAAAATACAAAATATACATTTTTACTCGTGTCCAGCGCAAAAATGCTTTCGTTAGCTTTTAAATAATGGTTCGTGAGCATTATGATAAGTTGATAATGTATGCTAACGAAACATTTGTTAGATGCTAACATATTGCATTCATTGTGCTAATGAATGATTATCATAATGTTAACGTAGTACGCATACGCATACGTATATTATTATTATTATTTATTACATTTCAATTATGACTTATAATTATTTTTTATGATTTAATTTTTATGTTTTAGTTACTAATTGAATATTATATATTATTTATTTCATCAAATTAGAATATACTAGTTAGAGTTTTCTTCATCCATTTATGGTTTATAACTTATGCTAACGATGAATTATCATATGCTAACATAGTTTATTCGCAATGCTCATAAAATAATATCATTATGGTAATGTTTTATATTTATATTGTTATTATGATTTATTCCATCCAATTGGGGTTTATAATTAATTTTTATAATTTAATTCTATTTTTAGATCGTTGAAGTTTATTATATCTGAATTATGGTTTATTTCATCCTATTAGAATTTATAATTACACTTTAGAATTTAATTTTCGTTAACAATATGAGAAAAAAATTTATTAGCATAAAGATAACGCATCTTTAGCATGATGATAATACTTCGTTAGCATGGCGATATGTTATCAAATATCCTCCACGATATTTACAAGAATTACCAAATTACATTAATACCCCCGCGCGATTTTTTTTTCAAATATTACAGAATTGCCACCACTCCTTTTAATCAAATCTGGACCATAGATCTTTATTGATTGTATGGTGTGAGATGGGTTCTTAGTTCCTACACTAGGTAGGGTTTGCATTGTAACCCCCCCTATATATATATATAAGTCCAAACTATACATTCTTATATATAATAACCATTTGGAAAAATAAAAAAAATATATGTAATAACAATTGAAAAGTAAGAAAATAAAAAAAAAGGTATTTTTTTTAGTTTTAACTTTTAAGGGATAATTTCACTTTTAGTCCCACTAGAATATGGTCAAAACACTTTTGGTTCCATATTTTTCATTTTTGATCCCATAATTTATTAGCTCGATACTTTTGATCCCAAATATTTTTTTTCCAACATTTTTAGTCCCAAGTGTAGTATCTGTGTGTGTGTGTGTCTATATATATATATTTATTCAAATGACATTTTGGCTTCATTTTTTCAGCAAATCATTAAGAAAAAAAGAGAAAAATATCTAGCGAAAAATTCAGCATAATACCAAACAAAATAACATAATATCTCAAAAAATTTCAGCAAAATATCAAGCAAAATGCCCAACAAATATCCAGCAAAATGCCTAACAAAACCATTTCAACTTCTTGCTAATATACGGTTTTGTTCAACAAAATTCTCGACAAAATATATGAAAAAAAAACTATAAAAAAAAATATACTGTTAGTTTTAGGACTAAAAATATTGAAAAAAAATACTTGGGACCAAAAGTGTTGAGCTAATAAACTATGGACCAAAAATGTAGGATATGAGACCAAAAGTATCGAGCTAATAAACTATGGGACCAAAAAGAAAGATATGGCACTAAAAATATTTTGACCATATTCTAGTGGGAGTAAAAGTGAAATTATCCCAACTTTTAATATCATTTGGAAAAATAAAATAAAGTAAATAGACAGTTATTTTCACAATGGTTTCATTATTGTCTAATAGACAAATAGAAGATGCAACATTTTATAAACAACGGTATCTGATCGTTGTCAATATGACATACTATTCACTTCAAAAAATTGAGATTTACCGACAGAAAAATCCATCGCTAAACATTAGATTTCCGTCGCTATTAGGTGTTAGCGACGAACTAATAACGGACTATGTCCGTCGCTGATATGCTCGTCGTTACAGTGAACTAGCGATGGAAAATATAGCCGTCGTTATAATCGCGATGAATTGCTGATTGATATGTCGTCATCGCCGACTGGTTGTCCGGACGGTAGGCGATGAACTAACGACGGATTACCGACAGAAATTATCCGTCGCTAGTAGTGACGGACAGTAATCCGTCGTTAAATACATCAATCATTTAATGATGTATTCATGTCCGTCATTAAATTATCCGTCGCTAGTCCGTCGCTATTTTTTCACATTTTAATATTATATAAATTAATTAAAATGGAATATTATAAATCAAATACTAATAATAGAAATCCAATGTATAAAATCACAAATTCACAAATAAAATATAATTATTCTTAATACAAATACTGTATCAGTCATCAGAGGGCGGGGGCTGGGGGTGTGGAGGCTGGCCAAATCTAGCAAACATCTGGGCCCACTGGGCCTCCATCTGGGCCTGTATTCTAGTTTGCATTTAGGCCTCAATCTGCGTCTGCATCTGCTGGATCTCGGTCTGGATCTTGAACCTAACCTCATCTTGGATCTGGGCCCGCATCTCGTCAACACGCTGCGTGAAGGCCTCCTCCGTAAACACGGGCTGCGAGGTGGCTCCTGATCGGATACTGCTACTGTTGTTGTTGCCACTGTATAAGTGCGACCAAGATTCAGTGTCAAAGACGCGCTTCTTCTTGTTCATCCCTCCGAGCGCTTCTAGATAAAGGGCGGTCATATCTACCTGAGGCACCTCATCAAAGCCTGGAACTGGCTGACTTAACTCCGCAGCCCGTTCGTACACCTCCGCCTAAACACAACAAGTCATTAATTAAAGAATATAAAAAATTCATTATGTATACTAAAGATTATTTATAAATTAAATGCTTACAGCAAGCCGCTCGCTCTTCTTATCAGTGTAGACTCGTCCTTATTGATGAAGGCACGATAAGCATCAAAGAGTCAAATGAAGAGCTGCCATTAAAGAGTTTCAAGATTGTTACTTTGTTAACAATTAAAGATTGGAGATCAATATTTGAAGAACAATACATGATGATCAAGAGAGTTCAAGTCACAAACATGCACGTTGGAGGCGTTTTGGATGTGCATGTCTTACATGGAAGTTTTCGTCCCCCTTAGTTATTTAATTAAGGGATTGATTTTATTTTAGACTATAGTATTAATTAGATTATAGTATTTATTATTTTGGATCATATTTTTATTTATTTTTTATTTAATTTTCGTTCATAATTGAATAAGGTTTGACTAGAATTGTATTTAAGGCAATTTTCTACCTTGAATAGAATTCTAATTTAGGCTTTTTCCTAGTATAGTTAGAGATCCCTTTTGGATCAGTTTTTAGGCCCTCTTAGCTTATTATTTTCGTGCTCCCTTAGCCCTATAAATAGGGGAACCATGTTACATTGTTATTTTAGACATTATTGATTAAAATTGCTTTTGCATTCAATTTGTGTCTCAACCGTTTAAAGCTTTTGATTGTTTTCTGTCAAAAATCATCATTCTTGAAGCCTAGAAATTTCAAGTCTTATTCCAAGGGAACGTTCTAATTCACACGAGGAATTAGGGTGAACTCGCTATGAAGAACAACTTGGAAATTCATTTTCATCATACAAGATACGCCGGGGATTAATCGGGTGGTAATTCACCAACACCATCATCGTCCATCATCATCAACGACTTCCTACCATCCTTCATCGACATCCATAGCCTCCTCAACCATCCAAGTCCTGATCGTGTGTCGATCATCAAGGGTTCGGTTCCGTACGCGTCAAATTCATCGTGTTCGTCATCGATACCGTAAGTACTTCATAGCCTTAACATACCCTATCTACTCAAGTCCTTCTAAACCCATTAAACACATCCTAACCGTCCATATTCATCCCTCAAACCATCGTCCCAAATCAGTCCCTTTTTAATTGGATTTGTGTGCTATTTTTGTGTCGTCGTCTAGGTATCATAATTAGGCGTAGATTGGTTTGTATATTCATTTGAGTTGTATTTTCGTTTGTTTCAGATTATTTATCTTATTGAGTCTTTAAAGTAGGATTGAGTCCTTCCATAGTTGACATGCTCTTTCCTAGAAGTCTTCCGCGCATTCTCGTATCCTGTACAAATTGTCCGGGTTACATCATAAATTTGGCATCAGAGCCACGTCAGCTCTGCTGGTCGTGGTTCAATCTTATGTGTCAATTACTTGTGTTTACGTGTCCGTCTGCGTGTCTATCGAGTTGTAATAGACTAGTTGTTCATTGAAAAAAAGAGAGAGAACACTCATGGTAAAAAAAAAAGACCGAATAAAAAAAAGAGTACAAAAAAACAAAAAATCGGATAAAAAACAAGAGAAAGATCTGATCGATTAAAAAAAACGAAGCATTGTTCATTGTTTCCTTTTGAGTTATAGTTTAATTTTGGTAGTTTCCTTTTAGTGCTAGTGCATAGTTGGTAATTTCCTTGTAAGTCTTATTTTATTTTTGGAACTTTCCTTCTAGTATTAGTCTTTAGTTGGTAGTTTCCAATTGAGTTGTAATTTATTTTTGGTTCCTTCCATCTAGAGTCTAGTCTAATTAAGGTATTTAGATTGTGTCACACTAGTGGTACACACATCCAAATCCCTTTCTTTCCTTCTTAGTTTCTTGTTTCCTTTTCTTTTCTATTTCTTTCCTTTCATCATTTGGATTTATTTTTGGATCTCCTAATCTATTTGGGACTTCAAAAATACATCTAATTATTTCTTTATCTTGCTTTCTTCCATCCCAAACCTTCCATATACTCTCCCATAACCTTAATTTTCGTCCTCCATCGTTGAGGGGTTCGAAAATTTGCCCTAGTTCACCTACACTTCTTGTCTACACCCGTATACACCATCCGGACCATACACCCATGCACCCCATGGTCCATACATCATACACCAATCATACTCCATACACCTGTACACTATACACACCAAATTCTCACCATCTCTACATCAACAACGGATTGATCATTCTCGAATTTGAAGGTCTACATGATCCCGATGCTTACCTGGATTGGGAATGCAAAGTAGACAAGGTCTTTGAGCGCTACTACTTCCCCGAGCCCCTTTTTGATTGGATTTGTGCGCTATTTTTATGTCGTCGTCTAGGTATCATAATTAGGCATAGATTGGTTCGTATATTCATTTGAGTTGTATTTTCATTTGTTTCAGATTATTTATCTTATTGAGTCTTTAAAGTGGGATTGAGTCCTTCCATAGTTGACGTGTTCTTTCCTAGAAGTCTTCCGCGCATTCTCATATCCTGTACAAATTGTCCAGGTTACATCACTTATTACGGTGGAGTCTCAAAAATAATTCCCATCCAACCTGCTAGTCTGGGAGTCCCTGAGCCTGCGACTGCTCAATTAACATAAACTGTTAAACACATTTAAATAAATTGCATAAATTAGAATAACTGGATATATAAAAATAATTACCAAATCATCTCTGTGCTGAACGGCACATCTGGACCCTCCTCTATGTGTGATTATACCTGTCCTTGGTCCATCAGGCTCAGACCTCTTGTTCTCTGAAGCTATACGGGACTTCTTCTTCGATTCCTCACTCTCTTAGTAGATCAACCAAACTGGCCATACCTCTAAAGGAACGTACGGTGGCCTCTTCCTGTTCCTGCTCTTCTTGATGGTGTAGATCATATCTCTATATCTCTCAGCCGCCTTGATGAACCACGTGTGACATACCACCTCGTCCAGTGAGGTCTCCTACGGGGCATTAATGCCTCCGGACGAAGATGATGATCCGCTGGCACCGCGGCTGGTGCCAGATCCACTAGCATCATCTCTAGTGCCAGATCCGCTGGCACTACCTTACATTTAATGTAAGATAAATAAATAATGAAACAAATAAGCGCTCAAGTAATTCACACAACTAATCATCGTCTATACTATCACTGTCATCATCTGCATCAGTGAAGATCTCTTCTTCTTCTTCTGCATGCCCTTTGTCTTCAATTTCTATCTCACCCCCATTCAGATGAATGGAAACATAATCATCAAGCTCTATAACTGGAGGTCGATCATTATATAATTCATCCTTTTGAAAAAGTGGGGCTTCTACATTTGAGATTAATGTTTCTTGTGGGAGTTCTACATTGGACCTAGCTTTAATCTTACACATGGCCCACCAATCACCTTTTACTCGAGATAAACTCGGATAGGAACAATAATAGACTTGAATTTCTTATTTTGCGAGGACAAATGGCTCATACTTATTGTAGCTATGCTTACTGTCCTTTTAATTGACAGACCGGGATATTCAAGCTCAAACACTTCTTTAAGCTGGCCGTAATAACTGTTCTCATTCGTACTATAATTGGTACCTTTTACACAAACTCCACTGTTCATTGTAGCTCTATGTGTGCCGTGATTCATTGTATGAAATTTGTAACCATTCACATAATATCCCTGCTACACTACAACACTACGACTTGGCCCTTTTGAGAGATCTCGAATGTATTTGTTCTCTACATTATTCGCAGGATCTTGAGCCTACGAATAATAGAGAATACGATAAAATGATTAAAGACACATTCATGCATTGAGACATATATACGTGAATTGATACATGTACTCACATCCAATCAACCCCATATCGTTTGTACATCCAATCACGATTACTGCTCATTGTTAGACGAGAAGCTGCTCGAAAACTTATCTAATTAATCAAGTTTCGAATAAAATTAAAAAAAATATTCAAAATTTCGGCATCATCTATGTGAAAATCCTAGTCCCAAGTGGTATGGTATTATATACCTCAAATATTAATCGTGCGAAGTGCAAGTGTACACGAATGTAGCAAGCAATGGTACGAGTCGAACCTCAAGGAATAGGAGTTATAGTTTTAACCATGCGAGTAATGTTAACCCTAGTTACATTCACTATTTAAACAATCAACATTTCAATAAAAAGATTTGTCCTAACTTCAACAAATAACGTAAGTTTTACTCTAAGTGTAGAATGTCAAAAACTTCAAAGGAAAGATTTAGATAATAATAAAAGGGGGGTTCTAGGGTGCTAAATCCTTGATGAAGATATTCTCAAAAACCATATGAATCACATATCTATCCTCTCTCAACAAGATTTGGACATTAGAACATCTAAGTACTTTCTCAAGCAACTCAAATATGTAGGCAAATATAAAAATCACTATCTCTAGTAAACATTTCATACAAGCTTTCTTAGGTCTCAAATCACCATCAACATTCCAAATACTCATCAATATCTCTAAACACAAGTAAAAGGTCTCATAAATCAAACACACATACCTAATGGTTAATTCTTATTACACATTAGGTACACAAATAAATCTAAATGGAGGCCACCCAAATATATTCACAAATCAACTCATTGATCCATAAGAAATAAAGGGGAGAAGATACATTCATCACACATTCATCTCAAACACCAATCATCAAATGATCCAAGTCCAACACCCCAAAACCTAAAGAGATTAGTTACCCATGCTCTTGAGATTGAAATCACAAACTTGTAAATAAAACATAGATAAGGATTAGATTAAAGCAATAGAGTGTACAAAATATCCACAAGATCCTTCCTTCCTCTTCAACCTTCAAGAACTCCTCCTTGCAAGCCCAAGCCCTAACTTCTTCTACTTCTATCTTTTCTACTTTCTGTACAAGTTTGGGAAAAGGGGTTACAAGGGAATTGGAGGCTTACCCCAATTAGAAAGTTAGGTAATATATATATATATATATATATATATATATAGTTTTTGAAAAATGGAAGGGTGATCAAAACAGAAGAGGGGAGATCAAGGACAAGATCCGCGAAACAGAAACCAGGGCGCGACATGGGCTCGGTCGCACCCTCACTCGCATCGAGTGAATGATGGAAAGGGGCACGGGCGCGAGCGGGCTCGATCGCGCCATCACTCGCTCTGTAGCTCGCGCCGAGTAAATGGTGAAAACAGGAACGGCGCGGGCACGAGTGGGCTCGGTCGCGCCATCACTCGCGTTGTAGATCGCGCTGGTTGAATTGTGGAAAGGGGCGCGGGCGTGAGCGGGTTCGGTCGCGCTGTGGGTTGCGTCACGGGGCGCGACTGGAATCGCGCTCTAGCTCGTGCTGTAGATTGCGTCTGCGCCTCAACTTCTTGGTTTTCTTCAATAACACACCTGGAATTTATATTTGGATTAAATATGGGTTTGAACATAAAAAATATACAATTGGTTTATAAAATGGTATTGAAATAGCCCTAAGTTGCAGTCAAAAGAAGCACAAAAATCCCGATTATCACCAAGTTCTCGACTCTACGCTAATTGATTTATGTTCATCTAGTTAATCAATCAACACCAACAATAAAACCAACAAATGCCAGCAATTCAATCAATACTTGATTTAAAAAATTCAAAATTTTGGCAACACCTATGTGAAAATTCTAGTCCTAAGTTCTCGACTCTACGCTAATTGATCTATGTTCATCTAGTTAATCAATCAATACCAACAACAAAACCAACAAATTTCAACAATTCAATCAATACTTGATTAAAAAAAATCAAAATTTCGGCAGCACCTACATGAAAATCCTAGTCCCAAGTTCTCTACTCTACGCTAATTGATCTATGTTCCACTAATAACTACTTAATCAGTACCAACAAACACCAACATATATAATATATCAACACCAACAATTCATAAAGAGGGATCCAGGGCCCTCATCCCATTGAAATTGAACAATTTATAAAGAGAGATCCAGGGGCCCTCATCCCATTCACAATAGCATAATTTCAATTTAATTATATTAATAAATTGAACAGCATACTTATAAATAATTATAAAAACACACATGCTTAATATGCTTAATTTCAATTTCAATTTCAATTTCACATGCTTATTAACATCATACTTACCATACTTATTAACACCATACTTAACATGCTTAATTTAAATTTCAATTTCACATCATACTTAACATGCTTATTAAAACCATAAAATCATTAATTTCTTAAGAAAAATTCAAAATTCGAGTTCAAACAAAAACATTACTTACCTTTCTCTATATGGAAGTCTATATATGAATCTACTTGAGAAATTCTTCAATATAAACTTTGAAGCTCGATCTCTTATAACTACAACATAGTTAGAGAAAAAATTAAAAAAAAAACAACTCAAATTCACAAACGTATATACACTAACACACACACACACACACACATATATATATATATATATGTCATCTAATCTAACTAAACACATAAACATAAACATAAACTAAACTAAACTAACACATAATTCATCCATATTATCATATAAACACCTAATCTAACCTAAACTAACAATTATCATATAACCTAACCTAATCTAACTTAAACTAACAATTAACCTAATCTAACCTAAACTAATCGAGAGATGGAGAGAGAGAGAGAGAGAGACGAGAGAGAGGGCAGAGAGATAGAGAGAGAGAGAGAGAGAGAGAGAGAGAGGCAGACGAGAGAGATGGCATGTAGATAGAGAGAGTGAGAGAGGCAGAGAGATAGAGAGAATGAGAGAGGCACACGAGATAGAGGGCAGAGAGATAGAGAGAGGCAGACGAGAGAGAGGGCAAAGAGATAGAGAGAGTGAAAGAGACAGAGAGATAAAGCCGAGAGAGAGAGAGAGAGAGAGAGAGAGAGAGAGAGAGAGAACCGATAGAAAAGGGGGAAAACGTACCACAATTGCCTCGTCGCTGCCACCGCCGCCAGCATGGGAAGGGGGTCCGCCGTTCGCCGGGATGGGAAGGGGGGTGGGTTGGGTGATTTGGAGGTTAGGGCTCCGATCTAAAATGAAATTTCCGCACCTGGTTCAGTCTGTATATTCAACATTTACCGACGGACTAGCGACGGAATTAATCTGTCGTTATAATTAAAAATTAAATCAAAAATAATTAAAAAATACTAACAATGGATAAAATTCGTCATTAATATTAAAAATTAAATTCGATAATAAATTAAATAATTAACGATGGAATTAATCCGTCGTAACTTAATTAAAATAAATGAAAATTTTTTAAAAAAATATAACGACGGAATATGTCCGTCGTTAATATTATTATTTAAATAAAAAAGATAAAAAAAACGTAATGACGGACCACGTGTGTTGTTAACTTTAACGACAATATTTCCGTCGCAGGTCCGTCGTAAAGTTTAACCGCGAACCGGTCCACCCAAATTTTCCGACTTAGGAGGTAATGACGGAATATGCGTCGTTAGTCCGTCGCTAGTGTCCATCGCTAAACTCCGCTTTTCTTGTAGTGATTTATGATGAAAGTGGATTTTAACCGTTTTCTTTTCAACAGATGATTTAATATTTATGACAACCATTTATAGACAGCATATTTCAACCGTTATTTATTAAACATACGATTTTGCTTTAATATATTTATATATTAACAATTACTATAATTTATAAATTATAATATGGTCATTGAAGTGCAATCAAAATTGTCAAATGTTAAATCCATTAATGGCCGAAAGAATTCGAGAAATGGCCGAGAAAGATCAAATTATCAAAATACAAAGTGAAATGCCAAAATACAAGTCAAATCACTCAAATGTCAAAATACAAATTCAAAGAGTTCCAAACTTTTAAGTCTTCAAATGATACATGTTTCAAACTTACAATAACAATATTAGATAAAACAATTATATTCAAAGTTTCAAACTGCAACGCCAAAGTAGTGCTAAAGTCAGATTCTGAACGAATTGTATAGATAGGAATTGACACAAAATATCTCGAGCTAGATGTGAAAGAATGAGAAATCTACATTAGTGCGTATCCCGTCACTTAAATATATCAAAATCCTCTTTCTCATTCTTAAGAGCCTTTTTACTAAGATTTTCAAATCATTTTTCAAGTCATCATATCCATCCTGAAAGTTTCGTCTGTATCTATCACTTCTCATATACTTGATTTTCTTCGTAGGAGGACAAGACACCACATCTTGCTCTTGATTTACTACATTTTGAATTTGAGATTTAGGGCGATGTAGTGATTGATAATGCTCATATAAAATGCCAACTTCGAACATTCTTCATCCACGAACTATTCTCTGAAGTAGTAGTTAATGAATGCAAACTTATATCGATGATCAATAACCACAAACAAGTAAATAAGTTTGTTCGATCATCTTTATAGGTTCCCCCAATATTTGTTATATCGGGCTTGCATTTTTACCGCCATATCTTTAATAGTCAGATTTGGGCTTTCTATCAATTCTCTCAACATATTATCAATTGTATCAATCTCATGATAAAACAAATCAGATGTGACATACAAGTCGCAAATTGTTTAATTTTATGGTTCAATAATTACATTTTATGGTATATATATATATATTAAAAAATCTTTAAAAAAAAAAAAAAGAAGGGGGAGTTCCTCCGTTGACAAATATAACTTTAATAAATCATATTATATCTCAGCATATATATATTCTTTAAAAGATTCTGACAAATCAAGCATTGCCGGCCGTTCACACTAGCCTTTCAAATTTCGCAATCCGTGGATGTATAGCGTCAATTCATTATTAAATTAATTAACAATATGCAATTATTTTTCTAGATTATCTAGAGGATATGTTTGAGTTTGAGTTTGAGTTTAAGCTTTCGTCGTACAAAAGAACTCTTTTTTCTATTCCTTTTCTTAATGTTATTATGAATTGAGAGAGAAGCCCACTTTTGATTTCCACTCCACAAGACTAATCTTGATCAAGTACATTTTTTCAAGATTCAATGGCATGCTTTCTCTCAAGTTATCTCCCACTCATGCTTGTTCCTTTCATGACGATCTTCTCTGTTCTTCAATCTGCTGATCCTGATCTAACGGCTCTGCTCGATTTCAAGAATCGAATAACCGACGATCCACTCGGAATCATGGCCACATGGAATGATTCCTCATCTCATTTCTGCAACTGGACAGGGATCACATGCGATCCTTCTAGAACAAGAGTTCGAATTCTAAACCTCATGTCGCAAAAACTAGTCGGCTCCTTACCACCTTCAATAGGAAACCTTAGTTTCCTCGAAGGCATAGACCTCAGATTCAACACCTTCCAAGGCCAACTACCTCAAGAAATAGGCCTTCTATCAAACCTCAAACATCTCAATCTCACAAACAATATGTTTTCTGGTTCCATTCCTTCTATTCTTAATAACTGCACACAACTAACTTTTCTTGGCTTGGATTACAACCAGCTGTCGGGGCAGCTCCCGAGTCAGCTCAGATCCCTCTCAAATTTAGAAATCTTTGGTGTAGGAGCGAACAATCTAACAGGTACATTTCCTGTCTGGATTGGAAACTTCTCTTACCGATTATCCCGCCTCTCTCTTGCTCTCAACACCTTCCATGGCAGCATTCCTCAAGAAATCAGCCGCCTCTCGGGTTTAACATTCTTTCAAGTTTTCGGAAACCAGTTTTCTGGTGAGTTGCCATATTCCTCCATTTATAACATGTCATCGTTGAATTTCTTCTCTGTCACACAAAACAGATTGCAAGGAAGAATCCCACCAGATATAGGCTTGAAATGTCCAAATCTTGAGATTTTTGCTTGTGGGATTAATAATTTCACAGGTGAAATACCTCTTTCATTAGCCAATGCTTCGAGGCTTTCATTGCTTGATTTTACTGAAAATAGGCTAACAGGAACAGTGCCTTCATTTCTTGGAAGCTTGCCATTTTTGTACTGGATTAACTTCGAATCTAATCTTCTCGGAAATGGACAAAATGGTGATATGAATTTCATTTCTTCATTGACAAATTGCACTAATCTTCAAACTCTCGGGCTGTTTTCTAATCTATTTGGTGGAGAATTGCCTGCTGCAGTTGCAAATCTTTCTACTAAGCTCGAGATGCTTACACTCGGAGGAAATCAGATTCATGGAAGCCTTCCTGATGGTATAGGAAGCTTCCAGAACTTAACATATCTAAGCCTCGAATCGAATGACTTCACAGGAAGCATACCTGATGATTTTGGGAAGCTTCAAAGGCTCAACAGATTGAATTTGTCAGGCAATGGACTCAATGGAATGATTCCGATTTCTCTTGGTAATTTAACATCACTGATTGAGCTCTATCTCGACAGCAACATGCTGCAGGGGAACATACCTTCACAGCTCGGAAACTGCACAAGTTTGCTTCAGCTCAACCTTTCCAGCAATAATCTAACAGGAACCATACCTAAAGAAGTCATGAGTATCTCTTCACTTTCAGTTGCCTTAGGCCTTGCTCGAAACTCCTTTTCGGGTCCGTTGCCAGGGGAAGTCAGTAGGTTGGTAAATCTGAAACAGTTTGATGTTTCTGGAAATAAGTTATCTGGTGCAATTCCAAGTAGCCTTAGTAGTTGCCTCAGTTTGGAGATTTTGATCATGGGAGGGAATCGATTCGAGGGAGCAATCCCGGAGTCTTTGGAAGCATTGAGAGGGTTGGAAGAGATTGATTTCTCACACAATTACTTATCTGGGAAAATACCTGATTTTCTTGGAAAGCTTCCATTTCTGATAAAACTTGATCTTTCATACAATAATCTTCAAGGGGAGGTGTTGAATCAAGGGATTTTCTCGAACGCCAGCGCAGTTTCTGTTCTCGGAAATCAACAGCTTTGTGGAGGAGCTCCAAGCTTGAATCTCCCATCTTGCTCAATACCTGCAAGAAAGTCTAACAAGAACCTTAAACTGAGATGGATTATTCCTGTCACAGTTTCTGCAGCAGTTTCCATTGTCCTAATATGCTATTTAACCCTTTGTTACATATTGAGGAAGCCAAAAAAGCATGATGTTACTGCATCTTCCCCAAATGAAATGCAGCAAATAATTTCTTACCAAGAACTATACAGAGCAACCAATGCATTCTCTGCAGACAATATGATTGGTTCGGGTAGCTTCGGCTCAGTCTACAGAGGGATTCTTGGCGAGAGTAGTGGCATTAATTCATCAGTGGCGATCAAGGTATTGAACCTCGAACAGAAAGGAGCAACCAAGAGTTTCATGGACGAATGCGCGGTTTTGAAAAGTATTAGGCACAGAAACCTACTGAAGATCATCACTGTGTGTTCAAGCCTTGATCATCTAGGCCAAGAATTCAAGTGTCTTGTTACCGAGTTCATGGTCAATGGAAGCTTAGATGCATGGCTCCATCCAAATTCATTCCCAACTAAGAATTTCAATATTGTTGAGAGATTGGACATAGCCATAGATGTTGCTTCTGCACTGGATTACCTGCACAATCATTGTCAGACACCTATAATTCATTGTGATTTGAAGCCAAGTAACATTCTGCTTGATGAAGATTTCACAGCCCATGTTGCTGATTTTGGATTATCAAAGTTTCTTCTTGAAGGACCAGAGATTCCCTCCAGAGATCATACATTATCAGTCCAGCTGAAGGGTTCCATTGGCTACATCCCTCCAGGTATAACACTTCAAAATTCTCTCTTTTCTTTTTATATATAAAAAATAAAAAAACTTATATTAAACTCGCCTCCGTTTATATTTAATTGTCATGTTAAAGTTCCTATCGTTTTCAGAATATTTGTTGTTTACCATATTTTCACGGGTAAATTTCATATTATTCTCCCCGTATTTTTACGAAACATAAAAAAAACCTATGTGTTTAATAAATAGTCTAAAAAATCCTTTTGTTATGTATAATCCATCAAAAAGACCATTTTTGGAGAGAGAGTGAATTACACTCCCTAAGAAAGAGAGTAGGATTTGTTTTGTTTTGTTTTTTTTGACAAATTTTGCTATAGATAAATATATTTTAGAATATTTGGTTATACTACTACTTTTTTGCTATTTTGATAATTTCCTAAGTTTTGTATATTTTTTAAATATAAATATATTTTATATTATTTAAAAATTATAGTATTTGATCGAACAACTATTCAAAAATATTGCTTATATTTAAAAAATAATATAAAAATTATAAAAATAGTAGTTTGACCAAATACTATATTTTTCAATAATATAAAATATATTTATGTATAACAAAAATTGTAAAAAAATGAATCACGCTCTTTCTTAGCAAGTGCACTTTACTCTATCTAAAAGGATCTTTTTGATGGACATAACATAGGGGGATTTTAGACTATTTATTAAACACATTGATTTTTTAATTTTTTGGGAAATATAGGAGAGTAATATTAAATATACTCTATTTTCACACATACTCTCTCAATTTTAACCTGCATTTATTAAGAAGAGAGAAAAATCTTCATTTCTTAAGGAACATATCTTAATAGGATTTAATATGAGGTGGAGAGGGAGAGTAAGTATATTTGCCATAGTAATTTACATTTTAATTTTGTAGAAAATACTAAAACGACAATTAAGTTGCAACCGAGAAGTATATATTTGGGTCAATCTATACCTATATAAAAAGTGTAGATGTTTCTTACAAAATATGATTCGCCTATTATATCCATGATCTACACTTAATTTAAGGATAAAAAAGTAATATAATATATCTAACTATTTATAAATAATTATTTAGAAATATAATATATTATATTTACTTCAATGGCTTTGGTATAATTGAACTCTATTATATAAAATTATCCCAAAATAATAACAAAATTATTTCTTTAGTATATTATATTTATTTCAATAGTTTTGTTATAATTGAACTCTATTATATAAAATTATCCCACAATAATAACAAACTTATTTCTTTAAAAAGAAAAAAAAAAAGAAGAAAAAAGCTTCTTTCAACTCGTTGATGCTCATGATGGATGGAAGCATTAGTTCACCTCTAGCAGCCACTAAGATTGTGATCTGAAGAAATTTCACCAAAACAGATGAATTAATTGAAAGCATTCATATATCAATACGCAAGAGAAAGTAAGAGGATTTAATTAGTTTAGTTACGTTACTCTTAAATAGTATGGATTTTGTTTAGTTAGGGGGTCATGATTTTGCAATTTTGATGGAAAATTCATGGCATGCCATGCAGGGGATTGAGAATTCTAATACTTCAGATAGCATGCTGGCAAAAAAAAAAATTGAAGATTTTTTTTTTTTTGAAGGATATTAACAACTGATTATGCAGTTACAACTCACACATCAATCCATCCCTTTCCGTGTAAGCGTGAATTATTCTAAGCAAACCCGCATATAATCATTGTCCAGACACTCAAGTTTCTCTTAGTCAATTTGTCGAACATGTTCTGTGCATCGTTGATCCGACCACAAACAGAGTATTAGCACAAATTTTAATAGTAGACCTAAAGATGTATTTTAGCAATGTGTAAGGACCTATTACAAAACAAATTACGGTGCTCTAATTTTTTATTCAGACTTTATTTTGTGCACTCATTAATATTCCCGTGTAAAGTTCTTTAGAGGCACAATTAAAAAATCAATTATTTACAATCAATTAAAAAAATAAAAGAACTAACTAACCTATTTACAAATTATTTATTAGTCCTCTTTTAATTTCACTATTATAGATTTAAAGGGAAATCATTATTCAGATATGACATGTGACATAATATATTAATTTCAACATTTAATAAAGTTAATACATACATACATACGTACATACATTAAATGTGAAATAATCTCTAAAATTAAAAAAAAAAAAAAGAGAAGAAGAAGAAGAACTTTATGATATTAGGTTTTTTGTGTGTATGTATATTTAGGCAATGTTTGGTAGTCTGGATAAATGTATATTAGTAAACGTATCCAGCAAGAACTGTGTGTTTGGTAGCCATTACTCATTCACGCGAGGCCCGGTCCTAACGCGAGGCCCGAGGTGTAATTTACTGATTCGGCTGGACAGTGTATCCGATGCCCCCTCAGTTACAGTTTCTAGACAAGGTATCCGACGCTCCCCCTCTGTCTACCAAATAAAACAATGTACCAAACATATGTGTCAAGCAATCTTAGTATATTTATCTTAATAACCAAACACACAATTAAGATAGCTAATACACAATTATCTTTCAAAGCAATCCAGATTTTATTAATGTGGGTATATCCGTACCAGTATACCATATTTTATATATATATAATATATAATTAATGCAAATTTTAACTATAATATTATATTTTTAGTCTATATATTTTTTCACTAAATTATTTCATGGTATACTGAAAATATACAAAATTGACGTAGATATTATAGTTGGAAAATTGGTTTATCCAAATTCTTCTTGGATAAAAATATAATACATTCAAATTTGTCATTGCCAGAAAGTAAAATGGTAAAATTTGCGTTTATTCATGAAAAGAGATATATGTCCCTTTTTGAAGTCAACATGGATTTTCTTTGATACTTAATATAATGCATGAGGGGTTCATCGATCAACAATTGATTCGTCCGAAAATTCTTAACAAATATATCGATAAGACGTTCTATTTTTATATAAAAATAGATTAGTTCAAGAACTTTAGAAGATGTTGATCATAAATGAAAATATTGGTTACGTAGATAGACGAAAATATTCATGTATTCACATGCATGAGAATTCTATAAGAAAAAAAAATATCTTATTTCTTTCAGGGACATTATAAATATCCTTCATTTGGATAAAATATTTAAAGAATTTGTTTAAAAAAAATTAATATGCACTTTATTAAATATTAATAATAAGTTTGTTCCAACCGGGATGACCCAAGTGGTGGAAACACATGTGTAAGAGAAGGTGCATCTTTAGTTATCTTTCTACAGTTATTTGACTAATCAAATTTGTAATTTTTCAATTTTTGTCAATAAACCTTTGTGCCATTCTCCTTTAGTACGTATTAGATTTAATGCATTTACAGTAGATGATTTGATTAGATAATTAAATAATTATAATATATTAGATAATATATTTATTAGTTAATTTTAAGAGATACATACATACATATATGTGTGTGTGTGTGTGTGTGTGTGTGTGTATCTCAAGAATATATGTTTTTATGGTACCTTTTACACTATAGTGACAACCAACATATATACTGATTAATGAATTAATGATGATAATATTAATATTTCTAAATATTAATGAATTTGTTCTTGTAAAAAAAATACTAATGGATTTGTTGATATCAATTTAATTTAAGTCATAAGCATATAATAAAAGAGTTCATATTGTTTAAGATACATGGAGCATTTCAAATTGAGTGTTATAATGATATAAATGATATTTATTATTTTCTATAATTACCATTAGAAAGAACACATATATAAAGTGTCTATATAAATTAAGTTTATATATAAAATTTTCAACATATGTATCACATGCATGTATACAATAATTTACATGAGAAACTGCTATTTTTTACTATTTTAACTATATATTAGGGTATAGTTTAGTTTAGAATATTGTGTTAGAGTCATTAAATAATTTAATAATATCATATGCAAAATGATACAATTAGCTATAATGTAGACTTGGTTATCAAATTTGGACCATTACCAACTTTATTCTTACAATTACCTTTACTGTATTTTTTAAAGGGTTTCAATTGCAACAACGTAATGGAATTGAGCATTGTTAACTTTATCCGCACTAAAATCTTTTTCCAATAATTCATAGTTGAGCTAGGGACAAGTTTTTTTTTTTTAAGAAAAAAAAAAAGAAACAGAAACAAAAAAAAAGAGCTATGACAAGTTTGAAGATACAAACAAATTAACGGTTGAATCGTAGGTCAATTTATTTTACAAAAAATAAAATAAAAAAGGGATGTAAGAATAACACCCCAAGTTAAAACTTGGTATTTTAATTGTCATTTTTTAAATTTTGTATTAAATTTTGAACTATGTCCAAAGTTTATGATTTTAAAGAAATTAAAGATAACTACAAAATAAATTAAGAATGCTCTAATATATTATTCATTCTTATTATATTTTGTACACTCATTGATAATCACATGTAAAGTTTTTTTTTTTTTTTTTTTTTTGAAATTACCCAAAAATCAATTAAAAATAAAAGAAACTTACTAACTCACTTTAAAATTATTTATTATAGTGTCCTTTTCATTTCACTATTATTGATTAATGGGAAAATCATTATTGACATATTTCTTGTAAGATAATATATTAAGTTGAAAATTTAATAAAGCTAACTCACACACAAACTGAAATGATCTATAGCATTTTAAAACGAATTTTATGTTTAATGTGTGTTTATATAACATAGAAGCTTTAGGTTCTTTACCGAGATATGTATTATATATATAGTATATAATGCAATATTTAACTATAGATATTATATTTTACCATGTCTTCTAGCTTCTATTTTAAATTTTAATTTACTATTTACTCTATATGATATAGTTGAAGCTTCGTCATATTTCAAAGATGAATGCTTAAAAAAAATTAATACTTTTGATGTTATTAAATATTAATAATAGACTTGTCTAGGGACGACACTGCAAACGGTAGAAACCCATGTGTAAAATTGTGTAGAGTTTATTTATTTTATAATTGTCTAATACTAATTTTATAAAGACACATACATATTCATCTAATTAAAAGGTAGATGATTATTTATTGTATTTTTGGAAGATAAATACAAAATAAACCAAAAGTGTCATTTTCAATTAAATATTTTAGTTATTCTTTAATTATATACTTATGAATTAATCAAATATAAAAAAATCAGAAACTTTTCAACATTTGATTAAATATTATAACTAAAATGAAATGAAAGGTAAAATGAACTCATAAAGATTTATTTGTTAATTGAAATCTTAACATTTCTTACGCTCATGATTACTCCCTCCGTCCCGATTATATAATCCATATTACTATTTTGGGGTGTTCTAATTATATAGTATCATTACTAAAAGTAGCATTAATTTTCATATTAATGTACAAATACACTCTTATTAATTCTTGAAATTAAAATACTAACCACTTAAATTTTGAAAGTCATAAATATTGCATAAGCATATCATTGGAAGTTTAGCTTTAATCTCTTATTTTCATAAATATTTTTAATCTACGTGCGATTCGAAAATGAACTATATAATTGAGACGGATGGAGTTTCTTATTTCAATTGTTATAATTTAACAAATAAATTACACTTCAGATAAATTTTAAGCTTTTTTTCCCTTTTTGTCCAAATTCAATTCTATTTCGCATATGATGATTTTGTATTTAAAATATATGTATACAATATTCAATATGATATTTCACATATGATGAATTTGTTCTAACTCATTATGTATTTTATTAATATTTTCTAATTATAATAAACTTATAAACTTTTAATTTTACCATTAAAAAAATAATTTTACATGTTATAATTTTTTTTAAGTAAAATGATATAAATAACGTGCAACGCACGTTATCTCTGCTAGTCAAATAAAAATTATGAACTTTAATTGGGTATAATTGCAAATTTAACACAAAATTTAAAATTAGACAATGAAGAAACCAACTTTTAATTTAGGTGTGTTATTCCACATCCCCAAATTTTTGTAAAAAAAATTCATCATTAATTTAGCCACCAACTTGTTCGTCTCTTCAAACTCATAATGGTTCGACCATCAATTTTCGAAAAAAGATGTTGGTGTGATAGAATTTTGACACCTCAATTTATTTTCCATAGATGCAAGTGTGAAATTCAACTATTTTGACACCCCTTTTAAAAATTGATGGTCAAATCACAACGAGCTTGAAGAGATGAACAATGAAAAGTTGTCGGCTGAATCGAAGGTGAATTTGTGTTACAAAAGTTTGGAAATATTCAATAACACCCTATATATTTCATGATTTTTAAAATAATTAACTCGGTATATTCCACCAAATGAAATATCTACTATTTCGAGTATCTGTTTAGACGCGATTTAACGAGTATTCACGAGTAGTAGCTGCAAAACCTGCGTATCAATAACTACTGAAAATTCTAATTTGCAGAATACGGTGCAAGCTCTAAAATCTCTACTCTAGGAGATGTGTATAGCTTCGGAGTAGTATTACTGGAATTGTTTACGGGCAAGAGACCGACAGACGACATGTTCAACAACGGTGTAAGCATTCATAAATATGTAGCCATGGCCCTCCCCCAACATGTGATGGAGGTTCTTGATCCATCCTTAATCTTGGCAAATGAAGAGGAGAGAGAAATGAATGAAGCTGGAGACACAAAGGAAGCATACGCTGCTGACTTCCAGCAGTTTAGTAATGAAATAGATTGTTTGGTATTAATACTGAAAATTGGAGTTTCATGTTCAATGTCAGCACCAAGAGATAGAATGCAGATCAGCATTGTTGTGAATAAATTGCATTCAATTAGAGACCAAATACATAGGGCCACCAAGCAGTAAATTGTACTAAGATATTTGTGAATGGAACATTGGCTGAAAATTCGAAAGTCAACACTGCCTACATGCTCTCTCCATCAGACACTTGTCCGAAGAGCTCGAAAAAAAAATGTGCGTCAATATAGGCATGATAAAACACAATTATATCTATATGTACTCACTTATGTACAATTAATCTATGAATATAATATTTATTCCGTCAATGTAAAAAGTAAATCGGGATAATTTTATCAAAATAAAAATATACAAATTAATTATGGATCATTGAAAATACATAATACCATGAGAATTGGATGGAATGATTAATTCCTAACTTTGGGGAATAAGGATTACCATGGGAATGATGATTGCCGATGACAAAAATATATCAACTATGACTCTATGAGATTAGCTAGCCACACCAGCTGATCCCTTATGACATCTCTTGTGCTATTTTTTTTTTCATTTTTAATTTATTATGATTTTTTTTTATTTAGGGTTCAACTTTTCCCAATTACGGTATATTAAAAAATAAAAAATATATATATATTAAAAAATTAGTTATGACACGCGAAACGTAACACGAGTGGACACGTAAAAATTTGATCCCGAGATTAACAATGAATATGGGAATGATGATTTCATTCCTATTTCATTTCTACACACCACAAGTCATGCTCTTATATTATTCAATCACCAAAACTCATATACATCACCCCAAGACCAATAAGGCCCATATATCCATCAAACAGGTCGGGGTCAATCCGGGTCAACCGGCGTTGATCCGCCAAAAAAAAAAATTAGTAAAAATTAATCAGTATCAATCTTTATACTAAAAAGTACTACCTCCGTCGCAATAGCAAGGTCCGTTTTCTATTAAAATAGAGAGAGTAAATAATAAAAAGGGGGACCTTACTATTGGGACGGAGGGAGTATCATTTAAAGTTAAAAAAGTATTATGTATTATTAAAAAGTAACTGGTCTGCTACTTATCTTATATGAGTTTATGTAGTTCAAATTGTGATTTTTTCCATTCTAATTAATGTTTAAAGTTTGGGGAGGGGTTTAGGTTTTTTTAGGGTTTATGGTTTGTAGGGTTCATAGTTTTTTAGGGATTTTTTTAGTATTTTTTAGGAGTTTTTATTGTGTTTTTTAGGGTTCATGTTTTTTTTAGGTTTATTAATCTCAATTAGGGGTTATATTTATTTCAAAAAAATATTAAATTCGCTCACTTTTATTTTAGGGTTCACTAATTCCATTTAGGGTATATATTTATTTCAAAATTATGTTTTTTTTTTCAATTACCATTTATATTTGTTTCAAAAAATTAAATTAATTGTCGAGTGCAATGCACGAGCCCACGCGTTAGCGTCGGACAAATTAAAAAAAAATCATTCACTTTAATTTTAGGGTCTATTAAATCAATTTTAGGATATATATATATATATATTTATATTTATTTTTAAAAAATTAAATTAATTCGTTTCAATTTTTAGGGTTCACTAATTGTATTTTAGGATATATAATTTTGGGAGAAAAAACCAGAAAAATAAAAAAAATCAAAAAAATCAAAAAAATAATAAATAAAATAAAATAAAAAATTAATTCTGACGTGTGCACCCCACGCGCCTCGTGTGGCCCGCGCGCATGTGTTCTACACGCCTGAAATGGGACAATTTTTTTTTTTTTTGGTCATTGGATCTTATTGGGCTCGGGCCAGTCTGATTGGCCCAGACCTATACACCTTGTGCACAAGGGAGTGCCCTTACTCAAGTGATATTCATCAACTCAATTATATATAAGCAACTCAAGCCTGGGGAGACTTACCAAAATTGACAATTACAGATCGAATATCTCACTCGAAAACAAGAAATAGACATAGGCCCTTTAAATTTATTTGGTGACACAACGTTGATAGGGATATGATACATGAACCTTTGATTATATAATCTATATATAAGCTGTGTTTTTTTATTTAATTCCCCAAACGCTATTGACCCGCTGCTCACGCCGCTACCCTTCAAAATATTAATTAATCATTACCGCTTTGAATATAACAATTATAATTGAGAATAAATTATAATTTAATTGTCAATGTACAGCCAATTTAACTTAAATAATCGAACGTTTAAATAATTATAAAAAAAAATGAGTAAACTTGTCACTTAATTGGTCAAAACAACATTGTTTTTGGTACGTGTCATTATCTTGTTCTCAAATTTTTCCTTTCTCGCTTGAAGTTTCACTGTTCTTGAATATACTCTATTTTTTGCCAAAATGACGTCATTTTGTGGATCAGATTCTATATGCCGTGTCTGTGTTATATCTTTTGTACCAAAATTAATTTTTTATTTTAAATATTCATTTTTTTAATATATACTAATTGAGGATGGACGGAAAACCTAAACAAAACTTTAATTAAAAAAAAATTAAATTAAACTAAATCATAATAAATTAAAAAAAAAAATATAAAACATATTAATTTGACACGTACATGAAAGGCATGGGGGATTTGAAATTGTCATTTTGGCAGCTGATTTTTTTTTTTTTTAAATTCTACGTAAGGGTACAATTAGCATCAAAGTGTTGGAAAATCAATCGGATGATATTTCTATTAAAAATGGGAGAACGTTTGGAACTATTTTGTAAATATTAAAAGGCTGGGTTATGTATAGTATATTAAAACATTCAAATATTGAGTGTTAAATTGAAAAATTGGATTATTTATATTAAACATTCAAATATTGGGTATTAAATTATAATTTACCCTATTATATTCCCTTGTCGTATGAAAATTTACTCTCTTTTTTACTACATATTTGAAATATTAAAAATGGCTATATATTAAGAAGGATGAAGTAATTTACAACTTGTAGTAAACCAATTAAAAAGAATAACTTGTACTAAACATTTCAACGCCAGTTTGATTTTTTCACATTCACCGGCGGCTTTGAGGAGATTTTTTTTTTCAATTTATTTATTATTTAATTTTACAGAAAAGAGTTTTCAGCTTTCGTTGTGCTGACCTACTCTCCTTGCCATTTTACTAATACTAGTAAAATTACACGTAATTATATAATTGACTTTTTTTCCTCTTTAATAAAAAGTGGATGGACACTCATTATAAAATAAATTGGATTTAAAAGGATGATGACTATATTGATTCTCATAATTTATACGTGGAAATGAGTTTTATAGTTTTAGAACCTGAAAATTATGTTGTCTACTTATTGATCCAAAATCTGAAAAATAAAAATTGACGCTGTATTATTATTGAAAAAAATACATGTGCAACAATAAAAGTATATTTATTCAAGAATTTAAAATATAAATATATGAATTGTATCGACTAAATTATTAATTACTTTTGTATTTTTTAATAGAATTTGTATCAATCATTTCTTCCGACTTTATAAAAGAAAAGACAATCGACTCAAATATGATGAATTGTTATTATATTTTTTTCATCTTTCCAAATGGATTGATAATTGTTGTATACGTAACTTCATGAACTCACCCGTATAGGAACAAAATAAAACACCATACTACACAGGGACGGGATTTACCCAGTGCGCACCTCGGTAACGGCCGTGGGTTACTCTTGACGAAAAAAAAAAAACAAAACAAAGCATTAGAGCTGTGAAAATCGGCCCGGACCAGCCTGATTTTTGGCTGGGCTGGGCCGCGTTTTTATGGGCCCGAAATGGTTTCGGGTCGGCCCGACCCGATCTGAAAAAAATTGGCCCGAATGGGCCGGGCCGGCCTAGTGAAAAAAACAGAAATTTATCTTTAGGCCCACGGGCGGCCCGACCCGACCCAAAATTTGGGCCAGGCCGGACCTCAATTTTTTAGGCCCGAAATGATTTCGGGCCGGGCCGGCCCGACCCGACCTGTTTGACAGCTCTACAAAGCATCATGAGTCCAGAATTGCATATGCATATTTAGAACTTCACAAATCTATAACAAAAATAAGAATCAAAAGTGATCTAATATTAATATATATATATATATATATATATATATATATATATATATATATATATATGGTTGGGTTCCAGAAGGAACCATACCCCATGTGGGAACCGAGAACCGATCTCAGCCACAGATTGCTCTGATTTGGACGGCCAAGATCTGTTCCAAAATTAAAAAAAAATGGTGGCATTATTGTAATATTTATGAAGTTCGCTACCCCTGAAACTTACCAAGGTTAAAATTGTAAATTTGACACTACATGCAATTTCAAACGTTTTGCAGAGAAAAAGCTTTCTTCCCACCATAGCTGCTTGAGTTCCTCACGCGAAATCAGCAAAATCGTCGAATTAAACCGTTCAAATCATCGCAAAAGCACGAAGAACATTAAATTTCCGATCAAAAACCATGAATCCTCAAGGTAATATATCGTTCTGTTTTATTTTTTCAAATTCTGTTGGCTATTACTTTAAGCGTATAAAAATACATTTATAAAAATACATTTCGCACTATATTATGATGATTTAGTAATTTCTTCGTGTTTTTTAGCATAATAGTACTTCATCCGGAGACATACAAAACATAACCTTTACCAAAAATCTGTTCTTTTTATTACATGATAATTTATCCGTTTCATTTTGTTCTGTTAATGACGTAAAACTTGTATAAACATGCTAAACCTAACAATGTTTGCAACATATATGTGATTTACGTATAAATTTTTCAATTTAGAGTTTTAGCAATCTCGTTCCCTATTTTAGCACTGTCGTGTCGTATTTTAGCCCTAGCATGACACATTTTTACCATTACAATTTTTAGCATTTACAAAAAAAAAAAGTCATCGTCATTGTCAACAACATTATGAATATAGTTTTAGCAGTGTCATTCATATTTTAGGATTCAGATTGTGTTTTTTCTCATTTTTATTGATTTAGGAGTTTCATATTTTAGCATTCTCGTGATTTATTTTAGCATGGTACTTATGCACTTGTTTCAGCATTATCATAGCACTTGTACACTTATTAGATATATATTTTATCATGTTGTTTTATTTTAGCATTAAGATTATCTTTTTTTTAGCATTGATATTGATTTAGGAGTTTCTTTTTTTATTTCTCTTTTGTAAACATAAAACTCTTGTCCATTTGTGATTCAAATTCACATTTTCTTGCTTTTAGCACTCTAGTTTAGAGTTTTAGAACTGTAATCTCATGTTTTAGCATTCAGATCATGTTCTTTAGCATTGTAATTGATTTAGGAGTTTCATCTTTTGTTTCTTTTTTGTAAACATAAAACTTTTGTCCATCTGTGATTCAACTGCACATTTTCTTCATTTTAGTACTCTATTTTACAATTTTAGCACTGCCATCTCATATTTTAGCATTCAGATCATGTTCTTTAGCATTGTAATTGATTTAGGAGTTTCATATTATTTTTCTTTTTTGTAAACATAAAACTCTTGTCCATCTGTGATTCAACTGCACATTTTCTTGGTTTTAGCACTCTAGTTTAGAGTTTTAGCACTGTCATCTTATATTTTAGCATTCAGATCATTTTCTTTAGCATTGTAATTGATTTAATAGTTTCATATTTTGTTTCTTTTTTATAAACATAAAACTCTTGTCCATCTGTGATTCAACTGCACATTTTCTTCATTTTAGCACTCTATTTTAGAAGTTTAGCACTGTCATTTTGTATTTTAGCATTCAGATCATGTTCTTTAGCATTGTAATTAATTTAGGAGTTTCATATTATTTTTCTTTTTTGTAAACATAAAACTCTTGTCCATCTGTGACTCAAGTGCACATTTTCTTCATTTTAGCACTCTAGTTTAGTGTTTTAGCACTGTCATGTCATATTTTAGCATTCAGATTCTGTTTTTAGCATTCAGATTCTGTTCTTTAGCAATTGTTATTTTTGTCTACTTAACTGTATTATATAAAAAAATTACATGTGCTAAAAGGACTAGAGAAGGTGAAACTAGCACACACAAAAGAGCAAAAACTGCCCCGAAGATTGAAGATAATAGATTTATTGATAGATATAACAGATATCAATTATTAGAAGCGACAACATCGCCATCAACTCTATCAGATGCTGTAATGCAAATGAACAAAACACAAAGGGAAGCAGTGAGACAACTGGGATTTGGCAGCATTCTTTGCTTGGATATACATGATTTCCCAAAGAGGATGAACTACTGGCTGCTCGAAAACTTCAACCCAGTATCAAGAGAACTTCAATTGCAACACGGAAGAAGATTGAGGATTGAAGTCTCTGATGTGTCTGTGATCTTTGATTTTCCCAGAGGAGCACAGAAGATACAAAAGACTGTTAGAGGCCAAATATGCCAGGTCATGCCGAAGGATGAGTTGCTCAGTAGCATACTCTCAGATACAACATCAGGGGAATGGTTCAAGACAAACTTCATGATTTTGGTGATTATTTCCATGATTGAGAACTCTGAAGATGGACATATTTACAAAAACTTGATGGACTGCCTGGACGAGATTGACAACGTTAGTCAATATGACTGGTGTGAGTATGTCTTGAGATCATTGGTGAACCACACTATTAAAGGGAAGAGCAACAAAACTATGCCATTCACAGGTCCCATTCTGTTTTTATTGGTAAGTGCTATTAATTATTTATTTTTTCTTATAGTGCTTGTATAAACGTTGCAACCATTATCTACATACATTACTCAAAAAAATTGGTCAATTTCGAACAGATGATCTACGTGGATAGAGTTGAGGTGTACTTCCGGGAGGTGCCAAGGTATATCACAGCCTTCAATAGGTGGAACGATACATTGCTTGCTGACAGGCAGGTAACAGAGCTCGCTGCTGGAGATTTCGGAGGTGGCTATCCTTGGCCGGTGTACACAAGGGCTGAGTTCATACAGGAAAATAGAGAAAGAGAGAGAGAGAGAGGTTGAAGAAGTGAGAGAGAGAGAAGTCGAACAAGAACAGATTCCGATTGTGAATGAGCAAGATGTCGGATCAACTCATAAGGTCACATACCATCACTAATATATTTTTATGTTGCTAATTTCTTTGTTTAGAATCATCACTCAATTCTATTTTTATAAATGACTATTTACTTATCCGATTTGGACAAAAAATATATCAGAATCAAAGAGAACAATTGGCAGAAGAGAGACGGCAGCAAGATAAAGGGAAGGGTTTAGCTGTTGAGATCCCTGAGACAGAGACATGCAGTTCAAACAATCCAATAAGCATTCACTAATAATATAATTTAGCATTCTTCATTCATTGTTTAGCATTGTCATCAAAGTTTACTAATAATCTTGAGAACAAAATTTACAATATTGTAAAATGATTGCTAAATTAGGCAATCAAAAGACACGGAGAAGAGGCAGACAGTGATATGCCCACAGAGCCAGCTGAAACACCCAGAGTCAGCAAGAAAAAGGTGTTCACCACATAATAATACCAATATGATAACTTATATTGTTAACAGGTTTTTACTTTCTAATTAACATCTAAAAATATACAGAAGGCAGTGATCCAAACAAGCACAGGCTCCACAAGGTCCAGGGCAACATTGAAGCAAACTGAACATTTTACAAACCTTATGGACGCAAGAGAGACACTGAGAGCTTCTGAGTGTGAGCTGCACTACTGGGCAATGGAAAACAAAAGTGATGATGAAAGGTACTTTTATAATGCATTACTACTAATATAAATAAAAATTATAAGTGCCATTTTGTTCTACAAGACTGCACTTTACACTAAAAAAACAAATTTATCCAAAATTAGGGAGGTTGTCTTGTATGCTGATGAGCGGACAGAGTTGAGGAGAGCTGAGATGCTGACTTTGAACAAAAACACATACATCAGTTCTGCTGTCATTGATGTATGGAGTAGTATATTGAACTATGCTCAAGCAAAGATTCCTGAACAACAGACTCCTAGGAGATTTTTCCTAACAACCAATGTTTCCGTAAGTGAAGAATTTCGTAGTTACTATTTTCTAATTAACTCACTTTATTCTGTTTTAAACAACACTGCACATTCATGTTCAAAAAATCTTCATTTTGTCTTTATAGAACTACACAGTCGTTGCACCTCCAGAGGGATGGAATGAACAGAAGATTTCAAAGCTGTTTGTTGACAACATACTCCATGAATTAAGAAAATATCCAAATGTGAAAGTAGATAAGATGGACATGGTACGTATTCATTATAAAAATTGTAAAAAGTAATCATGATAATAACTAAAATGTACACAATTTTTTTTTTGCAGTTTTTCTTTCCAATAATCCAATCAGAACACTTCTACATTATTGTCATTGATACAAGAAGAATGGTGGCTGAGATCATTGACAATTCAAGTGCCATCGGAGGAGAGCATGACGACGCCCTATTGAAATATGAGCATATCCCTGCAAAACTGGTAAGAAAACATATCTATTTATTGATTTTTTCACTAATGAAACAAATTAAAAAAAAAACACATTCAATTCAATAATAAAAATGAACTAACTTTAATCATAAATTTCAGATCAAGCTCTTCATTCACTTCTTGAAGATGACTAGGCTTGAAAAACTAGCAAAAGAAGTGTCTGAACATATCAAGAGCATGAACCGTCTTCAAATGCCATGGAGAACTTCAACAAACATGACTGATTGTGGGGTCTTTGTAATGCGTCATATGGAGACGTATATGGGGGATGCTGTGAGGAATTGGAGGAGTGGATTAAGAGCCAAAAATGAAATGCAGCTGAAATACTTAAGGATCAAGTATTGTGTTGCCATTCTTACTGCAGAATGCAACATCCATAGGCAGAGGAACGTCAGAGATTCAAGACTCTACTTCCAAGCATCTTCTAAAGACAACCCAATCAGTTTTGAAAAGCTTTACCTAGAAGATGATAATCAGTGAACAAATATTATATATGTAACAAATTCTCTAATGCTTTAGACAACTTTCATATTTCATATTTTTGAATTATGGAATGATTATGTTGAAATCTTCATTTTGTGAAATATGGATAGTTTTGTGAAAATATTTGTACTAATTTGCTTACTTGGAATTTGCTGGGGCACATCATATTTTGCACATCTGAGGTCTAATTATAGCGCACTTTAAGAAGCTAATGCAATGCATGTATCATGTATGAAAGCTACTGCTGCTCCTTACTTTAGTCAAGCATAGGATATTAGAAAATTCCAGTGCTAAAATACAAAATACTAGTGCTAAAATACAAATCACTTGTGCTAAAATATGAAACATCAGTGCTAAAGTAGAAACTAAAAGTGCTAAAATACAACATACCAGTGCTAAAATATAAAATACTAGTGCTAAAATACAAAACACATGTGCTAAAATATGAAACATCAGTGCTAAAGTATTAAACTATTGTTGTAACGCTAATACTAAATTTTATTAAATTAAAATACATTTCAGCAAAAAAATATTGCCATGTGGCAAAGATATGTTCTTTTATTCAGATTTACGAGGCTAATACAACCATAAAACGTGCAACTCTTCAACTTCTCTCCATTATCTCCCAAAAAAAATTCTTCCAAAAAAAAAAATATGAATTGGTCACGAGACACTGAGGAATTTTTCATTGATCTTTTACATGCTCGAGTTGGGATGGTGGATGTATCTGACAACTACGAGGTTGTAGATTCTCTAGATGATATTTCAATGACGATGACGATGGTTCTTAATCAAAGAGTTAGATTGATACAACTCATGCTGAAATTGAACGAATTAAATGAGAAGATATGGAGTTTCCATCTTTTCATACGACACCCGGGAATCTATTACAACGAATACCAAAATATAGTCATAGCGAGAGACGAGTATTTTGAGCGAGTGGGACAGAATGTAAGAATGATTTATTTTTCACATTTTAATTTTACTACCCTAACACATTATTTTTTTTTGTCGAATTTTATGACACTAGGAGAGTCCAAGGTGGAGAGACTTTAGGCTGCATGGAATGCCATACTTTGAAGAACTTCGTGAGATCATGGACGGCGCCGGTGGTTTCGGCGGTGTGAATTTCGACTGGTTGGCTTCCTTTGTGGCTTGACACCAGAAGCCACATTAAGCAACTACTTGTTCATTTTGCATTTCAGAAGGATTTTAGGGTTTTGTAATTATTGTAAAAAATTGCACTTGTTGCATAATTTTTTTGATAATTTAATCGTGTACTAATTATTATTAATTTCAGTGTTTTTTCATTTTGTTTGAAACTACAAGTGCTAAAATACAATGAACCAGTGCTAAATAAGAAACTTCCAGTGCTAAAATAATTAAGACTTAAGAATGGTAAATACTGTATATCTTGTGTTATCTGTATTATATTTATATAGTGTAATTTCATGAAATACTGGGTACATATCACGTATAAACTATAATACATCAATCATTTTATAAGGAAACTCTTAAAAAAAATTACAGATATGCCCTCAAGGTATAAAATATCAATCCTAAAGTAGAACCCACCAGTGCTAAAATACAATGTACCAGTGCTAAATAAGAAACTTCCAGTGCTAAAATAATTAAGACTTAAGAATGGTAAATACTGTATATCTTGTGTTATCTGTATTATATTTATATAGTGTAATTTCATGAAATACTGGGTACATATCACGTATAAACTATAATACATCAATCATTTTATAAGGAAACTCTTAAAAAAAATTACAGATATGCCCTCAAGGTATAAAATATCAATCCTAAAGTAGAACCCACCAGTGCTAAAATACAATGTACCAGTGCTAAATAAGAAACTTCAAGAGCTAAAATAATTAAGACTTAAGAATGGTAACTATTAGTCCAAAAATGGTTGTTTCTCAAGTGCTAAAATATGAAATATCAATGCTAAAGTAGAACCCACCAGTGCTAAACTAAACATAACCCTGCATAGTCCCATAAGTGCTAAAATACAATCTACCAGTGCTATAATAAGAAACTTCCAGTGCTAAAATAATTAAGACTTAAGAATGGTAAATACTGTATATCTTGTGTTATCTGTGTTATATTTATATAGTGTAATTTCATGAAATACTGGGTACATATCACATATAAACTATAATACATCAATCATTTTATAAGGAAACCCTTAAAAAAAATTACAGACATGCCCTCAAGGTATAAAATATCAATCCTAAAAGTGGAACCCACCAGTGCTAAAATACAATATACCAGTGCTAAATAAGAAACTTCAAGAGCTAAAATAATTAAGACTTAAGAATGGTAACTATTAGTCCAAAAATGGTTGTTTCTCAAGTGCTAAAATATGAAATATAAATGCTAAAGTAGAACCCACCAGTGCTAAAACTAAACATAACCCTGCATAGTCCCATAAGTGCTAAAATACAATCTACCGGTGCTAAACAAGAAACTTCCAGTGCTAAAATATAAAATATCAATGCTAAAATATGAAATACACTATCTTTTCTAACGATAACACAATAAAAATTAATATATAATTGAAAAAAATATAAAAAACTTTTTTTCCAAAAAAAAAAACAAAAAACTGATAATAAAAAAAAAAGAAAACAATAATAATAATAATAACCCGCCATGTATTCAATTATCAAAACATAACTTCTGCAAAAACATACACACACAAACACGCAAAAGCTTTTCGATTTAAAGACTTCAAACACAAAAACATAAACGATTAGGGTTTTTATCAACATTTTAATTCAAAAACTTCAACCAACAAAATCGTCAATATGGAAAAAACACAAAGCACGGAGCTCGTAAAACGGAAGAACCGAAGCGACTCTTCGAAAAAGAAGAGAAAACCTGAAGACATGCCGATTGAAAAAGGTACGTAACACATTCTTCTTTTCATTCATCATAAAAATAAATTATGTGTGTTTCATTTTGGTTCTAACAAAAAAAATATGCAAAAAGGAACAGCGCTAAAACCCTGCCAAAACCTCATATATGACGAAATAAACACTTACAAAATTTAAATATGTAAAAATGTTATCGTTTACTGATAATAATCACATGTATACGAAATCAAAATATTTAGAAATGTATATGCATTTTGCACACTGTGTTGCATGTCATGATTTCCTTTTCAATGATCTCAAACAGTAAAATCGTGAATGATTTATGTCTTAATGTGTAGCATCACTATATTAGAAAATGAATTAGCATCAAGGAGATCAAACTCTAAGCATAAGACTTCTTATCTTTATAAACATATTTAATAGATATGACAAAAATTTTCCATGCTCTGTTTCAGTTATAATGATAGTATAATATTATATAATCAAACCAATGCTAAAATAAAAGGTTACAGTGCTAAAAACCTACAATATTATCAAACAATGCTAAAATAAGACATTACATTGCTAAAAAGCTACAATATTAATTCTGAAAATGCCTAACCAGTCAACTATATAACATACATGGTATATTTATAATGGTACTATAGTGTCATATCATGGATTAATTATGTGTTGACATGTAGCAAAACTTTATTACTATGAAATTACTACTAATTTTTTTATCAAATATGCTAATGTTTCATTTTAGCACTAGTTTTCTACAGAATTAGCATCAACAGATATACAATATATACTCAAAAATAATAGTATTAACAAAAACTATACATATATAGGTACAAGCAAAAAGACAAAGTCCACAGATGATATTAATATATCAATAACTAATGAGATCAGATCAAAGAGTAAACATGATGTCAATGCTCTCAAATCTCAGTCAAGAACATTAGCACTGACATTACTTGAAAGGATAAGATCTACACCAGACTCAGATGTTGAAGACACAAGTGCTTCTGAAACCAAGAGTCCAGCAGCAAAATCCAAGCAAGGAGATCTTCAAATGCTTAAAAGCAGAACAACACCACGCATATTATATGATGCAATCAAAAATTTCACAGATGAGCAGAAGAGTGCTGTTGAATCCCTTGGATTTGGGAGCATTCTGCATTTGAATATAAAGGAATTACCCCATGTACTTAGCTACTGGTTGGTAGATAACTTTGATCCCGAGAGTAGTGAGTTGATCCTGAAGAGAGATCGACGATTGCACGTAGATGAAACTGATGTATCATTGATCATGGGGTTTCCAAGTGGTCCTCTGCGTATAGAAAAGAAACCTAGAAGACAAAGCTGCAGTCAAACGAAGAAATGGCAAGAGAAGTTTGATAAACATGAACACAGAATCTCTCCGGCACATGTTTCGGAAAAAATGCAGGAAGATAAAGCTGGTGGAAAATGGTTCAAGATACATTTTATGGTTCTGCTTACAAATAGCCTCATTGAATCAACGGGGAATGGATATGTACATCCACAGCTGGTACACATCTTCGATGATGTTGACAGAATACGTGAGTACAACTGGTGTGAGTACACTATAAGGTGTCTGGTGCAGAAGACAATACTTTGGAGAAAGAAGAATGATAAATACTACAATGGACCAATCCTGTTCTTAATGGTTAGTTTAGCAATTAGCATACATTATTAAAATCAACTCTGAATTTCCATGCTCATGCTAATGTGAATAACATTTACCCACCCCCCCACAGATGTTTTATATGGACAGAGTAGTATCCTATAACAGAAGAGTTCAACGATCAATTCCAGCATTCAAAGGCTGGACACACAAGCTTATGTGCAAGAGACAGCAGTCAGAATTGAAAGGAGGTGGTTTTGGAGGAGGCCATATCTATGGCCCGTATGAAGAAGAAGAGTCTGAAAGAAATGTTGAGAACACCATTCCTTGTTTGGAGGCTGGTCCTCAGGAACATGAAGCTCCACTTGCTCTGGAGGCTGGTGTTGAGAAAAATCATGATGAACAACCAAAAAGTCTTGTTCCAGCATCGAAATTAGATCATGTGCAAGAATATGCTCAGAAGCTGATTGATGACTGCAAGAGAATGGCTGATGCAATGACTACATTGATGAAAACAGTACAGGATGTGCCACAACACATGATGGAGAACGTTTTCTTCAAGAAGTCATATGAAACAGCCCAGCAGCTTTTGGTAAAGAAACAGCCAAGTCCAATGTCGCAGGCATCACACACTCAGACCCAGCCACAAGCAACGCCAGATGATGATGAGTTCTGGAGTGATCCAACAAGAATATCAGCAATTGAGGAGATTGAAAGAGCTCTGGCAAAGCGTGCAGAGCTTGAGAAGATATATGCTGATGAAGGCCCAACATTCAGTCTTGGGATAAGTGATGATGCATGGGCTGGGATAATGAAGGTTACACAAGAAATTTCTGAACAAAATATGGTGATTGAGGAACTAAATCAAACTGACACATTTGATACTGAAATCCTGGAGAATGCAATGAGGCAGGTATGGAAAAAATATTTTTAATACTTTAGCACTCTCATGATTTAGTTTAGCACTCCCCTGATTTAGTTTAGCACCCCATGATTCACTTTAGCACACTTATGGCTTTTTTTTAGCACTATAATGACTTATTTTAACACTATCATTACTTACTTTAGCACTATCAAGGATTATTTTAGCATTCTCGTGCATTGTTTTAACACTGTCATAAACTTATTTTAGAAATACCTAATATACATAAAAACTGATTGCAGGCAGAAGCTGAGCATCTAAACTCAAAGAAATCAAAGCTACATGAGACTGATGCACCATCAAAGTCAAAAAATGTTCTGGATAATGATGAGGTGTGATATAACTATGGAAAAAGTATTTTTAATACTTTACTACTCTCATGACTTATTTTAGCACTATCATTACTTACTTTAGCACTATCATGGATTATTTTAGCATTCTCATGCATTGTTTTAATACTGTCATAACTTATTTTAGAGATACATAATATACATAAAAACTAATTGCAGGTAGAGACTGAACATCTAAACTCAAATACATCAAAGCCAGATGAGACTGATGCATCATCAAAGTCAACAAATGTATTGGATGATGCTGAGGTGTGATATAGCTATTAAAGTAACATTCAACATCTTTATTACACTTTTACAAAAAGTCTAATAAATATTTATTTCAAAACACATGATACAGGCTCAAGCTACCCGAATGGAGACAAGAACTAAACAGCAGAAAAAGCCATCTGATAAGCTGATGTCACCATACAGGGTCAGAACTGTTGATATCAAGGAACAACTTGACAAGCAGCAACAGGAGATATTCTACTGGGTGGTGCAGAATGATACAGAAAGCAGGTATGTGACTCATGCTATGCAAAAATACTTAATAAAAGATTATATTGTATATTGGTATATGACAGCCTTTCTATTTACATTGAATTACCAGTGAACAAATCTTGTATGATGACATGCGAGTCTCCATTACACGGGAAGATATGACTACCATGGCTCCATTTGAATACATCAGTGCCTCTGTTCTAGATGTTTGGAGCACCATCCTCAATGAAAATGAGAAAATGAGAGACCCAAACTCTAAACTAAGATTCTTCTTCAGTACACAGCCTTGCGTAAGTGTATACTTAAAAAAAATCCATATAATGTGCTTAAACTACAGTCAATATAATTAAAAAAAAATGTTCTTCTCGCAGAGCTTCACTGTGGTTGATGCACCATCTTCATGGGATTCTTCCAAAAGATGCGCTTCTTTTATCGAGAAAATAAAATATGAGATCGAATGCTGCCCATTGGTATCTTTGAGCGATGTTGAACTGGTATTACTGCTATGGTGTTTGTTTAGCATTGTGAAATTTTATATTAGCAATACATATCTATATCAATTAAATAAATTTTTTTTGACAATCCATATCAACTCTATGTGCAGTTTTTCTTCCCTATCTGCCATTCAAATCACTTCTTCTTTATCTCCATTGATTTGATAAACTTCAATGTTGAGATTATTGATAACTCAAGTGCAGCGGATAGTGAAAAGGATGGAATCAAAATCAAGTACAGCAACATTCCAGAAACCCTGATAATATATGAGTTTGTCACCAATTATTTTTCGTCTCTATCTGTAGCAATTAAAAAAACTAATTTTTAAAAACACATACAGGTGAACTTTTTTGCTGACTTCCTCACAACTGCTGGACTTGAAATCAAATCAAATGGATTGAGGGAAAAACATCAGATTACCAGGATGAAGATGCCATGGAGGGATACAAAGAACAAGTATGATTGTGGCATCTATGTCATGAGGCACATGGAGACATACAGAGGTGGTGGTTTGAAAACCTGGAGGAGTGGTCTGAAGAAATCCAATGACAAACAGTTGAAATTTTTAAGAGCAAAATACTGTGCTGCAATCATAAATGCAGACAGTAACACACTGAAGGATCAACATCTGAAAGCTGCAAATCTATTCTACAGAAAATCATGTACCCAGGGGGAAATTGTGGTAGACCCCACAAAAATGAGAAAATCGAAATAACTTCTTGGATAATGATTTGAAAATCTGTATTTACATATGATATAATTTTTGTCTTTTGATAGTATATAGTATTGGTGGATGAATATTTTGTACTAACTGACACAATTTCTTATTCTTGTGAATACTTTAGTATTCACAAAGTATAAAGTGTTAAT
The DNA here is from genome assembly GCA_026008535.1 of Perilla frutescens. Classification (NCBI taxonomy): domain Eukaryota; kingdom Viridiplantae; phylum Streptophyta; class Magnoliopsida; order Lamiales; family Lamiaceae; genus Perilla; species Perilla frutescens. Next base: position 52,962,243 of record BRKX01000004.1, read on the forward strand.
ATAAATGAATAGTTCAGAAGTTTAGCACTTGCATATGATTTTTTAGCACTTGCCATTTCTTTTGTAGCACTATAATTTGTATTCTACATTTGGAATTCTACTTTAGCACTAAAAGTTTTTATTTTAGCACCGTTGTTTTATACTTTAGCACTAGTATTTTCTGTTTTAGCAATTACAGTTCTTTTTTTAGCATTGCTATATAAAGACAGACTACCATCTTAAAAACACTACAAGAATTTTGGTCATAGACAACAGTTGAAAGACAACGGCTCGAATGTGAGCCGTTGTCTTTTTAAGCACAGACAACGGCTACCCACTACTACGTTGTCTATGACCGCACTTTTATATAGACAACGGATTTAAGCCGTTGTCTATATGATTAGAGACAACGGCTACAGAGAACCGTTGTCCTATAATTTTTATTTATTTATTTTTAATTATTTTCATAGACAACGGTTAGAAACCGTTGTCAATATTCATTTAGACAACGGTTATATGCAACGTTTTATTTATAGCCGTTGTCTTTATAAATATTAACAACGGCTCTTTGACTCCGTTGTCGTTTCCCACCAATTGTGCTTTAATTGACAACCGTCGAAATTTAGCCGTTGTCTCTTGAATTTTTTCTTTTTTTTTAATCAAAGTCGCGGGTAATTTTAATTGGGGGAAATCCGAAATCCCTAAAACACTCTTCTCCCGTTCAATCTCACAGCTTCTTCTTCCGCGTCGCCACTCTCCCTCCTCCTCCTCCTCCTCCTCCTCCTCCTCCTTCTTCTAGATTAAACAACCTCAAAAAATCACGTGGCTACTATGGTGACTCTCTGACTCACAGCTTCTCTCTTCTCTCCGCGCGGCGCTCCTTTCTTCTTCTTCTTCTTCTTCTTCTTCTTCTTCTTCTTCTTCTTCTTCTTCTTCTTCTTCTTCTTCTTCTTCTTCTTCTTCTTCTTCTTCTCGTTTCTAGATTGAACCATCTGAAAACCACTCGGCGGCTATGGTGACTCTGACTGGCTGTGGAACATAGCAACTGAAAAATAAGGTATGCCCCTTGGCTATGGAACTTAGCAACTGAGAGTCATAGGAGAACCCTCGCATATACTCGATCCCCAACTTATAAACCGTCCCCCACGCCGTCTGCAGCTCCCCACACCCAATTTCTGCTGCAATCCCAATTTTATTCCGACAATTGCTGAATTATTTGGTACTGTGCTTCTACACTTTTTTTTTGTTTTTTTTTTCTTCTTCAGTGATTTAACTTCTGGAATATTCATTGGTTGATTGTTTGTTTTGCCAATTTATTTGCCTATGGAGGTTTGAGATGAGCACTGTGCACGATAAGCCTGAAATTTATTTTTTTCTGTAGAATGTGTGGCTTTGGTATCTAAAAATGTGCTTCAGTTTTTTTGGGGGAAGAGGAGCTATTGAAATTTTTATGAAATTGATGTTTTGATGCTCAACTGAAGCACAATCTGAAAGAGGCAATTTCTGATATGATTATGATTTTTAATTAAATGCGAATGAGCTTTTTTTTCTAGCACCTTTATATACACACACACTTGAGTTATTTTTATTACACTATTTTAGTTTAGATTTTCAGAAATGTCTCTTTAATGTCCCTATTAAGGAATTTTTAATCTGTTTGTATTATGATATATGCTATGCAGTGGGAGGGATTCAAGAATTTCATTATCGGAAAACTCATCTCCAGTTTCAGACAAAAAAGTGGTGTGTCTCAAGGAGGAAATGGATTTTCTCACATGTTGCCACGAATGCACATCCATTTATGAAAAAGAAGCAGCCTTCAATAAATCTTTTTAAGATAAAGAAACTGCTTCACCCCAGCTGCCCTACCGGCTCAAACCACATTCTAATCACACACTTGAGCAAGGTACTAAATTTAATTACTCTTCTTCTTCTTCCTCTCTCTCTCTCTCTCTCTATCTCTCTCTCTCTCTCTCATAAGTGATAAGTATTGTTGGATATGATCTTTAGTATGATCCATATATCTGATTAAGAATTGTTTTCACTGAGTTTAGGATGATTTGGATCAGCTGAGGAGGAAGTATAACAAACTATGCCAGAGTCTGCATCAAGGGAACCAAAATCCCCAGTAACTCTCTCTCTCTCTCCAGTCACATGCAGAGTTATGTGATCTGATATGTTGAAATATTGATCATGTAATATGAAGTGTGTTCTAATATGTTGAAAAATATATGTACGTACATTTCTTGAAACATTAGAGGAGCCCACTCTTGAAAACTAAAAAAAACAATAAAATCCAGCTGTTTAGGATTGTAAGATGTTTGTGCAAGCAAAAGGATGATCTGTTACATTAACCACTAGGGAAAAAAATGTAGTTTTCTATGTTAGTTTTAGGAACACAATTTACAATAGCAGTTCCACTTTAATCTCCTTTGAGTGACTTTTCTGAGTTGTTGCTGTTGAAAGAAAGAAAGAGAGATTTTGTATTTCATATTCTATTAATAAATAATCTCAAATATTTATGTTCCTTTCTTTTGTTAGATGTTGGATCTTTTGCCACATTATTATATATATTCCTTATGTAGTTATGTCTCAAATGAGCAATAATGAAATTACAAATAGAGCCTATATCTTTTAAGTCTGTGCAAAAGGAAACTAAATCAAAGAAAACATGGCTAATTGTTACAATGAAATTAAACAAACACTTGAATATCTAACAGGTGACTAACATCAACTGTATATATATATATATATATATACACAGGTGACTCAAGCAAGGTCGAACATCTAACATCACTTGAAGGAGCTAATGAAAGGCTGCATTTGTACGAAGTCAACTTACTCGAGGAAGGATCTTTCGATTCTGTAGTTGATGGCTGTGACGGGGTCTTTCACAATGCATCACCCATTTTGTTTTCTGTTTCCGATCCACAGGTACTCATCCAACTCCGTTACACATAATTAGGCTTCATTATCTTATCTGGATATATTTGTTTGGAAATGGTCCAATTCTATGATCTAATTAGTATAGAAACCACTCATCAACATCCAAACATTTTCATTCTTGAAGTCCCTATATACATATACATACATATATATATATATATATATATATATATATATATATATATGGAGATTGCATTATTTTTTTAAACTATTTTCTTCTTGAGATTTTTGTATGCAGACAAAAAATAACAGATTGACAAATCAAACAAGAATTGATAAATAATAAAACCAATTAATACAAATGGATTATGTGAAAATCAAAGTATTTTCAATATTTATTTTTTTTATTCTCGCTAGTACATGATAAATTTCATGGATGGTTAATACTGTAGCCCTATGCAAATTTTACCGAAAACGAATATCTGTAAATATGATTAACTCAAATAACAAAATAAATGCCTTTTATAATTTTATTATATATATATATATGTGTGTGTGTGTAATAAATTCACATATTTTCCACGAATAATTGTCTTGAAATCCGAACAAAAAGACAAAAAAATCCCATTATTCCTCTCACGCTTTCGGTGCTTAGCAACCTTTTCTTTGTCCAATCAATGTTATTTACTTATTGAGATAACACCAATGCATGAGGAAATTGAAATCCTATATTAGTAGTTAATTCTTAATTTAGCCAAATTATGATTAAACTATCTTAGTATATACATATCGCACCAGATAAATTGAATTTGTCATAAAATATCTAAAAGTTCAACAAAAGGTATTCAACGAGGATCGAGAGCTCAATGGAGAGAGCTGCTGAAATACAAGAATTTGTAAATTTTATAATTTTAAAACTCCTAAAAGTTTTACTTTTCTGGCAATATATATTAGGCTATTTTTATCCATTTTACTTTACTTATTGAATTAAAACTAAGTGAAAGTGCATATGTTATGTAAATGTAATACACATTATTTTAAGGAGATGGTAAAAAGTCAATAGGGGTAAAAGTCTCCATGCATGTATTATTTTCCTTGTGACCCAAAAAACAGAAAAACTCAAAATAAAATTAGCATGCCCCAAGTCTGTCACATGACATCATATACGCGTATTATCATACGTTCAATTGACAGATGGCAGTTTGTCATATTTCAGAAATTTCTGCTAATAATAATGATTATGCTGTTCCTATCCCTTCAAGAACCTTATCTAATATAATGGATAGAACATCTCAACAGCCCCCTCTGCATCTACTGGGACATTTACTTACTTTTTTTTCATAAAAAAAAATTAGGTAAAATAACATCGACTTACTGCTCTATTAATAAAATACACAACAAGAAATGCTCTATAAAATTTAATTTATGTGCTTGGACTTTGGAGTTTTGTCTACCTATCTCATGACAGTAAAATAATAAAATTTAATAAACTGGAATACTACTATAGTACAATGTAGTTATCTTGGCTCCTACCTAATTGTGTGGTTGTCTTATGACATCTACTCGAGTGAATTATATAATTTATTTTCATTGAAGACGTTTATAATTTATGTGAATTTGAGCACATCTCAGCAGGATGTATATGTGTCTACTTGTGGTAAGCTTGTTATATATATTAATTAGTTGTTAAAATCAATTCTTCCAATTTGTTATCGAAATTTATAGGCATCTCTATAAGACATGTCGAGATGCAAACCTTCTCAGTAGAATTCGATTTGCTAATCCATATGAGACGTCATTCTCTCCCAAAGTAGACGTAGATCAGAGAGCGGGTAAAGTAGGTAACAGGTTGATTGGTACATCAACCAATCAACTTGTATTGGTACCATGCAATGTAGGGTACGTGATCTAATACATTCATACATTAATTGTTATATTTTTTTCATTGATTTATGTGTATTTATATGTAGTTTTCATTGGATTATGACGGTGATTGATCCACATAGAGAGACGGTTTATTTGTTGGATCCACTTAGTCACCAAAATCATAATGAGCAGTGGAAGCATGCGGTGGACATGTAAGTTCTCATTTAAGTTTATTTAAACTAAATAACATACTATCTTAATCTATTATTTACAATGTATTCAGGGCTATAAGAATATTCAATGCGAGCATTTCAAAAAAAGGGAGAAAGAATCCTTTGTGGGACATAATCAAGGTATGTAATTATATATTTCCTAACTAGTTATCATTGATATATAAAATTATATGCACATCTCAATTAGAAGATTTTATTTTGATAGAGTCCAAGGCAACCTGATGAGTGCGGGTTCTACATAATGCGTTATATGAAAGACATTGTGGAGGCTTGCAAATCATCAGAGATGATTTCACTACATTCATTGGTAATATGTGAAGTATTTAATAAATTACAGTTTAGTGGTATTAAATATTCAAATTGGTATTTAATTTTAGTTTGGTTAATTTATTAGTTTGCTGGAGGAAATTACTCAAGAAATAAACTTGATGAAGTTGGTGCTGAATGGGCGGAATGTCTTCAAGATTATGTGGCTTGAGAAATGATGTAAGTTTAATTGCTTCAATTTATCTCATTTGAATATTGTTTTAGTTAGCGGAAAAAATAGTGGTTGAGACTTATGTTTTTTCCACAGTTAGATTGCTGAAGTTGACATGTTGAAATGGGTGATGTTTGTTATCGTCATTAAAGGCTCATATTTTGATGACAATTTTATGGATCAAGGCATGTAATTAGACAAAATTATGACTTTTGGATTGTATTGTGGATGTAAACGAGCTTGTAAATGAAGTTTTATTTATATTAATGTTTGGTATCTATTTATTTAATGATAAATAAATTTCTAGCTATATTTTAATATTTATTAGCAGGTTAAAAAAATATATTATAATTTCGCAAAAAAAAATAGCAGTTTTAAAATAAGTGACAACAGTTACATAACCGTTGTGTATAAATAAATAGACAACAGCTGAAACCGCACTATTGTCTATTTAGTGAAAGACAACGGCTAAATAACCGTTATCTATAAACAAAATGACAACGGTTAAATCTAAAAACCGTTATCTATAGAATTATAGACAACGGTTACATACATAACCGTTGTTGGTTAACAACGGTTATAGTTAGAAACCGTTGTCTATAAGCGTATAGACAACGGCTAGATGCTACATAACCGTTGTCTTTCACTATAAGTGTAGTCCTAATGTAACAACGGTTTGACCGAGCCGTTGTCTATAAACAAATAGACAACGGTTATTACGCGTTGTCTTTCAGCGCGTCCCTATAGACAACACCTCTATTAACAACAGCCAATTTCTCTATTAACAACGCGGAACAGCCGTTGTCTATAGCCGAATTTCTTGTAGTGAAAATATAACTGAAAGTTTGATAAATTTGAATAATACACAGTAATCATAATTTTTCATTTTAGACTCGTTTTTCTTCCATCTATGTCTCTCTCTCTCTCTCTCTCTCTCTATATATATATATATATATATATATATAGCAGTTTTGGACATTCTAGCAGTGTTTTAGCAATTACAGTTCTTTTTTTAGCATTGTTATATAAAGACAAACTACCATCTGTAATAAATGGAATAGTTCAGTAGTTTAGCACTTGCATATGATTTTTTAGCACTTGCCATTCCTTTTGTAGCACTAGAATTTGTATTCTACATTTGGAATTCTACTTTAGCATTAAAAGTTTTTATTTTAGCACCGATGTTTTATACTTTAGCACTAGTATTTTCTGTTTTAGCAATTACAGTTCTTTTTTTAGCATTGCTATATAAAGACAGACTACCATCTTAAAAATATAACTGAAAGTTTGATAAATTTGAATAATTCATAGTAATCATAATTTTTCATTTTAGACTCGTTTTTCTTCCATCTATGTCTCTCTGTCTCTCTCTCTCTCTCTCTCTCTATATATATATATATATATATAGCAGTTTTGGACATTCTAACAGTGTTTTAGCAATTACAGTTCTTTTTTTAGCATTGTTATATAAAGACAGACTACCATCTGTAATAAATGGAATAGTTCAGTAGTTTTAGCACTTGCATATGATTTTTTAGCACTTGCCATTTATTTTTTAGCACTAGTATTTGAATCCTAGATTTCAAATTCTACTTTAGCACTGAACGTTTGAATTTTAGCACTGATGTTATACACCTGCTAGAAATATTAAAACCTTTATTAGCAATTGAAAAAATGAAACACCATCTATACCTATTTAGCACTTCAAGAAAGAATATTGCTATCATTAATAAAAAAATCAGTATAAAAAAAAGTACAAAAAATAAAATAAAATGTATCTACTTCTTCCCACAATTCCTAGAATCATGATTGGCTTTCTTCCCACACTTCTTGCAGGTCCGTAAAGGTTTCTTTTTGCGTTCAGCTCTCGCCTCTTCTTTTGATTTTATACGACTTGCACTGTCTTTTGTCTTCACAAGCTCAGGTGGATGCACCTCAACTTCACTAGGTGCACACAATCCATAAAAATCAGAAAATAATCTACTCTTCTTTGAGATAGTATCATCTTCAATATCACCAGATGAAAACCCCTGCCTTAACTCGCGTAAACTTTGCAACAACAGAGACATCTTTGCAGTGTCACCTTCAGCAACAGAAAGACATGTATAAAACTCAGAAATTAATTGGTTCGTAACAATTTTGTTCTCCTCCAATAAAAAACACCGATCACCCAACAATGCACCTGCTTCATTAATGAGTGAAGACTTCATCCAACGAGACACAATGTATTTAGGAGGTATCGACTCCAATTTCAAATCTTTGAATAGAGTGAATATGTGGCAGCAGAGGATCCCATCCCTCACAAATTTCAAACAGGTGCATGTAGTGGAATCCTCAACCTTGTTGTGAACAACCTTATTTGTAGAACCAAAACCATCATTCACTTCTAGCATCACAACAGAATCATTTTCTGAAATATTACAAACACGATAGACATAACATGCATCTTCAATCTCTTTCTGAACCTCGTAGAACTTATTCCTAGTATAAACACTGGCAACATGTTTCTCAAATGTGAATGGGGTCTTCAACTGAGGAATTGACGACTCATCAACGCTGTCCAAGTAGGCATGTGCATGTCTCTGAGTATCAAGTGCACTATCAAAGTTCATCAAAAACTCAACAAGGTTTGATTTTGATCTAAGAAACCTAGAATAAAAATTGTTCACACTCTCTGAAATTGAGGTAGTCCTGCACAGCCCACTCATCGGTAAATCCCTAAAATATGCAGGCACCCAATCTTCACGAATATCATACAATGACTTGAACCAACTATCGTCTGACAATCCAAATTCAACCATAATTTCCTTTCATATCAACTCAAAATCTGTGGTGTTTATACAATTAGACCACACAATACTATTTAACCTCTTTCTGAATGTCTCGTTCTTTCTGATATGCGCAGGCAACTTATCTGGAACTTTAAACATAATATGCCACATACACAATCGATGTCTGGTATTGGGAAGTACCTGTCTTACAGCAACCTTCAATCCAACATCCTGATCAGTGATTATTAGGCTAGGAGAAGCACCCATACAGTCCTTGAATTTCTGAAGAACCCATGAATAAGATTCAGCATCCTCACCCGACATTAAAGCAGCACCAAAGGTTACAAGCTTCCCGTGATTGTCCTTCCCGGTGAAGGGTGCAAAAATCATTGAATACCTGTAACAATATAAAAATTCACAAACCTCTGTTATTATCATATCTCTATCATTGTATATAAACGATTCAAACATTAGGTAACAGTGCTAAAAAAAGGAATACAAGTGCTAAAATATACACTACAAGTGCTAAAAAAGGAAGTGCAAGTGCTAACTAGGAAAATACCAGTGCTAAACCACCAGAATGCTAAAACTAATAGAATAGCAAGTCTAAACAATATAGCACACTAACCTGTTAGTCCTATATGTTGCATCAAACGACACAACATCCCCAAATAGAGAAAAGTTCCTTCTTGATATAGGATCAGCCCAAAACACACACCTCGACTGATCATCCTTATTAACTTCATAATCAAATGTGAAAGCAGAACATAGTTCATGCCTTTTGGACATTTTATCCAACATCATTTGCGCATCTACACCCACAGTATACGCCTTGAGATCTCGACTGAAGTTTTTGAAATCAACTGCTGTACAGCCTATATTAGAATATCCACCCACAACTTCTTTTACTAATCTAAACGTCGTCACAGGTCCAATGTTCACCCTTGCACAATTTAAAATAAACATTTGATGTGAAGGATTTATATTCCTATTCAGATTCATAAACTCTCTGTGTGTATCCATAACAAGAGAATGTGTATGTCTTTCTTCAAATAATCCAACCCTGTACCCATCACAACTAATATACTTAAAACCAATCCTAGCCATACAGGAATTCCTCTTCGACACACGACGTCTCTTTTTCTTTGAAGATTCACCAAAATCAACAGATGTGTTCTTAAGTCCCTCACAGCTACACAGAACATACTTTCAAATTATAGTACCATCTTTAGATCTCTTTGTAGTAGACAGACGAGTATCAAATCCACACGATGATGCATACACATTGTAAAATGTTATACCATCATCTAAAGTAGAGAAAGTCTTGCCCAAGGCAGGCTTCAAAGATGGTTCACATTCAGGTGTGTAAAATTCAGAAAACACGGGTGAAATCTCCAAATTGGAAGAAGCACAATCTGCACATTTATAAAATATTCTAAGATAATGATGTAAAAATTCACAGTGCTGCTAAAGCATCTTACAGTAGTGCTAAAATAGTTCACAGTAGTGCTAAAATAGATAATAACAGTGCTAAAAGTATATGTAAAGTCAAGGATATAATTTAAGCTGATTATTTTGATAATAATTCATATTGTCATGCTAATAAATCTATAGATATACAGAAAATCAAAACACAAAATATACATCCTTAAAAACACAATAATGCTAAACTAGATTACAAAAGTGCTAAAATAGTTCACATCAGTGCTAAAGTACAAGGATATAATTTAAGCTGATTATTTTGATAATAATTCATATTGTCATGCTAATAAATCTACAGATATACAGAAAATCAAAACACAAAATATACATCCTTAAAAACACAATAATGCTAAACTAGGTTACAAAAGTGCTAAAATAGTTCACATCAGTGCTAAAGTACAAGGATATAATTTAAGCTGATTATTTTGATAATAATTCATATTGTCATGCTAATAAATCTACAGATATACAGAAAATCAAAACACAAAATATACATCCTTAAAAACACAATAATGCTAAACTAGGTTACAAAAGTGCTAAAATAGTTCACATCAGTGCTAAAGTACAAGACAGAAATAAAAAAATGAACACATGACAATTATATTTACATATTGTTATCATAACATCATACAAATAATAAGATGTTAATAAACAGTATGACTTAACTTCGTATAGCAAATGTCTGACCAAAGTTTACTTTTTGCATGGCTAATAATTCATATTATGATGCTAATAAATATACATATATACATAAAACGAAAACACACAATATGCAACATTAAGAACACATGCTCATCATCAAGATTTCAAAATAAGAGCTTCATGAACCTAAAAGCAGTGCTAATATAGTTCACATTACTGCTAAAATACATTACAACAATGCTAAAGTAGTTCACAGTAATGGTAAACTACATGTTAAGAAAATATTTTTTATAATACTCATTTGTTATTCCAAATTCTGCATTCATCGTACAAATATTCCATTAACAAGATACTCTTATGATATTCAATCGTTTATACAATGATAAAAACTAAATACACAATGCTAACATGTAGAATTATTGTGTATTGTGATGCTAATAACTCTACATATATATAGAAAATCAAAACACACAATACACAACCCTAAAAACACATGTCGATCGTCAAAAATTCAAAATAAGCTTCGTAAAAATCGCAACAAAATTACAGAATTTTTTTTTTTACCCGTCATCTTCGTCAAATAACAGTGAATAACACAAACTCCAGCAAAAAATCGCGTGAACACCGATTCAGGTGAATAAAATTCGAAAAAGAATCGACTGAAATTTCGATTATATAAGAACAAAAGAATTTGATATATACAAGGAAAGAGATTCGAATCGAAAAGGAACTACATACCGAAATACATTCTTTCCAAACATAACAGAATTAATAAATTACAAAAATGCCCTTGGTTCATTAAAAAATCGCTGATATTACAATAATGCCACCGCGTTTTTTTTAATTTTGATCTGATCTTGACCGTTCAAATCAGAGCAATCTGTGGCTGAGATCGGTTCTCAGTTCTCACATGAATGTCTAGTTCTCACATGATCCCATCTCTCTCTCTCTCTCTCTCTATCTATATATATATATATATATATATATATATATATATTAAAAAGTCAAGTATATATTGTCTTTAAGGATTTGAACTAATTAAAAGATACCGGATGCAGCTCTTGTATTTTTTAATATATTTAATTAAATTATAAAAATAAAAATATTTTAAATTAGTATATTTAAAACATTTCATTCAAACTTTTTAACATATTTAATTAAAAATTTTAAAACATTTATTATTCAAAGGGTTGAAAGTATTAATCTAAGAATCCAAAATATTATGTATTTTGATTATTTTTATTCTTAATTATTTTTGTATTGATTTAAAAAAACATTAATTATTAATTAAAATTTTCAATAATTTACTACCTAAATTGATAATTTTCATCTTTTAGATCCCAATTGAGAGATAAACTATCTTTCGGTTCCTAAATCGATAAAACACATCTCTCTTATAAAGATACAATTATGTAATTTCTCTTAACCTATTCAGTTCATTTTTAATCTTTATTTAAAAAAAAAAAAAAAAAAAGAACTCATCATTTTATAATAATGACTATAATAATGGAGCTACAGGTTATTAAAAGTAGGTTCAAATAAAAAGAAAACTCCCGCAGATCAATTAAGCTTTAAGTAAAAATCTTTAGGAGATAGAGTTGGGTTTGGAATTTGAGAAACAATGGCAAAGTTTTTTATAGTAAAAATTCTCCCTGTGATTGTTGTGATGATGATGATGATCTCAATTGAGCATTGTGCAAGCAGAGGAAATAATGCAACTGATCTAACGGCTCTGCTGGATTTGAAGAATCATATAAGCGAAGATCCACTGGGAATCATGGCTTCATGGAATGATTCCTCATCTCATTTCTGCAACTGGACAGGTATTACATGCGATCCTTCTAGAACCAGAGTTCGATTTCTAGACCTTGGATCAAGGAAACTGGTGGGCTCCTTACCACCTTCCATAGGAAACCTCAGTTTCCTCCAAGGCATAAACCTCATTAACAACAACTTCCATGGCCAACTACCTCAAGAAATCGGGCTTCTGTCGCGCCTCAAACATCTGAATTTGTCAAATAATATGTTGTCTGGCTCCATTCCATCTAATCTTAGTAACTGCACCCAACTAACTTTTATTTTCTTGTCTACCAACAAGCTGTCGGGGCAGCTCCCGAGTCAGCTCAGCTCACTGTCAAATTTAGAGATTTTAAGTGTGGGAGCTAACAATCTAACAGGTACGTTTCCTGTCTGGATCGGAAACTTGTCATCGTCTCGATTTTATTATCTCTCAATTGCTAGCAACAACTTCTACGGCAGCATTCCGGCTGAAATCGGCCGCCGCTTCTCAGGCTTGAAAATCTTTCAAGTTGTCGACAACCAGTTCTCGGGTGAGTTGCCGTCTTCCATTTATAACATATCATCCATGGCTTACTTTCACGTGGGACAAAACCGATTGCAAGGGAAAATCCCTGCAGATGTGGGCTTGAAATATCCAAATCTACAAATATTTGGTATTGGAGGGAATAACTTCACAGGAGAAATACCTGCTTCATTAGCGAATGCTTCAGGGCTTGATTTGCTAGATTTTTCTAACAATACACTAACGGGAACAGTACCTTCAGTTCTTGGAAGACTTCCATTGTTGAAGTGGATTAGCTTGGACAGGAATCTTCTCGGAAACAATCAAACTGGTGACTTGGACTTCATTTCTTCCTTAACAAATTGTACTAATCTTGAAGTTCTGACGCTGGTTCTTAACTTCTTTGGTGGAGAATTACCAAGTACAGTCGCAAACCTTTCGACTAAACTTGATACGCTCAGGCTTGGCAACAACATCATTCATGGTAATCTTCCTGTTGGTATGGGGAAGTTGCAGAGTTTAACCAATCTCTACCTCAGCAACAACTTCTTCACCGGAACCATACCCGATGACATTGGGAAGCTTACGAGGCTCAGCGGATTGTATTTGGCCGGCAATAGTTTCACTGGAATGATTCCGTATTCTCTTGGTAATTTGACTTCATTAGTTGAGCTCCGTCTCAACATCAACAGCCTTCAGGGGAACCTACCTCCACACCTCGGAAACTGCACGAGTTTACTTTACCTCAACGTTTCCAGAAATAATCTCACAGGAACCATACCTAAAGAAATCATGTCTCTCTCTTCTCTTTCAGTTGTTTTAGGCCTTGCTCGAAACTCCTTTTCGGGTCCGTTGCCTGTTGAAGTTAGTAGATTGGTGAATCTGAAGGAGTTTGATGTTTCTGGAAACACACTATCCGGTGCAATTCCAAGCAGCCTTAGTAGTTGCCGCAGTTTGGAGATCTTGATCATGGGAGGGAATCGATTTGAGGGAGCAATTCCGGAGTCCTTGGAAGCACTGAGAGGGTTGGAAGAGATTGATTTCTCACACAATAACTTATCTGGGAAAATACCTGACTTTCTTGGAAAGCTTCTATTTCTGATAAAACTTGATCTTTCATACAATAATCTCGAGGGGGAGGTGCCGAATCAGGGGGTTTTCACAAACGCCACTGCAGTTTCTCTCCTTGGAAATAAACAGCTTTGTGGAGGAGCTCCAATCCTACATCTCCCAGCTTGCTCAATACCTGCAAGAAAGTCTAACAAGAACCTTAAACTGATCAGATGGCTTATCCCTGTCACTTTGTCTGCAGCAGTTTCCATTGTCCTTATATGCTCTTTAAGCCTTTACTACATATTAAGGAAGCCAAAAAAGCAGCAGATTTTTGCATCTTCACCGATTGATTCACATTTGGTAATCTCATACCGCGAACTGTATAGAGCAACAAATGGCTTCTCTGCAGACAATTTGATTGGATCGGGTAGCTTTGGTTCGGTATACAAAGGAACTCTTGAAGAGAATGCAGGTTCATCATCATCAGTGGCAGTCAAAGTATTGAAGCTGGAACAGAAAGGAGCAATCAAGAGTTTCTTGGCTGAATGTGAGATTTTGAGAAGTATAAGGCACAGAAACCTTCTCAAGATCATCACTGTCTGTTCGGGTTTTGATCCTCAAGGCCAAGAGTTCAAGAGTCTAGTCACGGAGTTCATGGCCAACGGGAGCCTAGACGCATGGCTGCATCATCTAGCTAGGAGTTTCAACATCATTGAAAGGCTGAACATAGCCATTGATGTTGCTTCTGCAGTGGATTATCTGCACAACCACAGCCACACACCCATAATTCATTGTGATTTGAAGCCGAGCAACATACTTCTTGATGAAGATCTGATGGCTCATGTTGGTGATTTCGGATTAGCAAAGTTCCTCCTGCAATCAGAAAGCAGGCCATTGCAGAATCATTCCATATCAGTTGAGCTAAGGGGCTCCATTGGCTACATCCCTCCAGGTATGCTATATGATATTTTTCTCAACAAGCTAAGCTTCATAATTTCTCTGACTAAACTATATATATATATATATATATATATGATGATAGTTTATGATTAATGAGTAACTGGCCAAGCATTGCAGAGTACGGCACAAGCACTTAGATATCAACTCTCGGAGATGTGTATAGCTACGGAATCCTCCTATTGGAATTGTTCACGGGCAAAAGACCAACGGATAACATGTTCAGCGACGGCCTGGGCATTCATAAATACGTTTCCATGGCCTTGCCTGAGCACGTCATGGAGATTTTCGAAGAGAGAGAAAATGGGAGAGAGATACAAGAAGAAGGAGAGATACGGAGGGATGAGTCGTTCCATCAGCTTAACAATAGGGAAACAGAGTGTTTGGTTTCAGTCCTGAAAATTGGAGTTGCATGTTCGATGCCATCAGCAGAGGATCGGATTCCGATGAGCAATGTTGTGAATCAGTTGCATGCAATTCGAGGTCGTCTTCGTAGTCCCAGTTAATAAGAGTGGGAAATTCCTCGACACATATAGCTAATCATCTCTTACCGTAAAGATTACTACGACATATCATCAATTTTTGTTTTTAATTAAGAAAACGCCCGCCTGATGTGTGTCTTTGCGCACTGCTATTTGTATTAATTTGGTGTGAGAGCTAATTCAGATTGGGACTATCATGTAGTTTGGTTGGTATGTGTGCCTTTTTTTTTTTGAGTAAAGTCTGAGTGCCTTTTTCAGTTTGCTGTAAGTTGGGAACTTGAGATATTGTCTATTTTCACTTTCAATTGGAATTTTAAGTTTTATTTCACTTCTCATAGTCTGTCCCTCACTTTGAATTATTTATCGGTGTCATTGGTGATCAACTTTTTCATATTTGAGTCGGCGCGGGTTAAATGAATTTTTGGTTAATTAATCAGTAACAAAATCGTTGATTCGAATTTAATACTGAAAAAAATATCAATTCAAATGAAGCACTTGTGTGCACCAGGTGTACCATCAGGCGCATTAATCGGATCCACGGCGGAAAATGCGCGTTGACCCGATCAACTAAAAAAAACCTTCAAAATCGGTATCAACCGTAATACCAAAAAATATCACTCAAAAGCTCAAAAGTATCACTTGTATCCATAAAAAGTATCAGCCAAAATAAATAAATAAAAAAAATCGTTAAAATTAGTATCAACCATAACACTAAAAAGTATCACTCAAAATTCAAAAAGTATCTATATCATCCTATCATTAAAAATTATCACCTATTTTATCATTTACTAAAAAGTATCACTCAAAATTTAAAAAGTATCATCTTATCATTAAAAATTATCACCTATGGGTTGACTGAGTCAACATACGCTAACCCGTGTTTGATCCAGTCAAAAGTGTTGACCGTCTGATATAAGCTTATACATCTAGTGGATGCAAGTTTTTGCCTAGACCATATTAAAACTAACTTGGTTATCAAAGAAATATACGTGGACGAGCAATAGGATGCAGTTGACGGTGACCGTAGGTAGATTGAAGCATTGCCGTTAGTGGAATCGACGAGAGAAAGAGGGCAATTTTTTCGAGATTGGTTGCCTAGGATTTTTGCCATGATTTTGAGTGGCGATTTCAGCATCAAATCGACGTAGGCTGGATTTTGTAAAATTGATTGAGGCATTTGAAAGCCCAAAACATCGGTTGTTCGGCCGTTGTGACAATTGAGAAATTAGAGCGAGAAGGTGACGCAACAACGATTAGGGTTTCGTGGTGTTAGATTACAAATTCTAACATCAAATTGAAATCGGATTTGGAAATTTGCTAAGGGTTTTAATAGAGCTTCTCGAGAGAAGTCTGGCACTCTGATTGTGGTCTCATTTGTCGTGGCTAATCAGAATTTATGTTTGTTTCAGTTTTGCCCCACACTTGAATCGATATTATAATTATAATTAAACGAAAGTTTGTGCAGTGTTAATGTTATTAGATACGACTAACCCTTCTTAATACGTGCAAATTAAAAGAGAAACACATGCATTATACTTATTTAGGTTTAATTATACTTTAGTAACTAATCTTTTGGCTCGTAACACTTTTCTCCCCACCTTTGAAAAATTAGAGATTGATACTAATTAACTTTTGTTTTTAATAAATGTAGAACGAAAGTCAGATTCCAGATCCCAAATATGACATGGATTGGTGGATTTTTGCTTGGAATTGTCGTTCACTACAACAATTTGAACTTAGATGACAAATTTGGCAAGTAAGGTCACATTTAGGATCCCGAAATCTTACTCTTATTCTTTGAAGAAAATCCGACAATAAACTATGTCTCTAATCTTTCCTATAAAGACTCATCTTTCTTTGTTAACAACTTTCAAATAAAAATTTGAAATATATCAAAGAAAATAAAAATAAAGAAATTCAGTTTCCTAATAGCATATATAAAAAAATGTAAATTAAGACTTTAGCTTTGATTCTTTTAATCAGATCACGAAAATCAAATTCGAAAAAATAAAATAGATAAATTAAAGTTTCTAGTATTTATCAAATAAACCGAACATTTGTAACTAGATTTATTAAAATATTCAAATACGGAGTGTCAATCTGTAATTTTTTTAAAAATAGGACAAAAGTATTACCCAATTTAAATATTGAGAATCAAAATGTAACTAACCCAATTTTATTAGAAGAGTTAACACGAGTTAATGGATTGAATGGAGTATTAAAAGGGGTAGAGCATATAAACAAGTTTTCTGCAATGCCCTTTTATATTAGGCGCCAATTAAAGTATAAACTATAAAGATTTTTTTTTTTTTATAAATGAATGTGAAATTGATGTCAAATATAAAAGTGAAAGTATATATTTTAAGGAGGGAGACAGGGACAGGGAGTCATTAACAACCTTTATTAAGCATGTCAACGCCCCGACCGGCATTATTTTAACATTGACTGGCGGCTTTTAGGCATTTTGACTCTCTCTTCCCTTTGCTTTCCCAACTAATATAATAGGTTCGAATTTCATATTATACTTATTATTTCATTTTGTATTATATATACATATATATATATAGTTGATCTTGTGAACAATTAGCATAATCTAAACTTGGTTCATCTTATAAACTTATTTTTCCCCGAAAATGTATTTTCTAAAATGGAATTAGCAAACCCTAAAATGGAATCATCAACGGCTCACACTAGATCATGCACTGTGCTTATAATTAATTTTTTCAAAATAAATATATACTTAAAATGTAATCAGTAAACTCTAAAATTAAAGAGAATTAATTTAATTTTTTTATCAGGTGGCTTCTGCATTATGCTCAACAATTATTATTTTTCTCAAGTTAAATATTAACCCTAATTGGGATGAAATAAAAAATATGAAAATCGAAAAAAATGATATTTTTTCCTTTGTCAATATGTTAATGGACAGGTCTTATGTGCACTAGATGCACATCAAACGGTCAAAGAGTTGACCGGGTCAACACGTTGATAAAAAAATCCGACAAACTCAATATCAATCGTAACCTTAAAAAGTATCACTCAAAAGCCAAAATTATCACTTGTATCATTAAAAAGTATCAATAAAAAAAATAATGATAAAAATTGTCAAAATCAATATCAACCGTAACGCTAAAAAATATCACTCAAAATTCAAAAAAATCACTTATATCCTTAAAAAGTATCACATATTTTGACGATTTTTTTGGTCAACATGTTGACCGTCTAATGAACACACTATGTACTAGAGAATTTACGCATGCTAATAAATTTATGTTCTCAGATAAGTGCAATTAAGCAAATCAACCTTGACGAGACTTACCAAAACAAACGACAGAAGACCATCACACTCGAAAATAGAGGTGGCAAACGGTTCCGGAACCGCAAGTTAAAACCGGAACTGGAATCGGTGGTTCCAAAACCAGAATCGGAACCGTCTCCCCACGGTGCGGTTTTAGTTCCCGAAAATTGGAACCGCAGAACCGGCGGTTCTGGAATTTTTTTTTTAAATTTTGACCGTTGGCCGATCCAACGAGCATGATGAAGTAGCCGTTGATCTAAATAGTCGTTGGGAACTGTCGGTTCCAACGTCTATTTTGTTTTTTTTTTATCTATTTTGTTCTCTTTCTCTATAAATACATGGGAATTCAATTCCAATACACACAACACACTATCTCAATTCTCAATTCTCAAGTGATTAAACTTTATCAATCTCAATTCTCAATTCTCAATTCAATTTTATTCTCTCAACTCTCAAGTCTCATTTCAATTTTCAATACTCAATTCTACATTCTTCTACACTAGTACACTCCATTAAGGCATTAATCCATTTAGTTCATTTCATATTTTCATCACTTCTAGTTCTAGCCTTCTACTTCTACACATTTCTTATTTTTTATCTTCACTACTAAAAAATGTCTAGCTCTCGTGGTGGTCGTGGTTCCGGAGCCGATAAGGGCAAGGAAATTGCCTATTCCGATGGTTCCTCACCAAGAGGACAAGCTCGTGCATCACATCAAGGACGAGGACGATGTTCTTCATTGTGGATCGATGACACGATCAATGAAGAAATGGAATATTAGCGGAGAAAATATTGTTCATCCAAATCTCAACGTTTCCCTTCGAAGAGTACCGAGTCAACGACAATGAGAGCAAATGGAAGAAGAGGACCGGAATTTGGCGGCTCAACTTCAACAAGAGGAGATCCAACGGTCTCAATGTCAAGAATTCAATGTCAATGATCCGGACACTCAAGAGAGTGAAACTCCCGAAGCTGAAATGTCAATGCCACCTCCTTCGACCTCGGGTCAAGCTCAACAATTTACTTAATAAGCTTTTGGTATGGATAGAGAAATGCCTCACATACCCAAAGAGATGTCGAAGAGAAAAATAACATCGAATATTTTCTTGATCTACTTTAAGAGAATCACCGTGCCGAAGATAAATGAGCATGATGAGCAAATGTATATTGCCAAGTGCAACTATTGCGGCAAAGAATATCCTTTTCGAAGCGGAGGAGGATATGGGACATTCAAAAAGCATTTGAAACTTCATCCGATGGAGATGGGGTTGGCTCGAGGACAAACACAAATGCAGGGATTTACGTCTTCCAACAATCCGGGTATGTCTAACGAAACTCCTTTATTTAGATATAGTGATGAATGTGCTAGAGAGGAAATGACTAGATTATGTGTTATAAACTCACTTTCTTTTCAATTTGCCGATAGTCTAAATTTTGAACTTGTTATGCAACATGCTTATAATCCCGCCGCTAAACGAATTCCACATAATAGCATGAAAAGTCAAATAGAAAAACTCACAAAAAATGAAAATTAATTTGATAAAATATTTTAATGATTTTCCGCATAGAGTTTCAATTTGTTCGGATATTTGGAGTGATAGTTTTAATAAAAATTCTTACATGGGAGTTACATGTCATTGGATAGACAATACTTGGAATTTAAATAAGCGTAATTGTTTTTCGTGATTTTAATGATCCACATAGTGCCATAAATATAGCTCTTGCAATTATAAGTATTCTAAATGAATTTAAATTAATTAATAAAATAGTTTCGATAGGCTTCGATAATGCTAGTGCTAATACGGCTAGTATACCTTAACTTATCCAAGCATGCAATGCAACTCTAGGTGGTGCATATTTTCATACAAGGTGTATTTCTCATATATTAAATTTATATGTGCAAGATGGAATGAATATGTTAAATGTTGCTATTACTCCAATTAGAAATGTTATTGTATGTTTGCATAGAAAATATAATATTGCTAAAAAATGGTATAATTTTTGCATTAGGAAATGTATTAAACCAAAAAGATTTAATCCGGATGTATCAACTCGTTGGAACTCAGCCTATGGAATGTTAAGTTCTACATTTGAATATAAAGATGCATTAATTGTTTTTTTTCAAACCGAAGTTGATGGCTATTTTTTTATTTCTTCATATTAGGATGAATGTTATGATTTATGTGAACTTTTAAGAGTTTTTCAAGTAGCTACAAAGGATTTATCGGATGTTTATTATCCTACTTCTCCTAGATTTTTACATCATTGTTTATTAATTATTTTTCAATTTAATAAATGTAATAAGAAAGTTAATTTGATGTTATGTGTTCAAGATATGGTAACTAAGTAGTTAAAATATTTTATGAATATTCATAATGTATTTTTAATTTCAAAATGCTTAGATTTTTCGATGAAATATGATGGTGTTTGTAGAATGTTAGATGTTTATTATATAGCTTTTAGAACTATGCAATTTCCACTACCTCTAGTGCCTCTTGAACTTTCAAATGTTAATGAAATTAAAGTGAATCTTAAGGTTGCTTTAGAAACTCTTTTTGAGAACTATATATGTCCAAACATATGGGAATAATGATGATTCACAACCTAATAACTTTAGTTCATCTTTTGATTTAGGAATAGATAGTGAATTGATATTAGAATTACAAGACATATACAAAGAAAAGGCATTTAAAAAAGCTAGAGGATCTAATAGGGTAGGGGAATTTCCGAACTTGATATATATTTGCAAGATGACCATTTGATTGAGATGCGTGATGGAGATCCAAACAACATTGATGTTCTTCGGTGGTGGGCAAGAAAGCAAGAATAATTATCATGGCTAAGGAAATATTTGCGGTTCTGGCATCAACGGTGGCGGTCGAGCAAGCATTTAGTCAATCCGGCTATATGTTGAACGAGCGTAGATCGATGATTACGCCGGAAAGTCTTGAAGCACAATTGTTGCTTAAAGATTGGACTTTCGCCAAACGAAGATAACAAGAGAATGGTTGGAGTGCATTGATGAACGAAGATGATGATCTCGACAACATTGACTCCAATGACAATGCCGAATAATAAGTATAGCAAGGTAAAAAAACTACGTGAACTTTAATTCCTCAATGAGGATATGTGGGAAACTTAATTTTATTATTATAAGTTTGAGACCTTGAGTTTTGAACTTATAATCTTAAAATTAAGCCCAAGTTCATTCCCCATTCCTCTTCCATATTTTGGAAATTTTGAGATTTTAGAACTTAGATAATTAGATTAGATAGTAATTTTTCAATTGTAAATTTGTTATTTTGTAAACTTGTATTTTTATAAATTCAAGTTGTAAGTTTACTTAAATTCTAATGTAAATTCATCATTATTCATTCATGATCAATCAATATTCAATAATATGTATTTTTCTTTTTTTAACTTTACATTACAAGTGAATGGGTGATAAGGTATTAAAAAATAAATATAAAAATTACATTTAAAAAAAACACACAGCACGGACCATGCTATAGTAGCACGGCCTGTGCTAATTTAAACAACCAAAGAGGGGTACGAAGCCGAGAGCAAAGCACGACCCGTGCTTTATATAGCACAGCCAGTGCTATACCAAGCACGAACCGTGCTATTTTATACGGTTCAACCGTATAACCGACAGTTCTAGAACCGTCGGTTCCCGATTCTGGAACTGTCCCGTAGCCGTGATTACACAGTGTGGTTTCGATTTCTGATTTTGGGAACCGAGAACCGGCGATTCCGGAACCGTTGCCACCTCTACTCGAAAACTTTAAATTTATTTTGTGACAAAACGTTCATTGGGATGTGCTAGGTGAACCTTTGATTTAATAAATAAGTTGGGATTTATTTTTTCCTGATCAGGGCCGGACTTGTGAGACACAAGACTCTAAGCGAGGCCTTAAAAATGGGTCATTATAGTGAAAAATTATTAAAAAAATAATCTAAATTAAGAAAAAAATACAAACTAATATGTTAGGAAAATGACAATATTTCAAAAGAGACAAATGTTCTTTTATCTAAATACAACAAATCTCACAGTTTTAGAGATAAAAATATTTATCATGTTTGTGTAATCTTACTGATCAACCATTTTTCTTTCAGTTAATAATTTAGTCAATCCAATCTGTATTGTACACTCGATTTTCTTAGTTTTTTTTTCAATTTTTTTCTCAACTTTCAATTTCTTATGCTTTAGTTTAATTTTACACTTATTATTTAGGGTTCATCTTACCCAATTAGGGTTTTATATATATTTTTAGTCTTTAATTTTTTAAATAATCAATTAATAATTCAAAATTCTAAATTAAATAATAAAAAATTACAATGCGTCCTAATTGGGTTTGATGAATTCTAAATAATAAGTGTAAAATTAAACTAAAACATAAGAAATTGAAATCAAGGAAAAAAATTGAAAAAAAATTAAGAAAATAGAGTGTGCAATAGGGAATGCAACACAAAATGTGTAATAGAAGATTTCAACTGTTTTTTTTGCCATACCTCATATCTTACCTTAATTTACGGTATGATAAAAATCATACTGTTGCCGTACATTTACCTCCGGTATGCCTTAGTTCAGTATACTTTAAGTTCGGTATGACACATAATGTATACATTTACCATACATTTATTTCGGTATACCTTACCGTATCTTGGTTCGGTATACTTTATTGTACCCATATTTCAGTCTGTACCATACCAACATTTCACGGTATATCGAAATTATCATTATACTAAAAAATATTTAGTAAGAAAATACATGCATAAAGAAACATTAATCAATAATACACTTCATTTATATAAACATAAATAAATTAAAGAATACACTTCAATAATACACTTAATTTTGATTTTCTCAATAATTCATCACAACTTTTAGTCTATAGATAAAGAAGAATATAAGATTATTATTTATTACATTAGATTTTACACTATTCAATTTTTAATTAGGAGTTTTGTATTAATTATATGAAATACAATATTTTCCTAAATATTTATGATGGACATATACTAAGTATTATAGTATTGTATATCATATCTCATTTTATTTTAATTTTTTTGATGATTTATCATAACTTTTAGTCTAAAGAATAAAGAAGAATATAACACTATTATTTATTACATCTGATTTCACATTGTTCATTTTTTAGTTAGGAGTTTTGTATTAAATTATATAAAATATAATATTTTCCTAAACTTTTATGATGAACATACTAAGTATTATAATATTATATATAATATTTCATTTTAGTATATTTTTATTTACTATACATCATAACTTTTAGTCGAAAGTTTAAAAAAGAATAAAATATTATCAATAACATTTGATTTTTCAAATTGATGAATTTGTAGTTATAATTTAAGTAATAAATTATATGAAATTTAATAAATTTTAAAACTTTCATAATAAACTTACTAAGGCCTAAATATTATATTATTGGATATTATATCTCATTTTCTTTAAAATGTTTAGACTATTCATCATAACTTATAATTTAATGATTGAAAATTAATATAATTATTATTTATTACATTTGATTTCACATTGTTTGATTTTTAGTTATAATTTAATTATTAAATTATATTAAATATTATATGTTTATGAACTTTTACGATAAACAAACTACGTATTATATTTTTATATAATATATCTCATTTTTTTTATTCGTTTCAATCATTCTTGTTAACTTTTAGTTTTAGGAATAAAAATAAAAAGAATAAAAGATTATTATGCATTATATAATTTAATTTATCTTTTATTCTATTGAAATAATTTTATATCTTATAATTTACGCATTCATCATTATATGTTAATTTTTATTGATTATTCATTTTAACTTTTAAATTTATTGATCGAGAAAATAGAAGATTATTACTTATTAAATTTAATTTCAAATAGTTCAATTTTAGTTATAATAATTTAGATATTAAATTAAATATCAAAACATAACTTTTATGATAAACTTACGGTATGTACCGGCACAACTATATATACCTTCACTTCGGCATATACCGTTGTACGATATACCGGTGTATATCGGCACATCGGTACATACCTTCACTTCAGCATATACTGTGGTACGGTATGACGGTATACCGAACTTCGGTATATGCCGATATACCTTAATTTTTGAAAATTAATACAGTTGCCTTACCGTAAAATTAATTTTGGTAAGGTATCATACCTTACTGAAAAATTAGTATACCGTAAATATCTATATCTTCAGTATTTTTCGGGTACGGTATGAACGGTATTCCGATATAATGGTATTTTTTGCCAATCCTAAATTCATAAATAAAGTTTGTAATGGCGATTTCAGCAAAGGAAGAGAAGGAAGTGAAGGGATCGATGAAAAGAAGAAAAAAAACGTGTTGGGAAGAAATTGTTTTTATAATTCCATTTCAATTATTGTTTTACGTTTATGCTTATACAGTTGGGCTTTTCTTTATAAAATTATTCCAAACCTTCTCTCTTATTTCTCTCCACAATTTCCCCCATTTTTCGTGCTCAGCAATTATTCTTGCTTTATAGTTTAATCTCCAGAAATATATATATATATAAAAAAACATAATTATCTTCTCCTAAATCTTTTCTTAGACCCGATATAATAAAAATATTAAATTGAATAGTTTTTAATTCAAACCATCTAAATTAAGTAGCCTATATTTAAATTTTAAAATAAATCTTCTTCTCATTTGTTTTGTGACATTTGGATTTAGGTCAGTAATAATTTAGATTTTCTATCTATTCAATTAATTTTGAATTTACATTAATTGTGAATTGTGATTGAATGTCATTATTTATCCAACTCTATGAATAAAAATAGTGTAAATCTATAAATATAGACAAAAAAAAATTAAAAAAGGGAAAAAAAGGCAACATATAAGGGTGTAGTAGTTTCATGGGCAATTTGGAGTTATGACACACTTGGCCCCACACCCAATGATTGGGGAAATGTACTTTTTATGCTTTTTTCAAAACAAAACATTAAATGCACCCTAAAACCCTAAAGTTTAAAAACCCTAACATAGATCTGTAACACCCCAAAAAAATATAGTATTTAAATTTACTTTATAGAAAAAAAATTAGAATTTATTATATCAATGTGGAAATTAATGGGATCATTTTGATATCAAAAACCATCCAATTCGGACTTTATGTGACCTTCTTAACAAAATTTATTTCGTTAGACACTATGAAATCAACTTATTCCATCAAGCCCAATTCTATAAATTGAAGCCCAATTAATTAATTTACTTTTGGCCCAATTCTATATTATTTTTAGCCCATTTGCTTGAGCCCACTTTCAACATTCTTTAATTAATGCACTTGAAATTATAGATGGATCTCATGGTTGGAAACTATGTAGTAAAATAATAATAATAATAATAATAATTTAGTATTTAATAGTATAATTACAAACCACCTCCAATCCATCATTACCATTTGGCAATGGCTTGGTAGAGATTAGTGTACTAAGGTACACGTATGTGTGTGTGTGTGAGGTTACTTAAGTGAGAAGAAAAGGAAAAATAATAGATAAAATAAAAAAAATACTAATAATAATAAAAAAAATTAAACCAATTAGAAGTGGACATTTGGGAATTGATTGGAAAGAATTAGTGTACATGGTACTAATAGTACACGTGTATACATATATTTATATATATATATATATATATATATAAGTTGGGGAATTGTTTTTTGTTTATGACAAATCAAATCAGAACGAGAAAAAAAAAGAACGGGGTGAAGAAAAACGAAGAAGAAAAAGAAAAATAGGAAAAAAAAGAAAGAAAAGAAAGGTGAGTGTTTACTTTTCGATGCTTCTTTAATTTTAATGTTATTTGATCTATTTAAATCTCGGATTTGGCCGTAGAATATTAAATGAATCTAATTTTTAAATTCATTTTTTTTAGTTCTAGTTTAGTAATTAGGAATTAAATTAGGATTTAATTTAAAAAAAAAACATGATTTGGCCGTAAAATATTGTTTATAGCTCAAAATAAATTCTAAAAATTAAAATTCATTCCTATGTGTTAAATTGAGCTTTTAAGTTATTGAATTCAGTTCAATTCATCTTTATTCCTATTCAATTCTGTCCACAAAGTCCGATAAATTCTCAATCTAAATTAGTTCGTTATGTCAAATGGGCATTATTCGCCCGTTTGACACCATTTCAATCCCAAATGATCCCAAGGCATAGGAAATCCTTAATTAAGTTATTTAGGACCTAGGTTATTACCTTTGTGACCTATTTGAGGATTCTAAGTTAGAATTTTAATTTTATAGGTCGAGACGATCGGGAAAGCATAATAGCATCGCATAAAAATTACACTGCACTTTGAGATCATCCAGGTGGGTTTTTCTATAACTCACAACTATGTTTTAAATTCGTCCATGAAAAGCATGTTAAATGTTTTAATAGCATTGTTTACGCAATGATTGGATGCTATGAGACTTCATGCACAGAGGAATTCCGACTTACAAGCATAGACAGTTTACTTTGTGACTAAATGTCTAGATAAGTAACCGTAAAGTATTCATGTGATCACATAGGGTCTCTCATCCAATAAAGAAGAGTAAACTATGTTATAAAGTATGTTTATGATTGATTTTAAAGCATGAAAGTATGACTTGGACGAATGAAAATGACCACTGAGTGTTTTCTGGCACTCAACCCAAATATTTTCAAATATTTTCAGGTCCTGGAGATCAAGTTGGTTGAGGGCGAGCTGTTGGAGTGGGTTAAATGGTTGACCCTTGTATGATTTTTGCTTAAAACCATCTTTAAACTTATATTTGTGTTAAATATTAAATGCTTTCGTTGATACTCTGCAAAACCTTTAAGTTTGAAAGTTGTTGACCTCTATGGTCAATTTTGACTGTATATACAAATATTTTGAATGTATATAGGGGTTGACCATTGAATTTTTGAATGAGTGACTTGATTGACTATGTATATCTTCTTGTTGACAGGTCAAAATTTGGTTATGTGTAAGTTTGTGATTTCGAAAAGTCTTGTTGAAAGTTGACTTTAAAAACGCCTGAGTGTGGGTTTGAACATTTTTAAGTCGAAGTGCTGTCTGTTTACAAATTATTAATAAAGTTAAATCTAATTTTTATAAAAGTATTTATTACGTAGGCATGTACGTATGTTTTTGGTGACGTTTTAGTCCTAGTGGGACTGGGGCGTTACAGGTGGTATCAGAGCAGGTGTACGTGATTGTAGGCCTGTGATGTTTTCAAAATTGAAATATTTTGAGTATTGTGTTATTAAATGGTTACCCATAACCCAGCAGCTATCGTCTCGCCAGGCTTACTCCGGGAAGGTACTAAAGTTTATGTTTTGAATTTCTTTAGTGCTCCTATGAAAAGTATATGTATATGATTGTATGCATGATATACAAATGTAAGTGATCTCAATATGTGATTTAAAGCATGGTGGAAGGTATGATTTAAGCATTGTGAAAGTTATGTTCTACAAAGCATGGTTATCAGTGTTTTCATGTCAAATCCATTTGATGCATAAACATCATCTAAGCTAGTTTTAGACAAGAACGTAGCTGGGATTTGAACATAGGTGCACTAAACATAAGTATCTAGTATGACTTTAGAGCTTCTTTAGCTCACTGGAATTTTATAATGTATATAAATCTAAGTGCGTTGTATCATTGCCTTAGAATCTTATAAGAGTATCTGTCGATCAAAAGAATCTGATGTATGAAATACGTATATAGGATGCCGCCAAGACGTCAAAATAATCAGGCTCAAAATCCTCCACAAGAAGATACGGCACGTGTTATTGCTCAGTTTCTAACATACCAACCTCCGACCTTTAATTGTCAAGGCGAACCAACTGAGGCTGAAGAATGGCTATGAATGATGGAACGCACATTCGCATACATGGTGTGTGCCGACTCTCAGCGCATTGTATGTACAATCTTTCAGCTCACTGGTGATGCGGATCATTGGTGGGAAAGGCATAGTAGGTCGATGATGCCTGAACAATTTGCAAATATGACTTGGGAGGAATTCAAACAAGCTGTTATGCGGAAGTTTGTTCCCATGTGTTATCGGGATCAGAAAGAAACTGAGTTCTTACAATTAACTCAGGAAAATATGACTGTGAATGATTATGAACGGAAGTTCAATTAGTTGTCTAGGTATGCTCCACACCTGACGGATACTGATGAGAAAAAAGCTCATATATTCAAAAGAGGCTTAGGAACTGAGATCAGCAGTATCATAGCTGGGCGTGGCATGGCCACGTATGCTGAAACTCTTGAACGAGCTAAAGATGTGGAATCATCGCTTTGCAAGAATGAGAATAAGGTTGATGAGCCGAAGGGGAAAAGAAAATGAGATGATAACAAGAATAAGGGTCGCAGTTTCGACAAAAAGGCTAGGATGAGAGGGGGATCAAATCCCAAAGCACAACAAGAAAAACCATTATGTCGAACTTGTGGAAAGAAGCATAATGGTGAATGTATGAAGGGAAGAAATGTGTGTTATAGGTGCTGGAAACCAGGACATATGGCATATAATTGTCCAATGAATAGGGAAAAAGAGGTGGCTAGACCAGGTCAACCTCCGGCAAGAAATGCTCGAGCCTTTGCTCTTAATCAACAAGATGTTGCACGTGAGCCTGAAAATATGGCAGGTATGATTAGTATATCAAATATGCATGTACTTGCATTATTTGACACTGGAGCTTCGCATTCATTTATATCTGCCGCACTATGCTCTAAGCTAAAAATGACTAAGGAAAAACTTAGTGAGGCCTTAGAAGTAAGTATAACTTCGGGGAGGATATTAATTGCTGATCAAATATGAAAAAACATAGATTTGAACCTTGGGTATAGATCACCAAGTGCAGACCTACATGTTTTAGATTTGAGAGACTTTGATATTATCCTCGGAATAGATTGGTTAGAGGCTAACCATGCCACAATTAAGTGTCTTGAAAAGGAGCTAACCTTCCAAAGATCGGAAGAACCGGAATTCACTTTTCATGGATCAAAGTTGGGAGCTAGAGTAAGAGTTATGTCTGCAATGAAAGCAATGAAGATGCTTAGAAGGGAAGGATGTAAATCGTTCTTAATAAGTTTGATAATGAACAAGTCAGAGAAGGTGATAATTGATTAGGTACATGTAGTGCGAGATTTTAAAGATGTGTTTTTAGAGGACTTACCAGGTTTACCTCTAGATAGACAAGACGAATTCACGATAAACTTGTTTCTGAGAGTTGCTCAAGTATCGAGAAAACCGTATCGCATGGCACCAAATGAGTTAGAGGAGTTAAAAACTCAGCTACAGGAACTCTTAGACAAAGGCTACATTCAACCCGGCGTCTCACCATGGAGAGCATATTACTATGAATTTTGTGGTTGGTCTACTCGACAACCCATTGTTTCTTTTGTGTAGGATTTTGCTGAATAACTGGCTTTCTGTTCTTGTTGCTGGAATGCTGAGCCACATATCTCCTTCTCATTCTTTTGAGATCATAAAGGTACTTCTCATAATATGGTCGAATGTGAACTTTCTTCTCACAATAATGGCAAATGATTCTCTATTTGTTGCTATTATAAGCATTCATCTTCTTGTCAGTAATGTTCTTCCAGATACGTTGAACATTCTCTTATACATGCATTGGTTTGCTTATACTTTTTTTTTACAAACACTGTCTTGGACTGTCCACCACTGTATCCAAGACTTGGATGACTCTTTCCTGAATGTCCTTCAGTTGTGAAAATCTTATCAAGATTCTTTGTACTATTGTTTAGCATATTGACATTCTTTTTTATGGATTTGAGCTCCATAGACAATTCATCAATCTTCCTCTTTTGCTGCTGAATAGTATTCGTCTGCTCAGCATCAGATTTGATCAGCTTCTCTTTCTCATTGAGAATATCCTTGTTATGAGATTGAAGAGTCTTGTTGATCTCCACTATTTCCAGCCATCTTTCATACATCTCCTTGTATGTCTTGATAAGTTTTTCTTGGCTGAAGTCTTCACTATCTTACTCATCATCTTCTGCATTGTTGAAGAGATCCTTGAATT
Source organism: Perilla frutescens (assembly GCA_026008535.1). Lineage (NCBI taxonomy): Eukaryota > Viridiplantae > Streptophyta > Magnoliopsida > Lamiales > Lamiaceae > Perilla > Perilla frutescens. Next base: position 52,992,749 of record BRKX01000004.1, read on the forward strand.
CTGAGATTTTTGCTGTAAAGGCAATAGTTTCTTCATCTGAATCACTGCTGCCTTCGTTAGAATCATTGTCACTGAGAGAAGCATTGTAATTCTTTTTGTTTCTCTTCAGTGTGTTTGCACACTCAGCTTGAATGTACCCAAATCCATCACATTCTCTGCACTTAATTCCTCTTCTGAAATTTGAAGTTTGAAATTTTTTTTGCTCATTGCTTGAGTTTCTATTTTGCTGAGAATTACCAGGTTGTTGTCTTCTGTTATTGGCCTTTCTAGAAGACTGCTAATTGACTCTTTTTAACACACGACTGAAGTTCTTAGTGGTCAGGACCATATTATTCATTGTATCTGAATCAAGTACAGTTTTTGCTTCTATACATGTTCAGGTACATCTTCTGAGACTTCAGTTTTAAGAGCAATATCTCTCTTCCTTGAGTTATTGTCTTCATCTTCTAAGTTCATCTCGAATGTTCTTAACGACCTCATCAGCTCATTAAGCCTCATACTTTTGATATCCCTGGCTTCTTCAATTGCAGCAACTTTTATGCAAACTTCTTTGGAAGAGATCTGAGAACCTTTCTTACAAGCTTCTCATTATTGATAGGCTCACCAAGAGCAAAACTCTCATTGGATATGCTTCTCAGTCTGGCATTAAACTCACCTATGGACTCAGTATCCTCCATTCGGAGGGTTTCAAACTTAGAAGTAAGGTTTTGAAGCCTTGACAACCTTACTAAACTAGTCCTTTCAAAGGTGAATTCCAGAATATCCTATATAGCGTTAGCCGTCTCACAAGTTGAGATTAGACTAAATGTTTCAAGATCAACTGCAGAGAATATAGTATTGAGAGTTTTAGAATTGACATTGTACCAGTTCTTTTGCGACAATCCACTCTTGTTCTTCAATCTCCACCTGCTTTCCTTCCTTAGCAACAGTTGGCTTTTCCCATCCTTCAGTGATGTTTTTCCATGTAAGCTCATCTATTGATCTCAGAAATGCCCTCATCCTTGCTTTCCAGTAAGGATAGTTGTTGTCTTCAAGAAATGGTGGTTTGATCGTAGATTCTCCTTCTTTGATTAAACTCATAACTTGAACTCAACCAAAATCCTGGTGTTCTTTGATATTGTCATACCGATCATGACAATCTCGAACACTTTAGTACGGATAGCACTAACAAAAGAAATTGTAAAAATTCATGGTACACCTGTGTCAGTGACATTAGATCATAATACGCGTTTCACGTCTAAATTTTGGCAAAGCTTACAAAATGCAATGGGCACAAAATTAAATTTCAGTACAACTTTTCATCTGCAGACTGCTAGACAGCCTGAAAGAATAATTCAAACCCTAGAGGATATGCTCAGGGTTGTGGTCATGGATCAAGGAGGAAGTTGGGAAGAATATTTGCCTTTAGTTGAATTTGCTTACAACAACAGTTTCCAAGCGACCATTGGAATGACGCCGTATGAGGCTCTATATGGTAAAAAAATGCAGATCACCACTTTATTGTCATAAAGTTGGTGAAAGAAAAATTTTGGGCCCAGAAATTATACAGAAAACTGTTGAGGTTATAGATAAAGTAAGACAAAGAATGAAAGAGGCCCAAGATCGACAGAAAATGTATGCAGATAAAAGGAGAAAAGATTTACAATTTCAAGTAGGAGATAAGGTGTTCCTGAAAATCTCTCCTACAAGAGACATTATGCGATTCAGAAAGAAAGGAAAGTTACGACCTCGATATATATTGGACCGTATGAAATTCTCGAACGAATCGGAGAAGTTGCCTATAAGTTGGCATTACCTCCAAAGTTAGGAGGAATTTATGACGTGTTCCATGTTTCAATGCTTCAGAAATATATTTTCGATCCAAGCCACGTCGTAAATCAGGAAGAAATAGAAGTAAATCTAGATCTGACATACGACGAGTTTCCTATAGCTATTCTCGACAGAAAAGTCCAAAAGCTGCGGAATAAAGAGCTAATGATTGTGAAAGTTCAATGAAGCAGACACGGACAAGAGAAAGCTACATGGGCACTTGAAGATCAGATCTTGGCAAAGTATCCAAACCTCATCATAGCAGATATATTCAATTTCGGGGACGAAATTTCTTTTAAGGAGGGGAGGATGTAACACCCCAAAAAAATATAGTATTTAAATTTACTTTATAGAAAAAAAATTAGAATTTATTATATCAATGTGGAAATTAATGGGATCATTTTGATATCAAAAACCATCCAATTCGGACTTTATGTGACCTTCTTAACAAAATTTATTTCGTTAGACACTATGAAATCAACTTATTCCATCAAGCCCAATTCTATAAATTGAAGCCCAATTAATTAATTTACTTTTGGCCCAATTCTATATTATTTTTAGCCCATTTGCTTGAGCCCACTTTCAACATTCTTTAATTAATGCACTTGAAATTATAGATGGATCTCATGGTTGGAAACTATGTAGTAAAATAATAGTAATAATAATAATAATAATAATAATTTAGTATTTAATAGTATAATTACAAACCACCTCCAATCCATCATTACCATTTGGCAATGGCTTGGTAGAGATTAGTGTACTAAGGTACACGTGTGTGTGTATGTGAGGTTACTTAAGTGAGAAGAAAAGGAAAAATAATAGATAAAATAAAAAAAATACTAATAATAATAAAAAAAATTAAACCAATTAGAAGTGGACATTTGGGAATTGATTGGAAAGAATTAGTGTACATGGTACTAATAGTACACGTGTATACATATATTTATATATATATATATATATATAAGTTGGGGAATTGTTTTTTGTTTATGACAAATCAAATCAGAACGAGAAAAAAAAAGAACGGGGTGAAGAAAAACGAAGAAGAAAAAGAAAAATAGGAAAAAAAAGAAAGAAAAGAAAGGTGAGTGTTTACTTTTCGATGCTTCTTTAATTTTAATGTTATTTGATCTATTTAAATCTCGGATTTGGCCGTAGAATATTAAATGAATCTAATTTTTAAATTCATTTTTTTTAGTTCTAGTTTAGTAATTAGGAATTAAATTAGGATTTAATTTAAAAAAAAAACATGATTTGGCCGTAAAATATTGTTTATAGCTCAAAATAAATTCTAAAAATTAAAATTCATTCCTATGTGTTAAATTGAGCTTTTAAGTTATTGAATTCAGTTCAATTCATCTTTATTCCTATTCAATTCTGTCCACAAAGTCCGATAAATTCTCAATTTAAATTAGTTCGTTATGTCAAATGGGCATTATTCGCCCGTTTGACACCATTTCAATCCCAAATGATCCCAAGGCATAGGAAATCCTTAATTAAGTTATTTAGGACCTAGGTTATTACCTTTGTGACCTATTTGAGGATTCTAAGTTAGAATTTTAATTTTATAGGTCGAGACGATCGGGAAAGCATAATAGCATCGCATAAAAATTACACTGCACTTTGAGATCATCCAGGTGGGTTTTTCTATAACTCACAACTATGTTTTAAATTCGTCCATGAAAAGCATGTTAAATGTTTTAATAGCATTGTTTACGCAATGATTGGATGCTATGAGACTTCATGCACAGAGGAATTCCGACTTACAAGCATAGACGGTTTACTTTGTGACTAAATGTCTAGATAAGTAACCGTAAAGTATTCATGTGATCACATAGGGTCTCTCATCCAATAAAGAAGAGTAAACTATGTTATAAAGTATGTTTATGATTGATTTTAAAGCATGAAAGTATGACTTGGACGAATGAAAATGACCACTGAGTGTTTTCTGGCACTCAACCCAAATATTTTCAAATATTTTCAGGTCCTGGAGATCAAGTTGGTTGAGGGCGAGCTGTTGGAGTGGGTTAAATGGTTGACCCTTGTATGATTTTTGCTTAAAACCATCTTTAAACTTATATTTGTGTTAAATATTAAATGCTTTCGTTGATACTCTGCAAAACCTTTAAGTTTGAAAGTTGTTGACCTCTATGGTCAATTTTGACTGTATATACAAATATTTTGAATGTATATAGGGGTTGACCATTGAATTTTTGAATGAGTGACTTGATTGACTATGTATATCTTCTTGTTGACAGGTCAAAATTTGGTTATGTGTAAGTTTGTGATTTCGAAAAGTCTTGTTGAAAGTTGACTTTAAAAACGCCTGAGTGTGGGTTTGAACATTTTTAAGTCGAAGTGCTGTCTGTTTACAAATTATTAATAAAGTTAAATCTAATTTTTATAAAAGTATTTATTACGTAGGCATGTACGTATGTTTTTGGTGACGTTTTAGTCCTAGTGGGACTGGGGCGTTACAAGATCGATCCCTACCAGTTTTTTGTAGACAATTTATTTTTAAAATTAATAATAATGAATAACGATAAGGATAACGAAATTAATAGTAATGATAATAACGAAATTAATAGTAATGATAATAATAATAAGAATAACGAAAGTAATAATAATAAGAATAACGAAAATAATAATAATAATAATAATAATAATAATAATAATAATAATAATAATAACGATAGTAATAATAAGAATAACGAAAATAATAATAATAAGAATAACGATAGAAATTAATAGTAATGATAAGAATAACGAAAGTAATAATAATAAGAATAACGAAATATATATATTGATAATAACGAAAGTAACAATAATAAGAATAACGAAATAATGATAATAAGAATAACGAAAGTAATAACGATAAGAATAACGAAATAACGAAAGTAATATATCATTATATATCGATAATAACGAAAGTATAATAATAAGAATAACGAAATATATATATTGATAATAACGAAAGTAATAATAATAAGAATAACGAAATAATGATAATAAGTGTAACATTCCACTTCTACGTGATTTAAAATTATAAAAATTATTTGATTATTTAAAAAAAATTGAGTTTTATTTATTTAATAACGCTCAATAAAATTAGTTGGACTTGAGGGAGTCCGAAGTTGCGCCCCTAGTATATATCAAGAATACTTTTAATTATTATTTGAGTTTTAAAAGTTTAGTTTGAGCCATATAATATATATAAATATATATATATATATTTTTAGTCTTGTTTAGATAAAAGTTATATAAGTTAAGAGTATAATTTTATTTTAATTACATAAATCAATCAATTATGATTAATTATATATGTTAATTCGTGTGTGTATATATATTTACACATTAGATAAATTCATTGTATGATAATAATAATAATAATAATATCAAAGACATTAAGATAAAAATAAAAATTAAAAAAAAAATGATAAGGATTAGGACTATATTAGGTGTGGGATTTAATAATATAAAATAAAAATATTTTTTAAAGATAATCACAATAGTAATAAATAGTGATAATGATTATGAATACATGTGTCCTTATTATAGGTCTTGAGGTGTAATTTATTATTACTACATGTGTGAATATATATTAGATTTTAAAATAATTTTGATATGCAATAGCTATAGTAGTCGATCAAGAGAGGAATATATATAGACTAGATAGTCCAAGATGTATCAACTTGTAAAATAGAAAATCTAACCGCCTTACTCTTTATTATTTCATCCAATAAAATGTATTATAATATAGTTGATATAAGGCGGCGGAAATTAGGATGATTATGAAGGAAATAAGGCGGCGGTGGTGGTATATATATATATATGTATACATCTATTAATCCGTATGCATAAGAAAAAAAAATAATAATATCAAGCAAACTATGCACTACAGATTTTATAAGATGGCTAGGAAATGAAAGAGTTATACAACGGTAGTGAGCTGGAGTTAGAATACAAAGAAGGTTAGTTTTCAAATCAAGTTTAATTTTAATTTTATAGAATATAATTCAATACAAATGATTTAATTAATGTTATTTTAATACTAGGTGCGGCGCAATTAGGATCTTCGTTTATTTTGTGATTCTCTGCTCAATTTTAGGTGCTCATTATTCTCAGGTGGGTGAAATTATTATTTTTGAAATAAAAGTATATGTTATATGCTCTTTGAGTCAGAAATGTTTTAATCCAACTTGAATTATCGTGGATGGAATGTGGATAGCGTTTTATACGCATCAGATCAAAATAGCGTTTCGTACGCATCAGAATATGTCCTATGCATAGTTCAAGATGTATTCTAAAATCAGAAGAAGAGTACCCTAAATCCATTATTCCCGCGATTTATTTATGTTGGATAAATAGAAAGAAATGCTCATGATTCCCCACCACTGAGTACGTTTTAAGAGTGCTCACCCCACATTTTTAAATATTTTCAGGTCAGTGAGCTTGGAGCCGCGTGAAGGAATTAGGGTTGGCATGCTCAAGAAGTTTAGATTACCCGACCTGAATTTTTGAACTTGATATTATGTGAGTTGTCAGTGTTTTTGAACTAACCTAAACTAGTAGTTTGCTAATATGGTTTTATTAATATTAGGAGTGTGAATTTTATATTTTAGAATTTGTGAGTTCCTTTTTGAAATGAACTTGGAGTTTATGAAATGTAGGTATTTTGAACTAAGTACATATATTTCTGAAAATATATGGTTCTATTTTCTTCTTAGAATTTCTAGCAAAATTAAATATAAAAAAAAATTATTCGAACTGTTATTTTTGTTAATAACTTTCCGCTTTAAAGAATAGAAAGAGTAACATTTTAAATTATAGAATTTAGGGTGTTACAATAAGCAATAACGATAAGAATTACGAAAATTTATCAATATATAACGAAAACATATAACGAAAATTTATCAATATATAACGAAAATTTATGACGAAACATTTATAACGTTATGCATCAATGCATTATTCTGTCATTTCTGTGTGGTCAACATGAGGTAGGTAAAATGCATAAATATTTGTATTTGCACAGGTAGGTATTAGTTGGCCCAAATTAAATGAAATTTAATGCATTTAATTTTGTGTAAGAGAGGTTGGTGTCATTCTCCTATACACCAGTGCGAACTCTGAGGGCCCAAAGTGTAGTGTCGTGCCACTCACATGGAACCGACACTCTCTACCCTCGCGTGCAGGATCCTGGACACGCACTTCGCGACAAATCAATGCATACAGCGCCTTCCGGGCTATGTTACCCCCCCTAAAGTCCACGAAGTGTCCTAAGCATCCAGATCTGAACGTCTGGATCGTATCCTCACCGCCGAAATGCTGTAACACCTCCCTAATCTTGTCTACTAACTCCATCTTCACGTACATATTCACAGTCGGCTTGAACCTCTGGAGGGGGCGTCTAATCCACTCGATCTAAATTTCACAATAGAAAATTAGACTGTTATTAAATTATTAATTATATTAATTGTTTTTGCTATTTTTATTTTTTACTAATATTATTAATTAGCAAATATTATTGTTATTATTTGTTTTAAAAAAGTATTATTATTTATACTAATGTTTTTTATATTTTTATTTTTTACTATTATGATTACTTACACGAATATTATTATTATTATTATTATTATTATTATTATTATTATTATTATTATTATTATTATAAAAAGTATTATTGTTTATTTTAGATGTTTTTGTTATTTTTATTTTTCACTAATAGTATTAATTAGACTAATATTACTATTTTACCAATAACGAAAGTTTTAACTTTAACATATCAAAATTTAAATTTAGCATAACGATAATTAGATTTCAAAATTAAATTATAATTAAATAAGGTATAAGGATTAAGTTTATCATTAATGATTACTTCTAATTAATTTAAAAATAAATTATGATTAAAGTACAACGATAATACAATATTAAATTAATTAACTTAATTCATAACGAGTAAGGTCATCGTTAATGATTTCACGTAATTATTAAATTAAATAACTCCTATACCCTTTAAATATAGTACAAAGCATTCTTATTATTATTATTATTATTATTATTATAAAAAGTATTATTAATTATATTAATTTTTTTTCCTATTTATATTTTTTACTAATATTATTAATTAGCAAATATTATTGTTATTATTAAATTATTATTATTATTATTATTATTATTATTAAATTAGACATAACGATAAATTAAACAAGGGCCATAACGATTTAAGCATAACAATTTAATAAAACGATTTAACAATAACTGTTTAAGTATTTAACAAAATGATTTAACAATAACAATTTATTAACATAGGCATAACGATTTAATAAAATAGGCATAACGATTTCATAAAACGATTTAATAAAATCAGCATAACGATTTTATAAAACGATTTAACTTAATGCATAACGATTAACTATAGATTAAGGCATAACGAAAATAGGCATAACTCATAAAACGATTAAACTTAATGCATAACGATAATTAAATAAATAGATTAAGGCATAACGAAAATATGTTAGGCATAACGAAAATGAATTAAAGCAATAACGAAAACAAATTAAAGGCATAACGAAACCAAATTAGGCATAACGAAGCAATAACGAAAAAAATTAACGAGCATAACGAAACTTATTTAAAAGCATAACGAAAAAAAAAGCATAACGAAAATAGGCATAACTCATAAAACAATTTAACTTAATGCATAACGATAATTAAATAAATATATTAAGGCATAACGAAAATATGTTAGGCATAACGAAAATTAATTAAAGCAATAATGAAAAAAAAATTAAAGGCATAACGAAACCAAATTAAAGCAATAACGAAAAAAAATTAAATGCATAACGAAGCAATAACGAAAAAAATTAACGAGCATAACGAAACTTATTTAAAAGCATAACGAAAAAAAATAAAGCATAACGAAAATCGGGTTCTCGTTCGGTTATGGATGAAAACTAACCTCTCTCGGTTCAGACGGGTTGCTTTCTGCCCGATTTTGTTCCTCCATTGATGTCGTCGTCTTCTTAGTCTTCATGATTTCTTTTTTTTTTTTTTTGGATTTTCCGGCCAGTTCTCGTTCGGTTATGGATGAAAAGAGTGTTTTTTTTTTAGTTCGAATAAAACTGTGTAGGGGAGAACGAAAATTTGGGGAAAACGACTGTTGAAGAGAGTGTTTTTTTTTTTTGGATGTGGGTTTTGAACTCAGAGTTTTCTACCGTTGAGGAGAACGAAAATTTGGGGAAGAGAGACAGAGTATGGATCGAGGGTGGTTGCCACAATTTATTAGGGTATTAAATCTGAACAGATTCACAAGCCAACGATTTTTTTTTCAAATTTAAATTGAGTTTAGATAAATTTTATTCCAAAGAGATGTGATATTGCAGAGATTTTATTCCATGCATGAAAATTTTATTCCAAAACACTTTATGCATGTAAAGTACAAATGTATAAGGCATACTTTTCAGAAAAGTAAGAGAATATTATAAACGAATGTGTAAGGCATACTTATCATTTGGCTTGAACTTAGTAGTATGTGTTTCTTCGTTTACTTATGCGTATTACAGAAGAATGAGACGTGGACGACCGCCTCTTAATCGTAATCCACCACGGAATCCCGAGGCTAATCAACCACCAAATGCAGGCGGTGGCAACTTTGTGCCAGAACTGATTAGAGCACTACAGGGATTCGTGCAACAACAAACACATGCTGCAGTAAATCAAAATGCAGCACCTAATACACCTGTTCCGCCAACCGCTAATCAGGTGATCGAGCAATTCCGTCGCTACACTCCACCTAGATTCAATGGTAGGAGTGGACCACTCGTTCTTGAAGAATGGATAATGGAGCTCGAGCGGATCTTCAAACACATAGAGTGCGATGATGCGCACAAGGTCTCATGTGCAGTCTTTCAATTCACTGAGGATGCTGGTCACTGGTGGAAGTCGTACAAAACTGGCATGACCGAGGAGGAACGTCAAGGCTTGACTTGGGATAAGTTTAAAGATATTGTTATCGACAAGTACTTTTCTCGTGCTTTTCACATGCAGAAGCGAACTGAATTTTTAAAGCTGAAGCAAGGAAATATGTCTGTGACAGAGTACGAGCGAAGGTTTAATCAGCTCTCACGTTACGCATCACGCCTACTGGACACTGAAGATCAAAAAGCAGACTGGTTCATGAGGGGTCTTCGACCAGAGATACGTGGAATTCTTGCGGCACAAAGAATCGTTGACTACGGGCAAGCTGTTAAACAAGCTCACGAAGTAGCTACCGGACTAGAAGTAGATAAAACTCTTTCAAGAAATGCAGATGCTCGTGGTAAAAGAAAATGGGATAATCGCAATAGGGGGAATGAGAATTTTCCCATAAAGAAAGAGAGAACTGAAGCACGTCCCGCAAATAAAGCACCTACAGGAGTTCCTCTATGTCCAGCATGCAAGAAGCCACATTCAGGACCTTGTTATTGGGGTAAAGGAGTTTGCTATTATTGCCATGAGCCAGGGCACATCTCAACAAATTGTCCCAAGAAGCGACGTGAAGAGCCGAAGGAAGGTGGTAACGCACGACTTTTTGCCTTCACACAACAAGAAGCTGGGAAAAATAGTGGCACAATGTCAGGTATGATATCAATTCTTGGAATGCCAGCTTTAGCTCTGTTTGATTATGGTGCTTCACACTCTTTTATTTCAACTGAGCTTTGTGCTAAGTTAGGACTAAGTTTAGAAGTAGAAAACTTAGCCCTTAATGTTAGAATCCCTGCTGGAGAGATATTGAAAACTGATAGGCTTGCTAAAGATGTTAAATTGGATTTTGGGGGGAAAGAGCTTGTAGCTGATTTACATGCTCTCAAGATGCAAGAATTTGATTTAATCTTGGGAATGGACTGGTTAAGTAGAAGTTTTGCGACTATACGTTGTTGTGAACGAGAAGTAGTATTTCAAAAGCCAGACGAGGAAAAATTTATCTTCCATGGAGCTAAGCTAGGTGGAAGACCACGAATCATATCGGCAATGAAAGCTATGAAGATGTTGAAGAAATGTGGCTGCCAAGGATTCTTAGTAAGTATTATTGGGACTACGCCAACTGAACCGACACTGGATGATGTGCTAATAGTTAGAGATTTTGTGGATGTATTTCCCGAAGAGATACATAGATTACCGCCGAATCGACAAGTGGAGTTCACGATTGACTTAATGCCAGGAGCAGCACCAATGTCTAAGGCACCATATCGAATGGCACCATCGCAGTTACAAGAGTTGAAGGTCCAACTTCAAGAGCTACTTGACAAAGGGTATATTCGGCCAAGTGTTTCGCCATGGGGAGCACCGGTTCTATTTGTGAAGAAGAAAGATGGTAGTATGAGAATGTGCATAGATTATCGAGATCTAAACCGCCTCACAATAAAGAATAAGTACCCTTTGCCGAGAATTGATGATTTATTTGATCAACTTCGAGGGGCTAGCGTGTTCTCAAAGATAGATCTGAGATCAGGATACCATCAATTGAAGGTGAAGGAAGATGATATTCCTAAGACAGCCTTCAGGACAAGATATGGACATTACGAGTTTGTGGTGATGCCTTTTGGATTGTCTAATGCACCAGGCGTGTTCATGGACCTAATGAATCGAGTATTTCATCCATATTTAGATCAATTCGTCATTGTGTTCATTGATGACATCCTGATTTATTCAAAAGATAAGGAGCAACACGCAGCACACCTGAGAATTGTGTTGGAAACTCTAAGAAAGGAGAAATTATATGCTAAGTTCAAAAAATGTGAGTTTTGGTTAGATCGGATAGCATTCCTTGGGCACGTAGTGACTGCTGAAGGAATTGAGGTTGATCCAACAAAAGTAGAAGCTGTCAACAATTGGAGTCCACCAACAAATGTGGGAGAAGTGAGGAGTTTTCTGGGAATGGCTGGATACTACCGGAGGTTTATTGAAGGATTCTCCAAGATAGCTGGACCACTCACACAGTTGACACGAAAAGGGGTACTTTTTGAATGGACAGAAAAATGTGAGAAGAGTTTCCAAGAATTGAAACGGAGATTGATAACAGCCCCAGTATTGACCATCCCTGATGGATCTAAGGGATTCGTGATTTACAGTGATGCATCAAAACAAGGACTAGGATGCGTCTTGATGCAACATGGAAAGGTAGTTGCTTACGCTTCTAGATAATTGAAGCCTCATGAGTTAAATTATCCCACTCATGATTTAGAGTTGGCCGCTGTTGTGCATGCATTGAAGATTTGGAGACATTATCTCTATGGAGGTAAGTGTGAGATTTATACGGATCATAAAAGTCTTAAATATTTCTTCACTCAGAAGAAATTAAATATGAGACAAAGAAGGTGGCTGGAATTAGTTAAAGACTACGACTGCACGATCATGTATCACTCTGGAAAAGCCAACATTGTGGCTGATGCACTTAGTCGAAAGAAAGTGAATCCTACTAAGGGAATCACGCAGCAAGAAGAGTTGATTAAGGATTTTGAGAAGTTGAGTCTCGAGGTTGTGTCCACACCAGAAGAAGCTAATGCTATAATCGTAGCATTAGTAGTGTAACCGACGCTACAAGATAGAATTAGAGTCGCACAAAGGGAAGATGGTTTCCTAGAAAAGATGCGAGCAAGAGAAGTGTCAGACGATTCTAAAGGATTCACGATCTCATCAGATGGAACTCTACTCTTTAAGGGCAGAATTTGTGTGCCGAACAACGAGATAATGAGAGAAATTTTAGATGAGGCACATCGAACACCTTACACAGCACATCCTGGAAGTACTAAAATGTATCAAGACTTAAAAAGAAGTTTTTGGTGGTATGGCATGAAGAGATCGATTGCTGATTACGTTGCACGATGTTTGGCTTGTCAGCAAGTAAAAGTGGAGCACCAAAGACCGTCAGGATTGTTGAATCCTCTGGAAATACCAGAATGGAAATGGGAGCATATTACCATGGATTTTGTGGTCAGACTTCCCAAGACCGTGAGGAATCATGATGCGATTTGGGTTATAGTTGATCGACTGACAAAATCAGCTCACTTTTTACCCGTACGAATGACGTTCATCATGGATCAACTCGCTCAATTATACATTCGAGAAGTAGTCCGACTACACGGAGTCCTAGTGTCCATAATATCAGATCGAGATCCCCGTTTCACATCAAGATTTTAGACGAGCTTACATGCAGCATTGGGCACGAAGCTAAAGTTTTCAACGGCATATCATCCTCAGACAGATGGCCAATCAGAAAGGACTATACAAACATTGGAAGATATGTTACGGACTTGTGTCATGGATTTAGGAGGCAGTTGGGAGGCCCATTTACCGTTAGTAGAATTTGCTTATAACAATAGTTTCCACTCTAGCACTGGCATGGCTCCGTATGAGGCACTATATGGACGAAAGTGTAGATCACCGGCATACTGGGATGAAGTTGGAGAGAGAAAGATTTTAGGTCCTGAAATAATCGAAAGGACGGTGGAAGCAGTGGAGAAGATTCGAGATAACATTAAAGTTGCTCAAGATCGACAAAGATCGTACGCCAACAAAAGGAGAAAAGATTTGTATTTTGAGGTAGGTGACAAAGTATTTTTAAAGGTCACTCCTATGAAAGGGGTATTGAGGTTTGGGAAGAAAGGAAAATTGAGACCTCGTTTTATCGGACCTTTCGAAATTTTAGAACGAATTGGTGATGTGGCTTATCGCCTAGCTCTACCACCCGGATTGTCATTGGTACACGATGTCTTTCATGTTTCTATGCTAAGAAAGTATTTGCATGAGCCAAGTCACACCATCAACTATGAAAACATACAACTCAACAAAGACTTGACCTATGAAGAGGAGCCTGTTGTTGTTCTCGATAGAAAGACTCACGAGTTGAGGAACAGACAAGTTTCGCTAATTAGAGTACAGTGGAGTAGGCACGGAAAAGAAGAAGCAACTTGGGAACGTGAGGAGGAAATTCTAGCTAAATATCCATCCTTAGGACAACCTGGTAAGATAAATTTCGAGGGCGAAATTTTTTTTTAAGTGGGTAGGATTGTAACATCCCACTTCTACGTGATTTAAAATTATAAAAATTATTTGATTATTTAAAAAAAATTGAGTTTTATTTATTTAATAACGCTCAATAAAATTAGTTGGACTTGAGGGAGTCCGAAGTTGCGCCCCTAGTATATATCAAGAATATTTTTAATTATTATTTGCGTTTTAAAAGTTTAGTTTGAGCCATATAATATATATAAATATATATATATATATATATATATTTTTAGTCTTGTTTAGATAAAAGTTATATAAGTTAAGAGTATAATTTTATTTTAATTACATAAATCAATCAATTATGATTAATTATATATGTTAATTCGTGTGTGTATATATATTTACACATTAGATAAATTCATTGTATGATAATAATAATAATAATAATAATAATAATAATAATAATAATAATAATAATAATAATAATAATAATAATAATAATAATAATATCAAAGACATTAAGATAAAAATAAAAATTAAAAAAAAATGATAAGGATTAGGACTATATTAGGTGTGGGATTTAATAATATAAAATAAAAATATTTTTTAAAGATAATCACAATAGTAATAAATAGTGATAATGATTATGAATACATGTGTCCTAATTATAGGTCTTGAGGTGTAATTTATTATTACTACATGTGTGAATATATATTAGATTTTAAAATAATTTTGATATGCAATAGCTATAGTAGTCGATCAAGAGAGGAATATATATAGACTAGATAGTCCAAGATGTATCAACTTGTAAAATAGAAAATCTAACCGCCTTACTCTTTATTATTTCATCCAATAAAATGTATTATAATATAGTTGATATAAGGCGGCGGAAATTAGGATGATTATGAAGGAAATAAGGCGGCGGTGGTGGTATATATATATATATATATATGTATACATCTATTAATCCGTATGCATAAGAAAAAAAAATAATAATATCAAGCAAACTATGCACTACAGATTTTATAAGATGGCTAGGAAATGAAAGAGTTATACAACGGTAGTGAGCTGGAGTTAGAATACAAAGAAGGTTAGTTTTCAAATCAAGTTTAATTTTAATTTTATAGAATATAATTCAATACAAATGATTTAATTAATGTTATTTTAATACTAGGTGCGGCGCAATTAGGATCTTCGTTTATTTTGTGATTCTCTGCTCAATTTTAGGTGCTCATTATTCTCAGGTGGGTGAAATTATTATTTTTGAAATAAAAGTATATGTTATATGCTCTTTGAGTCAGAAATGTTTTAATCCAACTTGAATTATCGTGGATGGAATGTGGATAGCGTTTTATACGCATCAGATCAGAATAGCGTTTCGTACGCATCAGAATATGTCCTATGCATAGTTCAAGATGTATTCTAAAATCAGAAGAAGAGTACCCTAAATTCATTATTCCCGCGATTTATTTATGTTGGATAAATAGAAAGAAATGCTCATGATTCCCCACCACTGAGTACGTTTTAAGAGTGCTCACCCCACATTTTTAAATATTTTCAGGTCAGTGAGCTTGGAGCCGCGTGAAGGAAATAGGGTTAGCATGCTCAAGAAGTTTAGATTACCCGACCTGAATTTTTGAACTTGATATTATGTGAGTTGTCAGTGTTTTTGAACTAACCTAAACTAGTAGTTTGCTAATATGGTTTTATTAATATTAGGAGTGTGAATTTTATATTTTAGAATTTGTGAGTTCCTTTTTGAAATGAACTTGGAGTTTATGAAATGTAGGTATTTTGAACTAAGTACATATATTTCTGAAAATATATGGTTCTATTTTCTTCTTAGAATTTCTAGCAAAATTAAATATAAAAAAAAATTATTCGAACTGTTATTTTTGTTAATAACTTTCCGCTTTAAAGAATAGAAAGAGTAACATTTTAAATTATAGAATTTAGGGTGTTACAATAAGCAATAACGATAAGAATTACGAAAATTTATCAATATATAACGAAAACATATAACGAAAATTTATCAATATATAACGAAAATTTATGACGAAACATTTATAACGTTATGCATCAATGCATTATTCTGTCATTTCTGTGTGGTCAACATGAGGTAGGTAAAATGCATAAATATTTGTATTTGCACAGGTAGGTATTAGTTGGCCCAAATTAAATGAAATTTAATGCATTTAATTTTGTGTAAGAGAGGTTGGTGTCATTCTCCTATACACCAGTGCGAACTCTGAGGGCCCAAAGTGTAGTGTCGTGCCACTCACATGGAACCGACACTCTCTACCCTCGCGTGCAGGATCCTGGACACGCACTTCGCGACAAATCAATGCATACAGCGCCTTCCGGGCTATGTTACCCCCCCTAAAGTCCACGAAGTGTCCTAAGCATCCAGATCTGAACGTCTGGATCGTATCCTCACCGCCGAAATGCTGTAACACCTCCCTAATCTTGTCTACTAACTCCATCTTCACGTACATATTCACAGTCGGCTTGAACCTCTGGAGGGGGCGTCTAATCCACTCGATCTAAATTTCACAATAGAAAATTAGACTGTTATTAAATTATTAATTATATTAATTGTTTTTGCTATTTTTATTTTTTACTAATATTATTAATTAGCAAATATTATTGTTATTATTTGTTTTAAAAAAGTATTATTATTTATACTAATGTTTTTTATATTTTTATTTTTTACTATTATGATTACTTACACGAATATTATTATTATTATTATTATTATTATTATTATTATTATTATTATTATTATTATTATTATTATTATTATTATTATTATTATTATTATTGTTATAAAAAGTATTATTGTTTATTTTAGATGTTTTTGTTATTTTTATTTTTCACTAATAGTATTAATTAGACTAATATTACTATTTTACCAATAACGAAAGTTTTAACTTTAACATATCAAAATTTAAATTTAGCATAACGATAATTAGATTTTAAAATTAAATTATAATTAAATAAGGTATAAGGATTAAGTTTATCATTAATGATTACTTCTAATTAATTTAAAAATAAATTATGATTAAAGTACAACGATAATACAATATTAAATTAATTAACTTAATTCATAACGAGTAAGGTCATCGTTAATGATTTCACGTAATTATTAAATTAAATAACTCCTATACCCTTTAAATATAGTACAAAGCATTCTTATTATTATTATTATTATTATTATAAAAAGTATTATTAATTATATTAATTTTTTTTCCTATTTATATTTTTTACTAATATTATTAATTAGCAAATATTATTGTTATTATTAAATTATTATTATTATTATTATTATTATTAAATTAGACATAACGATAAATTAAACAAGGGCCATAACGATTTAAGCATAACAATTTAATAAAACGATTTAACAATAACTGTTTAAGTATTTAACAAAATGATTTAACAATAACAATTTATTAACATAGGCATAACGATTTAATAAAATAGGCATAACGATTTCATAAAACGATTTAATAAAATCAGCATAACGATTTTATAAAACGATTTAACTTAATGCATAACGATTAACTATAGATTAAGGCATAACGAAAATAGGCATAACTCATAAAACGATTAAACTTAATGCATAACGATAATTAAATAAATAGATTAAGGCATAACGAAAATATGTTAGGCATAATGAAAATGAATTAAAGGAATAACGAAAACAAATTAAAGGCATAACGAAACCAAATTAGGCATAACGAAGCAATAACGAAAAAAATTAACGAGCATAACGAAACTTATTTAAAAGCATAACGAAAAAAAAAAGCATAACGAAAATAGGCATAACTCATAAAACAATTTAACTTAATGCATAACGATAATTAAATAAATAAATTAAATAACTCCTATACCCTTTAAATATAGTACAAAGCATTCTTATTATTATTATTATTATTATTATTATTATTATTATTATAAAAAGTATTATTAATTATATTAATTTTTTTTCCTATTTATATTTTTTACTAATATTATTAATTAGCAAATATTATTGTTATTATTAAATTATTATTATTATTATTATTATTATTATTATTATTAAATTAGACATAACGATAAATTAAACAAGGGCCATAACGATTTAAGCATAACAATTTAATAAAACGATTTAACAATAACTGTTTAAGTATTTAACAAAATGATTTAACAATAACAATTTATTAACATAGGCATAACGATTTAATAAAATAGGCATAACGATTTCATAAAACGATTTAATAAAATCAGCATAACGATTTTATAAAACGATTTAACTTAATGCATAACGATTAACTATAGATTAAGGCATAACGAAAATAGGCATAACTCATAAAACGATTAAACTTAATGCATAACGATAATTAAATAAATAGATTAAGGCATAACGAAAATATGTTAGGCATAATGAAAATGAATTAAAGGAATAACGAAAACAAATTAAAGGCATAACGAAACCAAATTAGGCATAACGAAGCAATAACGAAAAAAATTAACGAGCATAACGAAACTTATTTAAAAGCATAACGAAAAAAAAAAGCATAACGAAAATAGGCATAACTCATAAAACAATTTAACTTAATGCATAACGATAATTAAATAAATAGATTAAGGCATAACGAAAATATGTTAGGCATAACGAATATTAATTAAAGCAATAACGAAAAAAAAATTAAAGGCATAACGAAACCAAATTAAAGCAATAACGAAAAAAAATTAAATGCATAACGAAGCAATAACGAAAAAAATTAACGAGCATAACGAAACTTATTTAAAAGCATAACGAAAAAAAATAAAGCATAACGAAAATCGGGTTCTCGTTCGGTTATGGATGAAAACTAACCTCTCTCGGTTCAGACGGGTTGCTTTCTGCCCGATTTTGTTCCTCCATTGATGTCGTCGTCTTCTTAGTCTTCACGATTTCTTTTTTTTTTTTTTGGATTTTCCGGCCAGTTCTCGTTCGGTTATGGATGAAAAGAGTGTTTTTTTTTTTAGTTCGAATAAAACTGTGTAGGGGAGAACGAAAATTTGGGGAAAACGACTGTTGAAGAGAGTGTTTTTTTTTTTTGGATGTGGGTTTTGAACTCAGAGTTTTCTACCGTTGAGGAGAACGAAAATTTGGGGAAGAGAGACAGAGTGTGAATCGAGGGTGGTTGCCACAATTTATTAGGGTATTAAATCTGAACAGATTCACAAGCCAACGATTTTTTTTTCAAATTTAAATTGAGTTTAGATAAATTTTATTCCAAAGAGATGTGATATTGCAGAGATTTTATTCCATGCATGAAAATTTTATTCCAAAACACTTTATGCATGTAAAGTACAAATGTGTAAGACATACTTTTCAAAAAAGTAAGAGAATATTATAAACGAAATTTAAACTAAATTATCTATTATCGTTATTGTTAACGAAATTAATAATAATCACGATAGTTATACATTTAACAATAGATACACTTCACTCTAGTACTTTAACTATATAACAATAGACCTTTTACTATCGTTATACATAGTAAATGTATAATGATATAGTTAAAATACATTTCGTTAAATGTATAACGATAGATATATAGTTAACGAAAGTAACTATGTATCTATAAATAAAGTCATAACTATAATTAAGATAAATGCCTAACTTTAAATAAAAAAACCCATAACCAAAGTTGAATTAATTATCATTATGCCTAACGAAAGCATAAAACAAACGTTATGCATCTTGTATAATGAAATTTAATTAACGAAAGTTAATAACGATAGTTAAGTTAATAACGAAAGTTTTTTTTTTTTTGCTAAAACTAGTCCAGACTAGTTGCATTTCCCAAAAAAGTTAATACCGAAAGTTTTTTTTTTTTTAGGAAAAATAACGAAAAAGTTAAGTGTTAATAACGGAAGTTTGTTTCTTTTTTTGCTAAAACTAACGAAAGCTAAATGTTATAACGAAAGTTTTTTTTTGTTATGGCTAAAACTAACGAAAGCTTGTTTCTTTTTTTTTTTTTGCTAAAACTAACGAAGTTAAGTGTTAATAACGAAAGTTTGTTTCCTTTTGTTTTGTTTTTTTTTTTTTTTTTGCTAAAACTAACGAAAGTTAAGTGTTAATACGAAAGTTTGTCTGTTCTTTTTTTTTTTTTGTTAAAACTATCATTATCGTTACAGAGAGAGAGAGGGGGGAGAACGAAATAATTTTAGCTTTCAGAGAGAGAGTGGGTAGTTACAAAACATTGAATACGTAGTTACAAAACATTAAATCCACACGCCAGTTTTTTTTTTCGTTCCGATAGACGAGAGAGAGAGAGAGAGAGTTTTTGGGTGTTGAACGAAAGTATGTTTCCAAAATATTCTAGGGTTTTAGGGTTGAACGAGAGAGAGAGAGAGAGAGAGAGAGAGAGAGAGAGAGAGAGAGAGAGAGAGAGAGAGAGAGAGAGAGTTTTAGGGTTGAAACTAAAAAAAGCAGTAAACTTTTCAGAAGAATTCAGAATCTTTTTTTTAAATTGATTTTTTGGGACCCACTATAAATAAAGGGTACAGAATATAGTACAAATTGCCCATATAACTCCTACATCCTTAAAACTTGCCCAACTACCCCAATTTTAGAATTAAATTGTCTAGATAAACTTTTCACCCATAAAAATATAACATATTAGTGAACATTGTTAGGCTAAAATGCATAAAAGGCAACTTAAATTTAAATAGGTTGGCAACCATGCACCCGTTGTAATTTTACTCAACCACATTGTTAAACGAGTCGAGTCGAGCCGAGTAGTACCCTGATTGAACTCGAGCTCGATTAAAAATTTATCGAGCTCGAGCTCGACTCGACTCCAAACTCGCCAAGCTCAACTAGCGCGAACTCGAATCGATAATTAATTCTAATTAAGGCCATGGTTGGTTTGTTGGATAAAGATTGATTAGGGTGGATAGATTAAATAATCCAACTCAATCACGTTTTTGATTCGGATGATTAAAGCCCGATATTGATAATCGGCCCGGCTTCAATCACCCATTGGTAGGATAGTTTATCTACCCACTTTTGGACAGATTATATAATCATCCCATTTGCTCTCAACCTCCTCACGGAGAAAATTACCAAATTAACCCTTAACATTATTATTATTATTATTATTATTATTATTATTATTATTATTATTATTATTATTATATCTTCCTAATTCATATCTAGCTCCCTTTGGGACGTGAAATTAATTTTAGGTGGGGACGCAGAGCAAATAAATTTCAATTAGGTAGTTTTAAAAGTATATTAAAATTATGAATAAAGATTTAAAAATATTAATAAAAGTAATTACAATTTTTATTAAAACGTGTATTTTGCTAAGCAGATCAAGGAGGTCATAATTTTGTTTAGATAGATAACTTAAATTTTAATAAAAATAACAACTTAAACACTTATTAATGAAAATCTTATGTTTAGGGCAATTTTGGTATTTTCCAACATTTTAATCATAATCCTTCCATCCGAAAAGAATATTGATAATCTATCCTAAATCATTAAAATCACAATCAACCAATCCAAACACGTGATTATTGTTATCCTAACAGTGTAGTCCTACAATATCTAATCAATCTTATTTCTCCCATCCAACAAACCAAACAGGGCCTAAGAGTAATGTTGTCATTTCAAGCCCAAATTAACAAAAATAAAATTGCATTAAATTCTTGGCCATTTTTTTTTTTTTTCGCCATGCCGAGTGGCTAAAACAAATTTTCACCCGTTTAAGAAGAAGAAAACGAAGATTTGATAAGGATTAAGTAATTAATAACTTGTATTGAACATTTCAACTTCCCCCATCATTTAACATCGGACTTGCGACTTCGAGGAGTTTTAAGGTTTTTATTTTTGTTAATTATTATGTTATTATAGAAAAAAAAAATTGAGTGTTTTCTTTTTTATTTATTAATTTATATTTCTATAAACTACTACTATTATAAATCTGGGGAAAAGTGCGGTTTTTGGCAGCAGGTCTTTCCCATGCAGCCCTCTCCTAGGTAGTCATATTCTGGGCCAATTTCACTCGGGAAGGCTTCCGCATTTTCCTCTCATCATATTATATGTTTATATATATGATCCAATGATATTTGATCTCCACATCAATCTCCATCGATTTCCACAAACAATTAATGGCAATAATTTTTTTCGCTGTGGTTCATATTCTTGTTCAAATATTCATGATGATCGCAGCTGCTCAGAATCCAAGCAGTACTGGAAATGTGACTGATCTATCGGCTCTGCTCGATTTCAAGAATCGAATAACCGAAGATCCCCTCGGAATCATGAATTCATGGAATGATTCCTCATCTCATTTCTGCAACTGGGAAGGGATAACATGCGATCATTCTCGAACAAGAGTTCGAATTCTGAACCTCATGTCGCAAAAACTGGTCGGCTACTTACCACCTTCCATAGGAAACCTCAGTTTCCTCGAAGTCATAAACCTCAGAAACAACACCTTCATAGGCCAACTACCTCAAGAAATAGGCCTTCTGTCGCGCCTCAAACATCTCAATTTGTCATTTAATATGTTGTCTGGCTCCATTCCTTCTAATCTCAGTAACTGCACCCAACTAACTTTTCTTTACTTGGATAGCAACCAGCTGTCGGGGCAGCTCCCGAGTCAGCTCGGCTCACTCTCAAATTTAGAGATTTTAAGCGTGGGGCTTAACAATCTAACCGGTAAGTTTCCTGTCTGGGTCGGAAACTTGTCGTCGTCTCGATTTTACTATCTCTCGCTTCCTCGCAACAACTTCCACGGCAGCATTCCTGCAGAAATCGGCCACCGCCTCTCAGCCTTGAAAATCTTTCGAGTTGTCGAAAACCAGTTCTCGGGTGAGTTGCCGTCTTCCATTTATAACCTATCATCCATGTTTTACTTTACCGTGGCAGAGAACCGGTTACAGGGGGAAATCCCAGCAGATATAGGCTTCAAATATCCAAATCTTCAAACATTTGCTGGTGGAGGGAATAACTTCACAGGAGAAATACCAGCTTCATTAGCAAATGCTTCGAGGCTTTCATTGCTTGATGTTTCTGGAAATAGGCTAACAGGAACTGTGCCTTCAGTTCTTGGAAGACAGCAGCCATATCTGTACTGGATTAGCTTGGACCATAATCTTCTTGGAAACAATCAAACTGGTGACTTGAACTTCATTTCTTCCTTGACAAACTGCACTAATCTTCAAGTTCTGACGCTGGTTCTTAACTTCTTTGGTGGAGAATTACCAAGTGCAGTCGCCAATCTTTCGACTGCACTTAATATTCTCAGACTTGGCAACAACTTCATTCGTGGTAATCTTCCTGTTGGTTTGGGGAAGTTGCAGGGTTTAACCAATCTCTACCTCGACAGCAACTTCTTCACCGGAGCCATACCAGATGACATTGGGATGCTTAAGAGGCTCAACGGATTGGATTTGCTTGGCAATCGTTTCACTGGAATGATTCCGTATTCTCTTGGCAATTTGACTTCATTAGTTCAGCTCTATCTTAACATCAACAGCCTCCAGGGGAACATACCCCCACACCTCGGAAACTGCACTAGTTTACTTGTGCTCAACCTTTCCCGCAATAATCTCACAGGAACCATACCTAAAGAGGTGGTAAGCCTCTCTTCTCTTTCAG
Source organism: Perilla frutescens (assembly GCA_026008535.1). Lineage (NCBI taxonomy): Eukaryota > Viridiplantae > Streptophyta > Magnoliopsida > Lamiales > Lamiaceae > Perilla > Perilla frutescens. The sequence continues at coordinate 53,016,195 of BRKX01000004.1, forward strand.
TTGCTTTGGGGCTCGCGCAGAATTCCTTGTCTGGTCCGTTGCCAGTTGAAGTCAGCAGATTGACAAATCTCAAGGAGTTGGATGTTTCTGGAAACCAATTAACTGGTGCAATTCCAAGCAGCCTTGCTAGTTGCCTCAGTTTGGAGATCTTGCGTATGGGAGGAAATGGATTTACAGGAACAATCCCGGAGTCGTTGGAAGCACTGAGAGGGTTGGAAGAGATTGATTTCTCACACAATAACTTATCAGGGAAAGTACCTGACTTTCTTCGGAAGCTTCCAATTCTGAGAAAACTTGATCTTTCATACAATAATCTCGAGGGGGAGGTGCCGAATCAGGGTGTTTACTCAAACTCCACTGCGGTTTCTCTCCTTGGAAATAAACAGCTTTGTGGAGGAGCTCCAAGCTTTCATCTCCCAGCTTGCTCAATACCTACAAGAAAGTCGAAGAACCTTAAACTGATCAGATGGCTTATTCCTCTCACTGTTTCTGTTGCAGTTTCCATTGTCCTAATATGCTTTTTAAGCCTTTGCTACATATTGAGGAAGCCAAAAAAGCAGCAGATTTCTGCATTTTCACCAAATGATTCACATTTGGTAATCTCATACCGTGAACTGCACAGAGCAACAAATGGCTTCTCTACAGACAATTTGATTGGATCGGGTAGCTTTGGTTCGGTATACAAAGGAACTCTTGAAGAGAATGCAGCAGGTTCATCATCATCAGTGGCAGTAAAAGTATTGAAGCTGGAACAGAAAGGAGCAATCAAGAGTTTCTTGGCTGAATGTGAGATTTTGAGAAGTATAAGGCACAGAAACCTTCTCAAGATCATCACTGTCTGTTCGGGTTTTGATCCTCAAGGCCAAGAGTTCAAGAGTCTAGTCACCGAATTCATGGCCAACGGGAGCCTAGACAGATGGCTGCATCATCCAAATAGGAGTTTCAACATCATGGAAAGGCTGAATATAGCCATAGATGTTGCTTCTGCAGTGGATTATTTGCACAACCACAGCCATACACCAATAATACATTGTGATTTGAAGCCAAGCAACATACTCCTTGATGAAGATCTGATGGCTCATGTTGGTGATTTCGGATTAGCAAAGTTCCTCCTGCAATCAGAAAGCAGGCCATTGCAGAATCATTCCATATCAGTTGAGCTAAGGGGCTCCATTGGCTACATCCCTCTAGGTATATTATATAGTAATTAATATTTTTCTCAACAAGCTGAGCTTCATAAATTCTCTGATTAAACTATATATGATGATCGCTTATGATTAATAAGTAACTGGCCAAGCATTGCAGAGTACGGCACAAGCACTCAGATATCAACTCTCGGGGATGTGTATAGCTACGGAATCCTCCTGCTGGAATTGTTTACGGGCAAAAGACCAACGGATAACATGTTCAACGAGGGCCTGAGCATTCACAAATACGTTTCCATTGCCGTGCCTGAGCATGTCATGGAGATGTTCGAAGAGAGAGAAAATGGGAGAGACATACATGAAGAAGGAGAGTTCCAGCAGCTTAACAGTAGAGAAATAGAGTGTTTGGTTTCAGTCCTCAAAATTGGAGTTACATGTTCAATGCCAACACCAGAGGATCGGATGCCAATGAGAAATGTTGTGAATGAGTTGCATGCTATTAGAGGTCGTCTTCGTAGACTCATTAATTAAGACGAGGTAACCAATATTTGTTGCTAACACTTGAAGAATTTGAATTAATTTGGTGTGAATGATTCTTTTGTATGAAATGAAAATGCGTATTTGATAGCTAATTCGCTTTGAGAGATTATCATTATTATGCAGTTTGCTTGTTAGTTATGTTATGTCTGTGTGTGTGAGTTCGAGTTTTATGTGAGTTGATATTGTCCACTCTCATTTTCAATTGGAATTTTGAGCTAAGTTGAGATATATATTGTCTATTTTAACTCTCATGGAATTTTAAGTTATTTATTTTACCTCTCATATACTATAGTTTTTATCTTACTTTGAATAATTTAGCAGTGCCATTGGTGGCCAACTTTTTCATATTTGAGTTGGCGCGGGTTACAAGAAATCTCTTGGTTAATTAAACATTAACAACATTGATTCTAATTAAGTACTCAAAAGAACAAAAAAAAAAATCAATTCAAATTTAGGTGAAATTGAAACTAACATGGTTGTCAGAAAATTACACGTGGACATCCAATAGGATGTTATTGAGGGCCATCGTGGGTAGAGTGAAGCACGGGCAAGCCATTAATTAGTTGTGTTGAGTCATCGATGACGTGGTTGCCGTCAAAGAATAGACGAGAGAAGGGCCAAATTTTTCAGATTCGCTACATTGGCTTTTGCCATGATTTTAGGTTGCAATTTAATTTTGAAATTAGAACGAGGAGGTGATGCAAGGGAAATTAGGGTTTTGTGGCGTTAGACTAAAAATACCGACATTAAATCAGGATATTCGTCGAGGGTTTTGGTAGAGCTCGTCCAGAGGAGTCCGAGTATTGTCCCATTTCTCGCGACCAATAGTGGAAGCTATCAGCGCCCATGTGGTCGACCGCCAAGTCAGCAAAGTAAAAATTAAAAAAATTGGTAAAAGCAAAACGCTAATGGTCCACCGGACATTTGAAGAGACCAAAGTTGGTCTCGTTACAACCAAGCCTTTGGCCAACGAGGTGATGACATTTGTCTTCATTCTATTGGTTAACTAATTTTATTTAGATTTATGGATAAAATTAGTATATTTTTATATAATATAATAAAAATAAATAAAAAAATATAGTAAAATTCATATTTTTTTTTAGTTTTTATAAATAGACATCAATTTTGCTATATTTCAATACACTTTAAAATTATCTATTTTTTCTCTATTTTTTTATATATCCAAATAATAAATTTTATTTTATGTAATTCTAGGAAATACCGTTTAATGAATGCGATTTTATTTTATGTAATTTTAGGGAATGTCATTTAATTAGTTTGTAATATTTTTGGTATTGACTATTTTATCCAAATAATAAATCACAGACAATAAATCACATTTATTCATAAAAGGCACAATCCATGTCAATTTGATCTCCACCGTTCATCACAAAAGCAATAAATCTCAATCATTCATAAAAAGCGCAATCCATGTGCGTTTGATATCAATCATTCACTTTCTTGTTATAATTATATTTTTTATATTATTTTTAGTACAAGTAATATTTTAATCTTATAAATAAAATAGAATAAAATAATTATATATAATATTGTGGGGTGAGCAAGAACCGAACCGTCATCAATTTAACCGACCGAACCGAAGGATTTCGGTCGGTTCGGTTCGGTGGATGACACGTGCGGTTCGGTGGTCGGTGCATTGAAGGTCTGCCGATTCAAATTTGGTTCGGTTATCGGTGGACAAATTTTTTTACACCATATAATCGACACGACCGAACTAGGCTTAAATATATGTGGAATTCTTTGAATTTAATTCTTAATTACTTACCAGAAACCTCGAGCCCCACCTGGTGAGTCGTTTTTCACCAAAAATAAATGTCCCGACAATCAGTCGGTAAGCCCTTACTGCATAGTACAGCGGCGAGCAGGATCGTCTCCCAAGGGACCGGCGAGAATTACTCCTTAATTCCAATCTATATAATCAAACTTCAAACGAGGTTTTGAGACTTTTAAGTTGTATTTAATAAAAGCAATAATAAAATCAAATTAAATAAATATGCAAAGAACATATTCTAACAGTGATTAAAGAGATATTCCGGATTCCAACTAACTCCACTATAGCTCAATTAACCGATCATTGATGCAAAAATTAATTTAATCAACTCATGCAAACCAGTTATAGTCGCCGAAGACACTTACTGACACGACCTAATTTCTCCATAATTTCTCGATAACCAGGAAGACACTTCACCAATTATTTCCCTAATCGACTGACAACCGTAAGAGACACTCTATAGGTTTAATGAGCCGACAACATTTAATCCTAGAGAAACCCGATTCAAATCCAACTGACTCTGACACAGGACAATCGAGACTTGACTGTTATTCCACTGGCTCTGAAGAACCGTTTTACCACTAATCAAACCTAAACCACAATTCCGGATGGCCGGTTTAATTGGCTACTAATTAATTTCGTATTACTAAATATTTGCAACTACCTAGCAACATCGAAACAATTAAACGACACGAAAATTAAGAACAACAGATACATGCATACGATTAAACGATTAAACAATTAGATCTCACGATTTATTTGGCTAGAGCTTCGTTAAGTTGTCCTCCGAGATATAATCGAACTTTAGCTGGAACTCATAATTAAACTTGAGCGCATAAAATTATTGAAAACTGAACACGATGAAGTAGAAAAGAAAATATGAAAACTGAATAGAATAGCGTCTCTGGTCTCGCTCTTGCGTCTCTGTTCCTAATTCTGAACTGTTTCATCCTCATTAAAAGAGATCCTAATATATCTAATATCCATAAAAGAGTTTATCTTAACTAGGAAATAAAAATCTAGATATATCTAAACAAGGTAAGTTGACCAAAAAGACTCCTTAGGGCTGTGGACTTCTTTGTTGCCGCCTCCAAGTAATTTTCGAGCTACAATTTACGTCTGGGCCCACTGGAAATCGCAAAACGAATGGATCGGCCCAGTTCTAATTGTTAAAGCCCACGAACTGCGCCCAGAATTCTTTAGCTCCTGCAGTATGCCCTTACTGACTGCGACTTCAAATCTCTTCACATCGAAATGCACAGCTTTAGTCTAGAATCTCGGCTCTTTCTTCACTATGAGGGTAGCTATCTGCATTCAACTCAAGAGACACTTCTTCCCACAAAATAGAGCAATAGGGTAATTACATAGCAATAATAAACATCAAACAGACCCCAAAACGCAGGAAAATATGGTCCAATCACCACCACATCCTACTTTTTCTCTCTCATGCATCCCTTCTCTCTCTCCCACTCACTTTTCTTCCTTTCTTGGAGATTCACGCCCCCACAATCCCCATCAAGCTATCTCTAATCTTTCTCTTTTTTTTCTCAACCACCACTGATTACTAACCTTCTTTTCTCCCTTTTCTAATTTTCTTAATCAATCTCCTCCAACAATGCTTGACGATCCGAGTTTGCTGCTAACTTCGATCGAGGAGTATCTGCTTTTAATTGAAAATTTATCCCACAAATCAAACAAGAATCGAGAGGCTTCAAAGAATTATCTTTTCATTTTTTTTCTCCTCTGTTTTTTCATACAAAATTGCAGAAAGCCAGAAATGCTGCCAAAGTTAATTATGCCGGACAATTTTTTTAAAAAAAATTTCGGTGACCGTCTAAACCGACCGAACCGACATGGTCGGTGGCCGGTTCGGTGGTTGACCAACTTCGGGCGGTGGTCGGCCGGTCACCACTGCCTCCATGTTACATGCTTTAAGGTTTTTCATACATATCCACATGCATAATCATGGATATACAAGCTCATACTATGATTTTGGACTCAAAATACACATTAAAACTCTTTGAAACATTTAATCGAGCACATTACGTGCACTCATTTAAACCACATGGTCATGATTCAATTCAAATCCTTTGAACTCAATATTTCAAATACATGAACCACTATCCTAGGGCTCTAACATGCATGAAAATCAACTTCCTACAACCATCACAACACCTCAAATCAACTATCAACATATTAAAGGGAAATTAGGGCAAAAAACCAATCTTTAGCAACAATGAACCCTAGGGATTTCAATTTAACAACACATATAGCTTCAATGGAGTAAATAAACCATATGTTTAAGATATCAAAGCATGAGGATTGTAGCACCCCAAAAGTTTATTCATGCATTCATGCATTTATATATTAATGTGTCGATCCTATAAGTCGCGCTTTTATTTTTCTGCCTATTATTATTATTATTATTATTATTATTATTATTATTATTATTATTATATATCCATTTTTATTTAATTAATTTGGGGTCCTATTTATTTATTTTTCCCTTGTTGTTTACGGCTCAATTTACAACCCATTACCATATCCTTTTGATCTTGTTTAACCAAGCCCATTTAAAAAAAGAAAAAAAAAAAGAAAAGAGAGGTAGGAGATAGGCGCCCCTTTCCACCACCTCTTCACTAAAACCCTAAACCTAAATTGCCTTCTTGAAGTCCCAAAAATCTCTCAATCCACAGTGCAAAATTTTGGAAAAAATAAACTGAAAATCCCACTTTTTCATGTTTAACACCCCTCATTCTAGTATAAATAGGTCAGCCCCTACTCCACAAAAATCACACCAGAAATCTAAAGCATCTCTCGAAATCGTCCTGAGTTCCCTCTCTTCTCGTGGAAATCCTCCTTGAGGTATCTCAATTTTTTTTCGAACTCTGTTCTATTTTTTCTTCTCATGTCTGAAAGTCTTTGTGCGGGTTTCGCTCAAAAGATATAGGCAATAGATGTATAAACTTTACACGTTTTTCCTTGGTCAACATGCTTTAAATGGTTCTCATTTTCTGTGTTGATGCAAGAGTGAAATGATTTTTTTTATTTGTAGCTTGTCTACACCCTATTTATGGCCCATCTATTTAATATATATATATATATATATATATATTTTTTTTTTTCTTTTCTCCTTTAAACACACACTGCTACGTACTCACACACACACACACACACACACACATATATATACATATACATAGCTTAAGTGCAAGTCCTGACACCTGTAGATATATGCATATATATATATATATGTATATAATGCACGCACACCTATGTACATATATGTACCCATATCCATATATATTATATATATATAGCACACACATATATCATATATATAATATACGCACACCTATATATATATACACATACCCATATCTATATATATACGACACACTCACACATATGTAATATATATATATATACATATAATATATAACACACACACACTTTCCCATACATATAAATGAACGCACGCACACACATATTATACATATATATTATTATCCATGCAATATATATATACATATTATATATATATATAATTCGTCTTACGTGATATTCTTTGTCTATATTATTAGATTAATTTAATATCTAATATTATGTTAATTATTTATTATTATTATGTTAGGCGGCGCGCGTGGATAAACTATAACTTTTCTTTTTTCCAAAGAACCGGTTAAGGTGGGGGATTCTCTCGGAGAATATACGAAACTCTTATCCTTGTTATATTCATATATGCAGTGTGCAGGTGGGCCTTCGGGCTATTGCTATGGGCCTACGGGCTATTACTATGTTTAACCTACGGGTTATATGCTATGTTGGCCTACGGGCTCTATGATATGTATGCTATGTTATGGTCTGTTTAATACTGTTATATTTGTATAACTCGGATAATTGATTTACCCCCATTGAGTTAATAGCACTCACCCAAAGCTATTTATGTTTTCAGGCTAAGGAAGCTCGGGTGGTGTGGTGGAGACGAAGTGATGGAATAAAGACTATAGTAAATAAATTAAATATTTTATTTTTCCGCTGCAATAAACTCTAAATCTATGTTTGTTTCATTTGAACACACTTTTGGAAGTATTATTTAATTTTCCACATTTTTATTACTTAAATAAATGGGGAATTTTTTTTGAGACATCACAGTTGGTATCAGAGCGGGTCTATATTTCTGTAGACTTGCTAACAAAAAAAAAATGATTTATAAAAAAAATCCATCACCACGTCAGCCGCATCGCTCCGAGTAAAGGTAAACATTTATGAATCATGATATTATCTCTAAATGCATGCATAATTTTGTCCTCAAATTTAAAATTTGAATCTGTGGATAGATGGATGTTTGCTAACCGTCCTAGAGCAAAGAGGACCAGGTTTGTGACCCGAGAGGAAAGGTTGTGGCTGGATTTTAAGGAGTACAAGTGGGCTGAGTCAATTGGAGTGGAAAGGAACCTCCTGGGGATGCTTAGGATATGGGAGGAGCTAAGGGAAGAAGGCGGAGCATGGAGGTCACTAGAAGCTGGCCACAAGGTGGTGCACTCGTTGCCAAACCTCCTTAAAGAGGACGGAAGAAATTTCCTCAAAGATCATCTGGACTACACGCCAGGAATAGGAGAGATATGCCAATTTGAAAAATTCATAGGCGAGCTCCTCACGTATTGGGAGGGTTTAGTGAATGGACATGGACCATAGGAAGACGTTGGCGAGCAAATGAGTTCTAACGAAGTGGAAAGCCCTAGCGAAGCCAATAATGCGCCCATTAACATCAGTGATTAGATAGTTTAGATGTCTACTTTTATTTAAATGATTTAATATTTTGTTTCTTTTGTTTAAAAAAAACAACTTTTTATTTGATTAAGGAAATAATAAGTTTTTATTTTTATTTTTTTATCGATGTTTCTTACCTCATTTGCAATCTCTAAATCCAATAAATAGGAAAAGTATGGCTAATAGACGCCGCAATGTTCGAGTTGATAGTGAAGAAACCCAATTGGATAATGACAATGCAAGACGGGCTCCTCGCAACCGGCCAACCTTTGTGCAAGAGCTAGCGGAAGCATTGAAGCAAGCCATACCCCAAAATGGCCCTCCACTAAGGAACGAGGGAAATGCCATGGTCAAGCAATTCAGGCAGATGGCCCCTCCCAAACTCAAAGGAAATGAAGGACCGCTTGACACTGAGGAGTGGATTTTCGAGCTTGAACGGATCTTCGAGCACCTTGACTGCACTGATGCGAACAAGGTATCTTATGCCATTTTCCAACTAATTGGAGATGCGGGGTATTGGTGGCAGAGTGTGGCACGGGTGATGACTCCCGAGCGTCGTCAGAATCTCACATGGGCTGTGTTTAAGGATATAATTTTGGGAAAGTTTTTCCCGAGATCTTACCGAAAGCAGAAAGAGCTGGAGTTGGTAAATTTACAACAAGGAAGCATGACCGTCCTAGAATACGAGAGAAAGTTTAACCAACTTTCTCGATATGCTCCACACATAGTGGACACTGAAGTAAAGAAGACAAGCAACTTTGAGTATGGTCTGCGCCCAGAGATTGGCGGAATTTTGGCAGCCCAAGGTACGCCTGCGTATTCAGAGATGGTTGAACGAGCTCAAGTTGTGGCTACCCACCTGAACCTGGAGAATGGCAACCATAATCCTCCAAACAAGAAGAGACAGTGGGAGAACAATACAAGAGGAAGAAATGTTCAACCAGAAAAGAAGCACCGACCAGTAGAAAGCTCCAACAACAGGCCGAGGCCACATGACAATCCAAATCCTGCAAAAGGCAAACCTTTCTGTCCACAGTGTCAGAAACACCATAATGGAGAGTGCTTCTTTGGGAAGAATGTTTGCTATTGGTGCCACCAGCCGGAGCATATGGCACCAAACTGCCCTCGACATCAATAAGGAAAAGTTCAGAGAGGAGGTAATGCTCGTACCTTCGCTATGCGTCAAGGAGAGAACCCGAATGAGCCCAACACTATGTCAGATATTATACCAGTTCTAGTACTTTTTGATTCCGGCGCTTCGCATTCTTTTATATCCAAAAGCTTTTATGAGAAAACTGGTATTGTGTGTCATGAAAAGGCTAACCCATTAAGGATATGCATTCCCTCGGGAGAAACCATGGAAGCGAATTATGTTACTCGAGGAGTGAAGATGGAGGTCAAGGGTAGAACCTTAGATGCAGACCTATTCATTTTGGAGATGCGAGAATTTGATGTGATTCTTGGCATGGATTGGTTAAGTCGTAACCATGCAGTCATCAAGTGTCGAGAAAGAGAGGTGATATTTCAGAATCCTAGAGGAGATCCGTTTTCATTCCATGGAAGCAAAGTGAAACCTCCTCTATGTATCATGTCAGCGATGAAAGCAGTTAAGTTATTGAAGAAGAAGGATTGCCAGGCATTTTTAGTGAATATTATAAGCACGGAGCCAGCAGAATTGAAGATGGAGGACATACCAGTGGTTGGGGAATATCTGGATGTGTTTCCGTAGGATGTATGTGGTATTCCACCGGCAAGGCAAGTGGAATTCACCATTGAGTTGGCACCTGGAACAGCGCCACTGTCCAAAGCACCTTACCGTATGGCCCCGATCGAGTTGCAAGAGTTGAAGGTTCAAATCCAAGAATTGCTAGATAAGGGTCTCATCCGACCAAGTGTCTCACCGTGGGGAGCACCCGTGCTGTTTGTTAAGAAGAAAGATGAAACAATGAGGATGTGCATCGATTATCGAGAGCTTAACAAGCTCACCATAAAGAACAAGTACCCGTTGCCAAAAATTGAAGACCTATTTGATCAATTGAAGGGAGCCGGAGTCTTTTCCAAGATAGATCTGAGATCAGGATACCATCAACTAAGAGTCAAGGAAGGAGACATCGAGAAGACAGCTTTTCGAACAAGGTACGGGCATTACGAGTTCACCGTGATGCCTTTCGGTTTATCCAACGCACCTGCCATTTTCATGGACCTAATGAACCGAGTATTTCACCAATACTTGGATAAGTTTGTGATTGTCTTCATCGATGACATCTTGATATACTCGAAGAATCACAGTCAACATGAAGAGCATCTGCAACTGGTGTTGGAAACCTTACGGAAAAAGAAGTTTTATGCAAAGTTCAAGAAATGTGAGTTTTGGATAGACAGAGTCGGATTTCTCGGTCATGTGGTAACAGCATAAGGCATTGAGGTAGACCCAGCCAAGGTAGAAACTGTGAAGAATTGGAGCACACCAAAGTCCGCAAGCGAGATCCAAAGTTTCTTGGGTTTGGCGGGCTACTATCGACGTTTCATTGAGGGATTCTCTAAGATAGCTGGTCCTTTGACCCAGTTGACAAGAAAGGGAGCTAAGTTTGAGTGGGATGAAGATTGTGAGAAGAGTTTTCAAGAGCTAAAACAACGACTCACAACAGCACCAGTTTTGATCGTTCCGGACGATACCGAAGGATTCGTAATTTACAGTGACGCCTCCAAACAAGGTTTAGGATGCGTGTTGATGCAATATGGGAAGGTTGTTGCCTATGCTTCAAGGCAACTTAAAGGTATGAGAAGAATTACCCGACTCATGACTTGGAGTTAGCAGCTGTCGTTCATGCCCTGAAGATTTGGTGTCAATACTTGTATGGAGCCAAGTGTGAGATTTATTCAGATCACAAGAGTCTCAAGTATCTTTTCACACAAAAGGAGTTGAAAATGAGGCAAAGGAGATGGTTGGAACTCATGAAGGACTATGACTGCACCATCTATTATCACCCCGGCAAAGCAAATGTTGTAGATGACGCTCTTAGCAGAAAGATCAATTTGGCAGCATTGTATTCATCACAATTGATTGAAGAGTTTGCAAAGATGAGTATTGAAGTGGTGCCGCCAACCGAAAACACTACATCAACACTAGCAACTTTGACTGTTCGACCACTACTGAGGGATAGAATAAAAGATGCGCAAAATTGGGACCACTTTTTGAGCAAGCTAAAGGAACGGGTGCAAAAGGACAACATCAAGGGTTTCGTAGTAGCTGACGATGGTGCACTAACATTCGAGGGACGTCTATGTGTACCCAAGGATGAAAGCTTGAGAAGAGAAATTTTGAATGAAGGCCACAACACCCGTTACTCTATCCATCCCGGAGGAACAAAGATGTATCAAGATTTGAAGGAGTATTTCTGATGGAGGAATATGAAAAGGTCTATTGGAGATTATATTGAGAAGTGCATGACGTGTCAACAAGTGAAGGCGGAGCATCAACGGCCCACGGGTTTGCTGAAACCCCTTGAGATCCCAGAATGGAAGTGGGAGAATATTGCTATGGATTTCGTAGTAGGATTGCCAAGAACGTTAAAAGGGAATCATGCTATTTGGGTTATTGTGGATAGACTCACAAAGTCGGCACATTTTCTGCCTGTGAGGATGACATATAATTTGGATCGGCTAGCTCAAATCTATGTGGACGAGATCGTGAGATTGCATGGAGTGCCAGTCACTATTGTGTCAGATCGAGACACAAGGTTCACGTCAAAGTTTTGGAGAAGCCTACAAGAAGCTATGGGAACAAAGTTGAGTTTTAGCACGACATATCACCCACAAACTGATGGGCAGTCGGAGAGGACGATCCAAACACTTGAAGATATGTTATGAGCTTGTGTAATGGATTTTGGAGAAAATTGGGAAAGGCACCTACGTTTGGTGGAATTTGCATACAACAACAGTTACCAAGCAAGTATTGGAATGGCTCCATATGAGGCTTTGTATGGAAGAAGGTGCCGCTCACCGTTACATTGGGATGAGATTGGTGAGAAGAGAATTTAGGGCCCGGAGATCGTGGAAAGGACAGTTGTCGTGATCAGCAAAATACGAGAGCGTATCAAAATCTCTCAAGATAGACAAAAATCGTACGCGGATTTAAAAAGAAGAGATCTACATTTTGGCGTTGATGACAAAGTATTCCTCAAAGTATCTCCTATGAGAGGAGTGGTTCGTTTTGGAAAGAAGGAAAAATTAAAACCTCGCTATATTGGGCCATTTGAGATACTCGAGAAGATCGGAGAGCTAGCTTATCGGCTTGCATTACCCCCAAGTCTATCCGCCGTACACAATATTTTCCATATTTCATCCTTAAGAAAGTACATGCACGACCCGCTCAATGTCGTGAATCATAGGGATTTGGAGCTAAGCAAGGATTTATCGTATGATGAACACCCGGTTGAAATCTTAGATCGCAAGGTCCACGTGTTGCGAAATAGAGAAATCTCTTTAATTAAGGTGGTTTGGAGTAGGCATGGGAAAGACAAGGCCACTTGGGAAAAAGAAGAGGACATAAGATCTAAATATCCACAGTTTATGCATTGAGGTAAGTAAATTTCGAGGACGAAATTTCTTTTAAGTGGGGTAGGATGTAGCACCCCAAAAGTTTATTCATGCATTCATGCATTTATATATTAATGTGTCGATCCTATAAGTCGCGCTTTTATTTTTCTGCCTATTATTATTATTATTATTATTATTATTATTATTATTATTATTGTTATTGTTATTATTATTATTATTATTATATCTCCATTTTTATTTAATTAATTTGGGGTCCTATTTATTTATTTTTCCCTTGTTGTTTACGGCCCAAATTACAACCCATTACCATATCCTTTTTTATCTTGTTTAACCAAGCCCATCTAAAAAAAAAAAAGAAAAAAGAAAAGAAAAGAGAGGTAGGAGATAGGCGCCCCTTTCTGCCACCTCTTTACCCTCTTCACTAAAACCCTAAACCTAAATTGCCTTCTTGAAGTCCCAAAAATCTCTCAATCCACAGTGCAAAATTTTGGAAAAAATAAACTGAAAATCCCACTTTTCCATGTTTAACACCCCTCATTCTAGTATAAATAGGTCAGCCCCTACTCCACAAAAATCACACCAGAAATCTAAAGCATCTCTCGAAATCATCCTGAGTTCCCTCTCTTCTCGTGGAAATCCTCCTTGAGGTATCTCAATTTTTTTCCGAACTCTGTTCTATATTTTCTTCTCATGTCTGAAAGTCTCTGTCCGGGTTTTGCTCAAAAGATATAGGCAATAGATGTATAAACTTTACACGTTTTTCCTTGATCAACATGCTTTAAATGGTTCTCGTTTTCTGTGTCGATGCAAGAGTGAAATGATTTTTTTTATTTGTAGCTTGTCTACACCCTATTTATGGCCCATCTATTTAATATATATATATATATATGTATATTTTCTTTTCTCCTTTAAACACACACTGCTACGTACTCACACACACACACACACACACATATATATATATATAGCTTAAATGCAAGTCCTGACACCTGTAGATATATGCATATATATATATATATACCCATATATATGTATATAACGCACGCACACCTATGTAAATATATATACCCATATCCATATATATTGTATATATATATAGCACACGCATATATCATATATATAATATACGCACACCTATATATATATATACACATACCCATATCTATATATATACGACACACTCACACATATGTAATATATATATATATACATATAATATATAACACACACACACTTTCCCATACATATAAATGAACGCACGCACACACATATTATACATATATATTATTATCCATGCAATATATATATATATACATATTATATATATATAATTCGTCTTACGTGATATTCTTTGTCTATATTATTAGATTAATTTAATATCTAATATTATGTTAATTATTTATTATTATTATGTTAGGCGGCGCGCGTGGATAAACTATAACTTTTCTTTTTTCCAAAGAACCGGTTAAGGTGGGGGATTCTCTCGGAGAATATACGAAACTCTTATCCTTGTTATATTCATATATGCAGTGTGCAGGTGGGCCTTCGGGCTATTGCTATGGGCCTACGGGCTATTACTATGTTTAACTTACGGGTTATATGCTATGTTGGCCTACGGGCTCTATGATATGTATGCTATGTTATGGCCTGTTTAATACTGTTATATTTGTATAACTCGGATAATTGATTTACCCCCATTGAGTTAATAGCACTCACCCAAAGCTATTTATGTTTTCAGGCTAAGGAAGCTCGGGTGGTGTGGTGGAGACGAAGTGATGGAATAAAGACTATAGTTTTAAATAAATTAAATATTTTATTTTTCCGCTGCAATAAACTCTAAATCTATGTTTGTTTCATTTGAACACACTTTTGGAAGTATTATTTAATTTTCCACATTTTTATTACTTAAATAAATGGGGAATTTTTTTTTGAGACATCACAAGGATCAATAGAATCGAAAAGCCCTAAATTTTGGATATAAACCCTAAGTTCAAAACAACAAGAAATGGAGCTTAATCATCAAGAGGGAAGTGGTATGAGATTACCTTAGATGATGGATGATGATGATAGAATTCACTCCCAAAAGTTGAAGAATTTCTTGAGAGAGCTTTGGGAGAAAATCGCCCAAGTGTGAAGAAAATTGAGGAAAATAGGTGAAGTGTTGTATTTAAAGGATGAAAATTCCGAAGCAGGGTGCGACCTAAAGGGGTCGCGCTTGGAGGTCTCGCTTGAAAAACACTATGAGGCGCGACCCAAGGTGGTCGCGTTTTGGGATCGCGTTTTAGCCAAAGAAAAATGGCTCTCTGAAGCTGTTAACACGCGACCGGAGGTGTCGCGTTTCAAGGTCACGCTGTAGACCTCTCGGAATGCGACTTGAAGGAGGTCGCGTTTTCCAGTCGCGTCTCGGCTTCACTGCGAGGCGCAACTCGGTGCACTCGCGCTTATGGGTCGCGCTTTAGACCCTGATTTGGTTTTCGAATTCAGTCCGACTCCCGGACATTTCCAACTCCGTTTAACATAACTTAGATTTTCGAAACACTTTTAATACTCTGGTCAGCGAGACCCCCGTCCGGCTCAGCGTTAGGGTGTTCGAGGTATGGCAAAACAAAAATTAAATATAATTACACTCATTCATTATCATATAACTCTACAATTTTAATATTAAAATGTTAACATGTATTATACACTCAGTATAATATCACTGTGCTATGACGTATCGGCTCGAGTGGAACAACCTGCATTGAAACTACGGCATAAAATACAAACATACCATCATAATCAATATTCAAACAATATTAATTCAACATCATTTTCCAAAAATTATAATTTATAATTTATCAAAAAAGATCGGGGTATCACAAAGTTGCAGCCCAACCACAACCAATTTGGAGAAGTCGGCCGCCACCGCTATCCACCCCAACATCATCCCTTCTTCTTTTCTTCTCTGCCACATCTAACAAAAGTAAAAAATGATAATTTTTTCCAACACTTCGATAATCTTTTATTCGATTTCGTTGGAAAATTAGTTTTCAAAAGATGACACATGCGTTTGAAACCTAATGATCGAACACATAGGAAATCTTTCGAAACTTGTTCTCAGGCAAGCTTGTTTTTCAGTTGAACACAATCGGGGGAATAATTGGAACAAGGGTATGCTTCATAATTGGAAAAATAACAGCTGTGTATTTTACACAATTTTTAGATATGAATTGATGTTATTTATTATATGGAGTTGTGTATTTTATATAGCTTTTGCGCTTATTTTGTTATCATTTGGAGTTTTTTGATGTGTTTGCTAATTTTGCAGTAATTGTTGTCATTTCATTACATATTTGAAGCAAAACCAGTGAAAATGGACAAGAGGAGTTGAATGGGTGTTTAATTAGGGTCTTTGGCTTAATTAAATGCTTAATTAAAGCCTAATGGACTAGATTAAATAATCAAAACCTGAAAAATCAGAAGTCCAGTACAAAAAGGGGTAGGTCGACCCAACCCAGTGCAAATTGTAAAGGGGTGGGTCGATCCGGTTCAAGTCACTTGGGTTGACCCTGTGTAAAAACAGGGCTCTAGGTCGATCCACACACTCGGGTCCGTGGGAATGTGATTTTTCACTCCAATTCAGGGTTTTTAACCTACATATAAAAGCTCTCATTTTGATACACGCCTCAGAGAAGGTCATACACGCCGGATATAAGTTCATAGGTGAAAATACACGAGAGAAGCAAGAGAAAAGACAGAGAGTTGTCGTCTACTCAAGAGAAGACGACGGGGTTGCTAGAGACAAAGTGCCGCTGCAGAGAAGACAAGACCACCGGATTATATATTGTTTTTCGGTTCTTTTATCTTTTCTGTCATGAACATCGATACTCTAGTTTTATTTATTTATTTAATTATGTCTAGCTAATTTCATAGCTAGGTTTTAGGGATTGGAGCTTATGGATTTTAATATATGATTTGATTACTTTTCTTCCTGCTATCTCTCGGGATTTGGTTTCTAGGATTTATTTCATATCTTATATGAATGCTTGATCACCATTTATGCATGCAAGTTGTTAATTTGAAGTATTGACTAGAGAAGAATTAATGATGGAAAGATAGAAATCTGATTATGTGTGCTTGGAATGATCGACCAAGTGAACAAGTATCACATAGGGTTGAATAGATCTTCGTGTGCTAGATTAGGAGTGATGACATGTGTGAAGAACTGACCACAGTGAAGTGCATGCTCATTATATCTATATTATGGTATATGCCTTAAACAGTAGCCTGATAACAGACTAGTGATCCCTCGCCATTAATAGATATATTAAAGACAAAAGTTGGGTTGAGAGAATTAATGAATATTGTTAAATGATATAATAAATTTAATTCTCTAAAGCCTAGGTTTTTATATATCTGTTTATTCCAGTATTTTATTTGTTGTGTCTTAGATTTTATGCTCTTTAGTTTTATTCTTTTTTACCTACCTGTTTCGAGTCTAGATATTAATTATGTGCTTGTGTATGAGAACTAGAAAATAACGGTCTTTATGGGATATGATACTCTTGCTCACCTATATATTGCAAACACACTGTGCACTTGTGATACGTTTATTTATTAATAAATACCGTGTCAAAAAAGAGCACCGTGTTTGAAAATTATTATCGAACATCCTTTACATATTTCAAAAATTACAGTTTGATTGGAATAAAATTCAAGCCAAAATTAACATTGTATGCGTTCCAAACTCCACGCCACATAGAGGAGGAGCAAGATGACACAGAGAGGAGAGGAAGAAGAAGACACACCAAATCTCTGCAAATTTCTTCTCGATTTGTTATTGTCTAATTTAATATTTTAAATGTCTAACAGCTCGGTAAATTTCGAGTATGAAGTTTGGTAGGGGCTGAACGCAGGCTGTCTCGATGGCGGGTGGGCGGTACGTGACTGCGCAAGTTCTGCTTCAAATATTTTTTCCTTCTTTTTTCTTTTTGTTCCAATTTATTTTTTTATTAAGGATTAATTTAATTTTTTAAGTGAAGGGTAAATTAATAATACTAATAGGGTGTAATGTGTATAGTAAAATATAAAATATATAAAGTGGATGAAATGCAAAAAGTAAAAATCGTGGTGCATTTAGCAACACCCAATATTTTAATTAGTTTCAACTAACTCTTCTTAATGTGTGAAAAAAGAGAAAATGTGGGGTTAATTACACTCTAGAAACCAATCTTTTGGCTCGCAATACTTTTCTCTCCACCTTTAAAAAGTTAGAGATCGATATTTAATTTTTTTAATGTTTTAATATATCTAAAATGCAATTGAGATTTCAGAATCCCAAATATGATGTGGTTTGGTAGATTTTTCTTGTGCCATAAAGAATTCAAACTCGGACGACAGATTTAGCAAGCCACATCACATTTGAGATCCTGCAATCTTACTACTACCCTTTGAAGAAAATCAACCAAGAAGCAGTGCCTTTGATCTTCCCATAAAGATCCTTCTTTCCTTTTTAATGGACTTATCACTAATCGCTCTGTTGAAATTGGCCCATTTGCCTTTTTGGGCCTAAATTTGCTTCCCCTCTCTTTTATTCTTTTTTCTGGCCCAAGCCCAAAGACCCTAAACCCTAGCCCATTACCCGGATCCCCTCTTAATTAACACTAACCCTAATTTGCTTTTCCAAAGCAATTGCGCCTCCTATATTTCTCTAGATCCTTCTCCTTCTTCACCAAGCCTCATATCTGAACCCAAACCCTAATCTTAAATCTAGCTCTCTCTCTGCAAATCTGTCTCCCTTCTCTGTCTCTCCGGCCGGTTTTCTGACTGTGGATTCCTGAAAGGCCCATGAGTTAAGAATGCTGTGTAGTTCTGATTTGAGCTAGCTTGTGAGAGCTTCGTGGACAATCATTTTACCATTCCCTTCCTGGTCTGGGTCTCTTGAGTCGCCGGAGCTACCATTGCCGCCGCCAATGGGAAAATCTGAGCCTCTAGTGCCTTAGAGCACATTTTCCCACCTCTAATTCTCTGATCTATCTCTGATTTTCTGTTTGCTTTAAGCTTCTCTACTCAGAGTGGCAGATCATTGTATTTTATCTCTATTTCCGCATGCTTTAACTTGTGCTTGTCTCTGTGTGCGCAGATCTACCTCTGCTTGACCAAGCCTGTGAAGAAACCTTGAAGATTCTCAAGATCTTCTTGCCTGAGGCTTCTCCGGTTGAAGCACTACCTGCTTTGAAGATTTAAAGGTTCTAAGCTATTTGAACAACAAGTGAGAGGGACCGCAAGAGGTAGGAAAGCAAGAAGTGAACCCCAAGCCAGGCCGATACCACAACAGTGGTATTAGAGCCACGGTGACCTGGCCAGGGGCACTCTCCTGCCTCCATGTCTCTCACCCCACCACCGGTAAGGGTCGCGCTTTTTTCCTCGTCCCCGTCGGGCTCCGAAAAGGTAAGACCGGCTTCTCCCCTTCCTGGGAGAGTCGGCTCTAGTATATCTCTCAAACTCTAATCTTTGTGTGGTATCTTGCGATCCTACTTCTATTCTTTACTTCCGCTTTACTTCTGTCTGGGATCATCTTGGCATTCAAATCCATTTCTCTTTTCTTACTTATGGTCCGGATCGTCTGGACTCCCCTGTGGATTTCCTCGTACGAGTTGCCCGGATAGCAGAATTGATTAAGGTGCTCCAGAAGGGGTTTTGAGGAGTTATCTGTCTGTTTTTGTGATCTCTGTGAAATTTTGTGTGTTTAGCTATCTATCTGCCTATTTTTGTGGATTTTTGCCTTCCTGATTCCTGGTTTTTGTTGGAATCTGTGTGGAACTCTAAGAAGTTAGAGTTTACTGTGACTGACTCTTTTTAAAGTCAGTAGCTCAACTGAAATCAAGTTTTGGGGTTGTCCTGAGTGATCCCCTGCTCCACAGATAAATCTGTGTTGAGAACTGGGCTAGCCTCGGCACTATATCCCCCGGGTGCACTTGTTTCAGTGCCTGTGGAGGTCTCCTCCTGTGTTTGAGTGGTATTTTTGCTGTTTAAGTATTGTTGTTGTGTTGTTTGAGGTGGATTTTGTGGTTTTACTACCTTTGTGCCTGGTGTAATCATGAATACTTTGAATGTTGTTCATTTTAATGGAAAGATGATTTTGGTGACTGGCAAACTAGAATTGAATGTATTTTAACTAAAGAAAAAATCCAAGATGCCATTTTTGAAAGGATTGATGAATCTGAAATAGATAAAAGCTTACTGGAAATGAATGCTAGTGCTAGGGCCACTATCTTGTTAAATTTGAGTAGTGTTGTGGTCAGAAAAGTGTCACATCACCGTTGTGCTAAAGATTTGTGGGACAACTTGACTTCTCTATATATTGCAACATCTGAAGAGTCTGTCTATTCTCTTCAAAATCAAATCATGACTTTTCAAATGGATTCTGCTAAAGATGTTGACTCTAATATAGAAGATTTTAATAAGCTTCTTAAGGATCTAAAACTTGCTGGTGATCATACACTTGAAAAATATGCTCCCCAAATTCTGTTTGGTGCCATCCCTGAGTCCTTTTCTGAAGTAAAATCTGCCTTGAAATATGGAGGTTCAAAAGTAACTTGTGAAATGATTGTGTCTGGGCTAAAAGCAAAAGAAAATGAGATTAAAAAGATGAATTCTAAGCCTCTACAGAATGAAATCCTATATGTCAACAGGAACACTAATAGAAGACCCTTTATTGGGTACTATCCTGAAAATCCTAGTGTCCTAGCTGCTGAAAGACATAGGAGGGAAATGGACTTAGAAAAAGCCCAAAATTTTGCACATAATCATCCCCCACATGCTGCTAGAAACCAAAACCTTGCTCATAATTTTACCCAAAGGTCATCTCATCATGCTTCCAAAAACCAAAGCTTTGCCCAAAACTTTGCCCAGCATCATCAAAACCAAAATTCTGATCTGAAACCTAGGAAAACTTGTTGGAACTGTGGGAAACCTGGCCACTTTTCTAACAGGTGCAAGCAACCTAAAAGGAACAAAGGGTTTGTTAATAATCATGCTAATAATGTGATGCATTATGATCAACAAACTAATAATGTTTATAAAGATGAAGATTATGAGTATCATGGTGATGGTGGTGTCTATATGGTTCACAGTGCATGTGATTTTCAATTCATAAACTTCACTAATGTTGTTTCCAAAAATGTGCATGAAACTGAATGGTTAATAGATTCTGGTTGCACATTTCATGTCACACCATACAAACACATGTTTCACAACTTGCATTTTCT
This sequence comes from Perilla frutescens, assembly GCA_026008535.1. Lineage (NCBI taxonomy): Eukaryota > Viridiplantae > Streptophyta > Magnoliopsida > Lamiales > Lamiaceae > Perilla > Perilla frutescens. Next base: position 53,037,254 of record BRKX01000004.1, read on the forward strand.
AAAATCTGGGCATGTTGCACTGGCTGATGGCCAACATTGTGATATTTTTGGCAAAGGAGATGTTTGTTTAAAATTTGAAAATGGAAGTATACTCACTTTGAATGATGTGAGATATGTGCCCAAACTGAAGTTCAACCTGCTTTCTGTATCAAAATTGGTTGATCAAATGCTTTATGGATCTATAACAACATGAGTTTCAAATTTGAAAGAGATTCTATGCTCATGAAAAATAAATCTGAAGTTTTTGAAAAATTCTCAAAATGGTCAGTTGAAATTCAAAACCAGACAAAGAAAAACATTAAATGTTTAAGGATTGACAATGGTTTGGAATTCTGCAACCTTGCTATGGACAATTTGTGCTCTGAAATGGGCATTAAAGACACAAATCTGTGCCTTATAACCCCCAACAAAATGGGGTTGCAGAAAGAATGAATAGGACCCTCCTTGAGAGGGTCAGAAGTTTGTTAGCTGGTTCAGGTCTTGATAAACAATTTTAGGGAGGAAGCTTTGATGATTGCATGCTACTTGATTAATAGATCTCCCTCTGTTCCCTTAGTGGAAAACTCCTTGAATCTGTCTTCTGGAACAAACCTATTTGTCTGTCTAATTTAAGAATTTTTGGATGCAGTGCTTATGTTCATCAAAAATTAAGCAAAATTGAACCTAGGGCTAGGAAATGCATCTTTCTAGGGTATCCTGAAGGGATAAAAGGCTGTAGACTGTGGGATAAAACTGTGCTTGGCTTTAAAACCTGCATAAGTAGAGATGTCACTTTTAATGAGATTGATTTCCCTTGTCTGAATTTGATGTGCCAAATCATGAAGAAAACTTAAATGATCCTATAATTGATAACATTGATGCTAATGACTCTGCTTCTAATCATGAATCTGGAAATAAAGTGTCTAACAACATGAATGTGTCTGAATCTGATACTAACTCTGAATCTGAACCTGAAAACAATTCTGAGCATGAGACTGAACATGCAAACTTAGAAAATTATCAGCTTACTAGGAATAGAACTAGGAGGAATGTCAGAGTGCCTACCAAGTATGATGATTACAATTTGTCTTTATATGCCTTTAATGTGTTTAGTAATGTGGATAAATTTCAACCTAAGACATATAAAGAAGTTGTTGCATCTTATGAATCTGACAAATGGATTGAAGCAATGACCTGTGAAATAAAATCATTGCATGATAACAATACCTGGGTTCTTGTTGAAAAACCAGAAAACTGATCTATTGTTGAATGTAAATGGTTGTATAAGATAAAACAAGAAATCAATAATGTCATATATAAGGCAAGATTAGTTGCTAAGGGATTCACTCAAAAGGAAGGCATTGACTACAATGAGATATTTGCTCCTGTAGTAAAATTCACCACTGTAAGAATCATGCTTGTTTTAACTACTCATTTTGATTGGAAACTCAAGCAGATGGATGTTACTACTGTATTTTTGCATAGAGAACTTGAAAATAACATTTACATGCATCAACCTGAAGGATTTATTGATAAATTTCATCCCAAACATGAATGCTTACTGAAAAAATCCCTCTATGGTATGAAACAATCTCCTAGGCAGTGGAACATCAAGTTTGATAACCGCATGAAGAGTATGAATTTTACTATGAGCAAGTTTGATCATTGTCTGTATTTTATGCAATCTAAAGTGCCTATGTTTCTTCTTCTTTATATGGATGACATGCTGTTGATTAGTCCTTGCTTGAAGATTGTAAAGTATGTCCAGTCCTGCCTATGTGCTAACTTTGATATGAAAGACCTTGGAGATGCAAGGAAAATACTTGGTATGAACATTGATAGAGATAGGGACAAACATACTCTTGTTTTGCATCAATCTGCATATATTGAGCAAGTTTTGAAAAAATTCAATATGAAAAATAGTAAACTTGTCTCTATACCCCTTGCATCCCATTTTTTGCTAAGTAAGGAACAATGTCCCAAAAATGAGTCTGAAATTAATGAAATGATTGATGTCCCTTATGCAAATGTAATAGGATCTGTCATGTATCTAATGATAGTACAAGACCAGATATAGCCTATGTTGTGTCATGCCTAACTAGATATATGGCAAATCCTGGTTTGCCTCATTTGGAGGCTTTGAAATGGCTACTTAGATACTTGAAATCCACTGTGTCAAATGGTTTGATTTTCTCTAAATCCACTGATGGAGTGAAATGAGTAGGTTTTGTTGATTCTAATTATGCAAATGATAAAGATCAAAGAAAATCAACAACATCTTATGTGTTTACACTTTGTGGTTCTTGCATAAGTTGGAAGTTACAATTGCAGAGCATTGTTGCTCTATCCTCTACAGAGTCTGAATACATAGCTGCCACAGAAGCTGTGAAAGAAGCCATCTGGCTTAATGGTGTTTTATCTGAAATAAAATACATCGATGACAAACCTATGTTATATTCTGATAGTCAATCTGCAATTCAATTATGCAAAAACCCAGTATTTCATGATAGGACAAAACACATTGATGTTAGATTTCACCTCATCAGAGATATAGTAGAAAAGGGAGATGTGCTACTTGATAAGATCCCCTCTGAGTTCAACCCTGCAGACATGGGCACCAAGTGCCTCCCAGTTGCAAAGCTGATTGCCTACAAGAAATCTTTGAACATGGATTTAGGTTGAACAAAGGAGAGGTGATGAGTACTCTTGGCCTTGTGCCTAGATACTCAACTTGCCTCCGAGGGCAATGTGATCCACTGGTTATCTTTCTCTTTCTCGTACTAATGCTAGGTGTAACTTGCTCAAGGAAGGTCAATGTTTTCTGACTGGAGACTTGTTACAATAAATTGGGTTGGTCTCTAGTGTTGAGACTGGAGTAAATGCGCATAGCACTTATTCCTCCTTCTCTAGTTCTGTCTCTGTGATGAACTTAGAGAAAAAATTGGCTATGATGAAAATTCCAAGGCTGGCAGGTACTTCCATGGTGACTGAAAAGATCAATTGGGCCAAAGGTGGAAATGTTGAAATTGGCCCATTTGCCTTTTCTAGCCCAAATTTGCTTCCCCTCTCTTTTATTCTTTTTTCTGGCCCAAGTCCAAAGACCTTAAACCCTAGCCCATTACCCGGATCTCCCTCTTAATTAACACTAACCCTAATTTGCTTTTCCAAAGCAACTACGCCTCCTATATCTCTCTCGATCCTTCTCCTTCTTCACCAAGCCTTACATCTGAACCCAAATCCTAATCCTAACTCTAGCTCTCTCTCTCTCTCTCTACAAATCTGCCTCCCTTCTCTGTTTCTCCGGTCGGTTTCCTGACTGTGGATTCCTGAAAGGCCCATGAGTTGAGAAGGCTGTGTAGTTCTGATTTGAGCTAGCTTGTGAGAGCTTCGTGGGCAATCATTTCACCATCCCCTTCCTGGTCTGGGTCTCTTGAGTCGCCGGAGCCACCATTGCCGCCGCCAGTGGGAAAATCTGAGCCTCTAGTGCCTTAGAGCACATATTTCCACCTCTAATTCTCTGATCTATCTCTGATCTTCTGTTTGCTTTAAGCTTCTCTACTCAGAGTGGCAGATCATTGTATTTTATCTCTATTTCCACCTTTTTTAACTTGTGCTTGTCTCTGTGTGTGCGCAGATCTACCTCTGTTTGACCAAGCCTGTGAAGAAACCTTGAAGATTCTCAAGATCTTCTTGTCTGAGGCTTCTCCGGTTGAAGCACTACCTGATTTGAAGATTTAGAAGTTCTCAAGCTATTTGAACAGCAAGTGAGAGAGACCGCAAGGGGTAGGAAAGCAAGAAGTGAACCCCAAGCCAGGCCGATACCACAACACGCTCAAAAGAAAATAAAATTAAAGAAATCCATTTTTTCTCATGACATATATAAAAATGTAAATTAATTAAAAGACTTTAATTTTGATTATTTTATTCAGATGACGAAAATCAAAATTTAAAAAAAATTAAATTAAAGTTTCTTGTATCTATCAAATAAACTGAACATTTGCCTTTGATATATTAAAATATTCGAAGATGGGGTTTCGATCTTTAATTTTTAAAAAATTAGGACAGATGTGTTACCCAATTTAAATATTGAGTATAAAATATAATTAACCCAATTTTTTTAAAAAATTATCAACCCGATTTTTTAATGGATGGAGTATTAGAAAAAGTATAGCAACAACTTTTCTGCAATACCCTTTTTGAATGGACGCCGAGTATAGTATAAAGATATTATAACATAAATTTTTGTATTTAATTTAGTAAAACATAAAATGTGTACAAATAAAGAGACAGACTTGGGTGGAGAAAATTGCAAATTTGGTCCCACAGAGCATGCTCTGTTTGGTTTTGATAAACAAACTAATTTGGTCACACTGGACCACCATATGCAGAAATGGTCCTAACGTTATGTTTTCTGTTAAATTGGTCCCATAAGAAACATTATTTCTTAAAGCAAATTTTGAGGAAAAATTCAACCTTTGGAGGGAAAAATACTTATCATTATCAACACATACTACAATTAATATTTGAAGAGCCAAACAAAGAGCCATATATTACACACTTATGATGATGTCCACCTAGAACATAAGCTAATAAAGAAGATTTTCCTGATCCAACAGTTACAACAACGACCGCAAGCTCTCCTTTCTTAACCTCAAAACTCAAATCTTCAAGCAAACACGCCTTCTCTCACCTCAACTACAATCTCACCACGACACCCTTCATCCATCTCGACAGAATCCTCCAATTCAAGGCGAGTCAAGTAGCCATCCAACCTCCCAAAAGGTATGATTGCTTGAGAAACTGAAATGAGTGTTTGAGGAGAGTTCTAAATAGGTTCCTACAAGATCTTGAAAATTAAAGTCGCGGTGAAAACTGTGGCAGCATCAAGAGAAACATGAAGTATAGTTGCAGCTCCTAATGTGAGTGCAGTTATAGACTTGTAGCAAGTAACACACTCCACAGCAAGATTATGTTTCCAAAAATAGTATACATGAATTTAATCAGCCAGCTATACTCTTTTTCTCTAACAGATTGGATTTTCTTGCAAAAGTGCTCTTTCCGAGCTTGAAACTTGATCACACACATGTTGTTGAGCAGCTCAGTCATGGCCTTCATCCTTACATCACGATTAATCATCAAATTAAACTTAAACGAGTTGTTCTTGCGTATGATTGTTATATGAACATAATTGACACAACTGCAACCAAAGACGCCACCACAAACACTCCTAAGTAGGCATACAACAACAGCAAAGCAACTCCAATTTGAAACGGCATCAGCCACAACGTGTGTAGTTGATATACTAAATTATAGAGTTGTTGGGAATCAAACGATCAGTAAAACATTTAGCAGAAGCAGGTGCACCAGCTGAGAGAGTTTCAGCCACTCATTCAAGCATTTCATCGAACACTTTCTCACATTTTCCCAATCAATATTCTCCAACCATATTTTGATCATTACATTAAACGAAATCCGATTCAACCTATAGAGACTATATTATAAAACATGAAGAAGAAAAATGAAAAAGAAATGTTTCACTAAAAATATATCAGGAGGCTCGTCATTTCCTTTCCTTGTCATAACCTTGACCACAAACCTAGTAATCTCAGCCGTCAATTTATTCCCCTCCACCACCAGTGTCTTTCTCAGCTTGCCATAAAACATGAGCAATACTAGCATCATTATCCACGTCACCATGGTGGCTGGAACCACTAGCGCTAACACCGCCGCCATCGAGAGCAGCACACAGAGGCGTACAATGCTGACCACCCTGACGAGGACGCTGCCGAATAGAATTCATTCCAGGAGATCACAGATTTTTACGGAGATTCCACAAGATGAATAGCAGAAATGTGTAGACCGATACGTAGATGAAGACCCAAGCTCTCTTTTCTCATGAGCGGGAGCAGCATGACCGCTGAATTGTGGTCCTGCTTGATCAATGGAGGCGGAGGCAGCGCTGAGGGTTCTTCCGTCATGAAGCGGAATAAATTTGGGGATTTGGGGATTTTTTTCCTCAATTAGGTCGAGTGATGTGGTGAAATTGGGAATAAATTTGGGAAATATAGTCTTAATTTAGGGATTTTTTTCAATTAGGGTTACTAAAAGTCATGTGAGTCTCACGCGTTAATATTTCGTCAACTGTTAACTAGCCCGTCAAAAAGCTTGAGACTATATTTGCATATAGTCTTTTGGGGTCATTTTGGCTTCAAAAATAGAAAAATGACCACAATTGCATTGTTTGGGACCAAAATCAAACGAGGGCATGCTCTGTGGGACCAAATTTACAATTTTCTCCACTTGTGTGAGACCGTCTAACTAATCTCTTGCGTTAGATGGATCTCTATTTAACCCATGAGGTGGTCCCCTCCCCTTTTTTATTTTTTTTTATTTTTCTTTTTAGTGGTCCCCTTCCCCTCTCTTCATCCCTCTTTTCCTTTTTTTCACTTTTTAATTTTTTTATTTTTTATAAATATATATTTAGTTTGAATTAATTTAAAAGTCCACATTATGATTTATGTAGAAAATAATTCATTTTTTTTCTTAGCCTGTGAAAACACTTCATAATTGATGATACTTCAATTCATATTAAGTGATACTTCGACACATAATTAGTGATACTCTACTCCATACATAGTGATATATGATGTCTGGAGAATCAACAAACATTCCAAAAAAAAGAATATAAATGAATCAACTAAATTAAAACCTCACATTATAATATTTTTGAATTAATTCAAAAGTCCACATTATGATTTATATAGAAAATAATTCTTTTTTTTAATTAATTTAAAAGTCCACATTATGATTTATGTAAAAAATAATTCATTTTTTTTAGCATGTGAAAACACTTCATAGTTGATGATACTTCAATTCATATTAAGTGATACTTTGAGATATAACTAGTGATATTTTACTTCATACACAGTGATACATGATGTCTGTAGAATCAACAAACATTTCAAAAAAAAAGAAGATAAATGAATCAACTAAATTAAAATCTCACATTATGATTTATACAGAAAATAATTCATTTATTTTCTTCTTAGTATATGAAAATACTTTATCGTTGATGATACTTCAATTCATATTAAGTGATATTTCGACATATAATTAGTGATATTTTACTTCATACACAATGATACTTTACTTTATATACAGTGATACATGCATGGGCTGACTATTTTTGTGGGTTTGGATGTGTTTTTTTGGCGGATTTGGGTGCTATTTGACCCTTCTAACGCAAGAGACCCCTTAGACGGTCTCATACGGGTTTTTATCACAAATAAAATATTTTCGGATCAAAATGTATTTACATAGATTCAATCTCTATTTTTCTTCTGATTCTTCTTTTCAAAACTTGATCTTCAAACGGTTTTTGAAATTTTTAGAGTAAATTTACCTCTTTGATCTTCTCGGACTTGTTTGAACTTTAATAATTTTAACCGGGGACCGACGACCTTGATTCCAGATTGAATAATATTGAATTTGAGGTATTGAAGCTTTATAACGCCATTTGGAAGGTTGAAAACCTTGATTCCAAATCGGACGCTTGATTTGAGATAGCTCCGGCGACCTTGATACCGGATTGAATATTGAATTTGAGGTATTGAAACTTTATAATGCCATCTGGAAGGTTGAAAACCTTGATCTAGATTGGACATTTTTCTAGATTGGACGCTTGATTTGAGATGGTTCCGGCGGACGCTTGATTTGAGATAGCTCCGGAGACCTTGATACTGGATTAAATATTGAATTTGAGGTACTGAAACTTTATAATGCCATCTGGAAGGTTGAAAACCTTGATCTAGATTGGACGCTTGATTTGATATGGTTCCTGCGAAAAAATGGCTTGAATCTCGCTGAAACGCCTTGCATGTTGGAGAGAACTTCGTAGATAATTTTTCTCCAACTTCTTAAGTTCTTCAATTCTGACTTCCAGTATGATTTTCAACAGTTAGGATGCCCTATTTATAGTTGTAGGGATGAGTATCTAGGAGTAATGTGGTACGATCTCATTAGCTATTGAAAATTGATATATATATTTTAAAATATATTTACTTGTAGCCAAAGAAACTTGATGTTTATAGTAGAATAATATTTTTTAATTTTTAAATATTTTATCTAATTTTGAATTTCATATAATTCTAAAACTAAATAAATATACAAAAACTAATAAAAATATTATATATAATATTAAAATTTTCGCCACTAATATTTTTTTATAAATGGAGATAAAATTGATGTCAACTATAAAAGTAAAAGCTTAATGAGGGAGACCCGAGTAATTAAGTACTTAACAACTTTATTAAACATATCAACTTCCCTGCCGCCATCATTTTTAACGTTGACTGGCGGCTTTTAGGTGTTTCAAGTTTTACTCACTCTTCCCTTTCCACACACTAATATAATCTGTTTTTTTTTTTTTTTTTTTTTTTTTTTTTTTTTTTTTCTTTTACTCACACGTCCGACCTGTGGTATTGAGGAGATTCAAACCCGTGACCTTTGGTCTTCAAGCAATCTCACTCCACCACTAGGCCATCCCCACCAGGACATAATCTGTTTCAATTTTATATTTTATATTTTGTGTCACTTAGAAATCTGGTGTACTGGCATACTGTATATTTATGTGTTTCACGGTAATTAATATTTTAACATTTTAATTTTGTCTTAAATTATTTAATATTTGGAATTCTTTACTTTTTCTCTCAATTTTACTCCTATCAAAATCCTATAAAATCTCTTACGTTAACTTACTTTTGATAGAGGTGGAGAAAGAGAAGAGAGTACATTTGTCTCTGTTTTTATTTTTTTTTTAAAAAAAAAACCTTCAATATCAATTATTGTAAAACGGGAAGAGTATAATCACAGGCCAAATACACATGTCCTGAACTTTTATCTGTTTTGCGAAAATGTGTTGAACTTCAAAGCCCAAACTTCCCACATTTTTACAAAAATATCCTCAAATTCAATTTTCGATGTCGGATTGCTTTACAAATCATGTGAAAAGTCATATTTTTTCATGTTTAGATTAAATAAGATTTTCCACATCATATCATGCCACACTCGGACGTGCCATATCGACAATCTGGCACCAAAAATTGGATCATAGGCCATTTTTGTAAAAATGCGAATAGTTTGGTTTTTTTTTATCATTTTTTGAAGTTTAAGGAATTTTTGCGAAACATAAGGAAGTTCACGACACAAGTATATATTTGGTCTACAATCATGTACTATATGCTTGTTTTCTTATTAATCTATTTTAGATTTTTCACCAAACTCATAAGATCTACCCTCTTGTTTTATTATCTAGGACATAACTTCTGTAATTGTCTAGATTGAAATATACACAATTTTGATCGATCTCGACAGAAATTTGGATTTCCAGAAACAATGGCAATAAATTTTATCGCTGTGATTATTGTTGTTCAGTTCATGATGATCTCAGCTCAGAATCCAAGCAGAGGAAATAATGCAACTGATCTAACGGCTCTGCTGGATTTGAAGAATCATATAACCGAAGATCCACTGGGAATCATGGCTTCATGGAATGATTCTTCATCTCATTTCTGCAACTGGACAGGGATCACATGCGATCCTTCTAGAACAAGAGTTCGAATTCTAGACCTGAAAGCCATGAAACTGGTCGGCTCTTTACCGCCTTCCATAGGAAACCTCAGTTTCCTCGAAGGCATAAACCTCATAAACAACAGCTTCCGAGGCCAACTCCCTCAAGAAATAGGGCTTCTATCAAACCTCAAACATCTCAATCTGACAAACAATATGTTGTCTGGTTCCATTCCTTCTAATCTCAGTAACTGCACCCAACTAACTTTCCTTTTCTTGGATAAAAATCAGCTGTCGGGACAGCTCCCGAGTCAGCTCGGCTCACTCTCAAAGTTGGAGATGCTCAATTTAGCATCCAACAATCTAACCGGTACCTTTCCCGTGTGGTTTGCAAACTTCTCGTCTCGATTCCGCAGCTTTTCGCTGGCTGCCAACACCTTCCATGGCAGCATTCCTCCAGAAATCGGCCGCCTCTCAAGCATCAGATCCTTTGGAATTAGCGAAAACCAGTTCTCCGGTGAGTTGCCGTCTTCCATTTATAATCTATCATCCATGACTCAGTTTTCTGTAACGGACAACCGATTGCATGGAAAAATCCCACCTGATGTAGGCTTCAAATATCCAAACCTTGTGTTTTTTTCTTGGGGAATGAATAATTTCACGGGGGAGATTCCTGTTTCATTAGCAAATGCTTCGAGGCTCGGATTGATCGATTTCGGGGTGAACAGGCTAACAGGAACAGCCCCTTCAGTTCTTGGCAGCCTCCCATTTCTCTACTGGATTAACTTTGACTACAACTTTCTTGGAAAGCATCAAACTGGCGACATGAACTTCCTTTCTTCCTTGACAAACTGCACTAATCTTCAACTTTTGTCTGTGATTTCGAATTCCTTTGGCGGAGAACTGCCTAGTACAGTCGCCAACCTTTCGACAAAACTAAGGATTCTGAGACTCGGTAAAAATGAGATTCGTGGAAATCTCCCCGTGGGAATGGGGAAGTTGGAGAGTTTAAAGCTTCTACACCTCGGCGAGAGCTACTTCACCGGAGGGATACCTGGTGATGACATTGGGAAGCTTACGAGGCTCAACGGATTGTATTTGGCCGGCAATGAACTCACCGGAATGATTCCGTATTCGCTTGGTAATTTGACTTCATTAGTTTATCTCTATCTCAACCGCAACAGACTACAGGGGAACATACCCCCACACCTCGGAAACTGCACTAGTTTACTTCACCTCAACATTTCCAGCAATAATCTCACAGGGACTATACCCAAACAACTCATGAATCTCTCCTCTCTTTCAACTGTTTTGAGCCTCGCGCAGAATTCCTTGTCTGGTCCGTTGCCAGTTGAAGTTAGCAGATTGGCAAATCTGAAGGAGTTGGATGTTTCTGGAAACAAATTATCTGGTGCAATTCCAAGCACCCTTGCTAGTTGCCTCAGTTTGGAGATCTTGCTCATGGGAGGGAATCAATTTACAGGAACAATCCCGGAGTCTTTGGAAGCACTGAGAGGGTTGGAAGAGATTGATTTCTCACACAATAACTTATCAGGGAAAGTACCTGACTTTCTTCGGAAGCTTCCAATTCTGAGAAAACTTGATCTTTCATACAATAATCTCGAGGGGGAGGTGCCGAATCAGGGTGTTTACTCAAACTCCACTGCGGTTTCTCTCCTTGGAAATAAACAGCTTTGTGGAGGAGCTCCAAGCTTTCATCTCCCAGCTTGCTCAATACCTACAAGAAAGTCGAAGAAGAACCTTAAACTGATCAGATGGCTTATTCCTCTCACTGTTTCTGTTGCAGTTTCCATTGTCCTAATATGCTTTTTAAGCCTTTGCTACATATTGAGGAAGCCAAAAAAGCAGCAGATTTCTGCATTTTCACCAAATGATTCACATTTGGTAATCTCATACCGTGAACTGCACAGAGCAACAAATGGCTTCTCTACAGACAATTTGATTGGATCGGGTAGCTTTGGTTCGGTATACAAAGGAACTCTTGAAGAGAATGCAGCAGGTTCATCATCATCAGTGGCAGTAAAAGTATTGAAACTGGAACAGAAAGGAGCAATCAAGAGTTTCTTGGCTGAATGTGAGATTTTGAGAAGTATAAGGCACAGAAACCTTCTCAAGATCATCACTGTCTGTTCGGGTTTTGATCCTCAAGGCCAAGAGTTCAAGAGTCTAGTCACCGAATTCATGGCCAACGGGAGCCTAGACAGATGGCTGCATCATCCAAATAGGAGTTTCAACATCATGGAAAGGCTGAACATAGCCATTGATATTGCTTCTGCAGTGGATTATCTGCACAACCATAGCCACACACCCATAATTCATTGTGATTTGAAGCCGAGCAACATACTCCTGGATGAAGATCTGATGGCTCATGTTGGTGATTTCGGATTAGCAAAGTTCCTCCTGAATGCAGCAAGCAGGCCATTGCAGAATCATTCCATATCAATTGAGCTAAGAGGCTCTATTGGCTACATCCCTCCAGGTATATTTATATATCTCAACAAACTTCAAATTGCTCTAATCAAACTATATATAATTATACATAATTAAGAATGTATAGTTTCTAATAACTGGCCAAGCATTGCAGAGTACGGCACAAGCACTCAAATATCGACTCTTGGAGATGTGTATAGCTACGGAATCCTCATGTTGGAATTGTTTACCGGAAAAAGACCAACAGACAACATGTTCAACAATGGCCTGAGCATTCATAAATACGTAGCCATGGCCTTGCCTGAACACGTCATGGAGATGTTACACTTGGCAGAGGAAGACGAGAGAGAAATACATGAAGGAAGAGAAATAACAGAAGCCCAGCAGTTAGATAGTAGAGAGATACAGTGTTTGGTTTCAGTCCTCAAAATTGGTGTTTCATGTTCCATGCCATCAGCTGAAGATCGGATGCCAATCAGCACTGTTCTGAATCAGTTGCATGCAATTAGAGATCGAATTCGTAGAGCCAATTAAGCTTAGCTATACGTTGCAAAATGACGTAAGAATTTGAGTATAACTATGTCTGGGCAAGTTACCTACGATTGAATATTGAATTGTTATATATAATTGAAGAAGATAAAAGTGATTTTTGAAATGTTCGTATATAATTTCTCCATTAACAGCAAAAATCTCATCTGAAAATTGCTCTTTTTCTAGAAAAGGAATCTATACTTCCATATCTCAATTGCCGACCGAATCTGCTCTTATGTAAAAGGAATATTTATGCACTAATAAATTGCCCAACAGAACTTGTTGCTACCTGCCCAAATTGTTGTTTCTTTTTATCTTTTTTTTTAGTTGGAAGAAGCGGTGATCAATAAGTCTCAAACACAAGACGTCTCACTTTTACACAAGAATCTCCACCACTAGAATGTGTCACAAAAGGAAAACATAACATAATGTGATACAAAGCCAATTAGATAACATCTGATAAAAAGACAAATGATTCACCACTTGTAAGAAATTTCACTTTTCCTCCATGTATAGCTCATAAAAATGCAAGAACATAGTTTTGTCTATACTTTCGGTAGTACAAATCGTACAAGTTGACTTGTTAAGGTAAAATAAGCATCTCAATATAAAAATACAAAATATCTACAGAATACATTTGTCGACCTTGTTAGAAAAAATAATCATCGGTGCAAAATGATATACTCAAATTACACGAGAATCCTGCTAAGCAAAATTGGTTGAGAACTTCATTACTACTCATCTTATGTAAAACTTTGGCCTGTTCCTTGGATGCCAACGTCGTTTAATCTCGGCAGAAATTCTTTCTTTTCTGCAGTTCCTTGGATCAATTCTATAGCCTAAACATAAAGGGGTGTGAAAATCTTGCATCCTGGTTATAACACCTAACTGAGTGTGCCTCAGAAACTTACAAAGGGGTGTGTCATAAATATAGCAAGGGAAAAATTTCACTGCTACTGAACTCTTGAATATTAACCTCTAAGACAGTCTGACAACCTATTCTCATTATTTCATTGACTAGAGTAAATCTTTTATTTCAAAAGGCAACACTCCAATTGTGTTTTACCCGTGATCATTTAGAGAGACGAAAATACAGATTTTTACCTTGGGAAAGTTGTAAACCTTTTTGTGCTTTGAGGGTTTGCTCACTTAAGGAATTCAATGCTCATATCCCAGCTTAGCCTCCTGCCAGGAAACATTGAAGAAAGACCAAGAAACACATTTCAGTCCACATGAAATGAAAACATGGAAGGACCTGTAAAATAACAGCTAGGAATTGTATAGAGATTTAACAAACGTGAAGAACTTGACAGTGAATAATAAACAAACACTGCTACATGATTAGTCAGGCGTGATTAATTACTGCATTTTGGGCAGGAAACTTTAACAAGACAAACAAAAATAACAGCAAACTATTGCAAAAAATTTGATAGAAACCAAACAGGTATCTTCTTGAGATTGCTAGTGAACAATTAAAATTACGTTGAACACACACAAGTCTTGAACAGCAGTTAGGAACTAGGGGATTATCCATCAAACTTCTTACCTCCAAGACAAACATTCTGAAGCATTGAGAAGGGCCAGCTGAGAAATGAAGCAACCCAATCTACTTTTCCTTGTTTTCTGCTCCCAAGCCTGGTGGTATAAATTCAAAGAATCCCAGATGTTTTCAGCAAAAAAATCAGATCAACCATGGGAAGTATTGTCAAAATTTCCCACTTCCGAATTATTTTGTTTGGGAAACCCATTACGAACTGGGAGTTCTTCAGGTCCAGGCTTGGCGATGTCCCAAAGAAACCCATTTTCCTTCTCTAAAATGAGCCTATCAAAATCATTATCCACAGCAGTAGAATGTGGTGCAATATAAGATATATAGTTCTCTGCAACAACCAAAATGGAAGTTAATACAAATATGTGGTGACTGTGCCGGATAATCAGTAAAATAAATGACTGAATCAGCCCCATTTACTGTAATAATAGCATACATCAAGACTAAAAAATGAGAAAAAGATGATGAAACGCTGCAATCACGTAAAATTAGATGTCAGCTTATCTAGGTGCAATTGCTGTCCTAATTACATGATACAGAGGAGAGTTGCATATGAGTGGCCTTACCAGCTAAGCTATGAAGAGCATTATCCGCAGCCTGTTGCTGGGCATCTTTCCTTGTCTTTCCCATTCCAACACCAATTTTCTCACCCGTAAAGTATACCTGCACATTGAATCAGGTCAATGAACCTCACAAAGTCCAAGTAACTCAAAAACATTAAAATGGCTCCACAAATAAATTTATACAAGAGTAATTTTTTCAGTGTCATCAACTAAGAAGCCCAATTCTTAAACTCATCTGAACCGTTTATAACTTGTAATGTCCCCATACAGAAAAACTGCAGCGGATCCATCATGATTAGATTTCTTGGAACAAGTCATGTTATTCAAACATCACATAACTTCTCACTGCCATGATTCTCCTTTAAAACAACCTCTGACGTGGGAATATGAAAGGGACTATACATGCAAAGTTTCAGAAGAACTGCCAACAAGAGTATATCCTTGTAATAAAATGTCATCATTGATTGACCAAGAAACAATAAATTCATTATTGTTCGCTTTACTAAAAACAGTTCAGTTGAACACACAATACATGAATTCAAAGGACCATAATTACATCAGGGTGTATCCCTAAAAAAGAAGAGGGAAAGTTAAGAAAGTTTCAACAGCAAGTTGAACACATTCAAATAAGACCTGCACATGAGTAGAATGTTTGTGTTACTGACCTCTACTGAGAACTGCAAATCATCACCGGTACTTACAACAGGCCTAAATTCAACCTGAGCAGAAGGAATGCATGTATGAAGATACCAAAAAGAGATGGGGTAGGAGGAAAAGGGATAATCTAAAATATTATTTCCAAAACATTAGGGTTTACCTTTGATCTGCATCTCTTTCCAATCTCTTGGAGCACGCTAATAGACAAAGTTGGCAACAGATTCATTTTATCACCTTCGCTCTTAAGCTCTTTACTAGTGGCTGAAGCCTGATTGTTTGACACACCAAAATCTACCAAGAAAGAAAAACAAAAAACAAACATGATAGAGAGTGGTTTATTCAAGTAACAACTCACATATGAACAACAATTAGAAAGGGGGCAAAAGAAATAATGAAAAAAATAGATGTCCAAACAAACTATTTCCTTTATCCAGCTATTACAGGTGGCAGGTTAAAAGGGGAAATTATGAATATATTCCCAAATAACAAAGTCTATTACAATTTTAAGAATTTATCAAGTCAGCTTCTAAACATTTTAAAATAGCTTATAAGATGTTTGAGAGCTAGTAACCCACCAAATCTTTCTGGTGGTCACCAGAAAAATTCTGGTTTATATAAAATCTCCATGATAAAGAACCACTAATTTTGAAGCTCAATTTAAACAATAACTAGGAATATGCAAACAGATATGATTTAAGTACCTGAAAATTGATTTGGTAACAAAGGGCTCTGTTTCTGGATGTCACAAACTGAGTTAGCCTGTATAATATAAAAAATTGCCCATGTGAAAATTGTTAAAAGAAGGAAATTATAATGGTATGATAAACCACAAATGACATGTTTGCTACCTCTTCAGTTTTTACTTGATTTATATGTAGTTCCGCAGGAACTGAGGACGGCGTACCATGGTTGAGAGAGTTCTGATGACCTGAAACTATGACTGGGACCCGATTGCTGAGAATCCCTCTACTAGTTTCATCTTCCACTATCCAGCCACCTTGTGGCTGCAGGAATGGTGCCTGCCAAGGCAACCTAGACAATAGAGGAGGTTCAGTCGAACCTGAATACCTGTTATCTCTTCGAAATGGATCACCAAGCAAACTAGGTTCTGCAATGTAACATGTAGATAAAGAAGGATCAATTCAAGAATGGCAATTTAAAAAAACCAAAATCACATCAAAAGTTTGAGTTAAAAGATTGGTAAAACAAATATTGGCTACAATCACCATGTTTCTAGTTCTCACAAACAAAATATTAGCAAAACGAAATCCTTACTTTCGGAAGGTAAAACTGCTCTCAGAACTGGAGCTGTAGCACTTGCAACAGACACTACAGGAATCTTAGAGCTTTCAGACTTCAACTCGAGGTTATTAGCAATGGGAAGAGAAACAGCATTGATGCCATTCTTCTCATCCTAGAGAGAAAAGGATACGATAATAAACAAAAAAACAAAAACAAAAAAAAAAAAGATTGTTAGCGGGTCCAGGGGAATGCGCGAAGACAAAATGTTAACAAAGTGAGAATACTACTTAATATTTGCCCAAGTAAATAAGATAAATATTTTGCCAAACGAGGACTAGGGATAAGAAACTACCAGAGAATGCAATCTCTGTGCAACTTCAGGACCATTCATTCCCTCAGTGATTGGGGCGTTTAGATTACAATTAACATTAGCATCCTGACAAAGTTACATTGGCATTAATAATTGTCCAGGATAGCATATTGACATACAAAAATGATTCTGGTATACCTCTGAAATCAAATAGTTGCTCACATCTGGTGAACAAGGTAAGTTGACAACCTCGTCTTCATAGAAAATATCTGATATTTTTCTTAGAATATTCTCATCGAACTCTCTGTTTGTTAAAAAAAATCATTACCAAAGATTCCATAAACCATTAATCTGAGAAAACGCTACAAGGACTAAATTATCTACTAACCAAGAGCCTTAACAGAACACTCACTTGAAAAAGCCACCTCTAACATTGCATGCTACATTCCTTGCTACACAAAGGACAGGAACAGCATTTGCAGTCTATATGAGAAAAGATTTTTTCATCAATATGGTCTCAGTCAAGTAGTATAAGTGACTAAAAGCATCATAAAACAAACTTTAGGTACCTCAGCCTGTGGAGCATAATATGGAGTGAATGCAGGAACGACATGGACACGAGGCTGATCCTTGTCTTCCCACACCTTCAACCGATCATCTATTACCATTGCCATTTTTGGATGACAATTTCCACCCTGGAAGACATTGAGCAAAGATTTCCTAGCCCCTAAAATAAAGTTCTAGGTAGTTTAATCAAATGGGGCCTGATGAAAATAAACAAGATGAAGCTTAATTCATCATGCTAGAAATGGAGCACTCATCAAAAGGAATTTCTTAAAAAGAGTTGAGGAGAGGTGTCTATTTGAAGAAAGCACTTGCTCCAAAAGAAATTAATGAGATCCTGAAGAATCATTAATAAAATTTCCAAGTGCAGAAATAATAAACTTTCAACTCCAAATGCTCTGTTGATTGATTAAAATTATCTCAAACTAAGTATCGTAGCCAAATATTAGAATTCATGCCTATGAGAATATGGAATTCACCTGATTTTACACATACAACACGGTCCAGTAGCTGCTTTGAGCTAATCAAGCGTGCTTCTGGATCAAGCAGCCGCCACATTTCCAGGGCATAATCTCTTTCAGCCATGGTACAAACATACACTTCAAATCTTTTCCGGCCTTTTGCAGTTAGATAATTTTTCAAATCTTCCCAAGCAGGTCGTAACCTGACCAACACACTGGTATCACGATTCTGTAGAAGAGAACATCCACAATAAGAAATCAAGAAAACTAATCAGACAGGCTGTCACAAGAGAAATGTAGCCCTTGCAGAAGAAGAAGTGAAGAACTAAAGTGCTGGTAAACCTGCAGGTCATTCCAAATTGGATTGTGAATAACTAGATATGTTCTGTTACAACTACATAGAGGTAACTGAAGTGTAACAACTAACAATTGAAAAAATTGGTAATGATACTTTACTAGTTAGAACTCTGCAGTGTCAACAAATTGGGAGTGACTACTTATACAAAATAACAGAGTAAATAATCCATGAAAGAAACTACTTTGAAGATCTCTTCTAACCTCAGGATTAATGCGTGTAAGAACAATATTTTTCTCTGGCAATCTTACTACAGGCCGAACAACACGATGATTCCCATCAGATAGAAGAGGGACTTCCTCCTGTTGCATCTTAAATACTTTACCACCATCCATAACGCTGTCAGTCTCAGCATACTGCTTCAGTAATGCACGATCCTCAACATACCTCTTCATCTCTGCGGTCATCCCAGATTCCCGAATAGGGTCATTCTCACGTGCAATCCAACCGATCAAAGCATCAATTCTATCCTCAAATGACTTCATTGTGTTGGCAACAATAAGAGTTTCATCTAGATCAAACACAATCGCTAAACAACGCGTATTCAACATCCATAAACAAGCATTGTACAAACCACATGGCACCGAGTAGCACCAAAAACATGGGAATTTCTTCTGCTTGCTAGGCATTGCCACTAAATGAATTTCCTCAGTACCGAGCAACACAACTGCCGTCTACAAAAAGTAATTATAAGTTACAATGCTACAAATGAAATAATTAAAGCCAGAGACATCCCAACAGCCAAAAGAATAAACCAGGCATGTTCACTTTTGAGTTGGCCTATACACGTGTAATTGCAGGGTCTAATCATTTTACATCATCAGGACTTGACAAACATATCATTTTTAACCAACATAGACAATCAATGTCCACAAATTACAGTAGCTTCATAAAATATCACCATCAATACCATTCTCAAACGCAAACAAAAATAAATAAAGAATCAAATGAGCGTAATACATTAGTACTCAAAAGTAATGCACCATTAACTAATACAATAAAGAGAAGGACCAAATATGAAACCTTAAGCTCGTAGAAGCAAGCAGCGTGGAGATTGATCAAGGGAGACTGCTCATTGGAGTTTAAATTTCCATTAGAACAAGGCTCGAGTTTGCAGCGAACAGAGGCGTAAGAAATCGTTTGGAGAACTGAGAGTGGATGGCATCTCTCGCTGTTTTGCGATATGTAGCGAATTCGTATCTCATTATTCGGGAATTGGAAATTCCCATCCTTCATTGGAACTGTTTCCAGTTCCCCTAAATACAAATCTCCATGATAAACCACTGATTTAAACCCTAATCGACTCATAATTTTCTTCCCAAAAACAGCGTGAATTGCTCCAATATTGAAAACGAGAACAACAATTCAAAAATATTATTTCTGGGCAAAATTCCTCCCAACCTGCATGATTTTTGCACTCGCCCTCTCTCTTAACTAATGCTACCTTTTTTTCTCTCTCTAGAGACTCTCTATATCACTCCCTCCCCAAGCAGCGGTTTCAAACAACGGGTGTGGTGGCTTTATATAGGGGAGTGGGGAGGGGGCGGTTACGGAAATGGGCATTTGTTTACTGAAATTTACATCTATACCACGCCTTGTCCGTACGGGGCGTTTGGGGTAACGTTGGTAAAAGTGGGGAGGTCATGCTTTCAGCGAGGGATAAGAGATTTACTGTACACGTGGCATGCGATGAGGCAACGTCATCTGTGCACTGTGATTATAACAACCGTTGATTTAAATGACTTTTTTTTTATGGGGCTTAATTGCCATCAATCCGTCGATCTTCGCAAAAAAATATAGCATTTATATTTCTCCTCTCATTCATATATAGATTAATTGTATTTTTTATTAAAATTAAGAAAATAATTGAAAAAAATAACTAAACAAGTAAACTTGCTAACACTCTATATCCGTAATGATTTTATCTGACTACGAATTAATATTTAATATAAATATATTGAATATAGCTATATTCGTAAATGAACTAAATAAATATAGAAATCAATCTATATATTGAGACAATAAAAAAAAATCCTATATAAATTGGACAGAATGTGTGTGTGTAATAATAAAAGAATATCTCATGAATTTATTCAATATTACAAGTCATGATAAAGGTGAAGAAAATCTGACAGAAGCAATTGTGGAAATTAAAATCGCATAATTTATGGCATGTCTCGATTGAAGACTTTGTCTCTTACGATACTTTTTATTTATACAACAATTATACTACATGTTAGAGTACAAAAGGTAAATTACATTAATACCCCAATATTTACAATTTATAATAATCATAATAATAATTTAATTTATACTTAATAGTAATTGTATCTTTAGTATTTCATTTTGTAATAATTCTATATTTCGTAAATTCTCCGACAAATGTATTCATAATTCCATATCATACAAGTCATTAATATCATCAATATTAAGGAACTTAACACTTTTATCGCCAATTCGCCATCATATATGTTGATTTTGCCTCATATTAAAGCTGCCAAAAAAACATACTAAGGATATAATTATTACAAAAATGAAAAGTTGAGTAAAATTACTATTGAACGTAGGTCAGGTATTATTGGTATAAATTAAAAACGTTAGATATCACATATAATTTATCACGTGAGTTTAAATTCACATACGTGCGATCCTTTTCCATTGATGAGAATTAAGAAGTGTGAAACTGACGTAGAAATTATTGACAAAATGAATTACTAAAGAGATTTAGCAGAATTTATTCTACTTGTCATTTTAGTAACTGTGTTGCAATATAATAATTCCTTTAATTAGGCAAAGTGTCCACCGTTGGATAAAATCCAATCCACCGTAGGGTTTTAAATTATTATATTGGTGTTTTTTAAGTTATTATATTGAATTAAATTGGATAGAGCGAATTTCCATTATTTTCATTTCCATAACATATAGCATGCTCTAGTTAATATTGATTTTGGATTTATTTTTAGGTTACCATAAATTTATATGTAAGTGGTTATATTATTATAAAGTTTTGATGCGAAGAAAAATACTGCTCTAATAATTGACTATTAGTAGAGTCTTTGACTTTAGTTTCTAATATCACAAACACTTACATGCATTAGGTGCAAATAGCACTATTTGAGATGGGTTGAATTAAAATGCGGGTCAACTCACAAAAAAAACTCTGGCAAATTCTGTATTAATGGCAACACTAAAAGTATAACTTAAAATTTAAAAAGTATCACATGCATCATTAAAAAATAAAGCATCTGGTAGTTATCTCGTGCTAGTTTATTTAGTTCAATTTGTGATTTTTTCCATTCTAATTAATGTTAAGAGTTCATGATTTTTTAAGGGTTCATTGTCTTTTAGAGGTTTATTTTGTGTTTTTTAGGGTTTTTTAGGGGTTTATTTTGTGTTTTTAAGGGTTTTTCAGGGGTTTATTTTGTATTTTTTATGATTTTTTAGGGGTTTATTTTGGATTTTTTTAGGATTTATTGATTTTATTTTATAGTATAAATTTATATTTATTTTAAATAAATTAAATTAATTCACTTTAATTTTAAGATTCACTAATTTTATTTTACGATATAAATTTTTTGAGAAAAAATTAAAAAAATCAAAACAAAAAAAAAAATTTGTCCAGAAAAAAAAAATAGACTAGTGTGTGAGCTATACGCGCCGCATACGGGAACGCACGTGTGAGCCCACATGCCGGGGGCGGGGAGGGAGGCATTGCACGGAAGTCATTGTCCTCTAATATTATTTATGTGGAAGATTTCGAGTTCTTAAAAATTATGGCGGCATCCCATATGTTATCCACGAGGCCAAAAAAAAAAAAAAAAAACCAATGTCCCTAGCCACGTCGATTTTCAATTGTTAGAATTTGATTCATTGGGACCAGATTGTTATCAATAATTTATTATATATTGTGTAATTAGTCAAAATTCATGATATTTTATATATAAAAAAAGTAATATATAGATAATTCAGGGCTCGTTTGCTAGACAGTATAAGATAACATACGATACCTATGACTAGGATGTCTCTGATATATTAGGTATCAATATGATGTTTGATTGAATGTATTAAAATATTTATAAAATATATATACATATATAATCTATTGTTTGGTTGAAAGTATTAAATTTCTCATATGATTACAATTCCAAAAATACCCTCTTATATTAGGCAGGAGAGAATTTATTATTGGACATTAATTAATATGGAGTGAGGCAATTTAGTTAAATAATTATAATAATGATCTTCTGTATTACGTATCCCACCTAGGAGGTAGGATACAAAATTCTACTGAATCCTGCAGATCTTTGTTAGAAATACTGGGCCCTTATTTAATAAAGGGCTTTGAGTTTTGAACCAAACAACTTATTAAGGTGTCGTAGCTATCTATCACTCTTTTATCACCCCTAGCAAACGAGCCCTCAAAATATAAGGTGTAATCAACCATAATTCATGACATTTTTATTGCAACATTAATATTTTAAAACATAATATGTAATTTTTCATTAGTATAAAATATATGTTAAAAATTAGTGACACATAAAGCAACCATATATAAACCATATCGTAATTAATAGGTCAAATATATACTTATGTTCAAGTTCTGAACATAGTTTGTTTTGCAAAATTGTCCTTAACTTTAAAATATGTCGAAAGAATACCTAAATTTTTCACATTTTTACAAAAATGTCAAATGATCTAATTTTCGATGTCAGATTGCTAGTAAAACAAGTAGAAATCTAGTGTGCAAAACGGCATGAAAAAATATATTTAATCTCATATAAGGAATATAATTTTCCACATCATTTTAAGTGATGAATTCGAACGTATTTTATCAACAGTTTAACATCGGAAATTAAATTTGATGATAGTTTAACAAAAATGTGGAAAATTTAGATATATTTACATTTTTAAGTTTGGGATATTTTTACAAAACACGCTAAAGTTTAGGATATATATATATATATATATATATATATATATATATATATTTTATGTATCAGTTCTCATTAATATCGTTATGGGTATATGTTCATTTTGTAGCTATTTAATTCGTCTAATTAGTATATATATTTTATTTTAGCAATTCAAACTACAAACTTTGAAATTGATTGATACACAATTTGATACGTGCGCGATTAATTAATCCACACGAAATTTAATTCAAATATACATGCATATTAACTGAATTATACAAATTAATATATACTTTACAGTTATAAAAGCAATAGAGTTCGTAGAATAAAATGCTAAATTCAAATTCTGAATAAAATTGTTAAATGTCCAAAAGTCCACGTGCATCTTTATAAAATTAATCAACTATATACTCGTGTATTTGAGTAACTATTTGTTAAGAGTCGTCACACTGAAAACATGATTGTATATATGTAGCATTATATATAATGGAAAAGTATGACCCTCGACTAAATGAATATTCTAAATATTGACCTTAGTTACTACTTACTAGTATGATACTACGATTATATGGAATCCGAATATCCGCGAGTCCCGACTAACAACAATATTATGAAACGTACTTTATTAGGTAAACTTTATTTATTTTTTTTATACGAGGCTAACCTGCAGCCACTACTCGAGAGTGCGCACTGGGTAAATCTCACTTATGTATAATAGATTGTAAACCACAAAAAAGAGATAAATCACATTTAGAAAATCAAGTGTGACTCACACCTAGCAGCAGTGGCGGAATCAGAAAAATTTCTCTGGGGGACTGCACTGTTGTCTAACGGAACGACGAGTGGTTCGTGTTTTATATTTATTAATTTTCTCAATGAGTTTAATGTTTGTCCGAGCAACATATATAGAATAGTGAGAGAAGGGACAATAATTAGTCTTTTTCACAACTATATGTTTTTTTTAATAAGGATATTAGTGGAATGATGTTGTTTTGGTAACACGTTCAATTTTTCTACTCATTTCCTTTGTTGAAATGATATTTTTGGCGTTGTTCCATGTATGATAAAGATAGTTTTAATAAAAAAAAAATATACATTGGATATGCAACAGTGGAAAATAAATTTAAAAATTAAAATTAAATGCCCAAATAGAATAATTTTAACAAAATATTATATATGCATTAATGAAATAAATTAATTAAAGTGAATAATTAACAATCATTAAATAATTTTGAGCTAAAATATCATTAAATTTCAATAATTCATAAGATTCCTAATTCAATTATTAATCTAAAACCCAACTTTAAGTTCAAATTAATAAAACGTAATTAATTGAACCCAAATACCCGAAATTGAATTAATAATATTAAATACAAACATAAATTATATTTAACAAAATCTACGCAATAAAAATTCAAACTAATAGTAAATAAAAATAAAAATATAATACTTAAAATAAAAAAGAAGGTGTGGATGGATTCTGTTTTATTAATTGTTGAGAAACACTTGAGATCCTCTGGTCCCAACTTGTGTGTGTCAACCGTGTGCCAAATCTTAAAATTATTACTTTTTCTTTCATTTTTTTTTCAATTTTAATTTCTTTTGATTTAGTATAATTTTACATTATTATTTAGGGTTTATTCCACCCAATTAGGGTTTATTATTATTTGTTAATATTTAATTTTTATTTTTTAGTTAATATAATTGATTTTTGGGGTTGATTATTTCAAACTTAGGATGTATAATTTTTTAAAATTTCAATTTTTAGCAATAAATATTAACTATGATTAGTTATAATATAATAAATTTTATTTTTATAAAAAATATTATTAACAATATATAATTTTAATATTGACACACGATTGGTACACAAAATTGGGACTAAAGAATATCTACTCGTTGAGAAAAGCAAAAGGAGTTTACATTAGTAATTCCTCAAAAGCGTGCAATTCATTTCTTAAAAACATGTGTAAAAATTGAATTATTTGTTCTTAGTTCTTCTTCTCCAACAGTCTGCCGCCTTGCGCCCTTTCCCTTCCCTTCCCCATTTTATATTTCTACAAATTAAACCTTCTACAGGCCTTTAGTAGCCGGCAAAGCTACAACGTTCAACATCTTGGCGATCGCAGCTCTCTTCCTCAATTAAATTCAGTCTCTCTTTCCGACGAAAATTAGGAGACTATGGCAAAAAAGTTCCGACAACCTCTATACTACACGGAGATAATTGACAAGTTAGGGGGAGCTTCAGTCCCCCCCTCCCCATGTAGTTCCGCCTATACCTAGCAGTGTTGGTGGAATTCAAACTTATAAATGTTAATTACAAAAAAAGTTTAAAAAAAAATCACCTTTCACTATAATTGCAATTTCAACACTATTTTTTAAATGTTGTAATAATGGCCACATTTTAATTTGTAGTAAATTCGATACTCCAATTTTTTTCAATGGAAAGAAATTTAATGTAATTTTTTTCTTGTGTACATGAATTCGATCCGTAAATTTAAACTATTTGAAATATGTACGAATTAAATGACGTGTCAAATGATAAACTCTAAAAGAACAGAATATCACGTTACAATTTATACGACTTTATTACAATATTTAGTAATCACTATATTAACTTGTCAATAGTAGACATATGAGCATTTAATTTATGAATATGGTTGAAAATCACTGTCATTATAAATTCAAAGTTGCAAGTAAATAGTCAATCCCCAAAAGGGACCAATGGGAAAACTATGCTATATTTTAAGTCCTATATTTTGAACAAAATAAATAAATAAATAGATAAGTATCAATTTGCGGTACAAAAACCAAATCACATTTTTTAAGGGAAGTGATCAAGCGATGAATGCATTGAGACCGACAAGGAATATTATTTTCTTATTTTAAATTTTATTATGGTTTTTATAGATGCAATTGAAGTGGAATTTAATAGGTTTTACGGTTTGTCAAAAACGAATATTCAATATAAATTTGTACAAAACGTGTTATGAAAATTGTGAGGATAGTCCCATTATGTATTAATATTGGGCTAATCTCTTCAGACCTATTTTCTAGAGGCAACTCGGCCCAGCTGCAGCTCTGACCCGGCCCAGTCTTTGAAGCCCTACTTATTGTTGTGGCTATTCAACTCCGTCACCATCGACTCATTCATCTATGTGATTCTAGAGAGTTGTTTTTCTTATACGTGAGAGATCTGTGAGAGGCTGTGAGATATTGTGTAATCTATGTACTTCATCTCTTGATCTCTAGTTGTGTTAGGGTTCTAGATTCACTGTCTTAGTGGATCGATTGGGTTCGATTTAGGGTTTGAGTTGCTTGGGTCCGAGACTGCCCCAGATTAGGATTCTTGAGTTTCATTCTCTCATCTGTGGTCTGTGGTGAAGATACTTGTTTGATTTCAGCCTTTCCTTCGTGGAAATAAGTCTGAGCCAAAAATCTTTGTAAAGCTCTTGGGCCAAAACGTTGTAATAGGGAATTGCTTCTTTGACGGTCTACTCGATACCCAACAGTGGTATCAGAGTGGGTTAGACTCGTCTCTGAAGCCCCCGCAACTGAGGCCTCATCGTCGCGTTCGCATACGCGGAAGGTAGGTCGGAGTACCCTCTCCTAAGGCTTCGCTCGAGTAAAGCGGCTTGATCCTCTTTGTTTTTTACTTTACTAGTGTCGTCTGTGTGCGGCTATAAGCTTGGACTTCTGGTAGTTTAGGGTATCTGTGATTCTTGGTCTATGTGGTCTTTTCTGCTGCTATATCTATTTTCTTGTTCTTAAAATTCCTTAACTCTGCCTATTTGTTGTGAGTTTTGGGTCGATTTCGCTTTACTGTTGTTGTTTTTCCTTTTGAGGTTTGTAAAACCTCTGTGGAGTTCGTAAGAACTCAAAGAAATCTAGGATTACTTGATACTGGGTTGTGATTGAGTGTTGACCCCCTACGCCCTCGATAAATCGAGTGATTGTGAACTGGGACATCCGCTCTCTAATAAGCAATCTAGTATCTCTGCGGTTTGCCTTTATAATCTCCGGTGTTCTTTCAAATCTTTTTGTGTAGTTTCTTTTATCTGTGTATTCTGGTGAATCATGGCTAATAATTCTATTAATGCTCCTTTTGGCTTGGCTGTGTTCAATGGTAAATGTGATTTCAATATCTGGAAGTAGAAAATGAAGTGTGTTTTAATTCAACAACATGTGTATAAAGTTGTTGCTTTATCTTACCAGAATAGAACAACTGATTCTAAAAAGGCAGAAATGAATAGATTAGCTTACTCTACTTTAATCCTGAATTTGAGTGATTATGTGATTAGTAAAGTTAGATCTATTGATTCAACTAAAACTAATTCTGCTAAAACTCTATTGGATACTCTTAATCAAGTCTATACTTAAGTTTCCTGCTTGGAAGAATGTTTTTGCTTGACAGGTTTATTAATTTCAAACTAGACCTAAGTAAAGACATTAATGAGAATCTGGATATATTTAACAAGCTAATTCTAGATTTAAAGCTCTCTGGTGACAAACATATTGATGATTATACTCCTTTTGTGCTGTTGAATTCCATACCTGAAGAGTTCAATAATGTTAAATCTGTCATTAAATATGGCAGAGATGATTTATCTCTTGATATTGTGATAAATGCTCTTAAAGGTAAAGAAATGGATCTAAAATAGGGGGAAATAATTCTGGTAATAAAGCTATGTTTGTTAGAGGCAAGAGGAAAAAAAGACAAAACTGAGGGTAAAAATAAGAAGAAAAAGAAGGATGAGGAAAATGAGAAAGAGAAACCTAAGTTTAAAACCAACAAGAAGTCTAGAAAATGTTACAGGTGTCAAGAAACTGGTGATTATGCTAAAGAATGTAAAAATCCATATAAACCAAGAGAAAATGCTGAGTGCAGTGCTAATAATGCTACTGAGGGCAATATGGGGGAATGTTACATGGTGCATAATGGCTTCTGTGTGCAATCTTCTGTGAATTCTGTAACAAATTCCTTGGAAATAAATCAGTGGATTTTAGACTCTGGATGTTCTATTCATATTTCTCCATATAAACACCTGTTTTCTTCTTATAAATCTGTGCAAAGTTCTTATGTTCTTATGGCTGATGACTTGAAAAGAGAGGTTTTAGGAATTGGAAATATGTTTAAAAATTTTCTGATAACTGCACTTATATTCTGAAAAATGTAAGGCATGTTCCTAAGGTGGGTCACAACTTGATGTTATGTGGTGCTCTTGAAAGAGATGGGTTAAATGGTGTTTGGGGTAGTGGTGTAATGTCAATTATGCAAAACTCTGATGTCTTATTCACTGCACATAAATTGTGTGATTTATATGTATGTGATACCATGCCTTTCTCTTTTGCAAATAATGTGAAGCATGATAACATTGTGTTGTGGCACAACAGACTTGGTCATATCTCTGAAAAGGGATTGAAAATTCTGTCTAAAAATAGCTATTTGCAATCTGATGTGATCTCTAATTTGCCATTTTGTGATACCCGTGTTCTGGGAAAAGAACATAAACTTCAATTTCTTTTAAGCCCTCCCTCATATGTCCCTCAAAGCAAAGATATTCTTGAATATGTGCATACTGATGTATGGGGACCTGCTAGTACTCTCACTCATGAGGGAAAGAGGTTTTTCTTGTCTGTAATTGATGATTATTCAAGAAAAGTTTGGGTGTTTATAATGATAAACAAATCTGATATTTTTGATAAGTTTAAAAACTAGAAAACTTTCATTGAAACCTAAATTAATAGAAAAATCAAAACCATAAGAACTGACAATGGTCTTGAATTTTACAATGTCCAATTTGATCAGTTGTGTGCTAATCATGGGATTAAGAGACATAAAATTGTTCCCTACACACCCCAACAAAATGGGGTGGCTGAAAGAATGAATAAGACTCTTCTAGACAAAGTTAGAAACATGAGAACTATTCCTGGATTGTCTAAGAAATTTTGGGGTAAGGCTTTGTGTACTGATGCTTATCTTATTAACAGATCATCATCAGTTCCTTTAAATGACAAGTGTCCTGAATTTGTGTTCTTAAATAAACCTGTGGATCTTTCTAATTTGAGAGTGTTTGGATGCGCTGCCTTTATGCATCAGAAAAATGATAAATTAGAACCAAGAGCTAGAAGGTGTGTGTGCTTAGGATATCCTGAAGGGGTTAAAGGCTATAGATTATGGGTTAGAGATGAACCAGGATTTAAAATTTCAATTAGTAGAGATGTGATCATTAATGAATCTGAGTTTCCATGTTTATTCTCTACTTCTAATGTGAATAACCCTCTTTCTACTTCTGAATCTAATGATGTTTTGTTTGAGGTGGAGTCTCAGTCAATAGTCACTCAACATCTTCCTTTACCTACTGTGCTAAATGAACTTGTTGATACTGAACATGAGAATGAACACCAAGATGAACATATGCATGATGAAACTGAGCAAGATTCTATTTCTGAATCTGATGAGCATGTTAATGAAACTGATAATATTGACTTGAGAAACTATTAGCTTACTAGAGATAGGGGGAAAAGAAACATTGTAAAGCCTATTATATTTGTAGGATATTCTTCTGAACCTGAACCTTGCATGTTTAATTATGCTTTCAATGTCCATGAATCTCTAGTTAGTGATGAACCTAAGACTTTTAAACAAGTTTTAAAGTCTGAACAGTCTAATGAATGGCTAAGTGCTATAGAAAATGAAATGATGTCTCTCAAAGTCAATAATACTTAGGTTTTAATACCAAAACCTGTTGGTTGCTCTGTGGTTGATTGTAAGTGGTTGTTTAAAGTTAAACATGAACTTAAATATGTGAGATACAAAGCTAGACTTGTTGCAAAAGATTTTACTCAAAAAGAAGGTGTAGATTATGCTGAAATATTTGCTCCTGTAGTTAAATTTACTACTGTGCGCATGATGTTTGCTCTTGTGGCTCATTTTAACTAGGAATTAAAGCAAATGGATGTAACTACAACTTTCTTAAATGATGATTTGGACAAAACTATCTACATGTCTCAATCTGAGGGTTTTATAGATGCTTCTAAACTTGTGTTTGTTAAAGAAATCCTTGTATGGTTAAAGCAATCCCCTAGATAATAGAACGTTAAATTTGATCAATATATGAAATTTTATAGGAGTAAATTTGATCATTGTTTGTGTAATGACCCGGCTACCGGACTAACGACTGTTCCCACAAACCAACACAAGTCTTTCCAGCATGCTTTGTCCTCACTCACACACTCCCTGAAACTTCTAAACTTGTGTTTGTTAAAGAAATCCTTGTATGGTTAAAGCAATCCCCTAGATAATAGAACGTTAAATTTGATCAATATATGAAATTTTATAGGAGTAAATTTGATCATTGTTTGTGTAATGACCCGGCTACCGGACTAACGACTGTCCCCACAAACCAACACACTCCCTGAAAAACTTTCCAGGGGGTCACCCATCCCACTATTGCTCCAGGTCAAGCACGCTTAACTTTAGAGTTCTGGTGGAACGAGCGCCAGAAAAGAAGATACACCTTGTGGTATGAGTAGCAACAATCAAATCATTTAAGCTCTCCTCAACTATACATCATTTAAGTTCTCCTCAACTATACAGTCTCATTCCTGTATAGCCTCAGAATCCCTCTCTTTCGGGTGGATTCGGTTCATTCATGTGCCCCTTCGCTTGAAAGTTTTATAGGAGCCGCTCTTTGTCCATGATTTGCACCAGCAATCACTCCATTTTTCGGCCCCGGGCGTCACAGTTTGTATTATAAGAATACTGACTCTGTGCCTATGTTCCTATTGCTCTATGTTGATGACATGCTTATAATTAGTCCATGTGTTAAATCTATCATTCATGTTCAAACTTGTCTGAGTGAAAATTTTGAAATGAAGGACTTAGGAGATGCTAGGAAAATCCTAGGGATGAACATTGTTGGGGATAGAAACGCTTGTACCTTAGTGCTGAATTAAACTTTATATGTTGAAAAGATTCTTGAAAATTTTTCTATGTCTGCTGCTAAAGCTGTTAATGTTCCTCTTGCATCTCATTTTGTGTTAAGTAAGAATTAATGTCCTTACACCGACTCTGAAATGCATGCTATGAAGAAAATACCTTACTCTAATGCTATTGGATATGTTATGTATCTAATGGTGAGTACCAGACCTGACATAGCCTATGCAATTAGCTGTTTGAGTAGGTATATATCTAATCCAGGAAAACCTCACTAGAAGGCTTTAAAATGGCTTCTCAGGCACTTGTTATCCACTGCTAAGACAGGTATTAGTTTTCAAAAGCATGAAAAAGGTGTCACTTTATGTGGTTATGTTGATTTTAACTATGCAGTTGATAGGGATAATAAAAAGTCAAATACTTCTTATGTGTTTACTCTTTGTGGTGCTTGTATTAGTTGGAAGTCCCAACTTTAGCCTGTTGTTGCTCTTTCTACTACTAAGTCTGATTATATGGCTATCACTGAAATAATAAAGGAAACAATTTAGTTAAAAGATGTGCTGTCTGAAATAGGTTTGTTAAAAGAAAAAGTTACTGTATTTTCAGATAGTCAATCTGCTATCCAGTTGTGTAAAAATCATGTTTTTCGTGATAGAACCAAACATATAGATGTTAGGTTTCACTTTATTCGAGATGTAGTTTTAAAGGAACATGTTTTACTTGAGAAAATTCCTATAGAATATAATGTTGGAAAATAGGATTTATTAAATTGAGTTTTGACTCATTTTATCCGATTTTTCGTGACCAAAATATTTAATTTTGGAGGAATTAAATACCGTACGATTGTTCTATGTTGTGAGTAGATAATCGTAGTATTTTTATTTGCTCAAATTCGATTTTTGGTGAGTGAGAAATAAATGGTTGAAGTTGGTCACACGATTGGGCATTTATGGTGTGTGGGATAATGTGTTTAAGACACATTAAATAATCCCACATTAATTTCTTAATCAAGTTAAGAAGTGTATTTAAGTATATTAACACTTAAGTGAAGTAATTAAAGTGCACAAAGATATGGGCCATGAGCCCACACGCGCGCGCCCGCCCGTGCCCGTGCCCGAGCCCGTACCCGTGCCCTTCTCGTCCTCGGACTTGGATCTTGGATCTTGGAAATTGAACTTTGGGTGGACTTTGGGCATACGTGGGCTTCCGGGGCTTAGCCGTATCAGTTTTACGGTCCAAAAATGGTCGGGTCTTGAAGCGGGTCGACAGATCTATAACGATCGTGGAGCGGATCGGTTGATCGGGTCGTGGGTGCACTTAGTGGTGCATGGTGCTTGTCCAGCCTTGAAGGGTGTAACTCCCATGAGTTAAGAGCCTTCAAGTGTGTAACTGCCACCTGGAGCTGGTGGAGTTAGTGGCTGGGTTGTAATCGATAGTAACTCATGTCGGGAGTCAATGCTTGCAGCTGCCTTGGACACATGTCAGGCTCTGCACAAGGTAACTCCTGAAGGCTTAAATGGAAAGCTGTAACTCCTTGAGGTTACAACACCTGGTTTGAATGCCCTCAAACCATGTTGTCCCCTGCAGTGGAGATGTGCCTATAAATAGGACATCCTGCATGGCTTTCAATGCTACATTCTGCACAAATCATCTCGCTGCATACAAGTTCCCTTCGAGTCCTCAGCCTCTCAGTTCTCGACATTGTCTAGTTCACCGGAGCCTTGCCGGACATGTGGTGCTACTGCCGGAAGGACGAAGCCATTTCATCTTTGAAAGACATCCGCCAAACCATGAGCACTAGCCGGGGCATATTTATCTTGCGGAGAGAGGTCCCCTCGACTCGGCTTGCCGGAATCTGCATATCGGTTCCAGTTTCTCACTTACTTTGTTTACATTCAGTTTATTGTAATTGTTCTACTTCTACCTCTTCTGTCTTGTACTTCAGTTGTAACGATTCCAGTAAAGTGTAACCCCATTCTACAATCGCAAGACAAATATCTAAGACTGAATTAATCAACTACCTTTGCTGGAAATGGCGTCATCATCGAACACCGTTACTCCAAGGACCATTCCTCATGGCCAAGCTGAGAAGCCGGAGAAGTTCTCCGGATTGGACTTCAAGAGGTGGCAGCAGAAGATGCTATTCTACTTCACCACATTAGGAGTTGCTAGATACATCAAGGAAGCCGCCCTAGTGATTGAGGAGAATGAGTCGGACATCAACAAATGGACTGCTTATGATCAATGGATCAATGGAGATTTTTTATGTAAAAATTACATTTTAAATGGCTTAGTAGATAGTCTTTATTATGTATACGGAAATGTAACTAGTGCTAAGAAATTGTGGGAGACACTCGAAAAGAAGTACAAAATGGAGGATGCCGGAACTAAGAAGATCTTCATGGAAAAGTTCCTCGATTATAAAATGGTGGACTCCCAGTCAGTGATGGATCAAGTGCAAGAGCTTCAGCTCATTGTGCACGACGTTTATGCTGAAGGGATGGTCCTTCCCGATTCTTTCACCGTTGCTGCGGTGATTGAGAAGTTGCCACTTTGTTGGAAGGACTTCAAGAGCTATCTCAAGCACAAGCGAAAGGAGATAACTCTTGAAGACCTTGTGGTTAAGCTTCGAATTGAAGCCGATAACCGAAAGACGGATCCGAGACCAAGAGTCCCGATCGAGGCTAAGGCTAACTTGATGGAACCTGGTGGACCATTAAATAGCAACCAAAGGAAACGCCCGAGTCAAGTTGACAAAGGGAAGAAGCCAATGATGAAGTTCAACGGCAACTGCTTCAATTGTGACAAGCTGGGACACATGTCCAAACATTGCACGGCTCCAAAGAAGAAGCGTACCAATTATAGTGCGCACTTGGCGGAACACAACAACAAAAGCAAGGCCCGTCAAGATGATTGGGGTGACGATGATTTGGCTGCCGTTGTGTTTGAAGCCAATCACGTAGACAACCTGAGAGAGTGGTTCGTCGACACTGGGGCTACTTGTCATGTTTGCTCGGACAAGGGCTCGTTTGCTACCCACAAAGATGTTGAAGGTAGAAAATTGCACATGGGGAACTAAGCCTCGTCTGAAGTGGTTGGTGTGGGCAACGTGGTTTGGAAGCTGACTTCAGGCCAAGAGCTAACATTGAAGGATGTGCTGCATGTTCCGGACATCCGTAAGAATTTGGTTTCGGGTTCATTGTTAGTCAATCATGGTTTTAGACTAGTGTTTCAGTCTGAAAAGTTTATTTTAAGCAAGTATGGAAGGTTCCTTGGTCGGGGCTATCTCGCCAATGGACTCTTCAAAATGAATGTAATGGCTATGCGCCGTGTTGCAAAAGAAAGTGCTAATAAAGTTGATTCCTCTGTTTACTTGCTTGTTGAGTGCTCTAATTTATGGCATAGTAGATTGTAACATGTTAGTCTAAATGCCATAAAACATTTAGTAAGCGTGGACTTACTAAAAGTGATACAAAAGAAATTGTGGGGGTTGAAATAGTATCAATCCTAAATGGAAAGCTTGCAAATTCAAGTTGTAATTTTAAGCTTGTATCAAGTTTGAGACTTGGTCGATTAACTTTGAAATATCTTTGGAATGATAATGTCATCAGGTCCAATAGAAGTTCAATATTATAATCTGACGATAAGTTGGATTTGGAAAGACTTATATTGAATATGAGAAATATAAGAAATTATGTCCTTGGTGAAAAGAGACATATGTTGTTTGGATTGAACAAGTCTTATAATAATTAATTCATGGTGTTAGGTTTGAAGTGGAAGCAACTGCAACCCATCCAGTTTTCCTAGGAATTTTCTTAAAATTCTGTCTAAGAAAAGTTGGGTTTTAAGTGGGACCTGTTTGTGAACCCTCTAATTCTCTTGAATTATTTATTAAATAAGACTTTCATGTGTTGAGTTGTTCAATGTTATCCAAATTTACGAGTTGTGGAAAGGACACACACCGTCTTATAAATACCTCAAAGTGTGGAGGTGTTTGGCTAAGGTTGAAGGGCCACTTCCTAAACAAGTTAGAATCGGCCCTAAAACAGTTGATTGTATCTTTGTTGGGTACGCACTTAACAATAGCGCATATCGATTCCTTATTCATAAATCGGAGATTCCCGAGTTGACTGAAGGAACAATGTTGGAATCGAGAACTGCTATATTCATCGAGAATATTTATCCTTGTAAAATTAAGGATAAAGTAGAAGGTAGTTCTGAGAAACGACCTTCTGAAGCTGCTACTAGTTCTGATCTTATGGATGAAGAACCGAGACGTAGCAAGCGAGCTAGAACTGCAAAGACTTTTGGTTTGGATTTCATCACCTATATGCTAGATGATGAGCCAAAATCTTTGAAAGAAGCTCTATCTAGTCCAGATGCTGCGTTCTGGAAAGAAGCTATCAACAGTGAAATCGATTCCATCATGCAAAATCACACTTGGGTGTTGACAGATCTCCCAAGTGGGTGTAAGCCCTTAGGATGCAAGTGGATCCTAAAATGAAAATATAAGGCAGATGGTTCTGTTGATAAGTATAAAGCTCGTTTGGTTGCTAAAGGCTTTAGACAAAAAGAGGAGTATGATTTTTTCGATACCTACTCACCAGTAACAAGGATTACATCTATTCGGGTGCTTTCAGCGATTGCTGTTTTGCACAATCTTGAAATTCATCAGATAGATATAAAGACCGCGTTTCTGAATGGTGAGCTGGAAGATGAAATATACATGGAACAACCTAAAGGGTTTGTTGCACCAGGGCAAGAACGAAAGGTGTGAAACTTGTTAGATCGTTGTACGGTCTGAAATAAGTACCTATTCAGTGGCACCTGAAGTTTGATAACGTGATGTTATCAAATGGTTTCAAAATCAATGGGTGTGATAAATGTGTGTGTATAAAGAGCAGTTCTAATGGCTATGTCATAGTCTGTCTTTATGTAGATGACATGTTAATCATGGGCAGTAGCCACCAAGTGATTGTTGAAACGAAACAAATGTTGAAATGAAATTTCAACATGAAAGATATGGGCTTAGCCGATGTGATTCTAGGAATCAAGATAGTACGGACAAGTGGTGGAATTGTCTTAACACAATCTCATTACGTAGAGAAAGTGCTTAAGAAATTCAACGCTTTTGATAGTCCACCGGCTAAGACCCCGTTGGAACTTAATGTACACTTGAAAAAAAACCGAAGAGAACCGGTAGCTCAAGAAGAGTATTCAAGGGTCATTGGGAGTTTGATGTACATCACTAACTGCACTAGACCTGATCTTGCATGTTCTGTGAACAAGTTGAGTCGGTATACGAGTTATCCAAGCAAAGAGCATTGGAAAGCTCTAGTACGAGTTCTAAGATACTTGAAGTATACTTTGAACTTCGGGCTGCATTATACAAGGTTTCCTCCTGTACTTGAAGGGTACAGTGATGCGAATTGGATATCAGACACAAAAGACTCATTCTTGACTAGTGGATTTGTTTTCACTATCGGTGATGGAGTAGTGTCGTGGAAATCCATGAAACAGACTTGTATAGCCCGCTCTACCATGGAATCTGAGTTTATCACTTTGGATAAAGTGTGTGAAGAAGCAGAATGGCTTCGCAATTTTCTAGAAGACATTCCTTATTGGAAAAAACTAGTGTCGTTAGTGATGATTCACTGTGATAGTCAAGCGGCTATCGGGAGGGCACACAATGCTATGTACAATGGTAAGTCTCGACACATACGTCGAAGACATAATACTGTGAGGCATATGATCTCAAGTGGGATTGTCTCAGTTAACTATGTGAAGTCAATAGACAATCTAGCGGATCCGCTAACCAAAGGGTTAAACCGAGGTCAAATGGCTAAGTTGCTAGAGGGAATGGGTTTAAAATCCACACTCTAAGAATGCTTGTAGTGGTAACCCAACCATGATGACTGGAGATCCCAAGAACTTGGTTCAATGGGAAAACTAAGCTACAAACGTTCGGTTTGGTAGCACTTGGAAACTTATAAGTGAACCTTTCCCTGTGAGCAAACCAAGTGCACACCTGTCAATGTGGTGAGGATAAGTCCTATGAATTTTAATGATTCCTAAACCTAATGAGGTTGAGTATGGCAGGATACTCGGAATAGGAGATCACCTATATAAGTGAGAAGTGGAGGCTGCTTCTAAGAGATGCTTATGAATTCAAAGAGGTTGTCCATAGCCTGAAAATGACACAAACGTGAGAACAGATCATGTTTGAGACATAGTTGTTTTCAATATTATTGTCTCGGTATACACTAAGGATGTATAGTTCAAGGCATCATGTCGACTAAATAGCCGGTATACTCGATAGTGTTGGAATATGGAAGGTTCAAAGTCACAAGCTACCTATCCTATTGCAGTTGTGTTTCTAGAGAATTGGGCTGCTTGTCTGCATAGATGCATGCACTATTTCCACTCATGTGGGGGATTGTTGGAAAATAGGGTTTATTAAATTGAGTTTTAACTCATTTTATCCGATTTTTCGTGACTGGGATATTTAATTTTGGAGGAATTAAATACCGTACGGTTGTTCTATATTGTGAGTAGATAATCGTAGTATTTTTATTTGCTCAAATCTGATTTTCGGTGAGTGAGAAATAAATGGTTGAAGTTGGTTACACGATTGAGCATTTATGGTGTGTGGGATAATGTGTTTAAGACACATTAAATAATCCCACATTGATTTCTTAATCAAGTTAAGAAGTGTATTTAAGTGTATTAACACTTAAGTGAAGTAATTAAAGTGCACAAGGATGTGGGCCATGAGCCCACACGCGCACACACGCGCGCGCCCCACCCGTGCCCGAGCCCGAGCCCGTGCTCGTGTCCGAGCCCATACCCGGTGTCTGTGCTCGTCACGTCTCGTCCTCGTCCTCGAACTTGGATCTTCCAGTTTCTCACTTACTTTATTTACATTCAGTTTATTGTAATTGTTCTACTTCTACCTCTTCTGTCTTGTACTTCAGTTGTAACGATTCCAGTAAAGTGTAACACCACTCTACATATAATCATGCTGATATGGGTACAAAATGTTTGCCTGTTGAAAAGCATGTTTCTTGCATGCGCATTCTTCATATAGATGATGGTTGAATGTTTATTTCTTTGTGTTTTATGCTTGCTTTGTGCTTGCAAATATTTGTGTATATGTCAGTCTCTGTTCTATTGTTGTGTGTATGCCTCAGGGTGCCTGGTTACTTTCCCTTGGTGTAAGCCTTGTGGCTTGCTGGTAAAAGGAACCTTGTTGATCAATGAGTGTTAGATCTCACTGCTTTGTGCTTTGAGGCTTTCACTTAAAAGAAGGGGTCTAATATTCCCTAATACAGACTTAGTATCTGATTCTCTCTATTTGATGTTTTCTTTGTGATTATGTCATAATAGAGGGATTAACAATGATGCAAGTTGTGCTGATTGCAATGTGTCTTCTCCAGATGGACCTAAGGTGGAGAATGTGAGGATAGGCCAATCTTGTATTAATATTGGGCTAATCTCTTCAGGCCCATTTTCTGGAGACAACTCGGCCCAGCTGCAGCTCTGACCCGGCCCAGTCTTTGAAGCCCTACTTATTGTTGTGGTTGTTCAACTCCCTCACCATCGACTCATTCATCTGTGTGATTCTAGAGAGCTTTTTTTCTTCTACGTGAGAGATCTGTGAGAGGCTGTGAGATATTGTGCAATCTATGTACTTCATCTTTTGATCTCTAGTTGTGTTAGGGTTCTAGATTCACTGTCTTAATGGATTGATTGGGTTCGATTTAGGGTTTGAGTTGATTGGGTCTGAGACGGCCCCAGATTAGGGTTCTTGAGTTTCTTTCTCTCATATGTGGTCTGTGGTGAAGATACTTGTTTGATTTCAGCCTTTCCTTCGTGGAAACAAGTCTGAGCCAAAAATCTCTGTAAAGTTCTTGGGCAAAAAACGTTGTAATAGGGAATGGCTTCTTTGGTGGTCTACTCGATACCCAACAAAAATGAAACATCATATACTGCATACATGTAGCTTAGTGATATTCTCCATCTAAATAAGGGTGAGAGATTGAATTTTGATCCCCAATTCTCCATCCTAACTAAAAACATGAAACATCATATTATACTATATAGATGAATTAAATGGTCAACTAAATAACCCTTCTATCAAAACCTC
The DNA here is from genome assembly GCA_026008535.1 of Perilla frutescens. Lineage (NCBI taxonomy): Eukaryota > Viridiplantae > Streptophyta > Magnoliopsida > Lamiales > Lamiaceae > Perilla > Perilla frutescens. Next base: position 53,076,481 of record BRKX01000004.1, read on the forward strand.
GTGCTCTAGAAAATGTAGCCCTATTTGCCCAATGAACTTTGCCCGAGACTCCAGTGCATGCATTTTTATTTTTATTTATCATCACCAAATAAAATAAATCAACATTAAGAGTGGTCTACCATGTAATAAATTAATAACGTTGACATAATTGATAGAGTGAATGAACGTGTAACTTAAATATTATGAGTTTGAATTATCGGTGTAATGATTCTAAGTTGAATTTGTCTACAAATAATTTACCTATATGTATATGTGTGTGTGTGTGTGTGTGATTTATCTAGTGCACACCTTTATAAATAGATAGTAACTCGATTTATCCTCATAACAAAATAAAAAACATTGACTAAAAATCTATCTATACATATATTATAATGGAGTCTTCAATCAATAAATTCCTGCTTAAAATTCCCGCACAAAAATGGTTCTCCATTTTAAAATCTAATAAACTAAAACTAACACATTAAAATAGCATGCAATTATTTTATATGAACCATTCTAGAATATTTTTAGTTTTCAAGTCATGCATTGTAACTATTATCACGTTGTAGCTTGGTTCAAATTTCAGTTTTTTGTTTCACATAAACATATCTTCGATCGTCTTCTTCATGAAAGATATCTAGAGAGAATAATACAAATCGGAAATGTATCCAAACACAAGAAAAGAAGTGATGTGCATTGTGGCGTCGGAGCAAATCAATTCTTCTTTAGAGAATTATTCTTTTTTTCATCCAAAATCATTGCTTAATTGTGAGAATTCTTCTTTTATTCGGAGATTTTAGTTGTTTGCTATTAATGTGAGATTTTTATAATATGTACATGAAAAAAAAAAAAGAAAACTATATATTGTTCATATGTAATATTATTGTACGTTTTGGCCCCAAGATATGTTTCTATCAATGTAAATGTGCTATTATATGCTTGCTCATACTTATTACATTTGATTTCGTATCTATAATTTTTCTTTTACTTTTGGTTGAAGAATTTAGTTTACTAAATAGCTAGATGAGTATTGGAATTATGTAGTTAATTGAATAATCTATATCACTTATTAAAAAAAAAAATAGAAGGGTGTTGTCTAATTAAAATTAGGGAAAATACCCGTTTTGATCCTATAACTATTTGTCCAGGAGCACTTTGATCTCTATTTATCTTTTTAGTTCAAATTGATGCTACAATTATTTTAAAAGGCTCAATTTGATCCCTCCATTATAGGGATGGCAATGGGTAGGGTATGGGTAGGGTACTATGGTACCCGTCCCCATACCCGCGTTTAAAAAAAATACTCGTACCCATCTCCATACCCGCGTAGGTAGCAATTGTTGTACCCATCCCCATACCCTCTGGGTATCTAACTGCCCATACCCGTATCCATTACCCACAATTTAACTAACTATAAAATTATAAATTTAAAAACATTAAAAAACTAAAATCATAATAACCATTTGATTAATACAATCTTCATAAAAAATTATATTAAATAAATAACTCTACAAACATTACAATACTATGAATAACAAAAAAAATGGAAGACATTTATGTGAACCAATAGCAGAAAATCAATTGATTTTCTTTATTTATTGTATTATGTGTTTCAATTAAAAAAACTAACTTGAAAATAAAACAAGAATTAAATCATCTTCAATTAACTTCTTTAAAATTATAATTACGTAGACTAATGAATACAAAATGTCTACAAATTAGGCGGTGGTCATATACAGGTATAATGTTGCCTTATTTTCAATCATCAATAAATATTTTCAAATTTTATAATATATATATATATGTATGTATGTATAATTAATTTCCTGTAAAAAGTACAAACTAGGAAACAAACTAAAACATAATATATATGAAATAAAATACAAAATAAAATCAAATTTAAATATTTATTATTTTATGATTTATAATAGTAATATTAATAATTTTCATAAACACAATTATATATAAAATTATATGTATAAATACACATATGGGTATGGGGCGGGTTGGGTACTAAGGTACCCATACCCGCACCCGTACCCGTAAAAAATGCGGGTAATTACCCGTGCCCGTGCCCGTCCCCATTGACTGGGTAATTACCCTACCCATTGTGGGTAATTTTTACGGGTACCCATAGGGTCCGTTACCCATTGCCATCCTACTCCATTCCTCCTTTACTAATGAACATTAATAAATTTCACTAACGGATGTGTAACAATAACTGTTAAAACACACACTAACACACACTTTTCTCACATATTTTGATTATTTCACACATTAACACATTTTTTACATACATATAGATTGAACACGAAATTTAAAATGTATGATTTATTTTAGGGGCTAATGTTTGGGTTTAATCATAAAAATTTCCCAATCAATTCCACCAAACACAAAAACCAAAATCCACTAATTTTTCATCCAATTCAAATCAATGTATAATTGGCTTCTAAATTCTCCAATTCAATTTTCTTGAAATCGCAATACAAGAGCTCTCTCAATCGCTCCAACTTTCATCTTCCCTCAAATTAAATTCTCTCCTCCCAAAGAAGACAATGACTCCGAATGCAAACACCTCACCATTCAAAACCTATATCCCATTTCCTTTATCAAACTACCAAAGTTGGAAGAATTTGTGAAAGGTTAGTTCTTCCCCTCCGGCACGACCTCATTCAACTTTCGAATTTTTAGCTAATTAAAAGTTTATCACTGAACAAAGAACATGAATTTCTTTTGATTTATCAGACAAGGAGCTCTTCTGCATCGAAGAGCAGGAAGTTTTCGACCGCGTGTATTTGTTGGATGATTTGGGTACTTTTTTTTATGAAACCCTAAAATTAACCCCCCAAAATAAAAGGTAGAACCTTTGTCAAACGTTGTATCTCTCCGTCTCCCCTCTGTCAGTTAGAGAAGCAAAATAGAGATCAAATTGAGCCTTTTAAAATAGATGTGGAATCAATTTAGACAAAAAAGATAAATATGGATCAAAGTGCTCCTAGACAAATAGTTATAGGATCAAGATGTACATTTCCCTGTCCCCTTGGGGATGACCTAGTGATGGAGTGGTGTTATCTTGAGCCCAAAGGTCTCAAGTTCGAATCCCACCACCAACACCACTAGGTGTGAGTTTGTCACACACTCACACTTGACTTGCCAAGTGTGGTTAACCTCCCCTGTGTGGTTTGCAGGCTATTACACAGGGGTGGGATTTACCTAGTGTGCATATCGGTAGTGGCTGCGGGTTACCCTCGACAAAAAAAAAATGAACATTTCCCTTAAAATTATATGTTACAACATGGAATCAAGAAGCAAAGAATAACATCTGCTTTTATGATTTAGAATAGACCAAAACAACATATTTCACTTAATGTTCCCTGCTGATATTTTTAATTTATTTCTATATATTTAATGGTCATATTTATATTTTACAAAAATGTTTGAATTTGAAAACTTCGACATGCATGCATGATTCTTAAACTTTATATATGCGTTACTTTTTTTCTGGAGAGTTTTAATATGGGCAGATGGCTGTGTATGGCATGGAAGGAGGTGTAGTATGCGTTCATAGATCGAAATGTATTTCTAATTCTCAATTGATTGTTAAAGTAATACTAATATACTATTCCCCACACAAAGCACTTTAGTGATTTTCAAGGTTGCATAGAGTAGTGATTTGGGCCTTGGGATGGAAAATGCAGAACAAAATTAGTTTGTAGCCCTCAAATTTTTACTTACGTATGTGGCATGGCAATTTAAATAAATTTAAATTGTTTTCAAAATATATTATATTATTAATATTCAATCATTAAATACATTATTGTGAATTTATTCTTCAATCCGGGCATATTGTGGATATTAAATTAAATATTTTTTAATGTTGCTACTTAACTGCTTATACAATTTCTTTAGCATGATTATGATATATGTGATATATTATTAAGCTCTCTCTTTTTCCAATTTTTTTGGGAGACACAAGATCTTTTCTAATGTGGATATTCAGTTGTGTGTGTGTGTGTGTTTTAAGGAAAATTATTTTACTATCAAAGCTGTGATGGTTAGAATATTTTAATATTAATGAAATAATTTATAATTTATAATTTTATTTTTAATAAGTTTCACTATTCCGTACAACGCTACTAGTAAAGAATAATAATGATGCTTGTCAATTAATGTTGTTATCGAATATATGGACGCTAGCTAATCAGCCTAATCTACATTCAATAATTGTACATAATCGTTTAAGGGCACGTTGTGATCAATTTATATTTTCCCCGGATAAAACTAGGTAAAAAAAATAAAATTTATATCAATACTTCTAATTTTTTAGTGTTAGTTGTCATAAAATTACGAAGTTTGATCAGTTTTAAAATTATAACGTAAATTTTAAATTGTAGCAACTATTTTGCGATATAAATATCGATCGATCAAATTCTATAAAAAAATCCAATGTGGCTGGCAAATTAATTTAATTGAACCTACATTGTTTTATTGTGGCATGTTTAACCAAAATGGTACCGTTTTGCCAAATATACTAATGAAATCCATTATAACGAAATTTTGATCTATAATTTATTTACAAAATATAAAAAAAGTACTAATGTAGAAAATTCATATTGTAATTATAATTAGGTAAAATATATAATTATGTCCATAACTTTAGTCAATTTGGCAAAAATGTCATGAACTCCAAAATATGTCCCAAAATACTCTTTTTACATTTTTTTGTACAAATGTCATCTAATCCAAAATTTCGATATCAGCTTACTAGCTTACTGACAAAACACGCTCGAGTCCAGCATTTAAATAGCATGAAAAGTAATATTTCATGTTGAGATTAAATATATTTTCTCACATCATTTTACATGCTAGACAAGACATCTTGTCAACAATTTGACACCGAAAATTAAATCATATGATATTTTTGTAAAAATATAATGTTGAAACGTTAAGTATTTTTTGACATATTTTGAAGTTTATGATATTTTTTAAAAATAGAGTAAAATTAATGACCAAAGTATAGCTTTGAAACTTATAATTATAAAAATAAACAAAATTTATAATTTTTAAGACAATTGACGTGTTTTGTAATATCACCATTATTGAGGAATAACAAATTAAATTTTGAGTGTTCCACTTTCAATTATAAAATCCGAATTGTCAATTTAAAAATTACTAAAGCACTAATCTTCCACGTCACCTCTTGCATGGAATCTGAACTCCAGTTGGCAACGGAGGACAATATTACCCTACATCGAGTGCAAACCACATACATCCAACGTAGCAAAACACTATTGGCTATGCTATGAGAAACGTACAAGTAGACGAGCACATGTACAACCTTTACAACCAAGCCTCGTCGCACGCAATCACCGCTCGAGTGCTTACATCAATTGGATTTCTTCAACGAAAACGAAGAGACAATCAATCCGAGTCGTCGGAGACATCGAAAGAGAGAGAGATAGTGATGTCATCAGACTATACCGGCTCGTTTGATGAAGACTCAGCGCGGCTCGGCTACAGCTCGCGGCTATCCTCGCAGCGCTTCGACTCGGCGCGCTTCGGGTCGTCGTTTCCAGACTACGGTGAAGCTGGCCAGTCGATGACGGAAGGAGGTTTTGATGAGGAGGAATCGCCACCGTATGTGGCGGCGCCGGAGGTGATGTCTGAAGGCGGCGATTTCGTCGGTAACGGAGGAATTCTGCCTGCGGCGGCGGAGGAGGGTTTCGCTCTTAGAGAGTGGAGAAGGTCAGTCCGATAAACTCTTTAATGCATACATCAGTGCATGCGTGTATACCTGAATACGCAAAGCTTGTCTGTGTGTTTTTTGTGCGTGTTTATGGTGTTTGAGTAATTAAATCCTTAATTAATTATTCTGTAATTGTCGAATCATGTATAGAAATAGGAAATATTGAATACTTAATTCTTCATATTAATTTGTATAACTGATTATTTTTTGTTACTGAAGTATAGGCTGATTCTCAAACGATTTAGTTCGTAACAAACTATACTATACTAATAAGATAGTAACAAAAATGTCATGAATTTGACTAATACACAAATGTCCCAAACTTTTTAAGATTTTTTTACTCACACACCCGACCCACACGTTGTATTGAGGAGATTCAAACTCATGACCTTAATCTTCAAGCAATCTCACCCCACACACGATTAGGTCATCCCTATCGGGACAACTTTTAAGATTTTAACAAGAATATGTTGAAGTATAACTAATTACCCTCTATATCTTAAATTATGGACAACTAATTTGTCCCGGGAGTCAATTTCCAACAACTGAAAATATGTGGCTTGAATTTTTTTGTTAATTTATCAATAGTTGGTGTAATTAATCATAATTAATAATTTCAGCACATTTTTTTGGATGTCGAGGGTAACCCGCAACCGCTAACGTGGTGCATACTGGATAAACCTCGCCTCTGGTGGTGGGTCGAACTTGAGACCTTTGACCTCAAAGAAACACCACTCCACCACTAGCCCATTCTCAAGGCGACAATTTCAGCACATTTTTGTTAAAACCTTAATACGTTTTATTATTTTCAGTTATAATATGTTGCTTTCTGGTCGTATATGTGATATGGGTAAAAACATATTGCGAGGTATTGTGCATTCTTTGACTGTTGACAATGACATGTCAAATTTTGTATCCAAACACTACCAAAATTGAGGAAAAATCATATGGAGCCGTTTGTTCTACCCTACGTGTTGCATTACATATTGCACATTTTTTACACTTTTTATCTGGGATTCACCTCACTAGTTGGATTTATTATAATTTTTTAGTATTTATTTTTTCAAATAATCAAGTAATAACTAAGAACTAAAAATTAAATACTAAAAAATATGGTACACGTCAATTGGGTAGGATGAATCTTAAATAATAAAACTAAAGCAAAAGAAATTGAAATTGAAATTGAAGAAAAAATGAACAAAAAAAACTACAATCATGTGTGCAATAGGGAATGCAACACAAAAGGTGCAGCAGAGGATTTCATCCTGAAAATTATATGAGTTTCGTCTCGGATCTTGACTATTGTGTGACACAAGTTTTTGTTAAGCACCTTACATCACAAACAATATAGACAATGTCTGTTGAAATTGTTTTCAGACAAAACGCAACTCGGCTAGAGGAGAAGGAGAGGAAGGAGAAGGAGATGTTGAAGGTAATAATCAAGGAAGCCGATGAATACAAAGCAGAGTTCTACAAGAAATGGAAGATCAAATGTGAGAATAGCATAGCTGTCAACAGGGAGAAGGAAAAGGTTTGAGGCCTCAATTTTTATGCAGTTTCGTTCGAATTGACCTCCGTATGTTGTGAATAGGCTAAAAATTGCGTATTTCAACCGTCGGATTGCACTATTTGCAGTTGTTTCTTGAAGGCAGAGAGAAGTTTCATGCAGAGGCAGATAAGAGTAATTACTGGAAGGCCATCACTGAACTTATACCGAGAGAAGTTCCAGTTCTAGAGACAAAGGGCAAGAAGGGGAAGGAAAAGAAACCTACGATTGTTGTGATTCAAGGCCCCAAGCCAGGAAAGCCAACTGATCTCTCCCGCATGCGTCAAATTCTCATGAAGCTCAAACACGAGCCACCCGGACACATGATGCAGCCGTGTCATGAACCTGGGAAAACTGCGGAAACTCAAGAAACAACAACTCAAGGTGTGTCTGCTATTGCAAAGTGAAGTTTCTATTCCTAAGTGTGTAAATTGATGGCCGTTGAACTTGGTTGATAGCATACATACATACATACATATATATATATATATATATATATATATATATAAACTCGTGTTTTCTAACATGTCTCGTGCTTCTTTCAATGATGGTTTGAGATTTCCTATGTTATGTTCCTGTGCGAGAAAAAATAAACATAGGTTTATGCAGAGGACTAAAAGAATTGACTATAACTAGATAAGACTAATTAAGAGGATATACTAATAACTGATATGTAACTAATGTGTGAAACTGTAGTGTCATCTAGGAATCATGTCTGTATTAGCATCATCTAGCTCGGCTGAGCTCATAAACCGAGTAGCTGAATCTTTGCCTTTGTCCGAGAGAGACGACATAGGCAAGCTCCCGGCTTCTGATTTACTCGAACTATGAGGTCTATACAGTCCAGGTTCGGTTAGTAATTTCTCATTAAGCATAACATCTGTTGACATCATTTTCACCACTTGTTTCATGTCTGGTCTCTGCTGAGAAGCTGCCTGAGTGCAGAACAGCGCGACTTTCATGAAACGAGCTACTTGATCTTCAGGGTAGTCGACCAAATCTGGATCAACAATGTCTAGAAGTCTACCTTCCTTGAACAGTTTCCAAGTCTGCACTAGCATTTACAGTTAGAAGATTGTTAGGCCAGTTATACGACGTGTGCTTGTAGTAACATAACATCTACGAAACCTACCCATTCAAGAAGAACGTAGAGTTCCTCTCCGAAAGCAGCCTTACTACTACTTCTTCCACTTATAATCTCGAGTATCAGCACCCCAAAACTATACACGTCGGCCTTCTTAGTGAGTTGTCCCATCAACGCGTATTCTGGAGCTAGATACCCCCTGCATTAGACGAGAGGAGAAACGCAAAAACTATGAGAAACATAGGGAGAGACCAGGTATATATGATTGAGACAGATGTTTGAACTACAAAACATTCTTTTCAAGGTAGAGAAATGCAATGGAAACCTGCACTTACACTGTTCCTGCTACTCTAGTGCTAACGTGGGTGACATTATCAGGAAACAGTTTTGCCAATCCAAAATCTCCAATTTTAGGGAGGAAATTCTCATCAAGAAGCACGTTGCTCGCCTTTATATCACGATGAACAATCCGTGGCTCGACGTCCTCGTGGAGGAACTCAAGCCCCGTAGCCGTACCCAGACATATTGCAGCCCTCTTCGACCAGTCCAGTTCCATGCCTTTACTATTCGAGCCTGAAAAACATCACGCAAGCTTGTTTAGCATGTTCGTGTCAAGCTATCATATCATCATATACGAATGTTGTTCTGCATAATTATTACCAAGTAAGGCATTGGCGAGACTGTTGTTCTCTAGGTATTCATACACCAGTATTCTGTTATCTCCCTCAACGCAGCAGCCGATCAGCTGTACGAGGTTAGGATGTCGGATGTTCGATATCATGTTCAGCTCTGTCAAGAACTCCTTCGTCCCCTGCTTGGATCCAGCAGAAAGAGACTTGATTGCAACTTCAGTTCCATCCCTCAAAACCCCCTGCAAATCATAACCGACGTAAACATGAGACGGGAAAAAACAACGGGCCGAAACCAAACCAAACCATTCGAGTCACAAAACTCTAACGAGTACAGTTTTGTAATCACCTTATAGACTACTCCGAAACCACCTCTGCCAATTCTGTTGGAGGGATGAAACGACCTCGTAGCTGAGCGCAGAGAATTATGCGAGAACAACCTCACATTGTTTGTAGGGATTTCTGATTAATAATAAGATCAACAGATTTATCATAGTGCTTCTATTTAGTTAATTTCAAATCATAGGTCGGAGTAATGGTTGCAAATATTTAAAAAAGAAAAAGAAAAATAAGGATTTAGAGCACGAATTAACTAAGTTGTAAAGAATTAGAGGAAGGATTGTTTGTGACTTCCTTGTCTTAGACTAGACCAATGAAGCTCTCATAAAAACAAGGGTCCAAGTGAGATTGTGAAAACCTTAAAATGTCAATGTTGACTTTCAAGATTCTAAGCAACATTTAAGCTTGCTGCATATTATCATTTTTTCATTAAAAAATACAATTTCAAATTTCAACAGGCTGTTCCATGGCCATACATACTATCCATTCTACACATCGTAAATTATAATAAATTCACAACAACTGCTGAAATTGATCAGGTGTAGCATTTGTAAGACGGACCATATACTATATCACCCCATGTATATATAGTGGAGGGTAACTATGTAAATTAAAAATTAATCTCAACCGTCCAATATGATGATCTAATGGATTAAAAATATATGATAATTTTATATTAATATTTTTAAAAATACAATATTTGTAATACTATAAAACAATATACAAGATGTTATTTAATCTAAATCGAAAAGGTGTAGCTCTGAAAAATATATTATTAATATTTCATCTTAAAAAAGCATCTGCAAATACAAATTGCCATACTATCAAACAAAACTGAATTGAAGAATAAAAAAGAAATTTTGAAAAAAGAAAAGAAAAGAATATTGATCACATATGCAGAAATAAGTGTACGTACCTTGAGATTCTGCTGCAGTATTCTCTCTGCAGGAATCAAATGCACCAAAACAGTCCGAAAATCCCATTTTTGTCCCTACTGATTTTGCGTAAAATCTCAATCTTTAATAGCTTCTCTCCTGTGATGATCCGATCAAACAACTGCCCTCCAACTGTAGCATCATCATAGATCGTCGATCACAGCCCACATAAAAATATATTTTTTTAAAAAATATTCCAGTTGCTAAACCATCTCAGAATTCCAAACGAAATGGAAAGGAAAAAAAACCCAGAAAGAAGAAATAAACAAGTTGTGATAGCTAGAAAAAAGAGACTTACGTGGTGAGTGTCTATCAACAAGAAGAGATGAACAAAGGTGTATTCTAATTTCTAGGTGGGATTATACCTTACAGAATATAATAAATAAATAAAATAGTATTGTCACGATCGTATGTCGTTTTGGTGAATCATCATTACCATCATTTCCCAATTTTCCTTTAGCCCTTCCACTCAGGCGGATCGAGTTTGACAATGAAGAGAGAGAGAGAGAGAGAGAGAGAGAGAGAGAGAGAGAGAGAGATAATGTGAAAGAAATCGGAGGGAAAAGCAAAAAGGATGGTGACTTTCCCGCGGCATCTGTACTATTATCTCACCAGGTGTGAATTTGTACAGTTCTATTTCCATACCACTAAAAACGCTCATGATGAGTGACGACGACACGGCTCAACGCTCACCAAAATCGTGTTTTGGTGGAGGGAATTATGAATTATCTCCGGTTCCCTTCGTGCAGTGTTGTTCTGTTTGAGAGCTTAAGTCAGCGGAGTTTATTTAAAATATGTTGCGTTTGGCCTGCATATTTAAATTGATAAAATAAAACTTCAAATATATGTCATTACTTTTTTTTTACCAAATACATACGTCATTTTGATCCATGTTATTAGTTTTTTTCATATCATATTCACGTACGTTAATTTTTTATGAATTTTGGAGGAGATTGTTAGATCTGATTTATTAAGTCTTATGCAATTCACTCAAACTAATTATTTGAATAACATGGTTTATCCAAGATTCATCGCTCCCATTTTCACGAAAATAAAATAAAATTAATGTGATTGTCATATATAAAAGAGACTCGAGGCTGCTAAGCAGTCCTTTTGCGATATAACTAATTACTAAATATTCTGTATTAAATATTTAGTAGTCGATTCCATCCTTTTCCTTGGAGAACTACTTTATGTAGTAGTAGTAGTAAAGTACTAGTGACTAACAAGTATTTATTGATTAATCTTATTTAAAATAAAATAAAGATTAATTATTTTCTTTTGAGAAAAATTAAAAATTTAGGATATACTCTATCTAAAAGAAAAACGTCTTGGGTTCGAAACTCACGGCTCTCATTTCCCTCAACTAAAATTAAAAAACAAAAATAACCGATCATTTCAAGTAATTAAAGAAAAAATAGTCAACCCTGAAAAATTAACCTAACCTAATATGAAATTATGGATCACATAAATACCACCATATAAAAAACATAGGACTTAATTAAGTCTTAAAGTTGAATTCCAACCCATCACGTATTCTACGCATTAATTTTGTTTGAAAATGAATAAATAATATATAAAGTGTTAACACCTCGTTGAGGAAATTCTTAACTGCAACAAGAAAAGAACAGAAACGGTGAACAACATTAGGTAGCAAGAAAAAATGACAATGGCCTACTTTACTCTTTATGAAATCAATTAACGAAATTCAGAAGCTAACAAAATTATACATAATAATAAATTGATTATTATTATTATTATTATTATTATTATAAGAAAAATATTGAGTAAATTAAATGAATATTAATAATTGATGAGGATTAATCATACCAATAAAAAGTTGTGTTTTATTTTACACGTACGATAAGATAAATAACATATTCCAATGGGACAATTCGAGCTAGCTCAGGATTGTTTCCTCTAGAATATAAGATGGACTTCCTAATGCCACTACTTGTTATATACAATATATTGTCCATAAATATAGGGTTAATTATCAGAAAATTCATCATTTTTGAATGAATTTGTAATCCAAACACGATTTATAAAACGTTAATGTAATAATAATCTAATATTTTGATTTGTACCAAATTGAATACCCCATAAAAATATGGTAATCGAAAAACTAACTTTGCACACTTGCACATTCCCAATTTTCAATGAATTAATATGTCATGTCGAAAAAAAAAAAAAATTCACCCACTATAATTCTGACGGTCGAAAAAAAGTTGAAGGTGTTGAATTTTTTACAAATTAAAATGTTAAGTTATTATTGGAACCTTTTAAAAATAGCGTTTAAATTGTAAATTCATTCAAAAGTCGTAAATTTTATGATAGTTAACCCAAATACATATAAGTTAGATGATACTAATACATTAAAATCTCATTTGAATTATAATTATTATTTTGTAATAAATATGCTAATTACAAATAAATAGGACCTTTTATCGTATATTAAGATGTTAGGTAAGCCCATACATTTTCAACGCTCATTCGTTGAACTTAGACTGATTACTAGTTCAACTTGGAAATAATATTACGCAGACAAAATTATTATTAAAGGGGAATAAAAACTAGCTTGGATACCAAATGTAACGTGTTCGAATCTCCTCAATACTACAGATCAGATGTGTGAGTAAAAAAAAAAGGGGAATAAAAACTAACGAATAGATTATAAGTAGTAGAAAAATTAAACATCAAATCAAGAGGAAATTCCACCATTTGGGAAAGAAAATGTAAATAATCAAATTGAGAGAACATATGAAACGTTGAACAGTTAGAATTTCAAGCACGACAAAAATAGCTTTTTCTCCTTTTCAAATACAAAGAAATTTTGAATTTTCAAACAAAAGCCTGCAAATTATGGAATAGAACTTGATTTCCCTCCTTTCAACTTAGACAGAGTCCGCATATAATAAATACAAGTCATCCTATATTTGTAAATTCTAACATATTCCATAGTCCACTTTTTATGCCTCACTCATGTTCTATTATCAAATTTATTATTATAATAATAACAAATATCTCATTTTTGACCGTCGCACATTACTTCTTATGTGCGATGGGCAGGTACCGACCAGACTCGTAAAAATAAACGCAGAAAATGTATCACTCATAACAAAGAAAAGTATTACTTTTAATTTGTTGGAAAGTATAGGTCTGATATTTGTCCTAATTAAAGTTTATTACATCTCAGTATGGTTTATTAATCACAATTAATGGTTTATTATATTTCAATTATAGTCTATAATTAATTTTTTGAAATTTAATTTCATTTAGAACTTGTGTATGCATGCAAAATGAATATTTTGTAGTTTTTGTCCATATTTGTTCATCCAAACATGCACATGCTAGATTTTAAATGAAAGATCATGAATTAATTTGGTATGATTTTTTTTTTTCTATGAATCCGATTAAAAATGAGAAAACTATGATCATTTGAAATTTTGAAAAAAAAAAAATAACATTTAGCATGTCATTTTATTTTCGTTTTAAAAAATCATGGGTTTTTGTTCGGGTTTCAAGCCGACCGAGCCAGTCACATATATAAGGCTATGTGCGACAATTGCAAACAAGTGCACCTCTATAATAATATTAGTTATAAAAATATGGCAAACACTTTCATTTATAACATATATACGTTGGTTGTCATACAAAACGCACGCGGAATTCTGTAAGAATCATGTTCTTGCTTCATCAACCATCAAAAAAGAATGAAAAAAAAAGCACTCAACCACAATAAAATAAAATAAATTAATAAAAATCCCTCCAAGATTTAAGATTTCAAATATTAGACTGCTTATATGCATTAATTACAGACAGTTAATTCATGAACAAAGTGGTTCGACCTCAAAGAAACATCAATATTGCTAAGGATCATCACAAAAAACAACATGTCCGGTGCAATATTCTAACACAATAATATATAGTCTTATGTTGATGGGAATTCAATCAAGAAAATAGGAGTTAACGCAGTTGCTCGACTTTGAACTACCACTGCTTGATGTGATCGGAGATTCCGAGACGCCAAACGAGCTGCTTTGAGAAGAACTAGATTGATTGCCGCTTGAAAAATATGATAGAACTGAAGAAGAAGAAGATGTTGCTACTGGTTTTAAATTGACAGCAACACTTCTTCTGATGTCCTGTACGAGGAAAACTAGCCAGTTAATGAATTGCAAGAATCATATAATTCATAGATCTTTCCACCTAGTAATATGCATCAAACTCATGAAGAAATGACATAAGTTTTGCTGCATGATGGCAGTTTTAATCTGGTGTAAGAAGAAGATGCATACCATGTGCCTTATAGCCATGTCTAGTGATCTACTAGAGAGAGATCTTCCAAAACCCGAGCTCTCATGGGAAGATTTCTTGGGATTTTCATGAGTAATGTGTTCGTCTTGTTTAGGTGGAGCTAGTTTCCTCATGTTTACGACTCTCTCAACCATTTTCGTCCCCATCAATACAGGATTAACATCATCACCACCACCACCATGGCTATATCCTCGGCTTCTTGATAGTGTCGTGCTCCCGATTTTATGAGCAGTGCTCACTGGAGCCCGTGCTCTGGCAGGAGAGCATGACTTCTGTCTTGGTTTCCCGTTGGAAGAAGACGAGAGGGCAGCTGGTGCACTCGGCCTGCCTCTTGATGCAGATGCAGGCCTTTTAGGCAAGGATGCTTTTAGATTTTGAGAGGCATCATGAGACATAGAGAGCATCACTGTGGGATTTGATGGCCTAGACTTCAGTACTGTTTGAGAACTTCCACGCGTTGGAACTGGGTTTTTAACTGCTGTTTTTCTCCCTGAAGAAGATCCATCCGAAGCAGACATGCTAGGCGTGGTTGATGGGGTTGCTGGTTTGCGCGTTGGAGTAGCAGACCTCGTTGCAGGCTTTGAACTAGCTGGTATCGTGGACCTAGAGCTTGGAGTGGAAGAACGGGAAGTAGCTCTGGAAGGAGTAGAGGATCTTGCTACAGACTTCGAACTAGAAGTTGCTGCAGCTCTTGAAGGAGTGGAGGATCTCACTTGGGCAGCCATAGGTTTGGAAGTTGCTGTTGTTGTGGCTCTTGAAGAAGCACGGGACGTAGGTGTGGATGCACGAGAGGGCTTCGACTTTGCAGGCAATGCAGGCCTTCCAGTAGGTGTTGCAGCTCGAGAGGCTGGTTTTCGGCCCCCAGATGAAACGGGCCTTTTTGTTGGTAGCTTCGATGCACTGTCAGCCGGGGGAGGTGATTCCTCGGAGGCGTTTCCCTGCTGCAACAACAGAAAATATGGAAAAATGTTGAGCCTAAAAACCCCCCATTCTCTCTCTAGCAATGTCAAACTCCACAAATTAATATCTAAAGAGATCAGAAACAAATGTAAACTTGCCTCAGAATTGAGAGAAATGCCTTCACTATTCAAAACTTCAGCCTGATCTGCTGCAGAATCTTGCTGTGTGACAAGCCTGAGACAAAATTTAAATATGAGACAACACATTTGAAGATATTCAACCATACTAAAGAAAATATCAGCTCAAGACCTAAATAATCGCGACAGAAAAGATATGTGGGAGACATGAAAAATATAATTAGGACATAAGAAACTATACCAATCATGGTCATTCTTGCCACTCTCTGAATTGAGTAAGCTATCAAGTTCTGGCTCCGCGCCTACAAGAAGACGAAGCCACGGACCATGAACCATGAACAAACTCAAGCACAAGAAGATTATAAATCTATATCACATTCTAAAGTGATGAAATGCCAAGATAAATGCATTCTATTATATCATATGATTGTCATCAAACTCAATGAAATATGAGAGCAAAGTAACCAAAAACATCTCAATGAAGCAAAAGGTAGGAAGAGTAGTAGTACTTGTTGAACCATCAAACTCCTCAAAATTGTGGATTTGAACATGATCATTTCTCTCCTTCTCACCATTCCTCATTCCCAAAAAAATAGCCAGATCTTCATCAACATCCCTCATCACCATCCCAAGATCTCTGTTATGTGGCCTAAACTGCACAGAAGTCTGCATCCGCCATAGAAATCGTGTCAAAATATATTAAAAAAACCATCCCCAAAATCTGACATCAGTGGCCTAATTCATACATAAATGCAGACAGCATAAAATCCTTCAAATTCTCATTAGGGACACCATATTCCATCTGTGTTTTCAATCACACATGAGGCCTAATCAAGAAACATCTAATCTTCATCTCCATGCATTTTCTTCACCGTGGAAGAAGAGCCCGGTGCCGTTGGATCCAAATCAAAGAAATTTAGAAACAAAGAAAGTTCAAATCATTAACAAGCTAAACTCTTTATGCAAAAAAATAGAGATTTTCAGCTGATTTATTTGGGAAATGCAATCCATAACTGAAACAATTGAAAGACACACAGCTTCGGTAATAAACTAACCAAAGTTTGAATCTTTTCCATTGGCAGCAACCTTAGAAACTCCAAAACACACACACACACACACACAAAAACACTGCAGATGGGCAAAAAAATATAGGAAAAAAACAAACATGGGCATGTACAAGAATGGAAAAAAAAAATTGTGGAAGAACTTACTGCCATTGTTGCTGCTGCAAATCAGACAGGTGTGAGAAACTGCAGAGAGAGAGAGAGAGAACAAGAAGATTGTTATTGAAGTTGCAGTTGTATGGTACAGGAATTATTGTTCTGTTTTTGAAGAGTTATTGGCTGTGGGGAAACAGAAATGGTAGTTCATTGGTAGTTCATGGAGAGGGTCGTTAGCTTGTTTATTCCCTTGATAGCTTAATTTTTTTATTAAGAAACACAACTCAAACGAGGATTTGAAATCTTATGATCTGTAAACTGTTCGTTTAATTTAAAATATAGTAATAACTATTACTGATTAGAGAGAGAAAGTGGCAATATGCAAAAATTTCTTTTAATATTTAGTGAGTGACTTTTTGCTTTTTCAGTCTTACAGCATTCAAAATCATTGCCATTTTGATTAGGGCTGATGGTGGGCCTACTTGTCATTTCAACTCCCCCATTTCGGCCTCATATTACAAGATTAAGATTTTTTTTAGTTAGAGAAAGAGATAAAGAGAAATCGTAATTTTCAAGCTCGAGAAGTTTCTTTTTTATACATGAATTTCGAGAGTTAGGATACTCACGAGGAAATGAGGTTAAGAATAAATCTCATTTTATCTCTTGTTCGCGGTTATTAAAATTATAAGTTTTTATGCATAATATATAATTATATATTAATAGCATTTGGATAAGATACAAATATTACTTAGGTATAAGAAAAGATTTTATGAACACTAAAACAAGTTAAAATATTGTGTACACTTAATTTTTCATCTTTATTTGTGTTCAATACGTAATTTGACACTAGGTGTAATATTTTCGAAATTTGACTCATATAGGTCTAAGATTTATCAAGTGTACTTGAAATATTTACAAAATATTTTTTTTTTCAAATTTATAATCAATAGGCTAATTGGACCTTCTGATTTTCAACTCTTTTTATTTTTATTTTTGAGTCACCGACAATCTTATCCTAACTCTTCAATAATAGATGAATCGAATCAATCATATACCTAATTTATTCCAATTCCATGTGCCAGTGGTAGGAACTATTTGATAATTAATTTTCTGATCTTTATATCTGTTAGGGCCAATTGTAAAAAATAAAATAAAATTAATATGTACACGTGTAAAAATATTGTTGCATTATAATTACGATTTTTGGAAGAAAAAAAAACAAGAGCATCGAATTTGCTATGAATAAAAATAATTAGATTATTATTGACACATTCTAAAAGTCTTATTTAAATTACAAATTTGTTCAATATTCGAGGATTTTTATAATTAACCCTGTTTGTTCTTGTATGATTCGATGTATGTAATATTTTGACCATAAATTTATGTTATATGAACATTTTTTTTTTTTTTTGAGAAAGTTACTTGAACATTTGAGTAGTATGAGATTTATTCTTAAAAAGTGTGGATAAACGATCGAATCTCATAAATTAGTTGCACCTTCGAATTTACAAAATTACATTCACAATATAAATTAAAAGGTGTGGTTAGATTTTTCAAAGATTTATCATTTGCCTTTTTACTCATCAGCGCCACCACCGACCACCGTGCTCCGCCGATGTTTTTATTTTTCTTTTAAATTATTCTTTCATTACTGTTGTAGATATAACTTTGAAGATTTTTGTAGCTGACGTCTATGTCAACCCTGAATTTATTTAATTTAATTTTCTTATAAAATAAAATGACTGTTGGTGGAATAAATGTTTCTGGTGTGACATTTCATAAAAGGGGTAGCAGAGCGTTGAGTACTGTGGATTGGAATAAATGGGCCATGCTAATATGGAAACACTGCAAACTTCCTCAATCAGTACTAATTCATCTTACTATTTATACTAGTAGAAAAAGAGAGTTAATACCCTCAAAATTCAGGGACAAGTCAAATTATGAATTCAAATACTACTAACTAGTAACTACCAATAAAATTATAAATGTGAAATTGAATATGAGTTTGAATTTGATTCTTAATATGTCTTGTGAATTTCAATCCATTAAATGATCTCAGGCAAATTTTTATAATAGAGAAATTTAGAAATTCATTTTATTTTATTTTTTCATTTTTATTTTTTTATTTTTTTTTATTTTTTTTGCGTGTCGCTCCTTTCTTCGAGAAGTTTGCAGGTTCCTTGGATGTTACAAGCTCATTGGCGTAAGGTGCTTGATTTTATTAGTAAAATTTATTTTTGTGTTTCTCATATTTTTCGTGAAAGCAATAAGGTAGCTAATATGTTAGCCTCTAGTATAGTCTCTTCGGGTGTTTGGTTTTATGCTATTCCTTGTATTGTTGATTTTGTTGAACAGGATTCTTGTAGATCTGGTTACTTTCGGTTTGTTTAGAGGAGTACTCTTTTTTTATTTTTCCTTCTTTGGGTTTTCCATATGGGTTTTGATGAGGTCTCGGTCTCCTGAGTTATCAATATGTAATTTCTGAGGTTTTTAGACCTGGGTTGTTTTTTCTTTAATTTATACAATTCATTGGAGAAAATTCAATTCAAGCATTTTAGGGTAAATTATATTTAATACACCAATATTTGTAATGATAATAATAATAATAATTATTATTATTATAAAAATATTTTTCAATCTATATTTAAATAGTAATTTTACCTCAACATTTCATTTTTGTAATAAATTTATCATTCGTAAGTTTTTCATCAACTGAAATTTGAGTCATCGACAGATGCTGAAGGTGATAAAGGTTTTGAGCTTCTTAATGTCGATAATTTGCATGTACTTAGTTTTCACTTGCCAGAAAACTTATGGATAGTAGAATTGTTACAAAAAAAAAAGGGTAAAATTACTATTAAGAATATATTGGAGTATTATTGTTATAAATTATAAACATTAAGATACTAAGTATAATTTATCCAACATTTTACTTAAGATTGTTATTTTGTTGCGGCAGTGGCATATCTCAATTTCCCTATCAAAATGGAATATAAATGTCAACAAAGATTGGTATTGTATCATGAGGTATCTCCATTGCTGCACCAAAACATCAATATGGTGCAATTTTCACACCATTTAACACCAATCATTCAACGAATTTGGTGTTGGTGCGAATTGATTAATTTAGAGAACGTTCTCAATTTGTATATAAATAAATAAATGCTATGAATGAAATATTATAGAGAATGCTTTTTTGTGTGTGTGAATGGTCTGGTGTTCAAATAATATTTGGTGCTAAAATTAAGCCATTTTAGTGCAAAACTAACACTAAAAATGATGTTATGCGTTGGAGGAGATGCTCTGGTACATATATCTCTAATAACAAATTACAATAATGTATGAACATCACTCCATGTCTCGATCTATCATAAAAACACCAATTTTACGTTACAAAGTTATACAACCTATATATAATAAAATATGATATAAGTATTATGAATTGATCGAGTCTACTTTAATTTTCATCCTCATAAAAAAGAAGAAATGGAAAAGGGCAAAAAATAAAAAAAGATAAAGTTTTGCAATCTTCAAAAAGGTATAATTTCAAATAAAAAAAAGGTTAGTAGTGAAAGACACATTCTAAAACCAAGCACATGTTATAGTCTTTAATAAAGATCACGGGGAAAGAGTGACTACAATTTAGAAATCACTTAAAAAGAAAAAATAAAAAAAAAACTTTTTTTTATTTGATAAATTAAAAAGTGGGTTCAAACATGAACATGGGCTGTTTGATTCCTGGGAATCCACAAAAACATTTCATGTGAGTCCCCACAATAAAATGGGCATCTCTTATGGCTTGGGCACATATTGTGGGCCTCTAGATTAGTGAGATTTTGATTTTGTTTGTGGGTCCATTTATATTTCCTATAAAATTTCACTTTTATGGCCAACTTTTAGTTTAAAGATGGGATTTGATAATTGGCTAAAATAGGAAAAATTTAAAGGGTTAATTACACAATAATATTACATATTTAATATTTTTTATATTTTTATCCCGAGGTTTGAAAAATAATACATTAGTATTCAATATTTGTAAAACTAACACTTTTAGCACTATCGAATTTTCCTGGCAGACTAAATAATGACGTGAATCACCGGAAAATCTACGTAGAATTTTTGATCATTTTTTTAAGTGACATGTGAATTATTAATCTAAAATGACACCGTTTTGGAATATGTAAACTTAATTAAAAAAAAATACATATGAGCTCCTCATCTCCATCGATTTTAAGAAATCATGATCTGTAAGGTTATAAAAATCATCCACTTCCTCTTCACCAAAACCGAACTCATGGGGGGAGGCGATTTGCATAAAATATTAACAATAAAAGAGAGAATCTAAAATACATATTCTACGCTAGCATATGCAGAGAAAAAATAGTACGTATTTATGAACGCTCGATGCAGAAAGAAGAGAAGAAATGGAGGGAGGTGGCGTCGCTGAGTTTGCAGTAAAGGCTCATGTGTGTGTGTGTGTTTGTTTAAAGTTTACGCATTCCAAAATGATGTCGTTTTGAATTAAATAATTTCATATTATTTTAAAAGCACGGTCGAAAATCCACATAGATTTTCTGACGGTTCATGTCATTATTTAGTCTATGGAAAAGTTTCAGTAGTGTTAAAAGTGTTAATTATGCAAACGGTGAGTACTAATATATTAATTTAAAACTTCATGACAAAAGTGTAAAACAGATCAAACGTTGAGTACTGATGTATAATTAAACCAAATCTAAACATAATTTCTCTTTATGATTGTCATTATGTTATAAAATATAAATATTAATATGATATGATTTTTTGCCCCTTTATTCTCAATACTTAAAAGCCTACCATAGCCCCAAACCAAAGCCGCTAACATTTTATTTTTGTTAACATATCCCCCAACAACATTTTCTTAAAAGAGTGTAGCCCCAAACACTTGAATGGTCGTCTTAATGTGTTATTGAGAAACAATTCATGTTTGAGTATTTTGTTGGGTATTGAATAAAAGGTATTTGAATATATATAATTAGGGCTCTAAATGAAAATAGTTGTTCATGAGCTATTTGGAGCTCGGTTCGAAAAAAAATAGTTCATTTTCTAAGTGAGTCAAGCTCGAGTCTCGAATCGATCTCAATAAAATTGTCGAGTTGAGCTCTAACAAAATAGTATTTGATTCAGCTAGCTTGTGAACATGTTTGATCTCGAGTTGAATCAAACATATTCATGAATATTATAAATATTTCGAACTGGTAAATTAAATAGGTTTTTTTCTTTCCGAGCATGAACACTTAAATTAAACTAGATTTTTTTCTAGCATTTGAGCTTGGGCTCGGTGAGTAATTTTTTAGTATTGCACGAGCCGAGGTCGAGCTGAATTCAATCATGATAAATAGTTATTGAGACTAACTTGAACAAGAGAAAAAAGCTCGAATCGAGCTCAAATATTCCTTAACGAGCCAAGCTTTAACATTTCAGAGTGTTCTGTTTGACTCGATTCTTT
The DNA here is from genome assembly GCA_026008535.1 of Perilla frutescens. NCBI lineage: Eukaryota > Viridiplantae > Streptophyta > Magnoliopsida > Lamiales > Lamiaceae > Perilla > Perilla frutescens. Next base: position 53,098,738 of record BRKX01000004.1, read on the forward strand.
TACAACCCTACATATAACTATCATTCATTAGGAAATTATTGATGGTTTTTGAAACAAAATCGTCGCCTCTTCAATTTTTGTGCAAACAGTCGGTCTAGTCTTGGATTGGACTGAACCGAGAAGATTGAACATATTGAATGATATTTTAATTTGGCCCAAATCTTATCGAAAGTGTTATCAGGGCCAAATCGAGGACCAATCGATTTGGTCAGTCGGTCCGACTGAAATTTCTTTGTTTTTCCTCTTAATTGATCTAGTCACAACTCATTAATCAAATTAATGTACCAGTTCAAGACTAGAGCTAATCGATAACCAAAATCTCCAAACAAACTAGAATAAGTATACTATGTATTCTATATATTAGGATCATTACTATATTGTTATATTAAAATTTAATTATATATTTTTATAGATTAATTCGATTGGTCCAGTCAGACTGATTACATATTTTCTGAAAACTGGACCGATCGAAAAGAATTCGGTCTCCTAGATTGAAAATCAACCAAAACTAATAAAATTCAGCCAGTTCGGTTCAATTTTGTACTCCCCTAAGTACAAAGAAAATCTTAACTCGAAACGATATATTATTATCTCGAATTTATTATTTCTATAACATTACTCTGAAAATAAATTGAACTTTTATAATAAAAAGTTTGCTTCATATTGTACGTACAACCACCCCGGCCCATATTGTATGCAAACTGTCCGATAGAGAGAGAGAGAGTGAGAGAGCAGGGCAGTGTAATGCTGAGAGAAAGGGATGAGAGTTAGTAGTATCTGTAAAGACCTATGTCTTATTTATATAGGCATAAAACGGGCATTGCAACAACTCAATTTTGCTGAGTTTGAATGCCAGAAAAGCATGCACTAGATTTCCAGATAGGAATTGAATCTATTCTCAATGCATGCCAAGCCAAAAAAAAAATAAATCGAGGACCGGTCGATTTGGTCATTCGGTCCGACTGAAACTTCTTTGTTTTTCCTCTTAATTGATCTAGTCACAACTCATAAATCAAATTAATGTACTAGTTCAAGACGGGAGCTAATTGATAACCAAAATCTCCAAACAAACTAGAATAAGTATACTATGTATTCTATATATTAGGATTATTAAAATATTGTTATATTAAAATTTAGTTATATATTTTAATAGATTAATTCGATTGGTCCAGTCAGACTAATTACATATTTTCCGAAAACTGGACCGATCGAAAAGAATTCGGTCTCCTAGATTGAAAATCAACCAAAACTAATAAAATTCGGTCAGTTCGGTTCAATTTAGTACTCCCCTAAGTACAAAGAAAATCTTAACTCGAAACGATGTATTATTATATCGAATTTATTATTTCTACCACATTACTCTGAAAATAAATTGAACTTTTAAAATAAAAAGTTTGCTTCATATTGTACGTACAACCACCCCCAGCCCATATTGTATGCAAACTGTTCGAGAGAGAGAGAGAGAGAGAGAGAGAGAGAGAGAGAGAGAGAGAGAGTGTGAGAGAGAGCAGGGCAGTGTAGTGCTGAGAGAAAGGGATGGGAGTTAATAGTATCTGTAGAGACCAATGTCTTATTTATATAGGCATAAAACAGGCATTGCAACAACTCAATTTTGCTGAGTTTGAATGCCAGAAAAGCACGCACCAGATTTCCAGATAGGAATTGAACCTATTCTCAATGCATGCCAATCTGAAAAAAAGTTTTTATCTCAATATTTATCATTTTTTAATGATAAAGATAAATCATATATATGTGATGTCATTTTGAATTAAATAATTTCACATCATTTTAAAAGCACGGTCGAAAATTCACATAGGTTTTCTGATGGTTCATGTCATTATTTAGTCTATTGAAAAGTTTCTGTAGTGTTAAAAGTGTTAATTATGCAAACTGTGAGTACTAATGTATTAATTTTAAAACTTCATGACAAAAGTGTAAAACAGATCAAACGTTGAGTACTGATGTATAATTAAACCAAATCTAAACATAATTTCTCTTTATGATTGTCATTATGTTATGAAATATAAATATTAATATGATATGATTTTTTGCCCCTTTATTCTCAATACTTAAAAGCCTACCATAGCCCCAAACCAAAGCCGCTAACATTTTTTTTTTGTTAACATATCCCCCAACAAGATTTTTCTTAAAAGAGTGTAGCCCCAAACACTTGAATGGTCGTCTTAATGTGTTATTGAGAAACAATTCATGTTTGAGTATTTTGTTGGGTATTGAATAAAAGGTATTTGAATATATATATTTAGGGCTCTAAACGAACAGAGTTGTTCATGAGCTATTTGGAGCTCGGTTCGAAAAAAACTAGTTCATTTTCTAAGTGAGTCAAGCTCGAGCGTCGAATCGATCTCAATAAAATTATCGAGTTGAGCTCCAACAAAATAGTATTTGATTCAGCTAGCTTGCGAACATGTTAGATCTCGAGTTTAAGCAAACATATTCATGAATATTATAAATATTTCGAACTGGTAAATTAAATAGGTTTTTTTCTTTCCGAGCACGAACACGCAAATTAAACTAGATTTTTTTCTAGCATTTGAGCTTGGGCTCGGTGAGTAATTTTTTAGTATTGCACGAGCCGAGGTCGAGATGAATTCAATCATGATAAATATTTATTGAGCCTAACTTGAACAAGAGAAAAAAGCTCGAATCGAGCTCAAATATTCCTTAACGAGCCAAGCTTTAACATTTCAGAGTGTTCTGTTTGACTCAATTCTTTTACAACCCTATATATAACTATCATTCATTAGAAAATTATTGATGGTTTTTGAAACAAAATCGCCGCCTCTTCAATTTTTGTGCAAACAGTCGGTCTAGTCTTGGATCGGACTGAACCAAGAAGATTGAACATATTGAATGATATTTTAATTTGGCCCAGATCAGACCGAAAGTGTTATCAGGGCCAAATCAAGGACCGGTCGATTTGGTCAGTCGGTCCGACTGAACCTTCTTTGTTTTTCCTCTTAATTGATCTAGTCACAACTCATTAATCAAATTATTGTACCAGTTCAAGAATGGAGCTAATCGATAACCAAAATCTCCAAACAAACTAGAATAAGTATACTATGTATTCTATATATTAGGATTATTAATATATTGTTATATTAAAATTTAATTATATATTTTAATAGATGAATTCGATTGGTCCAGTCAGACTGATTACATATTTTCTGAAAACTGGACCGATCGAAAAGAATTTGGTCTTCAAGATTAAAAGTCAACCAAAACTAATAAAATTTGGTCAGATCAGTTCTATTTTGTACTCCCCTAAGTACAAAGAAAATATTAACTCGAAACGATATATTATTATCTCGAATTTATTATTTCTATCACATTACTCTGAAAATAAATTGAACTTTTAAAATAAAAAGTTTGCTTAATATTGTACGTACAACCACCTTGGCCCATATTGTATGCAAACCTTCCGATAGTGAGAGAGCAGGGCAGTGTAGTGCTGAGTGAAATGGATGAGAGTTAGTAGTATCTGTAGAGACCTATGTCTTATTTATATAGGTATAAAACGGGCGTTGCAACAACTCAATTTTGCTGAGTTTGAATGCCAGAAAAGCACGCACTAGATTTCCAGATAAGAATTGAATGTATTCTCAACTCATGCCTAGCTAAAAAAGTGTTTATCTCAATATTTATCATTTTTTAATGATAAAGATATATCGTATATATGTTATGTCATTTTGAATTAGATAATTTAATATCATTTTAAAAGCACGGTCGAAAATCCACATAGGTTTTCTGGCGGTTCATGTAATTATTTAGTCTATTGAAAAGTTTCGGTAATGTTAAAAGTGTTAATTATGCAAACGGTGAGTACTAATATATTAATTTAAAACGTCATGACAAAAGTGTAAAACAGATCAAACGTTGAGTACTGATGTATAATTAAACCAAATCTAAACATAATTTCTCTTTATGATTGTCATTATGTTATAAAATATAAATATTAATATGATATGATTTTTTGCCCCTTTATTCTCAATACTTAAAAGCCTACCATAGCCCCAAACCAAAGCCGCTAACATTTTATTTTTGTTAACATATCCCCCAACAACATTTTCTTAAAAGAGTGTAGCCCCAAACACTTGAATGGTCGTCTTAATGTGTTATTGAGAAACAATTCATGTTTGAGTATTTTGTTGGGTATTGAATAAAAGGTATTTGAATATATATAATTAGGGCTCTAAACGAACATAGTTGTTCATGAGCTATTTGGAGCTCGGTTCGAAAAAAATTAGTTCATTTTCTAAGTGAGTCAAGCTCGAGTCTCGAATCGATCTCAATAAAATTATCGAGTTGAGCTCTAATAAAATAGTATTTGATTCAGCTAGCTTGTGAACATGTTTGATCTCGAGTTGAATCAAACATATTCATGAATATTATAAATATTTCGAACTAGTAAATTAAATAGGTTTTTTTCTTTCCGAGCACGAACACTTAAATTAAACTAGATTTTTTTCTAGCATTTGAGCTTGGGCTCGGTGAGTAATTTTTTAGTATTACACGAGCCGAGGTCGAGCTGAATTCAATCATGATAAATATTTATTGAGCCTAACTTGAACAAGAGAAAAAAGCTCGAATCGAGCTCAAATATTCCTTAACGAGCCAAGCTTTAACATTTCAGAGTGTTCTGTTTGACTCGATTCTTTTACAACCCTATATATAACTATCATTCATTAGGAAATTATTGATGGTTTTTGAAACAAAATCGTCGCCTCTTCAATTTTTGTGCAAACAGTCGGTCTAGTCTTGGATCGAACTGAACCGAGAAGATTGAACATATTGTTGGAAAATAGGATTTAATAATGTGAGTGTGACTCATTTTATCCGATTTTTCGTGACCGGGATATTTAATTGTCGAGGAATTAAATACCGTACGATTACTCTATGTCGTGAGTAGATAATCATAATATTTTTATTTGCTCAAATCCGATTTTCGGTGAGTGAGAAATAAATGGTTAAAGTTGGTCACACGATTGGGCATTTATGGTGTGTGGGATAATGTGTTTAAGAGACATTAAATAATCCCACATTGATTTCTTAATCAAATTAAGAAGTGTATTTAAGTGTATTAACACTTAAGTGGAGTAATCAAGTGCACAAGGGCAGCTGATTACTCCAGCTGCAGTTGCCCTGGACACTTCTTGTGGAGAGAGGTCCCCTCGACTCGGCTTGCCGGAACCGAAATCTGCACATCGGTTCCTAATCTTCTTGCTTTGTTTAAATTCAGTTAAATATTGTATTTGTTATTCCTCTATACTTCTACCTATCTGTAATTCCAGTGAGGTTAAAACGAGACTACACATATTGAATGATATTTTAATTTGGCCCAAATCATATCGAAAGTGTTATCAAGGCCAAATCAAGGACCGATCGATTTGGTCAGTCGGTCCGACTAAAACTTCTTTGTTTTTCCTCTTAATTGATCTAGTCACAACTCATTAATCAAATTAATGTACAAGTTCAAGACTGGAGCTAATCGATAACCAAAATCTCCAAACAAACTAGAATAAGTATACTATATATTCTATATATTAGGATTATTACTATATTGTTATATTAAAATTTAATTATATATTTTTATAGATTAATTCGATTGGTCCAGTCAGACTGATTACATATTTTCTGAAAACTGGACCGATCGAAAAGAATTCGGTCTTCTAGATTGAAAATCAACCAAAACTAATAAAATTCAGTTAGTTCGGTTCAATTTTGTACTCCCCTAAGTACAAAGAAAATCTTAACTCGAAACGATATATTATTATCTCGAATTTATTATTTCTATCACATTCATCTGAAAATAAATTGAACTTTTATAATAAAAAGTTTGCTTCATATTGTACGTACAACCACCCCGGCCCATATTGTATGCAAACTGTCCGATAGAGAGAGAGAGAGAGTGAGAGAGCAGGGCAGTGTAATGCTGAGAGAAAGGGATGAGAGTTAGTAGTATCTGTAAAGACCTATGTCTTATTTATATAGGCATAAAACGGGCATTGCAACAACTCAATTTTGCTGAGTTTGAATGCCAGAAAAGCATGCACTAGATTTCCAGATAGGAATTGAATCTATTCTCAATGCATGCCAAGCCAAAAAAAAGTTTTTATCTCAATATTTATCATTTTTTAACGATAAAGATATATCGTATATATGTGATGTCATTTTGAATTAAATAATTTCACATCATTTTCTAAGTGAGTCAAGCTCGAGTCTCGAATCGATCTCGATAAAATTGTCGAGTTGAGCTCTAACAAAATAGTATTTGATTCAACTAGCTTGTGAACATGTTTGATCTCGAGTTTAATCGAACATATTCATGAATATGTTCATGAATATTATAAATATTTCGAACTGGTAAATTAAATAGGTTTTTTTCTTTGTGAACTCGAACACGTAAATTAAACTAGATTTTTTTCTAGGATTTGAGCTTGGGCTCGGTGAGTAATTTTTTAGCATTTCACGAGCTGAGGTCGAGCTGAATTCAATCATGATAAATATTTATTGAGCCGAACTTGAACAAGAGAAAAAAAGCTCGAATTGAGCTCCCATTAGGAAATTATTGATGGTTTTTGAAACAAAATCGTCACCTCTTCAATTTTTGTGCAAACAGTCGGTCTAGTCTTGGATCGGACTAAACCGAGAAGATTGAACATATTGAATGATATTTTAATTTGGCCCAGATCAGACCGAAAGTGTTCAGGGCCAAATTGAGGACCGGTTGATTTGGTCCTTTGGTCCGACTGAAACTTCTTTGTTTTTCCTCTTAATTGATCTAGTCACAACTCATTAATCAAATTAATGTACTAGTTCAAGACTGGAGCTAATCGATAACCAAAATCTCCAAACAAACTAGAATAAGTATACTATGTATTCTATATATTAGGATTATTAATATATTGTTATATTAAAATTTAATTATATATTTTAATAGATTAATTCAATTGGTCCAGTCAGACTGATTACATATTTTCCGAAAACTGGACCAATCGAAAAGAATTCGGTCTCCTAGATTGAAAATCAACCAAAACTAATAAAATTCGGTCAGTTCGGTTCAATTTTGTATTCCCATAAGTACAAAGAAAATCTTAACTCGAAACGATATATTATTATCTCGGATTTATTATTTAGTAATGAAAAAAATTGAACTTTTAAAATAAAAAGTTTGCTTCAAATTGAACCACCCCCGGCCCATATTGTATGCAAACCGTCCGAGAGAGAGAGAGAGAGAGAAAGCAGGGCAGTGTAGTGCTGAGAAAAAAAGGGATGAGAGTTAGTATTATCTGTAGAGACCTATGTTTTATTTATGTAGGCATAAAACGGGCATTGCAACAACTAAATTTTACTGAGTTTGAATGCCAGAAGAACACACACCAGATTTCCAGATAAGAATTGAATCTATTCTCAATGCATGCCAAGCCAAAAAAAAAGTTTTTATCTCAATATTTATCATTTTTTTAATGATAAAGATATATCGTATATATGTGATATCATTTTGAATTAAATAATTTCACATCATTTTAAAAGCATGGTTGAAAATCCACATACGTTTTCTGACGGTTCATGTCATTATTTATTTTATTGAAAAGTTTCGTTAGTGTTAAAAGTGTTAATTATGCAAATGGTGAGTACTAAAGTATTAATTTTAAAACTTGATGACAAAAGTGTAAAACAGATCAAACGTTGAATACTGATGTATAATTAAACCAAATCTAAACATAATTTCTCTTTATGATTGTCACTATGTTATAAAATATAAATATTTATATGATATGATTTTTTGCCCCTTTATTCTCAATAAGTAAAAGCCCACCATAGCCCCAAACAAAAGCCGCTAACAACACTTGAATGGTCGTCTTAATGTGTTATTGAGAAACAATAACACATTGCTGTTTGTTCACTTACATCTCTTTGGGGAACCGGGGGGTGGGTGACTGATTAGGGATTTAATTGACGAGGAATCGCTTTTAAGTCTATAGTGAAAGGATGAATGGGGAGACGCAGAGAGGAATCCGGTCTCCATAACTAGGTGATTTATCATGTATGAAAATCGTTGTGCCCATGAGTGAGTTGATATATATTTAAACCAAATTCAAGTTCAAATGCCAGAACCTTTGCTATTTGATATCTTCTTTACTTTCTTTTGCAGATTTAATGTATAGTAGTGACAACAAAACCAAACCCCCTTTTTATTATTGGTTACCTGAAGGTGGAATCACAACAGCTCTCTGTGGGATCGACCCGTACTCATTAGCTGGCTACGCTCGCTGTGGGCAAATGAGTTATAAATTATTTTTGAGTGCGAAACGACCGCACGTCAATTATACTAATTAAATAAATCAACTAACGAAATTAAAATACTAAGATCAAATAACAAATAAAATTGTAGAGAAAAATATCAAATAGAACAAACGTATTCTAAGATTGAACAATCATCAATCAATCCATCTAATTAACTAATTCCAAATTCATGCCTATGTTAGGATTTTATTCACACTAGAGTAACCACTTTTATATTCAAAACCTCTTCTCAGAGTATTAAGAGTGTAGATCATATAATAAATAATAATGTCTCCATTAATTATCTAGCATGCAACTCCTAAATGATCCACAAGTTTAATGCTCTCTCAAGTAATTTTAACTCCCTCGAGTGTTGTTAATTACTAAGTTAATTATTCTTATCCAGTGTCGAAACTCCTCTCTCAATTTATGAATCAACACAAAATAATACATCAATTAATGACCAGTCAACTAAAGTAAAAATGCAAAGCAAGAATAATTAAAGTGCGATAAAATCATAGACACAAAGTTGGAATTAATTAAAAGACTTCATAATTGAATCATGGAACAATCCTAGAATACTAGGGTTTAATTGTTCATAATAAAATAAACAAATAAAAATGTCTTCAAGTTGTTCATGACTAGACAAGAATTAAAGTAAGTAAAACCCGAAAGATTAAATCTGCCTCGAATCTTGACTTGCTTGAAATCCTTGAACTTGTTCTTCACGACACTCTTTCTCCACAGTAAACCTCTGCTTTCAATCTTAGGGTATGGTATATGGTGTCTAATTTTAATGCAAAGACACTCTTATATACCAAGTTAAGAAAAGCCCACAAATAGAGTAGAAAAATCGGACAGGCCCGCGCGACTCACAATCACGTTCGCGACCAGGGTGCCCATGAATCAAGTCGCGAATCCATGTGGCATGACGTGGCGTAATATTCGCGACCCCTCTCCAGATTTGTGACCGGGGTTGTGAATTTCCTTCTTTCACACCCTGTCTCTGTCGCGACGTCGCAGTCGGCTAGCTGGCTTTCACCGGCGACCCCACTCGCGAGTGCACACGTGGGTCGCGGGTCTTCTCTTGGTTTATTTTGTCCTATTTTCTTGGCCAACTTTATCGTGCAATCTCTCGGGACTCCAGACTCACTTCCTTTCATCTAAGCATTCAAATTTGAAGAACAAACCTGTATAATTTGTCAAACAAGACCAACTTCCAAAATCGCGTGAAACCCGAATAAACTGAGATAAAACACACTCAAAACATGCAAAACACAACATGAATATGTACTAAAATTGGTGTAAAATCTTAGTTTATCATTCTTCTTTAAGAAAACAACACATTTGCACAATTTGTCTAACACATAGGAGCACCAATCAAAAGACAAAATCATATGAACTTGGACTACTTATTTAATCAAATTCAGATCAGTTGAGCGATTCATTGTAGGTGCAAGAAATACAGACATAACATACATAACAAAAAAACGTTTGAAATCATCTTCTCCATCAGCCAAACATGAATCTAACAGTAAACTATGAACACCAAACACTATCACAATGTTGTTCTTAGAATATTTCTTAATCCAGTCACTAATAAAAGACTTAAGGAATTGACCATCCCTACCCCTCAACACAGCCCTACCCTCATTCTTAGGAAGTAAAAACAGATCACATATATTTTCCGGCGTGATGACAAACTTATTATTGTTGTCAAAACATAACAATCGAGTAGTAGGGTTAAAATGCTCAATAAACCAATAAACATATGACCAATACACACATGTGAAATCTTAAAAATAAAGAAAACCCTCAAACTCAATATATTTTACAGCAACCCGTTGCTCCTTATTCAATAAAGTGATAAGAGAAGAGATCGAAGAATGTCGGTATTTAACATATTCTTTTTCAGTGGAACAAAAAATTCAAAGGAAAACAGAAAAAAATAATTCACAAACTACAAAAATAAAGTATCTAGTCTATAACATCAAAGTACATTCAAAATTACATAAAAGTATCAGTTCACAAAATATATTACCTCATCATTTTTTCAATACCGGATGTATCCAAAACTTTCTTCACCAACTTCTTAGCATGACTGCTATCTCCACAGTCTGATGGGGGGAGCTTGCAAACTTTTTCCGCTTCTTTGATTTACTCACTTCCACAGAACTAAAATAGTAAATAAAAAAATTTGAATAAACATGATAACATGAAAATAAAATTAAAACACAACACGTAATAAATTCAAACACATCAGCAAACTTCATCATATATACCTAATTTTTGTTTTCCCTTTCACAGCTTTCTTGAACTCATGTGTTGCTTCATTTGCAGTATTCTCATCGACCTGTGTGTTAGAAGGTGTCTCATCCAACATCTTTAATATCACATCAATACGCTTAGAATCAATCTCCTTCTTCTTCAACTTTCTCTTCATTGTGAAAATCTGAAATACAATCAAATGATAACATTAAAAACCTGAAACATAAACAACACACCTCAAATATCAAGTTACAAAACTGAGTCCATTGATTGTATGTGTATAAGACAGATACATACTCATCTGATACTTATATATGAATAACATGATAATTAAATCGGTAAAAAATGATACTAAATTCTAACAAAACAAAACATTCAGAGAAAACTACAACAATAGCTAACAGAGATGAAAATAGTTATATGCAATTAATCCATAAATTATTTTTCAAGTTACAAAAACTGAGTCCATTGATTGTATGTGTATAAGCCAGATACATACTCAACTGATACTTATATGTGAATAACATGATACTTAAATGGGTAAAAAATGATACTAAACTCTAACAAAATATTCAGAGAAAACTACAACAACAACTAACAGAGATGGAAATAAGTTATATTCAATTAATCCAAATATCATTTTTCAAGTTACAAAACTTAGGCCACTAATTGTATGTGTATAAGATAGATACATACCCAACTGCTACATATATGTGAATAGAATGATACTTAATTGTGTAAAAACGGATGCAAAATATGTGGTATGTTTTTATTATAATAAACTCACTCAGAATTGTGCAATAACACATATAAAGAAAACCACACCAACAAATAATAGACATATATATCAATTATCTACCAATCACTCCACAAATCGATTTTGATGTAAAAATATATTGTATCCATATATCATATCTGACACCATTCATAAGTATATGAAATCTGAGACCATTCTCCAACATAATGTATCTATATATCAAACAAACAGCAGGAACAAAATATACAAGAGGGGAAAAAATGTAATGAAAATGGAGCAAATAAAAACAATACATCTTTATTTTTATTTCAGATACCCGATTAGGTGCTACCTTAACCATTATAGATAATCAAGTGTAAGAGTAAATAACTAGCAAAAAATGAATATCAGTTGCTTAAAAGAATTCACAGAAAATTATAAATTAAAAAGGAGATTAAATAACCTAAAAAGGTGAAGAAACTAACCTCGAATGAAACTGAATTGAAGAAAATAATCAGAAAACTCGATCGAAGTCACAACGTCGCTTCTTCGCTTCAAACCAGGGTTCACGGTTGTCGAAAAATTCGATTGAAGGAATGACGGCGCCTCTTCGCTTGAAACTAGAGTATATGATTGCCGGAAAACTCCATTCAAATAACAATGACAGATCTCGTCTTCAAGCTAGGGTTTACGATCACGAAGGGAAAAGAAAGCGAATTTCAAAGGAACGGCGATTCTCTGTCTCACAGCGTGAAACTAGGGTTAGGAGTGTGACTGAGAATAATGAAAGGAACGATTTTTTTTTTAAAATACATCGGGTCAGAAAAATACCCGGATCCGACCCGTCTTAAATAACACTATTTACAACGGGTGCAGGGAAGTTTTTGCGTTGTTGGGCAGGTCTTGTGTGCATTAGATGCACATCAAATGGTCAAAGCATGTTGACCCGATTATGTGTTGACATAAAAATCCTTCAAAATCAGTATCAATTGTAAGTTTGTAACACTAAAAAGTATCACTTGTATCATTAAAAAGTATCACATAGAAATTTTTTTGTCAAAATCAGTATCAATTGTAATACTAAAAAATATCACTCAATTTTAAAAAGTATCACTTGTTTTGACGATTTTTTTATCAATACATTGATCGTCTAATGTGTATCTTGTGTACGGGAGAATTTGCGTTGTTGTTTACATAGTAGGATATGAAAAAAATGAAGACTAATTTAATTAATTTCTACTTAAGGAATAAGATATGTTTCCGAAATATTTTATACAAAAATCTTTTATTTTTACTTTTTTAAAATAAAATATAAAAACCGGGCATCGTGGCCATATGGGCAGCGTCGACTTTTCCTAAGTATCGATGCAACACAATCTATAATTGAATTTCCCCAACTTCACTGTCCATTGAGCTTAGAGTCCAAAAAGTAATGGGCCTCTTAATTATTAGTTTAAGATTCATAGCTTATTTGGGCCACCGAAGTCCCTCTTATATGAATGAAAGAATGCAAAAATAAGAAGAATTATTGAATTTTTTTAAATAAAAATGTAATCAAAATATAGAAGATTTCTTTTGGGGAGTCAATAATTGCTGTCGCTTTAGAAGCCATTAAGTAGGGTTTTTTTTTTGGGTGAGAAACATTACATCGAATGAAATTTTATGTTGCATTTACTATTGCATAATTAATTTTTTTTTATTTATTTTTATTAGATTTCAATTTTTAATAATTTAATTTTACATTTATTATTTAGGGTCCATCCTATTCAATTACGATTTATTATTTTTTAGTAATTAAAATTTAAATAATCACTTAAAAATTAAAAATTAAAGGCTACTAAATTATAATAAGTCAAATTAAATAATACGATCCTAAATATAAAAAATTAAACTAAAATATAAAAAATAAAAATAAAAAATAATAATAAAAAAAGTTATATGCGCAATTGAGAATATAACATGGAAATGCAATGAATGATTTCATCTGAACAAATCGATGTGCAGATTAAAAAAAAAATAAAAAATTGTACGAGAAATGACGTGAATATACGAGTTCCAACAAAGTCATTTAAAGGTCAAATTACGTAAAACATCTTCTCATATATCTCATTCTCAAGCTCTAGTTAGTAATGCTTCTCTTGTAGAAGATATAAAATGTTAAAATAAAGGGAAAATGTATAGAAAAAAATGCTCAAAGTCTCGATTCAATCTTACTTAACCACTAAGTTTGAATGGAATGACGATTCTTATGATTGGTATATTTACGAAATGAAATATATGGTTTTTTTTATCTCATATGATGAATATTTATGTATTTTCAAATTTTCTTATAATTGAATAAAGTGTACGTAGTAGCTAATAAATATCAATACATACCATAATTTATTTTTTATATTTCTAAACGTCATTTTTCTTTTTTAGTATATGGTTTTTTTCTAATTTTTAGCAAATTATAATTTATTTATTTTATTGAAAAACTTCATTTTAAAATATTTAATTAATCAATATATAATAATTTATATAAGTTAATAAAAATATTTTTACTTCATGGAAAAATACTTTGACATTTCAATTTTTCATTTGGAATATATTAAATTATATCAAATACATAAATATTTTATATTGCGTTTTAACATATTTTTATGTTATATTTATTTCGGCATCACTTTCATTTTCTTCAATAAAATTATAAAAAATCTCAAAATTTGATTTTAACATACATTTTTAAATTATATTTTAATAATAATAATAATAATAAATTATTTAATTCAATTTTTTATTTGTTTTCCTAAATATGATAACATAATGTTATAAGACATGATTATGTATAAATATATTATATATTAATTTTTTTTTTGTCATTGAGAATAGTTAAACCATGAGGGTGGGTGAAATGATCATTTCCCTTCCTTTGTGAATAGAGATTACATCAACAATGATGATTTTGATTTTGAACCATACTAATAGTCAGAATGAGAATGGGATAGGAATGGTCATTCTATTTCATTCAATTCCACCATACCAATCACGTCATAATGGTTTAGGAATGCTCAATTAACCCCTCAACTGAATTAAGTAAATATCCCCGTCAAATTTATTAGTATTTTCATTAGTAATTAAGGTTAGTTAAATATGTAAATTTGGCGTTGCAATTTGAGGCTCAATTCATATTTAGTGGACTTAATATGGGTTGCTATATTACCTTATGTTATTGTAGCAAGCCCATGTTGTAATAGTGTTATTTTAATTCCATTAGGCCTTGCTTACTATGATGGATAATGATGGATTAATAAATTATCATATGTTTACTTTTCATGATATTAAAATAGTGGATAATTCAAATTCTGTGATAAAATGAGCTTTAGGTGCTTATTTGTGGGAAATGTATCCCACTGAAAGAGATGGAATATGATTTATCCAACACTATATATCTATATCCACTAACCTATTTATAACCTATTTATCCTTCAAATTGTATATCCTCAAAATAAACAAGACCTAAGTGGTCCCTGAATATGTAAGGCTTAAATAGCCTGATTTCAATAGTTGTTGGCAAGAAAGAATTAACCTAAAATTTTCTCTCTATTTTTCTATCGTCTCCTTATCTCTATTTCTTCCCAGATCAGCCCCCATTTCTATAACTAAAATTTGATAAAGATAGCAACTTTATTACAAACCTATCATAAAATATTGTTATATATACATCAAGATCAACAACATTGGAAGAAGAAAGGTCTAAGTCTTTGCGGGATGAACGAAGATCATAACATATAGTTGTCAATCGAATAAATTAAGAGCAGGGTAATATACCCCACAATTTAAAGTTTCTGACTTTTATTCAATTTCAATATTTGACGTTGAATCGACATTGTAATTTTCAGTCTGTCATATATAAAAACCCTAGCCTCCGATATTTCTCCATTAAATTACTCTATCATCCCACATCCAACTGATAAATTAAGGGTAACATCGAAAAACATATGACGATGGATTATAACCCTTCCATGACATATAAGCTGCTAATACGTTTTCCCCAAATCACCGCCCCTTACTTAGCAGCATCTTCGCTAAAATTTGTCCCTTGTTAATGCATGTAGCCCGCCAAACTCAAGGTTTGATGCGTATAAATATTTTTGTTGGTACATTGTTACATGACTATTGAAACCTTTTCCTATGTACTGTCAGAGTCTAAGCGAGATTCAACCATTACTTAGATTTTCTTTTTGAAACTTTTACCAAAAATAAATCATATATTAACTTCAACATATTTGATAACGTTGGTTAACAACATTATATCGATCGATCGATGTGAGCATCCCGCTAATAAAATTAAAAGATTTAAAATATCACAATTTTTACATGAGATGAGAACACTCGGAAATTCATTTTACATATAAAAGCGCAGGCATTAATTAATATGCATGTTCTCAACAAAATATAATTAAGGATTAATTCGCAGGTGCAATTAAGAGAAAAAGCCGAAGGTGTCGAAAATGGTTGTGTGGAGCGGGTCACTCAAATGGGTCGCCCAGTTGTTGAGCGGGCCTTTTCCGGTGGCGGCCGCCTGCACGGCGAAACCCAAGAACCCCACCATTGCAAGGCGGGCGTGCTTGATCTCCGCCAACTGAAGAACCTCCTTCTTTTCCGGGTCAGCCGCCAGCCCCAACGGGTCGAAGTATGAGCCGCCCGGGTATAACCTCTTCTCCGGGTCGAGCTCTGCGTTCCTCTGGAACTCGATGTACCCGATCACGAGCACCTCGATCCAGATCAATGTGGAGATGGAGAATGGTAGTGGCTGCCCGAGGTAGGACGATCCCTCCACCAGCTCAACCTGTTCATTTTTATCCAACCAATGTCTCATGTCACACACAAATATTCTCATCTTTATTTTGTGGATTACTAAAATTATCCATGTTCCACCAATGTTCACTTTCTTTTTTATTGCAGATGAGTGATAATTAACCGAATTAAATAAGATTCTCTAGTTCATTTTATATTTTTTGTTTTATCAATTTCAACTTATTGTGGTTTAATTTAAATTTATAATTATTAATTATGGCCGATTCCATCTATGTTATATTTATTATTATTTTTTAGAATTTAATTTTTATTTTTTATTTAATAATTGATTATTATGGATGATTATTCCATAATTATTAAAATCTATAACTATTTTAAATTTTAAATTTTAGTAATAAAATAATAAATACTAATTATGATTAGTAATATTATAATAAATATTATTATAATGGTGAATTTGACGAGAAAGGCCGTAATGGATGATCTCATTACATAATTCAATACCCTTGATTTTTTTTTTGGTGATTAAATGAATGATATGTATATATATATATATATAGGTGAATATTAAGATGATTTATCATTTCTTTCTTCTTAATACATAATGTTATCATATACTACACTATTTATGTATCAAAGAATACATTCTAACCAAATAAATAAGCTCGAAACTAACTAAACTTATGTATGTTATAAAACATAAATAAACGAGGCTAATCTAAAACGGACAATATCATACCTTTCCGGCATCTTGCCAGGTGATGCCGGTGAGCCACTCGACGGTCAAGGCGCCGAGAGTGGCGAGCATGGCCCACCTGCCATGGATGAGCTCGCATTCCCTAAACCTCTGCAGCCCAAAAACTTCACTGTAGGGCTGGAATGGGGTCGACTTCACGTCGCTGCTCTCCGTTCGAGTTCCGATGATGGCTCCGAATTCGTTCTTCGCCAAGTTCTGATCCAGCGAGTCCAAATCGAACTGCAAGTACTCAACGGGCTTTCCGAGCCCGAACGGGTCGAACCCGTAGTCTCCGACGAGCGATCCGTCGAGATATTCCGGCGCCTTAGCGCCGGGGAACCACAGCGGCCGGTCGGTGGTGAAGCCTTTCGACGCGGCTTTCTTGGGAGGGGCCTTCTTCTTTCCGAACCCGAACCGGGCCTGGACGCGGCCCGAACCGGGATGGACGTCGGCGAGACGGGTTCCGATGAAGGAGGAGGCGGCGGCGGCGGTGGTGGCGGCCATGGTGGAGGTTTGTTGGAGGGAAGGGAGTGTTAGTGGAGTAAGGGTTGTGAGATTTTGGGGTTGAGATATAGAGGGAGGGCGTTTGATGATGAGAGATAGAGATTTTTGAAGGTGGAGGGAATGGTGGGCGTTGGATTGGAGGGGTGAATCGATCTGACGGTGGTGGAGGGGTCGGCCTTATCTGGTTTCTTATCGGGACTGAAATTAAGGGATCGCAATTGGTGCGTAGGTTGGTCACGTAGGACGAGTTTCTGTGGTGGACAGGGACGGTCCAGATTGGATTATATCTTCCTATCTCTCTCATCATCTTCTCTCTCTACTACTATCTCCTCTCCTGCATGGATTTTTTATTTTTTTTACAACTCTCCTGCATGGATTTTTAACATTTATTTATAAATTTGACTAATTTATGATGCACTGTTTCACTTATTTGTTTTGTGTTTCATGATCACTGTTAAATTTATAATTTAAATAATATTTATATTTTAACATAAATAACTACAAGTTAACATTAATTTATCAACCAACAAAATGAATTAAAAAATTATGAATACTCATTATAAAATAATCAACCATATATAATGATGGATTATTAATTGAAAATTAAATAATAAAAAATAAATATAAATATTTGACGGAATATGTCACGTCCCAATTTTTATTAAATAATAATAATAATAATAATAATAATAATAATAAAGAAGGACGCCACTTTTACTAAAATATAAAATATTTAACATTAATACAACTGAAGCTAAATAATAAAAGTTCTTTAAAGACCATCATCACATGTTACCACGCACATTGCCCGAGTAAATCATTAACCTGAAAAATATAATAAGTTTGGGTGAGTGCTATTGACTCAGTGAAATCCCGCATTTATCCAAATTATAAGAAATAAACATTTAACACAAGTCATAATATCATTCAACATAACATCAAACCCGTAGGTAATGATTATTTCATAACACCAAATCCGTAGGTTAGGATCATTGTTTGGTATTTATTTTCACCTAAACTGCAAGTGTACAGCGAGGCTTATAGGATAGCGGTGAACAAGATCATATCCACAGGGATTTAATAATTAAACTACTAGTTATTTTAATTTAACTTCCTGCCGTTATCTAGACTATAAAACATGGTTGGATTTAACTAAATAAAAACTGAAGAAATCAACACGGAAAATAAATCACCACAGAAGAAATCAACACGGAAAATCAAACATTGAAAAAAATACGCATTCTAGGATTGGATACTCATTATTTAATCCATTCTCTTAATCAAATCATTTAGTGTCTATGTTGGGATTTGAATCATGCTAGAACAATCACTCATGTATTCTAAACCTTCTCTCGAAGCGCCTAGATTGCAGATCACACAACCAATATTAACGTCTCCGTTCAATACCTATTGTGCAACTCCTAATGGTTCCAAAGATTTATTGTTCTCTAAATTAATTGCAACTCTCTCGAGTGATATTGACTAACCAGTTAATTATTCCAGATCTTGTGTTAAAACTCATCTCTTGAATTATGGATTAACACATCAAATTGCATCATTTAGTGATCAGGTAAATAATACAGAGACAAGCGGGAATAATTCATAGACACCAAACAAAATGAATTAAAAGAACTTCATAAATAACTCATAATCCAACCCTAGAATACTAGGGTTTTAACTATGCATGGCAAAATAAACAACTAAAATAATCCACAAAGAAAACATTGAAATTCTAAGAATAAAGTAAATAAAACCCGGAAGGTTTAATTCGTCTCTAATCTTGAAAGCTCTTGAATTCCTTGGTCTTGTTCTTCGCGTCTGTTTTTCTCTGCAGCAAACCTCTGGTGGCAATTTTTGGGTAGGTGGAATTGTGTCAATTTTCGTGCATTGAAACCCTTAAATACCAAGTTAGGAAAAGCCCAAAAATAGGTCAAAATCGGAAAAAGCCCGCTGCATTCGCGACCAGAGTGCCCGCGACTCGGGTCACGAATCCACGTGGCATGACGTGGCGCTGATGTGGAAGAAAATTCACGACCAGTGCAAAATTTGCGAGTGGGGTCGCGACTAATACACATGAGAACCCCCTCCCTGTCGCGACCATGCAAAAAAAAAGTGAAAACAGGTGATTCGCGACCATGATTCGCGACCCGGTCGCGACTCCACGTCAGCTCCGGCAGCCTCTCACTGTTTTGCTCCGTTCTCACTCGTTTCTCGTCCGATTGACCCGATTCGTTTTACAACGCGTTTCTAACTTGATTTCCCATCTTTCTAGGGTGTTCCCACACTCATTTGAGGTCCATACAAAAAATGGTATTGATTCCCTTCACAATGAACAAACACGTGACATTGCACAAAACATAGAAAACTATGCACAACTCAACACTTCATGAATGCAATGCCCATCAAATACCACTCAAATGTACCTCAAAATACATGTAAAATATGATGTTATCAACTCCCCCAAACTTAAAACATTATTTGTCCCCAAACAAAGAACAAAAATCAAACATGGAATTCAAACAATACATAACTCCACAATTCATAATCTAGCATCAATAACCTCAAAATTCTAATTAGGAACGACAAAAACAAGCACAACACTCAAATCATAAACACATGTGATAGATTTCAACGAGCAAAATTCAAGCCAATGATCCTCACCAGTGTGTGTTTCGCTCAAACACTCAAAGTGTGATAAAATAAGGGTAAGCACTCATCGAAACATTGCACTATACACTTGATCTACCATAGGCTTGCATACAATCTCAACTCTCCACTGACAAACAAATGTGCTCAAAATTAAGATCAAATAGGGCTTTTGTTTAGGTTGTAATGTAGGCTTGGGTCAAGGTTAGAAATATTTGGCTCAAGTGACTCAACAATTGCAAAACAATCCACCACTTTTACTCACTACTCCCAACTACTTTTCACAATCAAACACAAGTTGGAATTTTTCCAACTTCCTCCTACACCACCTTAAGTCATCCATATTTTTTCAACTCATGGAACTTTGGTCTCTTTTCTTATTTCTTTTCATTGGCACTTTTCACATTTTTTTTATTTTTGTGCTTTTTTCATTTTTTTTCTTTTCAACACTCACATAGCACTTTTTTTTTGTGCACCAACAAAAATCACCAATTATCACCATTTTTTTCTTCATCCCAACTCCAAAATTCCTTACCCTTCTTCCTATTTCTCCACAAGAATCAACAAATGAATTCCAAATAGGCTCTCAAAGAAAAGGCATTAAGGCACAACGGGCTCGCAAAGGAATACAATGAATTTAGGACAGTGTATGGGACAAATGGCTAAAGAAAAGACTGCCTACTATCATCTCCTATTTTCAAGCACAGAAACTCAATCTCAAGCAAGACAACATGCAAGTTCTAGAGAAACAAGTGTATAGACAACCAACACACAAGAACAAAAATTAAGACAACAGTCTTATAGGCTCAAAATCTCACAGCTCAATATTGGCCAAAATAAAGCTCGAAAATATCTAAAAACACATGCTCTTTCAAATCATGCTATACATGCTCAAGTCATTCCCAATCAAATATCTCGATTATAAACACTAAACCATAAACCATAAAGCATATATCATCAAAATCCCAAGTAAAATCAAGACCAAAATTCAAAATTTTTCAACCTTTCCGGAAAATAAAACCAAAACTAAACAAGTAAAGCAGGTAAAAACACAATAAAGGTCTAGACACTACAAGCATACATCCCTCCAAACTTATTCAAATCCACGGGATGGAATAAGTTTGCAAAAATGCATGTAGGTGTCGTCGACCACTTACAATGATCATATGGATATCCGTTCGGGTTCAACGTCCTCCCCCAAACTTGTCGAAAGACAAGTTGGTTAATGTGCTATCCCCCATATTCCAGCATCCATCCGTTCTTTACCTGCACAACTCAGAAAAAGAAGTGAAAAACATAAATAAGAAAAAACACTAAATGAAATAAAATAAAACATATTGGGTTGCCTCCTAACAAGCGCTGCATTTAACGTCGACAGCCAGACGAATTTGGGAACTCAAGTTCTCACAAACGGGGAAACTGGTATCCCCATTCTCTTCCCCGATCATGAATCTCCATCATCGTGCCTCCACCATCAAATAGGAACTGGATGTGTTCATCTTTAAACCGGAGAGTTAGAATTCCAGTGTCCAAATCAATATTGGCCCGTCCAGTGCGCAAAAATGAGCGTCCCAAAATGAGAAAGACTTTTTTATCTTCCTCCATGTCCAGCACCACAAAATCTACTGGGAAAATAAAATCATGCACCTTAATCAGCACATCTTCCAAGATTCCCTCGGGGTACACCATAGACCGGTCAACCATCTGCAAGCACATGGTTGTGGGCTTGAGTTGCCCACAGTTCAGCTTCTTGAAAAATGATAGCGGCATCAAATTGATGCTCGCCCCCAAATCGCACAGTGATCGACCACCTATCTTTTCTCCAATGGTGATGGGAAGTGTGAAACTTCCTGGATCTTTCATCTTAGCTGGGAGCTTCCTTTGGATGATGGAGCTGCAGTTCTCTGGGATATACACTATCTCAAACTCCTCTATCTTCTTCTTCTTGGACACAGCATCCTTGAGGAACTTTGCATACTTAGGCATATGCTGCAACCACTCTACCAAAGGAATGTTGATGTGCACCTTCTTGAATATCTCAAGGAATCTAGAGAACTGAGCATCAACTTTCTGTTTCGGGATTTGCTGTGGGTACGGGATGGTCACTGTGGGAAGCACTGTAGCACCCGTCGGAGGACTCTTGATGGTAGAATTTGGCTTGTCAGAAGTGTTTAGTATTTATTTGTGTCGTTTTATTGCATAATTTTGCATATTCTATAAGTTATTTTCTAGTTTCTTGTTCTCGTTATTTCGTGTTTTCGTGTGAATTTCTTCACTGGTTGCTTCTATGGTGGATTATGCCAAGTTTTGAAAAAACTTGAGCTTTTGTTTGGAAAATCTCGATTTTTAGGTACTTAGGTAGCGTGGAGCGAAGATTGGCCGGAAATGATAAACCCCCGTATGAAGAGTGAACCCCGCGACCGCGCTCTCCCCACGGCCGCACGATTTCAGGCGCCCAAGACCCCGCGGCCGCGCGAGTCCCACGACCGCGCGAGGGTGCTCTCGGCGCAGGCACCCCGCGGGCGCGGGATCCCCGCGAGCGCGCGACGCCGCGCGGGCTGGCGTTTCCCCTCTCGATCAGCGCCTTGTTGGCACTTGCTTTTCCCCTTCCCTCTTGGCATCTTGGACCAAAATGAATGCCCTTCACCATCCATCCCTTTTGCATGGGGATCTTTGAGCTTGGGGTCAATCTAGTCTAATACTAGGGAAGTAGGTATTTAGTGAGCCTAACCCTAGCTTTGGGGACTTTCTCTCCACAAAATCCTCCTCCCAAATCTCTCACATTTAATGCCCATCACCATCACCTTACCACCACCTTCTCTCTCTCCTCTCATCAATCATCTCACCATTGCCTCTCTCTCTCCCTTACGATCTCCTCTCTCTCTCTCTCTTTTGAATTGGATTTTGGGGATCAAAAATGGGGACATCATCAATCATTCACACACTTCTCTTTTTGGATACACATTCACTACCATTCAACACATCATCTTCTTCACCCCACCATCCTCCATTTTCTCTACACTACCTTCACCATTTTCTTCACCCTTCCATACTCTCTACACCATTTTTTCACCATCATTTCACAACCATTTTCCACTAAAGAGAAGAGGAGAAAGAGGAGAGCTAGAAAACCAAGCCAAGGAGGAGAGAAAAGGAACGAGAAGACCAACGACGAACTCACGTGGAAGCTAAGCTCGGAGGAGGTTTATAGTGCATTTTCTTGTATTTCTTGGATGTTTTTGTGGGATTTGTTCCAAACTCTTGAAGGATATATAATATTGTAGAAGTTGTTTTCATTTACATTTGATTTATGAAATGGAGTTCTTCTATGATGTTTATGTTGTTTTGAGCATGTTTAGTGGCTAATCTCCCTATTAGGGGGTAGAGAATCGATTTGGTTGTGATCTATGCTTGTTTATGTTGGTTGTTGTTGTTGGAATTGTTCTTATTTATGTTTAGGTGTTTGATCATCACTTGAGCATTGGTAGGATTTAGGGGATTTCTTGATTGTGAACCTAAATCCGGATTTAATTCCTTCGATGCTAGGTGCATGGGTTCCTAAACCTAGTATGTTCGTCTCATTTTATATGGTATAGCTAAGAGAGGTTTAACGGATATCCGTGACTTTAATAGACGTTAAACTAATTGGATGGGTCTATCATACTTGTGAGATTTGCATTATCAACTTAAATAAAGCATAGTAACCAACCATTGAGAGAATCTACACCCTAATACCTTAATCAAACTCATTTCTTCCAATCTTAATTTAATTTGTGTATTTGCATTTAATTGTCTTGCTTTAGTGTCTATTTTGAATTCCTAGCATAATCATCAAATTCCCTCTTGTTAGAATGTTTAGATTTTATTTTAGTCGTTTCGTTGAAAGCATGTGTAGTCTTTAGATAATTCTTTCGCATTAAGTCTTCATTGAGAGATCGACTCGGGTTAGCTTATCACGTCTATGATTGACCCTGTCCAATTGCGGGTACGGTCCTTAGTAGTTGTCTTGATTTAGCACAAACCAGAAATTATAAGTGTAAATTTGGACCGAAACAAATTTTGGCGCCGTTGCCAGGGAAGACTTTTAAGAATTGTCTTTTTGGTGCTATATTTGCTTGTGTTTTACTTGTTTGTATTTGCGAAAGTGATCTTGTTTAAGTGTCGTGTTTGTGTTGTTGTTTTTGTTTTTATTTTCTTGTGTTGATTGTTTAGCCTCACCCCTATTTCCGCAAGTTACGTGTGATCCTTTTTTTTTTTGGTTGTGTATGCTAGAGAGACGAAGTTGATACACGGTCGTCACGCGCCCAAAATAACTGCTCTTCCAAATGCCCAGTAAGGGTGTAGTAGGTGGAAAATACAGGTCGAATCCACAAGAAACGGTGTATTCTTTCTTTCAAATGTAACTTTTGGGGTTTTGAGAGAGTTTAATTAACTAATGAAACAAAACAGAAGAGAAAAGAATCAATATGATAAAAACCCGGATGAGATTGTAAATAAAAGTGATATGATCATATCGTTCATCGATGCATTGATTTTAATTCATAATTCTTATAAATCAGTTATAGAATATCGGAACCCCTGACATATTCCTTATTCCTCCTTACGAATCATTGAACAAAAGAAC
Organism: Perilla frutescens; assembly: GCA_026008535.1. Lineage (NCBI taxonomy): Eukaryota > Viridiplantae > Streptophyta > Magnoliopsida > Lamiales > Lamiaceae > Perilla > Perilla frutescens. Next base: position 53,123,356 of record BRKX01000004.1, read on the forward strand.
CCTTATTATCCAAAATCTTATTAATTAACAACCCGCAAGAACCCTTAACAGATTTAATTAATTAATAGCATTAAGAATTAGAGGAACCCAATTATGTTATAAGCATTCGAACCCGTATGCCCTTAACATCCCCGTATGCCCACTGACAAAGATAGTCAGTTTTACCACATATAGAATTGAATCGACAATTACAGATCTTACAATTCTATTGGCTTTAGATATTAATTAACAAACTATATATTGGCCACTATATAATTAATTAATTAAGAACTAAACGTGTTATCGCAGAACATAACAGAGTATAAGAATACAAATCATATAAAAACTAATTTGACCTCACGATATGGGCATATCAACAATTATCACAACCTCATTCCGGAAAATAAACTTAGCTACTCATATTAAGATTAAACCAAACGGTAATCAGAACATAAGCAACCATTGAATTGAAATAAATTTACGAATAAGTTCTCCAAAGTATTCTTGCAATTCTTAACAAATAAATTAACTAAAAGTAAAACGTGAAATTAAAACTACTTGTGGAATCCAGAATGCCTCTTCCAAATGACCTCACAACTTTATATAGACAAACAATAATTTAAGAGTCATCAAGGCGTATCGTGATTTTTGCTAAGCAATCGCCAATTTCTTCCTTCATAACCGATCGATCTCTCTTTCATCATCTTTTTATTAATTTATTTCCTTATTCTTCTGATTCTTTCATAAATATGAATGGTCCCTTCCTTTCTCATATTTTTCCTGCAATAACCATAAAAACAATATATTAAGTCTCAAATATATAAAAATATATATAATAAAGATGCAATATTTGTGACTTATCAGAAGTCTCAACCGAAGATTAGCCCCCGTGTTTGACAACATTCACCGACCAAGGAGATTCAATATATTCGAGTGGGAAAGAGAGATGGATCCCAATCACCCAATAAATCCCGACAACGCCAATGCCAATGCCAATGCGGCTATGAACATGAGAGACTTTGCTCGTCCCGTGATTGGGGCGTCGACTTCTTGCATAGTTCTTGGTGAAGCCGCAAGAAACTACGAGTTGAAGAACATCCACTTTAGCCAACTTCCCTCATTCTACGGGATGCCGGCCGAAGATGCCTTGAACTTCATCCGGGAGTTCTATTCCGTCGTTCAAACTTTTCCTCTACAAGGTTTGAACGAAGATCAATTGAAGATAAGGTGTTTTCCCTACACCTTGAAGGATCGAGCCAAGACGTGGTTCATGTCTCTTCCGGCCAATTCATTGGCTAATTGGAATGCCGTCTACGAGAAGTTCATGGCCAAGTACTACTCCAATCAAAAGACCCAAGACTTGAGAGCTCAAATTGTTACTTTTACCCAATCTCCGGGTGAATCATTTCATGAAGCTTGGGATCGATTTCGAGGTCTCCAACAACAATGCCCTCACCACCATCTCGCACCCAAGTTGCTCAACCAATTCTTCTACGACGGGATTTCTCAAAATTTCCAATATATGGTGGACAATGCATCGGGAGGAGACATTGGAGGCCGGACCGTCGAAGAAGTCTCAAACATATATGAGACAATGGCCACGACTTCCCAACAAAAGAGTGCTAGGGGGAAGAGAGCTTCCGTCAATGAAGCCAACCCTAGTTATGATGTGACGAAGCAACTTGCCGAGTTGACAAGGCAAGTAGAGATGCTTCGAACGTCCGAGAGACCACCCCAACAAGTGATGACCGTTGAGACTTGCAGGATTTGTGGAGAGTATGGCCATGGAGCCAATGTGTGCCAAAGATCGATTGAGCCGGAGACAAGTGAAGAGGCTCATTTCCATGCTCTTCAAGAGCAAGTGCATGCTTTCCAAGGTTTCCAACCGCGCCAACAATATAACCCCTACTCTTAAACATACAATCCTGGATGGAGAAATCATCCGAATTTCTCTTGGAAACAACCTCAACAACCTCCTCTACCACCACAACAACCGCCTCCACCTCAACAAGCCGGAGGAGGCCAAACTCCACCTTATCCAAGGCCGCAACAATACCCGGCCCAACCGAACCAACCGCCAAGGCCAACATTGCAAGACACATTGCAAACCTTCATCCAAGCCACTCAACAAAGATTTGAATCCGTTGAGGCTTCTGTGAAGAGAATTGAGACTCAAGTGGGGCAAATAGCCGGAACCGTTGGAGAATTGGCCAAGCAAGCCAAGCCAGGCAAGTTGCCAAGCCAACCGGAGCAAGCTCAAGCCATTACCGTTCTTCGAGGAGGAAAGGTGATCGATAATAAGGTTGGAGAACCGAGTCCAACCGAGGAGGATGAAAAAGAAGAGGAGGCTCCTCAACAACAACACAAAGAGCCCGAAAAGAAGAGTGAAGAAGTGAAGAAGTGAAGAAGCCCACTCTCCACAAGGCTTCCAATCCCTACAATCCTCCAATTCCATTTCCAAGCCGGTTGAGGAATGAGAAGCAAGACACTCAATTCCAAGAGTTTTACAAGCTCCTTTCAAAGGTGAATGTCAACCTTCCACTCCTTAATGTTATTCGAAATGTGTCGGCCTATGTCAAGTTCTTCAAGGAACTAGCTTCCAAGAAGAGGAGGTTTGTGGAGGACGAGAAGATTGAAGTGTCTGAAGTGGCAAGTGCAATCCTACAACATCAACTCCCACCAAAGCTCCGTGATCCAGGTAGTTTTACTCTCAAAATTGCTTTGGGAAATGGCAAAGAAGCATGTGGTATGCTAGATCTAGGAGCCGGAATTAATTTGATGTCTTACTCTATTTATAAACAATTAGAGTTAGGAGAATTGAAACCAACTAGAATGTGTCTACAATTAGCGGATAGGTCCGTGAGATATCCTAGGGGAATAATAGAGGACATTCTAGTTAAGGTTGGTGGTTTGATAATACCGGTTGATTTTGTTGTTTTGGATGTGGGAGATGTTAAGGAAACGGGTAAAGAACACACGCTCTTCCTAGGTAGACCTTTTATGGCTACAACTAACACTTTGATCGATGTTAAAAATGGAACATTAAAAATGTCGGTGTTAGGAGAAACGGTGTCTTTTTCCGTACATGAAAACAAGGCTATTCCCGTCTCCTCATTTGAGGAAAATTGTTCTTACATAGATGCTATTGAGGTCTTGGCTGAGGAGGTTTTCTTGCAGGAAATAGGTGCTCCGTGGAGAAGTGAAACCTCGTCCGAGGAGCTTGCTATGGACGAAGCCTACCTCAAGTGTGGGGGAGACGAGTGGAATGCCGACGAGATGGAGACCTTGGTCGGAGAAGGCATGAGTCTAATGCAAGTCATGGCCTCAACTGAAGAGGAAGTGAAGCCCACTCCCGAGCTCGAGCTCAAGGAGCTCCCGTTTCATCTCAAATATGTTTACCTCGACGACGAAGAGAAGAAGCTCGTGATCATCTTTTCCGGACTAGAAAAAGATGAAGAGGACCTCTTAGTAGCCGTACTAAAGAGGAACAAGCAGGCCATTGGATGGAGTCTTTCCGACATCAAAGGCATTAGCCCCTCTACGTGTATGCATCGCATCATTCTAGAAGAAGGGGCTAAGCCGGTTCGTGAAGGGCAAAGGAGGCTCAACCCCGTGCTAATGGAAGTCGTAAAGAAGGAGATTCTTAAGCTCCTAGCGGAAGGGATCATTTATCCCATAGCCGATAGTGAATGGGTGAGCCCGGTCCATGTGGTGCCGAAGAAAGGAGGGATAACGGTCGTTGAGAACGACAAAGGAGAATATGTGGCCACTCGAACCACCACCGGGTGGAGAATGTGCATTGACTACCGAAAGCTCAATGCCGCCACAAGAAAAGACCATTTTCCCCTTCCTTTCATTGATCAAATACTTGATAAACTAGCCGGTCATAGTTTTTATTGCTTTCTTGACGGTTTATCGGGTTATTTTCAGGTGGCCATAGCGCCGGAGGACCAAGCCAAGACCGCATTCACATGCCCGTTTGGTACGTTTGCGTGTCGAAGGATGCCATTTGGACTATGCAATGCACCGGGCACTTTCCAAAGGTGTATGTTCTCCATTTTCTCCGAAATGATTGGAGACTTCATTGAGGTATTCATGGATGACTTTTCAGTTTTTGGATCCTCATTTTTCGATTGTTTAGAGAAATTAGAACTTGTCTTGAAACGGTGCATAGAAAGTAGCCTAACTCTTAGTTGGGAAAAAAGTCATTTCATGGTTACTAGTGGCATAGTGCTTGGTCATGTTGTGTCTAAAGAAGGAATGAGTGTAGACAAGGCTAAGGTAGATGTGATTGAAAAATTACCTCCGCCCGTTAATGTGAAAGGAATTAGAAGCTTTCTAGGCCATGCCGATTTTTACCGTAGGTTTATTAAAGACTTCTCGAAAATTAGCCAACCTCTATGCCATTTACTTGCTCAAGATGTTCCTTTTGAGTTTGATGAAAAATGCTTGCATGCTTTTAATACTCTTAAGGAGAAATTGATCACCGCACCAATTGTTGTTCCCCCTGATTGGTCCTTACCATTTGAGATCATGTGTGATGCATCAAATTCCGCCGTTGGCGCCGTTTTGGGTCAACGTATTGATAAAATTCTTCGTGTAATTTACTATGCTAGCCTCACCTTGAATAGTGCTCAAGTAAATTATACCACAACCGAAAAAGAATTGCTTGCCGTTGTGTTTTCTTTGGATAAATTTAGATCCTACATCTTAGGTTCTAAAGTAATCGTGCATAGTGACCATGCGGCTTTAAGGCATTTGTTGACCAAACTACAAGCTAAACCTAGACTCATTAGGTGGATCTTGCTTGTGCAAGAATTTGATGTTGAGATTAAGGATAGGAAGGGGTGTGAAAATGTGGTAGCGGACCATTTATCCCGCCTCCCCGTTGATGAAAATTTCAATTTGTTGCATGAAAAAGGAGTTGATTGTGATACATTTCCATATGAGCATGTTCTTGAGCTTAATTCCTCTCCTTGGTATGCCGATATTGTCAATTATCTTGCTTGTGATAAATTGAGACCTAACCTCTCTTTTCAAGAGAAGAAAAGATTTTTGGCACTGTGTAGGTGTTACTTTTGGGACGATCCATACCTTTTTCATTTGGGAAAAGATGAGATCATTCGAAGATGCGTCCCGGAAGAGGAGCAAACCGATGTTCTAGCCTTTTGCCATTCATCTCATTGTGGTGGCCATTTTGGAGGACAAAAGACGGCTAGAAAGATCCTACAATCCGGTTTGTATTGGCCTTCAATTTTTAAAGATGCTCATGCTTACTCCATTTCATGTGATAAATGCCAAAGACTTGGTAATATTGGGAGGAGAAATGAAATGCCTCTAAATGTCAATCTTGTTGTTGAAATTTTTGATGTTTGGGGGATTGATTTTATGGGACCATTCCCTAACTCATTTGGCTTCGAGTATATCCTCTTAGCGGTCGATTATGTGTCAAAGTGGGTTGAAGCAATCCCCACTAGGTCTTGTGACGCTAATGTGGTTGTCAAGTTCGTGCAGGAACATATATTGAGTAGGTTCGGATTCCCTAGGGCGATTATAAGTGACGGAGGAACTCATTTCACCAACAAGCTTTTTGCAAGATTGCTAAAGAAAAATGGAGTGACTCATAAGGTGGCGACTCCATATCATCCTCAAACTTCCGGTCAAGTTGAGACGAGCAACAAACAAATTCAAAACATCTTGAAGAAGACCGTGAATGTGACGAGGAAGGATTGGTCACAAAGGCTACCGGATGCTCTTTGGGCATACCGGACGGCCTACAAAACAATTCTAGGAATGATCCCATACCACCTTGTATATGGCAAAGCATGTCATCTCCCCGTTGAGATCGAGCACCGAGCTTATTGGGCTATAAAGGTGGTGAATTGTGATCTTGAAAGTGCGGGAAAGGAGCGAGCCTTGCAATTGTCCGAGCTCGACGAATTGAGAAACGAAGCATATGACAACGCCAAGATTTACAAAGATAAAGTGAAGAGACTACATGATAGGCGAATTGTCAAGAAAGAGCTCATGCCGGGCATGAAGATTCTCCTTTTCAACACTAGATTGCGGCTTTTTCCCGGGAAACTCAAATCACATTGGAGCGGCCCATTTCTCATTGAAGAAGTGTTCCCCTACGGAGTGGTCACATTGAAGAATCCGGTGACGAATGTTACGTTCCAAGTGAACGGCCATCGAGTCAAGCCATACTATGAAAGGTTTTCGCATGAAGCCGATGTGGAGGAATTGAAACTTGTCAATCCCGAGCGAATGCTCCAAAAACTTCATCTAGCTCGAGACATTAAAATGAGCGCTGCAAGGGAGGCAACCCATGATTTTCTTATTTTTAATTATGTTAATTAATCTATTTTGTGTTTGTGTGTTTTGCATTTTTAAAGTTTGTGAGCAGGTTGAGGAGAAATGAAGCGAGGGAAGCAATTGCGGGAGAAATGGCTAAGGAAAGCCCCGCGACCGCGCACCCTGCGCGGCCGCGCGACCCTTCTCATGGCAGGAAGCCCGCGACCGCGCTCTCTCCGCGGCCGCGCGACATACCTCTCGGTGGAGCGACTCCGCGAGCGCGCAACCCCCCGTGGGCGCGCGAGGAAAATTGGCAGAAATGGATCCCCGCGGGCGCACGAGCCCCGCACGCCCCACGGCCGCGCTGTCCCTAGCGGTCGCGCACTCTCTTCCCTTTAAAAGGGGGACCACCTGTTGGAACCCTAATTGCTCCCATTCCTTGCGCCGCTTTAGGGCTTCTTCCCCCTCTCCATGGATCCCAATATTCCCTTCCTCTTCCACCACCACATCCCAGCAAATTCAAGATCCAAACCAACTTGATAAACCCAAATTCCCAACCTCACGTCACACATTCACGTCACCACATTCGTCACCGCAACCGCGTCGAAACCCCGCGCCCGCGCGCAATTTCCTCCGAGCTTCCCCTCCGTTCGCCGCTCCCAGCCACTCCTCTGCTCACCGCCGCCGTTCGCCCCGTCGCGCCGGAATTTTCTCCAGCCCCGCAAGCTCCCGCGACCGCGCGTTCCCCGCGGCCGCGCTCTTCAGCCACCGAGGTCCTGGGACCGCGCTCTTCCCCACGGCCGCGTGCCCCTGCCCGCCAGGCCCCGCGCTCGCGCCCCTCCCCGCGGCCGCGCGCCTCCTGTCCCGCACCTCTCTCTCGCTGTTTCTTCCCGACTCCAGTCGTGCTCCTCCTTCCACCATGCCTCCTAGGACCAAGAATCCGTCCTCTTCTCACCAAGCGGAGGAACAAGAAGATCTCCAAGAGTTGTACCAGTGCCCATTCCCTGTACGCACACACGCTGAAGGTAACCGTTTCCAAAACTTCGATGAATTTGAAATTACTAATCCGCGCTATCTGGATTGGAATTTGTTGAAGTTGCTGAAAACGGATAGTAAAGTGGAGAAATATTTGAAAGTGCTCACATTGGATAAATTTGCTAAATTGAAGTATGTCGGCTTGAAACCACTGTGCCTTGAGTTTTTAGTTACTTTCAAGCTTGATAATGTGAATTCGAAGATTAGCTTCCGTATGCTTGGAGAGGAATTTGAAGTAACTTTGGCCAGAATGAAAACATATTTCGGCTTTTCGACAACTGGGCCACGTGATAAGCCTGTTGACTTCGACACTGCTGCCGCCTGGCACGAGCTCACAGGGTTCAACAACTGGGATTCGCAAGGAAAACCAACCGGCTTTATTAGGGACCCTGCACTTGCAATCATGCACAAGTTCCTTGCATACTCCATTTCAGGCAAGGAGCAAGCCAACAAGGTCAACACCACTGAGGTGTATCTTCTTTGGTGCGTCCTCCATAACACAAAGATCTGCCCGTCCTATTTTATTTGGAACGCAATTCAGCAGATGACGAGGCGCACAAAGATGCATCCCTTCTTTTGTGCATTTATCACGGCTTTGGCTGTGAAGCTTGGTTTGATTCCCGACCATGGTCCTCTCCCTGACGGGCAAAGCAAGATCCGAGATCTCATGATCACTATGGAAGAGCTCAAGCGAGCTCAGATTGTTTTGGATAACAGAAGACTGGTTCCTCACACTCAGCGGCCCTGTGTCTCGAACTATATGAATGCTCAGATTGCGGCCCTTCGACGTGATAGAGAAGCCGGTTCTTCTTCAGTCCCCCGGGACGATGATGGTGATGATGATGAGGCCGAGCAGGAAGGAGGAGCGAATGAGGAAGATCAGGACGGAGGAGAGAATGAAGAAGGAGGAGGAGAAGACCAATGAGGAGAGGATAACGAGCAAGAGGGCCGAGCCCAATTCCAGCCGCAGCTTTATCCCTCGATGATGCCCCCACGTGGGTATCCGGCTGATTGGAGGTCCTTCCAGGACCACTTTGACACCTCTATGGGCCAGTTTCAGCAGAGCTTCCAGCAGTCTTATACGGACTCTATGGGCCACTTTCGCCAGCCTTTGGATACATCCATGGGCCAGTTCCAGCAGACTTTCAGTCAGACTATGGGGCAGTTTCAGGAGAGATTTGATGCCTCAATGGGCGAGTTTCGCCACGAGCTGGGGTCCCTTCGCCAGGATATGGGAGATTTGAGGCAGAGTGTCTTTGGCCGCCTTGACAGTCACGATGAGAGGATGACAGCTCTCGAGCAAAGCTGGAATAATTGGACGCTCTCCTATCCTTACCCGCAGCCTCCACAGCCACCTTATGAGCCACCACCACAGTGAAGTTGTTTTTGTGTTTCTTTCATGTTTTCTCGTGTTAGTGTGCGTGTTTTATTGTGTCTCGTTTACTCTTTTGTTTGTCGTTCGTTGTATTTGTCGTACGTTTGTAGGAACCAGCGCTTGTTGCCGGTCTTCTACACCTTGTGATGTTTTTTTCCTCTCCCTTAGACTCATATTGCATTGTGTTTCATACATTGAGGAAAATGCATGTTTTAAGTGTGGGGGAGTCGTGCTTATTATGTTATGTTATGATGTGGATTGTGATTGTTCATGTGATGTTTTTGTTTTAATTTATTATGTTGATTGTGTTGATTTTGTTATTAAGATTGTTATTCTAGTTATATAGGTATGTGGTAATTCTCTCGCTTAGTTCTTGTTTTGTTTTGTTCGACCGTCAAAATTTGAACAATTTTAAATATGAATCTTCAAGGATTTATCTTCGAGTCGATCATAAGTTGTGAATTGTTCGTGGTTTCACTCGTAAACATTATTTATCTTTGAATGTGATCGCATAATTGATGATTGATGTGGAAAGATTTTGTTCTCGAAGGTTTGGGAAGCATACCTAGTCTTTTTCATGAAAATTACTCCCTTCAATCACGTATCCTTTTGATATAAAATAATAATAATAATAATAATAATAATAATAATAATAATAATAATAATAATAATAATTATAATAATAATAAAAGAGATAAGAAAAGGGGGAAAATAAGGATCTCTACTCCTCTAGTTGATTTATGCGACTATGAGTATGGGAAACCACACAAGGAAACTAGGGATTACCTTATTATGATTTTCACCTTGTGAATTTTGATCCATATCCCTATTATTTTGTTTAAATAAAGGGGATTGCACTCCGGATTCTACTCCTCTCGTGTGTTGTCAACATTTTTGCATATGCATGATGAGTATGGGAAACCACATTGGGAAGCTCATTTTTTCTCGATGATTTTACCTAATGACTCTTGTCCTATGCTGCAATCCCTCGTGTTTTTGGTAGTTCGTTCTTAATAAATTTGGTTTCGATTTGTGGGGAAGTACTTAATGAAAAATTGAGCTAACGTATTTTTCTTAGACTTGAGAGAACAAGCTATTCACTTGATTGGATGTGGTGTTCACATTCTTGGATAATGATCGTTTTTGTGGGAACCATGCAATTTGTTAAAAATTCATGATCGCCTCGCGAGTATTTCCTTCTTGCTTCATATTTTTAATTTCTTATTTCCTTGAGGACAAGCAAAGAACTGAGTGTGGGGGAGTTGTTTAGTATTTATTTGTGTCGTTTTATTGCATAATTTTGCATATTCTATAAGTTATTTTCTAGTTTCTTGTTCTCGTTATTTCGTGTTTTCGTGTGAATTTCTTCACTGGTTGCTTCTATGGTGGATTATGCCAAGTTTTGAAAAACTTGAGCTTTTGTTTGGAAAATCTCGATTTTTAGGTACTTAGGTAGCGTGGAGCGAAGATTGGCCGGAAATGATAAACCCCCGTATGAAGAGTGAACCCCGCGACCGCGCTCTCCCCACGGCCGCGCGATTTCAGGCGCCCAAGACCCCGCGGCCGCGCGAGTCCCGCAACCGCGTGAGGGTGCTCTCGGCGCAGGCACCCCGCGGGTGCGGGATCCTCGCGAGCGCGCGACGTTCTTGAACCCCGCAGGCGCGCGACGCCGCGCGGGCTGGCATTTTCCCTCTCGATCAGCGCCTTGTTGGCACTTGCTTTTCCCCTTCCCTCTTGGCATCTTGGACCAAAATGAATGCCCTTCACCATCCATCCATTTTGCATGCGGATCTTTGAGCTTGGGGTCAATCTAGTCTAGTACTAGGGAAGTAGGTATTTAGTGAGCCTAACCCTAGCTTTGTGGACTTTCTCTCCACAAAATCCTCCTCCCAAATCTCTCACATTTAATGCCCATCACCATCACCTTACCACCACCTTCTCTCTCTCCTCTCATCAATCATCTCACCATTGCCTCTCTCTCTCCCTTACGATCTCCTCTCTCTCTTTCTCTCTTTTGAATTGGATTTTGGGGATCAAAAAGGGGGACATCATCAATCATTCACACACTTCTCTTTTTGGATACACATTCACTACCATTCAACACATCATCTTCTTCACCCCACCATCCTCCATTTTCTCTACACTACCTTCACCATTTTCTTCACCCTTCCATACTCTCTACACCATTTTTTCACCATCATTTCACCACCATTTTCCACTAAAGAGAAGAGGAGAAAGAGGAGAGCAAGGAAACCAAGCCAAGGAGGAGAGAAAAGGAACAAGAAGACCAACGACGAGCTCACATGGAAGCTAAGCTCGGAGGAGGTTTATGGTGCATTTTCTTGTATTTCTTGGATGTTTTTGTGGGATTTGTTCCAAACTCTTGAAGGATATATAATATTGTAGAAGTTGTTTTCATTTACATTTGATTTATGAAATGGAGTTCTTCTATGATGTTTATGTTGTTTTGAGCATGTTTAGTGGCTAATCTCCCTATTAGGGGGTAGAGGATCAATTTGGTTGTGATCTATGCTTGTTTATGTTGGTTGTTGTTGTTGGAATTGTTCTTATTTATGTTTAGGTGTTTGATCATCACTTGAGCATTGGTAGGATTTAGGGGATTTCTTGATTGTGAACCTAAATCCGGATTTAATTCCTTCGATGCTAGGTGCATGGGTTCCTAAACCTAGTATGTTCGTCTCATTTTGTATGGTATAGCTAAGAGAGGTTTAACGGATATCCGTGACTTTAATAGACGTTAAACTAATTGGATGGGTCTATCATACTTGTGAGATTTGCATTATCAACTTAAATAAAGCATAGTAACCAACCATTGAGAGAATCTACACCCTAATACCTTAATCAAACTCATTTCCTCCAATCTTAATTTAATTTGTGTATTTGCATTTAATTGTCTTGCTTTAGTGTCTATTTTGAATTCCTAGCATAATCATCAAATTCCCTCTTGTTAGAATGTTTAAATTTTATTTTAGTCGTTTCGTTGAAAGCATGTGTAGTCTTTAGATAATTCTTTCGCATTAAGTCTTCCTTGAGAGATCGACTCGGGTTAGCTTATCACGTCTACGATTGACCCCGTCCAATTGCGGGTACGGTCCTTAGTAGTTGTCTTGATTGAGCATAAACCGGAAATTATAAGTGTAAATTTGGACCGAAACAAGAAGCCATCTTGGGAAAAAACAGCTGCAACGGCAACAATAAGTGCAGGAACCTCAGTATGCAGATGGATTGCATTGCACTGTTCCTTGGGATTCACTGTGGTGTTACTAGGGAATTGTCCCGGTTGGTGCTGATTTCCTACAACTGTAGCCAGCTGACCCAGTTGCTTCTCAAACATCTTCATTTGCACACTCATGGCACCCACAGTATTCTCCAACTTCTCCACTCTAGCTTGCGACTCCCCCATGAATTTATCGGTCTTTCCCATGAACGCCATCAACAGATCATCCATGTTTGGCTTCTTTTCCTCATTGATTACTCCATTTGTTACAGAGAAGCCAGGAGGGGGCTGCAGTGCACTGTTAGGATTCTCATATGAGAGATTGGATCGATTACCTTGATAGAATTGATTTCCACCTCGGTAATTGTTGTCATCATAGCCCCCTCGCTGATTGATGTAGTTCACATCTTCCACTGCTTGATTCATGGGGAGATTGGCAGTCTGCTGAGACATGGCATCGAATCTGCTGTTGATAGTAGCATTCAATGTGGACAGTTGAGCTAAAATCTTAGAAATCGGATCACTGTCATCAACTGCTACAGCTCTTTTCAAAATCTTCATTTGTCGATCGCCAGTCCACTGATAGTTGTTGGTGTCCATGTCTTCAATTATCGTCACAGCTTGATCGTGGCCTTTGTTTAGCAGTGAGCCACCCGCAGAGGCATCCAGAAGCCTCTTCATCTCCATGTCGCATCCGTTGTAGAAGATGCAAACTTGATGGTCCACCCCGAATCCATGGTTGGGGCACTTCCTCAACATGTTCCGGAATCTTTCCCAAGCCTCATACAAAGTTTCATCATCAAACTGGCGAAACTGTGTAATTTCGCCCTTCAGCTTGAGAGTCAAGCCAGGAGGGAAAAATTTGTAAAGGAATTTATGCGCCAAGCACTCCCAGCTATCCACCGTACTGAGATCCAAGGAATGATACCAATCTTTGACAGCGTCTCTCAATGAGAATGAGAACAGGTGAAGCCGAATAGCATCGTCCGACACCCCGTTCATCTGGATTGTGCTGCAGACCTTCAAGAATTGTTGCAAGTGGGTATTCGGATTCTCAGTCTTGAGCCCTCCATACTGATGCTGCTGCACCATGCCCACCAATCCCGACTTCAATTCAAAGTTATTGGCATTAATGCCCAGACCGGGAACATGGCCATGGTTGAGCACCGGCGTAAACATCTGATTTATCGGTGCCGGCACTGCCTCTCTTGCAACCTCCTGTACTTGCATTCTGCGATGCATCTCTTCCAATTGTCGTTGCATCTGCTGCATTTGCTCAACTGTAATAGGTGATGCCTGTTCTGCCATCTCTCTTTTTCTCCTTGCGTTTTTGTGGCGGGTGGTGGCTACAATCTCAAGGTCGTATTTTTCTAGAGATCCTCCATGAGATCGTGTACGCATACACAACCTATAAAACTTAAAAGAGAAATAAATAAATAAAAAATAACAGAAAATAAAAATGTCTAAATTAACACAAGAAATTAAATCTAAATAATAGCAAATAAAAAATTAAATCCCCGGCAACGGCGCCAAAAACTTGTTCGGTATTTATTTTCACCTAAACTGCAAGTGTACAGTGAGGCTTATAGGATAGCGGTGAACAAGATCATATCCACAGGGATTTAATAATTAAACTGCTAGTTATTTTAATTTAACTTCCTGCCGTTATCTAGACTATAAAACATGGTTGGATTTAACTAAATAAAAACTGACAATAATAAATAAAATAAATCACCGTTGAAGAAATCAACACGGAAAATCAAACACTAAAGAAAAGACGCATTCTAGGATTGGATACTCATTATTTAATCCATTCTCTTAATCAAATCATTTAGTGTCTATGTTGGAATTTGAATCATGCTAGAACAATCACTCATGTATTATAAACCTTCTCTCGAAGCGCCTAGATTGCAGATCACACAACAAATATTAACGTCTCCGTTCAATACCTATTGTACAACTCCTAATGGTTCCAAAGATTTATTGTTCTCTAAATTAATCGCAACTCTCTCAAGTGATATTGACTAACCAGTTAATTATTCTAGATCTTGTGTTAAAACTCATCTCTCGAATTATGGATTAACACATCAAATTGCATCATTTAGTGATCAGGTAAATAATACAGAGACAAACAGGAATAATCAAAACATAATCAAATCATAGACACCAAACAAAATGAATTAAAAGAACATCATAAATAACTCATAATCCAACCCTAGAATACTAGGGTTTTAGCTATCCATGGCAAAATAAACAACTAAAATAATCCACAAAGAAAACATTGAAATTCTAAGAATAAAGTAAATAAAACCCGGAAGGTTTAATTCGTCTCTAATCTTGAAAGCTCTTGAATCTCTTGGTCTTGTTCTTCGCGTCTGTTTTTCTCTGCAGCAAACCTCTAGTGGCAATTTTTGGGTAGGTGGAATTGTGTCAATTTTCGTGCATTGAAACCCTTAAATACCAAGTTAGGAAAAGCCCAAAAATAGGTCAAAATCGGAAAAAGCCCGCTGCATTCGCGACCAGAGTGCCCGCGACTCGGGTCGCGAATCCACGTGGCATGACGTGGCGTGATGTGGCAAAAAATTCACGACCAGTGCAAAATTCGTGAGTGGGGTCGCGACTAATACACAAGAGAACCCCCTCCCTGTCGTGACCATGCAGAAAAAAGTGAAAACGGGTGATTCGCGACCCGGTCGCGACTCCACGTCAGCTCCGGCAGCCTCTCACTGTTTTGCTTCGTTCTTACTAGTTTCTCATCCGATTAACCCGATTCTTCTTGCAACGCGTTCCTAACTTGATTTCCCCTCTTTCTAGGGTGTTCCCACACTGATTTGAGGTCCATACAAAAAATGGCATTGATTTCCTTCACAATGAACAAACACGTGACATTGCACAAAACATAGAAAACTATGCACAACTCAACACTTCATGCATGCAATGCCCATCAAATACCACTCAAATGTACCTCAAAATACATGTAAAATATGATGTTATCAATCATTTAGCCATAAACTCACCTGCATAATGAATATAACATATAATAAAGATAAATGAACTTTTAATTTCACATTGGATTCCCCGTCTTGACCTTGACTTGAACTTTTGACTCGACTTGACTGAAAAAAAACTTAGTTAGATCCATGCACGCCGCCTAAAATCAAATATAATATAATAATTATAATAGCTTTAAAATAATTTGCATGAATATTATAATTAAGTTAATAAAACAATATAATTTGGACCTTTAAAATAATGATGCATGAATTTCAATGAAATTCTAATCCCAATTCAAGACCTTCAATCCTAACTTCTCATTTTATTTTTCTCTAGCCTAGGCCAGCCCCCCTAATGGTCTCTGGTGAAGGAAGAAGAAAGGGTATGTTCAGAAGCGGCAGCGGCATAGGCGGCGTCTGTGCGACATTACAGCACCGACGAAGAGGTTCGTGTTCGATAGAGTCTTGAAGAAGAAATCAGAAAATGGAAGATGAAGGGGTATTGCGGCTACGGTTGGAAAAAATGGGAGAAGGGGAGAGAGATTCACCTTTTAAAAATATTTCAAAATAGTCCCCCAAAATTTCACTGGACACTTTAAAGTTCCTTAATTTTATTAAAATAATTTTCTAATATTTATAATGTATCATTTCCAACACTAAGACTTATAAAATCGACTATTAAGATCATAAATATTTATATTAATTTATTGTAAAGCTAAATATTAGATTATGATATAATTTTATTTGTTTATTATTTAATGATGTGCAATATGTAATTCACACACTGAATTATAAAATGAGTTTTCAAGTCAAGATTAAGGTGTAAACTATTCTTACATGTACATTATATGCTTACATAATTTCATACATGATAAATGAAATTTTAATGTCGATTCAATAACATACATTGTAAAAAGGAAAAAAAAAACAGGGCGGGCCATGTAGCTAAGAGGATTAGAGCATCCTCTATTGAGAAAAAAATTTAGTACAAATTAGATGGTATGTACTAAAAATTAAAGTACACTACAGTGGACAAAAAAAAAAGGGGTACAAACTAAAGAAATAGTACAACTGCATGTACCAAGTATTTGTGTGGAAAAAAGTGAGATGTGGGGCCACCCCTATTTTTCTTTTCTCTCTTGCTCTTTCTCTCTTCACTACTTCCCTTTTCTTTCACCATTTTTTCTCTCTCCACCGATTTTCTTCTCTATCTAATAATGTTAATTAGTTCATTTAAGAAGGTTTTATGTATTTCAATATTTCATTTTATGTATCATTTGCGTTTTATTTTCCAACGTTGCACTCATCTTTCAATAAAATTGTTTTTTTAATGATTTGATAAGAACATGATTCATTTTTAAATTAAAAAAATTTAAAAAGTTTTAATGATAACTTTGATATTTTTATATCTAAAAATAATATTTAAATTAAAATGAGTTAAATTATATATAAAAGTAATATATATATATATATGTACATATTTTATTAAATGGGTGATATAATATGGTGAGACCCAAAAGGTTATGTATGTACCATATGTTATATTTGGTGATTTCAAGGGAATGTGTATTTAAAAAGGTAGGTATATAATCGCGTGGCGGAGTTATGTACCAAAATTATGGTACACTATAGGAGATTCTCTTAGAACACGTGGATACGAACCACGGTGTATTACAATTTTGATGTCAACCACTCTACCCCTCACTAATCTCTTTCGACTCTCAGCCTCGCAAATAGGGCTGTAAATGAACAGAACCGCTCGCGAGTTATTCAGAATTCGGCTCGAAAAAAGTTCGTTCAAAGTTTATTCATTTTCTAAACGAGTCGAGCTCGAGCTTCGAATCGAACTTGATAAAATTTTCGAGTCGAGCTCGAACATATTAGTATTCGATTCGTCCAGCTCGCGAACATTTTCGAGTTCGAGCTTTAATTAGGGGTGAGCAAAATGTCCCGAAAACCAAACCGAACCGAATGAATTCGGTTTTTTCGGTTCGGTTATTTTTATAATTCGGGTCGGTTCGGTTTTTTTTAAAAGGATTTTTCGGGTCTCGGTTTCGGTTCGGTCCAAAGGGTAAATACTCGATTTGGACCGAAAAACCGAATTTTATATATATTAAAAATATATTTTTTTTTAAAATTAAATACATTATTAATATTACACATTACAGATTACACACTACACAGCGCCTTGCGGCTGCCCTAGTGCCCTAAATCGATTACTCTTACTGTTATAGATTGAGATTACTCCATAGTCTCTCATAGTCTCGCCGGCGCCCTCCACTCTTCTTCTCTCTTTTCTCACCGCGACGCCGCCCACTCACCAGCCTATCACAGTCGAGCATCAGTCTGCGATAGTCGAGCAGTCAAGCACTTGAGCACCATTGATTCAACAAGCAGTCGACTAGTCGAGCACCATTGATTCACCACAGTCGAGCAGTCATCGGCCGCCGCCAATATAGATTCAACAAGCAGTAATGTAAGTTTTGTGTGTTCATCTTGTTAACCTTATCTCATTGAAATTGTGAATCAGTTTGAGCAAAGATCTCGTGAACCCATTTCTCTGAATTGTGAATTTTCAGAGAATGCCTTGAGGTAGAGCAGCCATTGCACCCTTTTCTCTCTGTTTTTCCTAACAAAGGGGACAATGCCTTGAGGTTTATTTGTACACGATGCATAATTATTGATTTATTTAGCAGAGAGGTATTACTGGAAATTTGGAATTTGTTTGTGATTTATAGCTATTCCAGCTTGAGTGAGTATGAGGATTTAACCTAGTTGGAGATAATAATGTAAAACAGTGGATGTTTTCATATATTCTGATGCATGTGAGCCACGAATCAGAAATATAAGTTCTGAGTTGATTGTTCTTGGTTGTGCTGTAGAAAATTAGTACTTTTAGCAAACATGCCCACAGAAACTGGCTTTTGAACATAGCAATTGTAATTTCAGAACATAGCTACGTGAAACATGCTTGTCTTGATCATATAATTAAAACAGAATCATCAACTGGCATCTCACTGTACTAAAAAACAAATTAGAGCCTAATATCTTACTGTCTGCAAATAGATAAATCAGCATTGTTGTTATTATTTCTGACTTTCTGTTTTCAAATTACGTCTAATTTTTAATTCTTATTTTTTTTATTTTAGTTGATTTTTAATCCTTAATTTTTATCTTATTATTGTAGATGTCTCCACAACTTAATGCTGAGCCAGAAACAACACATGAAGGGGAAGCTGGTAGCTCGTCTCAACTTCCATCGACTCAAACAGAATCCGTTGCACTTTCACAAATGAAAAAACGGAAAGCTATGGACCCAAGGTCAGATGTTTGGGACCACTTTACACCTTTTAAAAGTGATAATGATGAAAGGAAAGCACATTGCAACTATTGAAGAAAGATTTTGCTGCTGATCCGATAAAAAATGGTACAAGTTCAATGGGAAAACATGTTGATAGATGTAAGAAAAAGCCTGCTAGAGTTGACCTTTCTCAAACACAAATAAATGTGCAGTCCGGAGAAAGTCTAGGTGTTTGGAAATTTGACCAGGAATCTATTAGAAAAGCTTTAGCTCATATGTTGATTGTTGATGAGTTAGCTTTTAAGTTTGTTGAGAATGAGGGCTTCAAATACTTTATGTCTATTGCTTGTCCTAGATTTCAAATTCCTTCTAGGTGGACTGTGTCGCATGATGTGTTTCAAGTATACATGGATGAAAAGAATTTATTGAAAGCATTATTCAAATCCACCAACCAAAGGGTCTGTCTTACCACTGATTCATGGACTTCAATTCAAAGATTGAATTATATGTGTCTTACTGCACATTATATTGATGCTGATTGGAAATTGCACAAAAAAATAATCAATTTTGTACGATTTCTAGTCATAGAGGTAGAGACATTGGTTGGCAACTTGAGAAATGTTTGCATGAATGGGGGATTGATAGAGTGTTCACTATTACTGTTGATAATGCCGCTTCAAATAATACTGCATTGGATTATTTGAAAGAGCAAATGGGTGATTCAGAGTTTAGTATTCACAAGTGCAAACATTTGCACATGAGATGTGTTGCTCATATAATCAATTTGGTAGTGGATGAAGGGTTGAAAGAGATTGGAATTTCTGTGTTGAGGGTTAGAAATGCTGTGAGATTTGTTAGACAATCACCTGCAAGGTTGAGAAGATTTAAAGAATGTGCTGAACATGAAAAAATATCAACCAAGAGTTTGTTGTGTTTAGATGTTGCTACTCATTGGAATTCGACGTATTTGATGTTGGATGCTGCTTTAAAATTTGAAAAAGCATTCTCTAGGTTTGATTTGCAAGAACCTCATTATAGACTTGAGCTTGAAAGTGGTGATACAGGTGGGGTGCCCGATAAGGAGGATTGGTTGGTTGCAAAAAGGATGCTTGGTTTCTTGAAAGTCTTTTATGATCTTACTTGCAGAATTTATGGGTCTTTGTATGTCACATCTAACACACATTTTTGTGAAATTTATATGGTGCATCGTGTGTTGAGAGATTGGATGAGGAGTGCTGATAAGGACTTGGTTGCAATGACAAAGAACATGAAAGCTAAATTTGACAAGTATTGGGGAAATCCAGAAAAAATGAATAGCTTGATATTCATTGCTCCTGCTTTTGACCCTCGATACAAGTTAAAATGGGTTTCATTTGCTCTTTGTGATATGTATGGTACTCATTTAGGTACCAAAATGACAAATTCGGTGAAAGAAGAGATATTTTCCTTGTATAGTGAGTACAAGAAGCCCACTGAAGGTGAGGGCATCGAACAAGGCTCAATTTCAATGCTAAATGAAGTGGAAGTTGATGATCCTACTATTTTAGCATCAATGGAGGCTGATTCTGAGTATGTTCAGTTTTTGAATGGAAATGAGGGTGGTCAAAGTAAGACAGAGGTAGAAAAGTATTTTAATGAAGAGACTGAAGCACTTGGGACAAAATTTGATATTCTAGAGTGGTAGAAATTGCATGGGGTTAGATTTCCTATTCTTTCTCTAGTGGCTCGTGATGTTTTGGCAGTCCCTATCTCCACTGTAGCTTCAGAAGCAGCATTTAGTGCCGGAAAACGAGTACTTTATCCTTTTAGGAGTTCTTTAACTCCTAAAGTAGTGCGGTCTCTCATATGTGGTCAAGATTGGCTTCGGAAAACTTTGACTCCCATTAATGTTGAAGAAATTCTTGAAGAAGTTGACAAGCTCGAACAAGGTAATATTTTATTTTTAAGTACAATTTTTTTATGAATACTGCATAATTAATGACTATCTTGTTTTTCATTTGTAATTGTAGGTCTGCGTGGGATTGCACTTGAAGCATCAATTGATTAGTTTCAAGTTTATTTTGCAAGAGTTGTTCGATTTATTAGTGCTTAACTCTTTTGTTGGACTTTGCTATTTTGTTGTATTTCATTTGAGATTGTTAAACTTTGCTATTTGTTGTATTTCATTTGACATTATTGGACTTTGCTATTTTATTGTATTTCATTTGGCATAGTTATTTCTATTTTGGAGTGGTTCAAGTTTTTAGTTATTGTAAGAGTCTTGAAGTATGATCTCACGGTTATAATCTGTTGCCTTTGCCCTTTGGTATTAATGACATTTTTCATGAGATTTTTTTTCAAAAAAAAAAAGGGAAAAATTCGGTTTAAAACCGAACCGAACCGAAATAGTTCGGTTCGGTTCCCACAAACAATTCGGTTCGGTTCGGTTCCGTTTTTAAAAAATTCGGTTTTTTTCGGTTTTAGCATTTTCGGGACCGAACCGAACCGAAAAACCGAATGCTCACCCCTAGCTTTAATCGAACATGTTCATGAATATTATACATAATTCAAACGGGTAAATAAAAGAAGCTAATTTTTTCAAACTCGAACTTGAATATGTAAATTAAACGAGCATTTTTTCGAGCATTCGAGATGAGGCTCGTTTAGTAAATTTTTGAGAATTTCACGAATCGAGCTCTAACCGAATTCGAACATGATAAATATTTATCGATTCAAGCTTTAACAAGAGGTAAAAAGCTCGAATTGAGCTCGAGCTTGAATATTCTTTAATGAGCCGAGCTCGAGCATCAGGATGTTCGGCTCGATTTGGTTCATTTACAGCCCTACTCGCAAATAGTTACTGTTTTACACCGCCATCAATAAGTTTTTAGAAAAAGGATGAATCTATCACTAAGTGTAGCTTAGCTCCCTTTAATTTTTTTTTTTTCTGGATCTGCCACTGCCTACCACCAACAAATATAATATTCCCTCATCTCTCTCTCTCTCATTCACATAATTATCCTCACAAGTCACACCAAATCAACACCTCTCTCTCTCTCTCTCTCTCTCTCTCTCTCTCTCACATGCGCGTGCACACACACACACACACACATTATCTAGCAGCTCGCCTCTTAATTAAATTCTTCTCTCCCTTCACAACGCTGCAGTTCGGCACCATCGTATGGTGCTAGCTGCCACCTCCTTCCCGCCTTATACTAAAACCCATTTCTCCCACACAATGCATAGTGCTATGCATGGAAAAAACTTGAAAACAAATTATATTTGGTGTGTTTAAAATGGTGAGAATGATGCCCTTTTTATAGTTAAAATTTGAGCTAAGAGAGATCTTCAATTAAAGAGTAATATAAATTTATTTGGAAAGATGAAAGGTTTTAATTATAATGCATTAAACTATGAATAATTGTTCATTTCTTCTTTTCTCTAAATTCACGTGATGAAGACCTCTCAAAACGACCTCCTTTTTTGTTTCAAAATAAATAAATATTTTTATAATTAAAAGATAATTCAATAATTCATGGACTTATTTAAAACATTTAAAATCAAATTAGCATTACAAAATAAAATTGATATATAATTACTGTATACTTTTAAATAATTATTTAGTGTAATAATATTATGTTAAATTTTCCAAAATGAATCATCTTAAATAAAATGTTTTAACTTCAAAAGATATAAAAGTTCCACTAAACTAAATAATAATAATGATGATGCTAATAATAACAATAATAGGTAATGATAAAAAATAATAATGCAGGCATGACTTATAGGAACGTATAACAAAATATTTTAACATAACATGCAACAATAAATAATATTTTTGAACCACATTTTATATAAAAGATAACGACCAATTTTAAAAAGATTCGGGTCTTTGTGGAATGGACCATAATTTAGTAAAATTAAGTTGTCGAAATAAATTCACAACTTAAAAGTGAAATAAAGAAAGTACAGCCAGAAATCTCTCTTGAAAAGATAAATCTGGTATGATAAACTTTGGATAAACTTTATTTATATGGGGATGGTAAGAAAATGCACGCCACACTAGAAAAATTGGTACAGAGTAGACTAGGGGTGGCAATTCGTGCGTGTCGGGTCGTTAACGGGTCGACACGATAACGACATGACACGATAAGGCCAAATACGAACACGATCCGTTAAGAATCTGCTCGACACGAACACGAACACGATCCGTTATGTATAAACACGGACACGACACGAACACGAAAAACACGATTTCTTATCGTGCCAACACGACACGATAGAGACACGAGAAGAATACGAGTACGATAATGACACGATATAAAATAACTAATAGTACATATTTAATTAAAATTATAATTTAAATAAATAAATTTTAATTCAAATAAATAAATTTTAAATTAAATAACTGAGTTTTAACTAAAATTTTAGATTAAATAAATACTTTAAACTATTATATATAATTAATATATTTATTTATGTATTTATATAATATTAACGGGTTACACGAATCTGACACGAACACGACACGAAATTTTCGTGTCCTTATCGGGTTGACACGATAAGGGCACGAACACGATAAGACTAAACATTAACCCGTTAATTTCGTGCGTGTTCGTGTCGTGCTATCGTGTCGTGTCAAAAATTACCAGCCCTAGAGTAGACTAGTTAAATTTAGAAAATATTGACGAGATTCGAATACATGCGTTTAACTGCATAATCTCTCGTTCTACTTCTAACTAAGCCATTTCGAGGAGCTTGAACGGTAATCTAAATCATTTTTGTATCTATAACTATAAATGTATGTCTTATAAGTTATAAGGTTTACTTTATAGTCCTAGTTCACTATTTGGGTCATAAAGAAATAAATTTATGGTCTTCTTGAGGATGGTCTAGTGGTGGAGTGGTATTTCTTTAGGTTAAAGGTTTCAAGTTCGACCTTGAGCCTGTCACACCTGGCCTGCCAAGTGTGGTTTACCTCCCTTGTGTAGGTTTGTAAGCTATTACATAAGGGCGGGGTTTACCCGGTGCGCACCATGGTAGCGGTTGCGGATTAAAAAAAACAAATTTATGTATTTACTAACAACGTGATATTATTATGAAGAAATGTCAATTGATTTCATATTTTTTTATTTTAGTTTTTTACTCACACATCCGATATGTGATATTGAGGAGATTCGAACTCATGATCTTTAATCTCCAAACAATCTCATTCCACCACTTGATCATTCCACCGAGACGATTTCATTTTTAGATACACATATGCACGAGTTGTACTTTTACCATTGCCAATAGACAACAGTTGAATTCATGTTTATATATTATTACCACCAAACAGTTATTAACAAAATTCTGAAATAACTAGACTTAAATACCACATGACTTAAGACCTAAAACCATCAAACAATTATTAAAAAAAAATTCTGAAATAATTAATGTTCACTTGACTTTGAAGTCCCCCATTCTAAATTGTTTTATTTTCATCCTCTTTTTCTCATTGGAAAAAAGAAACAGTTGGTTTTCATTTTACACATCAATCTCGAATGTTTAAGTGCTCAAGAAATTCTATGATTCAACACGTCATACGATCAATCTCCACCCAGCACGAACCAGCCCAACAAGCCCAAATCCCCAAAAAAAAAACAAAATAATAATAATAATAATAATAATAAAACATCTCCTCGACGTGTCGTCTATTAATTAACGCCACATTATATCTCCCCTGTCAGTGCATGCAGGCGATAACTTCGCGCACAAACAAACCGGCAAACCCCGGTTGCACCTCCAAACGGTTCGATCATCTGGAATCTGGAATGTGTTACTGTCACTAAACGGGATTTTTTAGTCTAAATCTAAGGTGCTCGTAACCGGCTGGGCCGGTACCACTTCTAAAGTAAGCGTTCTATCTCATTCACTGGGTTTCTACTATTTTCTCTTCTTTCTTTGATACTCTTCTCCTATTGACCGATCACCGATCGCTTCTTTATCATTTAGGTATGCTTTTTTTTAATTAAATCTTTTTTTTTTAAGTTGTATGAATTCTGTTGCTGAATTTTAGTTTTGTGATTTTCAATTTGTACCGGATTTTTTTCTCTGAATTATTTTGCACAATATTTTTCGTGATTTGGATATATATATTTATATATTTTCTGTAACTGTTAATTTGCAGGGGATTGAATTTGAAGTTTTAGTATTTTTTGTTTTTGTTTTTTATTAAGTTATTATTAATTTGCGTGGTTGAATAAATATTTTGGCGGCCGTAATTTGTGAGCATCTTTTTTTCTTTCCTGATTTTTCGGAAACGGTCGTCGAGGTAGAGGTGAGCTGTGGAATTTTTTTTAATTTTTTTTTTTGTATTTTTATTTTTGCGATATCTGCAGCTGCTAACACAGATGAGCCGTTTTTAGTGTTTAGAATTTAATTCTGGCTTGTTTTATTGAATTCAATCTTTTTTGGAGTTTAAGTTTGGCTGTTTTATTTCATTAGCTTGATTTGCTCTTGTTCGTAACTTTATTGATTGATTAAACTCTGTGGGAGAGAGGAGGAGTGATTTTTCTTTGCATTCATTAGTGTGATTTTAGTGAGAGAGGGAGTATTTTTCTTGGACTTAATTAGTGTAATTTTACTCTGTCAAGCCTAAAGAAGGCATCATCGTTTATTTGTTTTTTAATTTTTGTATGATGAATGACAGCAGGCTTGTAAATTTCAACACGTTTTATAGATTAATGTGTGTAACAATTTGGGGGCTATGTTTGATTTTATATCTGTGTCATGTAGATATGAAGACTGGCAGCAGGAGCAAAGGGGCTACAAGAAAGGAAACTAAAGAAGCATTGAAGCCTGCAGACGATAGGTTGATCTTTACTTGTAGCGTAATTTTGTTAATTTTGGCTCGGGTTTATGCTGCGTAGATTTGAGTTGAATACTGTCATTAGCAGACGTACAATGATGTTATGTGTTCATCATATGCATATTTATTCCTTCCAGGAGGGTTGGGAAAAGGAAGGCATCTGCCCCAAAGGCAGATCCTCGGAAGGCTAAGAAGGATAAACAGGTCAAGAAAGACCCGAACAAGCCCAAAAGGCCCCCGAGCGCCTTCTTTGTTTTCCTGTACGTACAAGCTACTATATGTCGCCTTATAGAATAAATTTTATATTTTGTGCTGTTGTTACATTGGTCTTAGATCTGATATCTCTTGTCGCAGTGAGGAATTCCGGATTACCTTCAAAAAGGAAAATCCAAATGTCAAGGCTGTCTCAGCGGTATGGAACTTACTCTACTGTTGCTAATAATAGTTAGTTTTAGTTTATAGATTCTGAGATTCGTGAATTTTGGGTTCTTCCTTTGCGTTAGGTTGGAAAAGCTGGTGGAGAGAAGTGGAAATCCTTGTCCGAAGCTGTAAGTGCTACTCAACTTTTATAGTATGCATATGGCTCTGTTGTTTCCTCCGAAGCCGATCAAATATGAATTTAACTGGAAGTTTGTTTCACCAATAAAAACTGTATATGCCAGACACATGATTTATCTGGTAATGCAATAGAAAATTGAGCTGTAGCATTTTCGTCAAAAATATGACCTTATTATGGACACTTATGTCCGTAGATAAATTGCTTCACTTTATATGTAAGCTTTATGCATAGCTATGATCCTGTTTGTTGTGCATAAAAACCGAACTGATTTTGACAGCTCTGACAGTATATGTTGATGTATTAATTCATAAGTTCAGTGATGGCAAACATGCTTTTTCTTTTACTTTGTGTCAAGTAAAAGACTTGTTTATGTAGATATTTGTTACTTATAGAAACACGGGGTCCTGGCCTAAAATAATGAAACTGTATGTCACTTCTGATTGGCAGGAAAAAGCTCCATACGAAGCTAAAGCTGCAAAGAGGAAGGCTGAGTATGAGAAACTTATGAATGCATACAACAAGAAGCAGGCAAAGCAGGTGAAAACGCCTTTTCTATGTGCTTCCACTGCTATTTCATTGTGAGAATGTTACTATGAGCTGTATCTGCGAAGTCTAATGTGTCATTTCTTTGCAGGAGAGTTCTGGCGATGAGGGTGATGATGCGTCCGAGAAGTCCGCATCTGAAGTTCATGACGACGAGGAGAGTGTACAGGTGTGGAATTACCATGCTTAAATATTTGGATTTGGTAATGTAGTCCCCGGTGCATTTTGTTTGTCCAACAATGCACGGCGAACTTGTTGTTTATCGCATACCTGATTTATTATGCTATGTGATCATACAGCGGGGCTCTAGTTTAGATTTTATATTGTTCTTGGAATTTCATTTGCTCGACGATATGATCTTATTTATTAATTGGCTGTTACTTTAGTTTCTTAACTGATTAACGATTTGAAACCCCTTTTCTGCAGGAGGCGGATGAAGAGGAAGAGGAAGAGGAAGATGATGACGACGACGACGACGACTGAACTTAGAGCATCTTGTTGAAGGCTTGCTCAGATTTATGATGTGGATAATGGCCTTGTATGTTAAAGAAAGGTTGTGCCCTACATTTTGCTATGTAAAATGGGACAAACATGGCATGTAGCCTATGTATCGTATAGCTCTTTACAGAGCACTTTATCATTGTTCATGTCAATGCCCTTTGGTTCATATATACCAATCCAACTTGAACCACGCCGTGAAATCGAAAGAATCTTTCAAGTTTACGGCGTGTTGATCTTTCCGGATTACGGTTTCGGATCTTCCGATTTCTTCCGGCATGTGAAATTGGCTGTTCTTTTGTAGATAATGGTTATTTTGTGATCCAACTCGGTTCAATTTTTCCCAGCAAGTAATCAACTATGTGCTTTACAGTGCTTGCAAAACAAGCGTTTTAATAAATATATTACGTTGTTCAGACAGTTATAAATTAATACCTATGGTTTCGATATTTTATCAAATTTTGAATGGACAAGTCGGATTCACACGTGTGAAACTGTGTGAAATACTATAATAACAAGGTTGGTCAGTTATATTTTGGGTTATCAATTTTTGTCGAGGGACTCTTTTCTACATGAAAGAAATATTAGATATGATGTCTGAAAACAAGAATCGGAATGAGAAACCAAGAATATATATACATACAAAACAAAAGTGAGAATAAATCTAAACTTTGGCAATTGGCATCAGATGAAAAAGAATGTTGAAATTCCTTATATACAGTGACAAATGTGGAAATGAATGTATAAATATAATCACATAGAAAATCACCTGATAAATTCATCTGTACAAGAAATGAACAAGATTCAACGTGCACCTTCTTCAAGAATGAGGATCATAAGAAACCACCATTGGATTTGGAACGATGAGAGGCAGTTTGTCGATGTACACGAACAGTCTCTTCAGATTTTCCTTTGCAATGGTAGGCAAGTCAATTATGTCGCAGTTGCTAGTGTATATCCAGAGCTCCCCGGAGTTCATCCTCTTCAGATTGTCCCGACAGAATGGACATGACTGAGATTTAGCCCACCTGAACATGAAGATCATTGCACGATGAGTTAAGCTGCAGAGAAGAACTCGTCACCGCCTCAACATAAAACAGTCACTCCTCTTTCAGTTATGACTTCCACGATATCAACATGAAGATGATCTTGATATATTATAAGCCCGCCTCAACTCAAATGTCAACATATTACCAACACAATGAAACGTGCATAAATTTGATAGTGAAACATGGAAAGATGTGTAATGTCAAACTAGAAGTAGACGGAGTTCACTTCATTAACTAGTGGTTTTCCCCTTTTCTTAATCTAAAACTCACACAAAAGGAGTGTGTCTGCGAAGGAAGTGAACATGAGGTAAACACGAGCATAGCTTCAAAACCGGGATGATTTATTGAGGCGAAGCACATTGATCTACTTACCAGTCATTGTAGCACTTTATACACAAAGAATGACTGCAGCTGGGGAGGACAACCTTGGTGTTCATTTCCATGCAAATCCCACATTCTTCCTCCCTCTCAATTTCAATCTCGGACAATTTACCCTTGTTCATCTCGTCTCTTCTCGCGTACTTACTTTCACAGAGGTCTCTCTGTTTCCTCTTCTCTGTATCAGTAATCCCGCCATGAAGTTGCAGCAAAGAGGGGAATATAACTCCTGTCCAATTAATATCATCATTCGAGCTTCTCAATGACATCTGGCAGATCAAGAACTTACCTTTGATTGAAAAAAATTAAGACTATGGTTGTCTGAATTCACTCACCATAGAACTCCCTTAAACTAGCTTTCCTTTCATGAATAGACATGATGGTTGTCTTACCATTCCCATAAGCCTACAATCACCAACCTCCTCATCAATATTCTTGATATCTCCGAGATGCAAATCAACCAAGCAACGTACAATGCACAACACGAATAAAAACAACAAAAGCTACCTTGTAAAGAAGGATCCTAATCAGCCCGAGTGCACCGGCCAGGTGACAATCAGTCCATTGAACAAGGAAGAGAAAAATATGAGCACAAGGGCTATATGATAGCCTCATCTGAAGGCAAGCACCATCATATTCCCTTGGATAATCTGATGCCCTGTATCCCAATGAACTAGAATGCATCAAATCAAGAAAAATTAAAAAAATTGCACTATTCCAGCTAAAAACATTCATTATCCCCTCTTAAGAAATAACTGGGGATTAAGCCATGACATAGAATGTAACAAATGCAACCACAAATTTAATTTAAGAACTTCACCAAAGAATTCATGTAAATCCCTTCAACCATACCAAATTATCAAAGGTTTAAACTCTTCTAGAATCAAAATTATCATCTTCAAAATCTTAACATTTTTTAATATATCCAGGAAATAAGTGACACTAGTTCCATATTTAAACCTCATATAAAGCTAGATATTGTTAATCTACTGTTTCAAATTAATAAGGTAAAATTTTCGTGGTAGAACAAAAAATTAGCCTTCCTGAAAAATATCTACCTAGTACAGAAGGAAAAATCAAAACTACACCAACTTAACAAAAAAAAAACAAGGAAAGAGAGTAAGAAAAAAATAAAGAATAATTTCGATGAAGAAGAGAAACATACAAGGTGTTGGCATGTTGAATATCAGCTTCAAGCGCTTTGAGTGAATCTTTAAAAGACTTCCTCATCACCCTCCCACTTCCTTTCTCTCACTCCCATCCAATTTTCACCTCAAATATTCCACTCTTCTTCACGCTTTCTCTCTCTCTCTCTCTCTCTAAAATCGCTGCTGAAATGATCAAAAGACTGCACCTTTTCACGTACAACGTTTAGGAAATTGAGAAACAAACCAGACCCACAACAAAGAATATAAAATCTTGAATTCTTATCCCTGAAAAAAAAAAGGAAAAGATTGAAAATGTAGACAAAGGAGAGAAGTTTTGGCAGAAGGTTGAGGGTTACACTAACACACACTACACACAGTCACACCACACACATCATAGGTTACTGAAACAGTGACGGCGTCTTCGCTTGGACCGCACGCTTCAATTACTGCAATCTTCTTTCATTACATAATTATTTAATTATAATTAATATTTAACAGAGTGTGTTAGGTGGGCTGCCGTGTTAGTTTTGCCTAATTTTCCGCAATCTAAAGATTGCACAAAAAGAGGGGCCCAAGTAATTTTTTTTAATAATAATAGTAATAATTTATTATGCCTAATTGCCTATAAAAACATATATAGGTGTTCTACATTTTTGGAAGGAACATTTTAATCTATCGTTGATTGTTAAATAAATCACTATCATTGATCGATTTTGTAATTTTGATACTATTTTCAAATGTTTTCAATTATATCATCATTTTTTTATTGGTAATAAATTTAATAATTCTAATTTTGTTAGCGTTAAATGACATCATTTCAATGGTAAAACTACGTCGTTAATAAGATGAATTTTGTCAAAAATAAAAGAGGTTGTTGAATTTGTTACGAATCAAAAGGTGGTGGTATTATTGAAATATTTTAAGAGGCGTGTTGAAGTTGCAAAATCAATCGAAGATCGTCATTTGTTTGACGATGAATTCTTATTATGCTAGCACTATGCATTGGCTTAATTGGTGATGTAGACAATTTCATGATGAGCTCGAATTCGACTAATGTTTTTTAGATCGAAATACTTGTACATACCTATTCACGTGGTGGTGGCTATGATTATTTAACCTAAATATTTTTATTCATATTGGAACTTTACTTCAAAACTTACCAGCAAATTATATTCGAAGATTCTGATTATAATATAATTAAACATAGAACCTAAGATGTGTTTTCAAATTTTAAAAATATCCCTCCTCATTTTCTATCTATAAACCGACAATAAAGACACATAGAGCTTCACTTTTTCCTTGATAAATATTCCTAATTCTGGAAACTGATGGTCCTCTTTCCAATTCACAAATTATATATATTTGCAATGCACATTATCTTTCATCAAATAATTGCACCATACATAATTTATCTATACAACGTGTCTCGCTTTTATAGTTTGAACTATTAAACTAGATGGCACTCAAACGATGAAGATCATGTATAAAAGGAAGATGTCGAGGATATGAAACCTACTATTCTCTTTTCCCCCAACTCAAAAATAAAATAAAATATAATTAACTATATACACATTCACAATTTCACATAGTAAATGCGAGTTCTTTCATTAAAAAAATTATCTATTTTAATTAAAAAGGATAAATTGCAGTTTGAATCCTACCTGTTTTGACCATTTTTTTAAATTAAAATGACCCAATTCAAAATTATTTAAAAAATAATACCCAATTATTCAAAAAACTTATAAATATATCACGACTCTCATTTTTCGGTGTTCATCACTGAAAAAACCGGTTAAGTGTATGGATATTCCATCATAAATACAATAAATGACATGCGAAAATCTAATCACACATCGGACCAAAATAATATTGAAAAATGTATATTTAGATCAAATCAAAATCACTTTTTATCCTTTTTATCCCAGGTAAAATTAGTTTTTTTTCATGTGAATAAAAGAGTATTCAGCCACACATCCCGTCCCGGGGTTAGGATAAATTTGCAAAATTTAATGAAAAATTAAGTATTGTTTTGTTAATTGATTTGGTTTGAATCATTTTTAAAAAAAGTGATCAAAATTTAAAGCTCAAAGTGTAATTTAAAAAAAAAAATGTAATTGTGTTCTATCCCTTCAAAATAAATATTACTGGCTATAATTGGCATTTGGCAACGACCGCTCAAACGACAAGACGACACCGTATTCAATCCTAGTGACACGTGTCCACCATGCAAAGATCATTACAATTTTGTGGGGCCTCTTCGGCAGTTGCCTCTATTATTGGACTTCCTTCAAACTGACAAATTGCAACCTCAAAATCTTTTTTTCTAGCCCATATTTATTTTATATTTATATTTATAAATGGAAAATAATAAATTTGTCACTCCACACGATCTTGCTAATGCTAGTGTATAATAGTATTTGATATCTATCTCTAGATATTGATTTAATTTAGTAGTTATACGTGATGTATTTTGATTGATGTAGGAAATAAATTCTCCTTGTAAAATGTTAAATCTGAAACTTGAGTGCAACTTTAACTTAATCAATCAACAACAAAAATTTTCAAAATGTCAACAACCAATAATTAGCACCGACACCCCCCACTTGATTGCCCACTCATAAACCACAAATATATACCGTGTAACTCATTATAACCAACAGCAATAGTATATTAATACATGTATATTACACCTAGCTCCATTTTTTCGAGATTTAAATAAAGACTATAATGGCATATTCACTATTCAGAGCACTGCAAAATTTACTCTTTCAACATAAATAAAAATAAAATAATTTTGAACTTATTTAAATGTCATTTAAGTTACTTTCCGGCGTCACATAAAATGCTCTTTGCACCACAAATTAAAAATAAAAGATATTATAAAAAGAATAAATAAATAAATAACAAAAACATTAAGAAAACACCAAAGCGGCAGCTACCAAATATTCTTCTCCGGCGAGATGTCTATGCTCGCCAGCCAGCACCAGTAACGAGCTGACCACACTTCCCCGTCAGGCACATCATCATCCCTGTTGTCAATCTCAGCATGACGGCCGTGAAAAAACAATCCTGAAGAAATCTCGAAAAAATTGTTCAAACTTGGTTCGAATACAACATAAGCGTTCGAAAATCGAACATGTCTTGTATATTCGAGAAACAGTTTTCTGAACCTACATCGAAATAAATTTTTCGAACTAATTTTTGAATTTTGAATCTTCACCTTCTTAGTGGTGAAGTGGTCATCTCAGAGGGATTCACGTCTCACAAATAGAGAAAATGTGATTTTGAGTGGAGAGGGAGGAAAAGAAATAGAGAGGGGAGGGTGGTGGCGGCCGGCGTGATGGCAAACAGTGGACTCGCCGATGAAGAAGGTAGATGGCTGAGTCACAAATAGAGAAAATGTGATTTTGAGAGGAGGGAGGAAAAGAAATAGAGAGAGGAGGGTGGCAGCGGCCGGCATGATGGCAAAGAGTGGACTCGCCGGAAAAGGTAGATGGCTGAGGCAGAGGTGCTCTGTTTTATTCTTGCTTTTTTTTTTATTCGTTTACCATTTACGTTTTTTTCTTTGTTTTTCACAGTTGTTCCATTTTTTTTATTAAGTTAAATTAGTTTTTTTGAGAGTGGTAAATTAAGTAATAGTGCAGTAGAAAGAGGTAAGTGTTCAGTGTAAAAATTGTAGTGTAAATAGCAACTCCCATAAATAAATCAAACTTAATTGAAATAATTCAAATAAAATAGTTTGACACATCTCAAGTTCGAGATCCACCGCTCTAAAACAAAACAAAAACTCTGCCATTCATAATCTCCCTTCTAAAATTACACCAATAATGCACAATGGGTGTAGCACACTGCATCATATTTATTTGATTTCTTCCTAAAACGAATCGGAATAGAAAAACAAGAAAGAAGAGAGGGTGTGGTCATTGCTAAGGTCAACATAAATTGCTACTTTCAGCCCTATGGATATGATTCATGAGACGAAAAGGGATAAAAAATAATTATAGTCATTTTGGTAAATGATGATAGTTGATCCATAAACAAAAACCTTATACTAAAAGGGTTAGTAGGTGGCTGCGACAAAGACATACTAACCTCTGATAGCTGAGGCAAAGTCATGATGACCAAATGTCAACAACACTTCTTTAACAAGCTGAACCATCATCAACCCTGGTTTTTCAATTCCCAATTGCTGAAGCAGTCACTCCATTTGTCAACGCGGTTGCTGGGCGAAAACGAGACATATAATTGTAGTTCAAACTTGTAGAGATACGGAAGATTTAGACAACGCTAAATTCAGCTGCGTATACAGGTCATGTAACCTGGAGCCTGCATAGAAACATTTCGTTAGTGGCAGGATCTGCTGCTGATCAATCTTTCATTTCAAACAATGGATGACTTTCGAATTCCATTTATTTCCTGGATAGCATTAGGCACTGAAGCTCCTTCGACAATGACTTAATCATGATACAAATGGGGACCTCAATTAAAGGTAGGTACCACCCCCAAAGTATATTTAATAACGTATTTCACATAATTAGCACAACAACAAAGTGTACGACTGATGCTCATTAGCACTCCCAAAAGCATCCACACCTACAGCTCGTCAAAGGTGTCATAAGCAGTCCGTGGAATGGGGCTCAACATATTAGTCTTGTCAACTGATGAAAAGAAACAGAATCTTGGAAGAAAAGACTTCCAATAAGGTGGCTAATCAGATCGACCAAGATTGTTCGGACCTATGTCATGAGAGACGTAGGCAGCCTGTTATTTCCTGTCGTCTTGAATGGAAGACATTTCCCAGGTGACCCACAATGTAGCATTGGGAGTTTGAATAAGTCTTATAAGATTGACAGATAACAATAATTTAGGAGGATCGTTGATTGAGCCCAGAATCTCTATTGGCTATCTTACCCGGTATGATTTGTATCATACCACAGCAAATAAAAATACGAAAAAAATCCTGGCAGCGCCATTCTGAAATCTGAACTCTTGGAAGTTTCAACAGCCATAGCGCCTCTGCCTTTCTTGGAAGGAACTTAAGGCATCTAGGAACTCATTTTCTCCGAAATCAGGCCAATGCGAATGTGTAAAATATAGTTCAGTGTGAGCCAACTGCCAAAGTAAGAAATTACTGACTCTCAACTCCCCACTAGTCCGTATTAGCAAGTCAGGATGAGGAAAATCAGTACAATTGGTTCCAAGTTCACTTTCAACTAGAAGCTCGTTGATATCCTTGGGTTCAATGAGTCCATCCTTCACTTTGACTGCAAGTTTTTGGCAGGCTTGCACAACATCACTCTGGCCACTGTAATTAACTGCAATGATGAGGTGAAGACTTGAATTATTTTCGGTCGTTTCCATTGCGTTCGCTAGCAATGCCTGTAACGAATTTAAGAGTTTAGAGGAGTCCCCCATTATTGAAATCCTAACATCTGCACTGTTAAGGAAATGAATTTGTTATTACACCAATAAACAGCAGCCACCATGCATGCATCATAAGAAATATCATTACAGTGATTCATGTCGGCCAGCCAGCCACGTGTAACATCATTAAACCAAAAAAAAAAGAAAGAAACAATCCAGATCATGCTTCCCAATAATAGGTAATGAAATCTACCAGCAAAGATTACTGAAATAATGAATTCAGGCCACAAACACCAGTGAAGAAGAATAAGCAGCTATTTTGGATTTCAATTCCATATTTCAGTAACAAACTATTCACTGTTTTGCAGGCCGTCCGAAAAACGAACTAATTCACCATAACGCCACAAGCCAGTACGAATTCGATTGATAGAAACAAAATATTCTATAATAGTGGACTAAAGACACTACTAGAATGCTTTCAACACAAGGAATTGATAGTTTATCAGTGAAATTCATTATCAAAGTAGAACTCAGTGTAACCAAATC
Organism: Perilla frutescens; assembly: GCA_026008535.1. NCBI lineage: Eukaryota > Viridiplantae > Streptophyta > Magnoliopsida > Lamiales > Lamiaceae > Perilla > Perilla frutescens. The sequence continues at coordinate 53,158,485 of BRKX01000004.1, forward strand.
AACGCATAATAGAAATACTTCATGACAAAAATGAAGCAAAATAGAAGACTAAAATCCAAGCATGTTGCGACTATTACAACATCAGCATACTAACATAAATTGTGAGAAGCTTAAATAAATAAATACCTCATTAAATATTGGAGTTCCTGTCTCAGTCCACTCTCAAACAATCTCATCAAGAAATCAACTTCCACCTAGAACCAAATCAACAAATAAACCGAAATCATTCAAATGAAAAAAAAGGAAAAAAAAAAAAAAAAACCAGTTATCAAATTTGACGCATTCTTTACCTTTGGGCGAAACCAATTATCCGAAGAAAACGCGAAGACTGTAAGAACCCTTATCCCCAAATTGCAACAAAGCTCCACCATCTTTCTCAAGGCCCGAACTCCGGCCTCGTAACCCGACCCGATCGGCAAACCCTTCATCCGAGCCCACCTCCTATTCCCATCCATAATGACCGCCACGTGCCTCGGCATCAACTCCCGCCGCAGTCCCGCCGGAAGCGCAGCTGAATCTTCGCCGGAAAAGTGAGCTGGCGTCGTCTCACTGAGCAAGATGTCTTCGTCGGGATGCCCGTTCACGGTGGCGGCTTTAATGGCTGAAGAAAACACGTGCGGCGGCATCTTGAGGTCGAGTGAGCGGCCCGGCACCTGCCGCCGGAGCTTGAGGGACGAGGGAGTGAGAGAGAGGCGGAGGTAGAGAGACACCATGCCGCCGCGGCTGATTTCGAAATGGCGGGGTTTTAGGGTTTGAAGTTTGTGAGCTAACTCATCCGAAAATGAGCGGTCAGCCAATGAAGAGTCTCTTGCTCTGGTAATTGTATCTTTTTTTTTCTTTTCTTTTTTTAATAAATATAATAATGAACATGTACTGCTTGATTATTTATAATAAAACGGAAAATGTGTATTAAATTACAAACGTTCAGGGAAGTTCTACCTGCCTTTTCCCAAATATTATTTGAATCTTTGCGCTTTTATATATATAAAGATATTATCGATATGGCAGGATCTCGATGATGTTTGGATACTGTTCAAACAGATAACAAATTTGATAAAATAAATATTACATAAAGTTTTCCATTCAAGGACTTGTAAGATCTCTTTATTTTTTTAACAACTTTTTCTTTAATAAAATATTTATTTTAAGAAAATTAGTATATTTAGTCATTTAACTATATATTTAACATTACTTATATCTAGTAAACCCCAAAAACATCTTATAAATGTAAGTTCTTACAGACTCCTTAAAATAAGCTTTAAGCCAAATATATATCCTCTAAGACCATATCCGGTGTTGTACCTAATTTTAGGCACAATCACATATTCACATTAAACGTTACTTAACTAATGCATCCAATTCGTCACATTCACTCGTTTTATTTACAAATTTAATGTACCATAAGCTTTATTTATCATTTCACTTGAGTAATGAAATCAAATACATTAATAAATTTATTTTATTAAAAAATAAATTATTTAATAAATTTATTTTATTTTAAAAAATGTAAAACAATTTTGTGAAGACAGCTACATTTTTCTATAAAATAAAATATCAATTTGATCTCCACCATTCATCATAAAAGCAATAAATCTCAGTCATTCATTAAAAGCACAATTCATGTCAATTTGATCTCCACCATTCATCAAAAAAGCAACAAATCTCAGCCATTTGTCAAAAGTATAATCCATGTCAATTTGATTATTTGATTTCCACCATTCATCACAAAAGCAATAAATCTCAGTCATTCGTGTTAAAAACACAATCCATGTCAATAGATTCTTAAATTTTTCCTCTATAAATAGATATTTCATTTGCTATATTTTTGCACACAGAAAAATTATCTCCTTTTTTATTTCTTATTTCATCCATTTTCATTACTAAAATTCCATATTTCTCAATTTTTCAATGGATCCAAGTAATCCAAAGTGGGAATTGAAGTTGGACACCGAGCGTCATTGTACCCGTGCAAAGTATGCCGATGATATTGATGTTGAAGAAAAACATGGAAGTTCCAAAACAATCAAGAACCATTGGAGAAGAAGAGGATCCAAACAACTCCACCTCAGAAACTCATACTAGTGAAGCTTCAACAATGTGTCGGCCTACTAGCAGAGACAAGGCGAAAGCAAAAAGGAAAGGAAAAGCCACTGTGCCACAGTAGATAATTATTCCTGATGAATACATTGCAGAACTTCATGCGATGAGGATCACACGTGAGAAGGAAGTGGAGGCAATTAACAGGATGAGAGATATTAGGTTGCAATCGTCAAAAATGAATATACTCAACACTTTGTTGAGTAAAAACAACTTGTCTCCTCAAGAAAAATCTATGAAAAATCATCTTATAGCAGAATTATTTCCAAGTTGAGGTGGTTGTAATTTTATAAAATGTCGTTTAATGGGGTGTGATTTTATTTTTTGTAATTTTAGGAAAAGTCATTTAGTTGGTGTGATTTTATTTTCTGTAATTTTAGGAAATGTAGTTTAATTGGTGTGAAGCATGTTGTAATTTATGTTATTAATTTAGTTTGTAATATTTTTGTATTGACTATTTATTTCTATTTATTGTTCGATTTTCTTTTTCGGAATATTTTCACTTTCTTGTTATAATTATAACTTTTTATATTATTTTTATTACAAGTAATATTTTAATCTTAAAATAAAATAAAATAATTATATATAATGTTGTGGTTTGGTGATATGAATAAAATATGCAAAATAATGTGGTTGAGCTGGAAAGAGTGAAAAATTAATTAAATATTAAAATAGTTGGATGATTTATCGATTACTGTTATTGTTATTCGTAGTGTTGTTTGCTAAATATTATCGTATATTGTAGTCAAGTCCGCTCGAAATTTTTCGTAGGTGCTAATTTCTAATGGCTAATCCATAATTTAATAACATTGCATTACACAAGTCAATAAAACCACATAATTACATAGACATAAAATTTTAAATTCGACTAATACGAGATACAAAGTAGAACACTGCGTAACATTTACAAAATAAACAACTACTCGATGCCCCGTTTCTTCTTAACATTTTGACAAAAGTGTTCATGTATGCGAAGTTGGTCTGGGTTCATTTTTGTGGTATCCTTCATCAGTATTTTGTCCTCAGCTTTTCTGTTGAATTCTCCAAGCTTCTTCAATTTATCCTCGTTTTTAGTCTTATATGTCTCCATGAGCTCCTTCAATTTATCCGTGGCCTCTTTCATCTCTTTGGACTTCCTCTTCACCACTTTTTCACCAGTTGGACGACTGCGCTCTTTCACGTTATCCTCGTTATCGGAAGAGGATGTGTGTACCCCTCCCACACGACGAGCACGTGCCCCTTCACGATCCCGACCCACGTATCTTCTTCTCTTGCCCTTGCTGGAAGAGCTTGCTTCACTTTGAAGAATCATTTCTTCTACTTTGAGCATTTGGAGAATCATTTGATCTTCCGTTTCATCTAACATTAAGTCAATAATTAAACTGTCCATGTCGGAGTCGGAATCGGAAGACATTTTAGAAACCAATGAAGGTATGGGAAGAGATGTGAAATATCCCACTCGAATATATAGTGCAGTTCGCAACGGCTAGTTCTTACATATGTACACACACACACACATATAGCCATTGCTATATGGCCAGCGAAAGAAGAAGAAAAAAGTCGAGGGCCCCACAATCTCTCAAATGTTTGTCTGAAATCTGAACAGACTGAATTTACATGTTCTTCAATAAGCTACAAAATCTCTCTCATCACTACATTGCTGGAACTCAACAACCTTTCAAAGGTTGCAAGGTATTATAAAACTTTTCGTGGAAATTCAGAGTCCGAATTTTCAAATATTCAGGACTAAGAAGCATAAAACTAATAGATCTGAATGCAGAATAAATTTATCTTACCTCGTGACGACGCATGAGGGTGTTCCCTCCTCTTGGACTCAAAGGGGTGCTATTTTGATACGCGCTTGAGAGTGTTCCCGCCTCTCGGAATCAAAGGGTGCTATTTTGATACGATCTCCAACAAGGTCGGATTAGAAAATGAACAGTTAGGCTGTATGTGGTGGTTCTTGGATTGAAATTTCCTTGGGCACCTTGAGATATATCTGATTTGTCTCCCATCCTGTGCTCTGCAGTTGTAGCAAAAAATCATCGAACCTATCATTTAATTCAATCAAGCTTTGCTCAAGTTGGCTGAAGACATCATTCGATTTGCTCCAGTTCTGATGGAGCCAGTAGGATTGCCACACACTACGTAGGACTGATAGACTTGTAGCACCCTCCTGCAGGGATTCGAGTTTAATAGATTTGATGCAATAGTTACGGTTGGTCTCTAGAATTCCATACCTTGAAAGAGACGAAGACCTCAAATTCTGTTCGTGCTTGGCTCACCACAAGAAAATATTTCTCCTCTGCATAGAGTTTGAGAAGTATCCTCATCTAGTAAGAAAGATAAAAGTTTAATCCAACTTTTAGCTATTGCAGTTGCAGGGCATAAGCACACTTCAACAGTTCTTTGTTTCTGAGAAACATCTGTTTACTTTGAGCTGTTTTTTGTGCATGTTATGACATTCTGATACATGCGGCAGAATGTAGGATCCATGCTAATCGAGTTAGGCAGCGTTATGTGTTTTTTAGTGCAAAATGATGAATGAAATAAAGAAAAAAAAGATCATACCAGAAAGCCAGGTTTATTGCCAGCAATCAACTCTTCCAAGGGTACACCAAAAGTAATTTTTGGTCTAAGAAATTTTTCCCATACTAATATATTTTCCATCTTGTTGCAGTCACTGATTCCTGAACCAGTGAAAACTTATTATCACTGTTGGAATAAAATGCCAGAATTGATATAGGAGCATACCTTACCTGGAACCTTTTGCTGTAAAATATGCGAATTCACCAGTATCCTTGCGCGCTTGAGATTTATCTGTCAGAAAACGGATAAAGCTAAGAAAGGTTTCTTTTATTGAGTAATCTTTCATATCCTTGAAGTCACCACACAAGTTTATTATCATGGTTAGATGCACTCCCTAAGCAAAAACGCCTTTTTTTAGGAGAATCTCACTTTTTCGAAGTCAATAAAATTGAACTCTTCATGAAGCAAATATTAAATCATATCTTACTGTATTAAACCGCAGAACTGAGAGGGACAGATAGCGGAACCAGAGGTGAAGAAGCCGGGCTCCGAGCCATGTGAATATCAGCGTAGGATATGAAGATGAAAAACCAGGTGTATCCTAAATTGTGGTTCTGATTAAGCTATCAAAAAATAATTGTGGTGAATCGAGATTTACATCCAGATAAATGTTATTTAAGAGTGAAGACTCAGTGTACCAGAGCAAGTATGCCTAAAGCAAGGCCAACAAGCTCGGCAGCTACTTCCCACACTTCCTCCTGCCAATTTTAACTATAAAATTCAGTAAGATTACGACATAATCTGAGACGAAAGGACATGAGAAAAATATAGAAATTTTAATCATAATATAGTCACCTTCATATTATCACATTTAAAAAAAACCTTTATATTATTACACAAGGTAAGTATAAAATGGTTTTGACGCTCAAGACATTTTATACTCTGAAGCAAAGCACGTCCCAACTCAAGGTAATAAGTAACTAAGGAGTAGGAAATACGCTAATAATCTACCTTGGCTGATACTTCTCCCAGATTCCCAGAGATTGCAAAATGATTTTGGATCACACGAAATGAAGGATCTCTTAGACCTCTGCCTACTGCCTGCAGAAACATAAATTTAACTGAATAAGACCTCATTTCTTGACATACTTTTCATAATCTCGATTGTGGACCTTTCGTTTGAATCCACCATGAAAACAATATAACAATATGTTCATGCTCGATCTCATTTAACATGTATTTGTATCCTACAACTGTCAGTCTAATATGTTATTTACACTAAGTTGGAGAAATAGATCCATGTACTGTAATCCAGCTTGCAGCCCCATCATTCATATGCAGAAACACAACGTAAAACAATATTTTCAAACTGTCTCTCACTTCCAGAATAGCAATGCAATGGATTTATAACAGTTTGTAACAGAGAACGGCTTAAACTTAGCAACTTTACCTTGGCAAGATTTCCTAGTGATGCCAATGGCAAAAAGTAAGCAGGATATAGCTGGGTACTGAGGTCAAAGATGCTGCAATGAAAGCCAAATATTTTCTTCAAAGAATACAAGACCAATTACAAACAAGTACTATCAATGAAAACCATAAGAGTCAAACCTTCCAGCACTGCCAATGAAGTCTGCATATAAGCGCCACTGTTTAGGATCATCGTCAAAAAGGTTACCGAATCTTCCACCTGACATTAAATAAGCAACTATTACTTGCAATTCATGTGATTGATTTTTCTAAAACTTTGTAAGATAACCCAACCAATGAATAAACGGCCAAGAGCACCAATGCCATCCTTTGCCACCCATCTGTACACAAACAGATGACCCAACTTTAGCATGCTCCTTACTTAACCAATTTCTCATATCCTTAATTGGACATGTAATTTGAAAATCTAAAATAGAGTAAATACTTCATAACACATTATATTTAGAAAAACAGTGAGTACGCAATCAAAAGGCTATGGATAAAGATGAATAAGAATACAATCAATTACCTAATGGCAGCAGCGGAAGCTGCGGCTGTAGTTCCTGAAAATGAGCCTACTCCAACAGCCTATATATTTACCACAAATTTTAGTACCAATAATAGAGTACTAACCTTGCTGGCACATGTTGCTTAAACAAAAGAGTCAGCAATGCTAAGCTGCTCAGATATTGATTCCCAACACGATAGGAAACTGATTTAATGCACTATGGCTTTAAGTAAAGAAGGACCATGATACTGCTTTGCTCTAAGGAAAAATATAAGCCTTCAAGCTTCTATAGAAAACCAATAAAGATCCAAATAGTGGTTTCTGCATGCCCATCAGCTTTTCACTATGTGAGTAATGTGACATACCCAAGCTAAATTACTGGCCTGAGTTAGTTTCACGTGCCTTTAAAAGACTGGAAGTGACCAGTGTATGACATATCCACCCTGTAACATTAGTTGGGAACTGGAGCAATATGTACTCCAAGTAATCATCTGACACTGAATCTGAATCATAAGATTCGAACAGTTAGTTAAACAGCACCATGTCAAGAACTGAATGCTGGAAAATTACTTCAGGCTCAACCGACTATGGTTTAGTGGCACAATCTTTTCCATCAAAATGAATAATACTAGCAAGAAAGGAATACAACCTGGGAAACCTGCAGGAAGGACAAAATCTTTGATGATTTTTGGAAGCCAGGACAAGGACGTGTCAGTTTCCACAGCATGCGAATCTTGTAACACATTAGTTTGGGGCAAACCATCCTCGAGAATGGTTCTAATTTTAAAATCAGACTCTAAAATATATCTGGATCAACAGAATACACAAGTCAAATATGACTATCTTAGACCTGATACTAGCTTGAGGAAGAATGTATCTATTTGCAAACAATCATCATGTAATATACGCTAGAGTTTGTACTTGATTTGCACGTATACACGAGAGTTTGCACTTCATTTGCACATATAGATAAATAATGAATAATGTATCTGAAAATGAAATAGATCTATTTCACCATGTTTAGCAACTACAAAGCATTGATAACCTATAGGCTCTAAAATTTATGCAAGCTAAACATAAATACAAAAAATTCCAAGCAAACGAAAGAATTACATTTTAAAAAAAAAAAATCTAAACTAATTACTAGAACTCGTGTTTTAATTATTAACTACATAGTAATTACCGTTTGGAAGTGCCATTCCCGTATTTCTCCAGCAAAACCAATCGCGCTTCGTTTTCCTCCCTGCAATGAATCAGCAAAGCCAAAATTGGTTTGAAATCATGTATTTTCCGAGCAACGAAGTAAAAAAAATGTGCCGCTAACATTAGAAGGCAGAGAATCATACTTTATACATTGGGAATCTTCTGCTCCGGCGGAATGAGGTAAATTGCTGCAGAGAATCTGAAACCGATCAACTCTCGCCGGAGCTGGATTCTGCCGGGAGCTAAAGTTGAAGCTCTGGCAGTTGAATCGCAGCGCGGAAGCCATTTTTGAATTATTCCCTTTTCTCTTTCTATGTTGCTAGCATTTAGCGGGATGGTCTTGTCCGGGAAATGAGAGGAGAGAGAGAGAGAGAGAGAGTGGATGATATTCGCATAACTGCATAAGCACATTTATTCGATCTTTATTTTGTTATAAATAATTTGGGCCCAATAACAGGTAGGGTAGTAAATTGCTCTGGCCCACGAGGTAGTTTCCTTATTTTGGGCCGACACATAAGCAATTTATTAATCAGAAATTTGAAGAAAAATATTGATTCAGAAATCAGAATATAACAGGATCTGAATGAGCCGAGTCAAGTAGAGCCGAACATTTATTTGTTCAAACTTATTTGAAATGATTATAAACTTAAATGAGCTTTGATTGAGCTAATCACGAATCAAGCTCAAGCTCAAGCTCGTGTAATTTGATATTTTTACATGTGTTTGCTTCATTATTACTATTGAATTTGAGTTTGTGTCATGCTTCAAATCGTATCAAATAGAAAATTATGTTTAAGCTTGTTTGTTATTCTTATCAAACATAGCCCAAATGAGTTTTAACTAACGATCACGAGACGAGCATCGGGTTGTTTGGTTTGATTCGTCCTAATTCTGAATGACTTTAAATATTTGAATTTATACTTATTTTTAATTAATTTTGAATAAAATTAGTAGATGAATGATTAATTTGAATTTAATAGTATTTCTCTTTGAGCATATGAAATCGTTTAGTCCATTTTCTTCATTTCATTTGGCGTCTCATTCTGATTTCATTAGTTTACTTTCATTTTTTCTTCAATTTCAATTTATTTTGATTTTTGAATTAGGTTAGTTTTCCAATTATTATTTAAAATTTATTCTACCCAATTAGAATTTACAAGTAAATTTTAATATTTATTTTTTAGCTAATATAATTAATTATTTCATAATTAGGGTATATATTTTTTTTAATCTCAAATATTAACAATAAATGTTAACTATGATTGATTATATTATGATAAATTTTATTTAATGTGATCCGCCACTTGGTGCCATTCCTGAAACAAATGTATGCAGTTATTGTTGCAAAATATTTGATAATAATTCGCTGCATGTAGGGCATGCCCTGAATAAAACGAAACTTTTTTTAGTTGGTGAATAAAATGAAACATGATATGCAATAAATATGAAGCATTAAAACTCCTCTCTCTCTCTCTCTCTCTCTCTCTCTCTCTCTCTCTCTTCAATGGTGCAAGTGCAACACTGGAAGTTACACAATCAGAAGAATGAATATCAGATCTTCATATAAAATAATAGTAATTCACTATAGCTGATTGTATAACAAAAAAAATTGAAGCCTGGTTTGTATAATTATCACCTACAGCTCAATCTCACCTTTCAAATACATCAAAACGCTTCTACTTTCTAATAAATACTGCCTGTGAGTGTAAAAGAGGCCAAAGCAAACTAACCAGATCCATTGTCACTAGCACTGTGATCTAAATTCTTGCGGTTTTCCTCTACAATGCTTTGAAGTTCTTTCTCCGCTGCTGCAATGAGACGCTTCACAGTGTCGAATGTAGTAAGCCTTATGCTGCAACAACAAAAATAAGATAAATAGAAATCAATCTCTGCAACAACACTAGTTTCCGCGACCAGTAAGATAGTATATCTCATGATGCAAACCTATTTTCAGAAAACAAAGCTCAACGTTGGAAATTTGAGCTCGATCCAGTTTGTGAACAACTATTCTTTAAACATGGTTTCTTGGTTTGAGTCCCATTTTTTATAAGATTATGGTAGGAAAATAACATCATTGAAATCTCTAAGGTGTCATCAGTCATTGATGGAAAAGGAAAAGAAAGAGGCAAGAACCTGCTATTAGGTAAAGTCTTCAATGCATTTGGGATGAAACCCCTGTACAGGCCCACTAAGCCATCACGAGCCACGATACCTGATTCAAAATTTTCATTTCCATAATTAGCAAGTTGGGGCGCTGAGAAACTCATTTCTACAACAAAATACGAGCATGTAATGTCATTTCAGATCTCAAGTAGTCACTCCATTGACACAATTTATATATCTAGGATCTAGATCAAATGTAAACTTAAAAGTCTTTAAAGGACTGAAGTGACACCTTGATGGAGAAAAAATAAGCAAATTGCAAGTGCGCATACTATTGCTCAAATGCAAGGCCATGTTGGCTCTATGGCCATTAGAAAATGAAAGTTCAGTTATATGTTGTAGAAGAAGATAGTTTTCATAACAACGGCCTAGAACATCACAAAGTCATCCAACACATGAAGATGAGAGACCAGAGTCGAGAACATTGTTGTCATTGACCTCATGGCCATGCATACATGTTTCTCATCCATGAATAACATTACCTGGAAAGGCATCCAAAATTGTCATGTACGGAGTACCCTTCATTTGCATTTGCCGTCTAACTGTGTCCAAAGGATAGCACATGAGTGTGGCGACAGTAGCTGACACCAGTGCAGTTGCCATGGATGCTTCAGTCCGCTTCTGATATTTTTCTGGGAGAGCCTTCTTCACCCTGCCATTCAGATATTCAGAACTAAGTATGAAAACTTGTGTCGTTGCACAATAACAAAAATAAATAAGAGAGCTGCTAGATTAGTAAAGCTCACAAGTCAAAAACGCAAAAGTTCACTGCAATGTAAGGAGCAATTCCAATAAGAGAAGGTCCCAGACCATTATAAAATGATGCAAATCCTTCCTCTCTCAACATGGTTAAAGCAACCTGCAAAGCATAGAAGATGAATGCACATGTTTCTCTTTACATGCAGAGAACTTGTCTTCATATAAAATAACATAGATAAAGTAGTTTTACCTGTGACATAGTTCTGTGGCCAGTTTCAACAGCTAACCTCAACCGAAGGACATCTAGCGGGTATGTAACCTGGATAAATACAGTAACTGAGATACCACAGCATGCAACAGCAAATAGAAAAAGTATTGCCATGGACCTTTTAACTCTTAACTCAATGAATTCACAATTTCTCTTTCTGTTTTTTTTAATTCTAGAGAAATCATTCATGCAGTGGCCAAAGAATAAATTCATATGATGCTAAATATATAGTCCATCCATTTCTTTTTCAACTTACAAAAGTTGAAGTCATGCCAGCACAAGCACCTGCAGCTAATCTTCCAATTACAGAGAGTTCCCCATCCTTTCCCCGGAAAAGTTTCTGAAGAAAGGGAAATCAACCATATCATTAAAAGTTCATGTGCAGTGACGGTATGCTTCTTCTGGGATACAGTGTCACATACCTTGTATGTTTCATAGGCAAAAAGCTGAACTGCACTATAAGGTATGATCCGAATCACCTACAACGTTGAAAAGTGAAACAAAGAATTTTGATTATAATTCAAGTTCAAATCAACCTAAATAAAGAACCTCATCCTATAGAAACTATTTAGTCACAGAATGTTTAGAGAAAATCTGGAAGTAGAGCATCAAACCTGAGGGAGATTCCCTTTCCAGTATCCTTTTAGCCCTTCTTCTTTTCCAATCAATGTGATTGCCTATATGAAAATTCAAATCATTACAATGTGCGACACTTTTGTACAGAAACTGAAGCAGTAATACAAAATAAATAATACAATAGCAGTAAGAAAGTTGACGGCATGAGCAGTTGAGCACCATTACAGGGAGATTGCTGTGTCAGAAAATGGAATAAAAGAGATTTAAGCTTGAAAATCATAAATCATAAATAATTAGAATAATAGAATATGCCAGTTAATTTTGCATGAATTGAACTCAGGTTCTAACCATACGGGAGAACAGGATAGACGTCATTGTTTGAGTGGGGCGGCCACCAAGTACGGAAAGTGGAAAAAGAAAAAAAAACTTACATACAAGATGACTCATATAAAGATTACAGTAAAATAAACAGAAACATTAACATGTCATGGGACATAAGTAGGGTGAGTGGGTGACTTCAACCTTATTGAATACTCTCAAGGTCTCTAACTCTCACAAGTAAATAGACAAAAAAACATTTAAAAAAATAGAGTATTATCCACCTTATAAAATGCTTTACACGTTCTGAATCACAGGATTTTAGCATGCATAAATTTTCCAGTGTCACAAAAGCACTAATGTTCAATTAACAGTAGAAAATCAAAAGTGGAGTCTAGCTAGGCAAGCACAAGCAGCCAATATAATCGTCATCAGCAAAAAAAGATGCAAATAGAATACCTCAACAAAACCTATGCTCTTCTTCACAGCTACTTGTCCAGCTCTAATCCCATGAGTCTGCATAAAACGAGAGTAAAAAAGAATAAGCAAAACAATTAAAATCATCATAATTCAGTCTAAGAACATGAAATACGGCTAGCATTTCCGATTATGAGCTTCTTCTTTTTTTAATTTGTTGGAAGTCAGGATTTAGAAGGAAAAAAGCTATAATTATGAGATAAAAAAAAAATTCTGTTATCCTCGGCATCCAACAGATTCCCAGCATCTGTAGATACCTCAGGTTGTAGGCAGGTATGCCAGTCCAACCAATTTTTAATTCAATATTTTACAAAAATGCTTTCAAACAAACAACAGAATCCCATCACGCAAAGAAAATAAAGTAGAAGATTCCATCACTTCCTGCATTAGCACAAATTTGATTAATATATATCCCATGAATGATAAAAACAAACGAACTACCAGAACATCTTAACTACGAAACACATGCCCTCTCTATCTCTATGTATATATATGTGTGTGTGTGTGTGTGCAATTCAGGTTACAGTAACATTATAGAATATACAATACAACAACACAATTTCAAAATATTAAAACCAACCGCGGAAACTAAAAGGAAATTTACAAACTTCAGCGGCAGAATTAAGAAGTCGACATAATCAGCAATTCCCCTTCAAAGAAGGAAAAAAAAACAAAGAACCTGCATAAGAAGCTTAAGGCGGTCGAGCGGGGCGGTGACGGTTTTGGCGGCGGCGCCGGCAACTGCTCCGGCGGCGAAGAGAGCGGCGTCTTTAGGAACCAATGCAACCATAGCCAATGGATGCTTCATAATCTGATCGAACGACGGCGAGAACTCCTTCTCCTCCCTCTTCTCCACGAGCGAAATACACGCAAAATTAGGCCTTCTGCCATCGCCGTTCCCAGCGAACCATCTCTTTTGGCATTGGTGGAGCCCGCCCGATTTGTTCGGGTCGAGGCCCGGGATTTCCCGCCATCTCAATGTAGCTCGAGAATTATCACTCATTTTCGAACGGGGGGGTTTAGGCACGGTTTCCCTCGGTTCAGATAAGGTGTCAAGAGGTTAGAGAGAGAGAGAGAGAGAGAGAGGGTTTGGGGGTTTTATTGTATTTCTTCTGTTGTTGGTTTTGTTTTCAGTTACGTTGTTAATTTTTTGATAAGTGAACCAAAGATTGATGAGTTGGACCAGTATCCATTACTTTAATAGTGGGGTTAATATTTACAATATTTTAATGGATTAATTATCCTATAAATCATACTTTTTTAGACCATTACAATATTATTACTTTGTAATTATTACAAATACAACAACAATTTTCAAATATTTGCCATTAGAAACGCCATTTTTTTAGCGTTGAATCAAAGAAGAATTTCAACTGTAAACGACGTTGCGATGAACAACAATCGCCAAACATGAATTATCGTCCCCGTGGGGATGACCTAGTGGTGGAGTGAGATTACTTGGAGACCAAAGATCACAGGTTTGAATCTCCTCAATACCACAGATCGGGTGTGTGAGTGTTAAAAAAAAAAAAAAAACATGAATTATCAAAAAATAGGAGTCTTGTAAGTAACTGTAAAGATCGTTACCTTTTGATCTAAAAATTATCAGAATCGTACACATTTTGCATTTTATTAAATTAAATACAATAGTTTATATTGCAAATATGAAATATCAATCAAGTTTAAACTCATTATCTCTTATACCAACTGCACCAATTTTCATACTCGTATTAAAAAAGCTTACACCACCACTTTTATGCATCTTAAAATAATCAATGGTTGGCCCAATGTCTTATTAGATTATGTATTTTGTAGGAATCCAAATCAAGTCTACAATCTTTTCAATTCAATTTTGCAAATCCTTACCAAACTTTAAAAAACTATTATCACTCCCCTAAATAATATTTTATTTATAGGTCAAATATTGTGAGCAAAAGAAAAAGAAATACAAAACTTGAATAATATAGGGCATTGACCGGAATCGACGTAGTTTAATGGGCCGACCCATATCTATTTAATTTGAGTGGCCCATATAGGCCTAATATCTCAGGAAGGAATACTGGGCAATTAAATGGTTTACCGCAAACAAAAATTAAATTCCTCATAAATTTCTTTTGAATTTTGCATAATTATTGATTCCACGTCTTAATCTTAATATATATAAAGACAAATAAGTATACTTAAAATAGTAACTCTCATTTTCCCGCCTATTTGTACTTGCCACATACGGAAATTATAACTATCCCACATCGAATCTTAAAGAGAGTTGTTTTGTTTTCACATACTATAAATTTTAATGGCCAACAATGAATTTCTCACACATTTCTTGGTCTCTTATTTGAGAATTGAGAATGAGTACAGTGTTTGATTTTATTAGTTTAATATTTAAACATGTATTAAATTATTTGAATTAAATTTTGGCAATTAAATTTTTATTTTTGAAAATGCATTCAAGTTTAGTGGTCAGTAATTGATCTTATCATTATAAATTTAAAAAATTATTTTTGTTTTAAATTTTAAATTTTAAATATATTTTAATCAATTAAATTATATTTATTTTAATTTTAAAATTAAATATATCCTACATTGAACACAACAAATAGTAATTAATATTTATTGACAATGTATTTTGTGATATTCTAAATTAATAATAATTATGAAATGTACCATCATATAATAATAATAATAATAATAATAATTTTAGAAGAGAAGTATAATTTACGAGATGTTCAACCAATTGACCCCCATTTCTACTAAAAGAGACAACAACTCTTATTTTGTTTATATTGAATTTTCTTGCTTCAATAAATTATACTAATAAACAAACAAGTCAATTTCGGAGTTTGCACCTTCAAATTCATATAATATATATTTTAAAAAGAAATAAATGAAACGCTATTGAAAATATATAACAAACCTTTTGTGAACTCTAGCAAACTTATATGCTATTTAATTTGAATTTTGAAAAAACCGAAAGAAAGTAGCAAGTAGTCAAATTGTTGTAAATGACAATTATCTCACATCGAACTTTGAAGATAATTATTCTACTTGAATGTACTATAAATTTTAATAATCAACAATGAAATTCTCACATCTCACACGTTTCTTGATCTTTCAATTGAGACTTGAGAAACCTATCAGTTTAATATGTAAATATGTATTTAAATATTTAAATTAAATTTTCAAATAAAATATGAATTTTTTAAAAATTAATTTCTTAGTATAACCTCTCTTTTTTTTTACATTTACATATACTAGCCTTGATTTGCAGTAGTTGTACTTTGTGAAACAAAGTGCAAATATTAACTTGATAAATACCTTAAATTAAAGAATTACTTCAAATCACAATTTAAGTTTAGATATTTTTAATCATCCACAATAATAAAGTTGATATTAGATATGTTTGGATCATGGATGACACTCATAAGAACGTATTTCAACTCTAAACAAGACATATAGCTTCCTTTAGTATATATATGCAAATTAATTTTAAAAATGGTCTTGATAACGTGTAGAATTTTAAAAATCAAGACCCACATAATTTTTTTTAAATTAAATACATTTAAATTTTTAGAACACACACACACACACACACACACACACACACATATATATATATATATATATATATATATATATTTGAGCTTATCAATGTGCTCAACTTTCTATATATCTTAAATACTTATAACTTGCATATATTAATTTTACATACTCAATTCTCTCACATATAAAAGAACTCACACAATTTTTATTTTTTTTAAATTTCTAACAAAATAGACACCCAAAAAATTTAAAAGATTAGAAAATTGACTTTGCATAGTAGAAATCCTCCATATTCGACAACCCAAAACAAATTAATCACTACACGTGGAAAAATATTGACACATCATAATTCTGATCATCGAAAAAATAGGAGCATTGATTATACTACAAATAAAAAAAGGGTTATTATTGCAATATTTAAAAAATTAGTATCTAAATTACAAATTCATTCAAATGTAGTGATTCTTTTTAGCAATTAACCCTTAAATATATTTTTTTTTTCATACAAAATTCATCCCACATCAAAGACTCGACAGTGCTCATTCCACATTTCTCAGTCTTTCAGTTGCGATCAATTGTAATATTTTATTATATAATTTCAATATTTTGAAATTAAAATTTTGAATTAACAATAATAATTAAATATGTTTAAAATTTGAAATAAACGTATTAATTGTTTTTATTTATTGTTAAATATTTTAAATTTTTTGAAGGTAAAATATTTACGTTATCATTTTTATTATATTTTAAATAGTTAAAACTTACTACCTCCGTTTCAAAATGTTTGTTGTTTTATTTTTTTTATCTGGAATTAAGAATTAATTTCGTGGACAAATATACTCATCCCTTATATATGCCATAAAATCTAATTCATCTATATTTTCCTAAAAAATAACAATATTTTCTCTCTCCATATATTTTTCTCTCTTCATATATTATAGGTAAGTTAGAATCAAAAAATCTTGTAGGATTTGATAGGGTTAAAATTGGGAGAGAGGATGTCAAATTATATAAAACAACAAACATTTTGAAACTAAAAAAAAAACCTTAAACAACAAACATTTTGAAACGGAGGTAGTATTTATTTTAATTTTTGAAACAAAATTTATCTCACATTGAAGAATTAACAAATATTGTTGTACATATAAAACACTATAAATTTTGAGACACAATAACAGTTTTTTCCATATTTCCTGATCTTTTTGTTGTGATTCAATGTAATATTTTGATACTTGATTTTATCCATTTAATATTAAATATTCAGTATCTTTTAAATATATAGAATTTAAATATTTTAAAATTATTCTTTTATTAAATCTATTAAAAGATTGGACTAAAATATTATATATATATTAATTTATTTATTTTTTGGTTTTTAAGTTAATTAAATATTAAAAAAATTAAGACCCACTTCAAAAGTTTTAAATTAAATATATTTAAATGTTCGAATTAAATGTATCAATTGATTTTTATCAATTTAATGTTAAATATATTTAAAATTTGAAGTTGACATCTTTAAGTTATCAACTTTAAATATATTTTATTTGTAATTTTATATAATTTAGTTTTTCAAACAAAATTTATCTCACATTTAAAAAGTAAAAATATTGTTGTGTATGGACAAACTATAAATTGTAGGGCTCAACTACGATCTTTCCATCTTTTGGTCTTTCAGTTAACATCAAGTATAATATTTAATATTTTATTTTATCAATTTAATATTGAACATATATAATTTAAATAATTAAAAATTATAAATTTGAATTTAAAGTTTGATACTTACATTTTGGGATCAATTTCAAAAATAACTAACTCAACGAAACACCACTACTTTTTCAAAACAATTGAAAATATAATATTTGATCAATTTTACGACTCGAATGACATACATAATTGATTATATTTCAAGATTTCTTGATTTAATAATTTTTTACACGGTTGAGAAAATAGAAATATTAAAATAAAATCAATTGCATAGGATTTTCGGACAGAAAATTGACCAAATGTTAGATTTGCAAAACATTTGAAGAAGCAGTTATTATTTTGTTAATTTTGATAAAATTTGATTTTTTTAAAAAGAGCACAAAATATATATATCAAAGTGTAATTTTTCTTGAATTAATTATATTAAAAAGTTCAAATAAAATATTTTAAATATATAAATTTAAAATACTTTTTGTTTCTTGAGTTAATTAAATATATTAAAAATTCAAGATCCACTTCCAAAATCTTTTAATGAGTTCAAATCTTTAAATACTATGTATTTGAATTTTTTTTATTAAAAATATATATAGATTTTTAAGTGTAATGTTTGATCCCATATCGAAAAATAATGAGTATTGTTCTGTTTGAACATACTATAAATTCCAATATTGAATAATGAAATATTATACATTTATTGGTCTTTTTTGTTGAGATCGAGTATAGTGTTTGATATTGTTAGTTTAATTTAATATTAAAATATTTAGTTTAAATATATGTCAATGTCTTAATTATTGAATATAGATTTAAAATTTAATTTTTATTTTTATGTTTTTAAATTCAAAAATATAAATATAAAATAAATATATTTAATTTTTAAATTTTAAATTTATTTAAGTTTGTAAGTTTAAATGTATGAAAACTAAATCTCAAACTATAAAATATTATATATTTTAATTATTTTACTAAATTTGTCTCACATTGAATAATCAACAAATATTATTTTGAATGAACAAACTATAAATTGTTAAGCCGAAAAATAATATTCCTACAACTTTCTTTGTAATTCAGCAAAGATCAAGTGTAGTGTTTTATCCCACATTGAAAAATAAAGAACGTTCTTCTACTTGAACACACTATAAATTCTAATAGTCAATAATGAAATTTTGATACCTTTTTTGATCCTTTAAGTTTATTTTTTCTTATCAATTTAATATTAAAATACATATATTTTTTTAGTTTAAATATTTATCAACTTCTTATTAATTATATATTTAAAATGAATTTTAAGCTTTTATGTTGTAAATTCAAAAATAGTTATATAAAAAATCCAAATAAAATATCTAATTTTGAAATATTTAATGTATATAAGTTTGTAATTTAAAATATTTAAAAATAAATCCAAAAAAATAATTTTTTTTATTTTAATTTTTTTACTAAATTTGTCCCACATCAAATAATTAATAAATATTGTTTTGAGTGAACAAATTAAAATCGTGAGACCCAAAAATAGTATACATACAAAATTTTCTATATTTCAACTAAGATCAAGTGTAGTATTTGATCCCGCATTAAAAAATAAAGAGTATTATTTTATTTGAACATAATATAAATTATAATAGTCAATAAAGAAATTTTCACACCTTTCTTGAGTTTTTAAATTGAGAGACGGTTCTAATTTATCTTATTTGTTTAATATTAAAATACATATATAAATTTTTTATTTTAAATATCTATATCATTTTTTGATTAAATATATATCTAAAATTAGATTTTTAATATTTTGTTTTTAAATTATAAAATTCAAATAAATAATTTTAATTTCTAATTTTTTTTATCAGTTTACACTTTTAAATTTTTTAAAAAAGCCTTAAGCAGTTAAATCTTATATAATTTTTTTTACTAAAATTATCTCACATTGAAGAATTAAAAAATTTTATTTTAAATGAACAAACTATAAATATTGAGGTCCAACAATAGTATTCAAACTACTTTCTTCATATTTCATCTAAGTATAAGTTGAGATCGAGTATAATATTTGATCTTATAAGTTTAATATTAAAATATATATTTAAAATTTTTCATTTAAACATCTATTAGATCTTATTAAATATATATTTAAACTTTAAATTCAAATTTTATATTTTAAATTCAAAAATATAAATATACATATAAAAAATTCAAATAACATATTTAATTTTGAAATTTAAAATGTTTAAATATATGAAACCTAAACCTTAAACAATAAATCTAATGTGATAACTCTTTTAGTTGATCTTATCAATTTAATGTTAAATATCACTGATCTTTCAACCTTTCTCGGTATTTATGTTGAGATCACGTGTAATGACTAATGATTGATATTTATTTTTAGGAAAAATGTGTAAATACACCCTTAATTTAAAATATTTTTAATTTTTAAATTATATTAAATATATTAAAAAAATTAAGATCCACATCCAAAATCTTTTAATGAGTACAAATCTTTAAAGATAGTGTACTTGATATATATATATATATATTACCACTTCTCATTTGTAGTTTTTTTTTTTTGTATATTTGTGAAGTTCTAAAGTTGCATATAAATCATTGAGATCATGATATTTTGTTTCTGTACAGGCAGGTTTGTAAAGTTACATGTAATAATATATAACAATCTGTATTTAGGTTGCCTAAGCGGAATTCAAGTGGTGTCTGTCACTTTTACTTTTTTATTATATATTATTGAGTATTACTATTTACTTATTAATTTTTCATTTACCCTATATCTATATCGGTTGTATAATAAAAATTGAGATGTAGGATGTTTATAAAAGTACCAATTATTTTTTCAACATTTTCTACATCCCACATCGCTTGTGAGTGACAAATTTAAATGTGAGTTGTTGTATAAAAGAGTGGATAACTTTAAATTGAAATCTCAAATTATTTTTACAATTTTTTTTCCAATTTCCATACATCCCACATTGATTGTAAATTGAAGAATTGAGATATATGTTGCTGTATAAAAGAGTGAAAAATCTCAATTTTTTTTATTTAATCATATTTTGAACAAAACATTTCAAAAAAGAAAAAGAAAAAAATTGATTGGTTGTCTAGAGCGATTTCTCCAACCTTGAAAAATACATAAGTAATTTATAATTTAGTCGATCTAATTCATATATTTAGATACTAAATTTAAAATTAAATATAATTTTATTATTGTTCATAAATATTTTTTTAATAACATTCACTTCCTGTGCATCGCACAGGTGATATACTAGTGTACATAACAAAAGCTTATTATTTTCTCAAAGAAAAAAAAAATCTTATTATATGTGTAACACCGCTATGTCTTTCAATCCATGGGAGATTTTATGTATTGCTATTTGAACATGTATTTTTGTGATATTTAACTATCAAAATTAAAAATGTTTTATTTTGGGTTAGTTGCAAAAAAAAAACACCATATTTGAACGAATTTGCAATTTAAACACGACTTTTAAAACGTTACAATAAAGACCCAACTTTTTTTATTTGTAACAAAATAAACACCCCAAAAAAATATGGAGACTAAAAACATATTATCTTGTCATACTTACGATTGTAAAAAAAAAAAAATATATATATATATATATATATATATATATATATATTGCAGTGTTTGATTTGCTGCAAATTAAAATGTTAGACTATCATTGTCACATTTAAAAAGACATGTCTGAATTGCAAAATCATTCAAAGTTGGTTATTTTTTAGTAATTTAATCCTTTTTATATTTAATCATTTAGATTTTGCAAAGTTTCGTCACTTTTACCATTGCCAAACAACATAATGAAATATTCGGCTGCAATGGAGGGATCTTATTATTTCTGAGTTTCAACGGATATGAAAGTTATAATAAATGATTCGGTAGCCATATATTATAATGGAGAATTGTCGATTCAGGACCTGAAAGATGAGTAATCTATCAATTCAGGACCTAAAAGATGAAAACTCTCAATCTAGGACCTCAAAAATCACGAATTTTATATTTTTATTTTTAATTGATTTTAAATTTTTTTATTAGATTTAATAGCTAATTAATGAAGGAATTTTCATTGAAAATTAATATAAAATTAATTTAAAAAATAAAAAGAAACAAAAATTCGTGATTTTTGAGGTCCTAGATTGAGAATTTTTATCTTTCGAGTCCTGAATCGAGAGTTTTTATCTTTCGGGTCCTGAATCGATAGATTACCTATCTTTCAGATCCTTGAATGATAATTCTCCTTCTTTTTTTTCAGTGCTCCGTGCTGACGTAGACCCCGACGGAGTCAGATAGAGTGCGGCGGTTCATCGGAATCGTTGTCTGAGGAAGTGTAAAAGAGAATAGAGCTGCTTCCCCTCAAGCTTCTCGTTTTCCAGCGGTTGACCACTTGTTTCAGCCGTGCGATTTGTCTGATCATATGTTCACTTTCTTGATGGCTAACGACATTTTAGACAGAGAAAGGGAGAGAGAGAGGCTGGAAGTAGCAGATGATTTGAAGAAACGTGGAGTGAGGGAGAGGGGAGAGAAAATGAGTTGGTGAACAAACGGGGTGGTTCTTTTTTCTTTTGAAAATTTTAAAAAATTATTTTGAAATAAAAACAATATTTTTTTATTTAAAATGATATTTAAGTAAATTATTATGGTTTATTTTTAATTAAATTTAATAGCGGTGTATATTAAAATTTTGGTGGTGTATATATAAACACCGTATTTTTATTCAGTGTCTCGCATAGTGTACTCGCCCGATCAGTTAAACCTTCTGTCGAAACACTAAAATAGTTAAACCTTTTATCGAAGAACTGAAATTATAAATTACATTAATCTAGAATCAAAATATTATTGATCGAAAATACATTATTCAAAAGAATTTTAAAAAAATCACAATAATGCTTCTTAACATGAGTCCTACATTTTCTGTAATTTAGCAATTTGGAACTATGCATTGTTGGGGGAAATGAGCTAAATGATTCGCTCAAAATTTTATTTCCCAAAACACATATTACAATTACTTCAATTAAAAAATATTATTTTAATTTATCTAATGGTCCTTCTCATCATATTAATCTTATAAACGGTCCGATGTAGCCCTAACCATGTCCAAGTAAAGTTTGAGCTCATTGTTCCGGTCCCCAACATGGCCCGGGTCAAATTCATTTGACCCGAATTCCCGCTTACACTCTTTCAATCTTTCTTCAGCGTCATCGATTTGACTAGAAATTCTCCGATAATCATCGGAATCTAAGTTCCTATGCATCTCTTGGAGGTTGCGTTCAACGTCGTTGTAGCTGTCTGAACATGAATGATACTTTTCTTTCAAATTGTCATCATTGGAATCTCTAAACCACTGGTCGAGCTGTTCACCAATTACCTTCGATTTTTCAGTTGCTAGGTCTATCACGCCGTCGACAATGTCTCTATCATCAGAGTTATCGAACCTATGTAACTCAGATTTTAGGATATTCAAACACACGTCTGATCTGTCAGTTCGGGAGCAGAGATCTCTAAGATTTTGTTCAGTATCGTGTCTGTTTAAGAAATCTGATCTTCTTGATCTTCTTCTTCTATGACATGTTGAATTTGGAATTGCAATTGCGAGAATAGCAGCGATGAAGATCATTTTTGGCCACGACGAAGCCATCTTTTTCCTTATTTTACTATTAGGGTAGTATTAGTAAATTAATGTTGCGTCCTTACGATGAATTGTTTGCAGATATTGATATGTTTATATACTAACAAGTGGCATTAATATTGACATTTAATGCTTGGATGTCTAAGTTTCAGTTTGGAGTCATAAGAAATTTTGATGTTATCTTCTTGTTGATTAATTATATATATTTAGTAAAGGAGCCAAGGTGGCAGTTTCGATATTTGATTCCTTACATCTTTGGTTCATGAAAATGCATGTTCTTTTACGTTAGATAAATCTCTATTTGATTCATGAGTGATCCCCATCCCCATCCCCTTTTTCTTTTTTTCTTTTTTCTTTTTTGGAGAATTGTCGATTCAGGACCTGAAAAATGAGTAATCTATCAATTCAGGACCTAAAAGATGAAAACTCTCAATCCAGGGTCCGAAGGATGAAAACTCTCAATCTAGGATCTCAAAAATCACGAATTTTATATTTTTATTTTTTAATTAATTTTTAAAAAAAAATTATTAGATTTAATAGATAATTAATGAAGGAATTTTCATTGAAAATTAATATAAAATTAACTAAAAATATAAAAAGAAATAAAAATTCGTGATTTTTGAGGTCCTGGATTGAGAATTTTCATCTTTCGAGTCCTGAATTGAGAGGTTTTATCTTTCGGGTCCTGAATAGATAGATTACCCATCTTTCAAGTCCTTGAATGATAATTCTCCAATTATAATAAAATGGAGTTATGTGCAACAGCACTCCCCCAAAAATCTCCCATAAAGAAAATTTATGCAAAATATATTATTTTAAATAATTTTTTGACAAATTTATTCTATAAAAAAGTTGTTGATGGCGGCTGAAACACTTCTTTAACATGATATTTAATAGTTTTAAGTTAATTTCAAATTACTCAAAGAAGAAGAAGTTACTTTCAATTTGAAAACATTTGCTTTTGGGGCCTTTTTTTTTTTTTTTTTGCGATCCTCTATTAGAAATAAATCTTATGGCTCATTGATTCCCCATTATTTTCTAATAATATTCTTTTTTCTGTTTTATTTTTTTTTTTGTTTTTTAATTTTATAGTTGTTGTGCTTCTATGTATGCATGCTGTGTTGAGAATTATATTATATGAATTACAAAATTCCATAAATTATATAACATTTGGGAAATTGTTCAGATCTTCATTTGGGAAATATTTCGTTCAGAAAATACCAGAAAATAAAAGCAACATAATCCTACAAGATATTAGATTCAAGAAAATACCCAAAAAATGAAAGCAAATAGCCGAACTATTCATAAGGTATGGTATGAATACATAATTCTCTCTCTATGTTAACTATTTTTCTAAATAAAATTAATAGATCATGTGTGTTGATCATACTTTTGCTGATCTTTTAAATTATACCGTACAAACATGGTTATGAATACAGAAAAACAAATCAATCAATTTACTATTTGTAACATATATAATTTTTTCAGATTTCATCCAAAGAAGGGTACTAAATATTTTGAAATAAATGCAGGTATTTATAGATTTAACTGTTTGCAAGCATTTTTCAGATTCCATGGATAGCATAGTCAATGAATATTTGAATATAATACGTGCCATTTTAATAGCAAAGTAGTGTTACTTTAAATTTAGTCATCCCAACCCAAAAACAAAAGAAGGCAAAAACATAGTGAAAAGTTTGGTTTCATTTATTTCTAGAGTTTAATGAAAATTTCAGATTTGGTTGCATAGCAAATAGTGTTTTAAATAGGCAAATTCAAATTTAGAAATTAGACATACTTAGAAATTATACAGATAAGAGTCTAGATGTCACTTTACAAAAAAACACATATTAAGAAAATTGAAAATATTTTAAATTTGAGAAGACTTCGTATATATCGCAATCTGATGGAAAATGGTTAATAACAAGCAATGACTAATTATCTGTTGTTGAAACCAAAAAAAATTATTTGTTATTGTCTAACAAAAAGTGTGAGCATTACAAATATATAATATAATGTAGTATGTATGGAATGTGTATTATATGCATGCATTGCTAAACTTTTTGTCGATTCATAATATATTTAATTTTCATTACTATCAAAAAATAAAATAAAATAATTTAAGCATTCCGAACAAATCACACACGTATATATCATCATCCTATCTAATGAAAATGATTAAGAAGTTCAGAAAAAATGTTTTTTTTTCTTATTTATATATCTTATTTTGTAACAACTAATTGAATTAAGTACTATATAGTAATCTTTTTTTATAAAAAATATTTCTTTAATATATATAAAAAATAATATTAGTATAAACATCTAATACGAGCACAAATTAAGATGCCCATGATAGATTATTAAATTCAAATTCTCCGGCGAATGAAATACGATTTGTGGGTTAAATCGAGTTCCAATACAAAATCTTTATAGAGAACATACATTATTGGAAATGTATTTACAACTCTTCTCATAAACATTAAATTTCCCCCCAAAAAAAATAAAATAAATGTCATATTTTCATATTGAAAAGTCTCACCATTTCTTGATCACGCGACGAGTCGGATCCTAAGTTGGCAGGGTCTGCAACAGATAAATAACGACAATATTTAAGGTTTTATTATGAATAAAGATTATGAAATTTTGTGTGTAATGATTTAAATTTAATGCAATAATGCTTACGAAGTGGCGCCCTAGACACAAAAAAGCTTGCCCCGAAAACTAGGTAGCAAAACAAAAGCACTAGCCCCTTCAAGTAATGCGATGACCCATCCTGTAAAAACACATCACATTACGGTCAATATTCTAAATCGAGCCATCCAGAGTGCACGTATCGATAGTGACTGTGGGTAGCTAAAAAAATTGAAACGACTATTTTAGAATCTCGATTTTTTACTAAGTTTATAAAAATCAAATTCGTTTACCTGCAATGCGAATGCTGTTATGATTATCGAGAGGGCAAGAGCAGTAGTTTCAAGGGGACTAAAATCAAGATCCATTTTTACGCCAATGATCCACGAAATTATCACGCTTAAAGGAACCTGATATTTTTCAAGAATTTCAGTATATATATAGAGAGACATAATAAGAAAATATTACAATTCAAGGATATTAATATTATCTTACCACAAACATGGCGATTTGAGTTGCTGAACCCAGAGCAACGCCTAATGTTATATCCTGCAACACAAAAATATGAGAGAGAGAGAGAGAGAGAGAGATTATTTATATGAATGCTCACCAATTTGTTCCTATAAGCAAAAATGATAGCCCCTGCATGTTCTACTGCATTTCCCACAATTGGTAGTAAAATTATGCTAATAAAGCCTACAGACAAGCTCCATGAACCTGATGCAGCCTGCACCAAATTAAAAAAAAAAATACTATTTTTTAACATAATCTAAATTTAAAGACAATATATAATGTTGTAAAATTCAAAAAAAAAAAAACAAAATTTCCTTATGTACTCACTTCAATTGTGGCGACTACGTATTCGGACAGCACAGCTACGACGCCAGTCATGAGAACTATCCAAATCAAGGCACTACATAACCCAACCACTGGGGATTCTTCCGATACAACATTGTGATCACCATCTTCATTTTCTGTGTCCTCTTCCTAAAATAAATTCAATAAATAATTCATCTATGCGAGAAATAATTTCATCTATCATCTTAGGCCGATAATGAGGGTGTGCGAGGAGAGTTTCAGCACAGGGACCCTTAAAAGCTCGTGTATTTTTTTAATATTAAAGGCTCAAATTTTATTAATTAATTAAAAAATAATGTTTTTTCTAATATTAGAGACTAAGTTGTTATAATTAGCATATGGGCCCCAAAATATTTAAGACGACAATTCATCTTTATCTAAAGTACCCCAAATAATGCATGTAAAATTCGAGCGGGCCTCGTTGTGTTGTGGCCACAACCCCCTCCTAATCCACTTGTCCATGTAGCATGGAAAAAAAAATCTCATCAAAGTAAAGTTATGTTTTACAATGTTTTCGGGAAATTATATGCCACCCGTAAGTGTACTACCCCAATCCATACAACTTTTGACATGTGATACATGAGTCGAAGACCCACCTCATTTCTCTTTCCATTTCTTTCCTTTTTCGAAAACCTTTTTTTTTTTTTTTTTTTTCTGTTTTTCTATGTTTGTTACAATTTAAAATGTTAGATCACTTGATAAACAAATTTATATATTATATAAAAGATAATTTTGAATTTAACCGTTGCAATCATATTAAGTTATACTCTTTAATGTATTTTATTTGTTATTTAAAGATTATATATTAAAAAAAAAAGTATACTCCTCTTACTTAAATATATAATTCACTTCAATTTTGTACATGATTGCAACTATTAAATTCAAAACTATTTTCCATACAATCAATTTAATTATCATATGATTTAATATTATATAATAAAATCAAATCAAAACATAGAAAAATAAGAAATATTTTTCGGAAAATATAAGGAAAGGAAAGACAAATTATGTGGGTCATAAGCTCTTATGCTAAATGTCAATATGTATGGATTGGGGTACTGCCCGCCATAGAATTTTTTCTTTTTATACTCTTATCTACATTGACAAAAAAAAATATTGGATTTTATGTCTATACACGGCCTACGTTGAAACAAATATTCTTTGGATTCCTGTCTCGTCCAAACAAGTGATGGTGGGGGGCCGGGTCCGCTCATATTTGAAATTATCATTAATTGCACGTGATAAGTGATGAAATAAAATACGAGACTAGACACGTGGACGCACCTCTTGTGGTTGGAAGAGTTGTTTGTGAGTGAAAAGCTGGCACACGAGATAAGCAAGGTAGGCTACAAGCATGATAATGCTACTGGCCCTTGATAAGGCGAGTGTTGCGGCTGCTGTTATCTCGGGTTCGGATTTTCCGGCAAACTTGAACAGCAAAGGCAGCACATGGCACACCAATCCCAACAACAGAAGCAACGAGTTGATGTTCGCTTGTTTCTGTCGGAAAATCATGAGAAGATAACCATGAGTAGAGGTTGCAGGTAGCTAAGAACAAAACTAAAGTCGAGGCGAACGAGTACTCACTCTTTCGAACTTTTGTTCTTTAGATAAGTTGGCAATGCCACCACAGAGAAGGGATGATCCAAGAACTAAAAGGAGATTGGAGAGAATTGATCCCAAAAGGGAGTATTTCACAACATCTACTTTGTTATGAACCAGAGCAAATATAGCTATTATAAGCTCAGTTACATTCCCACATGTTGCATTTAGAAGCCCTCCAACTACAAACAAGGTTTTAAACGTTACAACAAAGGAAATTAAAAGTATTCATAACTCTTTGTCTACCGCCATGCATCTCCAACCGAAAAACTCAAACTCAAACTCAAAAATGCAAACAAGTAAAGAAAGAAAGGACTAAATTTGAATTAACAAAAATCCACACAAGATTTGGATTTGTGTTCGTGTTGTTGTGAACAGTCCGAACGCAAATAATGAGCATATATGGACCACTGAGAATATTGATGAATTTTCAAATTGGGTTTGGGCAAATATATTGAATACCATGTTTTTGGTATCTTAAACAGGGACCATTCAAGAGAAAAATACATACACATCAATATATAATGAAAATGACATCACGTTTAAATTGCAATTTTTTTCGAAATCCCCCGCACTAAAAAAATCTTCTCCTAACTAAAAAAAAAAAGACATATTTTGAGAAATTATTACCTGTTGGCCCTGTGAAGATTGCAATTTGCCTGCAAATAGATATATATATATATATATATAAATTTACATTAGACAGGCAGTTTATAGAAAAATAAATATTATTTCCGTTTCGTTTTGTTCCTTGTTTTAGAATTTAATCTAGAATTACCAATTAATTTTTTGGACTAATAATCTAAAATTACCAATTAATTTTTTGGACTAATACCAATCTCCTCAATACCACAGCTTGGGTGTGTGAGTATATATATAAAAAAAAAATTAAGAGAGATGGTGTGAAAATATATAAACAACAAAGATTTTAACAAAAAAGAAAAAACCTAAAACAACAAATGAAACTAGAGAGTAAATAAAATCAATTTATGGAACTTACTCTGTCAAGAAACTAACACGTTCAGCAAGAGGAATGAGTCCCAGACAACTCAAAGAAAACACCCACGTCTGTTTACATTTTACAAACACAAAAAAAGAAGTCAACAACGTTAAAACCAATGCAATAAATACTTATAAATGCAAAATTATTATTCCGTGCAGATATATAAATGCTAAAAAGTGAAAGCAAACCCCCCACTTCAATTCAGTTCATAAAATGACACCAAAAATATAATCTGACACTTCCGAAACGACGATAGTCAGACATTTAAATGCAAAAAAAAGTGACAGTAAACCACACATTAATTAAATTCATAAAATTCAAAGGAAAATGACACCAAAAAAAAAAAATAGAAATTAAAAAAAAAAAAACATAAAAAATCTTACACTTCCGAAATGACAATAGTTGGCGATAATGGCGAAAGGGATAGCGAGAAAGAAAACAGAGAGCTTCGTTCCGAGCAAAACCTCCTGCAAATTGCCCAGAAACATTCTCAGAAGCCCGACCCGAACCCGAGAAACCAGCGAAAGATCCGATCTCTTCCGGAGCGACGAAGACGACAAGTTGTGGGCCGTACGCCCATTTCTCATCTCCTTGCTCAAAACCTTAATGTTCCCGTTCTCCAACAGCCATGATTCCGGCGACGCCATTTTTGTCGGCGGATTCGAATTTTCCTATATTTCAGTTTTCAAATGTTTCTTTTCTTTTTGGTAGGATTTGCTTTGCCCGAAGAGACGGCGCTGAGGCGCTATTCATGCAAATCCCACTCAATTTGAGAGAGACAATTTATGTTGGATTTTCGGAGATGCGTTTATATATTTATACATTGGATTTTGGGTTAATTGCATTTTAATGCTCAACATTTTATCATTTTACACTTTAAACTCTTATTTTCAAAAAATTATATATTGATACTAAATACTTGATAAATTAATATTTATAGCACCAAGACAAGATTCCGGCCTAGAAAATATTAACGTGGACTGTCGGAAATTGTGAAGACCAACATTCGCGCGCATCTAATGTTTATACAAATTTAATCAGTGTCGCAATGGAGAAATGGTTTAAGGTTGAGGTTATGGGTCTCAAGTTCGAATCCCACTAACACTGCTAGGTGTTCGTCTGTAATACCTGGCTTGCCAAGTGTGAAAACCAATATTCGCGCGCATCTAATATTTATACAAATTTAATTAGTATCCCAATGGAAGAATGATCTAAGGTTGAGGTCATTGGTATCAAGTTCGAATTCCACCAACACTGCTAGGTGTTCGTCTGTAGCACCTGGCTTGCCAAGCTACTAGGTGTTCGTCTGTAGTACTTGGCTTGCTAAGTGTGATTTACCTTGTTCTGTGTAATTTGCGAGCTGGAGTTTATTCAATGTGCACTTCGGTAGTGTTATAAAATGAATGAATTTAATCAGTTAAAGACTAAGTCTGTGTAGTTTGCAGATTATTACTCAGGAGAGAGATTTAAAAAAAAAACAAATTTAATCAATTAAGCAACGAGTCTAGAAGATTTACAACTGTCCACGTCAATATTTACGAGACTGAGAAATTGCTATAATGTTATATTGTCTACTAACATGTAATTTTTGAAATTTTAGATCAAACTTGTATATAAGTCTAAACTTTAGGTACTAAAATGTAATTAATCATTCATTTATGGGAAGCTGTGCAAAAAATACGAAGGTGGGATTTATTTATTGTTATTGTTTTTTTGAGAAAAATATATATGTTGTTAAATGTACTATCGTTCATTCGTTATCGCTTATCTCGTGAACAAGGTAGCAAGTACATATCTCGTGATTTTTTTTTTCGGATTCGTACGTATATATTATTTAAAATTGGGGTTTTTCTAGGATACGTTGATAACTTACGCTTTAAATTAATATTCTATTTGTATGGTTACTTACAATTTAATTTTTAATGTTGGAATATTTAGGAGGAGTGACTTAATATTTTAATAATTATAATTAAATTCTCAATAATTTTTAATGAACAGAAATTGTCCAATTTTTTTATAATTATAAAATCATTCCTAACATTTTTCATTTTTCAGAAAAAAATGAAAATGTTATTAATTATTTTATAATTATTAAAATGTTTATTTCCATTAAAATGTAGAAATATTGCAAATTAAATTATAGGTAATTATTAAGACTTTGAATTATTTATTTTAAAATGTTCAAATGCTGAGAATTAAATAGTAAAAATTTTGCTATTTCATTTCATGGATATAAACTTTTTATTTTGCACATCTACCAAATTCATATCAGAATTTAACATCCCCTGTGTTACACGGGGCGGAGTTTACCCAATGTACACATCGGTAGCGGGAAAAAAGGCAAATTCTTGTCAAAAAGGGAATATAATTTACTAACAGATTGAATGGAGCTCCAATAAGTTCTTATAATCTATTAAGTGGGAAAAAAATATCCGAAATTTATTATATTAGGATTATATATATTATCGTCCACAAGTAAAAGAAATTAAATTATAACCAGTTTTATATTTTATTTTATTTATATAACTCCTTTTCAGTTTGGTGTTTACTTACATGAAGAAAATCCATCTAAACCTTTTTTTTCGTTTTCTTTTTCTTTTTATAATAAAAGTTGAGAATCACTAATTCGTCGAATTAACAAGTAACAACAACCAAATTTCATGATAATTACTTGTAACAAATTTTTATTTTGGGGGTTGCTGAAAGTGATGTGAATTTAACTCCACACGTGACATTCCGTAAAAAGACAACGGTAAATTATATAAAAAGCTGCTTTCATATTTTGGGTCTTTTTTGAAAAAAATACACACATTAATAAAATAATTAGATTACATGGAACATTTTTATTTAATTTTTTTTTCCAATGATTAGTAGAGCATGGGATGTTTGAATATCTTAAATGAGAACAAAATAAAAATAATAAATTTTCCACCTCGAATTTATAGAAAGATATTATTTTTAAAAAAAAAAACTAAAATGACACATTATATAAAAGAGAGGGAGTTTATATATTAACTACTTTTAGTGGTGTACATGTTCAAACACATTTATTAACTACTTAATTATTCACATATTAAATAACTAATTGCTCTTTGTCAAGTGCACTAGAAGTACAGAACCACTAAATTAAATAGCATCGACGTGTATGTAGAAGAATTAAGTATGAAACAGGTGTCTAAATATTGCTATATATATATATTGCTATATGTGTGTGTGTGTGTGATATGATTTGTTTGCTAAGTTTTGGAAGTTGGCTCGTACCTTTCATCTATTCATTTTTTTGTTTCACCAAAAAATGTGAAAATCAAGTAACTCCTCTATGTGCAAAAATAGTCTGTAGTTCATTTTCATTTGTATTGAAATTGAATGTCCCTTTCACTGTTAAAAATGTACGTATTATATAAATTTTCATTTTCTTTAATATAATCATACTTAATGATCAAAATTAATAATTTTTATTTTAGATGAGCAAATAATGAATAGTTGGTAATTTATTTGTCAATTTGCTTGCGTTGTGATATTTTTCAGAATGACTTGCGTAGTTGCGTGTGATTTATAATAGTTTACAAAATATTATGAGTAATGGGATACTCGGATGGATCCTCTATTCCAAATTTGATGCTCCAACCCGTATTCCACGATCAATTTAACAAGTTTAATAATAAATATTATAAAAATAAAAATTAATTATAACATAATTGACATAGTCACATCTATCAACAAAAAATTAAAATTTTAAAAATTATAAATCATATTTTTAAAATAATCAATCATAATAATCATTTTTTTGAAAATTAAATACTAAAAAATGATTATAAACCCTAATTGGGTGGGATGAACCCTAAAAACAATTCTAAAATTAAACTAAAACATAATAAATTAAAATTGATGAAAAAAATGGAAGAAAACCTCATAAATTTGATCGTGGAATACGAATTGGAACACCAAATCTGGAATAGAGGATCCGATCCATGAATACTATCTATAATTTATTTGTCAGTTTCTCATGTGCCGTAAGAGAAATTAATTATTTGAGTGGATGCTGGATTAATTAATTGCTCCTTTTCACTTTGTGTTATATTTTATATTTCACTATATATTGTCATTGTGAATTCTATTATATATATAGAAAATTATTTTTAGCTTACACAACTGACATGTTCACCCGTGTGAATGAATTTCACCCGTGTAAGCATCGCTTACGTGACAAAATATTATAACATAATCCATTTATTGGTATAAAATAAAATTTTAAAAAATTATATATATCCTAATTATGAAATAATTAACACTAAAAATTCATTATTAACTAAAAACATGAAAAAATAATTCTAAAAAATAATTATACATTCTAGTTGAGTGGAATAAATCAAAATTAATAATTAAAAAAATTAAATTAAACGAATAA
Organism: Perilla frutescens; assembly: GCA_026008535.1. Lineage (NCBI taxonomy): Eukaryota > Viridiplantae > Streptophyta > Magnoliopsida > Lamiales > Lamiaceae > Perilla > Perilla frutescens. The sequence goes on from BRKX01000004.1 coordinate 53,192,175, forward strand.
AAAATAATGAGGTGACTTCCACATAGAGAGTACCCATATAAGTTGTGTACTCTCTCGATATATAATATATACTAATATTTAATATATGTAATATTAAATTAATACCCATATTGTGCGTCCAACAATAAAACAAGAAAAATCAAGACAAGTATACAACGTTAGAGGGCCATCAAAATCATCGTACAAATACACGAAGAAATCTCGTATACGGCACTTGTACGTATATGCATGGAAACTTCCTTGAAATTTCGTACAAAACCCCCAAAAAATAATTGAACGTATTTGACTACAGTATAATATTGGCAAAAATGTCGAAAAACAACAAAACCTAATATTTGGCAGTTTCAGGGATTATTTTTCCCTTTTCAGCAATAAAATTCGTCTCGTGCATCATTGCGATTTGTGAGGGTATACATAATTGTGTTTTGGAGTCATGATATGATTATTACCAAAATTGAATAAATAAATAAAAAACCGTACACTCATCAAAATAAAATTATTACAAAGACTGGGTAACAAAAGACTATACATATATATATGCATCCATTATTGAAAGCAAAGTGATCATATCTTTGGTTGATTTATAGATAATAATAATAGACATTTTACGTGAGAGGGACTTTCAAACTACATGTAAAAAGAAATATGGGTGACTTTCATCCTAAGGTAATAATTGGAATTCTAACGGCTTGTTTCTTTCCGATCGTTTCCAAATTGAAAATTTTAACCTTTTACTATTTCAAATATTGAAAATAAGTATTTGAATTGGTTTAATTATTTTTTATTTTAATAATTATTTTCACTTTTTTCTAACTATATATCATCATCTATTCAATTATATATATTATTATAGCGAGTCTCTATCACTTAAATGTTTATCAATTCATTATAACAACATAAATATTTATCTATTTATATGATCTACAAATTAAAATTGAAAAAAATAATAAAACAAACATATTTTCATTTTCCAAAAATATAACGTTAGACATATAAATCATTCATTTTAATAAAATCATTGCATTTTTATATAAAAAAAAACTAATACAAATTATTGAATTGACACAGCAAATACTGAAATTTCAACAATATATATATATAATTAAGTTGGAAATAAAACCAAATTTCCTAATTCTTCAACCAACAAAAATGGTACGAACTTTTTATTTTTTCTTTTCTAAATTCAACTGGGTTAATTGCTAAAAAAAAACTGCAAGATCACATGACCTTTTGATGTATACAATTTAGACATTAAATAATTTGTAATTTGGACGTTATTCAACATTGTTTAAATATTTTAGTGCCTCGTGTTTGAAATTTAAGCTATCTCTGCCCACTTGTCTCTTCAAGCCATCGTGACCCAACCATTGATCTTTGGAAAAATCAAAATTTGAACTTGCATCACTAAAACATTTGAGGGATGTGTTGATTAGTATCAAAACTTTTTAAAAAATGATATATTAACTACCTACATTTAAAGGTCATATCGAATTTATAACCTCGTGAAAATTAAAGTGGTTATTTTTTTAACAATTAATCCTATTCAATTTACTGATATATACAAATTAGATTAGGAAAAATGTTTTTTTTTGTATCCTATATGTGGCCTCTTATCAATTTAGTATCATATGCATTGTGTTTGTTTAAATGGTACCGCAATTAGGGTTTATTACATAAAAATTGTGTTTTATAAAATGATAATAATTAGGGTTTTTTTTTTACTCACATACCCGATCTATACTATTGAATGATAATAATTAGGGTTTACTGCATCTTAATTAGAATTTATCAATCTTAATAAATGTTTTGTAATTTATTATCCATATTATTATATCCAAATATGCCCATGCCAAATCTTAAATGGAAAAAAAAAATGAAAATAATTTTAATTAGATATTTTTTTGCGTAAATTAAATTAAAAAAAAAAATTGATGGTTTAAAATTTTGAAAAAAAATTAATGATGACATCATCACCGACAGCATTCTTTTTCAATATATATTAAAATCATAAGTACTGTATATGCCTATGTGGTCCGAGTTTGAGCCGGATTTCGGATCGATTCGACCCATGACACGTTACCCTTACGTGCGACCGTTGCACGTAAGCGTGCCTCTTTAATTTGTATTGTCCCGTGGCACATGGCGCGAGGGAAAAATTCAAATATAGAGAATATTTACCTTGGATTTCAAGAGTCAAACTTGCAATTACTCTCACCACGTGTACAGACAAAACAACTACTGCCCCACCACGTGTAAAGGCCGAGCAATTAAATAATGTAATCATAAATACTGTAGCCACTCAAAACCTCCTCTCTATTAGACAAGAGATCTATTTATCGTCCCCTTGGGGATGGCCTAGTGGTGGAATAATATTTCTCGAGGTGTGAGTCTGTCACACCTGGCTTGCCAAGTATGGTTTACCTCCCCTGTGTAGGTTTGCAGGCTATTACACAGGGACGGGGTTTACCCAGTGCGCACCACGGTAGCGGCTGCGGGTTACCCTCGACATCCAAAAAAAAAAAAGAGAGATCTGTTTGTCCCCTTGGAGATGGCCTACTGGTGGAGTGGTGATATTTTGAGGCCAAAGGTCTCAAGTTTGAATCCCACCAATACCACTAGGTGTGAGTCTGTCACACCTGAATTGCTAAGTGTGGTTTACCTCCCCTGTGTAGTTTGCAGGCTATTACAAAGAGCGCGGAGTTTATCCAGTGCGTACCTCGGTAGCAGTTGCGGGTTACCTTCGACAAAAAAAAAGAGAGAGATCTCGATTTAAATCGAGAAATTCTATAACACATGTTAGGAGAAGTATTTCTATCCATACACACGTACGTGAATGAGAGTTCAAAATTTACTATATTTTTTCTTTTCATTCGTTTTGGACTCTTGTTCACTTGTCCATACATCTATGAATTAAGAATTTCCGAGTGCATACAATATTCTTCTAATTTAATGAAAATTGATGTTTTGGGTAAATTGTGTCAAATTTCCTTGTATCATCGAAATTATGCATCAAACTCGCTTATATTATTTATCTATTTTTATAATAATCCTTTGTGTTTTTAAAATTGCACCAATCTCCTCATGTTTATTATTTTTTTTTTTTAGCGAATGAATCAAAATCACATTACTAAGGAAAGCCACTCATCGGGCGTAATGTTCGACAAAATGCAACTTGGCACGGGTCTAGTATAAGAAGAAAAACTAGATGAATTTTTTGTCCAAAATATTTTATTTTCAAGTAAAATTGAAGTGGCCAAAATCAAATAAATAAGGATATTTTGATCCAAATTTTGAAATAATAGAAATTGTGCAAACTTTTAAAAACATTTATGGAGTTTGCTGCAACTTTTAAAAAAGAAAAGGGAAAAATACAAGACGGTTTCACGCATATAGGGAGGAGGTTCGCACATTTTTCATCCAAATAATACTGTAACTAATTAAATTTGTTTGCTTGTTCAATTGTTTGTCTTTTTTCTTTTGTTTTGGGGTACTACAACCAATTTTAAACCACCCACCCCCCAAATCCGAGACAAACTCAACTAAATTTATATTAAATAATTTATTAAGAAAAGAATGTGCTTGGTGGAGAAGACGTAAAGTTGAGTAGAGTTTGAATTCAGTTCTTTTTTTTTATGAACTTCATTAAAGAAATAATTCCTACATTTGATACGTTCTTAAAGTTTGATAGATTAAGTAACTCGCGATATGTAAGTCAGTTGGTGAGTGTTAAAAATTTGTGCACTAAAGTTAACCACAAGGAATTTAATTCAAATTATTATCACCACGACTCGAACCTGCATGTCGTGGACTATAGCGAAGAAAATATATATATATATATATATATATATATATATATTTTTTTTTTTTTTTTGAGTTGGGGATGGGGGATTGTCATTCATACTTATGTCTCTCACCCTTGTAAAGAGGGGAAATACCAACTAAGTTACATACTGTTAGGAAATTTTTGATTTCCTAAATAATTTAAATATGGGTAACATATTTTTATGCAATTATATTTGCTATTTAAATATTTGTGGACTTAATTAAATGGTCTTAATAAGGTAATAGTCCATGGGCTGCGTAATATTGAATTAATGGGTAGATACCAAATACCATTATAATTAAGTGTTTATGAGTACCCTGATTAAATAGTATACATATCCCCCTTAGTTATAGACCTCAATATACTAAATCGAACACAGTTTTTACTTATCCTCATCTGGAAGAAAAACAAAGGTCTCATAGAAGGAATAAGGATATTTAGTTGAGGAAAGCCATAATACCAATCCCTCTGTTCGTGTTCGGATCTAGAGATTGTTCATAAAGGTATTTCGCATCAAAATTTTCAATCTCAATGGATTCAGGTATTCCCATAATCTTTGACAATCCAGTGCGATGTTATGTTCCTAGAATATTGTATGAACTAGGATGAATGAATTTATATTACGCGAGTTATAAATTACTACACGTGGTATTAGAGCAGTCATCGACTGCTAGATTAATTACTGAGATATATGGACTTAAATTTTGGCACTATGTCCATCATCATGTACATTCATAATCATATTTAATTAATATTGATAATTGTGATTAATTGTTGACGTGAATTATGATTATTCGATGGAATTATTTTTCATGTTTTATATATATATATATATATATATATATATATAGGGGTTGGTTATAATAGGAACTAAGTTTGGTGTGAGAACGTGAGAACGGGCTTGTTTAGTGTAATTTCAGTGCTTTTCTTATTTTATTTTGGTGCTAAATCATCTAGCACTAAAATACAATAAGAAAAGCATTAAAAAAAAAATTAAAAAATTGCATCAAAATACAGTAAGAAAAGCACTAAAATTACACTAAACAAGCCCGTTCTCACGTTCCTACATGAAGCACTGTTCTCATTTGAACCAAATCCTATATATATATATATATATATAGATAATCACGTCAACCATAATATTTTTGTATGGCTTATTATGATTAGAATTGAATTTGCCAAGTATGTGAATTTGCGATCACATAATTTAATTCGACTAGTGTTTCTCCTATCCGATTCACAAATAATTATAATATTTTAGATTTGTAATATTATGATTATTTTTAATTCTATATGTTGTGTATGATTATTTTTAAATTTTATATGTTGTGTTCAATTTTTAAAAATTAGTAAAATGATATGCACACATATTAATTAATTAGATAAAAAGATCAATTTTGTGTAGTTATGTCAAATAAAAAGAAATTAAATTTTAGAAACTAAATAAAAACAAACGACACGATTTTTTAAATAGCTATATTTGTCCACGATTAAAGAACATTTGATTTCTATGAATATATGACATGCATAAAAAATTATAATTATTTAATTATTTTAAATGGTGAAATGGAATAGCAAAATAATATATTATTACAAATCATGTTATACTTATGTGATTGTTATAATCATCATCATCATCATCATACAAATGAAAACTATTTTTAGGTGACAAACGTAGAGTACTACAAATATGTGCATAAAAAATAAAATAAAAAATGTTACAAATCTCAAATTTCCAAGTAAAAAATAATAACTAAGATTGTAAAAATTTGTTAAAAAAAACAGTTGTAATCTAAACTGTCGTGGAAAAAGCAAAAAAAAAAGTAGAAAGTTTACAACAGTAAATATCACTACTGTTGTCTATTAACTTAAAACTGTTGTTTATTGTGAAAAATCTGTTGTTTAAAATATAATTGTTAAATCATATAATATACAACGATTTATACCAGAATTGTTGTCTATCACACGATTTTGCCTTAATATATATATATATATATATATATATATATATGTATATATAGATGTTTAAGGACAAAATCAATTCTTGATATTTATGTTTGATTTATAATTTTATATAGATAATGACATAGTCAATTTTGAATTGATATTTAAGCTTGATTTATATTGTTAATGACATAGTCAATTTTCTTGATCTTGTATCATGTTAGAAGCTTTAGAAAACATGTTAATATATTATTAACTGTGCGTTTTTTAATTTCAATCCTCAACGTATATGTCGGCTATGTTATTTGAGTCTGAGATGCTTTGTAATTTATCAAAAGCAATTATGGTGCCGATTTTCGAACTATATAAGTTGTTGCTTTTATTTTATTATTTTATTGGCAACTTCTTTTTCGTATCATGTTTTAATAGTTATTCTATTAAAATAAAGGTTGGATTGGGGGCATGTCAATATAATTGAGTTAAAATTAAATATATTTTAATTGTTATATTTTGCTTAATTAGTCTAGTAATATCCAATATAGTTAATCAAAGCATAATGCTGCCATAGTAACCTGTGTATGGATATCAACTTTATTGGAATTACATAGATGGTGTGTGGTATTATTTATGCGTTCTGTGCTCGGCCCCTAGGAAGACACAGTTTGGCCAAATAATAACACGCATGTGATGATAAGTGTGTGATAATTATACGGGTTTTTCATGTGAACACTAGTCCGTCCATAAATAGGCATTTTTTGACGGAACTTATTATCAGTACTTGATTGTTACACCAAGATTACCACTGCAATTAATTGTTTGTCCATAAACGAAGATTAATGTTGTACTAGGTATATTGAGATGGGTTCCCAATTTATTTTATTCATTCATGTCTGCTATATGAGTATGTTTAATTTGTAATTGTTCTCTGTTTTAGTTTCTGTTGCTACTGCTATAAATGTCTCTACTCAAGTTAATAACATCCCAATGCTAAGTGAGACGAATTTTAAGGTTTGGAAAGAAACTATAGAAAATTGTTCTCGGTTGTATGGATTTGGATTTTGCTCTTCGGTCTGGTCGACCCACTCCTACTACGGATGACCCAAAAGAGGTCAAAATTGAGAAGTGGGATTGATTGAACCGAATGTGCTTGATGATCATGAAGTGCTCCTTTCCGGAAGCGTTTCGAGGCTCTATTGTTGAGAGTGAGAATACCAAAGCATTCCTTGAGGCTATTGAGCAGTATTTTGGCAAGAATGAAAAATTAGAAATGAATAGTCTTTTAGCTAAATTTATCTCCATGCCGTGCACTGGCAAAGGAAATATTAAGGAATACATTATGGAGACACATCAAAACTAAAGCACTAAAGTTAGAGTTGTCTGATCAATAAAGAACCACTTCATTATTATTCTCACAATAACCGAGCTATACATCAAAGACATAATTCCAATTTTAATTTGAGTGATTGATTTAACGTTTATTGTTAGAAAAAAAAAAGAGGGAAAATTCATTGTATTTCCTTGAAGTTCGTACATGTGCAACTTAATTATGTGTATTGTAGTTTGGATGAATCTCATACAACAGCGCTCTACTATCCCGTTCCTATAGAGTGTAATAAAGGATGTAAATAAATACATAGTGACAAATGTCTCAGTGTGATAAAATAAAACTTTATTTTTTAATAGATACTTGAAATATTTATTTTTAAACACACAAAAAAAAAAAATTGTATCGGATTCGGATCAAAATTATATTTGCTGACATATTTATAATTTTTTTAATATTTGATTGCATATGTTTAGGTTCGAGCATCCTGTATGCATCAAACGATTTAAAACAGAACACCCCTCTTTAATCTGATAACCGTATTTTCCTCGTCAATTCCCGGAAACAATATAATAATAATAATAATAATAATAATAATAATAATAATAATAATAATAATATATGTGCTCATATAATGATGACACAAATTATTAATTAGATTATGCTAAATTAGAGGTGGTGTGGCCACGGGATTCCCAAATGGAGAACCTCACGTGCTTAAATAATGAAGTTTAATGCTAAAAAAATAAAAAATCGAGATGACTCTACTTCTTCAAAGCAGAAGCTTCTTATATTTTAATTTTAGGATAAATTATATTGTGTTATTATATAAAAATAGACAAAACTATTGTGAAAAAGGGAAAAAGAGACAAGTTTTAGTGTATAGGAGAAAAATAGACAATTTGTATAAAATTGACTTTTCAACCTTGATCCATTTTGCTAAGAAGGCACTTGTTAAAGTGTCCTAATTGGTGTTTGGATGGTATTTCTTTGTTATTTCTCTGATTTAATTCTATTTTGCCACTTTACATGAAAATGGTATCAGAGCCTAGGTAATTTTATTTAGGAATAATAATTTATTTATTATTAAAAGTAATATCCTAACGGAGGAGACACCCAGAAAATATGGATCCGAACAATTGTTCGAGATGTTTTTATTTCAGAAGGTACCTTCAAATTTTGAAGGAACTGGAGGAAAGTCACCAGGAGAGGCTAACCTATTGGAAAGCCCAATACGAAGAGAAATTCCTATTGGAGTCGAGTCTGGAGGAAATAGAGCAGTGTATTTCCCAAAGACAAGCTCAAATGAACTTGTTAATGGTGAACAATCTGCTACAATGCGACTTAATGAACCATCAACAAAGGGCACACCAAAACCACAGTTGATGGAACAAAGAAACTACGAGATAACTCCCAGATTTAAAGAGATCGTGGCAGACACATCTAAAATCTCGGAGGATTTACGAGAGATCCAGAAGACGGTACAAAATTACGGAAATCACACGTATGGAGTACCACAAGAAGTAAGGCGAATTTCTGTAAAACAAGATGAAATTCTAACCATCTTATTAGAACTTCAAAAGAAGATCTAGACACTAGAATTAAATCAGACATATTCTAGTAGAAGGAAACCCATCAACTTTGGCAAAGTGAATTTCACAACAAAGGCCAAAGAAGAACCCAAGAAATCGAAGGACGAAAGGATTTGCCAATTGTTAAGACAAATCAAAGAATGACGTCCTCCGAAAGGATAGGTTTGGAAGATCTACAAGAATTGGCAGAGTCGTTTGCCAATATGAAGATGGTAGATCTGAAGATGAATATAGGAGATGGGGCTTTAATTCCCCGAGGATACCATCAGGTACCCCCAGAACAACAAGTACCGCAGGTGCCACCAGCCCAACAGCAACATGAAGGAGGCCCAGCACAAGACGTTCTCATGAGAGCCCGCGAGGACTTTCATGTTGGAGATCAACACAGGAGAGAGAGGCCCAATATGAATAATCTTACAGGAACTAGGGTGAAAAAACAGATCCCTAAGTTCCGAGATACGCCTCTCGGGAAAACAAGCCTTGATCCCATACATCCGTATGGACTCATGCTCAATATCGATGATATTGACTTCAAGGACATCGATATGATTATTTATGATTGGTCATCGTCGATGAGAATAGCAACAGAAACGTTGGATCTAGAAAAGGAGGGATTCATCAAGTTGCTAGAGATGAGTTTGTTGGGTGTAGCCAAAACGTTATGGTCAAGAGTTGCACCAGCAGTCAAAGAAGAAACCTTGGAGCCAGCCTCATACACGGAGATCGTGGATAGAATGACTTTCTGGTTTAAGCTCACCTTTTTGGGAGCAGACAATTTCAGAAGTGCAAATTCCGAAAAAAGGAAGAATTATTCTCAGGCTATTTTAAACCTGAGGCTGAATAACATGGAGAAGGATTCAATTGACCAATTCTTCAAGTTATACCACATCTACTAATGGAATTCAGATGTGGATGAAAGGGTCTGTGTAGAGATTTTCTTCACGAAGTTCCCGAGTCCCTGGAAGGAAATGTTCATTAAAGAATACATTCTATATAGACTCAGGAGTAGGAATTTGTACTGCAAAAAGAGGAATCTTCCCAGAAGAATTGGAAGAAGATTTGAATCCAATTGCAGGAAGAGATTTCTCAAAAAGAGTCTTGCTCCGATCTAAGGGAGTGAAGCAGTCGGAAATCTTGATTGGAGGAGCAGGAGATACACCATGGTATAAGGTGAAAACTCCACCAATCTATTTTCATGATACAGGGGCAGACATTTTGTTAGGAAACAATTTCCTACAAATATTCAGAAAGTATACGCAAGACAATACCAACCGGAGACTGATCTTTACGACGATCTGTGATCATAAGATCATTGTCCAGCGGCTAAAAGGGGCATTCAATCGATAAATGCCACTACAATTTCGCAGCAAGCGTGGTGATGAAGGACATCTTCGACACCCAAAAATGCAGGATAAAAGAAAATTCGGAGAAGTAGTTCTGAGTTTTCGTGGGGAAAAGGATCTTGAAGAACAAGAGATCCAAATCCTCAAGGCTTCTTTAATATCACATCAAGATATTAAGGAAGAAGCAAAGATATCCCTCGAAGATGTCAAGCGGAAAATAGCTAGAAACTATAATGAAAATCCGCTGGCTTGGTGGGGAAAGAACCAACTCAAAGCAATCTTGAAGGTTAAGGCTGGAAAAGAGTTTGAGTTCATTAGATACAAGCCTATCCTGATGAACATCAAAGATCAAAAGGATATGCGAGCAATCATCAAAGAACACCTTGATCTCAAGCTGATTGAACCAGGAAATTCACCATACAGCAGCCCCGGATTCTTAGTAAGGAATCATGGTGAGATTAAAAGAGGTAAACCAAGGTTAGTCATTAATTACAAAGGGATTAATGACATTCTTGAGTTTGATGGATATTTTATCCCAAGTAGAGAACATCTTATTAACTGCATACGGAATGTTAAGATATTCTCTAAGTTCGATTGCAAGTCAGGTTTCTACCAGATTCGCATGGAAGAAGAAAGCAAAAGGTTTACGGCCTTTTCAACACCACAAGGGCATTATGTTTGGAATGCAATGCCGATAGGGTTAGCTAACGCACCCCAAATATTCCAGAGGAAGATGGATAATCTTTTTAAAGATTATTTCTCTTTTATGTTTGTCTATATTGATGACATTCTAATCGCATCAAAGAGTATAGAAGAACATCTCAAACATCTGGAGATCTTTGCAGATGTTTGTCATAAAGAAGGCCTTGTGCTGTCAGAAAAGAAGGCAGTAATAGCTATCCGGAAAATGGAATTTCTGGGAATCGAGGTGGATGAATCAGGAATCATTATGCAAAATCATATTGTAGAAAAGGTGCAGAAGTTCCCTGATGTCCTTAAAGAAAAGAAGCAACTGCAGAGTTTTCTGGGAGTTGTCAATTTTGCAGGAATCTTTATAAAAAATCTTGCAAAACACAGGAAGGTGTTCAGTAACCTTCTAAAGAAGGATACCCCGTTTGTATGGACAAACGAACATCAACAAGGGATCAGGAAGCTAAAGGAGATATGCAAAAATCTCCCAAAACTGGCTATACCACAAGATGAGGATGAATTGATCCTCTATACAGATGCAAGTGATCATTGGTGGGCAGCTGTGCTTACAAAAATCACACCCAACGGAGAGGAGCCCTGTAGATATTTGAGTGGTCTCTTTTCGGATAGCGAGGCCATTCGATGGCATATCAATGAAAAGGAGTTCTTTGCAGTTCGGAAGGCATTTAAAAAATGGCCTCTGTTTCTCTTAGCAAAGAAGTTTACTCTAAAAGTAGATAACACACAAGTTAAAGCTTTCTTAAAAAATAAAATTGAATCTAAACCTGAGAAAGCTAGACTATTAAGATGGCAAGCTGAATGTCAATATTACTTATTTGACATTATTGTGATAAAATCTCATGAAAATATTCTTGCAGATTTCCTAACAAGAGATGGAAGCGATTGAGGTCGATGCCATCATGATTGCGCAGAGGCACTTCACTGAAAACATGGAGTTGCTTCAGCGTGAATGGAACGAGCTGGTTCTTCATGCTGAACAAGCAGGAAGAATGCAACAAGCGGACCAAAATAAGGTCAACGAGAGAATACGAGCATGTGTAAAGACTCAGGGGCAACTCTGGTCAGCTATGCATGAACCCCTCCTCCGGGCCATCAACTTACCATTGATGAAAGGAGAGTTAGCAGTACCGACCTGTAAAACGGAAGTAGGGGATTCAAATACCCCTAACACGAGCTCTAAGCCGGTGATTTCTAAAGAAACACAGGCCCAAGAGAAAATTGAGGGTCAGGGATCACACTCTGAACCATCAAGTCAACCCAGCACCTCTGGGGTTAAAGAGGGAGAGATTAATCTTAGACCCATGACGGGTACCTCTAAGATTAATACTAACAAGTCTGAAGCTTCACCTTGGCAGGTTTATCAAGCTAACTGGGAGAAGCTCTATACTAGACAGGGAATCAATCCGTCTAAAATAAAGGTTGATATCTCTGGAAAGTACCCAAGGGTGTGGATGTTACCAGGAACCAATCCACACGAAGTCAAGCAATGGTATGATTTTGGGGCATTAGCTTCAATTCAGACCATGTCACCAGGCTTCCCAGAAATCAAGTGTCTACCAAAGTGGATACAGGAAGCTGTGCAAGAGACCTGGGCTAACAATGATTTGCTTAGCCGAGGAGATGTTCTTGAGCTATACTTCATCAGTGCTGCTCCGGAACCAACAGGAAAAGGGAATCATGAGGCCTTTCACTACATAAGGCTTCAAAGGCCAGATTCCAGGAAATGGGGTGATATTAAAACCTCATCTGAAGAAATCCCACTAATCGCCTCCATTACAGAAGATCAAATATCGACTAGGCGAGCATGGGGATTATGGGTCTGTCTCACTGAGATGGACAAGGTCAAGTTCGCATTCAAGTTTTTCCACAATTCTGCGAATGGGTCATTCCTGTTAAATACCATGACAGGGAGAACAACGAGATTTGCTGAGGATCTGTTCGAGAAGAAAAGGTCCTTGATATGGGAGAACAAGCTTGCTATGGGCAAAGAAACCCATCGCAAGTACTGCAACATGGCTCATTTTGGGCAATGGGATAATCGAGTATGCTCGGATTGCCAGAACCAGAAGGAGCCAGAGTTCGGAAAAGGGTTCCGTCCAAGGATGGAACGAAAGCGAGCTGGGGAGGATAAACATCCAATGCCGAAAGCAAGGATGCCAAGAGCCCCACCAAAAAAGTAGTTTCCCGACAAGGGAAGGTGGAGAGATGTGATTACAGATCATGTGACCCAAAAGAAAAGGCCACTAGCACCAAACGACAAAGGCTGAGTGGTCCAACACAAGAGGCACATGGTGCCATTAATTGTGGGTACCTCCACCCATAACCACTTTCACTTGAGGATAAAGGGAACTGGGCCAGACCACTAATTCAAAAGGGAGTGTCGGCAGAAAGGGCCACTCACGTGAATTGCAGAGCTAAATAATGGAGTTGGTGAAATAGAAGGATTCCCCTTCTATAAAACGAGAAACTGAAGGAAGCATAGGGCATCGAACATTTTCCTATCTTTCTCCAAAATTGTAATAGTTATATTTTGAGTGTTCTTAGTTTATGAGCGTGGTGAGAATTCTAGCTACCATGTGTAGCTAAACAAGTTTGTCTCCTCCCAAAAGGAGATTTACTTATTTATAATAAATGTATTATTATTCCTAAATAAAATCCAGGCTTTTGCTCATCCCTTGTGTTCATCATATATATATATACATACTATATACCAGAAAATTGCTATACACCCCGTGTAGGAAACGAACGTAGGTTGCGCTGTGTATTGCTGAAGGAGTTCGTCGCTGGAAACCATAGGTTGCGATCGTGTGGTTGGCGAGGCCGTAAAAATCCCGACGAAAATACCCGGCAGTATTCCGGTCAAAAAGGTATGAATCTGGTTTATAGTATTATGTATTTGATTTACGGAAGCATGATGGGCCTGATATGGTCGTAATGGACTATTTCCATTTGATTATGAAAGTGGCATATTAGAATGAATAGTAAAGAAACTAACTTAAGGGTATACTAGTCATTTATCACTCAAATTGCCTATAAAACTACTATGTTTTAAATCTTGCCCTTTTTTCCCAATCTTTATTTACTTTTGTCTATATATAAGTTTGCCCCAATTATATTTTGATGTCTACATTTTAGATTTTTTTAAATCACTTTTTTAAAAATTAATAAAACAATATTCATTTTTTCAAAAAAATTGTAAATCTAACATTTGATCATTTTAGTTGATTGACTTTTAATATTTATATTTCCCCAACCATGTAAAAACAAATCCTCCAATCAATATATCTTAAAATACAATCAATTACGTACAATTTTTGGACCGTAAGATTGACCAAATGTTGGATATGCAAATTTTTGAAAAAGTGAATATTGTTTTGTTAATTTTGTAATAGTGTGCTATTTTTAAAAAAGAGCTCAAAATGTAGATATCGAAGTATAATTACCACTAATTTTAACACTAACGTTCAGTAAAGTGGAACCTAAGAATAATCCCTATATATTATTGTCATCTGATGGTACATACACATCATCACACACAATTTAATACTCCCTCTGTCCCAATACTAAAGTCCCACTTTTCTTATTTGGCTGTCCCAATACTAAAGTCCCATACCATTTTTGGCAAAAATTAGCCAAAAAATAAAGGGCTTTAATCTTGGTTTGTTAACTTAATTAAAAAAAAGTGGGCCCATTCCAAACCCAAACCCTAACCCCCCCTCCTATCTCGATCCACTACCCCATTTGGTCTTTCATTTAGATCTCTCAATCTCTCCGCCTCCCTCTCTCACTCTCACCGCCGCTCTCTCTCCGCCAGCAACACCACCGTCAGGCCCCCTCTCACTTACTCCCTGTCACCGCCGGTGACAGCCTTTCCTCACTCTCACTTACCCTCCGTCCCACACAGTAACCCTAACCCTAACTCTAACCCTATTCCGCCGCCATGCCTGAGAGTAGTGCCGATTCTCATCGTAAATCGGAGCTCTGTGATGTTTCAGCCCCGATGCAGCCTGATTCAGGCGAAAGCCCTAACCTCTTTGACGTCTCCGACTTGTTGCAGTCCTCTGCAATACACGCCGTGAACATGCGGCTTCACATCTCCCTCTGCCTCGATCTCTGCCGACCGTCGGTGGAGGTGGCGCCTGATTCGGAGGAAATCATGCCGGAGACTCCCAAATACCTGTTGATGGAGTACGTTGCTGAGTCTGGAGAGCCTTCAGTGGGTGTCCTGGTGACGGCGGCGGACAGTGCAGTGGCGGTGGTTGAAGCGGCCGGAGCAGACTGGAGAGCAGAGGTTGTCACGAAGATGCTCCGAATACTCCTCCCCTTGTACTTCAAATCGGTGAGATCTGTCTCATTTGGGTCTCCTCTGGTGAGATCTAACCCTCTCTGTGTGTCGGTCAATGTTTCGATGTTGGTGTTGAGTCTTGATTGATTCTGTTGAGGCTTGGTTATGTTGGTCAATGTTTGTTGATTCTGTTGATGCTTGATTGAGGCTGTTGAGGCTTGAATGATTTGGTCAATGTGTGTTGGTTCTGTTGAGGTGTTGATTGAGGCTGTTGAGGCTTAATTGAGTTGGTCAATTTATGTTGATCCTCTTGAGCCTTCATTGCTTATGTTGAGACTTGATTCTGTTGGTCAATTTATGTTGATGCTCTTGGCTGTGTTGGTTCTGTTGAGGTGTTCATTGAGGCTTTTGAGGCTTGATTGGGTTGTTCATTTTATGTTGATGCTCTTGAGCCTGATTGCTTCTGTTGAGCCTTGATTGTTTTGGTCAATGTATGTTGATTCTGTTGAGGTGTTGATTGAGGCTGTTGAGGCTTGATTGAGTTGGTCAATTTATGTTGATGCTCTTGAGCCTTGATTGCTTCTGTTGAGCCTTAATTCAGTTGGTCAATTTATGTTGGATTCTTGGCTGTGTTGGTTCTGTTGGATTGATTGAAGGTTGATGTTGGTTCTGTTGGCTTGAATATGGGAGGTTAATTGGGCTGAAATGATTGTAACATGTGCTCACACTAAGTGTTATTGGCCAATGACATCAATGATATGAGATGTCATGCCTTGGATACTAGATTAGGGTTGCATTTATGTGTTTCACTTCATATCTTATGCATATTTACAAAAAAATTGAACATATGTAATGTTCAGTTGCATCTTTACATAAAAATTAACTTCAATCTTCTGCACAAAAACTTGGCTTCAATCTTCTGCACAAAAACTTGTCTTCTGTCTTCTGCAAAAAAACTTGTCTTCAACCTTATGCACATAATCACTTCAACCTGCAAAAAATGGTTGTGTGTGATTGTTAATTCCCCTCTAGCCTGTCAACACCTAGGGAATTCTTCAATTCTTCTATATCAGTCCCTACTCCAACTTCAATCAAGTGATCTATACTCTGTCTCACCAGTTCTGGTGGGACTTCCAAGTTCAGAGGCAAGATTGCTTGCCTACTAAGAGCATCTTTCCCCATGTGTGGGATCTTATAGGCATTGTGCCCTTTTACCTTCATGATCTCAAGCATACAACTCTATAGAGTCAAGAAAATCTTGTTTAGTTTTGTTGGGCATAGATTTTCAAAAGAAGTAACCACTGCATTCACTAACTCATCAATATTATTTGTCTCCATCTCAGTCTGCAGTGACTGAATACTCCTAAACCAGCCTAAATCATTCACATTTAGGTCTGGTGAGTTAGGTGGCTGTTGTATCAGTGTGAATACAAAGCCATCTGACTGTGATGCCTCTCTGAAATTTATGTCTGAATCCTTTATATGTGGTTTGGCATTGTCTTATTGTATGTAAATCACTTTGCTTGCTTCTGCAGGCCATTTTAACTTTATAGCTGGCAAAACCTGTTTCATTTAATGAAACAGAATCACTTTAGATCATTTATTACAATGATCATTTAATGAAACAGAAATACTGTTTCATTACCTGGTTGATCAGACAGTCTCTGATCACTTCTTGTGTAATTGACTCAATTGGTTTTGTCTCTAGTGTGCCTCTGCTTCTGTTTTTACTTGCTCTTTTTGCTGGGACCTTGTGAGTGAAAGGAAACACTCCAATCTTCCCATCAAATAACACACTACCATCTACTGCCAAGAGAGGCTTACTCACTGCACACATGAACATTATTTTTGATATGAACTTCTTGCTCTTGCAAGATCTGTGTGGTTCAGCCTCTTCTAGAGTCAAGTAGAATCTGTGTGTCTCTTTCTTCATGTAAAACCACTTCTCATCTATGTGAACTGTGTTGTACATGCTCTTAAAGGTTAGCATATTTGCATTCCTGTCTAGTTCCAAGGCCTCAAGTGTAAATCTCAGCCTCAACAACTTATTAGAAGCTGTTAGGTCAGGCCTAATAGCTGAGGTGTGAGCTCTGATCAGCCCTTGCTTAATCCACCTCCAAACTGTGGATTTTTTGCAGTCTATACCCTTGGCTAATGTTCTTATGCTGCTTCTTTTCTTAAGTGGCAGCCTGGATACTCTATCTAAATCAAGAGTAACTCTCTTCTTTCTTTGGAAAATTGGTTTTGGTTGAATATGCATTAGCTCATTATTTTCTCTCATTTTTTTGCCTCAGCCCACAGTCGCCATATAGTGTGTCTACTAACCTGGAACTTGGCCGCAACTTCATTTATTTTGCCCCTTCCTAATTTCCTGTCGCAGCTGCAGTCAAAAAGATACTCCAAAGCTTGATTTTTTTCAGAATCGGTGAACTTCTTCGGCATTGTGGGTTATTTTGTTTTTGAACTTTTGTTGTAGTGGAAATGGTAGTCTTTAAGCCTTGTATTTATAGGATTATATTAGATTAGATTTGAATTCTGGTGGGAATTTTTTTGGTGGTAAATTTTTGACCAATGTACTTTGAAATTTTAAATTATTCATAATTTCAATACTCAAGTAATTGGTAGCTCAACATTATTTTTCTAATTTCTTTAATCAAGTCATTGGCAGCTGTATTAAGCTGCTTCAATTCGAAGTGTTCTATTTTTTTTGGCAAACAGTTAGTTTCAATTCTCAAAAAATTGATCGAGAAAAATAGCTCGTAAAGAATTTGCTCGACAAAAAATCGCTCGTACAAATATTACTCGATAAAATATAGAATCAAAAATTAGATAAAGAAAAAGGAAAATAGATAAGTGGAGTGGGTCCACATAACAATAAAATACTCCACATTTTTCACCCACTACCCATTAATTAAATGGACCCTACTTTTTTTCACCCACTACTTAACACATTAATCCATTCCTCTTTAATCTCCGTGCCCAAACCAAATGGGACTTTAGTAACGGGACGGAGGGCGTAATTTAAAAATTATTAATATGTGTGTATGATGAGTGTAGACAGATATAGTGTGTCATCACATGACATATAATTTTCCGATTTTACACATAACCACCCTATTTATCTATTCATCTTGACAGTGAATTAGCGTGTTCACTATCATCCTGATAATGCCACATGGGTAGAAAGTCAATTCCATGGCCATCAATTTAAACCAACTATTGAACCCTATTGCTTACCATTTAGAATAATTAATCCTATTTAAAAGTTAACTAAAAATTAAACCCAATTGGAATAATTATAATAAAAATAATCATAAACCCTATTGAGAAATTAGTCAATCCCAATCAATACTTTTTGGTAGAAACTATAAATAGCTGTAAAAATGTTTTTGAAAGAATATTAATGATTATGAAAATCTAACACTATAGTTAGTCCGAATTGCTGGTTGAAAATTTCACCGTCTCTCACGTCAAATTATCACATCAATGGTGAACATGTTAATTCGTATTCATAATTGGTAGATAACAACGATAATGTACTTTCATATAGAGGTGGCAAAATGTTCCGGAATCGCTGGTTAAAACCGGAATAAAAAACGTTTAGGAACCGGAACCAGAACTATGCACCTCCCCACGGTACAGTTCCGGTTCCCGAAAAATGGAACCGCGGAACCAGCAGTTCCGAATTTAAATTTATTTTAAAAAATTGTTAACGGCCGATCAACAGCCACGATGAAATAGCCATTGAAGATCGACAGATGAGATTAAATAGCTGTTGGGAATCGCCGGTTCTGAACCGGAACCACCGGTTCCAAAGGCTATCTTTTTTATCTATTGTTCTCTATAATACATGGGGATCAAACTCCAATTTCATTACCACACTATCTCAATTCTCAAGTGATCAAACTCTCTCAATCTCAATTCTTTTTTTTTTTGAGAAAACTCTCAATCTTAATTCTTAATTCTCAATTCAATTTTATTCTCTCAACTCTCAAGTCTCATTTCAATTTTCAATACTCGATCAATTCTAGTACACTTCTAGTCTTCTACAATCCATTTATTTCATTTCATATTTTCATCATTTCTAGTTTTCAACTTCTACACATTTCTTATTTTTTATCTTCACTACTAAAAAAATGTCCAGCTCCTGTGGTGGTCATGGTTCCAAAGCCGATAAGGGCAACATAATTGCCTATTCCGATGGTTCTTCACCAAGAGGACGAGCTCATGCATCACATTGAGGATGAGGACGAGGTTCTTCATTGTGGATCGACAACACGATCAATGAAGAAATGTAATATCAATATTATGAGACCGGAGAAAATATTGATAATCTAAATCCCAACGTTTCTCTCTGAAGAGTACCAAGTCGACGACAACGAGAGCAAATGGAAGAAGAAGACCTGCTTTTGACGGCTCAAATACAACAAGAGGAGATCCAACACTATCAATCACAACAATTCAATGTCAATGATTTGGAGACTCAAGAGAGTGAAATTGCCGAAGTTGAAATGCTAATGGCACCTCCTTCAGGTCAAGCTCAACAATTTACTTATCAACCTTCCGGTATGGATAGAGAAATGCCTCACATATCCGAAGAGGTGTCGAAGAGAAAAGTAACATCAAATATTTTCTTGATCCATGTTCGGTATTTATTTTCACCTAAACTGCAAGTGTACAACGAGGCTTATAGGACAATGGTGAACAATGTCGTATCCACAGGAATTTAATAATTAATTTACTAGTTATCTAATTCAACCTCTCACAGTTATCTAGACGACCGAAAATGATTAAATTTTACTTATCTAAAGACTAAGAATACGAAATAAACTAAATTGCTAAAGCAAAAATTAACACAGATAAATCAAACAATGAATAAAAGACGTATTCTAGGATTGATTAATCATCAACTAATCCATTCATTTAATAATTTCATTCTTATGCCTACATTGGGACTTAAATTATGCTAGAGCAACCACTAATTCATCCTAAATCTTCTCTCGAAGTGCCTAGGTTGTAGATTACAAAACTAGTATTCACGTCTCCGTTCAATACCTAGCATGCAACTCCTAATGGCACATAGGGTCTATTGCTCTCTCAATTAACCTCAACTCTCTCGAGTGTTATTGATTAACAAGTTACTTATTCTAGATCACGTGTTGAAACTCCTCTCTCGATTTATGAATTAACACATCAAATTGTACTATTTAGTGATCATGTAAATAATACAGATAAACACGAGAATAAGAAAAACACAACAAAGTCATGGGCATAAGGAATCAACAGATTAAATGAACTTCATAATTTGAATCATAAACAACCCTAGAATACTAGGGTTTTAGTTATCCATAATAATATAAATATCAAAAATCATCCACAAAGAAACATGAAGAATTCTAAGAACAAAGAAAATAAAACCCGGAAGGTTTAATTTGTCTAATCTTGAAAGCTCTTGAATCCTTTGGTCTTGTTCTTCGCGTCTATTTTTCTCTGCAGCAAACCTCTAGTGGCAACTTTTGGGTAGGTGGAATTGTGTGGAATTTTCGTCTATTGAAACCCTTAAATACCAAGTTAAGAAAGGCCCAAAAATAGGTCAAAAATTGGACAGACCCGCTCAACTCGCGACCACATTCACGACCAGGGTGCCCGTGACTTGGGTCGCAAATCCACGTGGCAATATGTGGCGCTGACGTGGCAGAAAATTCACGACCAAGCTCAAAATTCGCGATCAGGTCTTGAATAAAACAAAGGAGAATCCTCCCCCTATCGCGACATTGCAGAAAAACTGCCCAGGAGGTGATTCGCGACCAGATTCACGACCCCCTTGGTCGCGGGTAATTTTCGATTCCGGCAACCTCTCATTGTTTTGCTTCGTTCTCACTCGTTTCTCGTCCGATTGACTCAATTCTTTTTGCTTCATGCATGCAATGCCAATCAAATACCACTCAAATGTACCTCAAAATAAATGCAAAATGTGAGGTTATCAACTCCCTCAAACTTAAAACATTATTTGTCCCCAAATAAAGAATAAAACTAAACTTAGAATTCAAACAATACATAACTCCACAATTTATAATCTAGCATTTACAACCTCGAAAATCTAATTGGGAACGACATAAACAAGCACAACACTCAAATCATGAACACATGCGATAGATTTCAACGAGCAAAATTTAAGCCAATGATCCTCACCGGTGTGTGTTTCGCTCAAACACTCAAAGTGTGATAAAATAAGGATAAGCATTCATCGAAACATTGAACTATACACTTAATCTACCATAGGGTTGCATGCAATCTCAACTCTCCACTGACAAACAAATGTGCTCAAAATTAAGATCAAATAGGACTTTATTAAGGTTGTAATGTAGTCTTGGGTCAAGTCTAGGAATATTTGGCTAAAGTGACTCAACAATTGCAACACAATCCACCATTTTTACTTTCTCTTCCCAACCATTTATAACATCATGCACAAGTTGGAATTTTTCCAACTTCTTTCTACACAACTTTAAATCATTCACATTTTTTTTTCTTTCAACTCATGAACCTTTGGTCTCTTTTCTTATTTATTTTTATTGGCACTTTTCACATTTTTTTAGTGCTCTTTTCATAATTTTTCATTTTCTTTTCAACACTCACATAGCACTTTCTTTTGCGCACCAACAAAAATCACCAATTTATCACCTTACATTTCTCTGTCCCAACTCCATAATTCCTACCCTTCCTCCTATTTGTCCACAAGAATCAACAAATTAATCCCAAATAGGCTTTCAAAGAAAAGGTATTTTAGGCACAAGAGGGTTCACAAAGGAATCAAATGAATTTAGGACGGTGTATGAGATATCATGGGTAAAGAAAAGATGGCATACTATCATCTCCTATTTTCAAGCACAACAACTCAATCTCAAGCAAGACGACATGCAAGTTCTAGAGAAACAAGTGCATAGACAACCAATAGACAAGAACAAAAATTAAGACAAAAGTCTTATAGGCTCAAAATCTCACAGCTCACATTGGACAAAATAAAGCTCGAAAATCTCCAAAACACATGTTCATTCAAATCATGCTATATATGCTCAAATTATTCCCAATCAAATAAGCTCGATTGTAGACACTAAACCATAAACCATAAAGTATATATCATCTAATTCCCAAGTAAAATTCAAGACCAAAATTCAAAATTTTCAAACTTTCCGGAAAAACAAAAATGAAACCAAACAAGTAAAGCAGGTACAACAAATAAAGGTCTAGACACCACAAGCATACATCCCCCAAATTTATTCAAATCTACAGGATGGAATAAGTTTGTAAGAATGCATGAGGGTGTCATCGACCACTTACAACGATCACATGAATGTCCGTTCGGGTTCAACTTCCTCCCCCAAACTTGTCGACAGACAAGTTGATTGATTTGCTATCCCCCATATTCCAATATCTATGCCTTATACCTGCAGAACTTAGAAAAGAAGTGAAAAACATAAATAAAAAAACTAAACAAAAGGAAACGAAATAAGTAAAACATTGGGTTGCCTCCCAACAAGCGCTGCATTTAATGTCGACAGCCAGACGAATTTGGGAACTCAAGTTTCCACAAGCGGAGAAACTGGTATCCCCATTCTCTTCCCCAATAATCCATCTCCGTGTCTCCACCATCAATATTGCAGCCAACTTCATGAGTGTTGATGATGTTACACTCCACAGCTGTTTTGTGCTCCTCTACATCGAACAAGAACCGGATGTGTTCATCTTCAAATCGGAGAGTGAGAATCCCCGCGTCTAGGTTGATGTTGGCTCTTTCGGTGCGCAAAAATGGTCGGCCCAAAATGAGAGGGACGATTTTATCTTCCTCCATGTCCAGCACCACAAAATCCACTGGAAAAATAAAGTCATCCACTTTAATCAGCACATCCTCTAGAATTCTCTCGGGATAGACTACAGATTGGTTAGCCATCTGCAAGCACATGGTTGTGGGCTTTAGATTCCCACTATTCAGCTTTTTAAAAAATGAGAGCGGCATCAAATTGATGCTCGCCCCCAAATCACACAGTGCTCGGCCACTTATCTTGTCTCCAATAGTAATGGGAAGTGTAAAACTCCCCGAATCCTTAATCTTAGCTGAGAGCTTCCTTTGGATGATGGAGCTGCAGTTCTCTGGGATATGCACCATCTCGAACTCCTCTATCTTCTTCTTCTTGGATACAACATCCTTGAGGAACTTTGCATACTTAGGCATATGCTGCAACGCCTCCACCAAAGGAATGTTGATGTGCACCTTCTTGAATATCTCAAGGAATCTAGAGAACTGTGCATCAACTTTCTATTTTGGGGTCCTCTGCAGGAACGAGATAGTCACTATGGGAAGAACTGTAGGACCCGTTTGAAAACTCTTGATGGTGGAATCCAGCTTGTCAGAAGCTGTCTTGGGAGTAACAGCTGCAGCGGCGGTGATCGGTGCAGGGACTTCATTGTGCAGATGGATTGCATTGTACTGCTTTTTGGGGTTCACTGTGGTGTTGCTGGGGAACTGTCCCGGTTGATGATGATTCCCTACAATTGTAGCCAGCTGACCCAGTTGCTTCTCGAACATATTCATTTGCACACTTATAGCACCCATAGTGTTCTCCAACTTCTCCACTCTAGCTTGCGACTCCCCCATAAACTTATCGGTCTTTCCCATGAATGCCATCAACAAATCATCTATCTTCGGCTTTTTCTCCTCATTGATCACTCCATTTGTTACTGAAAAACCGGATGGGGGTTGCAGAGCATTATTGGGGTTACCATATGAGAGGTTAGATCGATTACCTTGATAGAATTGATTTCTACCTCGGTAATTGTTGCCATCATAGCCCCCTCGCCGATTGATGTAGTTCACATCTTTCACAACTTGATTCATGGGAGGATGCGCAATTTGCTGAGACATGGCATCAAATCTACTATTGATAGTAGCATTCAATGTGGACAGCTGAGCCGCCAATTTGAAAATCGGATCACTATCATCAACTGCTGCAGCTCTCTTCAACAGCCTTACTGGTGGATCCCCAGCCCACTGATAGCTGTTGGTGGCCATGTCTTCAATTATCATCACAGCTTGACTGTGTCCTTTGTTCAGCAGTGATCCGCCTACAGAGGCATCCAAAAGCCTCTTCACCTCCATGTCGCATCCATTGAAGAAAATGCAGACTTGATGATCCACCCCGAATCCATGATTGGGGCACTTCCTTAGCAACTCTCGAAACCTCTCCCAAGTTTCATATAAATTCTCATCTTCATACTAGCGAAACTGAGTAATCTCGCCTTTGAGCTTAAGAGTCAAACCGGAAGGGAAGAATTTATGTAGAAACTTGTGCACTAAGCACTCCCAGCTATCCACCGTATTGAGATCTAAGGAATGATACCAATCCTTGGCAGCATCTCTCAGTGAGAATGAGAACAGGCGAAGCCGAATGACATCATCCGACATCCCGTTCATCTTGATTGTGCTGCAGACTTCCAAGAATTGTTGCAGGTGTGCATTCGGATTCTCAGTCTTGTGCCCTCCATACTGATGCTGCTGCACCATGCCCACCAATCCCGACTTTAGTTCAAAGTTGTTGGCATTAGTGCCTGGACCGGGAACCTGTCCATGGTTGAGTATCGATGTGAACATCTGATTGATAGTGATAAGTCCATTTTTTCGTGTTTTTATGGGCATTTTATCCTTTATAAATGTCCTTTTTAGTGTGTTTTGAGTAAAAAAGAACCAGGTTGCGGTCAAAGGGCATTCCAAGAGTCGAGTCTGGCGGAAGGGGCATTTTATGCCCAGTTATTCACGTATATCTCACACATATGTTCATTAGAGGCACAGGGGACTTCTTCAGTATCCATCCCACATTCGGTCAGTGAAGTGGGCATATCAGATATGGATGGAGCTGACAGATGATGCCGTGCCCACAATACTCGCACAGACTCGACCACAGGGCAGAATGGGCATTCCAGTGAAATTCGGGATTAAGTTGAAGGACAGTTGGTGGAAGGATAGCTATATATCCGCATGAGAGTTGGAGCTAAGATGAACTCCTGGAAGGTGCTGCAACAAAAGGATAAGCTCAGATGAGGAGATAAAGCTCAATCTGATGCCATAAGAGCAATCCCTAAAAAATAGGGATTTGTTGAAGATGAAGCTTATCCAGTCAAAGTCAGCGAGGGCACACCGTTCCAGATTTTCAGCAGAAGACCCCCGCCTGTGGGGGAAACTCTACTCGGGAATGTAGTTATTTAAACAAGTTTAGTTTCTGGAAAAACAAGCTTTTGACAGTCTGAACATTTTTTACATTTTTACATTTCTGCATCTTTAATTTCCGCACGCTGCTTAGGCAGCCAAACAATCCGAAAGGTCTTAAACCTTCGGGACTTAGGTTATGTTCATGTTCATCGACGTTGGAGTCGAGTTTTTGCTTAATTAATTTAGTAAGTTCTTGTTTATTTTTATGTCTTTAAATTCTGCAGTTTTAATTATGTCTAGCCTTCTCGGCTAGATCTTTAATTCTGGCGTTTGAATGATGAAATTGGTTTAAGCATAAATCTGGACTCGTGAGGCCAAAATGGGTATAGTAATACATGATTGGTTTCCATTAATTCTTGTGCCTTGTTCCACGTGAGTGTGTGTCTGAAGTGCCCAATGTGGCTGATCACTCGTTAGGTAAAAAGGGCACACCACTATTAATTGAATTGGCGAATCGTGACTGTGTGTTGGTTCATATAGTAATAAGGAAATTAATGAGGTGTTGTGGGCACAAGAGGAATCAGTTGAACACAATAGATCTGGGTTCATCTAGGGCACACTGCTGCTCATTTGCTTACACCTTTTAGAGGAATCGGAAGGTGGGTAACTGGTTAGGGGTTTAATCGAAGAGGAATCACTTTTAAACCTAAAATGAAAGGATGGATTATGAGACGCAGAGAGGAATCCGGTCACCATAACTAGATGACATATCATGTATGAAAATCGGTGTGCCCATGATCGAGTTGTTTTATGTTTAAATCAAATTCTAATTCAAATGCCAGAACCTTTTGTTATTTGATAGTTTCTTTAGTTTCTTTCGCAGATTTAAATTCAGTTTAGTGACAACACCAAAAAACCCCCCCTTGTGATTGGTCACTTGAAGATAGAATTGCAATAGCTCTCTGTGGGATCAACCCGTACTCATTGGCTAGCTACGCTCGCTGTGGGCACAGGAGTTTACAAATATATTTTTGAGCGTGAAACGACCGCGCGTCAAAATTGGTGCCGTTGCCGGGGAGCTGGTTTCTAGTGATTTTATCTTCCACAATGGGCGAGCCTAGAAGTTGATGCCCAGGAGCTCTTTGGAGGAGACTATATTGTACGATCCGGAAATAGAGAAGACTTTGAGGAAAAACAGGGCAGCAGTGAAGAGGGCACGCCAAGCAGCAAATAGACCTCGTGAGCCCACACCACCACTAGAAGATCGAGAAGATCAAGAAGATGAAGGGGCACGAGGAGGAAATACAGTTTGAGAACGGCCACAACATCAACATGGCCGCAAATGGAAATACCGTGAATGGGAATGCGGATGATAACAGGACTTTAAGGCAGTTGGTCTTCCCGACCAACATGAATCTGTGCCCAATGGGCATTACACTCCCAGCTGTGACTCAGAACTGGGATATTCATGCAAACTTTATCCAGATCTTGCCGAAGTTCCACGGAATGCCTGGAGAGGATCCACAAAGGCATTTGCAAGATTTTGAGATGGTTTGCCAAACTCAACCATCCGACCATGGACGAGAAGAGTATGTGCGGTTAGTCTCGTTTCCTTTTACTCTTCAAGATGGGGCACGAGACTGGCTGTACACACTACCCACTGGCGCTGTGACCATATGGAGACAACTTCAACAGAAGTTTTTGGAGAAATATTTCCCAGCATCCAGAGTGCAAGAAATGAGAAGAAGAATAGGGAGCCTGAAGATGGGAACTAACGAAAGTTTCTAGACTATTGGGGAAGATTCCAGGCGATGCTGGAAAAATGCCCACAGCACCAGATTACTGAATACGATTTAATTCAGTATTTCGTCGGAGGATTGAGACCACATGAGAGGACGATCGTGAATGCCTCATGTGGAGGATCCATTTTGAACAAACAGCCTGTTGAAGCATTCAGAATTCTCACAGAAATGGCTGAAGACAACCGAGATTTCGGTGGAGAGGGCATTCGGGTTGTAAGTGAAACAGAGAGGGCACCGGACCAGGACAGCAGAATTGATAGATTGTGTGACAAGATTGAAAAAATCTTTTCCGGTGCAAGCATGGCGAAGAAGCCCAGACCTTGTGGGGTGTGCAAAAGCATATCTCACTTCACGGATGAATGCCCTACTCTACAAGACGAAATGGAAGAAGTGAATGCTATAGGTGGCCAGAATGGGTATTCCAGAAGATATGATCCCCATTCCCAGACCTATAATCCTGGCTGGAGAGACCATGAAAATTTTAGATGGAGAAGGCCGGAGGATGGGCATCCTGGACGCCCATTGCCACCACCAGAGGAGAAAAGGAAGCCAAGTAGGCTGTAAGATCTTGTGTTTGCTATGGCTGAGGAGAACGGGAAGTTTAAGCAAGAGACTCGAGCTGGTCTCTCGCACATGAGCAAGCAAATCAATCAGCTGGCTCAAGCCATGCACAAGATGGAGGAGAAAAGTGGGAAGCTGCCTTCCCAGGTCGAGAATCCAAGAGAACAAGTGAATGCAGTAGCATTGAGGAGTGGAAAAGAGCTTCCGGAGATGGTCATGCCAAGAGAAGAGAAGGATGAAGTGCCCTTGGAGGAAGAAGTGGAAAAAATTCCCACAGAAGACAAGGCACAAGAAGCTGAGCAGACTGACGCTGTGCCCATCCCGGAAGTAAAGAAATCTGCCAAGATGCCCACTCCAGAAAGACGGAAACCCCCCTTTCCAGGGAGATTGGCACAGAATAGAAAAGAAGAGGAAACCAGGGAGATGCTAAAAGTATTCAGCAAATTGGAGATCAACATTCCACTGATCGAGGCAATCAAACAAGTGCCACGGTATGCCCGGTTTCTAAAGGAGCTTTGTACCAGAAAGGTGCGATTCAATGACGATGCAAGGTTCCTAGTTGGGGAGAATGTATCGGCTGTGATACAAAGGAAGTTACCCAAGAAGTGTGATGATCCAGGGATGTTCATGATTCCTTGCATAATTGGAGACAGAAAAGTCGAAAAGGCCATGCTGGACTTGGGGGCATCTATCAATGTAATGCCCTTGTCGGTGTTCAAAGACTTGAAGATTGGACCTTTGAAGGAGACCCGTGTGGTCATTCAGCTTGCCGACAGGTCTAATGTATATCCAGAAGGCCTCATTGAAGATGTATTGGTTAAGGTGGACGAGCTTATCTTCCCAGCAGATTTTTATGTGCTTGACATGGGCACAACGACTTCAAGATCTTCAGTTTTGTTGCTGGGAAGGCCTTTCATGAAGACAGCTCGAACCAAAATTGATGTGGACAAGGGCACACTGACGTGTGAGTTTGATGGGGAGAAGGTGATGTTCAATATCTTCGAAGCAATGAAGTACCCCCCGGATACAGAAAATTGTAATTTTGTGAATACATTTCATTCCCCAAGCCGTTCTACTTTATCCATGGTGAGCAACAGAGAGCCACTGGAGTGGGCACTGTGGGATGGACTGATTGACCAGGATGCCCTGGACGAGAATGATGACATAAGGGATGGAATTATGATGCTGTATTCATTAGAAGAAATGCCACACGGATGTGTGGACTATGGTGTGCCCATTCGGAGAAATGATGACAAGCTGATGCCTTCTATTGTCAAAGCGCCCACGCTGGAGTTGAAGGCATTGCCAAGGCATTTGAAGTATGCCTACTTGGGAGATAATGAGACACTCCCTGTAATCATAAGTGCGGGGTTGAATCAAGCTGATGAGGACCGCCTTTTAAGATTGTTGAGACTATACAAGGAGGCACTCTGATGGACATTGGCAGACATAAAGGGCATTAGCCCAGCGGTTTGCATGCACAAAATATTATTAGAATATGATGCAAAACTTGTTTGTGATCCACAAAGAAAGCTCAATCCAGTGATGAAGGATGTGGTGCTGAAAGAGATAATTAAGCTTCTGGATCAGGGCATTATATACCCAATTTCAGACAGCAAGTGGGTCAGTCCAATCCATGTTGTGCCCAAGAAGTTGGGCATTCAAGTTGTGAAAAATGAGAAAGGAGAGCTTGTGCCCACACGACTACAAACTGGCTGGAGAGTTTGCATTGATTACCGGAAGCTGAACACGGTCACGCGGAATGATCATTTCCCACTTCCGTTCATTGACCAGATGCTGGAAAGACTCGCAGGAAACAAATTCTTTTGTTTCTTGGACGGATATTCAGGATACATGCAGATTGCAGTAAGTCAAGAGGACCAGGAGAAAACAACATTTACGTGCCCATTCGGCACATTTGCCTATTGCAGAATGTTCTTTGGCCTCTGCAATGCTCATAGCACATTTCAGCGATGTATGATGAGCATATTCTCTGATTTGCTCGAGAACTGCATTGAAGTATTTATGGATGACTTCACAGTGTATGGGAGCTGCTTTGATCGATGTTTAGATAATCTGGAAAAGGTGTTGCAGCGTTGTGTGGACAAATGCCTGGTGCTGAACTATGAAAAATGTCATTTCATGGTCAGAGAGGGCATTGTACTGGGACATGTGATTTCTGAGAGGGGCATTGAGGTTGATAAAGCCAAAGTGGACATAATTGAGAAACTGCCATATCCTACTTCGGTGAAACAAGTGAGAGGATTCTTGGGGCACGTTGGTTTCTACAGGAGGTTCATCAAGGATTTTGCAAAAATTGCCCAGCCTATTACTCACTTATTACAGCAAGATGTTCCATTTGAATTCGATGAAGAGTGTAAAAAAACATTCAATGTTTTGAAGAAGCAACTGGTCACGGCACTAGTCATTCAACCACCAGATTGGGGAATGCCCTTTGAGATTATGTGTGACGCCAGTGGCTACGCCGTGGGCGTTGTACTGGGTCAAAAGAGAGGAAAAGAAAGCCATGTAATTTACTATGCCTCCAAGACTCCGAATGGGGCACAGTGTAATTACACCACTACTGAAAAGGAGCTATTGGCAGTAGTGTTTGCATTTGAGACGTTTCGATCCTATCTCTTGAGAGCAAAGAGCATTGTCTATACAGATCATGGTGCACTGAGGCACTTGATGGCTAAGAAGGAGACGAAACCAAGACTAATTAGGTGGATCCTGCTTCTACAAGAGTTTGATGTTGAGATAAAAGATAAGAGTGGGGCACAGAACTTGGTGGCTGACCATTTGAGCCGGGTGCTGAATGAGAATGGTGACGAAATGCCCATTGCCGATCATTTTCCCGATAAGCATTTATATTCAGCAAGGGGCACACTAGCACCCTGGTATGCAGACATAGTGAACTACCTCGAGTCTGGAGAAATGCCTATTGGGTACTCAAGGTACCAGAAAAATAAACTAAGGTATGAGAGCAGGTTCTATGCATGGGATTGCCCTATTCTATGGAGAAGATGCGCTGATCAAATCATCAGAAGATGTGTCCCTGATGAGGAGATAGATGAAATTCTAAAGCATTGTCACAATTATGCTTGCGGAGGGCATTTCGGACCAAACCGAACATCAAGGAGAATTTTGGATTGTGGGTTCTTTTGGCCCAAAATATTCAAGGATGCCCACAACGTCTGCAGAAGGTGTGACCAATGCCAGAGGGTAGGGAACATTACAAGAAGAAATGAAATGCCCATGACGCCAATCATGCCAGTGGAGATTTTTGACATTTGGGGAATGGATTTTATGGGACCCTTTCCAAATTCAAGGGGGAACCAATACATTATCCTGACAGTTGATTATGTGTCCAAATGGGTAGAAGCAAAGGCTACTCCTACCAATGATGCAAGAGTAGTAGCCGCATTTCTGAAATCCCACATTTTCAGTCGATTTGGTGTGCCCAGGTCCATCATCAGTGATCAAGGGACCCATTTTTGCAACCAAACGCTGGAAAGATTATTGAAGAAGTATGGGGTTCACCATAGGATCACCATACCTTACCATCATCAAGGAAATGGCCAAGCTGAAGTCTCAAATCGAGAAATTAAAGCCATTCTTGGAAAGGTTGTGGCTCCGAACTGAAAAGATTGGAGTGTTCATCTGGAAGATGCCTTGTGGGCATACCGAACTGTATTCAAGACTCCAATTGGGATGTCCCCATACAGGATGTTATTTGGGAAGTGTTGCCATCTGCCAGTCAAGTTGGAACACAAAGCACGATGGGCACTTCAGAAGCTGAATATGGATCCTGACGCCACTGGGCATTTCAGGAAATTTCAAATTCAAGAGCTGGAAGAAATGAGAATGGAGTCCTATGATAATTCGTTGCTGTACAAGGAAAAAATGAAAATGCTCCATGATCAAGTAATTCGGAGAAAGAGATTCATCCCAGGACAGAAGGTACTTTTGTACCACTCAAGGTTCAAGCTTATGGGAGGAGGACTGAGGACCAAGTGGGTTGGTCCATTTGAAGTATATACAGAATGCCCAAATGGGGCAATTGAGCTGATAAATCCCGATACTGGAGGGCGTTTCAAAGTGAATGGCCACCGTGTGAAAGCTTACCTGGGGCACTCTGATAAAGATGTCACAGTGATCTGGCTCGCGGAGCCCACTTACGCCTGATTTGGGGTGATGTCGTGCCCACGACAATAACTGGGGCGCTACTGGGAGGCAACCCAGGTGTTTTCTTATCTTTATCCGTTTTTATTTTCTTTTAATAAGTTTTCCAGTTAATTAAACTAGTTTAGGGAACAATTTTACGCTTGTTTTGGATAAGCATGGTGTTTGCAGGTTTAGATAAGGAGAGAGAAAGATAAATCCCTTAGAAATAGGGATTCTGAAGTGAGGCACTCTGGAGAGAGAGAGTTTGTTCTGATTTTTCAGGGGATAAGGCTTATCCATTAGCATGGGGCATACTGATCTGAGAGACTCCGAAGGAATTTGAAGAGTTACAAGTTAAATCATGAATAGTAATCCCTTCAATATAAAAGCCTAACCCCACAAAATCTCCACTATCACTTTCACAAAAAAATCAGAACCTTCTCTCTCTCTCGATTTCTTGCAACCCTAATTTCTGAAAACCTTCCAAAATCCAACAATGGCGAAGACAAGAGGCAAGAAGGTCGCTCCAAAAGCTGGACCTAAGGCACGCATGGACTTCGAGACCCCCGCTGTCTCTGAAGATCCCTCTCCAACGAAAGTCGTGAAGAAACCCTCTGCGAAACCTAAGGGAAAAGCTGCGTCTGAAGCAGCCGCTTCGAGTAAGCTTCCTAAGGAGACCCCACCGGAACAGGAGCCTACGCCTGAAGTCAAGGCGACGGAAGAGAGCTCCGCTACTCCAACTCAAACGGAGCAGCAAGATGATGAGGCGACTGCAGAGGGCATGCAGGAGGAAGAAGCAACTGAAGAGCCTGCGCCAAAGCCTAAAAAAGGGGTTGAAAAGAAGAAAGCTAAGAAGCCCGTTAAGGTTTCGACTCCTGTGCCGTCGGTGGAGATTGAAGACCTGGAGGATGAAGAAGAAGGAGAGGAAGTAGAGGGAAGAGCAGAAGATGAAGGAGATAAAGATAGTGAGTTGGACAAATATCTGACTGAGATTGAAGACATTGAGGCTGAGCCCCAACCGGAAAAGGTACCACTGTTTGAAGAGGAGGAAGAGGCACCCGCTGACATCAAAAAGCGGGCATTGGAGAAAGCAAAGGGAAAAAGAAAAGTTGGAGAGCCCACTCCAGAGCCAATCGAGCCAGAAATGTCCTAGCAAGGGGATATTGATGAAGAGAAGGAGCGACAGGAGCCCAGTGTGCCCTCCCAAACGCAAGCAGGCTCTGAAGAGCCCTCGGAGGACTCCTCACCCAAGCGAAGGGTGGGGAAATCTATTGGAATGAAAGCCGGAGCCAAGCTGGCTGGAGAGGCCTCTTCGCAGAAGAGGAAAGCTGAAGAGGGCATTTCAGCCCCTGTGCCTAAAAGAGGCAGAGGGGTGGGGAGCCCCACACCGAGTAAGCCCAGCAGCGGCCCGCCACCAGTCAGGGGCATCATCAACTCAAAAGGAGTCCACCGTGAGACGCTTGCAGCTCTTGGTATAGAGCAAGAGGTAAGAGATTTATTTTCTGCAATTGGTTGGGAATGCTTTTTAGATATGGAGTGTGTTATTTTTCCTTCGTTGTCTCGTGATTTTGTCCATAACTTGAAAATTAAAGCTGTGAACAAGCCTGCTACTTCCACTAGGGTTTTAACTTTTAAATTAATGGGTAGGAATTATTCTGTGTCTGCTGATGACTTGAATATGTTACTGGGCATCGTGACATACTTGGACCTCCAGGAGGAAGAGTATGTCGATGCCGTGACTGTAGTGCCCGACTCTGCAGAAGGAGTCGACGCAAAATGGGTAGATATTGGGAATGGATCTGTTTTTCAAAGCGGATCCACAAAAGGATATTGCTTAAATAATGATGCTTTGAGATTCTGTCATAGGGTGTTGGCCTACAATTTTTTCGGCTGTAAGGATAGCTCTAATTCAATCACCAATCAGGAGCTATATATTTTGTGGTGCATGGTTCATAAAATTAAAATCAATTTTGGTTCTGTGGCCATTGCACATTTTCGGGAAATTAAAACACACCCTAGGCATCGTATCTCTTGTGCCCAATTGATCACCCAGATTGCAGTTAGATATAGGCTCCTTGACTTGCATGAAACTGATTTGACCCCCTCTTCCTCGTGAGTATTTTGATCTTAATTGCCTGAAGAGAATGCAAGATGTGGTTGACGATGAGGATGGGAAGCCTGTTTTCTTTGTGCCGGGGACAGACCCCTCGAGCATGCTTCTAGCTATTGCAGGTACATCGAAGAAACCACCAGCAGGGAAGGCACCGTAGAGGGAGCACCCAGTCGCAGTGATCACAAGGAGACTTGAGCTGATTGAGAATGCCCAGTTCCAAACCAATGAAAAGCTAACCCGAATAGAAGCAGCCCTGAAGGCCTATTTCAAACATGTTGGGTTCTCCTACCTAACGCCCGTAACCGATTGACCTGGTTCTTTCTGTCCTTTAGTTTAGGTTTTGTTTTTGTTTTGTTTTTGTTGTTTCTCTGTTTTTTTTATTTTTGCCGTTTGAGTCTGTGTCCACACTTTGCAAGTTGCAAAGTGTGTAGGTGGGTAGTTGAGTCAAAGCATGCTATTTTGTGAGTCTGTATGGGCATTTCACGTGATGATCCAACTTTAATTACTTTTCAGAAAAAACAGCATGCCCAATAAAGATAGGGATGACGAACGAGTTTTAGCATGCCCTGTGAGACTTGAGCCTAACTGCTGTATGCTTCAAATTTACAGTTTTCTTTCATTCATGAGTGTGAATAATGCTGTGCTTAAGATGTTCTAGAATTTGCCTCTGTTCTGTGTTTAATTCTAGGAATTATTGATGCGTATGTAAATGAGATAGGCCATGTTTTGTTGAGCCAATGAAATAAAATAACTCCCACCAAAGACATAGCCCTTGCAGCCCCTTTGAGCCTATAAAATGCCCTGGTCAATTTTGTTCTGGGATGGTTTATACTTAACCAGGGCATTATAAAACCTGAAAAGAAAAATGGGGCAGGAGAGCTGTTTCTGGAAATGCATAAATATGAAAGGGCCAGGAAAGAGAGGGGGAAGAATAAAATAAAAAAGGAAAGAAAAAAAAGAGTGATTAGAAAAAAAGAAAAAAAAAGGAAGAAAAAGAAAAAGAAAAAGAAAAAAAAAGTCTGAATAAAAATCCCCCGATGTTCTAAATGCCCAATATAGAAAAATTCAGTGCCTGAACAGGGCACAGGAGGGTAGAGAATAGAAAGGAGCTGGGGAGGGGTCTGTTCAGTCAATAAAAACCCCTCCCACTTAAAATGCCCAACTGTAGCCTAAAAAAGCCCTATTGATACTAATGCATCATGGTTTCTGGAGAATGAACAGCAGAACTTTGGCAAACTTATGGAACGAATTTGCATAGAATTACATCCGAAATGAGAGTATACACTAAGTGAAGAGAGTATGTGAGGAACACCAAGCTAAAACTCATTTTTTGACCTATTTTAGGTATGCTGAAACTTTGCATTTTTGTTGGATTATTTCTAATGTGCCCACACTGAGTAACGGTTTGCATGCTTGTGTCTTGTGTCTGTTTCTTTTCTCCTTTCTTTTCTTTTGTTTTTCTGGATGCGTTGCACCCCATGCTTGAGGACAATCATGCTTAAAGTGTGTGGGTGTGATAAGTCCATTTTTTTCGTGTTTTTATGGGCATTTTATCCTTTATAAATGTCCTTTTTAGTGTGTTTTGAGTCGAAAAGAACCAGGTTGCGGTCAAAGGGCATTCCAAGAGTCGAGTCTGGCGGAAGGGGCATTTTATGCCCAGTTATTCACGTATATCTCACACATATGTTCATTAGAGGCACATGGGACTTCTTCAGTATCCATCCCACATTCGGTCAGTGAAGTGGGCATATCAGATACGGATGGAGCTGACAGATGATGCCGTGCCCACAATACTCGCACAGACTTGACCACAGGGCAGAATGGGCATTCCAGTGAAATTCGGGATTAAGTTGAAGGACAGTTGGTGGAAGGATAGCTACATATCCGCAGTAGAGTTGGAGCTAAGCTGGACTCCTGGAAGGTGTTGCAACAAAAGGATAAGCTCAGACGAGGAGATAAAGCTCAATCTGAGGCGATAAGAGCAATCCCTAAAAAATAGGGATTTGTTGAAGATGAAGCTTATCCAGTCAAAGTCAGCGAGGGCACACCGTTCCGGATTTTCAGCAGAAGACCCCCGCCTGTGGGGAAAACTCTACTCGGGAATTTAATTATTTAAACAAGTTTAGTTTCTGAAAAACAAGCTTTTGACAGTTTGAACATTTTTTACATTTTTACATATCTGCATCTTTAATTTCCGCATGCTGCTTAGGCAGCCAAACAATCCGAAAGGTCTTAAACCTTCGGGACTTAGGTTATGTTCATGTTCATCGACGTTGGAGTCGAGTTTTTGCTTAATTAATTCAGTAAGTTCTTGTTTATTTTTATGTCTTTAAATTATGCAGTTTTAATTATGTCTAGCCTTCTCGACTAGATCTTTAATTCTGGCGTTTGAATGATGAAATTGGATTAAGCATAAATCTGGACTCGTGAGGCCAAAATGGGCATAGTAATACATGATTGGTTTCCGTTAATTCTTGTGCCTTGTTCCACATGAGTGTGTGTCTGAAGTGCCCAATGTGGCTGATCACTCGTTAGGTAAAAAGGGCACACCACTATTAATTGAATTGGCGAATCGTGACTGTGTGTTGGTTCATATAGTAATAAGAGAATTAATGGGGTGTTGTGGGCACAAGAGGAATCAGTTGAACACAACAGATCTGGGTCCGTCTAGGGCACACTGCTGCTTGTTTGCTTACACCTTTTAGAGGAATCGGAAGGTGGGTAACTGGTTAGGGGTTTAATCGAAGAGGAATCACTTTTAAACGTAAAATGAAAGGATGGATGAGGAGACGCAGAGAGGAATCCGGTCACCATAACTAGATGACATCATGTATGAAAATTGGTGTGCCCATGATCGAGTTGTTTTATGTTTAAATCAAATTCTAATTCAAATGCCAGAACCTTTTGTTATTTAATAGTTTCTTTAGTTTCTTTCGCAGATTTAAATTCAGTTTAGTGACAACACCAAAAAACCCCCCCTTGTGATTGGTTACTTGAAGATAGAATCGCAACAGCTCTCTGTGGGATCGACCCGTACTCATTGGCTAGCTACGCTCGCTGTGGGCACAGGAGTTTACAAATATATTTTTGAGCGCGAAACGACCGCGCGTCAATAGGTACCGGAGCTGCTTCTTTGGCAGCTTCTTGTTCTTGAAATCGCCGCTGCATTTCCTCTAATTGTTGCTGCATGCGAAGCATCTGTTCAGCGGTAACAGGAGCTTGCTGTTCTGCCATCTTTCTTTTTCTCCTTGCGTTTTTGTGGCGGATGGTGGCTTCAATCTCAGGGTTAAAAGTTTGAAGTGGTTCCCCCTGAGAGCGTGTATGCATACACAACATAACTACAAGAAAAAGAAGGTTTTAAAATTTTAAAAGAAAATAAACTAAAAATTGAAAAATAAATGTCTAGATTAACACAAGAAATTAAATCTAAATAATAGCAAATAAAAAATTAAATCCCCGGCAATGGCACCAAAAACTTGTTTGGTATTTATTTTCACATAAACTGCAAGTGTACAACGAGACTTCTACGTTAGTGGTGAATAAGATCGTATCCATAGGGATTTAATAATTAATCTACTAGTTATCTAATTCAACCTCTCACAGTTATCTAGATGACCGAAAATGATTGAATTTTACTTATCTAAAGACTAAGAATAAGAAATAAACTAAATTGCTAAAGCAGAAATTTAACACAGATAAATCAAACAGTGAATAAAAGATGTATTCTAGGATTGATTAATCATCAACTAATCCATTTATTTAATCATTTCATTCTTATGCCTACATTGGGACTTAAATTGTGCTAAAGCAACCACTAATTCATCCTAAATCTTCTCTCGAAGTGCCTAGGTTGTAGATTACAAAACTAGTATTCACGTCTCCGTTCAATACTTAGCATGCAACTCCTAATGGCACATAGGGTCTATTGCTCTCTCAATTAACCTCAACTCTCTCGAGTGTTATTGATTAACAAGTTACTTATTCTAGATCACGTGTTAAAACTCCTCTCTCGATTTATGAATTAACACATCAAATTGTACTATTTAGTGATCATGTAAATAATACAGATAAACACGAGAATAAGTAAAACACAACAAAGTCATGGGCATAAGGAATCAACAGATTAAATGAAC
This sequence comes from Perilla frutescens, assembly GCA_026008535.1. NCBI lineage: Eukaryota > Viridiplantae > Streptophyta > Magnoliopsida > Lamiales > Lamiaceae > Perilla > Perilla frutescens. The sequence goes on from BRKX01000004.1 coordinate 53,230,174, forward strand.
TTCATAATTTGAATCATAAACAACCCTAGAATACTAGGGTTTTAGTTATCCATAATAATATAAATAACAAAAATCATCCACAAAGAAAACATGAAGAATTCTAAGAACAAAGAAAATAAAACCCGGAAGGTTTAATTTGTCTAATCTTGAAAGCTCTTAAATCCTTTGGTCTTATTCTTCGTGTCTATTTTTCTCTGCAGCAAACCTCTAGTGGCAACTTTTGGGCAGGTGGAATTGTGTGGAATTTTCGTCTATTGAAACCCTTAAATACCAAGTTAAGAAAGGCCCAAAAATAGGTCAAAAATTGGACAGGCCCGCTCGACTCGTGACCACATTCACGATCAGGGTGCCCGCGACTTGGGTCGTGAATCCACGTGGCAATACGTGGCATGACGTGGCAGAAAATTCATGACCAAGCTCAAAATTCACGATCAGGTCGCGAATAAAACAAAGGAGAATCCTCCCCCTGTCGCGAGATTGCAGAAAAACTGCCCAGGAGGTGATTCGCGACCCCCTTGGTCGTGAGTCTGGTCGCGGGTAATTTCCGGTTCCGGCAGCCTCTCACTGTTTTGCTTCATTCTCACTCGTTTCTTGTCCGATTGACCCGATTCTTTTTGCTAATGCGTTCCTAACTTGATTTCCTATCTTTCAAGGGTCTTCCCAAGATCATTTGAAGTTCACACCAAAAATGGCATTAATTCCCTTCACAATGAACAAACACGTGACAATGCACAAAACATAGAAACTATGCAAAACTCAACACTTCATGCATACAATGCCAATCAAATACCACTCAAATGTACCTCAAAATACATGCAAAATGTGAGGTTATCAATCCACTTCAAGAGAATCACTATGCCAAAGAAAAATGAGCACGATGAGCAAATGTATATTGCCAAGTGCAACTATTGTGACAAAGAATATCATTTTTGAAGCGGCGGGGGATATGGGATGTTCAAAAAGCATTTGAAAGCTCAGACAAACACAAATGCAAGAATTTACATATTCCAACAATCTAGGTATGTCTAACGAAAGTCCTTTATTTATAAATAGTGATGAATGTGCTAGAGAGGAAATGGCTAGATTATGTGCCATAAACTCACTTCCTTTTCAATTTGTCGATAGTCTAAATTTTCAAATTGCTATGCAAAAAGCGTACAATCCATCGACTAAATAAATTCCACGTAATAGCATGAAAAGTCAAATAAAAAAGCTCACGAAAAAAATGAAAATTAATTTGATAAAATATTTTAATGATTTTCCCCATAGAGTTTCAATTTATTCGGATATTTGGAATGATGGTTTTAATAAAAATTCTTACATGGGAGTTACATGTCATTGGATAGACAATACTTAGAATTTAAATAAGCATTTAATTGCTTTTCGTGATTTTAATGATCCACATAGTGCCATAAATATAGCTCTTGTAATTATAAGTATTCTAAATGAATTTAAATTAATTAATAAAATATTTTCGACAGGCTTTGATAATGCTAGTACTAATACGGCTAGTATACCTCAACTTATCCAAGCATGCAATGTAACTCTAGGTGGTGCATATTTTCATACAAGGTGTATTGCTCATATATTAAATTTATGTGTGCAAGATGAAATGATTGTGTTAAATGTTGCTATTTCTCCAATTAGAAATGCTATTGTATGTTTGCATAGAAAATCTAGCATTGCTAAAAAATTGTATAATTTTTGTATTAGGAAATGTATTAAACCAAAAAGATTTAATCCGGATGTGTCAACTCGTTGGAACTCAACCTATGAAATATTAAGTTCTACATTTAAATATAAAGATGCATTAATTGAATTTTTTCAAACCAAAGTTGATGGCTATTTTTTTATTTCTTCATATTGAGATGAATGCTATGATTTATGTGAACTTTTAAGAATTTTTCAAGTCGCTACAAAGGATTTTTTGGGTGTTTATTATCCTACTTCCCCTAGAGTTTTACATCATTATTTATTAGTTAAAATATTTTACTAATATTCATAATGTATTTTTAATTTCTAAATGCTCAGAACCTTTAATGAAATATGATAGTGTTTGTAAAATGTTAGATGTTTATTATAAAGCTTTTAGAACTATGCAAGAAAACAAGAACAATTTCTTATATTTTCTATCATAACTAAGGAAATATTTATGGTTCCGGCGTCAACGGTGGCGGTCGAACAAGTATTTATTCAATCCGGCTACATGTTGAACGGGCCTAGATCGATGATGACACCGGAAAGTCTTGAAGCACAATTGTTGCTTAAAGATTTAACTTTGACCGAACGAAGACAACAAGAGAATGATTGGAGTTCATTGATGAACGAAGATGATGATTTCGACAACAATGAATCGATCAGATGATAATGCCGAATAGTAAGTATAAGTGTATAACACGATAAAAGAACTACATGGACTTTGATTCCTCAATGAGTATACGTAGGCAAGTTAATTTTATTATTATAAGTTTGAGACTTTGATTTATAATCTTAAAATTAAACCCAAGTTCATTCCTCATTTCCCCTTCATATTTTGGACAATTTTGACTTTTTAGAACTTAGATAGTAATTTTTTAATTGTAATTTTGTAAACTTGTATTTTTATAAATTCAAGTTGTAAGTTTATTTAAATTGTAATGTAAATTCATCATTCATTAATAATATGTATTTTTCTTCTTTAGCTTTACAAATACAAGTGATAAGGTATTATACTATTCTATCCTATAATACTAATAATGCAATAATATAAAAGTTATGCAAGAAAAAAATATATAAAAAAAGTTACATTAAAAAAAAAAAAACACCACGAACCATGCTATAGTAGCACAACCTGTGCTAATTAAAATACCCCACAAAGGGCACGAGACTAAGAGCAAAGCACGACTTGTACTATACCAAACACGGACCGTGCTATTTTTCACGGTTCTAACCGTATAACCGGCGGTTCCTCTGGTTCGGAAACCGTCCCATAACCGTGATTACACGGTATGGTTCCGGTTTCCAGTTTTTAGAACTGGGAACTGGCGGTTCCGGAACCGTCACCACCTCTACTTTCATATATATATATATATATTTAGTATGTGAAAGTTAGTATATATCCATGGTTATTGGTTACGACCATTGACATTAATTTTTGCCGTTGTCGATAATTATATCCATTTATTTTTTTTCAAAAAAAAAATGTATGAATAAATATAATAAAACATTCTTCTATTGAAATATTTGGCATATTTCATAGGTCGATCAGTTGTGCACTAACAATGCATCTGAATTATTATTATTTTGTTTTATCTTAATTAATTTGCTCCTTTTTCAGTGACTTTTTTCTTTCAGTATTGATAGCAGTGTACTCGAATAAGAGAGATGAATTATCAGTATAATTTTTTAGTGTTGGACAAGCACTAATTAAATTGAGATTGTTCATTCCGAAAATTAATAAATTAATCTACAAAATATTGTGGAAATTAAGATAGTAATTCAATAAAATATATTGGAAAATAACTTGAAAAAGAGAGAGAACCAAATCCCCGTTCGAGGACCTGCAGATAAGTGATAACTGATAAACGAGTATATCTATATTAATTATTGAACCAACAAATATCTATTTAAATATAAATATGTATATATATTTTGCTGCTATTTGAAGCTTGCACCCAAAATGTAATGACATATCACATTGTCATCTCACAATACTACAACGTTGTTGCAGAATTAATGCAGACACGAAAATGAAAACGGTAATTTCCTCGAAGTTTCTTCTCAACTGATTTTACATCTTGTCATCATATTGCAGTTGAGAGGTCCACTCAGAATCTCCAAATATGCATGCATGCACCATAAAAATATTAATTAAAAAGTTTTAGAATTTTTTGTTCAACAATATTAATAATTTAGACATAAAAAATATCACTTCTAATACTAAAATGTATCACTTTTAAATTGTAATACTGAAAAATATCATTTTTTATTATTATTTTTTCAATGTTTTTGTAATCACTGTATTTTTGGGATTGAAAAAATATAAATTATAATACTAAAAAAATATTCATCAGAGCTTATATACAGCGGTTGTACAAAATAATTTGTGTGTTCCACATAGTTCAAAAGGTTTAATTAGAATATAACGTTGTGTAGAGAAAATTACTTGTTAACTCATTTACAACACGAAAAATAATTTTATGAGATTTTCATTTATCTTGCACAGTATAATATGAATGCATGTTTTTGTAAGTTCAATTCGCAATTTGATATTGTATATTTGTATATCACATTATTAGAATACTCGCTTCAATTAATCAATGCATTCTTATCTTCTTGTACTTATAGAGAGAGATTTTTTTTTTTAATCATACACAACTTATATGGCTATTGGGCACGTATATATAATATATCCTTCGTGGGCATCACCTATTTAACAACCACTTTATCAATTTTTATTATATACAAAAATATTATAACATAATCATTAATCACAATTAAAATTTATTGCTAAAGGTTGAAATTTTAAAAAAATCATATATCATGATTATCGAATAATTGACCCTAGATATCAATATATTATTGACCATAAATATGAAAATCAAATTCTAAAAAAAAGTATATATCCTAATTGGATGAAATAAATTATAATTAATAATTGTAATATTAAACTAAACCATGATAAAAGTAAAAAAAAATGATGAGATGATCGCCACATAAGGAGTGCCCACAAGCCACAAGAAATGCATGTATAAAGTATGTTGACTATTATTCCTATATATATATATATATAATAACGAGCATTGATACTTGGTGTGATGATTAAACACTATATTTATTTACTATAGTTTTATTGCTTATCATATTATATTTTAGTGCTAATCAGAGGCCAGTAGTCTCTCACAGTAAGCACTAGTGATCTTTTGATCCAATTCATGTATATACTCCTTCCGTCTCATAATTGTACTCCACTTTTCATTTTCACACAGGTTAAGAAATCACATTTAAATATGTATCGAAAAGACGAAAATACACAATTTACAACAATTATCCTATATTGCCATTATTTTATACTCTATTGATTTCATTCATACTATATTAAATAAGGATTATATTTATAAAAAAATATTTTAATACAATCCCAATTTAAAATAGAATTATAATGTTAAGATATCTCAAAAAAAAATAACAAACTATAATTATGGGACGGAAGGAGTAAACAATAAAGATTTCAGATGAGGAGGCTTTAAGATGATATAGCGTCGAGCCCATTTAAAATTTAATTGTATAATTTGCAGACCTGTATTGGGTTCTTGAGTATGCTTTAAAAAATATACTATTATTTTTGTAACTGTAAAAATTTGTAGAGTCGCACGATTATTTTCATAAAAAGATACCATATAAAGCTTCAAATCTGTAGAGGTGACTCGATAAATTTATATGTGGGCCACAATTTGAAATTAATTGCTAAATCACGTTCATAATCTCCTTAATTTAAGTCAAACGCACGTAATAACTTGTTTTAATAATAAGCTGAAACATGACATATGTGAAAACTTATAAAGAAAGTCAGCATATCTTCTCTTCATAAGTTGTTTACACTACTTTATCAAAAAGGTGCAACATTCACCTACTATTCACGAATCTCAATCATAAATGTGTAGAAACATAATAATATTTTGTAACTGAATTTTACCACGTTAGTGATTTAATATTTTGATAATTTTAATTTGTTAATTAAGTTGCTTCAACTAATTAGATAATCTCCAAAAGCTAATGGGAAATCCAAATTTTACGTGAAAAGGAGCAAAATTTTGCTCCCAACAGCAACTCTAAAACCAGCTGTATTTTCCAGTCACGGACAATGTTGTTGTATATATTTTTTTTAGGCCATCTCCAACACAGTTTACTTCGTTTTACAACACCTCCATCTCTATTATACAGTAAAGTCTTCACTTCATTTACAACAGTTTACTCTAAATTCTACTCTAAAAAAAAATATTCCATAATATTCCTTTTTATATATTTATTTTAATCAAGATTTTTCCGATAAAAATAACTATTTAAATTCTCTCTAACTAAATAATAATAAAAGTGAAAATATATAAAACTACCCATATTTGTTAACTAAAAACCCCCTTTACCCACTTCCTTACCCACATCCAACAATTACCCAACTTTAGTGTGAAGTCCCTAAAATACCCTCAAAAAGGTGTTACTTACACATCTCTTACACAAGTGTACTTGATTGTACTAAAAACCAAGGCAAATGTACTTAGAACTGTTACAAAGACATATGACAATGAAGACTTCTCATTGTGAAAAATCATTGCACAGATCCCGAATGAAAAATATTTTTGTCGGTATTCCAGCGGTATAACATCAAACCACCGGTATACGGGCGGTATTGGAGATACCGACCGGTATGCGAGCGGTATATTTGATACCGCTGGATTACAGGATCAATACCGGCCGGTATTTCAGTGGTATCACATAATACCGACCGGTAAGCGAGCGGTATATTTGATACCGCTGGATTAAAGGATCAATACCGGCCGGTATTCTAGTGGTATTACATAATACCGGCCGGTATTCAAGCGGTATTACATAATACCGGCCGGTATTACATAATACGCGAGCGGTATCAATGTAGCCCGGGGGTATGTGAGCGGTATTCGTACGGTCTTCGATTTTCCACACTTTTGAAGATTGTCTTGTTAGCATGTGTTGTTTTCATCTGTTTTCTTACACGCATGTACTTTGATTTATAACAAAACAATTGAAGAAGTACATGGATGTAAAAGGGGTAGGTGAGATTGAAGACATGTCATATTTACACCATAGGATATCAATAAAATCCAGCGGTATTCTACCGGTATCACATGGTAGACTGAATAGTTTGTACATTGAAAGCGACATATCATATTGCCTTATACTTTTACACACATGCTGGATGTAAGAGAACGGTGAGATTGAAAACTTTTTTGTTGGATGATTTCATATTCAAGCATTAATATACAGGATATACTACACACATCAATTTCAAACAAACACAAAACACAACACAACACAACAATATTTAGCAAAAAGAAAAACAATCCTCGTGCAGTCTAACACAAATTCATCAGGTATACTTTGAATCTTTCATGCAGAATATATACCGCTCGAATACCGTTCAGAACCCTATCTAAAAGGTATTCGAGCGGTAATAGCGCTACCGAGCGGTATCGTCATTGTAATAGCGGTAATGAGCGGTATCTTAAGTGACTAATGTTTTCATTGACATTATATTTTGTTAGGTCTACAGATGGATCATTGGCAAAGTGTCATTGTACAATATGGTGGGCGATGGCAAAATTCCAACTACGAAGGCGGTGATGAGCAACTTGTACACATTCCTGCTCAACCTATATCTTTGGGCGAGTTAATCCAGCGCATCAATTACATCATGCGATCCAATTCACTGGGTGCAGATTATCTTCTCTATTATTTATCGCGTACTCGAAATGGTAGATTATTGAGGTCTCTCTTGAGTACTGATCAAGATCTGCAGGGGTTGTGCATTCGAGAAGGTGAACCGACAGTGTATGTTGTTCACAATATACAAAATGACATCAGGACAAGCCATCAGCAAGATCCATATGTACCATCAGTGGATTACTCAAGTCCTTTGTTTGATAATTATGGCACACAATATTCACAGTTTGATAATTGTGGCACATAATATTCACAATTTGATTGGTTTAGTGACCCGCATTGTAGTGTTAGCCACAGTATGCCAACTACCAGATCAAATCATGAACCAGTAGGCTCACATGAGTACGCGGGTGATTTTGGAGGCAATGGTGAGGAAGATGACGCTGGAGGCAACCCCTCACAGAATATACATGGTGACGGGAGAGGCAATGGTGAGGACGATAATGATGATGATGATGAAGATAAAGACGAATATGAGACTGAGGCTGAGCGACCGGAAGATGATGATGATGATGCAGATGAAGATTATGATGCATATGAGGATGAGGATGAGGATGAGGATGATGAGGAAGATGATGAGGAAGATGAAGAAGCTGATTTTGCTAATAGGTTTGCACCGTCTACATTTGTAGAGTTTGCTGCATGGATTCGCAGAGAGGGTGGCATAAACAAACTGTTGTCTATGTTAGGGATTAGCAACCCTTCACCAATACCCGAAGAGTCAAACCCAACTGAAGAGCTAAATGAAAATTGGTTAATACCGATGATTCCCATTGATGTTTCAGATTCACTTCTGATATCTGATTTGGAGGGGGTACCAGACGACCAACTCTGTAAAGGGTCCACCTTTTGGACCAAAGATGCTCTGTCAATCGCGGTGGGATTATGGAATATTCATCATCGTGCTGAATATAAAGTGGCTCGTTCAGATTCAAAGCGTCTGATTATTGTATGCAAATATGAAGATCATTGTCCTTTTGAGGTGCGCGCCACATGGAGAGAAACATTTTGGATTGTATATAAGTACACGGAAGAACATACTTGCATGAACGACTTGAGTCGTGTCGCTCCGAGACAAGTCCATGCAAAAGTGATTGCAGCGTATTTTGCTAAACAAATGCACGGTGAGGGCCAGATAATGAAACCAAAAGATATCAGGGCGAAGATGTTGGAAGAGTTTGGTATCCGAACCAGTTACAGCGTGGCACTCCGTGCCAGAAATGCTGCGATCGAGATGATTTATGGTGGGCATGAAGATTCTTTTAAGATGCTCCCTAGCTACCTATACATGTTGGAACAAACCAATCCTGGTACGTTTACTGACTTAGAAGTTGGGCCTGATAACCAATTCCAATACGTGTTTGTTGCTCTTAGTGTTTTTCGTACTGCATATGCCATGTTTCTGAGACCGGTGATAGTTGTGGATGGCACACATCTGAAGGGAAAGAACAAGGGCATTTTATTTGTTGCAGTAACGAAAGACGGAAATGAGCAGTGCTTTCCGTTAGCAATTGGTATTGGTGCAATCGAAAATAATCGGTCATGGACTTGGTTTCTGAGTAGGGTGAGACTAGCATTTAGATGCAATCCCGAGACATTAATTGTCTCTGATGCTCACATCAGTATAAGTAATGCCGTTCAAGAAGTGTTTCCAGGCACACCCCACGGACTTTGCTACTATCACTTGTTAAACAAGTTCACGCGGTATGGCGAAGGCGTTACAAGCATGTTCTACAAGGCTGCATACAGTTATCGCCGAACAGCATATGACAAGGCAATGGCGGCTATACATGCTCTAAGCCCAAATGGAGCTTATACAAAGTTGATGGACATTGGACCAGAGCGATGGGCACGATCAAAATGTCCAGTTCGCCGTTATGGTTTTCTTACGTCCAATGCAGCGGAAGTTTTGAATGCACGTTTGTTATGGGCAAGACGTCTTCCAATATGCTCATTAATTGAGTGCATCAGGCATGTGATCGAGCAGTGGTTTGATTCTAGACGAGCACGTGCAAATGCACGTGATAATGCTTTGACTGAAGAAGCCTTAAAAAACTGCGTGAGGAAGTGGAAAAATCTCGGGTCTATAATGTTGTCCCAACCTCAAATTCAACATTCAAAGTTCATGACGGCAGGCAAACATTCATTGTTGATCTTCATCAGAAATCATGCAAATGTCGCGAGTTTCAACTAGACTTGATGCCATGCTCTCATGCAGTTGCTGCTATTATGTATAGATTATATATTATGCACTAGTACATCGAATATTTACGTGGGCGGCTGTTTAATTTTTTATTAATATTTATGTAGGAAAAATGGTGAATCAATCCTTGACTATGTCTCTTCATACTACACGACGGATAATTGGCGTGAGACATACGAAGGGTCAGTAAGGTCCCTGTCTCATCGAGACGACTGGGTGGTACCAGCTCACATTGCAAAGCAAAAGGTGACGCCACTGATAGTGACCCGTCAAGCTGGCCGTCCCTCAGGACGTCGCCATCCATCTGGGGCGGAAGCAGTTAATCACAGACGTCGAGGACCGAGAAAGTGCAGCATATGTCGTGATCCAAATCACAGCAGAAATAATTGCCCTAATAGAGATAGATGAACCATATGTCGTATTTATTTCTTGAAAAAATGGTAGACATCAATTAGTTAATTTGGTAATCAGTTGTATGGCAAGTATTAATTACTGTTTGCATTGTATTCAAATTTCATTTTTGTTTAGCAAATATTTATTGATTTTCTAAATAAATAAATATCACAAAAGAAATAGTCAAAATGGAAGTGAAAATAAATTACAAGTTATATGTAATAACTAAAGAAATAGTCAAAAAGAATCCACACGACCGTTACACATCTCGAATATCAATTGTGCAATGTACCGCCTATATAGGGTTAGATTTTGGACCACATTCCCCCAAGATATAGCTGGTCTACCACTGAGTAGGCGCTCAATGTACATACACGAATAGGGGCCACAACTATGTTCATCGACCTGCCAAAACTGCTTTGAATCATTTGCCATCTGAATTTCCAACATTTTCCGAGGTCGCTGAAACCCCCAATGGTTGAGATCCCAATATAGACTCACATCCAGAAGCCGTTCCAGCAATCGAAGTAATGGCATCAATTGAGCCTTCCTTATCTTGAGAGCCGACTGCTCCAGTGTATGTGCAAGCGAGTCATACACTACCACACGCCACTCACTCAAAATAATTTGCACCGTAACAAAATACCGAGTAACGAGGCACACGGTGATAACCTAAATAAAATAAAACAGTTATTAGAACAAATGGAAAAAACCAAATTGGACAGTACCGGGCGGTATCTGAGAGTCACCGGGCGGTATCCGAGAGTCACCGAGTGGTACCCAAGCGGTACCGGGCGGTATCCAATATTTTCAATCACATTTTCCGAATCACGCAAACTAAACATAAATAAAAATATAGTGTTGAAAAACCTTACATTAGTTGCACCCCACCAAGGTTGTGAGGTAGGCGACTCGGATCCTTGGATAACTTGCACCAGCGATTCCGTCGGACTCCATTCTGTAATTTTTAATTTGCCGGTTCTCGGATCTTTAACTTTGCGTATCCATTCAGATTCTAAACTGGTCTGTAATTTGAATTTGAATTCTAGTTATATACGTTTAGCTCAAAGAGAGATTTATACAAAAAAAAATATTCTAGTGCCTTACAAAGAATGTTGGGCTAACGATAACTGTGTTAGTGGCATTCACATTAGGCAAGATATGGTCTCCATTAACCAATTTCTTCTTCATCACCTCCATCATGATGCCAACCGTCTGTATAGATAATTTTTTAGAAAAATTAGATGAGAAAAACATTTGTTTGAGATTTGAAAAAAACTTACATCTAACTCCATATCGGTGTTATAGTCTTCCAACCGGGTGAAAAATACTTGTCTTAGTGGATGACCACTGTATGCAAGATTGATCGACACTCTTGCTCCAAGTTTACGGAACTCATTATATGCAATCCGGCGTTCGATAGGGAGCATCGGAGGTGCGATATTAGCGAAAGGGATCGTTGGGATTGCATAATCAAATGGAGCCGGATCAACCACTTTTTGATTTCCTTTATCTCCCTCCTTTTTTACCTTAGTCCGACGTGTGAAGCGTGGCGGAGGGCTATTTTCCTCCACCTCAATAACCTCAATATCCTGAAACAATGATATAAATTAAATTAAAAATTACAAAATCCAGACGGTACCCGAGCGGTATCGGAACGGTACCCAGCTGTAGGGGAGCGGTACCCGGCGGTATCTTAATGGTATACCGCTGGAATACCATTCATGATACCGACCGGTATTCTTGCGGTATTATATTATACCGGCCGGTATTTTTGCGGTATTCTATGATACCAGCCGGTATCCGAACGGTATTACATTATACCGGCGGTATTCTATGATACCAGCCGGTATCCTAACGGTATTACATTCAACCGGCGGTATCAGTTAATTAAATTACTAATTATACCTTATGAGGTTCCTCTACCTCAATTACTGTGTGAGGCGCATGATCCATATCCTGTACAGGACCAAATACTACATCCTGACACAATTATATAAATTAAAATAAGAAATTGCATAATTGAATTAATTAAATGGGAATGAAATTAGAATTTATACCTTATGATCATGATCTTGTATATCTCTAGAGAATGTATCAACACCAAGCTCGTATTGCCCCTCGAGGTCTGGAGGAAATAGTACCTGCAACGGCTGTGCAGTCGTCAGAAACTCATCTAGATCCATAGGTGTCGGCGTTTCTTCAATCTGTAGAGACCTCCTCCCAGGGATATCCTGCCCTGGAGATTGGCGGCCAGAAACATAAGACGAGGCACGTGCGGGGATGTGGACGGAGGGGGGGTGATCGAGCTCTCTGGGATATGCAGTGAGTATGATGACTGCGATGCGACTTTGATCGTTTCGAACCAGGCCAGACAGCTCGGATCATGTAACGCCCCAAACTACTCCGTTTGGCCACATTACTTAACATACAATTTACATACATATTTTGTGTGCTTATTTTAGTATGAGCGGAAGCTTAGGTCAAATATGATAATATACAAAGCATGATGAGGTAAGGCATCATAATTTTCAATATAAATTTTATCCTATTAAACATGCAATCATCTAACCTATCGGGCTCATAGGTTTACACAACCCGCCCGTCTAGCACCCTAAATTAACAAACATAATATAGGGGTTCATCGACACATTTCGCACCTAGAAGGCTCCAAGGTCAAACGACCCGCCTTTAAGTTGTTCTCATAATATCAAGTTATATATACATTATGGCCTACAAAAGATCGGGCTATTCCCATCCCCAATAATCATCGATCATAAGGCAAAAAGAGTGATCAATGTAACAATAACAATAATAATATGAGTGTTATCAAAAGAAGAGCATGCAAAAGATAAACACAAGCTTGTGGGGTTCTCTTGTGTTCACAACGCTCCTACTCCGGCCTCGACTCCTCAACCTGAAATTCATTGAATGAATGGGGTGAGTATTTAACAACATACTCAGTGGGGAACACTGTAAACAGTTATAGCTAATTGCACAAGTGAAAATATAACATATGGACTTTTCATTACTTTGTGGAGACTAGTCTCAACCCCGTAGGGTCTAAACATCATGATGCCCCCGTTAATGAACATCTTTATCCCTGTAGGGATGCCCGCAGACATCCTATCCCCCAGGGAGGACATTAACGAGTCTATTATTGATCCCAAAGGATCTCAGCCCCGAAGGGTCTCTTTGTCGACCCCGAAGGATCTCTTTCATTCACTGGTCCGAAAACCCTTCATACATATACAATCAAAGCACAACAGTAACTATAACCTTACACGTGTTCACAGTTTAGAGTTACCCCACCTTAAAAGAGGCTTTTGAATCCTTTTAACCTTGAATACTCCTTTGTCGTGCACAAGTTGTCCTCCTCGAGCCACAACACGTCGCCTAGCACCTTTTTAATCATCTTTTCATTTTAGATGTCGAGTTATTCAATTAAATCATAATTTAGACCAAACTCATACTATACTTTGCTTTAAAGTCTTCAAACATTTTTCACATACACAACCATGGATATACAAGCTCATACTATGATTTTGGACCCAAAATACACACTAAAACTCTTTGAAGCATTTGATCGAACACATTACGAGCACACATTTAAACCACATGCTCAAGACTCATTTTAAATCCTTTAGACCCAACATTTCAAATACAAACACCTTCATCCTAGGGCTCTAACATACATGAAACTCAACCCCATACAACCCTCATAACATCTTCATACAATTATCAACAAAACAAGGGGAAATAAGGGCAAAAGTTCAAACCCTAGTAACAACGAACCATAGGAATCCAATATAACTTCACATATAGCTTCAAGGAGGTAAATAAACCATATGTTTAAGATGTCAAGGCAAGAGGATCAACAAAATCGAAGAACCCTAATTTTGGGTAACAAACCCTAGGTCCAAATCAACAAGAAATGAGCTTAATCATCAAGAGGAAAGTGGCGTTAGATTATCTTAGATGATGGATAATGATGGTGGAATCCCCTTCCAAAAGTTGAAGGATTTCTTGAGAGGGAGGTGGAGGAAATCGCCCAAGGAGAGAAATGAAATGAAGATGAAAAGGGATAAGTGTTGTATTTATAGGTAGGAGAGTCCCCGGACCCGCGCGACCGCGCGCCTCCCGCGACCGCGCGAGGGGGTTCTCGGCCCAGGCGCCCCGCGAGCGCGCAGCCCCCGCGGGCGCGCGTCTCTCGCCAGCCCCGCGGGCGCGCAGTCTCCCGCGACCGCGCACGGCCCCGCGAGCGCGCGACATGCCAAAGTCATCCCCCCTATTTTAAACCACTCCATTTTCCTTTAAATTTTCAAAGCACTTTTAATACATACCGAAAAAGCAGGGGGCGTTGCCCCCTAGACTCCCGATCAACTCAGCGTTAGGGTGTTCAAGGTTTTGGCAAACAAAATTAAATGCAATAACATTCATTCATAATCATATAACTCGACACTTTAGTATTAAAATTTAAATTGTGTTATACACTCAGTATAACATCACTGTGCTATGACGTATCGGCTCGAGTGAGACAACCTGTAATAAAATAACGGCATAACATGCAAACATACTCACATGATTAATATTCAATGATATTAATTCGAAATCATTTACTAAAATTATAATTTATAATTTAGCAAAAAAGGTCGGGGTATCACAGATCATGTGCTTCATCTCTTCCTTTATAAAGTCCTTCAAGTCGGGTAAAAACTCATTCTTAACTTTTGAGATGAAACGAGCATCGTGTTTCTCCCATCTGTGTGAAGACGAGGATGTTTTGTCTTGATGGCGATTTTCATTATCCTCTCTTCTCTTGCGTCGAACTTCGACATTTTCCGCAAAATAATGAGGATCCTTTTTTTTTCTCTTGCATGCACTCTAGCCGCCATCTTCCTGGATCGAATCACTGGGGGCTCGAAACGAACACCAAGTGCGTTTGGGCTCTGAATGTTGATCTAGTAGTCGCTTTGCTCTTCATTGGGTTCTACCTCTAATGTTTGCTGACACGGATGCGCGAACTGTAATGATAGGAAAAAGAACTCAATAATGATACGTATAAAAAAATTAAATTTTTAAAAGTAGAGAATGTTTTTACCCCGGCCTTGAAAAATACATCAAAGTCATCAATGGAAGACTGCACTAGAAACCATCTCAAACACCTAGGCAAAGCATGTGGGTAAACGCATTGTGCAATCTGACCGGCAAGATCTGGAATGGCCTCGCAGGCCCAAATCTACAGAATATATGAGAAAATTGTAAGTAATATTGTTATTATTTACTTTGCGATTTAAAATCACTAAATAATTGTAAAATACCTGTAGAGCCCACACTGGTCCAAAAAAATGATATTTCGAGCCACACTCTAATCTGGTGTTCGGCAATAAAGACATATAGTTTAGCAAAGTGGGGTATATGTAGGCACCCCAAGGGAATCTGTCCCACTCTCGTAGGTTGTCGACCAAAACCCAAACAAAGCTCTCAACTTGTCGGTGAGTGTCATATCCTAAAGCAATCATATATAAGGCCAACACATTAGCAACTTTCAAATAATCATCTTCTGTTGCATTAGCCACATCGCTTTCAAATTTTTTCAATAAATCTTTAACTCTTATCGACTTTCCACCACAAAATCTCATAAAAACCCTGATATTAGAACAGTCGTGGTAAGCATTTGGATCAAAATTAGATGTCCCAAATCTAAATCCGGACACGAGCGCAAACTCGGGGTATGAAAATCTAATATTGTTCCCATTAATACGGAACCATACCTCATACTTCGGGGCATCTCCAAGATTTATTTCCCGCAAAATCAAAGCATATAGTGCTTTGCCACAACTCCGACTATCCGTCCATCTCAAGAGATGGCCGAAACAACCTTCCTCATACCTTCGTAGTAGGTCCGAATGACCAACATTTAATAATCGTGTGCTTATTTTCTTCAAAATCTTTCCTTTGCAGTAAAGATTAATGACCAGATCCATTAATTGCGTTTCAAATCTCTTCCATGTCCAAGAAGGCTACAAAACAAGCAAAAAATAAAAAATAAATAGAAAAATCGGAAGAAATAAAACATACTGCTCGGTACCGTCCGGCGGTATTCAACAGTATCGTCGACAACGTACGGAAGTTTCCAAATGGTGTCGGTTAGTACCGCGCGTTACCGCCGGCAGTTTCCAAAGAAATTACCGTTTTGGAGTGGGATTCGAAAAAATGGGAATTTTTTGGGTTTGAAGGAGGGAGTTGAAGAGGGTGTGATTTTTTTTGGGGTTTGAAAATGACCCTAATATTCTCGTGAGGGACCTACATGTCAAATCTTTGAACGCGATAAAAAAAATAAGACTATGATTGGACAATTAAATACCGCTATTAGGGGTGAATCACGCTTGAATACCGTCCGGCAGTATCCCAGGCGGTATCCGAGCGGTACTGCGCCTCCTCAGCGGTATCAGGAATTCAAAAGCCAATTAGGGGTGTGTTGGATTCAATTATTCATTATATATGACTTGAGTGTCAAATTACAATGTATTCTCTCAACATATCATGGATTTCGCACTTGTGAGGACCAAGCACCATACACTTGAGGCATTAGCACTACACTCTAGAGACATTAGTGTATTTTTGCAAGTGATCATTGGCAATGTAATTGAATGCTTGGATTGTAAATTTTTGTTATAATTATGCGAAAAGAGGTAGAGAATGATTAATTGCTTTGTAAATTACATACTCCTTCATTTTCAAGTGTTTCTTGGACTGAATTAACACTAGAACTATGATTGGACAATTGAAATACCGCTACAAGCCCGAATCACGCTTGAATACCGTCCGGCGGTATCCCGGGCGGTATTCCGGCGGTACTGAATTTACACTACTTTTATAATAAAATATAGAAAGGAGAGAGGGGAATGAGGTTGGGAAATGATCTTCTCCAGGCATATGCCTGCTCTTTCCTACACCTTATCTTCGGAATCTGCTCGTTGCTTCTCGCTTGTACAACAAGCCAGGTTTCCGGAGAGAGAGATCCGGTATGCAGGGCCGAATCCGTGCGGTATATGGGCGGTATCCGCCAACTTCTTCTTCAATTTTCTCTACCCTGAAAAGCTTCTTCTCCAATTTCTTTACCCCGAAAGCTTGACAAAATCAATAAACCTTGACATTCATCAGCTTTCGGGATAAAGAAAATTGGAGAAGATGTTTACCAAACTCGGAATAAGGTTTACAATACATATTGTGAAGAAATTTGTGCACTTGAAGCGGAGTTCCTAAACTTCTTCACCAATTTCTTAACATCGAAAGCTTGATCAATAAACCTTGACGTTCATCCGCTTTCGGTATTAAGAATATTGGTGAAGATGTTTACTAAGCTCGAAATAAGGTTTACGATATAAGGACCCTTATTTATATTGTCGAAGTAATATTCCATTCCATTATTTTTGAATGTGGACAACACATATGAGGACAAATAGTAAACTATTTAAGATTCCACACTATTAGTCAGATAAGAAAATAAAACTATATCAGTTATCATTGGAAATGACAATTCAATGTAGATTCCCCGTTCAATGTATAAAATACATATGAATACCGTTCGGTACACCGAATCACACTCGGCGGTATCGTGCTTCCTCGTCCGTATTGAATTGTGATTGGAAATGACAATTCAATGTAAATCCCCCATTCAATTTACAAATTAAATATGAAAATCGTTCGGTGCCCCGAATCACGCTTGGATACCTCTAGTCGAATTCCCGGACGGTATACGGGCGGTAGTGTGTTAAACATTTTGATAAAACAAGTGTTTTATATAAATTAAAAATATAGATGGATTTATTAATGGCACCATGCACTTTTTCGGATTCCACTCTTTATGTCACATAAAAAAAAACAAACTATATGAATTGTGATTGGACATGACATTTCAATAGTGAAATCACTATATCGCACATCTTTATATGTAGTCTCGCAAGAAAACAAGTTGTTGAAGAGACAATTCAATGTATAAAGTCACTATGAATACTATTCAATGTGTAAAGTCATTATGAATACTATTTGCATATTTAATTCTACACGGTTGGGCCGGTACCGAGCGGTATTTAGAGGTACCCCGCGGTATTGACAGTTACCGCGCGGTATTGATCGGTACCGCTCCGTATTGACCGGTACCCCGCGGTACCGAGCAGATTCCGCTATATGAAAAATACAAAATTTAATTTAAATATTTATGGACATATATAGTCATATATTTGGAATATAATAATATTCAATAAATTGAAGAATGAGAACGGAAATTAGTTTGATTATAACAAAAAGGGTCTCAAAGTATGTTTCTATTCATAACACAAATCAAATATTCTAACTGCCATCTGAAAACGATAATCTCTTATGTTAGCAATTTTGTTTCCCCATTTAACCATTGACGAACCTGTGATTAGTCTATCAATATACATGCACGCGTAGGGCCCGCAACTAACATCATCTTTCTGCTTGAAATTGTTGGTCATGATCCGGCAGGGCAAGGAAGGTGATGGTGGACTCCGAATCTCATGAACATTCTGGACAAACCAACCAGCATAGTGCAAGACTTGCTTCATCAACTTTGTCAATGGCCTCAGTTGAATTCCTCGAAGTTTGTTTTCTTCTGGCGCTAACCTATGAAACACGGAGTCGTATACGTCTACTCTCCATTCAATCAAGTCAAGCAACACGGTGAGCCAATGTTCATTCACGCAACACACGAAGATTACCTACATTGAAAAAAATGCATAATATATCAAAATAAGCTGGGAGATTGAAAATCACAAGGTTATGGCAAAACATAAAAATATAGGGGAATGACGCTTAGATACTGCTCGAAAATCTCGAGCGGTATCAACGGTATCGATCGGTAGTCGAGCGGTATTTACCTGTTTAGCATCCCACCACGGTGGAGCCCCTGGAGCATCTCGCCCTTGAACCATTTGAACCATACTGGGAAAAGGCTCACACCAATAAACATCTGTATTTTCACCTCTCCAATGTGCAGAGTCAGGTTGGTCGACATTCTTCCGCCATTCTTTTTCTAACTGAAGCTGTTGAATACTTGGAAATTAGATTAATAGCATTGTACTAGATACCGTTGAATACCGCTGCTTTTTCGAGTGGTATTCAACGGTATACATAAATACCGTTTAATACCGCTCGAGCGGTATTCAACGGTATAAATAAATACCGTTGAATACCGCTCGAACGGTATTAAATGGTATTTATTTATACAGTTTAATACCGCTCGAGCGGTATTATTATTTGTACCGACGGTATTGTTAGTTGTAAAAATAAAATTAGATACTCACAAAGAATGAAGGTCCCACGATGCGTGTACTCCCTGCATCTACTCCATCTAATAGTTGTTTGCCCCTCTCCAATTTGGCAACCATAGCTTCACAGAAGAGATCAATTATCTGTAACGTAATGGTTGATTAAAAAATTATTTCAGTTAGACAAAGTTTCCATATTTGGTACGGAAAATAATTATAAAAAATATATAAAGATTTATCGTGGCATCCATGGCGGACTGCATGTTCTGCACTCGATCAAAAAATGCATGATCCAACTCAAAATGAGTCGCGAGGGTTCGCACAAATGGAGTTGGTCTTTTCTTTCACCAATTTATGTAAGCATTACGAGCTGCGGCTTTGATTGGAGTCGGCATCGTGCTTATATATGGCGTGCGAAGTGCAGTGGATTGCTTTTTCACTCGACGTGGAGGATTATCGAATTCTGCAATTTGTTTTCCTTTATCCGCATGCTTGAAACGGAGTGGACTACCCTCCTCCGAGTCAACACCTTCCTCTTGAGTGGGAACATCGATATGAATGTCCTAATGCAAATAAAAATTAAACCAAAAATAAGAATAAAATTAATGTTAACACTAATTTAACAATTAATAACAATAATAAACAAATTAAATTATAATTTTTAAAAAAATTTAATACTTTACCTGGTTTTCCTGGTACGGGAAAGCAGAGACGGTAGGATACTCTGTAGTAGATATCCCCACCATAGATCTCCAAAATGATTCCTTGTCAATTAGCTCTCGGGGGTCTATCTGCATCTGTAGTGATCTCCGAGTATGTCCTTCATCTACAGATGTGCGGTCTGCCTCTGGCATGTAAGACGAGGCACGATGACCAGTGTACTGATAGTTCTGATCGAACTGATCCCACTGATACGAATGATGGGACTGATATGCAGAATGATGGTCCGGCTCTGGATGATAAGAGTGGTGAGACTGATGGGGATGATGAGAATGATGGGACGGCTCTGGTTGATGAGTCTGATGGGATGGCCTCGCAGAATGATGTGATGACGCCGGATGATGAGACAGATGGGACTGATGGGAATGATGACTGTGCCCTGAGCGTGATCGACGGTCTCCATAGTAAAGTGATTGCATCCAACTCTTCAGATCAGGAAGCAACTCATGCCTCATGTAATCTTTCAAATCTGGCAGTACTGCTTCCCTCAACTTTGAAATTAGACCGCGTTCACGTCTGTCCCAAACACGACTCCCTGAAGAAGACGAGCTCGATTCCCTACCCCGTTTTCTGAAAGTTGGTGAAGGAGTATGCTTGTTCCTTGTTTCACGCACATCACTATCAGTCTCAGTCTCCGGCGCTGATTCTGGAGGAGCAGCCTGCTTCTGCTTTTTCCGGGGCTGTCGTTTTGTTGCACTTGCTGAAACTGAAGCTGCAGAGCGATATGATATATTTCGCACCCGTGCTGCAGTCCTCACGACGCACTGCACGACATCATCGCCGCCGCGTTGTGTCTTCACAGGGTTTATCGGTGCACGATAAACAACACCCAGTGCATCGGGGACTAGAACGCTGATCCAATAGTCACGTACTTCTTCATCCGCGCCAGCATAGAGCGTTTCTTGACACTCACCCTACAAAATAATCAGTGAAATATTAATTATTAAATTAAGCGGTACCGGGCGGTACACGATGATACGGGGCGGTACACGGCGGTATCGGGCGGTATAGGGGTTAACCGTGCGGTATAGGGTCTTAACCGAGCGGTACCGGGCGGTAACAGGCGATATTACATACTTAGTTAATTAAAATAGAAAAGTAATATTTTTATCGTGCAAAATACATTACCACATCATTCAGTAGTGTATGAAAATCTTGCATATTTGAAGGAGTAAAAAACCACTTCAAGCAACGAGGCAACGCCACTGGTTCAGCAACATCCGCAACCTCTCTTCCAAGGGCCGGTATAGCTTCATATGCCCAAATCTGTAAAAGTTATATTAAAATCAACCTAATTAGTATAATTAATACTAGTACTATTTTTAAAAAAAAATCATCAAATTATACATACTTGTAGAGCCCACACAGGGCCATAGAAATGATACTTTCTAGGTGTTGACCTCGGCAATCGAGCAATGTAATGGAGTAAAATAAGATAGGTGTAGGCACCCTATGGAAATCTGTTCCACGCTTCAAGGTCATCGACCAACACCCACGCAAAACTATCGACCTTTCTTGGAGTGTCGTACCCACAAGCAAAAAAATACAGGGCTAAAATGTTAGCCACTTTCAAATAATCATCTGGCGTAATCTTCTTCGAGGGTCTGCGATCCTTTCCGCAAAAAATATTCCACAGCTCCAGAATGCTGAGATCCTTGCCACCACAGAATCTCCTAAACACTCCCACGTTGGAATGATTGTGTTCGGCATTTGGATCAAAAGCCGATGATCCGAATCGAAACCCGGTCACCAGAGCGTACTCGGGGAACGAAAATCTGATATGGCTCTCATTAATACGGAACCATACCTCATGAGCCAGAGCATCGGGAATAGTGATCTCACGAGAGATCAAAGCATGCAAGGCTCTACCGTTGCTCGACTTGGTTTTCCATCGTATGAGGTGACCGAAGCACCCCTCCTCGAATCTACCCAGTAGTTCTTGCCCACCAACTCTGAACAATGTTGTCCCTATCGACGTTAATACCGTCGGCCTGTAGTAGAGATTCACAATTTGGAAATAATTTTGCATATCTACTCTCTTCCAACTCCAAGGCGCCTGAGAAGAAGATAAACAATTAATACACGGTACCGTTGTTGATGGACGGTATTCATTTGTTCAAAAAACTTTGAATACCGCTCGTTATTTGTTCAAACCCACGTAATTCAATGTTTTATACCAATTAAGTAGTAAAAATAATGAGAAAAATAATCAAATGAGGCCAATACCGTCATTCAAGTACTATACCGGTCGCGTACCGCTCGTATTTATTAAGCGGTATACAAACGGTATTTGCCATTGCATTCGGTATTCGATATTTTTAACCAAGTAATCAATAACATCCAAGTCCAAAAATTAAATTAAAATTTGAACAAGTAAATTATAACATCCTAATTGATGGGCGGTATACTATCGGTAATCCCGCTCGTCGCAAGGGGTAATACCGTTCGTATACCGCCCGATAGTGACTGGCGGTATACTATCGGTATTTGCTAAGCGGACGGTATCCTAATCAAACATATATTTTCTGTAAACTGACGGTATTCCAATCAAACAATTATCACAAATTTTTAGCAAATACCATTCGTTTTAGCAAACAAAACTGTACCGCCGACTACGGTATTTTCCGTATACGGTTCCTAATCTAGCAGGAAACAAAATCTAACTACAACTAAAAACTTAAAGACACACATAATCCATCAATTATCAACAAAACTTTGGATACCGTCGCCTAGAAAAAAACTTATACCGCCGACTACGGTCATCTTGGCGGTATTCATGTATTTTAGGAGAGAGATGTAATAACTAACCTGCTCATTGTCAGATTGATGAGCACCACTTCCTTCGCCGAACTCCATTGATGTTCTTCGAGAGAAAAAAAGTTGCAGATTTTGGGGATTTTGGCTTTTGGTTTGATTTTAGGGCTCGTGTATTTTAGGGCTCTCTATTTGGGGACGGTATTTGAAATGGATTTGATTTCTTTTGACTTAAGGAGTGGTGGGAATATTAATTTGAAATTTATGATAAATAACTGCCACCAACCCACGAACGGTAAAAGGGATACCGCTTATTGAATGTGTGATGGTAAACGAACGGTATTCGATATAAAATGGATACCTCCCATTGAATGTTTGACAGTCTTCGAATGGTATTCTATTTAAAATGGATACCGCCTGTTGAATGTGTGACGGTAGTCAAACGGTATTCTATTTAAAATGGATACCGTTTGTTATATTTGTGGAAGGTATTAAAATATAAGAACGGTATTGAACATTTTTGAAACGGTATTCTATTTAAAATAGATACCGTCCGATAATTCTTGAATACCGCACCAAATATTTCTGCTCAAGTTCGACTCCCTTCCAATACCGTTTGAATACCGCCCATAATAGATTTACGGTAATGTAGCGGTATTGAAATATTTCAACTCTGTTTCAGTTCCCTTGCAATACCGCTGGGATATCGCCCGTATCAAAATTATGGGTTTCGAACGGTATTGCAGTTTCTGAGAATTGAGGGCACACGTGAGGAATAACTTTACGTATTTATGAGTCTGATTTTAGACAGAAAATGAGTACTTTGTCTTACAATTTCTGAAAAATGAGAGGGCCCACGTTTGAATACATTGAAAAATGAAAAAGTAGGGATATAATAGACATAGTGGGTATTTCTTGAATGTGTGTAAGAAAGTGGGTAAAGAGGGTTTTTAGTTAAGGGATATGGGTATTTTAATTTTTCTCTCATAATAAAACGTGGAAACATTTCATAATAATATTGCAACAAACAAAAATTACATACTAATATTGCAAAAAAAAAATTACAAACTAATATTGTAACATAGAAAAAAAAACATAATAATATTGCAGCGAAAAAAACACAAATTACATACTATATTTTTCTAAAACTTCGAATTAAAATATTTTTCCATAAATGGTTGATTAATGCTTTGTATTTTTAATGCTTTGTATTTTCTTTATTTTTATGTTCAGTAGTTTTATTATGTAATTTTATTAAATGTCATTTTATTTTGATATACAATTTTTTATTTCAATATTTTTAAGAAATAAATAAATTAAAGTATAAAATTAAAATATATATATATATATATATATAAATCGTAAAAAAAAATTAATCTAATCAAAGTATAAGATTTAAAAAAAATATCTCGATTTGCATCCAACAATCCCCCATGAATTAAAAAAAAACGACTATGTTTACAGTAACATACAACATCCATCATTAATTAACAAAATAAAAATAAAAATGCGTGAACAGTAATTTACAGCAGTACAGTGTTGCTGTAAATATAGGGCAATACACCACCTATCTGTATTTTAGAGCATCGAATACAGATTCTGTTGGAGAAGGATTTTTGCCCTCTTTGCTCTAAAAATGCAGTTTAGAGACTCTCATGGGCTTGCTCTTAAAGGCTTCTCCAACATAAGCTTCAAACCGCAAATATAGAGCACATTCCCCAAAATTCCACTCCAACAGATACTCTAAAACATGTCGTATTTTAGGGCACTGCTATAGTGCAACTCTACTTATAGAACATCACTGTTGTGGTCTCCATCACTGTTCATCGATTTTTTTTAATTTATCTTCTACTTTAATTTATTTATTTCTTAAAAATATTAAAATAAAAAATTGCATATCAAATTAAAATGACATCAAATAAGAAGGATTGTGTGTTTTTTTTTAATTTTAAAATTAAAATGACATTTAATAAGACTACTAAACATAAAAACCAATGAAAATACAGATAAAGAATTAAAAATACAATTAAAGCATTGAAAATACAAATTTTAAAATACAAATACAGAGTTGAAAATATAAATAAAGTAATACAATAATATTTTTTCTATGTTGTAGTCTGTAATTTTTGTTCTTTGCAATATTAGTACGTAATTTTTGTTCTTTGCAATATTATTATGAAATGTTTCTATGTTTTATTATTGTTTAGTTTCAGAAATTTTAACAGCTAATTTTTTTTTGGAAAAAATTTTGATTAAAATAAATACATAAAAAAATATCTTATGGAATATTTATTTTTAGAGTAGAATTTAGAGTAAACTGTTGGAGATGAAGTGAAGATTTTGCTGTATAATAGAGATAGAAGTGTTGTAAAATGAAGTAAACTGTTGGAGATAGCCTAATGGGTTAATTATATTTTATTTTTTTTCCTTTTCTTTTCTATTTTCTTTTTCCATTTTTTGAATTTCCTATAATAGTTGAATCAATTTTTTTTTATTTTTTTTCTTGGCAATATTTTTTTTATGTTGCAATATTATTAGTTTTATAATTTTTAATGTTATTTTTGCAAAATTAAGATTAATATATTAAATACATAAAAAAATGAACATTATGGAATAATCTTCTTAGTGTTGAATTTAGGGTAGACTGTTGAAGATGAAATGTGGATTCTATTATAAAATGAAGTAAATTGTTGAAGATGAAATGTGGATTCTACTATAATTCCCTCAAATTTTAATAAGAAAAACATAAAATGGATTCAACGTATGCGTATGGGTGTAAAACGAGCCGAGATGACTAAATATATAAATTATAACAAATTTACTCAATTAAAGTAGTATTTTATCCATCATATTTTAATTTCATCTATAACTACAAAGGAGTCTTATGTTCGACTAATTTCAATTTAGATAGTGAGTTAATCTTGGTTAGTCTTTAATACGATTAATTACATTTTAATATGTAACTTTTGCGATTTCTAAAATATTTGTCTTAAAATTTCAAGAATTACGTATCGATACACAATGTTATATAATCTAACAAATATAGTAAATGAACAAATTTTAATTTGCCGGGATCAATGTGATTGGTATATATTTTATTTGATAAAATGTTAGCATCATTTTAAATACTCGACACGAACTCGATTTTACTTGATCATTTTAAATACTCGACACGAACTCGATTTTACTTGTCAATACTTGATTCGACTCGACTGTCACACTCTACAGACGCTGGAACAATCTTGTGGATAACTATGTGTGTTACGGGAGATGGACACCAATATAGTCGAGAAAAGAATCTATCACCCTTCAATCTGGATACATTTGTATCAAGCTTTTGTTGTATTTAATTTAATAAACATGTATCGCGTGTCTATTAATTTGTTTTAATATATGATACATCTCTGTCACGTCATAAGTCAACAACCTATTTATTGTTATCATTGAATTCATTCATAATCAAGGGTTGCACATTGCCACGTTGCATGACGATATAAATGCTGTCCTTTTATGATGATTTTTTATTTATTTATTTTTATAGTGTATGGCATTTAATACACGATTTTATTGTTTCTTTTGTGGGCTGGAAATTGAATGGTATCATGGGCTGGGGTGGATTTGTACAGCCCAATTATGTCTGCTTTATATTCATTTTATTCATTTATTTTTTGGATTTTTTTTTAAAAAATGAATTGTATATATATAAAAAAGAAGAAAAAATCCTAAAAATGGGTGAAAAAAAACGAAGGCAATTGCCCTATAATGTCCCAACGCTTGAATAAAGTTTGAACAAAAGTTCTAATGTTCGAATATTAGCATTTTAATTACCCAATGTTTCTACTAATGATGTATGAAGCAAGTTGTTGGAATGGCGATAATTCAATTAATAACGATCCAACAACATGTCTTATATCACATTTGCCAACCAAGAATTAATGATTGTGTTAAGGTTCTCCGCTCATTCTGGTGCTCGATACTTCAATGCATGCGTGTCTGCAATAATTTCACGCCCAACTGTCTTTATCATTGCCATTTTTCCTATTTAGCTAAAAGTTTTTTTTTTTTTTTTTGAGAAAACTATTTAGCTAAAAGTTGATTGTTGAATTAAGGGACAAAAATTTATATAAAAAAAAGGATAGGCTTCCAAAATACCCACGGAGCATATGCAAAGATAAATAGTCATAAATGAGAAAAGGGCAGATCATAGATCTCCTCTAATGATACACTATTCACAATTTTGACTTAAGAAATAAATGCTAAATAACAAGAAATTTAAGATGAAAAGCTATAGTTTCGACAGCTAATTAAACAACATCAATAAAACTTCAACTGTGCAATAGGGAAGAGCCAACAACAAATCACTAGAATAATAACACATTCACATGATCAGAAAATAACTTTTTGATTGATCAATATTCAACATCATCTGAAAATGCAATCTGCAAATCTAAAACAGGGAGAGAGACATCGAGCAGAGAGAGAGAGAGGGAGAGAGGGAGAGCAGAGAGAGGGTGTGTGTGTGTGTGACAGAGAGAGAGAGAGACGGAGAGAGGCAGAGCAGAGATAGGGAGAGAGAGTGTAGAGAGAGGGAGAGCAGAGAGTGGCAGATGTGGATGTTGGCCCAATGATCCTTAATGGGCTGTTTTAATTCCTTGCTGGCCCAAAGTCCCTAATTAGCCCATTCACCCTAATTCAGCCCTAATCTCCTTCTTCTTCCCTTTAAACACTCCGCGCCGCTCTAATTGGAGATAAGCTTGAGAAATATTCACATTGATATTGGGCTCTGCTATTTCCAATTAAATCTCCTCGCCGGATTCCCTGTTCACCGGTTTCCTGATTGGCTTGGAGAGTGTGAGAAGCTTCGTGGGGGAGATTCGAGTAACCTTGGCCAATATCTCCATTTCCCTGTTCTCGTTCTTGAGCTGCTGTAGACTCTGTTCTTGATTGAGGCTCGATCGCTCGTTCTTGTTGCCGGAAGAGAGCACCGCCGCCTTTTGGATCCTGAGCCATAAACTTCTTCAATTCTCAATTTTCTTCCATTCTATTTATCTATCTTTTATCTTCATTCTTTTTCTATTTTGCAGAGATATATATACAATACTTGGGATCGATACATATATATATATATATATATATATATATATATATATATACTTTTCTTCTCTATCTATCTGCTCTCTTCTATTCTTCCTTTTTCAGATATATATCTTTATATATATATATATTGCTTTGAATAGATAACATATATATATATATATCTACATATATCGGTATATATTTAAGTAGGAGCTCTGTCTCTGTTGCTTTCCACAGACTGATTACTGCAATATTTTGTGTGTTTGCAGACTCCCTCATCGCCGAAGAAGACTCCCGGTGTAGCTGCATTAACTGCCAGAATAAGGATCAACGTTGCTGCTGCTGTGAACATCGACGATAGTCTTTTTGCTGCTGGGAAAATCAATGTTGCTGCAGAGAATCAAAGCCATGGATTCCACCATCCAATCATCATCTTCATCTCATTTTTTTCCTGTTCTATATATGTTTTTCCCCTTTTCCTGATTAATTGTTATAAATCTGATCGTGTTGTTATCTTGCAGGTCTCTGTCACGACGAATAGCTTCATTGTTGTGTTGCATTTAAAGGAGATAAACTCTTTCTTGTGTCCAATCAAAGGCAAGACGTTTGTGTGGCTGACACGATGAGTCGGGACTAAGTTGGTGAACCCTGGCAAGGCATGGATACCCCACAGTGGTATCAGAGCCACGGAGACCTTGCCGAGGCACCCTCCGACTCGCACCAGCCCACCCCGCCGCCATTGGCTGCGCCGTTTCGCTCCCGACGAGTAAGAAATACGGTAGGTCAGATTTCTCTCATTCCCGGAAGGATCTGCTCTGGTAAAGTGGCGAAACTCTAAGCTCCTAGATCTTAGGCTTGGGTTATTTGCTATTTGCGTTGAATATTGGTGAATTGTGGAGTTTTGTGGTGTTTTTTTTTTAGAGAATATTGGAGATTCGTGGTGATTTGTGATAATATTGTTAATTTGTGTTGATCTGGAAAAATCTGTGAATTTTTTGGTAAAGTTTGAGATATTCTGCTTTGAAAATATACATTTGGTGTATCTCTGCTATTTTGTTCGGTATCTTGCAATCATATACCTTGCTTCCGCGTTCTTTTATTTTTTCTGTGATATTTGTTGAGTGTCTCACCTTCTTGCAAATCCTAGCATTTCACGCTTGAGAGTTTTGTGCTCTAACTGCCTTGCTTATGGTCCAGTTCATCTGAATTTTCCTGTGGGTCTCCTCGTGCGAGTAGCCTGGATAGCATGTATAGTGAAGGATTCGGCGGAAGTTTTGAGTTGTTGATTGGATCTGGCTTTATTTTCTTGTGAGTTTTTTTATGCTCTGTGAGTATTTTGGCTGTGTTTGGTGGTGAATATCTATTGAAACTCCAAGTTTTGTGAGTTTCTGAGAAACTGACTCTGATATTTGAGTCAGTTGCTGTTGAAATAAGTTTTGGGGTTTTCCTGAGTGAATCCTTGCTCCACAGATAAATCTGTGTAGAGAACTGGGCTAGCCCCAGCACTTTATCCCCCGGGTGTACTTATTTCTGTGTGTTGGAGGTGTTCCCTCTCTGTTCTGTGAGCTTTCTGATGTGTTCTCTGATTTTTTGGTGATTATTTGCCTTCCTGCTGCTTCTGTGACTGCATATAATCATGAACAATCTTCATATGGCACCCTTTAATGGTAGAGATGATTTTCAAGATTGGAAAACTAAAATTGAATGCATTTTGGTTAAAGAAAAGATTAATAAATACATTTCTACTAAAATTGATGATTCTGTGGAAGATGAGAAACTGCATGATATGAATGATAGTGCTAGGGCCATTATTTTGTTGAATTTGTGCAGTACTGTGGTTAGAAAAGTGTCTCATCATAAATGTGCCAAAGATCTGTGGGATAATCTGATATCTTTATATACTGCTGCTTCTGAAGAATCTATGTGGTCTTTGCAAAATCAATTTATGTCTTTTCAAATGGATGCCTCTAAGGATATTGATGCCAATATGGATGAGTTTTATAAATTGCTATAAGATCTGAAACTTGCTGGTGATGATTCCCTTGAAAAGTATGCTCCTCAAGTGTTGCTTGGATCTATTCCTGAATCTTTTGCTGAAGTTAAATCTGCTATTAAATATGGTGGTTCTAAGGTTAATTGTGATATGATAGTCACTGGTTTAAAAGCAAAAGAAAGTCAATTAAGGAAAATGAAATCCCAGCCTTTGCATAATGAAATCATGTATGTGAACAAGAATAATAATAGAAACTCTCCTCATGGCTTTAATAAATCTCTGACTCCTGAGAATCCTAGTGTGCTTGTTGCTGAAAGACATAGAAGGGATATACAATTAGGGTAAAACTAACATCAAAATCAGAATTATGCTCAAAATCATAATCATGCTCAGAATCATGCTTTTGACTATAAGCCTAGGAAAACGTGTTGGAATTGTGGTAAACCTGGTCACTTCTCAAATAGATGTAAGCAACCTAAAAGAAATAAGGGTTATGAGAATTATGAGCCTAAACAACATGCTAATAATGTGTATGAAGATGATGCTATTTATATGGTACATGATGCATATGATTTTCAGTTCATCAATTACACTAATGTTGTGTCAAAATCTATTTCAAATAATGAATGGCTCATTGATTCTGGTTGCAATTTTCACGTCACTCCATTTAAGCATCTATTTCATAACCTGCATTATATGAATTCTGGACATGTAGCTCTTGCTGATGGTCAAAATTGTGATATTCAAGGAAAAGGTGATATTTGCTTGAAGTTTGAAAATGGGAGCATGCTTACCTTAAGTGATGTCAGATATGTGCCTCAATTGAAATTCAATTTGTTATCTGTGTCCAAGATTGCTGATAAGATGCTTGATTGTTCTGTGAACTCTTTGAGATTCAAATTTGAGAAAGATTCAGTGCTTTATTTTATTGCTCCCCAAAAGGGTGATTTGTATGCTGTCTAAGCTAAGTCTGTGCCTCTGCCTGTTGTTAATGTGATTCAAGAAGATAAGATTGCATTATGACATGCTAGACTAGGACATATGAGCAATAAGGGTCTTGCAATTTTACATAAAAATGGTGCATTTGGCAAAGATAAAGTGTCTGTTATACCTTTATGTGAACCGTGTGTTATGGGCAAGCATCATAAAGTTCTTTTACCTGTCATTATGCCTTATCCTAGGAAACATGTTAGTTCTGAAATTCTTGAATATCTGCATGCTGATGTCTGGGGCCCTGCTAAGGAGCCCACCCATAGTGGAAATAGTTTTTTCTTGTCTATCATTGATGATTTCTCGAGGAAAACTTGGGTGTTTTTAATGAAGAACAAATCTGATGTGTTTATGAATTTCGCTAAATGGGCTGCTGAAATTCAAAATCAAACTAAAAGGAAAATTAAATGTATTAGAACTGACAATGGACTTGAATTCTGTAATAATGCTATGGATAATTGGTGTTTTGATCAAGGTATTAAAAGGCATAAAACTGTGCCCTACACTCCACAGCAAAATTGAGTGGCAGAGAGAATGAACAGAACTCTCCTTGAGAGAGTTAGGAGCTTACTTGTTGCATCTGGTCTGTCTAAACGTTTTTGGGGTGAAGCTCTCATGACTTTGACTTATTTGATTAATAGATCTCCATTTGTGCCCTTGCTTGGTAGAATGCCTGAATCTGTCTTCTTAAATAAGCATATTTATCTGTCTAATTTGAGAGTCTTTGGGTGTGCTGCATATGTTCATCAAAAAGTGAGCAAACTTGATCCTAGAGCTAGGAAGTGTGTGTTTCTAGGATATCCTGAAGGTGTGAAAGGTTATAGATTATGGGATAGAAGTGTGCCTGAATTTAAAACATGTGTTAGTCGTGATGTAATATTCAATGAGCATGATTTCCCCTGTTTACTTGAATCCTCACCTTATGTTGCTCCAAGTGAGGTGGAGAACTTGAAACACTTGGATAATAACTTGTTTGATTTTATGCCTACTCCTCCTGTTGCTCCAAGTGAGGTGGAGGATAATGTGGAAAATTTGACTCCTATGCTATCTGAATATGAAAATGTGCATCCTGAATTACCTGTCATTGAGAATGAGTCTGATAATCATTATGTTGATGATTTTGTGTCTGAACATGAGGCTAATGATGAGCCAATAAATAATATGCATGTGTCTGATTCTGAATCTAGTTCTAGCTCTGAGAATGAACCTGAGACTATTCTTGAACCTGAGAATTTGAACAATTATCAACTTGCTAGAGATAGAGTAAGAAGGAATGTGAGATTACCTGCTAAATATGATGGTTATAATTTGTCTTTATATGCATTTAATGTATTTAACAATGTTGACCAATTTGAGCCTAGAACTTATAATGAAGCTGTGAAATCTAATGAATCTGATAAATGGCTTGCTGCAATGAATTGTGAGATGAAATCTTTGTGTGACAACAATACTTAGATACTTGTTGAAAAGCCTGATGATTGTTCTATTGTTGAATGCAAATGGTTATTTAAAATCAAGCATGAAATTGATAATGTAAAATATAAAGCAAGATTGGTAGCAACAGATTTTACACAAAATGAAGGAATTGATTATGATGAAATATTTGCTCATGTTGCTAAGTTTACTACTGTGTGAATAATGCTTGCTCTTGTTGCTCATTTTAACTGGGAACTTAAGCAAATGGACGTTACTACTGCTTTCTTGCATGGTGAAATTGAAAACAACATTTACATGAAACAGCCCGAGGGCTTTGTTGATAAAAATAAACCTGAGCATGTGTGTCTGCTAACGAAGTCTCTATATGGTTTGAAACAATCTCTTAGGCAGTGGAATATTAAGTTTGATCAATGCATGAAAAGCATGAACTTCACTCATAGCAAATTTGATCATTGCTTATATTTTATGGAGACTGATACTCCCATGTTTTTGCTATTATATGTGGATGATATGTTTCTCATTAGTCCTTGTATCAAAACTGTGAAATATGTTCAAAAATGCCTTTGTGATAACTTTGATATGAAAGACCTAGGTGATGCTAGGAAAATTCTTGGCATGAATATTGAGAGAAATAGAGAGAAATCCACTCTTGTGTTGCATCAATCTGCCTATGTGGAACAAGTTCTCAAGAAATTTAATATGGAAGATTGTAAGCCTGTTAACGTGCCTCTTGCTTCTCATTTTGTATTAAGTAAGGATCAGTCCCCAAAGACTGACTCTGAAATGTTTGAAATGCAAAATGTGCCTTATGCTAATGCTATTGGCTCTGTGATGTACTTGATGATTAGCACGAGGCCTGATATTGCATATGTCATGTCTTGTTTGAGTAGATACATGGCTAATCCTGGTTTACCTCACTGAGAAGCACTTAAGTGGCTTCTCCGGTATTTAAAATCCACTATGAAGAGTGGTCTGGCTTTTGACAAGTCAGCAAATGATGTGAAATGTGTGGGTTATGCGGATTCTAACTATGTGATTGATAGAGATAATAGGAAATCCACAACATCTTATGTGTTTATTTTATGTGATTCGTGCATTAGTTGGAAATCTCAGCTTCAATCTATTGTTGTTTTATCTACAACTGAATCTGAATATATTGCTGCAACTGAAGCTACGAAAGAGGCTATATGGTTAAATGGTGTGTTGTCTGAGATTAAATTTATTGATGATAAGCCCATGGTCTATTCTGATAGTCAATCTGCTATTCAACTATGCGAAAATCCTGTGTTTCATGATCAAACTAAGCATATTGATGTGGAATTCCATTTTATTCGATATGTTGTTGAAAAATGGGAAGTTTTGCTTGATAAGATCCCCTCTGAATTTAACCCTGCGGATATGGGCACTAAGTGCCTTCCAGTTACAAAGCTGACATCCTGCAAAAGATCACTGAACTTTGATCTTAGTTGAATTCTTTTATGTGAGCGTTATGTGATGGTATTCTAGTCTTGAGGCTGGAAACCTTATTTGTTTTCTGTGATTTTTTACTTGTTTTTTTTATATGTTGGTTAGCCTTTCCCGTTGGTACTGTGCTAGGTTGCATGTCAGTCAAGGATAGTCATCAATTGACTTGAGATGATTTGCAAAAGGGTTGGTCTCTAGTGTTGAGATTGAGTTCAAATACACATAGTATTGTTCTATCCATCTCCTTTATTGTCTTCGTGATTGACGAGAGTAAAAAAGGCGATGATGATATCCATGTTAAGGTGTGCGGTGTGTTCTTCCTTGGTGACTTAATGATCAGTGGGCCAAAGGTGGAAATGTGGATGTTGGCCCAATGAACCTTAAGGGGTTGTTTTAATTCCTTGCTGGCCCAAAGTCCCTAATTAGCCCATTCACCCTAATTCAGCCCTAATATCCTTCTTCTTCCCTTTAAACACTCTGCGCCGCTCTAATTGGAGATAAGCTTGAGAAATATTCACATTGATATTGGGCTCTGCTATTCCTGATTAAATCTCCTCGCCGGATTCCCTGTTCACCGGTTTCCTGATTGGCTTGGAGAGTGTGAGAAGCTTCGAGTAACCTTGGCTCTGTCTCTGTTGCTTTCCACAGACTGATTGCTGCAATATTTTGTGTGTTTGCAGACTCCCTCATCGCCGAAGAATACTCCCGGTGTAGCTGCATTAACTGCCAGAAAAAGGATCAACGTTGCTGCTGCTGTGAACATCGACGACGGTCTTCTTGCTGCTGGGAAAATCAACGTTGCTGCAGAGAATCAAAGCCACGAATTCTACCATCCAATCATCATCTTCATCTCATTTTTTTCCTGTTCTATATCTGTTTTTCCCCTTTTGCTAATTAATTGTTATAAATCTGATCGTGTTATTATCTTGCAGGTCTCAGTCACGAAGAACAACTTCATTGTTATGTTGCATTTAAAGGAGATGAACTCTTTCTTGTGTCCAATCAAAGGCAAGACGTTTATGTGGCTGACACGATGAGTTGGGAACTAAGTTGGTAAACCCTGGCAAGGCATGGATATCCCACATCAGAGAGGGAGAAGGATCAAGAGCAGAGAGGGAGAGAGAGAGACAGCGAAAGTGAGAGAGAGAGATCAAGCAAAGAGAGGGAGAGAGGGGGTGGGACTTACAGTCAGTGTAACAGAATTCGGCCTAGGTGGGTGCCTAGGCACTCCACGGTACCCTCCCGAGGTGAAAACAAGCTAATCGACCCTCTTATATGGAGGCGCCGTCTAAGCGGAATTGTTCGGCGCCTAAGCGGCGGATTTCGTCTAGGCGGCCGAATTTCATTTTTTTTTTTAAATTATTTTTTAATATTTTAATTATTAAATGGACTCCTAATTCCTAATTATTTTTTAATATATTGATATTATTTTATTATTTTATATATTTATTAATTATTTTTTAACTTTGAATATTATTTTGTCATGAACTTTGAATAATTTGAATTCTCAATGTTTGTTTTATTTGGATTTGGATGATTTAAACTTTAATTGATATTATTTGAAATGTTAAGATTTATGAATTTATACATGAAATGTATTTATATTTGTTAAGATATATATAAAATAATAAAATAAAAAACACTTAGAATCCGCTTAGGTGCCAGGCGCTAGGCCCCTCTCGGCCGCCCCACTAGCGCCTAGCGCCTACTGCAACCTTACTTACAGTCGCAGATGTTGTTGTATTTTGTTACACTTTACTAGAATTACAACTGAAGTACAAAGAGTAGAAATACAATAAGCTGAAATTAAACAAAGCAAATTAGGAACTGGAACTGATATGCAGATTCCGGCAAGCCGAGTTGAGGGGTCTGGGGTCCTCTCTCCGCAAGACAAATACGCCTCGGCTAGTGCTCACGGTGTGGCGGTTGTCTTTCAAAGATGAAACGGCTTCGTCCTTCCGGCAGTAGCACCACAAGTCCGGCAAGGCTCCGGCGAACTAGATAATGTCGAGAACTGAGAGGTTGTAGACTCGAAGAGAACTTTGTATGCAAGCAATATCCAATTGCCAAGATCCAAGTCCGAGGATGAGTCGAGTCGAGACGAGTCGAGCCGAGCACGGGCACGGGCTCGGGCACGGGCGCGCGCGCGCGTGTGGGCTCATGGCCCACATCCTTGTGCACTTAATTACTTCACTTAAGTGTTAATACACTTAAATACACATCTTAACTTGATTAAGAAATCAATGTGTGATTATTTAATGTGTCTTAAACACATTATCCCACACACCATAAATGCTTAATTGTGTGACCAACTTCAACCATTTATTTCCCACTCACCGAAAATCGGATTTGAGCAAATAAAAATACTACGATTATCTACTCACAACATAGAACACTCGTATGGTATTTAATTCCTCCAAAATTAAATATCCCGGCCACGAAAAATCAGATAAAATGAGTCAGTACTCAATTTATTAAATCCTATTTTCCAACAGCAAAGGCGTCGGCGGTGGAGACGGTGGCTGCGGCGTCAGCGAGGGGCGGCGCTCGATCTGCAGCGACTCCAATCTGCGTGCAGAGGGACAGAGAGGGAGAGACAGGGGGGGAGAAGGATGGCGGCGCCACGACGGAGAGGGAGAAATCGACGATTTAGGGGAGAAATTAGGGCTGTGGAGTGAAATGAGAGAGGAAAGAAGAAGAGCCGTATATCGAGATTTAACGACAGACTCACAACGTCCACCTTCCGTCGTTAAATTTAATTAATTTAATTGCTTTTATCCGAAAAAATTTAACGACGGACATTATCTGTCATCAAATTTAATTAATTTAGTTATTTTTATCCGGAAAAACTTAACGACGGATAGATTTTCCGTCGTTAAGTATAATTAAGTAAAAATTTTCTTTTATTCGAAAAAAATTAACGATGGATAGTTTTCATCATTATGTTTAATTAATTTAATTATTTTTATCAGAGAAATGTCTAACGACGGATAACGGCCATCGTTACATTTAATGACAACATTTCCGTCGTTAGTCCGTCATAACATAATGGCGCGAAATATTCCCGCCATGTGAAAAGCTACCGACGGATATTCCATCGCTAGTCCGTCGTAAGTGCTGACGGAATGTGTCTGTCGCTAAACAACGAATTTCTTGTAGTGAATAGTGAGCTTAAGCTCGCGAGCCTTATCAATCTTAATCGAGATTTAATGCAATTACAAATTTACCCTTAATAATTTAATTATTTACATATGTATCATTAATAATTAAATTATATTTATTTAAAATTAAATAAATATAATTTTTTATTTAATATTTATACATAATCGAGTGGAGTCGAGCTCGAGCTTGAAAAATTAAAGCTCGACCGAGCTCGAGTCAAGTCGAGCTTCGAGTTTTTCTTATCAAGCTTGAGCTCGATAAGGCTATTACTCGACTCCACTCGGCTCGAGTACACCCCTAGCTGACATTGTTTTTTTCCCACTCATTGTCATATTAAACGACGCTTTTCTATTGCAAAAAATAAAAATAAAAATCAACCTAAACTAAGGTTGAATATTTTTTTTTTTTCATTGGCAACCTAAATGACATCGTTTAGTATAATACGACAAGTGAACAAAGATTTCTATCAGATTCGGTTTGACTTTTGGGATTTTCGTGGCTGGAAATATCATCTCATAATATTTTTTGAAAAATATTACATATCAAAATGACAATATTCAAACAATGGGATATTTTTCAAAATTCACTTAAAACATTAGAACATTTTATAACATTACAAAAAAACAAAAGGCAATGTATAATCAAAATTGAGACCATCGTTCTCTAAAAAATAAAATAACAATTGATACCATTTTGTATGTGGATTCGAAATAAAAGCTAACTTTACTTAGGTTGTATTCAAGAATGAACCAATTTAAAATTTTATTTTAAAAAAGTACCAACTTTACTTAAAAAATGTATTTAAGAATCACCCAACTTAATATTTTGCTTCAAGAATTACCCATTACAATATTACACTTATTGCCCCCTAAACTTTACGTTTTTCAGGTGAGATGCGCAAGATTCTTCCAAAATACAATGTATTTTTGTTATTTTTCAGACTCTGAGTGTAGGGATGTCAATCGGGCCAATCCGTTTTTGTTTCGGGTCAGTTCAGTTCGGGCCGAATCGACTAATAAAATTTTCGGGCCAAAAAATCTTGGCCCTAACTCTAACCATTCGGTTTTCGGGCTAGCCCGTCGGGCCAACATGTTAACGATTTTTTTTCACATGTATAAATTATATTTTGATAATTCTAAAAAAGATCATCATCTCTTACTCTTGAAATAAATAAATACACGAAAAATAACATAAAATGAAAAAAAAATGAAGAATATAAAATTTCATTAACATCATTGTGCATCAAATAAAGAAATCAACGGTACATGAAATGATAAATTACAATAATTTTCAATCATAAGTTGTTCTTTCAAAAATAATAATTTCAAACTAAATCATAAATCTAATTATAGCTCAATCTCCGATCTAATTGGAAGTACAATCTTCTTCTATTTCAACAATAATATTTGAAGATCGTTCAACTTCATGTTCATATTTCATTTTTAAAGTCTTTATTATTTATTTCATTTATATTTGTATTCTTTCTCATACATTAAACAAATGATAACATTAGAATGTATATAAAATTAAATTATTAAAAATATGATAAATAATATAATTTTAATACTTTAAAACATCAATACTATATAATAATAGATGGATAACGAGTGAAAGATAATTTTCTTAACAAAAATAAAATAAAATAATAAAAAAATTAAAGTGAAAGGTCTTGACATTCAAAAAGCAACAAACGAATAAACAACATGTTTTATACATCATACTAAGCACTTATAGCCCTTATAAGTTATAACATTGATAAATGTAATAATGTATGTCATAACTTTAAAAATTCATAACTTTTAGCATACTTGGAATCTATAAATTCATAATATATGGATGCAAAGATAATTGAGTTAACTTTCCAACGCTTCTGACCGTTCGTGAATCGAATTTTTCTAGAAAACGTTGTGACCAAAGCAACGAAGGCTGCCAGGCCAGCCCGACGGGCCAACCCGTGGCCTGACTGGGCTAGCCCGTTTGGCCCGCCAGCCCGACCGGTCTGGCCCGTTCGGTTAATTTTTTTTTTTCGGGCTGAAAAATCCCTATATTTTTCTCAGTTTATTCGAGCCAACCCATCGGTTTCGGGCTAAATTGACATCCCTATATCAGAGTGTGTAAAACACATTAAATTCGAAAAAGTAAACGACAATAATCCACATAAGACAAAATATAATCTCGTAATATATGTACCTCTTGGTAGAAATTGGTGCCCCTCACACTAAAATTGGACAATTCTTGAAATAAATATTATGTTGAATGATTCTTGAATACGACTTAAGGATAGTAGTATTATAATATTAATACTTTTTTATATTTGGAGACCGTTTCGTGGAGTCCTTATAGGTTCAACATATCACAATATACTTTTCGAGAGAGTTTTCACTACAAGAAAATTGGTTTCGGGTGACAGAATTCGCGAAGGAATGTATTCCGTCAACACGGACGACGGAAAGACAACAGACTTTGCGACGGACATAATTTGCGATGGACTAGCTGTCGCCAAATGGGGCAACGGACGATTTCCGTCGCCTTCCTTGTTTTTTTGTTTTTCATTATTTTTAATTATCAAAGAATAAGGCAACAAATATTTCCGTCTCCTTATTTTAATTTTTAATTTTTTTCCTGAAATAATAAGGTGACGAAAATATTCCTTCGCCTTATTTAATTTTTTAATTTTTTTTAAATAATTTAACGGGCGACGGAATGGTCCGTCGCTAAGTTCGTCGCCCTGTTTTGAAATACACAGGCTCCAGACTTTCTTCCCCAAATTCACAATTGCCCGCCCTAATTTCCCCCGCCCCAAAATTCACCCGTTGCGATATGCCCCCGCCGTGAACACTGTCGCCGAATCGGGACCCCCCCGCGAGCCGTCGCCATCTCCCCCGCCGTGTTAACGCCGCCCCCGTCCCCTTTCCCTCTCTATATCCCTCACCCCCCGCCGTTCGTCCGCCACCCGCCTGCCACGCCGGGTTTGGAGACGAGTGCCACGCCGCCCGCCGTCGACTACCGCACCGCCTGCAACACAAGTAAGCCCCCCTCTCCTTCTCTTTGAGATTTGTCACAACTTATACATATATATGAATTTGTATTTGAATCAGATTTAGATAAATTCTAATCTTGTTTCTATGTTTTATCTTTTATCAATTTATAACAAATTAGGTCAAAAAAAAATCTGCAATCTGCAATTTGTATTTTTTTTTAATTATTATGATCATATGCTATATAATATCATTATCAATATACATGTGTGAATTGTGACATGATCTAAAGATTTGTTTTTGTGTAGAAATCAAACTAAATCATATAATGGGCCGTTACATGTGATTTCTTACACTTTTACCTTTTTCTTTTCCTCGGAATTTTCTTTTAAATTGCTTGTAATATATTATATATATATATATATTTTATCTTTTTAAATTTATAAAAGACAAAAGTGAGTTTGAACCCTAAATGGCTGAATCTCACATTTTATTATGTTCCGAAAATATTTGCAAAAATAATTTCAAAGTTATTAATGGGCTTGTTTCGTAGTGGATTGGTAATGGGCTTACTGCTTACAAATTTAATGGGCTAGAGTTATTATTAATTTCCATACATGTGTTTTGTTTCTCTTTTTTTTTAAAAAAAATATAGGGAATAAGAATATCTGAACACAAATCAAATTGAAAGTAGTAAAAAAATCAAAATATTTAAGTTGGCAATGAAAAATATAACCTATTTATTTACAGTGTAGTAGAAATACGTTTGTTTGATATTTAGAGTTATAAGTTTGGAAAATAGAAACATGTTTGTTTCCTTTTTTTTTTAGTTTGAATTTATAGTTGATATGAAAGATAAATATTTGTACGGTAAGAATTAAGTAATGGATGCATTCCCTCAAAAACAAAAAAAGAATGAGATATTGTATAAGTGCAAAATGATGAGAGTTTGTTTATCCCATATTGATAAAATAAAAAAACATGGACTTGTAGATATTAGAATTCTTTATTAATTAATTATTAAATGGTAAGAATTAACTATCATCTGTACTAGATTAAAGAAAATGAGAGAGAAATACGAGAATCTAAGCAAAAATAATCAAAGAAAGTCTCCCTACTCTCGCCAATCAACCAAAGAATAAAACCATTAATGGTTTTTTTTCTATTGAATTCTATATCGTTTATTTTCTTAAAGAGAGCTAGAAATAAATTATGTGACTTAAATTATGTGAATTAAAGTGATAAAGTTTGAGTTTGTATGCTTTTGTTAATTATGTGAATTAAATTATGTTATATTTAGGTGAAATTTATTTAATTTGAAACATTTTAATTTGGATAATTTATTAAAACATGGTAAAAAAGAAAGATGTTTTGTGCTAATTAATTAATCTTCTACACTTGAAGAATATACAACAAAGAACAATCTTTTAAGTGTCATTTTAATCTTCTCTTTTCTATACTTTAATTTATATATACAACCTTAGAATTCATAATACTCACAGTTTCTCTAAACTGAAATTTAATAAAGTTATTTTAATAACTTTAAAATACCAAATTTAATAAAGCATGTTAGTTCTGGATCCCTCCATTTTAATTGTACGTATTTATATTGGGACGAAGGCCCCTGAATCCCTTTGGTGTTTTGTTTTTGCCAGTTAATCCCAGAACTTAGTTAAGTTACGTCGATGACTTGATCAAAATATGGGTTTCACGTCGTTATGCTGCCGAATTTTTTTCCTAATTAATTTTATAATTAATTTTTTTCACGTCGTTATGCTAGTTCTTCATGACTTTGTCTTTATGAGTTATTTTTGTCAGATGACTAGAGGTGGTGGATCTCATGGGGCTAGGTCCTGAGCGCTGTCATCTATGGGATCCGCTAGCGGTACCATTGATGACAGCGTCGGTCAGGATGAGACTGATGCTACGGGAGAGGAGTCCCGTACTGTTGACTCGAGACAGGAGCTTGGGCTCGAGACCGTGAGCAGGAGAGGTATGTTGAGATATATATCAATATATTCAATTAATTTATTTTATGTATATTATAATTAAATCTAATTTGCACTTTCAGAGTCATGAAGCCCTCGAACGCCTGTTCGCGGGCAATTACAGCTATCTTCAAGAGGTATATGCATCCTACGGGCTTCGCTTGGAAGAGGGTGCCCATGGATAGGAGGATGATGTATTAGGCTAAGTTCAAGGTAAAAAAAATTGATTTATACGTATTTGTGTTATGCAATATTGTTACTAACATCGTTGTTTATTGATGTGTTAATACAAAAGGAGTTTAGGTGGTCATTCCCTGATGAGGAGGTGCTTCCGCTCTTCTGGAAGAAGTGCCAGGACCGGTACAGGGACATACTGTACCACATGAATAAGGATGACTACCAGGCGGGCAAGAAGCCCGATTTTGTGCGCCATGAGGATTGGCCTGCCTGGATAGCATGCTGGCAGACAAAGGAGACTCAGGAAAAGGCTCACCTGGGCAAGAAGAACCGCAACACCGAGCCCGATGGACCAAGATCATCCAGCCAGACTCACCACGGAGGCGCCAGATCTGCCGTGGATCATATGCGCAATTCGGTACAAGTTATAATAATTATTCAAGTTTATAGTATAATAAATTAACACTTTCTAATGGATTTCATTTTATTTTGTTGAATCAGGCTACAAAGCAGCATTAGTCCAAGTGGGAGGCGTGCTACCAGACCTATCTCAAGCTTCACTGCCCAAACGGCCTTTGGATCACAGCCAAGGCGAGGGAGAACAAGGTAAGTTTTTACTAATATTTTAATATATATAAATACGTATATATAAATAATTTATATTGAAAAATGAATTACATTTATCCTGATAAATACAGGATAAGTGTGACGCCTTGGTTGCTGAGTGGATAGCGGATGGCAGAGAGCCGGACATGAGCGAGATTTTTCACCAGGTGGTGGCGCCTGACAGGAAGGGGTGCGCTATCGGGCTAGGGAACATGGCCCCTGCCATTCGTCGCCCTTCTACTGCAGCTGGAGGATCCTCCTCGTCATCGAGCTTGGACTCTGGGTCGCTGTACACTAAGGCAGAGCTCGATGCGAGACTGGCTGAGATGCAGGCACAGATGGATGAGAAACTGAGTGCCCAGCGGACGTCTACGGAGCAGTTGCTGGAGAAGCAGGCCATGATGGAGTCCCTGCTTGAGCGCTTTCTCAGACAGCAACCGGGTGGTGCTGGTGACGGATCCGGAGGGTCTGGTAGCGGATCCAGAAGACAGAATGATGGGTCGGGCACATAGTTGTACTACTACAATTATATATTTATACATGTATTATACATTTATATTAAATTATGTACAATTATATTTATATATATATAGTTTTATTATGTTTGAGTGCAAAAAAATATTTAAAAAGAAAAGGGAATTAAAAAATATTGAATTAATAAAAAAAAATAAAAATAGCGACGGAATGTTCCGTTACCCGATTATTTTATTTTATAAATTAAATTATTTTTTAATTTGACGACAGAATTTTTCGTCGCCTTGGCCGTCGCCAATAAAGGCGACAGAACACATTCGTCGCCGTATTGGTCGCGCCAAATTCGCGACGATTTACGATGACACTTTAAGACGACATAATATTTCGTCGCTAAGACCGTCGCTATATTTGGCGACGGAATATTCTGTCGCCTTCTTTTTTTAGGGATTGAATTTACGAGACAGACATATTCCGTTGCCCGTTAAATTAGTGACGGAAATTAGGTATGGGGCGACGGAAAATTCCGTCGCTATTCCGGAATTTCTTGTAGTGTTTGTGTTAGATTATATTATGAGTCAAGCTTTGTAAGACGGGTGGAAATTCGAATTCAAACACATTAATCAAACACCAATAATTAAAAATTCAAATATGTCAATAATATTGATTTGAATTCAAATTTTGATTCATTTTACGAACTTTATTCTGTAAGATGATCTCACCCAACTTTCTTTGTTTTCTTTAATGTTTGTATGTTTCTTCTATATAATTGAAAAATCATAGCATAACATTTTTTTTAAAGATGACATGCAGTTGAGATTTTCATCATTAATTTTTAAAA
Source organism: Perilla frutescens (assembly GCA_026008535.1). NCBI lineage: Eukaryota > Viridiplantae > Streptophyta > Magnoliopsida > Lamiales > Lamiaceae > Perilla > Perilla frutescens. Next base: position 53,274,178 of record BRKX01000004.1, read on the forward strand.
AAAGGTAGATTATACGTAGTCTGTGCATGAATGGGTTTTATTACTTTTGTAGCAAGAAAATTGACTAAGCAAATGTATGTAAGAGAACAAATCAATAATCCTAACACGTTTTCCTTAAAAAAAAAAATTCTAACATGTGATATTGCACAAAACTAATACACGACATGAGTAAAACAAGTCAATAAAAGATTATGATTCTGTATTGTCAGCGGGGCGGAACCAAGATTTTTTTTCTAGGGGCTCATACTTTTATAGTATATATTTTTTTTCAAAGAATTAAATAAATATATTTAAATAGAAAAATATTATAACATAAAAACATAATTTTAATATCAATAAAAATGTAAAAATGTCTCATACATTAAACTAATCTAAAAAGTGACACTTGGTGATGTGATAGATGTAGTTCTTTGAGAAAGTGGTGGTAACTGTTATCTGCCTGTGTCCATCGATTGGAAGTTACCCATTGTAAAACAACCAAACTATTATTCATCCATTCATCTCTCATTCGATTGCGCAAATCAGTCTTGACAATCTTCATTGCAGAAAATGCTCTCTAAAAAAAAAAAACTTCAGACTTGGGTCTTGGAGATTGGAGCCGCCTACTCCTCAATTTTTTTTTAAAAAAAATTGAATGACTTGAATTGCAATAAATTAAATTGTTTGTTTTTGTTATTAAAAGTGTGTTTTTAAAACAACACTTTTATTAAATTTAGTTATGTTACAATTTAATAATACATATTATTTATAGCTAGACCCCAGTCCCTATATGCACAACTACGGGTATAACCCAATCTTCTTCTTTTTTCACTCACACACACGACTTGTGGTATTGAGGAGATTCAAACCCGTGACCTTTGGTCTCCGAGCAATCTCACTCCACCACTAGGTCATCCCCACCGGGACAACCCAATCTCCTTTCTTCCTCTCTAATTCTGCACAAGCCAATATTGAATTCTTCTTCTTCTTCACCCACGAGTCCAGGGGTCCAGCCCCCTCGTTTTCTCTTCCGGCAGTTGCTACGGGGGTTGTGGCGGGAAGAAAAAAAATGTAGTAAAAAAAAAAATTTATGCTAGGGGGCGGTATTCCAAAAAGGTTCTCACATTCTTACATATAAATGATATAATCTTAAATCTGATTTTTTGTTTTCAACTTAAGAAAAAATGGAGCTGAACATGATGGTAAAGGCAATCTAAACCAGCCCATTATGTGTATATATATGACTCAACATGCCAACTATTAAACAACTTATTAGAAAAAAGGGGTCCGGATCTCCTGCGGGAATGATTTGGAAGATCCAAAATCAAATTTTGGGGGTGGAATATTTACATTATGTCGAATATCTTCACTTTCAATAGCTACAGAAAAATTAAACTTTCATTGAAGAGAAGCAAATCAATAGGCACGCGGTCAGAGCCCTGGCCCCTCCCAATCATATGGATCAATTTCTAGTCGCATAGCTCGAGAAGTCTATGAAATTAGAATTAGGTCTCAACAAGAAAATCTCCATAAGTGAGAATTCTAATTTATTTGAATTCAAAGAATATAATTTATATAGATAGAAATCCAGTATTTTGGAATGGAAAGGGGCTGGATCAACTATTCAATTAATCAAATGATATTGAGCATGTTTCCCTCTCGAAACCCCCAAGTTTCGCCTGTGGTTGTTGCCTATTGCAAATTACAATCATATCCTCTAATTATATCTAATTTCATATATGAAGCGAGACGGACTCTGATACACCCGTCTAACAAAGGCATTCGGTCAGACTGATCAGGTCAGCCCGAAACCCTACCCATGTGTTAAAAAAATAAAAATTTAAACAATTAGAACTTTTCCATTTTTAATCCAACTAACGCAGGTAGAAGTGTGCATAACTTTCATGTATCTCTTGTTGAGTATCAACATATTTTATTTGTATTCATGACTATCCCAGCATCACCAATATACGCAAAAAAAAAAATACCAAACTAAATATATTTTCCGATCTTTCATTTAAAATCTCGCACGTGTATGTTTGCACGAATATCAAATAAACTGTGTATTATTAGAACGAACAAAAATAGCATAAAAAAGAATTCACATGTCAAACCCTAAAAAAGTATAAAAAATTCGAGAGAAACGGGGTGCTAAAACAAAATACCAACAGCCTGAAGGCTCAATCATTAATATTTGCGAATATGAATGGAAAATACAAATATTCATTTTTCATGCAGGCTTTAAATGAAATTAATTTTTTTAAAAATAATTATAAATCATAATTAGGATTAAAAATCCTAATTAAAATTAGTAAACTCTAATTGTGATTTAAGAAACCATAGTCTGGATGTAATAAACAATAAGAGCTTTGTTTACTTGGTTGGATAAGGGAGGATATATATCATTAGATTATTATCATATACTATCCATTCTTTGATGTTAAAATTCATAATATATAACTCCGAGCCTGATAAATTGAATGATATATATGCAAGTTCTCCACTCCTGATAAGTTTTATATATCATTTTCAAATTTTCAACCTACCTTTCCATTTCTGTTGAATCGCTATGCCAACTTCTCCAATTCCATCTCTTCTACGTACCGACTTCACAACCTTCTTTTCTTGTCCATCTCCAACTACGTGTAAAGATCTGACTAATGATTGTCGAACACCACGAAGACCAAGGGCGGAACTACGTTAGGCTAGGGGGGGCTATAGCCCCTCCCAATTGATATTTTTTTATTTTTTTTTACTAGTAGTCTATTTTTTCGGTGATAGCCCCCGTAGCAATTATTGGATGAAAAGACGATCGAGCTGTGAGGAAGAAGAAGATGTTGCAGAAATATTAAAGTGAGAAGAAGAATGAAGAGTACAAATATATAATATATATTGATATAGGGTCTATTAGTCCAGGCCTATAATTATAATAGTATTTATTTTGAAAACACACAACTAAAATTTAATAAAAGTGTGTTTTTTATAACACACATCTAGAAATAAGAACAAATAACGAAAGTAAACCTAATTTTGAAGTAATTCAAGTTAAAAAAAAAATAAATCAGAGAACGAGAACACAATTATATTGGGTGAGTTAGAGATTTAGAAGCTATATTTTATTTCTCTTGATTTTATCCACAGTTGCAGACAACAAACAAATTTGAGGTAATTTTTCTGAAATTTTCTCTTTAAATACTAAATATTTGGGTTATCTTATATGTTTCTTATTTTTTTTCCAATTATGTTTCAAGATTTTTGGTCTTAACAACTTAGTAATTTCATTGCTAATGTTCGGTATGATTCTCAATTTTCTGCAATTAACAATCGATGGACACACGCAGATACCAATTGCCACCACTTTCTCAAATGACCACATCTATCACATCATCTAGTGTCAATTTTTAGTTAGTTATAATGTATGATGTGGAGATTGGCCCATTGCCCTTTTACCTCTCACGGCCCATTTTCCTTTATTTTTACTTGGCCCAGTTGCTGGCCCTTTTATCTATTAAACCTAATTTACTATATTTTACCCCCAACCCTAAATTACCTTATCTGATCTCTCCATCTCTCTATTGAGCTCTCGCGCCATTTCATTTCTCAATAAGCCCTACCTCTGATCTCTGCACTCATTGAGCTCTATAAAGCTTTTCTCTCCATTCTTTGGCCGGAATCCTACACCTTGGATCCCTAAGTGGCTGTGTTTTGAGAGCAAGTGTGAGCCCTACCTTGTGAGAGTGATTTAGAGGGCTTTAAAGCCACCGATCCCACTTTTAAACCCCTTTGTGGCCTGAGTCTGTGTAGCTAGAAGTTGCAGTGCCCCCGACAAGAAAGATCTGAGCCCACGTGTCCTAGAGACACATCTTTCCAAACTTTTCAACTCTTTGATTTCATTCTATTTACTTTAGTCTTTCTGTTTGTGTTCAATCTTTGTTTTTGCTCTGTTTACTGGTTCTCTTTACTTGATTTTGACCCATGGTGTTGCAGATCCAAATACTTGGTGAAAATAGCTAAGAGTCTGTGAAGAAGCTACAGTCTGAGACTCTAGAAGGATGATCCTTCAAGCTGCGATTCCTTGTTGCTTGAGCAACCGTGAGAGCGAACAAAAGGGGTTGGGAACCAAGTGGTGAATCCCTCGGCTTGATATCCAACAGTGGTATCAGATCCATGGGAACCTAGCCAGGGGCACCCTCCAACCCTCATTCACCTCACCGTGCCGCCGGTAAGGGCCGCGCCGATTCACCCCCGACGGGTAAGGCTGTTTAAGGTAAGTCCGGCCTCTCCCCTACCTGGGAGAGTCAGCTCTGGTATATCTCTAAAACCCTAACTCCTCAATGTCGTATCTAGCAATCCTGCTATATGTTTTCATGTATTTATGGTACTCGTGTACTCTCTAGTGATCTCTTGGCATTCCACGCCATTCCCTAACACCAGCTTATCGTCCAGATCATCTAGATTCCCCTTTAGGTCTCCTCGTGCGAGTTGCCTGTATACCTGGGTTAGATAAGGGGTCATTGAGAGCTTCCTAGGTGTTTTCTGTGCTTCTGGGTGATTCTCTGCATATGTGATTTGTTGACTTGGTGCTATTCATTTCTTTCTTTGCTCTGTGAGTGTTTGGTGGTGAAAACTTGTTAAAACTTCATGTTGGTGAAGTTTCTGAGGAACTGACTCTGTAAATTGAGTCAGTTAGTGACTGAAACAAGTATTGAGATTGTCCTGAGTGACCCCTTGCTCCACAGATAAATCTGTGCTGAGAACTGGGCTAGCCTCAGCACTATATTCCCCGGAGTACTTGTTTTAGTGTTTTGGAGTTTTATCTCCTAGGTTTGTGAGTGCTCTGTTGTGTTTCTTAGCCTTTTGGGCACTCTTGTGGGCTTTTTGGTATGTGTTTCTGGTATCTGTGGTGGAATTTTGGTTTCTGTTGCTCTTGTGCTTGCATTCATCATGAATAATTTGCATATGGTGCCTTTTAATGGAAGAGATGATTTTCAGGACTGGAAACCAAAATTGAATGCATTTTGATAAAAGAGAAGATTAATAAAGCCATTTCTACTAAAATTGATGCTTCTGTGGAAGATGAGAAACTTCATGAAATGAATGATAGTGCTAGGGCCACTATTTTGTTAAATTTGTGCAGTACTGTGGTTAGAAAAGTGTCTCATCATAAATGTACCAAAGAACTGTGGGATAATCTGATATCTTTATACACTGCTGCTTCTGAAGAACCTGTGTGGTCTTTGCAAAATCAATTTATGTCTTTTCAAATATATTGATGCCAATATGGATGAGTTTTATAAATTGTTGCAAGATTTGAAATTGGCTGGTGATGATTCCCTTGAAAAATATGCTCCTCAAGTGTTACTTGGATCTATCCCTGAATCTTTTGCTGAAGCAAAATCTGCTCTTAAATATGGTGGTTCTAAGGTGAATTGTGATATGATTGTTACTGGTATAAAAGCAAAAGAAAGTGAAATGAAAAAATTGAAATCCCAGTCTTTGCATAATGAAATTATATATGTTAATAGAAATAATAATAGAAATCCTCATCATGCTTTTAATAAGTTTCTGAATCCTGAGAATCCAAGTGTTCTTGCTGATGAAAGACATAGAAGAGAGCAAAACCAACATCAGAATCAGAATTATGCTCAAAATAATCATAATCATGCTCAGAATCATGCTCAAAACCATAATTATGATCAAAATCCTAGGAAAACATGCCTGAATTATGGTAAACCTGGTCACTTCTCTAATAGATGCAAGATGCCTAAAAGAAAGAAAAGTTATGAGCCTAAACAACATGCAAACAATGTGTATGATGATGATGATGGTATTTACATGGTTCATGATGCTTATGATTTTCAATTTATAAACTATATTAATGTTGTCTCCAAGAATGTGCACAACAATGAGTGGCTTATTGATTCTGGTTGCACTTTCCATGTTACACCCTTCAAACACATGTTTCACAATCTGCATTACATAAATTCTGGACATGTTGCTTCAGCTGATGGTCAAAATTGTGAAATACTTGAAAGAGGTGATATATGTTTAAAGTTTGAAAATGGAAGCATGTTAACTCTCAGTGATGTCAGATATGTGCCTCAATTGAAATTTAGTATGCTCTCTGTGTCTAAGATTGCTGATAACATGCTCGATGGATCTGTGAATTACCTGATATTTAAATTTGAAAAAGATTCCATGATGTATTTCAATGCTCCTAGAAAAGGAGACTTATATGTTGTTCAAGCTGAGTCTGTGCCTCTGCCTGTTGTTAATATTGTGCAAGAAGATAAAACTAAACTATGACATGCTAGACTAGGGCATATGAGTAATAAAGGGCTTGAAATCCTGCATAAATCTGGTGCTTTTGGTAATGATAAAATAACAAGCATGTCTTTCTGTGAGTCTTGTGTTATGGGTAAACATCACAAAGTTCATTTTCCTGTCTCTGTGCCTTATCCTAGAAAGCATGTTAGTTCTGAGATTTTAGAATATTTACATGTTGATATTTGGGGCCCTGCTAAGGAGCCCACCCATGGTGGAAATATGTGTTTTCTGTCTGTTATTGATGATTTCTCCAGAAAAACATAGGTATTTCTTATGAAAAATAAGTCTGATGTGTTCTCTAAATTCTCTAAATGGGCTGTTGAAATTCAGAATCAGACTAAAAAGAAAATCAAACGTCTCAGAACTGATAATGGCTTAGAATTATGTAATCTTGCTATGGATAACTGGTGCTCTATAAGAGGCATAAAAAGACATAAATTTGTGCCCTACACTCCTCAACATAATAGAGTGGCTGAAAGAATGAATAGAACTCTCTTTGAGAGAGTTAAAAGCTTGCTTATTTCATCTGGATTAGGAAAACAATTCTGGGGTGAAGCTCTAATGACTGCATGCTATCTGATTAATAGATCCCCATCTATTCCCTTGCATGGTGAATTGCCTGAATTTGTGTTCTTGAACAAACCTGTATGCTTGAACAATTTGAGAATATTTGGCTGTACTGCTTATGTGCATCAGAAGTTAAGTAAACTTGAACCTAGGGCAAGAAAATGTGTTTTCCTTGGTTATCCTGAAGGTGTTAAAGGCTATAGACTTTGGGATAAAAGTGTGCCTGGGTTTAAATCTTGCATAAGCAGAGATGTGTTGTTCAATGAACTTGATTTTCCATGCTTGCCTGAATCTTCACCTTCTGTTACTCCAAGTGAGGTGGAGAGATTAAGTAATCTGAATTACTATGATTTTCTGACCTCTCCTGATGCTCCTAGTAAGGTAGATGATCCCACCCCTGTGCTGCCTGAACCTGATATACTGAACAATGATGTTTAAAACATAGATGAACCTATGAATGATAATATTGATGTGAATGATTCTATGTCCAATCATGAGCCTGATAATGAATCCTCCAACAATATGATTGTGTCAGACTCTGAAACAAGTTCAAACTCTGAAAATGTGACTGAACCTATACGTGAACCTGAAAACTTGGATGACTATCAACTTTCCAGAGATAGGACAAGAAGGAATGTAAGGTTACCTGCTAGATATGATGACTACAACCTATCTTTATATGTTTTTAATGTGTTCAGCAATGTTGATAAAATTGAGCCCAAAACCTATTCTGAAGCTATAAATTCTCCTGAGTCTGATAAATGGTTGACTGCTATGACGTTTGAGATTAAATCTCTGCATGATAATAAAACTTGGTTTCTTGTTGATAAACCTGATAATTGCTCTATTGTTGAATGCAAGTGGTTGTTTAAAATCAAACAAGAACCTGATAATGTTAGATACAAAGCTAGACTTGTAGCAAAAGGTTTCACTCAGAAAGAAGGCATAGATTATAATGAAATATTTGCTCCTGTGGTGAAATTTACAACTGTGAGAATTATGCTTGCCTTGGTTGCTCACTTTGATTGGGAACTTAAGCAAATGGATGTGACAACTGCTTTCTTGTATGGTGATCTTGAGAACAATATATACATGCATCAGCCAGAAGGTTTCATTGACAAATCTTTTCCAAACCATGTCTGCTTGCTTAAAAAATCCTTGTATGGTTTAAAACAATCCCCAAGGCAGTGGAACATAAAATTTGACAAATGTATGCAAAGTATGAACTTTATTAGAAGCAAATTTGATCATTGCTTGTATTACATGCAAACTGAAGTACCTATGTTCCTTCTATTTTATGTAGATGATATGCTATTGATTAGCCCCTGCCTAAAAACTATCAAGCATGTGCAAAGCTGCCTATGTGTTAATTTGATATGAAAGATCTGGGTGATGCTAGGAAGATTCTTAGCATGAACATTGACAGAGATAGGGATCATCATACACTTGTGTTGCATCAATCTGCCTATGTTGAACAAGTGTTGAAAAGTTTAATATGGAACAATGCAAACCTGTTTCTGTGCCTCTTGCATCTCATTTCACACTAAGTAAAGAACAATCTCCTAAGAATGAATTTGAAGTGAATGAAATGCAAAGTGTCCCTTATGCTAATGCCATTGGCTCTGTTATGTATTTAATGATTAGCACCAGACCTGATATTGCATATGTTGTTTCATGCTTGAGTAGGTATATGGCTAATCCTGGTATGCCTCATTGGGAAGCCTTAAAATGGCTTCTGAGATATTTGAAATCCACTATGACTAGTGGTTTAACCTTTTCTCAATCTGTTGATGGTGTGAAATGTGTGGGATATGTTGACTCTAATTATGCAAATGACAGTGATCAAAGAAAGTTAACAACCTCATATGTGTTTACATTATGTGATTCTTGCATTAGTTGGAAGTCTCAATTACAAAGCATTGTTGCATTATCCTTCACTTAGTCTGAATATATTGCTGCAACTGAGGCTGTGAAAGAAGCCATTTGGCTCAATGGTGTGCTGTCTGAAATAAAATTTATTGATGATAAACCATTACTTTACTCTGACAATCAATCTGCTATACAATTATGCAAGAATCATGTGTTTCATGACAGGACAAAACACATAGATGTGAGATTCCACTTCATCAGAGATATTGTGGAAAAAGGTGAAGTATTGCTGGACAAAATCCCTTCAGAGTTCAACCCTGCAAATATGGGCACTAAGTGCCTTCCAGTTGCAAAGATGGAGGCCTGCAAGAGATCCCTAAAAATGGATCTGGGTTGAAGTCTGCAATGAGGAAATGTTGGTATTCCAGGTTTTATACCTGGATACCTTACCTGCCTTCAAGGGCATATGGGATTCTTGGTTGTTATTTACCCTGTTGGTACTATGCTAGGTACAATCCAATCAAGGAAAGCCATTGAATGGCAGGAGATGGATTGATTGGGTTGGTCTCTAGTGTTGAGACTGAGATAAATACACATAGTATTTATCTCCCCCTCTCATACCTTGTCTTTGTGACATGTATGACTAAAAAGGTTGTGATGATCAACTCCAATGATGGAAAATACTTCCTTGATGACACAAAAGACCAATGGGCCAAAGGTGGATATGTGGAGATTGACCCATTGCCCTTTTACCTCTCACGGCCCATTTCCTTTTATTTTTACTTGGCCCAGTTGTTGGCCCTTTTATCTATTAAACCTAATTTACTATATTTTACCCCCTAACCCTAAATTACATTATCTAATCTCTCCCTCTCTCTATTAAGCTCTCGCGTTGTTTCATTTCTCAATAAGCCCTACCTCTGATCTCTACACTCCTTGAGCTTTGTAAAGCTTTTCTCTCCGTTCTTTGGCCGGAATCTTGCACATTGGATCCCTGAGTGGCTGTGTTTTGAGAGCAAGTGTGAGCCCTACCTTGTGAGAGTGATTTAGAGGGCTTCAAAGCCACCGATCCCACTGTTAAACCCCTTTGTGGCCTGAGTCTGTGTCGCCGGAAGTTGCAGTGCCTCCGACGAGAAAGATCTGAGCCCACGTGTCCTAGAGACACATCTTTCCCAACTTTTCAACTCTTTGATTTCATGCTATTTACTTTAGTCTATCTGTTTGTGTTCAATCTTTGTTTCTGCTCTGTTTACTGGTTTTCTTTACTTGATTCTGACCCTCTGGTGTTGCAGATCCACATACTTGGTGAAAATAGCTAAGAGTCTGTGAAGAAGCTACAGTCTGAGACTCTAGAAGGATGATCCTTCAAGCTGGGATTTATTGTTGTTTGAGCAACCGTGAGAGCGAACAGAAGAGGTTGGGAACCAAGTGGTGAATCCCCCGGCTAGGCTTGATAATCAACATATGAAATATTTAAACATTTGTATCGATATTAAAATTGTATTTTTTATGTCATAATGTTTTGTATTTATAAATATATATTTATTTGACTGTATAAAATATATATATACATTCATTACAAGTATAATAGCCCCCCAAAAAAAATAATCCTGGTTTCGCCACTGACGACGACTGTACCACCGCACCCCTCTCCTCGCAGTCACGTCCCTTTGTTGTCGACGATTGCGTTAGTCAAGGGTGGATCTTTTTTCTCAATCGTATTTCAGCCCTGCATGCTGGGTCTTCTTCACCGTGCTTCCGCTCTCTCTCTCTCTCTCAAGATCAACATCTACTTAATATTTCATGTGGGAATTTAGAAGAGATATTAGGAGAGAAGAGATAAATGCATGTTGAGATAATCAGATTGTAGTATTTGATGAAAATTGTGTTTGGGGCAAAATTAAAATGGTCTTAATCTATGGTTCCAAGAAAAAAAAATACCGCCGATGTTGCCTTGGGGAAGAGAGAGAGAGAGAGAGTGTGTGTAATGATCTTGCTTGGATTTCGTGAGCGATTATTATTTTCAAATGTTTAATTATTTATACTTTAGTTTGATTTGTTTCAAAATATATATATATATATATATAATTAATTTTTATATGATAAATTAAAGGTGTGTTAGACGGTTGGTCAATATATATCATCTCATATTTTTATCATTTAAAGTAAACTTAGGACTAAATTAATCACACAAGTTATCCTAAATTAATCTATCCAATCATTAGTTTAGGCTTTTTTTTTTAACTCACACACCTGTGGTATTGAGTAGATTTTAACCTATGACATTTGGTCTCCAAACAACCTCACTGCACCACTAGGTCATCCCCATCGGGACTAGCCTAATTTAGAAAATATTTTTCACTATTATAAGTGATACTTTTATACTTTTATTAAAGATATTTCATGGGTTTGAACCGAATTTCGAAATGACCTGACCCGTCTGAGTCCTGACTCAATGTTTACATCAGACTACCTCGAAAGGAGTATTTGCCATTTCAAATAGGCTAACAATTTAACAAATGAGCTATGAGGAGAAATTATATGACGTGTGCACATGTAGTGTGCCATTTACGCACAAAATAATAATTTTTAAATAATGGGTCCACTTTTTTTTATATATGACAGTGACACGGTAGTACATGCGCACACCTCATATAATTTCCCACCATTGAGATCATTATGTGCCGTTTGCACATCTTTTCCATATTTCATATATAGTTTTAGTAAATGTTTTAATATTAATTGAAATAAAGAAATTGGTAAATCATTGTGAGATATTGACCGGCACAAAAACATTTTATTTGAAATAAATTAACATAAAATACTAAAACAACAAAATTATTAAATTAAATTATACTAACTAATATGAAATGCGACACATAAAAAAAATAACATCATGACACAATCTAAGTTGCGGTGGGAAAATGGACGAAAGAAAAAGTTTGGGGCGAATGGATTGATACATATCATAATATTTAATGATGTGCACTTGCATGCAGCACCTCTTATTTCCAGAAATTTCAGGTGGGCGCGTGGCCCCACGCTGGCGTGCCACGTGGCGCCCACGCACCCGTTTTTTTTTTGCGATTTTTTAATTTTTTTTATACCTATTTTTATCATACTTGATACCTTTTTTCTTACCACATGGTACTTTTTATTGTAGTTGGAATGATGATAGTATTAATCTCAGGTTGATACCTGTCTTTATCGTACTTGATACTTTTCTTCTTACCACATGGTACTTTTTATTTTACCGAACTCGTGTTTTGCTTTTCTTTGCAAATTCTTGGAATGGTGATTGTTTTAGATTAATCTCAACACATACAATATAAAAATTGAGAAAAAAATATCAGAATTTGAACTAAATAAACTAGTATAAAATAACTAGCAGACCCCTTACTTTTTAATGATACAGATGGTACTTTTCGAATGTTTTGTGATACTTTTTAATAGGAAGGTTGATACTCACTTTGGAGAGTTTTTTTTTATGGGTTGACCCAGTCAAAGCGGGTTGACCCGCATTGACCGGGTCAAAAGCGGGTTTGACCGACCTATCTCATATAGTGTTATTTGTATCATGATGCATGCAAGTGGTTGCCTATTTAATAGGGTTAATTATCTTTTAGCTATAAAATTTAAAAATAAATAATTAAAATACTAACTTTTAATTCGGGTGATATTCAACTTTCCATTTTTTTTTGAAAAATAAAAATCATCGTCAGTGTTGGAAAGAACGAGTTCCACACTCACATGTCCATACATGTTTGGAATCAATAATACTCCACCGGTTTTAGTTGAATTGATGTTTTATAATTTTTCACTTGTTTTCATATCTAAATAGATATTTGCATTTTTTAGGAAAATATACCTTAATAAAATTTGATATAAGTGGAGATAGAGAGAGTGTGTGTATATTTATCACAATAATTATATTTACATCTAAATCAATTAAAAATTTCTAAAACATCAATTAAAAGAAATGGAAGGAGTATTTAATTTAAGGAAAAAATTGCAAATAGCCCTTCGAGGAAGCTAATTATTGCCCCTTTCTTGATTATTTATCTCAAATAACCCCCTCTATATTAAACGATGGACCATGTAGACCCTTTATTAGATATAAAAGTTAATGGTGTTAGAAAATACACACCAATACACATTTTTCCACACACATAAATCTTTTCACACAGTAACACTTTATTCACAGTAACACGCACAAAAAAAAATATTATATAGTTCTACACATTGATAAACATTAATTTTATTATATAGTTTTTCAAATTTAACGTTATTCGATTTTTATAAATGTAATTACACTTTTTTCTATAATGTATTGATATAATTTTATTTTTCATGTATGTCTTAGTGTATTACCGAGAATTCGATATAAAAAATTAAACTAGTAAGTTTTTTTGTGTGATGCATTGGTCTAAATTATTTATAAATACAAATACAAAATTTCAAAACTTATAATCTTGAGTAAATAATAACAGAAAATATATACCTAAAAAAATTGTGCGAAAGTGAAGTATAAATAAATATTCGACATAATTTTTGGATACAAGACCACATAAATCAAATAATGGGTCCTTCCGTCCTTGCCTTAGACTTGTAAAGAGTAAATATACTGCGAGCAAATAAATGATCTATAATATTTTTTTTTATAATATTTACAACATGACATATTTATTTATAGAACGACATTGCTAAATAGTGTCACAGGCACACATAAATAAAAAAATAAAATGCATGAAATATTGCCCCAGATACTTAACACTTTTCAGGTGATATTCACGAGATTCTTCCAAAATATAATGTATTTTTGTTATTTTTCAGGCTGTAAGTGTGTAGAACACATTAAATTCAGAAAGTAAGACAAAATATAATCTCATAGGGGCACACTCCTGTAGGACGGTCTAACAAGTCGCTTCCGTTAGACGGATCCTAACCCGACCCGAATCTATTTTTTTTTTTGGCAGCCCGGCCCCACCCACCCCATCCATCCCACCCCCATCCCCTCTCTCTCATCACAGCGCGCACATTTCTCTCTCTAGCACTTTTTTATTTTTTTTCTTTTTTCTTTAGTATAAAGTGCTTTTCCTTTTCTTTTTTTTTTCTTCTTTCCTTCTTCTTTAGCACGTTTGTATTCTTCCTTTTTTTTTTTCCTTTTTTTCTTTAGCACAAACGTTATATTCTCATTAAAATGAAAATTTAGAAGAAAAGTTATATTTTCATTAAAATGAAAATTACCGATGATTAAATATTAATTATTAAATTAACAATAGAAAAGTATCATTAATTATGAAGTAAGTATCACTAGTAAAAAAAATGAAACATCACTAATATAAGGAGTAGTTACTACTCCCTATCATGTTCATTTTTTGAAAATGCAATATTTTCTTTTATGTAGCTAATGATTCAATTTTTGAATTGCAATGTGTTTGAACTGATACTTTTCTTTCGAATTAGTGATACTTTCTTCTACAATTAGTGATATTTTTCTTCTAATTAGTGATACTTTCTTCTGCAATTTGTGATATGAAGAGTTAGAAGTTGTTTGTTTTTTTAATGATTTTATTAATGATACTTCATCCATAATTAATGATACTTCACATATGTTAATGACACTTCACAAGATAAAAAGTTATATTTTCATTAAAATGAAAATTACTAATGATTAAGAATTAATTATTAAATTAACAACAAAGAAGTATCATTAATTATGAAAGTAAGTATCACTAGTAATAAAAAATGAAGCATCACTAATAGTGATACTTTCTTCTGCAATTAGTGATACTTTTCTTTCTAATTAGTGATACTTTCTTCTGCAATTAGTGATATTTTTGTGATACTTTCTTCTGCAATTAGTGATACATTTCTTCTAATCAGTGATATTTTTCTTTTTAATTAGTGATACTTTCTTCTGCAATTAGTGATACTTTTCTTCAATTAGTGATACTTTATTCTGCAATTAGTGATACTTTTTTCCATAATAATGAGACTTCACTTCACCTCATAAATAATGATACTCATATGTCAGTTAATAATACTCCACCTCATAAATAATGATACTTTGGTTAATTAATGATACTTATTTTTTTGGCTCAATAATTAGTCAACCGCCAGGAAAAAAAATATATAATTTTTTAAAAATAAATGTATACTTTGAGGAAGACTATATTATAATTATTAAAAAAAAGAAAAAAAAAAGAAAGAGACAGAAAAAATGAGTAGAAAAAAAAAAGAAAAAAATAAGAAAAAGAAGTAAACGAAAGAAAAAGAAGAAAGAGAAAGGAAAAAAGGAAAAAGAAAGAGAGCAACAGGCCCAGGCCCAGCCGAAAAAAAAACTAATTAACACTATTGTTCCTTTTTTTTATTAAAAAAACTCGATGCAAAATAATTATTAAAAAAAAGGAAGAACAAAAGTGAAAAAAAAGAAAAGAAAGAGGAATAAGAAATTGGACCGTGAGCTAAATGAATGAAAGAAGAAAAAGGGAAAAAAGCATTGCTAAGGCCCATCAACACAGCCGAAAGGAAAAAAAAAAAAACTGGGCAGCGGGTCTGGGCGGATTTTGACCCGTCTAACGTAAGGGGATCCGTTAGACGGTCTCATACAAGTTTTTTTCAATTTCATAATACATGTACTCCTCGTAGAAATCAGTACCGATCGTACTAAAATTGGACAATTCTTGAAATAAAATGTTAAGTTGAATGATAAAAAAAACAAAAACAAAAAAAAACCTTATGTTACTACTTTGGTAGAAATTTATGTTACTTTTTAGTGTTGGAAGTGTACTTTTTTTTTTTGAAGAGAAAACAATTATATTACTCAAACACTCTCCATTAACCACGGAGGAAATTTTTTGATCCAAATATAAAAATCATTACAACCAACACCAAATTGTGCAAGATTATGAGCAACTCTATTAGCTTTCCTCAACATATATTGAAATGATAAAATTCCACTTGCTTTAACAACCTCAGTCACAGGCAAGATCTCATTTTCAATAAACTCATCTCCCTCATCTCTGTTAGCAAGCAAACGAATAGCCAATAGAGAGTCCGAGAACACAACACAGTGGAGCGAACCCTCTTGCACGCAAAGACCAATTCCCTATAAAATGGCCCTAATCTTGGCATCAAGAATTGATGATGGTGTAAGTGTTGTTAGAAGTGTACTTTTTAACATTAGAAGTGCTTTTTTCCCCATAACTAAATGTTATAATAATTATAAAAATATTACCATTTTTGTTTGCTTTTAGCAGTATCAGTAAATTGGACGTGATATTTTTAATATTAATAGTTATATTTTTTAATCATATAAGTGATATTTTTTCCCATCTAATATAAGATATATGTAAATCTGATGTACAGGAGACCACATTTAATAAAAATGATAAATCACAGTGAGATATTGACCGATACATGGAAACATTTTGATTGAAGTAAATCAACACAAAATCCTAAAACATCAAACTTATTAATATTAATATTAACTAATATGAAATGCGAAACATTAAGTAAAAAGAAAAAACATCATGACACACAACCTAAATTGTGTCGGGAATGAAGGAAAGAAAAAGTTTGGGGGATGCATGTTGCAATTCATTATTCCAATCAACTTTTTTTTTAATAATGTATTAGTACAGCTGAATTTCACCCTCGTTTCGATAATCGAATTAATAATATTTGATTAGAGTAAATTACATTTTGATATATCTACATTTTAAACTATTTTTAAAAAGTAACTTATTTTTTTCTAAATTAACAAAACAATATTTACTTTTTAAAAATTTTTACAAATTTAACATTTGATCAATTTTATAACTCAAAAATTAGGATAGTGACCATCTGCGGTGGCAAAAAGCACAGTACGGTGTACTGTGGAATAAAACGGCGTCTCTTAACATTTTTTTTTTTTCTAACAAAAATTTGAAAAACCGACATTGCATAAGAATTCCCACTTTAATTTGCTCCATTTTAATTATTTCCAACCCTAAACAAAAAATAAATAATTTGTCCAAAAAAGAAACAAGAAACTTTCCCTTTATCGGTTCTACACCACATTCAGAAGAGAGCAAGATTATCATCATTTTCTCCAAATCTTGTGATTCCCTTCACCCCTTTCCCAAGGGAAATCCTAAATAGTAGGTGATGGAGCCAAATCTGAAGCTCTCAAACTTAAATTCTATCAAATCTCAACCAAATCCTTAGAAAAAAAAAATCAAACTTAAAACCACAGATTATGATTGTTTACTCCAATTTTCTACAATAATTGAATCAACCAAATCCTTCGTGTTAACATATCAAGCAAGACGAGTCCTCCCACAAAGGTAAACAAAATTTTGTCACAATTTCTGCACACTAAAGAACCTTCAGTCAAGAAACGATGGAGGTTTGCTCTTCAAACAATTCCACCAAATATGTATGCAAATTTTCCTCTTGAGACGTGGATTCTAAGAAAAAAGTATGCCGCCATCGTAATGTTTTTGGACTATTGGTTGGAAAATGAAACAAAATGGCACGGGAGATTCGTTGTTTTAATAAATTATAAGAAGAGAAAATGGAATTCTTGTTACGGCGTCCTTTTTTCAATTTTTTATTTTAGGAAAAAAAGTGTTAAAGCGGCACCATTTTGTTCGGCCGCATAGTGTGTTGTGCTTTTTGCCACAGTAGAGGATCACTATCCCAAGAATTGTACGTATTGATTATATTTTAAGATTTTTTAATTTGAGAAAATTTTTTGTACATGGTTAGAGAATTAGAAATATTAAAATACAATCAATTACATATAACATTTTTACCTAAAAATTGATTAATTGTTAAATTTATAACTGTATTTGAAAAATAAATACTATTTATTAATTTTTAAAAAATGAATTATTTTTGCAAAAGATCGGAAAATGTAGGTATCAAAGCCTTCAATATAATACAATGCTGTAGAATGTTGTTGTGGCTCTGCAATTTATATTTTATAATACAATATAAATATTAAATAATACAGTTGTAGAATGTTGTCGTGGCTCTGCAATTACAATATAAAATATTAAATTATTTAAAATTGAAAACCAATACGGCAATACCTGAGAACGACAAGAAGTAGCAGGAGACGGTTAAAAAGCTTACTCACCACACACACACAGAGTGAGAAGAGAAGAGATGATCGGGCCGGGCCGACCACAATTTGTGCTATTCGGGTCGTCTGTAGTTCAGCAGAGTTTCTCCAATGAAGGATGGGGAGCTATTCTCACTGATCTCTACGACCGTAAGGTATCTATTTTCTTCTTCTTCTTCTTCTTCTTAACTTTTTTTTTGGCTATGAAATTTGCTAAGCTGATTGTCTGGTGTCTTTTATTCAATTTTTTGTTTTGTTTTTGGAAAGTGCGACGAGATTATGGATTACATTAAATTCTCCAAGTTAAATTGATTGTTTCGATTAAATTGTTAATTGATTCTGGATTTGCAGGCAGACATAATTCTGCGAGGATATTCTGGCTGGAATTCGAGGCACGCTATTCAAGTGTTGGACCTAATTTTCCCAAAGGTATCTTCTCCAAACATGATTCAATAATATTTTTTTTTTTTTAATTTTCTCAATTAATTTCCATGGATATTTGTTCGATTTGAGAAAGGAAAATGGGCTGTGTGACGACGAATGATGAAATCATCTCAATTTTATCAATTTAAAGTTTTTGATTTTGAAACAAATTCATTAACTTGAAAGTTAAAATTACTGTTTTTGCAAATGGTTTCTAAGCATCTTACACATTTTCCCCCTTCGTTGGCGATTTGAACTTTGTTTAGGAAGCAGAAGTTCAGCCTTCACTCGTTATAGTGTATTTTGGTGGGAATGATGCAGTGCACCCTCACCCTAGTGGATTAGGTGTTCATGTTCCTCTACCTGAATATATTGAAAACATGAAGAAGATTTATCGTCATCTCAAGGTACGTATTGCTTTTTTCGACTATTTTTCTTGGAAGAAACAGCTCCTACATCAGTACTGGGTAGATTGGATTACAGTATTAGCTATGAAAGTATAATTCTTTGCTCCTCATGTGCAAAATATGTAGCTGAAGTAAATAAGCTAACATAATCTGAATGAATAGTCGTGTGAGCGGATTTGCTTTTTGATCGAGAGGAAAAGATTGATGAAGCCTGTATCAGATTGCATATTGATATGGAAATTCCATGTTCAACTAACTTCACTGGAAGAAAACTTAAATTCAAAACTAGGCATGTAGAGAATGCTGTTCGACTGGTGCATTTAGTTCGAGTAGGAAGAGGAAATTGAAGTGAACTTGCACCTTGTTTTGATCCTTTCTTTATGCACCCTCGGAAATTAAAGCTTGTAAGGATGATGAACTAATAGTTGAGATGTAGGATTTTGGAGTAGTCAATTTTGGAGAACAAATGATCGATGATTGCTTGTAAAGATGCCATAGTGTTGCTTTGGAAATTATATTTATAAGATTTTGTCAGTAATTTGAGACAAATTCTACAAGATTTCGATCACTCTGGAGTCAGGGAAGGATTTTGATTCACTTATTTAGTTCATGATTTCCAACAACATTATTATCATTCATTTTGATACAACAACTGGGACTATTTGCAGAGTCTTTCAGATAAGACCCGGGTAATTTTTCTTACTTCGCCTCCTGTCAACGAAGCATTGATTCGTGAGCATTTTGGGTGATTTTTGAACTTAAATTTTTATCTTCATTGATTATTTTCCATATTTGTTTAGCCACATTAGAAATTTAATGGTGTTCGTCCTCGTGTTTCTAAAACCAGCAATTTACACGATCATCAAGCCCGGACAAACGAATCTTGCCGTAGATATGCTAAAGCTTTAGTAGAGTTGAGCAAACAGTCGAACATTAAAGTCATCAATCTTTGGACTGCAATTCAACAAAGAGGAGATTGGGCAACTACTTGTTTAAGGTAAGTTTGTGTTCAATGCTCTTCACTTTGCTTATGTTTACAAGAAATCTTTGTCTTATAACTAAGGTAAAACGTGCACTCATATTAAAGATGTCATATTCCCACATATCACTGTAAAACTCAATCAAGATGCAATGAAGGGCAAACTAGGATCTCCTATCTGTCTGCGTACTTGTACTTGAATATGACATTCGAATTATCTATTGGTACGTACGTGCAGAGACGGAATCCATTTTACGCGAGAAGGGAGCCAAATTGTAGTGAGGGAGATACTGAAGGTTATCAAAGAGGCTGACTGGGAACCTAGCCTCTTTTGGACGTCAATGCCAACTGAATTCGACGAAGATTCGCCGTATTACATGGTTCATCCCGACGGCAGTGGTAAAACCATCAACGCCTCTAATGGCATCTCTAGTTGGAAAATCAAATGGACAGCAAATAATATTTGCTCCAAACTTTGAACTTCAATAGGTTTTAGTCCTTATCTTATTCATAAAAAAATGCATGAGTCCGGCTTGTGTGTCAAAATCCGTAAATCGTGTCAAAATCAAAATTCAAATTCATGTAATTTTGTATTTGGATGGGAAGGATGATCCGCTTTAAGGATTTTGACCCATAAAACTATTTTGCGCAAGACTACTTATGTCCATTAATTGTATGGTTGATTATTATTGAACGGTTCATGACTTCATGGAATGTAATCCAATATATATTGTGTCACACTGGGACGGCCGTACCTGCTAAAAAAATAAGCCCGCGGGTTGGTTGATATTTTGGAGGCCTGCAATTTGGTGGACCTAGACGGGCGGGCTTGGCCCGTGGACTTATGTTTTTTTTAAAAGAAAATTCATAATTTTAAATCTATATTTATTTTGAAAAATAAATGAAAAATAATGAAATCATAAATTAATTTAATGATAATTAATTTTGATTGAAATTAAAAATATCAAATAATGTTGATCATTTGTGTTTGTGAAATAATATATGTTTTAATATAATTTGATGATCGTTATAAAATTTAGAAATATTGAAATTGGTGCAATGTTAATAATAATTTAAACTTTGGAATGTTTACATTCATATCTATATATCATTATATAAAAATAAAAATTAGTGGTTCAAAAATAAATATAATTTTTTTTTAATTTTTTTTTGAATAGGCTCGCGGGCCGGCCCACCAATCTGCAGCCCATGGTAGGGACAGGTTGGGTTGGAGGTTTTTAGGCCTATGCCCGTATAGGCCCGCTCTGTCTAGACCCGTCAAATGACGGGTTTTTGAGGCCCGCACGCCTAGCTAGCTCGTTTTGACGACTCTAAATGTGTGTATATAACATTAGACGAATGCGTTGACCAAACAATCCGTCAAAATCAGTATTAAACGTAATACTAAAAAGTATCACTCAAAAGCCTAAAAGAATCACTAGTATCATTAAAAAGTATCGGTCAGAAAAAAATAAAGAAAAAACATTCAAAACTAGTATCAATCGTAGCACTAAAAAGTATCATTGAAAATTTAAAAAATATCACTTGTATCACTAAAAAGTATCACATATTTTGACAATTTTTTTAGTCAACGCACGTTGACTTGATCAATACGCTGACCGTCTGATGTACATACTATGTACATGAAAATTTGTAATATATATATAGTGGATTTATATCAAATGAGAACTAATCCTTTATGTGTAAATTAGGAATTAATCCTAGTCATTAGATATATCAAAATGAATGGTATAGATTGAGATGATATTTAATATTATCAAAATGAATCCAATATATTTTTTTTTTAGTTGATGAAGGGTAAGATAGATATTTTTTAATTGATCACATGATAAAAGGATTTGTCATATCAATATTTATTATTATTATTTCCTTTTTTCCTCCTCCACTACTATGAGGCTTATCTTTATTATAAGTTATATATTTATTAATTAGAGGATTAAAAGTAGTAAGATTTTTTAAAATCACAAACCTTTTTTTCGTATGCTTTTTTTAGTTAATATGATTAAGAGTTTACTATGAGATTTAATTATGGTTCATAGTGGCTTTTTTTAATTAGATAATTAAAGATAATTAAGATTTTTAATTGCGTGTTTTATATTTTTCGTAAACATTTTTTCCTTCATTTATTATTGCCCCTTAATATTATTCTGTTAGTGCCATTATACAGCACTAAGTATTTTTAGATTGTCATGATCTTTATGGTAATTCAAAGAACACATGTTTTGGTTTTTCAAGTTTTGAAGACTACGTTCTGGTCATTATGGAATGAACATTCCGCTGTCAATCTGATTGAAGAACGAAGAATGTACTTGAGCATGTTCAGGAACATGATCATGTACATGGTTGTTCAGAGAGTTTTCAAGAGATGTGCCAAGCTGATTTCAAGGAGTTGAAGTTACCTTTTTAAGATGCACGTTTTAGAATAGAAGATGCTTTGTTCAAAATGAAGATCAAGATGGAAGAAGGTGAGTTCTATTCAAGGAAGACATCTAACTAGAAGAAGTCCGAATTAAACTAGGAAAGTTTCATTTTAAAGTTTGATTCAAATATAGATTCTCTGATTACCTTATTTAGGCTATGTCTTGTGTTTATAAAGAGCCCGAGAATCAGACTAGTTAGAAAGAGAGAGAGAGAGAGAGAGAGAGAGAGAGAGAGAGAGAGAGAGAGAGAGAGAGGTTTTACAAATACACAAGAGCTGAAGAGTCTAAAAAGACTTCAAGTTTGAAGCATATAGTATTCAGGTAGACTAGGTTTGATCTTTGTGATCATTGTGTGTCTAGTATGTGTTTGAAATTCTTTCCTACACACTTAGATGAGTCTCGAGAGAGATTTCCTGTGAGAACTAGATGAAGTCTAGGCTGTGAGGGGATCTCACAATTCAGTCCATCGAAAGAGATTGTAGAGTGTAGAAAAGGGGTCGAGTGACAGGAGGTCATCGTGTAATAGCCTTTGTAACCTTGCAACGGAGTAGTTGATTGTTTTTCATGAACTTGTGAAGTCCCCCTGATGTAGATCAGTTGATTGAACAGGGTTACCAATCTCGTGCCATTTACTTGCTATATATTTAGCATTTTGACTTGACATGTTCTTCATAAAGTTCATGTACATGATTAAGAATATGTTCCTATTTGCACGATTTATGTAACTTCATATTCTACCCACCATACACGTTCATCACAATAATAATCCATCGTATTTTCACTTGTGTTAGTTTTTTCAAAATTTTTTCTTCTGTTTCAACCACATGTATCAGTTTCTTCTAACATAGTTGTGGATGTTGGCCCAATGATTCTTAATGGGCTTTGTAATTTAATTAATGGCCCAATCTCCCTAATCAGCCCAAAATCCCTAATTAAGCCCTAAACCCTTTCTTCTCTACGTTAAAACCACTCCTTGTCGCACTGTTTCATTAAGCTTGAAAATTCTTCACTTGAGAGAGGGCTCTGCTATTCCCATTCTCGTCTCTTCACTAGATTTCTGTGCTCCGATCTCCTGATTGGCGTTGAGAGTTCAAGCTTCGTAAGAGAGAAAACATCGATCGTCTTATTTCTGCCATTCGTGCTCTGTTCTTGAGTTGTTCTTAATTGGGGCTCGATTGATCATTGTTGTTGTTGGAAGTCGACGCCAACATTCTTGGGTCCCTGAGCCGCAAACACATCTTCGATTCCCCTATTTTTTTCTTTATTCTAGATATATATATTTTTCTGTTCAGCTTGATTGTTAATTCACACTCATATATATATATATATATTACTTGGGATTGATATTATTTATATGTTGCAGAGATACATACATACATATATATATACACACTCCTATAGATCGATACATATACATTGAGAGTTTACGTCTGTTGTTGTTTAATAGATTAACTCCTCTTATTCTAAATTGCAGCAGCATAGCAAGTTTCTGGCGCCCTCAAGTCATGTCGACTGTGAAGAAGGATACCTCTGCTTCGCCGCTGCTGTTCAATCTGCCGGAGAAGACACATATAGTCACTGCTTCTCTGCACGCAAGTTACTTCCTATCTCCAGAGCCGATCATCGACAATGTCTGCAGTAGGTTACCGGGGAAGACGACTGAAGCTGTTTAGTCTGCCGGAGAAGACAACTGGCGTCTCCTCTTTGATATCCAGATCTTGCAGACTAGTTACAGCCCATCAAATTCGATCTCGAAGCAGATGAACTGCTTATTCGAGTCTCCTGCTATGACTACAATCATCTGGATACAAGTTGCTTGGTGCAAGAGTTGATTAATTGAAGGAGAAACAACTAAAAGTGTTGCCACTACACTTGTTGAAGCCCAGGTGACCGTATAGCTAACCCGTTGAGTCGGGAACCAAGTTGGTGAACCCTGGAAAGACACGGATATCCCACAGTGGTATCAGAGCCGCGGGGACCTTGCCGAGGTACCCTCTGACTTGCACCAGCCCACCCCGCCGCCATTGGCTGCGCCGTTTCGCTCATAACAAGCATGGAATATGGTAAGTCAGATTTTTTCCCTTTCCGGGAGGATCTGCTCTGGTAAAGTGTCGAAACTCTAAGCTCATAGATCTTAGGCTTGGGTTATTTGCTATTTGCATTGAATATTGGTGAATTGTGGAGATTTGGAGAATATTACAGTTTTGTGTTGTGACGCGCGGTCATTTCACGCTCAAAAATATATTTGTAAACTCCTGTGCCCACAGCGAGCGTAGCTAGCCAATGAGTATGGGTCGATCCCACAGAGAGCTATTGCGATTCTATCTTCAAGTAACCAATCACAAATGGGGGTTTTGGTGTTGTCACTAAACTGAATTTAAATATGCGAAAGAAACTAAAGAAACTATCAAATAACAAAAGGTTCTGGCATTTGAATTAGAATTTTGTTTAAACATAAAACAACTCGATCATGGGCACACCGATTTTCATACATGATACGTCATCTAGTTATGGTGACCGGATTCCTCTCTGCGTCTCCTCATCCATCCTTTCATTTTAGGTCTAAAAGTGATTCCTCTTCGATTAAACCCCTAACCAGTTACCCACCTCCCGATTCCTCTAAGAGATGTAAGCAAACAAGCAGCAGTGTGCCCTAGACGGACCCAGATCTGTTATGTTCAACTGATTCCTCTTGTGCCTACAACACCCCATCAATTCCCTTATTACTATATGAACCGACACACAGTCACGATTCGCCAATTCAATTAATCGTGGTGTGCCCTCTTTACCTAACGAGTGATCAGCCACATTGGGCACTTCAGACACACACTCACGTGGAACAAGGCACAAGAATTAACGGAAACTAATCATGCATTACTATGCCCATTTTGGCCTCACGAGTCCAGATTTATGCTTAATCCAATTTCATCATTCAAACGCCAGAATTAAAGATCTAGCTGAGAAGGCTAGACATAATTAAACTTGCAGAATTTAAAGATATAAAAATAAACGAAAACTTACTGAATTAATTAAGCAAAAACTCGACTCCAACGTCGATGAACATGAACATAACCTAAGTCCCGAAGGTTTAAGACCTTTAGGATTGTTTGGCTGCCTAAGCAGCGTGCGGAAATTAAAGATGCAGAAATGTAAAAATATAAAATGTTTCAGACTGTCTAAAAGCTTGTTTTTCCAGAAACTAAACTTGTTTAAATAACTACATTCCCGAGTAAAGTTTCCCCCACAGGTGGGGGTCTTCTGCTGAAAATCCGGAACGGTGTGCCCTCGTTGACTTTGACTGGATAAGCTTCATCTTCAACAAATCCCTATTTTTTAGGGATTGCTCTTATCGCCTAAGATTTGAGCTTTATCTCCTCGTCTGAGCTTATCCTTTTGTTGCAACACCTTCCAGGAGTCCAGCTTAGCTCCAACTCTCCTGCGGATATGTAGCTATCCTTCCACCAACTGTCATTCAACTTAATCCCGAATTTCACTGGAATGCCCATTCTGCCCTGTGGTCGAGTCTGTGCGAGTACTGTGGGCACGACATCATCTGTCAGCTCCATCCGTATCTGATATGCCCATTTCACCGACCGAATGTGGGATGGATACTGAAGAAGTCCCATGTTCCTCTAATGAACATATGTGTGAGATATACGTGAATAACTGGGCATAAAATGCCCCTTCCGCCAGACTTGACTCTTGGAATGCCCTTTGACCGCAACCTGGTTCTTTTCGACTCAAAACACACTAAAAAAGACATTTATAGAGGATAAAATGCCCATAAAAACACGAAAAAAATGGACTTATCACACCCACACACTTTAAGCATGATTGTCCTCAAGCATGGGGTGCAACGCATCCAGAAAAATAAAAGAAAAGAAAGGAGAAAAGAAACAGACTCAAGACACAAGCATGCAAACTGTTATTCAGTGTGGGCACATTAGAAATAATCCAACTAAAATGCAAAGTTTCAGCATACCTAAAATAGGTCAAAAATGAGTTTTAGCTTGGTGTTCCTCACAGACTCTCTTCACTCAGTGTATATTTTCATTTCGGCTGTAATTCTATGCAAATTCGTCCCATAAGTTTGTCAAAGTTCTGCTGTTCATTCTCCAGAAACCATGATACATT
Organism: Perilla frutescens; assembly: GCA_026008535.1. Taxonomy (NCBI): domain Eukaryota; kingdom Viridiplantae; phylum Streptophyta; class Magnoliopsida; order Lamiales; family Lamiaceae; genus Perilla; species Perilla frutescens. The sequence continues at coordinate 53,300,416 of BRKX01000004.1, forward strand.
AGTATCAATAGGGCTCTTTAGGCTACAGTTGGGCATTTTAAGTGGGAGGGATTTTTATTAATTGTACCGACCCCTCCCCAGCTCCTTTCTATTCACTACCCTCATGTGCCCTGTCCGGTACTGAATTTTTCTATATTGGGCATTCTAAACACTTAGAACATCGGGGGATTTTTATTCAGACTTTTTTATTTTTTTTATTTTTTTTTCTTTCCCTTTTTTTTTCTAATCACTCTTTTTTTTTTGCTTTTTCTTTATTTTATTCTTCCCCCTCTCTTTTCTGGCCCTTCATATATATATGCCTTCCCAGAAAATACCTTGCCTTCCCCATTTTTTCTTTTCAGGTTTTATAATGCCCTGGCTAAGTATAAACCATCCAGAATAAAATCGCCCAGGGCATTTCATAGGCTCAAAGGGGCTACAAGGGTTATGTCATTGGTGGGAGTTATTTTATTTCAGTGGCTCAGCAAAACATGGCCTATCTCATCTACATATGCATCAATAATTCCTAGAATTAAACACAGAACAGAGGTAAATTCTAGAACATCATAAGCACAGAATTATTCACACTCATGAATGAAAGAAAACTGTAAATTTGAAGCATACAACATATAGGCTCAAGTCTCACAGGGCATGCTAAAACTCGTTCGTCATTCCTATCTTAATTGGGCATGCTGATTTTTCTGTAAAGCAATTAAAGTTGAATCATCACGTGAAATACCCACACAGACTCACAGAATAGCATGCTTTGACTCAACTACCCACCTACACACTTTGCAACTTGCAAAGTGTGGACACAGACTCAAACAACAAAAACAAAGAAAACAAAGAAACAAAAAAATAAATAAAAACAAAACCTAATCTAAAGGACAGAAAGAACCAGGCTAGTCGGTTGCAGGCATTGGGTAGAAAAACCCAACATGTTTGAAATAGGCCTTCAGGGCTGCTTCTATTCGGGTCAGCTTTTCATTGGTTTGGAACTGGGCATTCTCAATCAGCTCAAGTCTCCTTGTGATCACTGCGACTGGGTGCTCCCTCTGCGGTGCCTTCCCTGCTGGTGGTTTCTTCGATGTACCTGCAATAGCTAGAAGCATGCTCGAGGGGTCTGCCCCCGGCACAAAGAAAACAGGCTTCCCATCCTCATCGTCAACCACATCTTGCATTCTCCTCAGGCAATTTAGATCAAAATATTCACGGGGAAGGGGGGTCAAATCAGTTTCATGCAAGTCAAGGAGCCTATATCTAACCGCAATCTGGGTGATCAACTGGGCACAAGAGATACGATGCCTAGGGTGTGTTTTGATTTCCCGAAAATGTGCAATGGCCACAGAGCCAAAATTGATTTTAATTTTATGAACCATGCACCACAAAATGAACAGCTCTTGATTGGTGATTGAATTAGAGCTATCCTTATGGCCGAAAAAATTGTAGGCCAACACCTTATGGCAGAATCTCAAAGCATCATTATTTAAGCAATAACCTTTTGTGGATCCGCTTTGAAAAACAGATCCATCCCCAATATCTACCCATTTTGCGTCGACTCCTTCTGCAGAGTCGGGCACTACAGTCACGGCATCGACATACTCCTCCTCCTGGAGGTCCAAGTATGTCACGATGCCTAGTAACATATTCAGGTCATCAACAGACACAGAATAATTCCTACCCATTAATTTAAAAGTTAAAACCCTAGTGGAAGTAGCAGGCTTGTTTATAGCTTTAATTTTCAAGTTATGGACAAAATCACGAGACAACGATGGGAAAATAACACACTCCATATCTATAAAGCTTTCCCAACCTATTGCAGAAAATAAATCTCTTACCTCCTGCTCTATACCAAGAGCTGCAAGCGTCTCACGGTGGATTCCTTTCGAGTTGATGATGCCCCTGACTGGTGGTGGGCCGCTGCTGGGCTTACTCGGTGTGGGGCTCCCCACCCCTCTGCCTCTTTTAGGCATAGGGGCTGAAATGCCCTCTTCAGCTTTCCTCTTCTGCGAAGAGGCCTCTCCAGCCAGCTTGGCTCCGGCTTTCATTCCAGCAGATTTCCCCACCCTTCGCTTGGGTGAGGAGTCCTCCGAGGGCTCTTCAGAGCCTGCTTGCGTTTGGGAGGGCACACTGGGTTCCTGCCGCTCCTTCTCTTCGTCAGTATCCCCTTGCTGGGATACTTCTGGCTCGATTGGCTCTGGAGTGGGCTCTCCAACTTTTCTTTTTCCCTTTGCTTTTTCCAGTGCCCGCTTCTTGATATCAGCGGGTGCCTCTTCCTCCTCTTCAAACGGGGTACTTTCTCTAGTTGGGACTCAACCTCAATATCTTCGATTTCAGTTAGGTATTTGTCCAAATCGGTGTCTCTGTCTCCTTCATCTTCAGCTTCTTCTCTCCCTTCAACTTCCTCTCCTTCTTCCTCTTCTTTCAAGTCTTCGATCTCCACCGACAGCACAGGAGTCGGAACCTTAACGGGCTTCTTAGCTTTCTTCTTCTCAGCTCCTTTCTTCGGCTTTTGTGCAGGCGCTTCAGTCGCTTCTTCCTCCTGCATGCCCTCTGCAGTCGCCTCATCATCTTGCTGCTCCGTTTAAGTTGGAGTAGCGGAGCTCTCTTCTATCACCTCGACTTCAGGCACAGCTTATTTTTCCGGCGGGGTTTCCTTGGTATGTTTGCTCGACATGGCTGCCTCAGACGCAGCTTTCCCCTTGGGTTTCACAGAAGGTCTCTTCACGACCTTGGTCGGAGAGGGCTCTTCAGAGACAACGGGAGTCTCGAAGTCCAGGCATGCCTTTGGCCCAGCTTTTGGTGCGACCTTTTTACCTCTTGTCTTCGCCATTGTTAAAAGTTGAAGAGTTTTCAGGAACTAGGGTTTCAGAGAAAAGTCGAGAAAGAGTTATCTGAATTTTGAAGGAGGCGAGTGAAAGTGATAGTAGAGATTTTGTGGGGTAAGGCTTTTATATTAAGGGATTACTATTCATGATTTGACTTGTGACTCTTCAAATTCCTCAAGAGTCTCTCGGATCAGTATGCCCTATACTAATGGATAAGCCTTGTCCCTGAAAAATCGGAACAAACTCTATCTCTTCAGAGTGCCTCACTTCAGAATCCCTATTTCTAAGGGATTTATTTTAATTTTCATCTTTCTCTCTCCTTATCTAAACCTGCAACCACCATGCTTATCCAAAACAAGCGTAAAATTGCTCCCTAAACTAGTTTAATTAACTGGAAAATTTATTAAAAATAAATAAAAATGGGTTAAGATAAGAAAACACCTGGGTTGCCTCCCAGTAGCGCCCTAGTTATTGTCGTGGGCACGACATCACCCCAAATCAGGCGTAAGTGGGCTCCGCGAGCCAGATCACTGTGACATCTTCATCAGAATACCCCAGGTACGCTTTCACACGGTAGCCATTCACTTTGAAGCGCCCTCCAGTATCGGGGTTTATCAGCTCAATTGCTCCATTCGGGCATTCAGCATACACTTCAAATGGACCAACCCACTTGGTCCTTAGTCCTCCTCCCATAAGTTTGAACCTTGAGTGGTACAAAAGTACCTTCTGTCCTGGAATGAATCTCTTTCTTCGAATTACTTGATCATGGAGCCTTTTCATCTTTTCCTTGTATAGCACCGAATTATCATAGGCCTCCATTCTCATTTCTTCCAGCTCTTGAATTTGAAATTTCCTGAAATGCCCAGCGGCGTCAGGATCCATATTCAGCTTTTGAAGTGCCCATCGTGCTTTGTGTTCCAACTCGACTGGCAGATGGCAACACTTCCCAAATAACATCCTATATGGGGACATCCCAATTGGAGTCTTAAATGCAGTTCGGTATGCCCACAAGGCATCTTCCAGATGAGTACTCCAATCTTTTCGGTTCGGACCCACAACCTTCCCAAGAATGGCTTTAATTTCTCGATTCGAGACTTCAGCTTGCCCATTTCCTTGAGGATGGTAAGGTGTGGTGACCCTATGGTGAACCCCATACTTCTTCAATAATCTTCCCAGTGTTTGGTTGCAAAAATGGGTTCCTTGATCACTGATGATGGACCTGGGCACACCAAACCGACTGAAAATGTGGGATTTCAGAAATGCGGCTACTACTCTTGCATCATTGGTAGGGGTAGCCTTTGCTTCCACCCATTTGGACACATAATCAACTGTCAGGATAATGTATTGGTTCCCCCTTGAATTTGGAAGGGGTCCCATAAAATCCATTCCCCAAATGTCAAAGATCTCCACTGGCATGATTGGTGTCATAGGCATTTCATTTCTTCTTGTAATGTTCCCTACCCTCTGGCATTGGTCACACCTTCTGCAGACGTTGTGGGCATCTTTGAATATTGTGGGCCAAAAGAACCCACAATCTAAAATTCTTCTTGCTGTTCGGTTTGGTCCGAAATGCCCTCCGCAAGCATAATTGTGACAATGCTTTAGAATTTCATTTATCTCCTCATCAGGGATACATCTTCTGATGATTTGATCAGCGCATCTTCTCCATAGAATAGGGCAATCCCATGCATAGAACCTGCTCTCATACCTTAGTTTATTTTTCTGGTACAGTGAGTACTCAATAGGCATTTCTCCAGACTCGAGGTAGTTCACTATATCTGCATACCAGGGTGCTAGTGTGCCCCTTGCTGAATATAAATGCTCATTAGGAAAATGATCGGCAATGGGCATTTCATCACCTTTTTCATTCAGCACCCGGCTCAAATGGTCAGCCACCAAGTTCTGTGCCCCACTCTTATCTTTTATCTCGACATCAAACTCTCGTAGAAGCAGGATCCACCTAATTAGTCTTGGTTTCGTCTCCTTCTTGGCCATCAAGTGCCTCAGTGCACCATGATCTATATAAACAACGCTCTTTGCTCCCAAGAGGTAGGATCGAAACTTCTCAAATGCAAACACTACTGCCAATAGCTCTTTTTCAGTAGTGGTGTAATTACACTGTGCCCCATTCAATGTCTTGGAGGCATAGTAAATCACATGGCTTTCCTTTCCTCTCTTCTGACCCAGTACAGCGCCCACAGCGTAGCCACTGGCGTCACACATAATCTCAAAGGGCACTCCCCAATCTGGTGGTTGAATGACTAGTGCCGTAACCAGTTGCTTCTTCAGAAAATTGAATGCCTTCTTACACTCTTCATCAAATTCAAATGGGACATCTTGCTGTAATAAGTGAGTAATAGGCTGGGCAATTTTTGCAAAATCCTTTATGAATCTCCTGTAAAATCCCGCGTGCCCCAGAAAGCCTCTCACTTGTTTTACTGAAGTGGTGTATGGCAATTTCTCAATTATGTCCACTTTGGCTTTATCGACCTCAATGCCCCTCTCAGAAATCACATGTCCCAGTACAATGCCCTCTCTAACCATGAAATGACATTTTTCATAGTTCAGCACTAGGCATTTGTCCACACAGCGCTACAACACCTTTTCCAGATTATTTAAACATCGATCAAAGCAGCTCCCATACACTATGAAGTCATCCATGAATACTTCAATGCAGTTCTCGAGTAGATCAGAGAATATGCTCATCATACATCGCTGAAATGTGCCAGGAGCATTGCAGAGACCAAAGGGCATTCTGCGATAGGCAAATGTGCCGAATGGGCACGTGAATGTTGTTTTCTCCTGATCCTCTTGACTTACTGCAATCTGCATGTATCCTGAGTATCCATCCAAGAAATAAAAGAACTTGTTTCCTGCTAGTCTTTCCAGCATCTGGTCAATGAACGGAAGTGGGAAATGATCCTTCCGCGTGACCGTGTTCAGCTTCCGGTAATCAATGCAAACTCTCCAGCCAGTTTGCAGTCGTGTGGGCACAAGCTCTCATTTCTCATTTTTCATAACTTGAATGCCCGACTTCTTGGGCACAACATGGATTGGACTGACCCACTTGCTGTCTGAAATTGGGTATATAATGCCCTGGTCCAGAAGCTTAATTATCTCTTTTAGCACCACATCCTTCATCACTGGATTAAGCTTTCTTTGTGGATCACAAACAGGTTTTGCATCATCTTCCAACAATATTTTGTGCATGCAAACCGCTGGGCTAATGCCCTTTATATCTGCTAAAGTCCATCCGAGTGCCTCTTTGTATAGTCTCAGCAATCTCAAAAGGCGGTCCTCATCAGCTTGATTCAACCCCGCACTTATGATTACAGGGAGTGTCTCGTTATATCCCAAGTAGGCATATTTCAAATGCCTTGGCAATGCCTTCAACTCCAGCGTGGGCGCTTTGACAATAGAAGGCATCAGCTTGTCATCATTTCTCCGAATGGGCACACCATAGTCTACACATCCGTGTGGCATTTCTTCTAATGAATACAGCATCATAATTCCATCCCTTATGTCATCATCCTCGTCCAGGGCATCCTGGTCATTCAGTCCATCCCACAATGCCCATTCCAGTGGTTCTCTGTTGCTGACCATGGATAAAATAGAACGGCTCGGGGAATGAAATGTGTTCACGAAATTACAATTTTCTGTATCTGGGGGGTGCTTCATGGCTTCAAAAATGTTGAACGTCACCTTCTCCCCATCAAACTCACATGTCAGTGTGCCCTTGTCCACATCAATTTTGGTTCGAGCTGTCTTCATGAAAGGCCTTCCCAGCAACAAAACTGAAGATTTTGAAGTCGCTGTGCCCATGTCAAGCACATAAAAATCTGCTGGGAAGATAAGCTCATCCACCTTGACCAATACATCTTCAATGAGGCCTTCTGGATATACATTAGACCGGTCAGCAAGTTGAATGACCACACGGGTCTCCTTCAAAGGTCCAATTTTCAATTCTTTGAAAACCAACAGGGGCATTACATTGATTGATGCTCCCAGATCCAGCATGGCCTTTTCAACTTTCTTGTTCCCTATAATGCAAGGAATCATGAACATCCCTGGATCGTCACACTTCTTGGGTAACTTTCTTTGTATTACAGCCGATACATTCTCCCCAACTAGGAACCTTGCATCGTCATTGAATCGCACCTTTCTGGTACAAAGCTCCTTCAGAAACCGGGCATACCGCGACACTTGTTTGATTGCCTCGATCAGTGGAATGTTGATTTCCACTTTGCTGAATACTTTTAGCATCTCCCTGGTTTCTTCTTCTTTTCTATTCTGTGCCAATCTCCCTGGAAAGGGGGGTTTCCGTCTTTCTGGAGTGGGCATCTTGGCAGATTGCTTCACTATTGGAATGGGCACAGTATCAGTTGGCTCAGTCTCTTGTGCCTTATCTTCTTTGGGGCTTTTTTCTACTTCTTCCTCCAAGGGCACATCATCCTTCTCTTCTCTTGGCCTGACCATCTCCGGAAGCTCTTTTCCACTCCTCAAGGCTATTGCATTCACTTGTTCTCTTGGATTTTCGACCTGGGAAGGTAGCTTCCCATTTTTCTCCTCCATCTTGTGCATGGCTTGAGCCAGCTGATTGATTTGCTTGCTCATGTGCGAGAGACCAGCTCAAGTCTTTTGCTTAAACTTCTCGTTCTCCTCAGCCATAGCAAACACAAGATCTTCCAGCCTACTTGGCTTCCTTTTCTCCTCTGGTGGTGGCAATGGGCGTCCAGGATGCCCATCCTCCGGCCTTCTCCATCTAAAATTTTCATGGTCTCTCCATCCAGGATTATAGGTCTGGGAATGGGAGTCATATCTTCTGGAATGCCTATTCTGGCCACCTATAGCATTCACTTCTTCCATTTCGTCTTGTAGAGTAGGGCATTCATCCGTGAAGTGAGATATGCTTTTGCACACCCCACAAGGTCTGGGCTTCCTCGCCATGCTTGCACCGGACAAGATTTTTTCGATCTTGTCACACAATCTATCGATCTTGCTGTCCTGGTCCGGTGCCCTCTCTGTTTCACTTACAACCCGAATGCCCTCTCCACCGAAGTCTCGGTTGTCTTCAGCCATTTCTGTAAGAATTCTGAATGTTTCAACAGGCTGTTTGTTCAAAATGGATCCTCCACATGAGGCATTCACGATCGTCCTCTCATGTGGTCTCAATCCTCCGATGAAATACTGAATTAAATCGTGTTCAGTAATCTGGTGCTGTGGGCATTTCGCCAGCATTGCCTGGAATCTTCCACAATAGTCATAGAAATTTTCGTTAGTTCCCATCTTCAGGCTCCCTATTCTTCTTCTCATTTCTTGCACTCTGGATGCTGGGAAATATTTTTCCAAAAACTTCTGTTGAAGTTGTCTCCATGTGGTCACAGCGCCAGTGGGTAGTGTGTACAGCCAGTCTCGTGCCCCATCTTGGAGAGTAAAAGGAAACGAGACTAACCGCACATACTGCTCTCGTCCATGGTCGGATGGTTGAGTCTGGCAAACCATCTCAAAATCTTGCAAATGCCTTTGTGGATCCTCTCCAGGCATTCCGTGGAACTTCGGCAAGATCTGGATAAAGTTTGCGTGAATGTCCCAGTTCTGAGTCACAGCTGGGAGTGTAATGCCCATTGGGTGCAGATTCATGTTGGTCGGGAAGACCAACTGCCTTAAAGTCCTGTTATCATCCGCATTTCCATTCGCGGCATTTCCATTTGCGAGCATGTTGATGTTGTGGCCGTTCTCAAACTGTCTTTCCTCCTCGTGCCCTTCGTCTCCTTGATCTTCTTGATTTTCTGGTGGTGGTGTGGGCTCACGAGGTCTATTTGCTGCTTGGCGTGCCCTCTTCACTACTGCCCTGTTTTTCCTTGAAGTCTTCTCTATTTCCGGATCGTACAATAGAGTCTCCTCCAAAGAGCCCCTGGGCATCAACTTCTAGGCTCGCCAATTGTGGAAGATAAAATCACTAGAAACCAGCTCCCCGGCAACGGCACCAATTTTGATGCGCGGTCGTTTCGCACTCAAAAATATATTTGTAAACTCTTGTGCCCACAGCGAGCGTCGCTAGCCAATGATTACGGGTCGATCCAACAGAGAGCTGTTGCGATTCTATCTTCAAGTAACCAATCACAAAGGGGGGTTTTGCTGTTGTCACTAAACTGAATTTAAATCTGCGAAAGAAACTAAAGAAACTATCAAATAACAAAAGGTTCTGACAATTGAATTAGAATTTTGTTTAAACATAAAACAACTCGATCATGGGCACACTGATTTTCATACATGATACGTCATCTAGTCATGGTGACCGGATTCCTCTCTGCGTCTCCTCATCCATTCTTTCATTTTAGGTCTAAAAGTGATTCCTCTTCGATTAAACCCCTAACCAGTTACCCACCTTCCGATTCCTCTAAGAGATGTAAGCAAACAAGCAGCAGTGTGCCCTAGACAGACCCAGATCTGTTGTGTTCAACTGATTCCTCTTGTGCCCACAACACCCCATCAATTCCTTTATTACTGTATGAACCGACACACAGTCACGATTCGCTAATTCAATTAATCGTGGTGTGCCCTCTTTACCTAACGAGTGATCAGCCATATTGGGCACTTCAGACACACACTCACGTGGAACAAGGCACAAGAATTAACGGAAACTAATCATGCATTACTATGCCCATTTTGGCCTCACGAGTCCAGATTTATGCTTAATCCAATTTCATCATTCAAACGCCAGAATTAAAGATCTAGCCGAGAAGGCTAGACACAATTAAACTTGCAGAATTTAAAGATATAAAAATAAACGAAAACTTACTGAATTAATTAAGCAAAAACTCGACTCCAACGTCGATGAACATGAACATAACCTAAGTCCCGAAGGTTTAAGACCTTTAGGATTGTTTGGCTGCCTAAGCAGCGTGCGGAAATTAAAGATGCAAAAATGTAAAAATATAAAATGTTTCAGACTGTCTAAAAGCTTGTTTTTCCAGAAGCTAAACTTGTTTAAATAACTACATTCCCGAGTAAAGTTTCCCCCACAGGCGGGGGTCTTCTGCTGAAAATCTGGAACGGTGTGCCCTCGCTGACTTTGACTGGATAAGCTTCATCTTCAACAAATCCCTATTTTTTAGGGATTGCTCTTATCGCCTAAGATTTGAGCTTTATCTCCTCGTCTGAGCTTATCCTTTTATTGTAGCACCTTCCAGGAGTCCAGCTTAGCTCCAACTCTCCTGCGGATATATAGCTATCCTTCCACCAACTATCCTTCAACTTAATCCTGAATTTCACTGGAATGCTCATTCTGCCCTATGGTCTAGTCTGTGCGAGTACTGTGGGCACGGCATCATTTGTCAGCTCCATCCGTATTTGATATGCCCACTTCACCGACCGAATGTGGGATGGATACTGAAGAAGTCCCATGTGCCTCTAATGAAAATATGTGTGAGATATACGCGAATAACTGGGTATAAAATGCCCCTTCCGCCAGACTTGACTCTTGGAATGCCCTTTAACCGCAACCTGGTTCTTTTCGACTCAAAACACACTAAAAAGGACATTTATAGAGGATAAAATGCCCATAAAAACACGAAAAAAATGGACTTGAGAGTTTTGTGCTCTAACTGCCTTGCTTATGGTCCAGTTCATCTGAATTTTCCTGTGGGTCTCCTCGTGCGAGTAGCCTGGATAGCATGTATAGTGAAGGATTCGGCGGAAGTTTTGAGTTGTTGATTGGATCTGGCTTTATTTTCTTGTGAGTTTTTTTATGCTCTGTGAGTATTTTGGCTGTGTTTGGTGGTGAATATCTATTGAAACTCCAAGTTTTGTGAGTTTCTGAGAAACTGACTCTGATATTTGAGTCAGTTGCTGTTGAAACAAGTTTTGGGGTTGTCCTGAGTGAATCCTTGTTCCACAGATAAAAATCTGTGCTGAGAACTGGGCTAGCCTCAGCACTTTATCCCCCCGGGTGTACTTGTTTCTGTGCTTTGGAGGTGTTCCCTCCCTGTTTTGTGAGCCTTTTGCTGTGTTCTCTATTTTTTGGGTGATTATTTACCTTCCTGTTGCTTCTGTGACTGCATATAATCATGAACAATCTTCATATGACACTCTTTAATGGTAGAGATGATTTTCAAGATTGGAAAACTAAAATTGAATGCATTTTGGTTAAAGAAAAAATTAATAAAGCCATTTCTACTAAAATTGATGATTCTGTGGAAGATGAGAAACTGTATGATATGAATGATAGTGCTAGGGCCACTATTTTGTTGAATTTGTGCAGTACTGTGGTTAGAAAGTGTCTTATCATAAATGTGTCAAAGATCTGTGGGATAATCTGATATCTTTATATACTGCTGCTTCTGAAGAATCTATGTGGTCTTTGCAAAATCAATTTATGTCTTTTCAAATGGATGCCTCTAAGGATATTGATGCCAATATGGATGAGTTTTATAAATTGTTACAAGATCTGAAACTTGCTAGTGATGATTCCCTTGAAAAGTATGCTCCTCAAGTGTTGCTTAGATCTATTCCTGAATCTTTTGCTGAAGTTAAATCTGCTCTTAAATATGGTGGTTCTAAGGTTAATTGTGATATGATTGTCACTGGTTTAAAAGTAAAAGAAAGTGAATTGAGGAAAATGAAATCCCAGCCTTTGCATAATGAAATCATGTATGTGAACAGGAATAATAATAGAAACCCTCCTCATGGCTTTAATAAACCTCTGAATCTTGAGAATCCTAGTGTGCTTGCTGCTGAAAGACATAGAAGAGATATGCAATTAGGGCAAAACCAACATCAGAATCAGAATTATGCTAAAAATCATAATCATGCTCATAATCATGCTCAGAATCATACTTTTGACCAGAAGCCTAGGAAAACATGTTGGAATTGTGGTAAACCTGGTCACTTCTCAAATAGATGTAACCAACCTAAAAGAAATAAGGGTTATGGAAATTATGAGCCTAAACAACATGCTAATAATGTGTATGAGGATGATGGTATTTATATGGTACATGATGCATATGATTTTCAGTTTATCAATTACACTAATGCTGTGTCAAAATCTGTTTCAAACAATGAATGACTCATTGATTCTGGTTGCACTTTTCATATCACTCCATTTAAACATCTATTTCATAACTTGCATTATATGAATTCTGGACATGTAGCTCTTGCTGATGGTCAAAATTGTAATATTCAAGAAAAATGTGATATTTTCTTAAATTTTGAAAATTGGAGCATGCTTACCTTAAGTGATGTCAGATATGTGCCTCAATTGAAATTCAATTTGTTATTTGTGTCCAAAATTGCTGATAAGATGCTTGATGGTTCTGTGAATTCTTTGAGATTCAAATATGAGAAAGATTCAGTGATTTATTTTATTTCTCCCTGAAAGGGTGATTTGTATGTTGTCCATGTTGAGTCTGTGCCTCTGCCTGTTGTTAATGTGATTCAAGAAGATAAGACTGCATTATGGCATGTTAGACTAGGACATATGAGCAATAAGGGTCTTGTAATTTTGCATAAAAATGGTGCATTTGGCAAAGATAAAGTGTCTGCTATGCCTTTCTGTGAACCATGTGTTATGGGCAAGCATCATAAAGTTCATTTACCTGTCACTATGCCTTATCCAAGGAAGCATGTTAGTTTTGAAATTCTTGAATATTTGCATGTTGATATCTGGGGCCCTGCTAAGGAGCCCACCCATGGTGGAAATAGTTTTTTCTTGTCTATTATTGATGATTTCTCGAGGAAAACTTGGTTCCCGACTCAATGGGTCAGCCACACGGTTGCCTAGGCTTCAACAAGTGTAGTGGCAGCACCTTTAGTTGTTTCTCCTTCAATTCATCAGCTCCTGCACCAAGAAACTTGTCTCCAGATGATTGTAGTCGCAGCAGGAGACTTGAATAAGCAGTTCGTCTGCTTCGAGATCGAATTTGATGGGCTGTAACTAGTCTGCAGGATCAGGACGTCAAAGAGGAGGTGCCGGTTGTCTTTTCCGACAGACTGAATAGCTTCAGTCGTCTTCTCCGGCAACCTGCTGCAGACATTGTCGATGACCGGCTCCAGAGATGGGAATTAACTTGCGTGCAGAGACAACAATGACTATAGGTGTCTTCTCCGGCAGATTGAACAGCAGTGGCAAGGCAGAGGTATCCTTCTTCACAGTCGACGTGACTTGAGGGCGCCGGAGACTTGCTATGCTGCTGCAATTTAGAATAGGAGGAGTTAATCTATTAAACAACAACAGACGCAAACTCTCAATGTATATGTATCGATCTATAGGAGTATATATATATATATATATATGTATCTCTGCAACGTATAAATAATATCAATCCCAAGTAATATAGATATACATATATATATATATATATATATGACTGTGAATTAACAATCAAGCTGAACAGAAAAATATATATATATCTAGAATAAAGAAAAAATAGGGGAATCGAAGATGTGTTTGCGGCTCAGGGATTCAAGAATGTTGGCGTCGACTTCCGGCAACAACAATGATCAATCGAGCTCCAATCAAGAACAACTCAAGAACAGAGCACGCATGGCAGAAATAAGACGATCGATGCTTTCTCTCTCATGAAGCTTGAACTCTCAACGCCAATCAGGAGACCGGAGCACAGGAATCCGGTGAAGAGACAAGAATAGGAATAGCAGAGCCCTCTCTTAAGTGAAGAATTTTCAAGCTTAATGAAACAGTGCGGCAAGGAGTGGTTTTAACGTAGAGAAGAAAGGGTTTAGGGCTTAATTAGGGATTTTGGGCTGATTAGGGAGATTGGGCCATTAATTAAATTACAAAGCCCATTAAGAATCATTGGGCCAACATCCACAATAGTTATTTTATGATGAAGATGGTTTCACCAAACATGGATAATTCAGGTATATTACATGCGTGTTCGTGTTGAAATCATTCGGGTATGTATGCTGTTTTTATAAGCTTGTATTGAAATGAATTATTAGGCTTAATGTTGTTAACACCGTTCTTCAAACTACAAACTAGCAAAATAATATTACATTTTTTTTTATATTTAGGTAGTTATCACTTTATTGTTTATTTCATATCTTGTTATTAGGAAAATCAAAGGTGAATTGAAGCCACGTGAAGATCATGTATCAGTAGAGTCTACGAAAAAAAATTGTTTGAGCAATATTATTGTTCAATAGAGCCGGAAGAAGTGTCCATGAAGCCACCAACTACAATGAAAATCACAGGGAGCGAACAAATAATGATGTGGTGATATACTTTTAACAAGTTTATATTTTTAACTTATTAAGATATTTTTATTCATAGTTTAGAAATAATTTATATCCTTTTATGTGACAATTTATTTGCTTATGTAATTATTTAATCTGCAAAACATTTCAATGATAGCTGCTCGTAACATATTATTTTGCCTTTTTCGTGTTGTTTTTTTTTATTTTACAATTTACATTAATCAAGTAACAAATTAACAAGTTTACATTTTTTTAACAAATGGGCGATGACCTGAAAAAAAAAGAGTCAGGGCTACATATGATTTTTAACAAGTTTACATTTTCTTAACAATTAACAATATGAAATAAGATATGAATATGTTCTTATAAAATTACAAAAACAATCATAATAACATATGTTTCTGAATTTCAAACCACTATAGACGAGCATCTAATCATAACCAATGCATATTTTTTGGGCAATTTACAATAATCAAACATTAAATTTATATAATAAGTAGCAAGTGTTGTCAAATTGTATGTGTTACGTGCATAGATATTTGAAGAGACCATAGTTTACGCAGCTTGGCTTATATGTCACGAGGCTTGGTTTACGCAGAAGTCATCCTATCTTCCCATGCATGTGGCTGCATGCTTCATCTCTTGTCCACGTGTCCATGCATGAGAGCATGGACCACTACTTCAACCAACGCATAGTTGTCGATTGATGAGAGACATGAATCCATATTCTTAGCCGTAGATCAATAGCTTGTGCAACAAGTGTTATCTCCTTTGTATAAATAGAATAAGCACACTTTATTTACATTTGTAATTTTTCAATCTATTGAATAAGATCTGGAGATTTTTTCTTTTGCATGAAACTGCTTCTAGGTTTTATCATGGTATCCAGAGCTGATTTTTAGAATTCTTTTTCTTCGAATTATATCTCGATCTCTAATTTTCTTTTGATTCATTTCATCCTGCAAATCATTCTTATCGATTGATTATTCAAATGACAAAGAAGAACACACAATTTTCGTGGAGGCAAGCTCGTGATGAAGAGCTTGGATTCATGGGAAATAATCCTCTTGAATGAGGGGAGCAAAGTGGTATGGGCAATCTGCGCTGAAATCCTGCTACTTCTAAGGTGGATTCGACTCCACAGATTAATGTCAACAATAATCGAGATCAATCTAGAGGATTACAAGTAGGCTATACGAAGATAGAGAGCGTGAACAACCGATCTCTGGCCAATGATGAACTTTACCTTGCTCCTAGCGAACACCCCGATATGTCACTTACAGCAGAATCTCTTTGACAGTCATAATTTTCATGGTTGGAGTAGGGCAATTTGAAGAGGATTATTGTCTAGGAATAAATTGAGGATTATTAATGGAACTATGCCTGAACCTAGGAAGGAGTCTGTAGATTATATGCAGTAGCTCCGTGTTGACTACATTGTATTCAATTGGATTTGTAACTCAATGACAAAGAAAGTAGCAAGAGGTTTTAATAAAGTGGAAACATCACAACAACTCTGGGAGAAGTTGCAGAGGCGATTTGCCAAAAGAAATGGCCCTCGCATATACAAGCTTATAAGAGAAATAACTACCTATAGTCAGAATAGACAAACTGTCATGTTTTATTTTAATAACTTGATGGCCTTATGGGATGATCTTGCACTCGTTAAAAACTCTAGGACTTGTGTTTGTGCTGCGCAAGAAGATATCAAGGCTGATCTTGAAGAGGAACACCTCATGCAGTTTTTAATGGGATTAGATGACTATTATGAAACCATACGACAACAAATACTTCCCTTACCTAATCTCAGTCAAGCCTACTCCATGATTCAGCAAGTTGAGGAACAAATAAAGGTTACAAATCAGTTAACAGAATCTGTGGAGCACAATGCCTTATATAGTGCACAAAAGGGCAACTTTAAAGGAGAATCTTTCAAAAGGAGGCTTAGCAAGGAAGAGAAAAGTAAGCTCAGGTGTGAGCATTGTGGGGGTACAGAGCATGTGAAGGCATACTGTTTTGATCTCATTGGTATTCTAGAATGGTATAAGAAATTTAAGTCTGAGAAAGGCAAAGGGAAGGCACATTGCACAATGCAGCAGGAAGATGATAGTTATGGCTCAGAAGGTCATGTTGCTAAGTTAGGAAGAGGAGGATACCTCTCAAGGGAGGCACTTACTGAAGTTAGTCAGTTGATACAGTCTGAATTAGCCAATCACTTGTCACATCTGTACCAGAAAGGTGGAAAGGAAGTTCCAGAAGGGGGAGGGAGCTTGGCTAGTATGGTAGAGGTTGATCTAGGATGTTCTTCTATAGATTTCAAAGGGCACTCTGCTTTTGGGGCCTCAGCTAGAGTTAAGAAGGAAGATTGGATAGTTGACTTAGGGGCCAGTCACCACATGTGTCATTATATTGGATTGCTCACAGATATAAAAAGGTTGAGACACCCTCTGCAGATCTTTATACCAGATGGCAGTAGCATTTAGGTGTATTTAGCTGGCACAACTAGGATCAACAAGTACTTGACATTGCAAAATGTGTTGTTTGCACCACAATTTACCCACAACCTACTCTCTGTTGGTCAATTAACTAAAGATATGTATGGTAAATTACAATTCTTAGCCACACATTGCCTAGTGTAGAAAAGAGGGAGTGATAATGTGTTGGGGATCTACAAAATGAAAGGTTCACTTTATGTATTTCCTCAAGAAGACATTGGTTCTGGGATGACACATGTTGTGCATGCTAGTTCAGACATAATGAGATTACATTCTACTTTAGGGCATCCTTCTATACACACTATGGAACATCTTACTGGGAGTAAGAAAAGATTGAGAGAAGGAGATATAGAAGCCCTGAGGGCATGCCAAGTATGTCACCAAGCTAGGCAATAGAGGAATCTCTTTCCACTGTTGCACAGAAGGAGTGAAGAGTTGTTTGAGTTAGTATACATAGATGTGTGGGGACCCTGTAACCAAGATAATGTGGCAGGAACCTCATACTTTCTTACAGTTGTAGAAGATCATAGCAGAGCTACATGGACATTTCTCTTCCAGTCTAAGATTCAAGTATATTCTCTCATTAAGAGTTTTATACAAATGGTAAGGACACAATTCTGTAAAGCAATCAAGAAGATTAGAACAGATAATGGTGGGGAGTTTATTAGTCACAAAGTGCAGTCACTTTTGCAGGAATGTGGCATATTACACCAAAGATCCTGTCCTTATTCACCACAGCAAAATGGTGTGGTGGAAAGGAAACATAAACACCTCTTGCAGGTTGCTAGAGCTTTAATGTTCCACAGTAAGCTTCCTTCCAGCTTTTGGCCTTACTCTATACTACATGCTACATGGATTATCAACAAATTGCCTTCTTCTGTTATAGGGTGGACTTCTCCTTATGAGATTCTATTTGGGAAGGCTCCACAGCTTGACAAGTTACAACCTTTTGGGTGCTTTGTGTATATGGGAAATACTCTTCCCTCAAAGACCAAGTTTGATGCCAGAAGCACTCAATGTGTTTTTATGGGTTTTTCTCCTCATAGTAAAGGTTATATACTCTATGATCTGGTGAGTTTAAAAATATGCACTAGTAGAGATGTTTGCTTTATAAGAACATAATTTCATTTGCAAACCTTACACTTACCTGATTTACTTTTCCAAAGTTTTGAATATCCCCACTTCTGCTCCTGATTACACTACAATTTCCATTCCTTCACATATTTCCACTACTCAAATTTCAACTCCCACTGATACCAAAATGCCTCCATGTCCTTCTTCTACTGTTGAAACGGTTGATACTGATCCTTTACCTACAGCAGTAGCACCTTTGCTAAGGAAAAGTACAAGAACTTGTCACTCTCCAGCATATTTGCAAGATTATGTTTGTAATTCAGCAAGGATGTTTGAAATCTCTGATCCTGCTCAGAATCTCACTCCCCAGACTTTTCACTATTATATTTCTTCTATCTTTACACCTAAACACACAACTTTTTTGATGAATATTCAGCCAATTAAGGAGCCTACTAGTTACTCAGAGGCTTGTAAGTCTCCAGAGTGGATTGCAGCTATGGACAAAGAGTTGGCAGCATTAGAAGAGAATTAAACATGGCAGGTTGTTCCTCTTCCATCTGGAAAGATTGCCATTGGCTCAAAGTGAGTCTACAAAGTGAAATTGCACTCAGATGGGACTATAGACTGCTATAAAGCATGCTTGGTTGCTAAAGGATACAATCAAGCTTTTGGAGTTGATTACCATGAGGTCTTCTCACCTATTGCCAAAATGGTGACTGTGAGACTTTTCTTTGCTTTGGCTACTCAGTTTTTATGGAATCTTCACTAAATAGACATCAATAATGCCATTCTGCATGGATTTTTATCTAATGAGATTTACATGGACTTGCCTCAGGGTTATACAAATGGGAAGAGAGGTGAAGTGTGCAAGCTTGTGAAAAGCCTATACGGGTTGAAGCAAGCTTCAAGGGAGTGGAACCATGAACTAGGTAAGCATCTCAGCTCCCTTAGGTTTATTCAGTCCACCAGTGATCATTGTTTCTATATTAGAGGCTCAAATGATTCCTTTATTACCCTATTAGTATATGTTGATGATATACTCCTCCTTGGACCATCTCTTGAGCTCATATCTACTATGAAGGAGTCTCTGCACCAGTCTTTTACTATTAAAGACTTAGGGGAAGCTAAATTATTTTTAGGGATGGAAATAGCTAGGTCCACTTCAGGCACCTACCTGTGTCAAAGGAAATATATCCTTGATCTCCTAGAAACCACTGGACTCAGTGGCAGCCGATCGGCTAGTACTCCATTCCCTCCTGGACTCACCCTTAAAAAAACTGAAACCCCATTCTCTCCAAGTGATTCATATAGGCGCCTCATAGGGAAGCTTCTCTATTTAAATCTAACAAGACTAGATATCTCCTATGGGGTTCAACAACTCAGCCAGTTCATTAATTCACCCATCACTGATCACTAGGAGACAACATTGCATGTCCTTCGCTACCTCAAAGGCACTTCATCTCTTGGTTTACATTACACATCCTCATACTCTTTTCATTTGACTGCACATTGCGACGTAGATTGGGGGTCTTGCACTGATACACGATGATCCATTACTGGATATTGTATTTCTCTTGGGGATTGCTTGGTTTCATGGAGGTGCAAAAAGCAAGATACCATCTCATTGTCCACTACAGAGGCTGAGTATCATAGCCTCAGCTACACCACTCATGAGCTTTTATGGTTAACATATATGCTCACTGATTTTGCGGTCCCTTTCTCCTTACCACTTACCCTCTATTGTGATAATCAAGCCGCCATTCAGATCATGCAAAATCAGGTATATCACGAGCCAACCAAACATCTCGATATTGATTGACATTTTGTGCGATCTCAGTTTCAGCAAGGATTTGTTGTTCCCTCTGTCTCTCAACTTGTGGATTTGTTCACTAAATCGTTATCTGGGCCACGTTTCAAGCTTCTTCTTTCCAGTCTCCACCTCGGTGATCTTCACCGCGTCAGGACTACGGGGGGCTGAAGAGACCACAGTTTACACAGTTTGGCTTATATGTCACGAGGCTTGGTTTACGCAGAAGCCATCCTATCTTCCCATGCATGTGACTGCATGCTTCATCTCTTGTCCACGTGTCCATGCATGAGAGCATGGACCACTACTTCAACCAACGGATAGCCGTCGATTGATGAGAGACATGGATCCACATTCTTAACCGTAGATCAATAGCTTGTGCAGCAAGTGTTATCTCCTTTGTATAAATAGAATAAGCACACTTCATTTACATTTGTAATTTTTCAATCTATTGAATAAGATCTGGAGATTTTTTCTTTTGCATGAAACTGCTTCTAGGTTTTATCAATATTTACCTATAGAGTTACATGTGTGTTTCTACATTTGTGGTTGCAAATTGCAATACTACTGCCTTGTTATTTTTTTTTAAGGATGGTGGGACTAAATTGTATAGGGTTAATTATGAATTTTGAGTTAATTATAAATTAAATATCGGGTGTGTATATATACCTTAGGGTTTTGGAGACACCATTTCACAAAAATAACATTGATTCTTCCTCTAGCGGGACGACATCTAGAGCAGCATTTTGAGGCATTTTATGGCGTCCCCCCAGGAACTGTTAAAGTGTTTTATTTTTTTTATTTCTTTTTATGTTGTTTTTTATTTAGTGTTTTATTTTTTATTTTGTGTATGTTGTTTTTTATTTATTTTGTATTTTAAATAATGTGGAGTGGAAAAATTACGATATTTTTTTCTGATTTGTGAAGATATGTAATAGAAGAAGAATGATAAGTAAGCGTACACGTCTCCTATACATAAGATGTACATCAGACGGTCAACGCGTTGACCGGGTCAACACAGGTCAACGTGTGTTGACCTGGTCAATGCTTTGATAAAAAAATCCGTCAAAATTAGTATTATTCATAATACTAAAAAGTATCATTTCAAAGACTCAAAAGTATCATTTGTATCAATAAAAAGTATTGGCCAGAAAAAAAATTTGTTAAGATCAGTATCAATCAAAATACTAAAAAGTATCATTCAAAATTAAAAAAAGTATCAGTTGTATTCCTAAAAAGTATCACTCGTTTTCATGATTTTTTTGGTCAATGCTTTGACCGAGTCAACGCGTGTTGACCCGATCAACGTGTTGACCGTCTGATGTACATCTTATATATAGGAGTATTTGCGTAAATAAGCAGAAGTAATGGGAGAGAAGTAGATGAAAGAAGGAGGTGATTCTAGAATAATTTTTCTTGCCTCATCAAAAGTACCTGTTGAGCTTATATATGTACTCAAGTGGTCTCCAAATCTCTCTCTCTCTCTCTCTCTTTCTCTCTATATATATATATATATATATATATATATATATATATATATATATAAGCGGAATGGTCCTTAAAATAGCATTCTCTTTATTTTTCCATCAAAATTCTCTATCTAAAAATAGTATGTTGTCTTTGTAATATATACAAATATACATTAATCGTATAAATATATACTTTCTCTGTTTCATTTTGATTGTTATTTTATTTTTTTATCTAGAATTAACAATTAATTTTATGGACTCATATACTCATCCTTTTTATACAACATAAAATCTTATTCATTTGTATTTTCCTAAAAATAAAATAATATTTTCTCTCTATGTATATTTTTAGGATTTTGGATAGAATTAAAATTGGAGGATAGAGTGTGAAAATATATAAAACAAGAAATATTTTGACACAAAATAAAAAAACTAAAACAATAATCAAAAGGAAACGAAGGGAGTACAATATATATATTTCGTATTAACATGTTGTAATAAGTATATGCTATTTGTAATTTTTACTAAAAATGAAAAAAAATCAATCATCATTTAATTAAATGTCTAATGAATAATCAAATTATGAGTAAAATATTTTTTTTAATTGTAATCCCCAAACCATGCCCAAAAATTTATTAATTTATGTCTAATTACAAATTTACAATAATAAGTTGATTTCTGTAATATATATTTCTAATTATATGAATTATATATGTACACACACATAATAATAATAATAATAATAATAATAATAATAATAATAATAATAATAATAATAATAATAATAATAATAATAATAATAATAATAATAATAATAATAATAATAAGTGCGCCAACTTTTGTATGAATAATTATATAATGTGTGCCAACTTTTGAAGAATAATTATGCCATTATATTAGTAAAATGTATATTTGGAAAAACTTTGAGTCAAGTAATCAATCCATAATATATGTGGAAAGTGTTGAATGAGGCAATTCAATTAATTATGAACGTAGATCAAACAAATCATTATTGTAAATTAAGAGCACAATATATCTGTTAAGAAAAACTATCAAGAAAACCCTAATGATGGTTTTGATGAAATGTCAAAATATGTAGAAATCGTTTCTGAAAAACTGCAGGAGTTCTAAGCTAGAAAAAGTAAACTGACCAAATAGAGATTCCAAAAACAGCTCAGCTGAAGCTAGAAGTCAACTGCTTTAGAGCATGGTCAAGCCAGCTAAAGGGATACATCAACCAGTCAGGAAATAACCCAACTAAGAGTTAAAGCACAAAAGTCAAATCAACTGTAATCAAACTGACATCCGAGTCAGTCGAGCTAGAAGACGAATCAAGCTGATTGAAGAAACTGACATTAAGACAGTTTAACTGAATACTGAAAGCATCCAACTCATGGCTAAAAACCAAATATCAGATGAATTGAAGTAAAGAGACAAGTCAATTGATAATGGCCAGAACTAGAGTCAGCCAACTCAGAGCTCAAATATGATACAAACTGCTGGCCAAGTTCAAAATAAGACCAATCAAGCTGACAAACTATTCATCAGTTTGTGAACAGTTGAACTGGATAATAAGCTCAAATAAGACCAGCCGAACTGACCAACCAGTCAAACAGTTGTGATCAATTGAAACTGGCAAAAGAGCTTAGAAGATCAGTCAACTGAAGCTATAGCTGAAACAAGCTGCCCAGTCCAGAACTGAGAGATAAGCAGCTGGAGAACTCCCAACCGGACCAATCTAGAACTGAAAGATGAGCAACTGGAGAACTGCCAACTGGAGTCATGAACTGGAAGCTAAGCAGCTGATGAGTCTGCCAAACTGAAGCTTCCCGCAATTAATGCTCAACCAGAGATCTTGATATTAATGAAGAAGATCTTGGAGTAAATACTCTGCAGAGATCAAATGGCTGAGCAACGGCTACTTCAAAAAACTTCAATGGCTACAAGAATCAACTACCATCAGTAGATTAATAGAGTCAATGATTGGTGAAACCCAACGGTCACATAGATCGCTCATCTATATAAGAAGAGTGAATCTCATTTCATTCAACATTTTCGACTCTGAGCCTCTTCGATTCTAAGACTTTCGCCATACTAATTATTGCTATATTACAGATACCGAGCTTTCTTTCTCTCTCCCTCACAGCTCAAGGTCAATCACTGTCAAGCTGTGAAAGTCACAACTGAGAAGAATATCCTAAAGAGCCAACCATCTAGCTGTTGAAGAAATCCAGCAAGAGCAAGCTTCTCAGTTCACGAAAGTCAACAATCAACTACTCAGCTCAACTCAAGGAGCATCACAGTTGATACCAGTTTTAAGACTGTATTCTTGAAGATCAAAAGAGATCTAAAATCTTTAAAAGACAAGAAATAGCACCTTATCTCTCCAGCGAGTAGTTGGGGATCGCAAGTGTGAGCATGTTGAGACTGGCTGAGGAGACTGTGGATCATTGGAACTGCAGTTTTCATAACTACGTAAAAGTTGCCATCCACTAAGTTCAACAACTGTATTCATTGTGTAATTGTAATAAAGGAACTTTACCATTACATAGTGAATTACCCTTTTTCAGTAAGGAAGAGAGGACGTAGAAGTTTAAGCTTCGAACCTCTATAAACTGCTTGTGTGTGGTATTTAATGCTCTCTATCTGCATATCTTGAACTACACACTTTACTCACACAAGTTGCACCTTTGAGTCAACTGATCATCTCAACTGACTGTGTGCATTGATAAGTTATACATGAGTCAAGGGCCCTATCTATTCCGCATTCAAATCAAAAGTTTTTGAGTTAGTTTATTCACCCTCCATCTAAACTAAATTCGACTCGCCCAGGACCAACAAGTGGTATCAGAGCGGTTGATTCTAAGGATCAGTCTCAATTAAATGTACTTCTATTTATCATTTATCAAACATAATCCGTACACTCATTCGTATATTTTGAATAATCGTGTGCATTGTGTAGGCCTTGAATTTGTTAATCATATGTGAAATAATCATACTTAATTATATACTAATTAATCATACCAATATGAATTTAAAATTAATCGTACAAATATGTATAATCATAAATGTTAGGATTTTGTGGCCCAACCCATCTATTGAGGCCCAATTCGTATCCCAGCTCACTCTTGCCTTAATCTCTACTGGTAGCCCATTTATATTTGTTACTGTTCTACAGTTAATCGAGCCAGTGAAAAAAGATTGTGATCGATTCTTTGTGAACTACTTTCTCCTATCTCATCTATCTGTTCTCTGCCCTTCGTAGGTTATTGTTGATTGAGCTTCATGCTCTTATGTTCTCTGTATGAGACAACCTCCTGTTGTGTGAGAGGGTAATCAGAAGAGCATGGTCGGAGTGTTGCTTGGAGATTGGGGGTTGAGTGGTCTGTTGGCTTGAAACGTGATCTTCGTGATCTCCTTCATTGTTGACTCTATTGTGGTGTTATTGTTATATTGATGTCAAAGGATTCGGGCTTAAGAATAGTCTGAGCCGTCGTCTTCTTCTTTATTCTCATTGCCTGAGCAACGTAAGTCGAAGACCGCTTCGGTGACTGAGGAAAGTGAATTACTGGCGAGGCTAATATCTAACAGTGGTATCAGATCCATGGTATCCTCACCGGGTACTCTCCATCATTGCATCTTCATCGTCTCACTGCTCTCTATGGCCGCACCGTTTCTCTGCTCTTCAGTGAGCTCCGCAAAGGTAAGTCGGAGTCCCTCGCCTGGGGACCTCCACTCTGGTATTGCCTCTCAAACCTCCCATGTTCTTCTATTACTAGTTAACATTCGGGAGTGGGCTTAGGCTTGGTATTTGGTAATTTTAGGACTACAAGTGTTTTTTAGGTAATGTGCTTCCACTATTTACGTTTCTCTATGTTGGTAGGAGTCTCTGTGTTGAGCCTCGTGAATTTTGATTTTTTAGGATATATATGTTTCTGCTGTAAGTCTGTTTGTGCTTTATGTCTTAAGCTTGTTGTTTTGCTTCCGCTGCACTCTATGTGTTGTTGTTTATCTTTATCACTTGTCCGCTGCATGCTCGTCTTTCTCTTATGTATGTTGAGGACTTAAATGACCCCCCTGTGCCATAGATTAATCTGTGTTGGGAACCGAGAAATCCTCTATAGCTTCCTTTGTGTGTTAAAGCTTGCTGCCATGGCTCTTCCATCGTCGCACATTCTTGATCCTTTTGATTGTAAAACTGATTTTAACTTATGGAAACAGAAAATGAAATTTGTGTTGATTAAGGAAAAAAGTGTTTAAAGCCGTTGATATTAAATATAATGATAATGAAACTGATCACAAGAAATTTGAGATGAATGAGTATGCTTTGTCTTCCATCATTTTAAACTTGTCTGATGTTGTGTTAAGGAAAGTTTGTAACATTGAATCTGCTAAAGAATTATGGGATAAATTGGATGAGCTTTATAATCTGACTTCTCTTCCTAGTCGCATGTTTTTACTTGAATTTTTTTTTTCAATTTTAAACTGGATTTGAATAAAGATATGGATGCCAATTTGGATGATTTTAACAATCTCATTTAAGACATTAAATGTCGGGAGACAAGCATATTGATGATTACACTGATATTGCGCTTTTAAATGCTATCCCTGAGACCTATAATGATGTTAAATCTGCTATCAAATATGAAAGTGATGATATTATATTTGATACAGCTGTTAATGGGTTAAAAAGTAAAAAAAATGGAGTTAAAGCATGGTCGGAGTGCTAAAAATCCAGTTGATAATGTTATGCATGTGAGGGAAAAGAATCATCCTGGTCCTAGACATAATAACAGGAAGTGTTATAATTGTGGTGAACCGGGTCACTGTGCTAAATATTGCAGAAAACCTAAGGATAAGAATAAGAAAAATGGTGAGCATGCTAATGTTGCCTCAATGACTGATATTGTGTATGATCATAGTGATGTATTGTGATGCTTTGTGCTCTTTGGCACTATGCTCCAAGTAAGGTAGAGTTGTTGTTGTTTTCTTCGTGAGTCATTGCTCTTTGTGGGCTATAATTGTTTTTCTTTGTAAATTGGTAGTGCTCTTTGTGGGCGTGGTGTTTCTTTGTGAAACATTGGTGTTCTTTGTGAAGCTTTGTGAGTTTTTTCGGCACTAGGTGTGCACTTCTTTGCAATCTTGTTGTTGTAGTCATGTCTCTGGAGTTCTTTGTGAACATCTTTTAGCTTGAGATGTAGCATATCATTTTTTAGTTCTTTGTGAGGTTGTTGCACTCTGTGTGCTTTATATTGGTTGATCTTTGTGATATGGACTAATTGTGTTTTATCTCCTTTTTGTTTGTGTGATATTGCAGGAGAGAAAATGGCAATGATGAATTTTTACGAATTTCTTTTAACTTCAGCATACCATGATGAGCCACAAGGTGGAGATTGTTAGGATTTTGTAGCCCAGCCCTGATGCACTATTTATTATGCACTAAACTGCAACTAACACAGGACAATGCAATATAGCAAGTGAATCGAGTATCGTATCCATAAGGACTGAATATTTGATAATACTGAGTACTAAGCTAACAACTCTCTATTATCCAGGCTATCAATTTATGGGTTTACTAAAACTAGGCACGAATTTAAATGAAATAATAGAAAATAATGAGAACCAAATAAATGCAAGGAAATAAACTAAGCAAATAATCAAACTCAATCAATTAATGAAATACTAATCCTAGATAATGTAATACACATGTATCATCTATGTTTTAATTCAATCCTAATAATTCCCAATTTTAATCCGATTATTGGTGAGGAATCAGAAATATATTTACCTATCTCCGCTAGGTGTCAAGGTAAATGTAGATTAATAAATTACCTATCACTTTCGTCTCTAGGATAATTTACTAACTCCCAATTGATCAACAGATTAAATCACCTACAGATTTCATGGAACGTATATCAAAGTGTTCAATTAATCTCACTAATTAATTATCTCCGCCAGGACTCAAATTAACTAGCTAGCATGCATCAATTATGATCAGTAATCAAGCATGAAATCAAAAGTACTTGAACATTTGAACACAATAATCGGAAGGGAAAAATAACAAGATTAAATTAAACCCATAGATTCAACATGCTTTGCAAACCCTAGAATTAATAAAAGGACTACTCACTCATAATTAAAACCATGAAAATAAGAATAATCATAAACATAATATAAATGTGCGATAGATTAGAAAAACCGGAATGACGATTCGTTGATTAAAACTTGAATTCTTCAATGTTGAATATTGCAGGGACACCTCGAATGTAAAATAATATTTGGAACTCTAAATTAATGAGAAAAGTCTCCAAAATTCATCCAAAACAGTCCTATTTATACTAGGTATCGAAAATCCAGCCCAAAAGATGAGTTCGTGGGCCGAAAACGCATATGGGAGCCAAAAAAGTCACGCCTGCTGACCCACAAGTCTGGACCCGTAGATCGGCGGCTGGATCGGTGGATTTCTCTGTCCAAATCCACCGGTCGGCGGCCTCCTCCCGCCGGTCGGCGGCTTTCCTGCAGCTTTGACCCCATTCCACTGTTTTGCTCCGTTCTCGCTCGTTTCTCATCCGATTGACCCGATTTAAGTTGTAAAATGACCCTAACTTGATTCTCTATATTTCTAGATTATTTTCCAACTTAATTGGATCTTCAAAGTATCCTTGTTTTTAGCTTGAACTTCAACAAAAATAACAAAACATCAACGTGCACACGAAAACTCGAAACTAGTATAAAAACTCAACTAATGCATGCATTCATCTTCAAATATGATCCATAAGACTACTCAAATGCATGTAAAAGCCATGTTTATCAAGCCCATGTATTGAGGCCTAATTTGTAGCCCAGCCCACTCCTGCCCTAATCTCTACTGGAAGCCGCTTTGTATTTGTTACTATTCTACTGTTAATCGAGCCAGTGAAAAAAGATTGCGATCGATTCTCTGAGAACTGTTCTCTTCTCTCTCATTTATCTGTTTTCTGCCTTTCGTGGGCTGCCGTTGATTGAGCTTCGTGCTCTTGTGTTCTCTATGTGAGACAAACTCCTATTGCGTAAGAGGATAACTGGAAGAGCTTAGCCGGAGTGTTGCCTAAAGATTATGGGTTGAGTGGCCTGCCAACTTGAAACATGATCTTCGTGGTTTACTTCATTATTGCCTCTGTCGTGGTGTTGTTGTCATATTGGTGTCAAAGGATCCGGGCTCAAGGATAGTCTGAGTCGTCGTCTCCTTCTTCATCATCGTTGCTTGAGCAACGTACGACGAAGACCGCTCCAACGATTGAGGGAAGCGAACTGCCGATGAGGTTGATACCCAACAATAACAATAGATATAATTGTATATATATATCGTAGCAATATGTAAAATTAATCATACTTTACTTAATCATATGCTAATTAATCGTAAGTAAAATAATTGTACTTAATCGTATGCTAATTAATCGTAGGTAAAATAATCATACTTAATCGTACAAATATGAATTCAAAATTAATCATACAGATATGTATAATCATAGCAATATATATAATCATGTATATATATATATAATTTATTACGATTACTTATATAAATTCAAAATTAATCATACCAATAAGTATAATCGTAACACTATTTCATATTTCATTTACTACGAGTATATTTTATTTTATAACTTAAGATAATATATATGTGTATGTGTGTGTGTTGTGTAGTAAATAATAAATGTGAAAGTATACTTACACAATGATTGGGTATGGGGGCCAAGTGTGTCATAGGGGTGTTTGTGACATTGGCACTCCAAATTGTCCAAATAACTCCCTATTCTTAAAAGTTGTTTTTTTTTGTCAATCACTACTTGGTTTTGCTTATATCTATCTATTTACACTTTGTTTTATTCTTTCGTCTTTTCTTGAATCTATCATTGATAAGAAGAGATGGTACCTAAAGGGGGAGATAAAAGAGGGGAAGGCAGCAACAACTATTTGATTGTTGTTTGCAGTGGTTGTTACTTGTTTGTCGTAGTAGTGACTATTTCTTGGAGAAGGCGGGAGGGGGAATAGGGTGATAGAGGTATGGTGAACAGTCTTGCAGGTTGTTGTGCAGTGGAGATGGACGTCGTCGGTCAAGGGAGAATTTGGGGTGCCGAAATCCTTGGGGAAGGGAGAGGGGATGGGTGCCACTGTTGCCATTTCTCCTTGGTTAGATTTTTTTTTCTTCAAATTTGCATGTAAGAAAATTGAAAAGAAAAGGAAAAAATAAAGAGAAAGGAAAAACAAGGAGTATACTAGATATTAGCCATCAAAAGTGGCTAAAAAATTCATTTTTTATTAAAGTGGTCAAAAGACTCATTTTGTTATAAAAAATGACTATTTTAATTTTTATCCCAACAAAATTAATATCTGGAGGGAGGGGCTGAGGGGAGGGTGGGGGTGAAGTTGGGCTTGGGCCTTGGGGATTGATTGAGATGCGGGCCTGATTGAATTTTGAGCTATTTTGACCCGTCTGACGAGTTGTGATCTGTCAGATGATTTAGACAATTTTTTGTGTCTAAATAGATAAAAGTAAACAAAAGTAAATAATTTTTGGGAAAAAACAACAACTTTTAAAAACAAGTAGTTTGTTAGGCAATTTTTACTATAATAGACTTGGTCCCCACACCCAATGATTGACACATTGTACTTTTGTCAGGCATTAAATGCACCCTAACAGCCGAAACCCTAATTCTAAAAATGAAACCCTAACAATTCTAAATGCCTCGATTATATTTGAGTAAGCCTCGATTAATTATTAGCCTCAGTTAGTTATTGAAAATTGCCTCGATTGATTTCAATCGATTGAAATTACAAGACTCGATTAATTTTTAGCCTTGATTAATTTTACATGTTGAGCCTCGATTATCTTTTAAAAAGTATCTCAATTGAAATGTCTCGATTAATTTACAAAACTGGTCTCGATTATTTTTTAAGAAGCCTCAATTACTAGTTAAAAGTAATCGAGGCTTTTAAAAAAAGCCTCGATTATGATGATTAAAGAAGAATCGTTAAATTTGTGAAGAAGCCTCGATTATTAGTTAAAACAAATCGAGGCTTATTATAAGCCTCGATTATTTAAGAAGAATCGAACTTTTTTGAAGAAGTTTCGATTATTAATTAAAATTGTCTCGATTATTTTTTTAAAAAGCCTCGATTATTTTTTTAATATTGTCTCGATTATTTATTAAAAAATATATAGATTAATTTTAAGAGATTCTCGATTAATATCTAACTAGCCACGATTAATGAATGCATTTATTTTTTTCTTGTGTAACTGAGTTTCAATAAATAAAAAGAAGAAAGGTAAATGGCTTCATTAAATGAAAAGAAAGAAAGGCATGAGGCCGAATTTAATACATGTTAAGGTTAGTGGCTTTATTAAATGAAAAGAAGGGGAAGGTTGGACCGAATTAATGAAAAGAAGGGAAGGTAGGACCGAATTTAATACAAATTAATGTTCTGTGACGAGGTAGGTTAAATTTTTGAATAAATAGGCGAGCTCGCTATTCACACTACAATACAAATCTCCACTACAGTACAAGCTTTTATTAACACTACAATGCAAATCGACGAAGAAGAGCAAAAATTGGAGAAACTTTTTGGAGCAAGGGGGAAAAAGAAAAGATTATTTTGAAGAAAAAAGTAGTACACGAGCAACTTTCAAAGGTACGTTTTGTACTCTCCATTTTTTTTAACTTATTTTGCAAATATTTATTGTTTTGATTATATATTGTATGTGTTGTTAGATTTAATTTGAAAATAGCCAACGTAGAGATATTTGCATGTCATACCCTTTAATCTTTAATATATTGATGAGTTGCATGTCGTAGACTATAATCGTGGCTATTAGAATTAATCTAGGCTATTTTAGAATTCATCAAGGTTTTATTTAGAAATAATCGAGGCTATTTCAAATTTAATCGGGGTAATTTTTATAATTAATCGAGGATATTTTTTAGAGTTAATCGAGGCTATTAAATTTAATCGAGGCTATCAAGTTTAATCGAGGATATTTTTTATAACTTAATCGAGGAATACTTAAATATAATCGAGGCTATTATAAATAATATAGAGGTTAATTTAAAGTTAATCGAGGTTATTTCAGAATTAATCTAGGTATTATTTAAAATTAATCGAGGCTCCTAGAATTAATCGAGGCTATTTCAAGGTTAATCGAGGAAATTTTTATAATTAATCGAGGCTATTATAAATAATATAGAGGTTAATTTTAGAGGCTATCATAATTTAATCGAGGTTATTACTAATCGAGGCTATTATAACTTAATCGAGGCTATTAAGTTTAATCGATGCTATCAAGTTTAATCGAGGGTATTTTTTATAACTTAATCGAGGCTATTATAAATAATATAAAGGTTAATTTTAGAGGCTATTATAATTTAATCGAGGCTATTATAACTTAATCGAGGCTATTTTTTAGAGTTAATCGAGGCTATTAAGTTTAATCGATGATATTTTAACTTAATCGAGTCATGAAATTAATATAATTAATCGATGCTATTTAAACTTAATCGAGCCATATAATTAATAGAGGTAATCGATGCCATTTGAACTATTAATCGTGCATTCTTTTTAAATTTAATCGTTTCTATTTGAACTTCTATAATTTTATCCATTTTTCCAGTTCAATTTTATTTAATTGCTTTAGTTAGTATTAATCGTCACTTCTTCTAGTGTTTAATATGTTTTAGGGTTTTAGGGTTTAATAGGGTTTAGAGTTTAGGGTTTAATAGGGTTGAGGGTTTAAATCGTGTCTAATGTTAAATGTAATCGTGGCTAATTAAACCCTTTATAAACGGGGACTTCTTCTAGGGTTTAGGTTTTAGGATTTTATAGGGTTTAGGGTTTAATAGGGTTTAGGGTTTAATCATGTAGCATTATTTATAAATTGCAGATGGTTAGACGTCGCATTATTGTACGACACAGTGGACGATGGGAGAGATTAGAGTATGTAGATGGGGACGAGGAACTCGTGATGATGTTATCCGATAAGCTGTGTTTTAACTCACTGGTGATGGAGGTTCACAAGTTATTACGGATTGACCCGAACAGGATCGAGTATGAATTATTTTACCTCACCAGCACCAATACTGGCAGACAGATCAGAGCATCTTTGCAAGATGATGGAGATTTGCTCGATTTGCTTCATGAGCAGACTACTGAGATGGTCATGTATATGATTTCAAGACAATTGGAAGGTTTTGGAGCTGGGCCATCTGTGAGAGACGACTATGTTTCCTACTTTCCACATGTGTATGAGGGTTTGAGTAACCCTGTTGATGAAGAAGCACAAGCAAAGACGCATGCTGATACTAGAGAAGAAGAGGGAGAAGGAGAAGAAGAGGAGGAAGAAGGAGAACAAGAAGAGGTGAATGATAGAACGAGGTTGGTGGAATCACTGTTGACAAAATTCAGTGGTTGGCTTCGTTCTTCTGCTGATCATACAGAGAGATTGTTGTGCTTGACGAGAGTCGTCCCACCATCTACCACTGGTGTTCCATTCAGAGCTGATGGGCCTTCAAGCAATTGGGTGGTTCCCCCTTGCTGATTGGGACATTGCGGGCCCACTGTCTTGGGATGAAGGACCAACACCACAATCAGATACACTGTACCAGGGAGCCATTTTCCGGATGAAGGACGATCTGGCTCTGGCCGTCGGTATCTATCACATGCAGAATCGAGTGGAGTATGCCGTGTATTGCTCGAACAGGTCATGATTGGGCTACGTTTGCAAGCATGGTGGTGATTGCCCGTTCAAGTGCTTTGTCGTTGCTGATGGGCATATGTGGAGAATATACAAGTTCAATGACACTCACACATGCCATCTTGATATGGGTCAAATTGCTCTGTGACAGGTTCTTGCATTAGTGCTCAGAAAATACTTCGCCCGTAGATTGGTGGACGAGCGGGTTGTTTTAAAGCCGAAGGAGATGATGGCGGAGCTTGTACGTGAGTTTGGTATATGGAGACTTTCACAAGTCCTACGCACAGTTGCCCGCATTCATTCACACTCTGCAATTGATGAATCTGGGGACTGTAGTAGATATGGAAATCACGAGTGATGGTCGGTTCAAGCATTCATTCATTGCTCTTGGTGCGTGTGTCAATGCATTTCTCCAGTATGCTCATCCAGTACTTGTGATCGATGGGACCCACCTGAAGGGAAAGAACAAGGAGATTCTATTTGTTGCTCACTACCAAAAAAACGCTCATACATAACGGATAAAATCCGTTATCTATGTTATTATATGAGTGTTACGTATACTAGTGTTATGTATGATTGCGCTCATACGTAACGAAATAATATGCGTTATCTATGTTATTATACATAACAGTTATACCAACAAACATAACACCGGATATTACGTTATCTATAACTCACATACATAACGTTTTCTTCCGTTATAAAAAATTAAGTTACTCCGTTATCTATGAACTTTTATATAACGGTTTTTTTCATACATAACACTCTTCATTGCGTGATCTATTTCTATTATATATAACGATTTGTACCGTTATGAAAATTCATTTTTCTCCATTATCTATTACTGTCATATATAACGGTTTGTACCGTTATGAAAATTCATTTTTCTCCGTTATCTATTACTATTATATATAACGGTTTGCACCGTTATGAAAATTCATTTTTCTATGTTATCTATTACTGTTATATATAACGGTTTGTACCTTTAATCAAAATTCATTTTTCTCCGTTATGAAATATACCACATGGATTAATACATAAAATGTATACTAAATACATAATACAACATGTAAGTTCTCTAAAATAACATGATCAAATCTGAAATAAACTAATATTAAATATTTTGCATTCAACATGCACATAAGTTCATTAGTTCAAGAAGTAAGAAAAAGAAGTTCGACTTTTATAGCTTTCTGCTCCTTCCATTGCCTCACTAAGCTATATTTATAAATTCTGCATTTCATCCAGTCTCCACAAAGAAATGACAGCAACCAACCTTCAAGGAGAATGACAACAACCAACCTTTAGGATCTTGAGGAGTTTCAGTAGCCTATGAAAGCAAGTTCAAACCTGCAGCGAAAAGATTAGGTGGGAAGAATGACTACATAGTTTGGTAGGTCTTCGAGAAATCCTGATTGTATGGAAATCCAAATGTTGTGACAAGCTAGAAAAGAATTGAAAGATCTCTGTTATCAAGGGTAATTACAATGTCTCTAGTAATTTTCAAGTAAAAACTTCTAATTATAGTTACAAACCTCAATCAAGAAACCAATAATAAAGATAAAGTAGCCTACAGTTGTGGATGCAGATGACTTGTTAATAAAGGTAGACAACATAAAAGCAAAAGCAACCTGGCAAATAATTATAAAATAATAAATAGTTCTAGCAATCAGAATCTCCCACATGCATTTGCATCAGTCAAAACTTTGAAACATATAAGAGCATTGCAAGTATCATGCTGGGATGAGGAAACCTACCATACACAATTGGAAAAGGAAAAACAAATGATGTTCTTACTGTATGCATCCAACAACATCACTATTTCAAGTGGTTCAAATAAACATAAACTATCATATGCCTATAACCTAATCGAAAAGGGAAAGATAGAAGTACCTTTAAGTAATCAAATAAAATAAGGCCCTGCACCAGAATGTGTCGTTGAAAACTTGGATCTTTTAACTATGACAAGTCGAGAATGAGAGAATAATCACAATCAAGATAAACTGTATATAGCAGGCTGTTATACTGTAAGAATTTTTCCTATCTTGCAGAACACGTACCTCCAGACCCATTAGATTACTGCTAGTAAGATATTTTATACTGAATTTTGACGCTTCATCCTCAAGGTTAATAGCATTGCCCTCTTCATCACTCAAAGGCTGAGCCTCAAATATATTCAACACAACCTAAATATCCAGATTTCAGAGAATGAATGATGGCCAATTCCTGTGTGTTGCAGGATGTTCAGAAAAAAAACTCCAGTTGAGTATTTTACCGTCAAACTGGCAGTAAATTTATGCCACTTTGTAACAGTGGCAGCAAGAGAAGCAGGATTGGAAAAGGCTTCCTGAATAGAATAGTGAAAGTGTGAGACATAAACAATGAACAGATGAATATCACAAAATATATATATATATATATATATATTCTTGATAGGAAAGACAGATAATGATAAACTTATATATATTGCCAGACTAAATAGAAAACAACAACATATTGTTAAAACTAATGTATTCTGCCATATTGATTAATATATTAAAACAAAGTAGTCAAACAAGTAGCTTTCACTCTTGGCCACCAACCTGTAAACTCCAAAAGGTTTTGTAGAAGTTGAAATCAAGAGAACTACCTGAAAGTAAATGCTGATAAAAGTAAAATGGAACCAACACTCTCTATTGACAGCAAAAACTACCTGAACGTTCTGATAATGGAAAAAAATGAGCAAGGAACATAATAATTCATTTTGATAGACGATGAAGCAGCTGATTACATGTTCTCAGCATAACAAGCTTCCTAATAGCAAAGAGCTCTGGCTATTTAACACATGAAACAGAAAAGAAAAAAAGAAAGATCAAATTGTAGTGTAGAACATGTTACATATCCAAGAAGAACAAAGTGTGTAAGAAGCTGATTCATGAGATAGAAAATACAGAATCATTATCACAAGAATAATGATACATACCTTTCCAAGAATGTCCTGTTTACTTTCAATATACCCAAAAATATCTTTGCAGTTCCTCATTGTAGACATTTCGGCCAAATCTTCCAAAAGCTGGAAAATCATGCCACCTTCAACATGTTCTTTCTCACAGAGGTACAATACAATGTCTGTAGGGAAGAAAATAATAAGAACTGCAACAATACATTGTAGGCATACCAAACACCATTTTAAGCTTTCCGGGTCCTTTAACTACATAATCAGTTACTCAGTATTGACCTCCAAAAGCATGCCTTCCAATGCATATAGACTTTGTCCATCCTAAAGCAAACAATACATATACACATATTAGCACAAATAAATCATAAACTAAAGAAATGCTGAAAAACATAACTAAAAGATTTAATAGATGTACCTGGGATAAGTTGAGGAACATTTTTGCAAAGAATTAGCTCTCTATAGACCGTGCCAGTGAGATAGGCCAATTAAAAATGGTCAAAGTCCCAGAAAAAACATTGTAAAAAAAAAAAATCCAAGGGCCAACATACTCACCATTCAAAATATTCTTAATGGTACCATTCAGACTCTTCCACATCTGCTTTAAGCCAAACTCCTTAACACGAGCTTCATCTGCAAACATCACACTTGTTATATGATTAATTTATCAGATCCAGAAAAAAGGATGTATATAATTTCAAGCCTGCTTATCTGGAGTGATCGGTGCACACTTAATCGCCACATTATAGCTCTTTGATCTAGTGCAGCAGCTGCAGCTTCCCTCAAATATCTTAAAGGTCGATCCAATGATTTACAAAGAATCAAAGAACTTATAGAGACCTGGGATGTGATAAATAAGTGAGAGTAAGAAGTCATAAAATAAAGAAGCAAATAGGAATCGGAAGATGGAATATTTGAAATGATTGCAACTTCAGACAACAAGAACTGAAATTTGAGGAATTTAGTCTTCCTAGACAACCGGGTACAAGGAACTTAACAAAGTTATAGCAATAACAAGATCAGGTCCAGACAAGAGAAACGAGTTCAGAATGCAGTCCAATCTATTACATTTTTCTAATATGACGCAGTCTCCTAAAAATCATGACATTATTTTTCTTATACCCCAGAAAATAATACTAATAAAAATGAAAAATAAATATAGTTTTAGTAACATATGGACAAGTTTTCTACCTATATCTCATAGTTTTTTAGTGTGATTTAATTGGCAGTTTTGCATAAGAAGGCATCAATATTTGAAAGTTCTCTAATATTGAAAGCATCTGCTTCTGTTTTGATTATATACTTGCACTAACTTGCTACTAGTTGCACCTCAAGACTATTAATAGGCAATACACCAAATGCTTAATTATATATTCCAAACTCAATTCTATTTATCATCCAAAAAACCTATTTACGGTAACTTTAGGTATATTTTCATTAAAGATGGAGACAAAATTCACTTTGGACAAAATTGATTATAGTCAGAATATAATAATAAATCAAATTATTGCATTTACGATGTAATTAACTCCTTCATCTAAATGCACCATATGTAGTCTTCGAATATATATGTTATATATAGTTTACTAATCTCTTATATTGTTTTTCATATACAAGGATATATTATTGTACTTATAATAGTGTGAGAAATTAAATATTAAGAAAAAATACAGTAATGCACAGAGAAAGCATAACGAATGAGCTAAAACTAATACACTATATATGCACTTTTTAAGCAGTTTTTTTAAGTTGTAAATCAATTATTTAAAGTGTAAAAGAACACTAGTGCATATAAATCAAATATATTATCAAGGGCCAGACAAGAGCTGTCATAGATACAAAAACATTAAACATATGAACAGCTGTCATCACCTATCATGTAAATTGCAGTTTCAGTGTGTTATCAATGCAACATAGTTACCAAACGCTAATGAATTATAGTCAGTGATCACATACATTGTTTCTTCTGTTTTACGAATCTACTCTTTATATCCAACTTAGATCCCAAAAAAAATCATTACAATATATCATCTATATATCACCCTAGCTAGCTAGGCTGTTTCCCAATCACTAATTTCTTCATCAATTCTGTTTTTTTATAAAAAAAATAATGGTTTCTCTAGTCGAAGAAAACACAATATTTCAACCACATATAATGGAACTGCTATTGTAAGCTCTTCTTCTACGCCACATTGTCTATCTCTTACATCACGAAGCAAGGGACACCTAAATTCACGAGAAAAATATCAAAATTAGAAGAAAAAAAATTAAGAATTCGAATATGCAAGAAGATTCTAGAATTCTATAGTAAACTAGTCAACTAAAACAGAAACACTCAAAATCAACAATTCAAATCGAGAAACAAAAGAGCTCGTACGCAGGTGGATTTTTTATGACCCAACAGTATATCTTCTTCACACACTTACATCTCTTCTGGTAATTCTTCTTTTTGTGACAATAACACATGAATAAAATTAAAAAGAAGATGGAGAATTACCGAATGGTTATGGAAATTGGGGAAAATCACACCTCTGTACCCCTTTTGTACTTCGCCGGTGCTCACCAGTCACCAAGCCCTAGCCCTCCCTTTCTCTCTCATCCTGAGATTTCTCCTTCACCTCTGAATTTTACCGATTTCAATCCAACAGGTAAGAATTGACCGATTTCAACCCTTCACTGAAGCTCTTTCTCTCTCTCTCTGTATTCCCCTTTTTGAAACTGATTATTGATGGATCATTTGTTCTGCTTCTGATTTTAGCTGAATTTGGGAGATGGGAACACATATGAGGGCTTTTCTTTTGCCTTTTTATTACAAATTTTTCTAATAAAAATATAAATTAAGTTTGAGGTTTTCTTTTAAAAGGTAGAGTAAAAAAATAAATTTTTATTTTTATGAAATATGGATTAATGATTTGGTGGGAAATATAGGCGGTAAAATTTTTACTAAATAATGGTGAGAGGAAGAGCAGCGGGAAGTTAGAAAATTTTCATATTATATTATTTAATTTTGAATTAAAAAACAATAATTAACACATATACATAACGGATATTCATAACGGTCAAAGTTACCGTTATATAATGTGTTTAAACATAACACAACGCATAACAGTACAAAATGAGCGTTATAATTGTGAACAATATATAACACTCACAGATAACGCAAGACTCGAAAACGTTATATATGATCGGAGATAACACTTCTTTCATAACGGATTTTTGAAATATGTGTTATCTATACCAAAAATGCGCTCATACATAACGGATATTTAAAATATCCGTTATGTATGAAGTGTTATGTATGAGGGTCTTTTTTGGTAGTGGCTGTGACGAAAGATGGCAACGAGCAGATCTTACCTGTTGCAGTTGGGCTCGGACCGATAGAGAACGATGAATCTTGGATATGGTTCTTGGCCCACTTGCACATGGGTCTGGGTGATATAGATGATCTTCTTATCATTTCGGATCAGCATCAGAGCATTAAAAATGCTGTACATGTCATTTTTCTGAGAGCCACGCACGAACTGTGCTACTACCATTTGAAGAATAAGATGATGAAGAGAGGGAAACACGTGATGATGCTATTTCAGGAGGCTGCCTAAGCATATCGGAGAGACACCTTCCAGGAGAGTATGTCGACGTTGGAGCAGGTCTGTCCAAATACCTATCAGAAGCTGTGTAATATCGGCCCAGTGTATTGGTCTCGTTCACACTGTCCCGTACGGCGCTATGGGTTCATGACATCTAATGCGACGGAGAGTCTCAATGCTCGTCTGTTGTGAGCGAGGAGGTTACCTGTTTGCTCACTGTTCAAGATGTTTAGATCAATTGTTGAGCAGTGGTTCGTCAAGCGACGTGCGGCAGCACAGGGCTCGAATCATGTGTTGACTGATGGCATCGCGCTGAAGCTTTTGGGGAACGTCGATAAGGGACGCAGCTATGCTGTGCGGCCCACTACATTAGCAACTTTATGGAAAGTCAAGGTTGGGAGAGAGGTCTATATGGTCGATCTTCAGAACCGGATCTGTGACTGTCGTGAGTTCGAGTTGGATTTGATCCCTTGTTCTCACGCGGCAGTAGTCATCTGGTATGACATTCTCAACCTCTATTTATTCTTATTTTTTTATGTGTACCTAATCAACTGTGTTTATTTTTCCTTTCGAAGTTGCATTGGTTGGGCCATATATGATTATGTGGTCAGGTATTATAGGGTGGAGAGCTTAGTGGGCATGTACAACTCGGTCATCAGGGGTCTACCTCACCCAGAACACTGGATTATGCCCGATACATTTACAGGGTGAGTGGTGTTGGCACCAGAGATCAGACGACGTGTCAGGCGTCCATCTATGTCCAGAGCTCGAGCACCATTCGAGGCCTCTTCCAGTGCACGTCGGCAGTTTTGTACTAGATGCCATGGATCGGGGCACAACAGACATGTATGCATAGCCCACTTACCAATTGGCGGTGTTGATCTAAATTCACAGCCCGAAGATGTTCCACGGAGAAAGGCGCCCAAGAAGTGCAGCATTTGCGGTAGTATAGAGCACGCACGTCCCACATGTCCGGTTCGATTGTCGGCCGACGACATTTAGTCGATAGCGTTATTTTAATTGAATTGTGGCAATTAGTACTGTTTATCAAGGTCAATATTATTTATCAAGGTCAATTGAACTAAATTTTACATCGATTAATGTCAATATTGTAATGTCAGCATCTACAAGCTAGGCCTCTTAATGTAAGTCAACGAATATATTTGAGCCCCTATAACCTTCCGATACGCATGTACTGCCTCCTTCGGTATACCGTACGGAGGTCCTGCACCCAATAGCCGCTCCACGTACATGCAGGCATATACTCCACAGCTGGTGCCATCCGTCTGCATGAACTGGTCCGGTATAGACTTGTCCAGGATCATCGCAAAAGCACATCGGAGCGGCATCTGACGACCCTCCCAAAATCCGGCACATATGAGTAGGCGTGGAAGTAGGCGGAGTAGGGGCATCAACTCTCTATCTCGCCTCTTATAGTGGACACGGTCGCTCGGATCGTCCATCTGATACAGTAATGAGTCGTACAACTCTACTACCCAGTCAGAAAAGCGGATACGAACCACTACTCAGTGCTCATCTGCAACGTCACATACCACGATCGCCTACAACATAAGATCGGGATCATATCAAGATTAATGTCATCAAATAATATATGACAATATATTATTTTCTTGTGAAGCTCACTTACATAATCACGCCCCTTCCATGGCGCCTGATACCGCCCATCACTGATCTGGATCCGATGTATTAGTCCCTCTGTAGGTATCCACCGCCGGTAGTCATCATCCCCATATGCCCCTCTGCACTGAGGGTCAAGAGGATGAAGGGTCTTCCATGCTCCAATGAGGGCCTCCTGCAAAAAATAAATTACGATTAAGCGTGGGGTAAAAAAAGAGTAACTAACAATGTTTTGTAAAAAAAAGTTCAAACAAGTACTTGAACTCACATATAGACCAGTATTAGCCACCATTGTCCCTCCGTACTCGTCGAGCAATCGCGCTCAGAAAGTAGCTCATGTGAACATCCTTGAACTCAGTACTCGGATCCTCAAACTCGTCAAACTAGGACTGTATCAAGCGATCGCTGTTGAAGTAGAGCTGAATAACTGCATCCGGACCCTAAAGTCTAAATCGTGAGTAGACGATCTGGAGATTGCTATCATCAATGCCATTCATGAGCTGATAGGTCGCGCTAAAACCACCATGGCGTGGAGCCGAAGTGCTAGTACCCTCATGTACTACAGTGGGCTGTGGAGCCCTCCCGAGAGGTGGGATGGGCGTTCAATGAGCTGCACTACGGTCACTCGGCTCCGGGCTGTGGCGGTCTCTAGCCTTAGGTGTGGGTGACCTCCGAGCGCGGCTACTCAGACTGGCTAATGCCCGATCAATAGCCCAGTCCACATACTCCTGGACACGAGGCACAATAGTCGTGTCAATAAGCTCCTTGATATGGGGCATCACAACATCTATAACCCTCTGCAGGAAACTCTCTGAGATCGATCCCTCCTCGAACGCTTTTTTCCCCAAGCTCGAGGAGGGCTCTCTCGATAAATCGGATCTACTGTGTGCTCTGGTGCATCCTCAGTGGGGGGTCGGAGACCAGGTATGTAGTCTGAATCTGGCTCGTCCCTCAATGCCCGACTCGAGGGTCGACTGGTCGTCTGATGACCCTTCTATGGTGTCCGAGCAGCTCTAGTGCCTCAGGCTGATGGGGGGATAACCTCCTCTGCTGATGTGGAACAGCAAG
This sequence comes from Perilla frutescens, assembly GCA_026008535.1. Lineage (NCBI taxonomy): Eukaryota > Viridiplantae > Streptophyta > Magnoliopsida > Lamiales > Lamiaceae > Perilla > Perilla frutescens. The sequence goes on from BRKX01000004.1 coordinate 53,342,238, forward strand.
ATGCTGCATTTGCAAGGATCTTCTTCTTATTTCCGGATCGAGATGGAACAAATCTCACGCTCTGAGCTCCAGGCTCCAACTGCATGCTCAGGTAATATGAAGTCCCCGTTCCTCGGAAGATGGTACCAACATAACCACACGTGACTGCATGGAATTAATAATAATATCATTAAGATGAATTAACAAATATAGATTGAATCTTCTAAAGAGATAAAGAAACCTCAAAACGTACCGCTCGCTGTAATAAGGTGGTTGGGTCAGTGGCAGGGCGACTTTTTGTCCATCTCAAACATCAAGGCACAGTGAGCTGTCCACTATGCACACCAGTCTCACGGGCCAACTCCAGTATCACTTCACAAGCCCATACCTGTAAAGTGGATTAATGGATTAGTTACATATTCACTTGATCTCAATATGCATCGCTAATTTAGAACAATTAAATTTAAACTAATTACCTGGAGTGCCCAGATCGGCCCATAAAAATGATACTGTCAGGATCCTTTCCCGCCCATAGCCTATCGAGTTCTGGGGACGAGGCCGATGAAGTGCATCAACATCTGGTAAGAATATGCACCCCATGGAAATGAGTTCCATCGCTCCACATCCTCCGCTAGCACCCACACTCATGGATCCACGACTCGGTACTGATCTAGGCACAGAATCATCCGGTATACAAACAATATGTTCACAACCTTCACATAATCCGGAGCGTCTCTGGCCATCCCCTCCTCTTTGAACCTGACCTCCATCTGTTTGATGGTCGTATGGCTTCCCTTCGAATAAATGGTGGTACATAGATCTCGACGGAACAATATGATCACTATTCGGATCTAATGTCGAGCCGCCGAATCGTAAACCTGACACCAGGTTGTACTCACTCTGACCGAAATGCAGCTCGGAGTGATGAATATAAAACCATGTCTCCCGTCCCACAGGTGCACGATCCGGCACGTGCACCTCGTACATCATCAAAGCGTGAATCACCCTCTTCTAGACGTCACCACCCCTAAAGTCCAGAAAATGTTCGAAATAGCCGGATCTGAATAGTCGGACGGCGTCGTCACCACCAATCTTGAGCAGTGTGGCTCTGATCAGATTAACGACCTCCGGTTGGGCATACACCACGACCGAGGGCCTCAGGCTCCGTAACGGCAGTCTAAGCCAATCAATCTAACAACATTTTCAAAATTACAACTATTAAAGTAAATTCTTTTAATATTCCATATAAATTGGAATTTCTTAAAATTTAAATTAATCTCAAAAAATGCAATTTTTAAAATTAATCGAGGATAATTTAATATTAATCGAGGACAATTTAATATTAATCGAGTAACGGCAGTCTAACCCAATCAATCTATCTACATTTTAAAAATTATAATTATTAAAATAAATTCTTTTAATATTTCATATTAATTAGAAATTTGCAAAATTTAAATTAATCTCATAAAATGCATTTATTAAAATTAATAGATTACTATTTCTCGATTACTTAAATATTAATCGATTAGGTTTTTAATAATTAATCAATTACTTTTTTAAAAAAAATAAATATTCATCGATTAATTAGATAATCATCGATTAGTTTTTGTAACAGCCTGGTCCCGAGATAGGGATTAACGAATGGGGACGGGGTGTTATTAAGGGTTTTAACGAGTAAATTCAGAAGATTAACGAAGAAGTTTAAGAATAAAGGTACGCTTTGAAGATAGTTGATGATACTCGGGTTTACTTGATTAAGAAGGACACATGCTTTAGCGGAATAAAACGGCTAACTAATCAGATACCAACAAGCGTAGACTCTTTTATAGGTGAAAGGAAATCATACTCGGAAAGCGGAAATAAACTTAATATGCATCTTATATATGTAATCGTCTGGGAATATTCTTAGAATCTCGAATAATCATAATAGAACCTTGAACGGAATTTAGAAAGAGTTAATCAGAGTAGCAGAACACATAATGGGATTTCAAGAAGCTTATATAATAGCAAAACAATCTTGGCAGCCAACCCACATCCACAGCCACCATCATCCTCGGCATCTCAACCTGAAAACATTTGAAAAAGAGGGCGTGAGCACTAATGTACTCAGTGGGTTTTTAATGAAAACTTCTTTAATAACTTGAGAAATATCCAACAATGAACTGGCGGTATATAGAGAGCAAAACGCAAAAGCCCTCTCCATATCCGCAAAACCTTTTCTTTACTTTTGGGCCCAACCTTGGCTCAAACCTGATGTTAACTGTACCCTTAGGCATGCCATGGGATAGAAGAGGGATTACCTCAAATATCCGAACGAGTTTGCGAGGGAATCAACCCAGCAATGACTTACTCTAATGATCTAGATCATGAATGCTGAGCTCAGTCCTGATTATAAAAGCTATATTCTCCCTTTCTTGACTTAGCCTTCCTTTCTCATCCTTAATCCTTAATTCCTTAGCTTCTTTAACCTTACTAGAATTATCGAGCTTAGAGCAACGTCTAAGGCTAATCCTTTACTTAAGCATGACTTCGGCCTATAAGGGATTTATCACTACCCTAAAAGGCAATACTCAATTAGCTAAATCCAACATTCAGATACGAGGAAATGAACGTGCATAAACATAAATTGCAATTAAAGCAATTCTAATTATCTCATGCTATCATAAACAATACTTAATCATTTATAGCATATCTAAACATTCTTGAGAGCTCACTTAACATATAATAACTTCTTTTCCTTCTTTCCTTGTACAGAGATCAAACAGGCTGAGCAAAATACTTTATTGGATATTTCATTTGCCCTAACATGCTTCTAGAGCTTATTAGATCAAACTTTAGATGAGTATAGATTTACCCACCTCGATTACTTGACAGAAGATGAAGCAACGAGTTGATGATCCTTCTCCGAATTCCTACGAGGCTCACTTCCTCCTACAAAAGTCGAATCATCGACTTAGCGACCTTCTTCGAAGAAGTTAACTATCTAAATCGAGAAATAATGACATTTTACTCGAAGACTAAAATCTAAGACTTATTTACAGATTGCAAGACTTTACGACTTTATAAATTTCGAGAAGAATTTAATTAAAGAACATCTCGACTTGATTTCCCAATTTTTAGACAAAGAATAACTTGAATGGATCAGTCGAAATAAATTGAGAATATCTTGATTGATTCTCTAAAATTTAACTTGAAAATAACTTGGAAATAACACGACTTGAAAGGCTTGAAAAGCTCGGGAAGAGGGTACGAAAATAGCCGAAAAGAAACGGCGGAAAACAACATGGAAAAGGAGGGGGGCGCCGCGGGGCTACCTTGCCCCGGCGGGCTACCCGCCGCCGCGGGGCCTCTAGCCCCGGCGGGCTCCCCTGCCCCCGGCGGGCTGCCTAGCACCCGGCGGGCTTGTGCGCGGCTGAGGGGGGTGTGGAGCGGCGGCGCCCACCCCCCCCGCGGGGCTCTCTCTCTCCTATTCTTTTCTCTCTCTCTTCTTCTGGGTTCCTTCAACGTGTTCTTCAACTGTTCTTCGTGTTCGTTGATTTCTTCGACGAACACGAAGAACACGAAGAACAATTAACCCGAATTTTATAAAAAACGACGTACTTGAATTTAACATGCAATAACATGCTTTTAACTTTTAAAAGAAATTTTGGCATTATAACGACGTAAACACGATAATCCGTTTTAAATATTTAGAATAACGACGGAATCTCTAAATATAGCTTGAACGGAATTTAAACGGAATAAACGGGGCTAATCTCAAGAATAATAACGACAGGAATAAAGCGAGAAATATAACGTAAACGTTATTAACTTGGAACTTCAATAAAAACTGAAATATAACTTAGACGGAAGGTAAACGAGCAATTATGAAGAACGCGAAGAATGTAAAGAATGGAAAGTAAATGCGGAATTTAAAGACGGAAAAAGAATTAAGATTGAGACCGACGAACAAGAATGGACGGGGTTAGGTGCGTCGAAGGAAGGTGGCTAGCTCGGCGTCTCGTCGAGTTGCAACGGCGGCAGAGCCGCCCGCTACAACCCAACGGCGCCCCTAGCACCTTCCCTCACCGCATCCCTTCCACGCCACTCCGCTCGTCGTCTTGAAGAACACTCACGAAGAACACTTTTACTTTGACAGAACCTTCTCGGCTTTCAAAGCTTCTCACCCTCTCGATTTAGAAGTGAAATGGATGACAAATGAGCAATGAAAGCTAAAGGGGTGGCCTTGTATTTATAGGAAAAGCTTTGGCTTCCAAGGGAAGCCACTTCAGTGCAAGAATACTGCAAAAGTTACTCCGGGTTCGGTTAAAAGCTGCTTTATTCGATGTCGAGGTCCAAATGACCTCAAAAATGAAATCTAAAAATACCGGGAGACTCGTTGGCTCGAATACTAGTGAACCAATTTGATTCGTGAAAAAGACGGGGTCGTCTGAAGAAAGAAGAGCAAAGATTCCCTTTTTGGAATTACTTTTTACTATTCACTCAGACTGACAGATTTTGCTCCCGAGCGTTCGATTGACCTCAGAATGGTAATCCGTGAACGCCAATGGAATCCTTGGGTCATTTCCCATAAGAGGGGCCTGACAAAACTAGACTCGGATCAACGAGGAGAATTTCGTTAATTTCTCAAAACACGAACGCACGTAAAAGTTACTATTCATTCTTCCTTTAAATACGTTTTTCATCACCGGGAACTCAATTGTCTTCAGAATTAAAATCCGAAAACACCGGCATACTCCTTGAGTTAAAACCTTTCTAACAAGACCATGAATGGTCATAAAAGAATTAAGATCAAATTTTCCGAAAAGATGATTTTCACGAAAACTGACCCTTAAAGTCGTGACTGACATCTGACCTCAATTAACCTTAATTAATTTTATTCCTTAACTTCTTAATTATCATTAAGAATCCTCTAAACTTTAATCGAAAATCTGGGGTGTTACATCCTACCCCCCTTAAAGAAATTTTGTCCCGAAATTTACTAACTATGATAAACGATATCAGGGTACTTTTTGAGTAGCTCGGATTCGAGCTCCCATGTTGCTCCCTCTGAACCATGAAGGTTCCAGATCATCTTTACAAGATTGATCTCCTTGTTCCTTATCTTCTGGATCTTTTAACTCACAAAGGCCTGGGGCTTCTCTTCATAGGCGAAGTCCTCATTCAGGACTATCTCTTCCTTGCAATTCACGTGCTTTGGATTAAACACGTATTTTCTCAACATTAAGACATGAAAAGACCTCATGAACATCACTCAAGTTGGGTGGTAAGGCCAACCTATAGGCTACTTTATTCACCTTTTCTAAATCTCAAAAGGTCCAATAAATATGGGCATTAACTTGTTTCGTTTGGCAAAACGAACCACTCCTTGACGGAGACATTTACAAGAATACTATCTTTAATGTCGAATCTCAATTCCGTTCTTCTTTCGTCTGTATAAGCCTTCTGACTGTCTTGAATTTCCTTGATTTGCTGATGAACAAGCTCGATCTTCTGGACTGCTACCGGGACCATTTCAGGTCCAAGTATCCTTCTCTCTCTAACTTCGTCCCAATACAAGGGTGATTTACACTTTCTTCTGAACAGGGCTTCATAAGGGCCATGTTAATCGATGATTGGTAGCTATTGTTGTGCACAACCTTACCAATTGCAGTAGCTCCTCCCAGCTGCTTCTTTGATCGATGACTACTCCTCTAGGCATGTCTTCTAAAATCTGAATAGTCCTCTCGGACTGGCCATTCATCTGAGGATGAAATGCCGTGCTGGAATTGAGCTTTGATCTCATTGCCTCTTGTAGACTCCTCCAAAATCTTGACATAAATCTCATATCACGATCCGATATAATCGAGACCGGCACATTGTGCAATATGCACAAATTTCCTATCATACATCTGGGCTAATTGATCTAGCCCATGATAACAGCAATAAGAGGTGCTTCTTTCGATAATCGATTCACGATTATCCAACTAGCGGTACTCCACCACTTAGACTTTGGTAATCCTACCACAAAGCCTATACTACTATGATCCTACTTCCATTCAAGAATTTCTATGGGTTGGAGCAATCAGAAGGTTTTTGATGTAAGGCTCCACTTGTCGACAAATCAACACATTTCTACGAAGGCGGCTACTTTTCTCTTTATGTTATTCTGCTAGAAGTTTTTTTTGAGGTCTTGATACATCTTGGTGCTTCCGGGATGTGCTGTATGTGGCGTGTCATGTGTCTTGCACATGATTTCCTCCTTTAGCTCTTTCTTGCTTGGCACACAAGGCTTTTCTTTGGATAAGAGCGTTTTATCGGCGGCTTCTACGAAGTCTTGCGTGCTATCTAATCGTGCTTCTAGGCTTTTCTTCTCGAGAAACTCATTTCATTTCCAAACCTTAACTATCCTTTGTCTTGGGTCGGGATGAGCGACTATCGCGGCGATTTGTGCTTAATTGATTGCAGGTGGTGTTAGCACCTCGATTCTTAACTTCTTGAATTCCTATCAAAGCTTCTTCTTAACTTGAGCGAGTCCTAACTCTCCCTTCTCCTTCCTACTTAGGGCATCAACTTACCACATTTGCCTTACTTGGGTGGTAGCGAGTCGTGCAGTCATAATCCTTTACAAGTCCTAGCCATCTTCTCTGCCTTATGCTAAGATCCTCTTGCTTGAAGAAATACTTTAGGCTCTTGTGATCTTGAGAAGAGTCTTACACTTGGCTCCGTAGAGATAGTGCGTCTAGATCTTTAGCGTAAAAACAACCGCTGCTAGTTGTAAATCATGCGTGAGGTAGTTCTACTTGTGATTCTTAAGCTGTCTTGAAGCATAAGCGATCACCTTTCCTCTCTTCTTTAGTAAGCATCCTGATCCTTTTCTCGACGCATAAGCATAAACCATGAAATCTTCATTTTCTTCCGAAATGGCCAATCATCGGGCTTGTGGTTAACATCTTCTTTCTGGAAACTTTCCTTGTACTCGGGCGTCCACCTAAACTGGAAGTTCTTCCTCAACACTCGCGGCATAGCCTTAGCTATTGACGAGAATCCTTCGACGAATCTACGATAGAATCCCGCAAGTCCTAGAAAACTTCCTATCTCATTCACGTTCCTTGGAGACTTCGAGTTGCTTGCAGCTTCAATCTTAGCTGGATCTACTTTGATTCCTTCTACCGAAACCATATGACCTAGAAACATAACTTCTTTAAGCCAAAGCTCACACTTACTAAACTTAGCGTAAAGTCTTTCTCTTCTTTAACTGCTCCAGCACCACCCTTAGGTGCTCTTGATGCTCCTCTTCATCCTTTGAATAGATGAGAATATCATCTATGAAAACTAGCGCAAACTTATCTTAATACGGGTAAGAACCCGGTTCATTAAATCCATGAACACTGCTGGGGCGTTGGTCAATCCGAACGGCATTACCACAAACTCGTAATGCCCAAAGTGAGTCCTAAAAGTAGTATTAGGAATATCCTCCTTTCAGATCTTCAACTGATGATACCCAGATCTTAAGTCTATCCTTGAGAAGACACGTGCTCCCTTAAGCTTGATCAAAGAGATTATCTATTCTTGGGTGAGGGTATCGATTCTTAATAGTCAACTTATTAAGCCTTCTATAGTCGATGCACATTCTCAATGTGCCATCCTTCTTCTTCACAAATAAGATTGGAACTTTCTGAAGCGACACACTAGGTTGGATAAAACCTAGGTCTAATAACTCTTGTAGTTAAACCTTGAGTTCTGGTGACTCCTTATGCGCCACTCTGTAAGGGGCTTTTGACTGGTGCAGCTCCTGGTTCTAAACCGATAGTGGATTCCACTTGCCTATATGGTGGTAGTTCTGATAGCTCCTTTTGGAAATACGTCCTCAAAATTTTCTTGTGCCTGAAACGCCTTCTATTACAAACTCTCCTTCCTCTTTCTTCATTGCGACCGCTTTTTGATGGTATTCTGACTTTATAGTCTCTGCTGGGGATCACCGTCACTTGCAGGTGTAAAGATCGCGTGACTAGACCTTGAACGTAAGCTCAAAACTTATCTAACGTCATTCCTTAGATTGCCTCTTAATACTGGACGAGCTTAAAGATCACTTTTAGAGATTCGCGTCCTACTAGAAGGGCACTAGCTATCATACTTGGATTCTTCTTCCTATTAGGACTATTCCCTCTTATTCTTCGAAGGAATATTACTTTATACTCTCTGCTCTAATCAAGGATCCACACTCGAGCTCTATGAGTGGGAGCTGAACAAAATGATTGCCTCTGAGTGAGGACTTTATCTTAATCAATAATTCTTTAACAAGTTCCAAAAACTGGAAGAGGTATGACACTGGGTTACTTATACTAGAAACATTACCCTTTTTAGAGGACTTATAAACTAAAAAGGGGTTTTTGCGTGTAGCAAACGTATGGGAGACAATCGATGATTAACAACTGAGAACTGTACTGAATGTTTGCAAAGGCGTCAGCATAACTTTAACAAGGGAATGCTATCACTAATTCTAGATAGTTAAAGAAGTAGCATCAAAAGATTATAATTTGCCCAAAACGATATTGAAGAAATTCAAATGATATAAATGAAGAATTTCAATCAATATGAAGTTGTTGAAGGGTGATTGTTTTAATTGATGCGAGAATAAATGAATAGACTCATCAAAACTTCTTATTTTACTGAAACTTTTAATCTACCACTTCTAGGTCTATCTGCTTAACGATCTTCTTCAGGTTCTTTCTCTTTCTTTCCTTGATCTTCTCGCATCTTCTTCTTTACTAGGTTGCTATGCAATAGCATGAGTCGGTTGGCTTTCAATTAGCTATACTTGGCTGGAAAAGGTGACATACGAGAATCACTTTCACTTATTAGAAGGGATACACAATTGACCTGATCTATACGCGTTTTCTTCTCGTCTGAAACCACTAATGCGGGGTATGCCTAGATAACTGGTCGAACTCTTGATCGTACGTTGGCAACGTCCTATTTTCTTGCTTCTAGCTCCAGATCTCTACCTCATTTGTCTTATGAACAGTTCGGGATATACTTCTGATATAACTCGTACTTGAATTCTTCCCGATCATACTATGCTTACTGCCTCAAATTTATCATCCTTCAAATGGACTCTTACCCGAAGTTCGTACTCATAAAAGAGCACATCCTAATTCCTCATCCTCTGATCAGACTATAAAATCGAAAATTCACCTCTAAAGAATAACTCATTTCTCGACTCTCGTCGGGTCTCCTAGGCTATTTAGAACGGAAAGGTTGTGTTTGAGAAACACATTCTTGGCTCTTGAGTCATGGTTCAGGACTTGCTTTTTTGCGGCCTCGTTCTCTCGGCTTGATGTCTTTTCAACGACATTCTAAAGAATCCTACATATTAGCGATGCTCGCTCGAATTTGCACGAAGCAAAATGAAATACCTTTCGATAAGGTCTTTAGATTACGCATGATAGATCAAGCAAAGCGGGAAAATTGCCTCATAAGAGGACTTTTGGCATAAATAAGAAAGAGGTTCTTGGTTACATCCAAAAATAGGGCTACCTTTTGGAGAATTACTGCTGTTATCAAAATCTAAATGGTTGGTTAATACATTTTTAGAATAAGATCTGGATTAAAGCGGATAAACGGACAACAGGTCAGCAAGGTGTTCTAACAACAACACCTCATTTGCCTACTTCTAAAGCTTAACTATATGATGGGTCCCCTTCTTCCTCATCTTCATCTGTCCCTGGTACCTTGAACTTGAATTTTCTTAAGCTTCCTTTGGGGAACTGATGGGGCATTCACTGTCCCAGACTCTGAGGGGCAACTGGTTGACAGGCAGGGGCCTACTGGTGCATTCTGGAGGACAAAAACTCGGTGTCCTGGACGATCAAGGGTCTTGCTTCTAAGGTTCCTTCAGCGCATGGACACGGTGCTTGAAATTCAGGGGGACTGTTCAGAGTCGCCCTTTGCAGTTCTGGTTCCATCACGGATGAGGGATTTTGCTCGGCTAGAGCATTCACGTGGCCATACTTTAACTCCCAAAGAGCCATCAAGGCTGAAGAGAATTCTGTCAGGTTCCCGATTACAGCATGTGTCTCGGGATCACGGGTGATGATGCTTTGCAGAATGCGGTACATTGCTGGCCTCTCAGCGGTTGGTGCTTGCTCACACATGCGAACGCATGTTTCCAAGTTGGATACCTTTCCTGACGTTCCTCCAAAGTCGTTCATTTCTTGAACAGGGCGGAAAAGAGGCACATTATTCCTAGCAATCGAACGACGCTTAACCATCTAGAAATATGAAGCTTAATCAGTCTAGATTATAAAAGGGAGACCTATGGTTCTCCTGAGATCATGCTATCATTTAGATTCAGACTACTTATCTTGCATGCATAGATCCTTTTTGCAGTTGACTTTTACAAAAATTTTGGGGCCTAAGTCTTTGATCATAAACTTTACCTTTTCCTTTAAAACAAAATTTCGAGAATGAATCAACTCTTTTCTTCTAAATCTAGAACTCTTCTTCGAAACTTTTATCTTTTGTTAAGACATATGTTTAAAAAAATAAGTTTTTAAACACCTTTCTTTGTGATCAAGAACTTATTTCACAAACCTTTTTCCGAATACTTTTTACTTGGAATTTCATTATCAAGGTTTTCCCCTTATCCATAAAAGAGGCATGCTTGCTCAAATCTCTTCGTTTTCGATAGTCGAAATTTATGAATTCAAAATCTAAAATCTCTATACTATCATACCTCGATTTTTGTTGAAGATACGAGGGTGATGGTGAGCTGTGGGTTGCTGCTGTAACTTATTACGAAGCAATTCATATGCACATAAACACTTAGCTTTAACTTAAACAAAGAGACAGGTCTGCAGAGTTGCAAACCTGCTCTGATACCAACTGTAACAGCCCGGTCCCGAGATAGGGATTAACGAATTGGGACGGGGTGTTATTAAGGGTTTTAACGAGTAAATTCAGAAGATTAGCGAAGAAGTTTAAGAATAAAGGTACGCTTTGAAGATAGTTGATGATACTCGGGTTTACTTGATTAAGAAGGACACATGCTTTAGCGGAATAAAACGGCTAACTAATCAGATACCAACAAGCGTAGACTCTTTTATAGGTGAAAGGAAATCATACTCGGAAAGCGGAAATAAACTTAATATGCATCTTATATATGTAATCGTCTGGGAATATTCTTAGAATCTCGAATAATCATAATAGAACCTTGAACGGAATTTAGAAAGAGTTAATCAGAGTAGCAGAACACATAATGGGATTTCAAGAAGCTTATATAATAGCAAAACAATCTTGGCAGCCAACCCACATCCACAGCCACCATCATCCTCGGCATCTCAACCTGAAAACATTTGAAAAAGAGGGCGTGAGCACTAATGTACTCAGTGGGTTTTTAATGAAAACTTCTTTAATAACTTGAGAAATATCCAACAATGAACTGGCGGTATATGGAGAGCAAAACACAAAAGCCCTCTCCATATCCGCAAAACCTTTTCTTTACTTTTGGGCCCAACCTTGGCTCAAACCTGATGTTAACTGTACCCTTAGGCATGCCATGAGATAGAAGAGGGGTTACCTCAAATATCCGAACGAGTTTGCGAGGGAATCAACCCAGCAATGACTTACTCTAATGATCTAGATCATGAATGTTGAGCTCAGTCCTGATTATAAAACCTATATTCTCCCTTTCTTGACTTAGCCTTCCTTTCTCATCCTTAATCCTTAATTCCTTAGCTTCCTTAACCTTACTAGAATTATCGAGCTTAGAGCAACGTCTAAGGCTAATCCTTTACTTAAGCATGACTTCGGCCTATAAGGGATTTATCACTACCCTAAAAGGCAATACTCAATTAGCTAAATCCAACATTCAGATACGAGGAAATGAACGTGCATAAAGATAAATTGCAATTAAAGCAATTCTAATTATCTCATGCTATCATAAACAATACTTAATCATTTATAGCATATCTAAACATTCTTGAGAGCTCACTTAACATATAATAACTTCTTTTCCTTCTTTCCTTGTACAGAGATCAAACAGGCTGAGCAAAATACTTTATTGGATATCTCATTTGCCCTAACATGCTTCTAGAGGTTATTAGCTCAAACTTTAGATGAGTATAGATTTACCCACCTCGATTACTTGACAGAAGATGAAGCAATGAGTTGATGATCCTTCTCTGAATTCCTACGAGGCTCACATCCTCCTACAAAAGTCGAATCATCGACTTAGCGACCTTCTTCGAAGAAGTTAACTATCTAAATCGAAAAATAATAGCATTTTACTAGAAGACTAAAATCTAAGACTTATTTACAGATTGCACGACTTTACGACTTTATAAATTTCGAGAAGAATTTAATTAAAGAACATCTCGACTTGATTTTCCAATTTTTAGACAAAGAATAACTTGAATGGATCACTCGAAATAAATTGAGAATATCTTGATTGATTCTCTAAAATTTAACTTGAAAATAACTTGGAAATAACACGACTTGAAAGGCTTGAAAAGCTCGGGAAGAGGATACGAAAATAGCCGAAAAGAAATGGTGGAAAACAACACGGAAAAGGAGGAGGGGCGCCGCGGGGCTACCTTGCCCCGGCGGGCTACCCGCCGCCGCGGGGCCTCTAGCCCCGGCGGGCTCCCCTGCCCCCGGCGGGCTGCCTAGCACCCGGCGGGCTTGTGCGCGGCTGAGGGGGGTGTGGCGCGGCGGCGCCCACCCCCCCTCCCCCGCGGGGCTCTCTCTCCTATTCTTTTCTCTCTCTCTTCTTCTGGGTTCCTTCAACGTGTTCTTCAACTGTTCTTCGTGTTCGTTGATTTCTTCGACGAACACGAACAACACGAAGAACAATTAACCCGAATTTTATAAAAAATGACGTACTTGAATTTAACATGCAATAACATGCTTTTAAATTTTAAAAGAAATTTTGGCATTATAATGACGTAAACACGATAATCCGTTTTAAATATTTAGAATAACGACGGAATCTCTAAATATAGCTTGAACGGAATTTAAACGGAATAAACGGGGCTAATCTCAAGAATAATAATGACAGGAATAAAGCGAGAAATATAACGTAAACGTTATTAACTTGGAACTTCAATAAAAACTGAAATATAACTTAGACGGAAGGTAAACGAGCAATAATGAAGAACGCGAAGAACGGAAAGTAAATGCGGAATTTAAAGACGGAAAAAGAATTGAGATTGAGACCAACGAACAAGAATGGACGGGGTTAGGTGCGTCGAAGGAAGGTGGCTAGCTCGGCGTCTCGTCGAATTGTAACGGCGGCAGAGCCGCCCGCTACAACCTAACAGCGCCCCTAGCACCTTCCCTCACCGCATCCCTTCCACGCCACTCTGCTCGTCGTCTTGAAGAACACTCACGAAGAACACTTTTACTTTGACAGAACCTTCTCGGCTTTCAAAGCTTCTCACCCTCTCGATTTAGAAGTGAAATGGATGACAAATGAGCAATGAAAGCTAAAGGGGTGGCCTTGTATTTATAGGAAAAGCTTTGGCTTCCAAGGGAAGCCACTTTAGTGCAAGAATACTGCAAAAGTTACTCCGGGTTCGGTTAAAAGCTGCTTTATTCGATGTCGAGGTCCAAATAACCTCAAACACGAAATCTAAAAATACCGGGAGACTCGTTGGCTCGAATACTAGTGAACCAATTTGATTCGTGAAAAAGACGGGGTCGTCTGAAGAAAGACGAGCAAAGATTCCCTTTTTGGAATTACTTTTTACTATTCACTCAGACTGACAGATTTTGCTCCCGAGCGTTCGATTGACCTCAGAATGGTAATCCGTGAACGCCAACGGAATCCTTGGGTCATTTCTCATAAGAGGGGCCTGACAGAACTAGACTCGGATCAACGAGGAGGATTTCGTTAATTTCTCAAAACACGAACGCACGCAAAAGTTACTATTCATTCATCCTTTAAATACGTTTTTCATCACCGGGAACTCAATTGTCTTCAGAATTAAAATCCGAAAACACCGGCATACTCCTTGAGTTAAAACTTTTCTAACGAGACCATGAATGGTCATAAAAGAATTAAGATCAAATTTTCCGAAAAGATGATTTTCACGAAAACTGACCCTTAAAGTCGTGACTGACATCTGACCTCAATTAACCTTAATTAATTTTATTCCTTAACTTCTTAATTATCATTAAGAATCCTCTAAACCTTAATCAAAAATCTGGGGTGTTACAGTTTTTTCCCATGAAATATTCATCGATTATATTTTATAGGGTTCCTCGATTAGTATTAACTTCCTCGATTAGTTTTTTATGTTCCTCGATTAATTAGATAATCATCGATTAGTTTTTTTTAAATTAAATATTAATCAATTATGTTCTTTAAACCTCCTCGATTAGTACTAAATTAATCGAGGCTTTCCTCGATTAGTTTTTTAAAATTAATTAGATAATCATCGATTAGTTTTTTTAAATTAAATATTCATCGATTAGGTTTTTTAGAGTTCCTCGATTAATATTAACTTCCTCGATTAGTTTTTTATGTTCCTCGATTAATTAGATAATCATCGATTAGTTTTTTTTAAAATAAAATATTCATCGATTATTTTTTAAACTTCATCGATTAGTATAGGATTAATCTAGGCTTTCCTCGATTAATATATAACTATCCTCGATGAAAAGCTAGTTACGATTAACAACAAATAATCCACAATTAATATCAAATAATCAATCAATAATATCTACCTAGCCACGATTAATATCAAAATAAATATTAACTAATTCCGAAGAAAACCACGATTATAAAATTGAAATTAATCATGCCCAACAATTGCAAAAATCAAACATAACCAACAACCAACAATTGCAAAACTCATAACCCATTAATGATATTTACAGATTTTTTTTCAAAAAAAAAAACCCTACTTGATGAGAAGATGATGACTCTGGTTGTGATGCGGGTCCTCGATCCATGTCCGCCGGACAACCGAGAGAGAGAGATCGACAGATGGAGATGCAGTGAGAGAGGGAGTGAATATGGCGAGAAGCAACCCACCTCGCGCCGCCTATTTCAAACCCTAAATCTATTTTGTTGTGTTCTCGAGCACCGCCCCTACTATTTTTATCGTCGATCTACTATTTTTTAACGCCGGCCGGCAACGGTTACTTCTTGCAAGTTTTGAGTTTTTTTTACAGCTTTTGAATTTGGGAGAGAGATAATGGACGTGTGTGGGGGTGTTGGGGTTGTTGGGGTGTATTAATTCAAAAAGGAAGAATTTATTCCTTTTACACTTCCAAAAAAATCTTGTCAGTTTTCAGTGTAAAAGCTGATTTGGTGGGACCTTTCTCATCAATTTTTTAAAA
The DNA here is from genome assembly GCA_026008535.1 of Perilla frutescens. Taxonomy (NCBI): domain Eukaryota; kingdom Viridiplantae; phylum Streptophyta; class Magnoliopsida; order Lamiales; family Lamiaceae; genus Perilla; species Perilla frutescens. The sequence continues at coordinate 53,357,544 of BRKX01000004.1, forward strand.
AATAAGTACAAAGTGTTGACAAAACTCCTACTTTTTAAATCTTTTTTTTCCCTTAATTTACTTGCTTTTGTCGAAAAATCCACAGCACCCTATGGGATGAGCTCTATAATCTGACTTCTCTTCCTAGTCGCATGTTTTTACTTGATTTTTTTTTTCAATTTTAAACTGGATTTGAATAAAGATATGGATGCCAATTTGGATGATTTTAACAATCTCATTTAAGACATTAAATGTCGGGAGACAAGCATATTGATGATTACACTGATATTGCGCTTTTAAATGCTATCCCTGAGACCTATAATGATGTTAAATCTGCTATCAAATATGGGAATGATGATATTATATTTGATACAACTGTTAATGGGTTAAAAAGTAAAAAAAAATGGAGTTAAAGCATGGTCGGGGTGCTAAAACTCCAGTTGATAATGTTATGCATGTGAGGGAAAAGAATCATCCTGGTCCTAGACATAATAACAGAAAGTGTTATAATTGTGGTGAACCGGGTCACTGTGCTAAATATTGTAGAAAACCTAAGGATAAGAATAAGAAAAATGGTGAGCATGCTAATGTTGCCTCAATGACTGATATTGTGTATGATCATAGTGATGTATTGTGATGCTTTGTGCTCTCTGGCACTATGCTCCAAGTAAGGTAGAGTTATTGTTGTTTTCTTCGTGAGTCATTGCTCTTTGTGGGCTATAGTTGTTTTTCTTTGTAAATTGGTAGTGTTCTTTGTGGGCGTGGTGTTTCTTTGTGAAACATTGGTGTTCTTTGTGAAGCTTTGTGAATTTTTTGGGCACTAGGTGTGCACTTCTTTGCAATCTTGTTGTTGTAGTCATGTCTCTGGAGTTCTTTGTGAACATCTTTCAGCTTGAGATGGAGCATATCATTTTTTAGTTCTTTGTGAAGTTGTTGCACTTTGTGTGCTTTATATTGGTTGATCTTTGTGATATGGATTAATTGTGTTTTATCTCCTTTTTATTTGTGTGATATTGCAGGAGAGAAAATGGTAATGATGAATTTTTACGAATTTCTTTTAACTTCAGCATACCATGATGAGCCACAAGGTGGAGATTGTTAGGATTTTGTGGCCCAGTCCATCTATTGAGGCCTAATTCATAGCCCAGCCCACTCCAGCCCTAATCTCTACTGGAAGCCGCTTTGTATTTGTTAATATTCTACTGTTAATCGAGCCAGTGAAAAAAGATTGCGATCGATTCTCTGAGAACTGTTCTTTTCTCTCTCATTTATCTGTTTTCTGCCCTTCATGGGCTGCCGTTGATTGAGCTTCGTGCTCTTGTGTTCTCTGTGTGAGACAAACTCCTATTGCGTAAGAGGATAACTGGAAGAGCTTAGCCGGAGTGTTGCCTAAAGATTATGGGTTGAGTGGCCTGCCGACTTGAAACGTGATCTTCGTGGTCTACTTCATTATTGCCTCTGTCGTGGTGTTGTTGTCATATTGGTGTCAAAGGATCCGGGCTCAAGGATAGTCTGAGCCGTCGTCTCCTTCTTCATTATCGTTGCTTGAGCAACGTACGACGAAGACCGATCCAGCGATTGAGGGAAGCGAACTGCCGACGAGGTCGATACCCAACAATAACGATATATATAATTGTATATATAAATATATATATATATATATATATCGTAGCAATATGTAAAATTAATCATACTTTACTTAATCATATGCTAATTAATCGTAAGTAAAATAATCATACTTAGTCGTATGCTAATTAATCGTAGGTAAAATAATCATACTTAATCGTACAAATATGAATTCAAAATTAATCATATCAATATGTATAATCAAAACAATATATATAATCATGTATATATATATATAATTTATTACGATTACCTTATATAAATTCAAAATTAATCATACCAATATGTATAATCATAACACTATTTCATATTTCATTTACTACGAGTATATTTTATTTTATAACTTAAGATAATATATATGTGTATGTGTGTGTGTTGTGTAGTAAATAATAAATGTCAAAGTATACTTACACAATGATTGGGTATGGGGGCCAAGTGTGCCATAGAGGTGTTTGTGACATTTACACTCCAAATTGTCCAAATAACTCCCTATTCTTAAAAGTTTTTTTTTTTCTCAATCACTACTTGCTTTTGCTTATATCTATCTATTTACACTTTTTTTTATTCTTTCTTCTTTTCTTGAATCTATCATTGATAAGAAGAGATGGTACTTAAGGGGGATATAAAAGAGGGGAGGGCGGCAACAATTATTTGATTGTTGTTTGCAGTGGTTGTTACTTGTTTGTCGTAGCAGTGACTATTGCTTGGAGAAGGCGGGAGGGGGAATATGGTGATAGAGGTATGGTGAACAGTCTTGCAGGTTGTTGTGCAGTGGAGATGGACGTCGTTGGTCAAGAGAGAATTTGGGGTGCCGAAATCCTTGGGGAAGGAAGAGAGAATGGGTGCCACTGTTCTCATTTCTCCTTGGTTAGATTTTTTTTTTCTTCAAATTTGCATGTAAGAAAATTGAAAAGAAAAGGCAAAAATAAAGAGAAAGGAAAAACGAGGAGTATACTAGATATTATCCATAAAAAATGGCTAAAAAAATCATTTTTTATTAAAGTGGTCAAAAGACTCATTTTGTTATAAAAAATAACTATTTTAATTTTTATCCCAACAAAATTAATATCTGGAGGGAGGGGCTGAGGGGAGCGTGGGGGGTGAAGCTGGGCTTGGGCGTTGGGGATTGATTGAGATGCGGGCCTGAGTGAATTTTGAGCTATTTTTAGACAATTTTTTGTCATACATGATCTATGAAGACACTTTTTGTTACTGCTCAAATTTGTCCAATAGAAGAAACAGAACACCGCTTAATTAATGCAAGTGCAACACAAGTAGAATAATAAAGAAAAAGCAAGAATTCTACTCTACTCATGAGCGTCACCACGCTGAGCCCCCACTCCAGATTACTTGTGCCTATTTATTTGTCTTTGCAGACTCATTGCTACAATTTCAAACCTCCAGTCAGACCTCAGAGTCGAGAGGTCCCACTCTCACACCTCTGCTTTTCTCTCTCACACACACGCATCATCACCTCTCATCAACCACCGAGATTCGCGCATAAACAAAGCAGCAGCAGCAGCAAAAAAACATCAAATCTCGCAAAAAAAGCGATTGGCATGCTCCCTCGTCACTAGTGAGTTGCATTTCCAAAGCACATTATGGAGGAAAGGCCGGAAACGGAGCTGATATCAATACCGGCAACCCCACGCGCGTCCACGCCGGAGATACTGACACCGTCGGGGCAGAGGTCGCCGCGGAAGGAGGCCGCCACCGCAAAGTCATGGACGCCAACGTCGTTCATATCTCCCCGGTTCTTGAGCCCCATCGGCACCCCCATGAAAAGGGTGCTGATAAACATGAAGGGGTATTTGGAGGAGGTCGGCCACCTCACCAAGCTCAACCCCCAAGACGCCTGGCTCCCTATCACCGAGTCCCGCAACGGCAACGCCCATTACGCCGCCTTCCACAACCTCAACGCCGGCGTCGGCTTCCAGGCCTTGCTTCTTCCCGTCGCCTTTTCTTTTCTTGGATGGTATCTTTCTTTAACCCTTCTATTCCAACTTTATTATCGATCTACAAAATTTTCATGTTCTGATAGCTGGTGCGTGGTATCTCTGTGAAAAATAAAAGCAAGCTTGGGTTTTCTCTTTTGAAGATTGAACACTGAACAGCATTGTTATCTTCTATCTGTTTACGACTAATTTTTAGACTTTGCTAGTGGAATCCTCTGTTGCATACTTGGTATGGCCTCTTGTTTCTTGTGTTCCGATTTCATATTTTATCCCTTCTACAATAGCATCTTCAATACGCAGAATGAGTTTAATATCCAATCTCACTCGCATTGAAAAGAACTTTATGTCAATTGCAAGAGAGAACTCAAATTTCTCTGTTGCAATGTTATAATAACCTCCGCAGCTGAGGATGTTTTGCTTTTGATATTGTTAATTGCTTTTCTCAGTAGCAGGTTCAGTATTTTGGTGGTGGTTTGATCAATTTTGATATATTTTCAGCTCAACTTTATATATATATATATGTGTGTGTACTTTTTGCTTCTGCTGTATATACTAATTCCTCCTATTTTCAGCTTAAGATGTGTTGAGTTTTCTTATCATCTATGTGTTTGTTGTGAAAGCTTCTTCAGGAAATTGCTTATTAGTAGCACCGTCTTATATAAGGAATATCATGAACGTTTGCTTTAGTTTTTGATGCGTTGTGCATGAGTTTAGTTCCTCTGAATTCAGTTTCTAACTCTTTGAAATGCAATGATGAACATGATTTTAGTGGAACCCAGAACTATCCTGGAATGATGTTCTTTTTCAACTTTTCTTTGTTTCATTAAAATGCCCCTTATAATTGGGTCTGCCAGTAATATCATTCGATAATTGTTTTCTTTCTTTCAAAAGTGATAATGGCATCCTTGTGTTGATTAATAAATACCATAGCTCATTATTTAAATATTTCAACTCTTCTTTTTCTCTCTGCTTACTTTAATGCCAATTCTTCCCTCAGTTATAAAGTGATAAGTTAATATTTGTAGACATTTAGCATATGCTATAGTATCTTTAACTCACTGATACCATCATTTCATTTAGCAACACCTAGGCACTTTCCAATTGACTTCACAAAGGATTGTCTTTTCATTATTGCATTTTATATTGACTTCTAAGGACGTGGATGATTGTAATATCAATATCAATGAAAAATCCATTGGAACCCCATGGTAATATTCAACATAGATGTTCCATTCTTGGTATACAAATATATTTTTTGGTTGACTTAACAATGATGGTACCCCGGGACAATATTTGTGTTTGGATAGAAGTTTTCTCTTATCATTGCTGTTTTTTGCAGGAGTTGGGGAATAATCTCCTTGATCATAGCCTACGTCTGGCAACTATACACCTTGTGGATACTTGTTCAACTGCATGAAGCAGTACCGGGGAAGAGATATAACAGATATGTAGAACTAGCTCAAGCAGCATTTGGTGAGTGCTTTTATAATTTAAAAAAAAAAAAAAGAGAACTGCATGCTGGATTTATCATAAAAATCAAGACTGTCTTTGTTTGTCAAACATAAGAAATATTATCCATATAACATCTCTGGTTTTAAATTATTATTATTATTATTTGTTTGGTTTTTTATTTTTATATACATACATACATACATACATATATATATATATATATTTTTTTGGTGAAATTGAAATGCAGATGTTGCACCCCATATGTCAGACATTCTTCGTGTTATGCATATCCCGTTGTTTGGCTGTATCATCAAAATAATAGCTATCGATGTAGCCCTGATGTCACGCAAAATGCCTCTGTTGCATGTTTAATTCTGATACACGTACTTAACTTTTTAGGGGAACGATTAGGCGTTTGGCTTGCCCTATTTCCAACTGTTTACCTTTCTGCTGGGAATGCAACTGCATTAATTCTGGTTGGAGGAGAGACCATGAAATTATTTTTCCAGATTGTATGTGGTCCGCTCTGTTCCTCAAATCCCCTGACAACCGTTGAGTGGTATCTGGTATTCACATCCCTGTGCATTGTGTTATCCCAACTCCCAAATCTCAACTCCATTGCAGGACTCTCACTTGTAGGTGCTGTGACAGCAATCACGTACTCCACCATGGTGTGGGTGCTCTCTGTGAGCCAACAACGACCTCCCTCCATTTCATATGAACCAGTCTCAATGCCTACCCTAACAGCTTCTGTTTTTTCTGTCCTCAATGCACTTGGAATCATAGCATTTGCTTTCCGAGGCCACAACTTAGTCCTGGAAATTCAGGTCTGTATCATCTTTTTGTATGCACACCTCACAATTAAACTTGTCGTACACTTGTTGGAATGTGTATTATATGTGAATTTTTTGTTATATTCAAATTATTGAATCAGTTGTCTGATATCGTTTTAGGCAACAATGCCGTCAACCTTCAAAAAACCAGCTCATGTGCCAATGTGGAGAGGTGCAAAGGTTTCCTATGTCTTCATAGCTATGTGCGTGTTTCCTGTTGCGCTTGGAGGTTATTGGGCTTATGGAAACCTTGTATGTCTTTCCTTATTTCCTTGCAATTACCTCATAATAAATTTCAATACAAGTTTAAGTGTGTAACTGTTTTTAACTATAAAGATATGCATGTAACTGTTGCTTGCCCTGATACTTATAACAACCTCTTGCTCTTATAACTCAGAGAATCAAACAAAATATGATGTAAATATACATGGTATGCTAGTAAGAAAATGTTCATCTTTCAAAAAATTTATCTGTGAATTTCTCTCTAATGCCATTACAGTACAACAATTTCTTAAAACATGAACAGTTCTCACAATCATTTTACAAAATATTCCTATATACAGGTGTTATGGAACATGTAAGCTGAAATGTAGTGTTTTTCTTATTGCTGTAGATGCCTTCTGGAGGAATTCTAAATGCATTATTTAGATTCCATAGCCACGACATTCCTCGGGGACTTCTCGCTATGACATTCCTTCTTGTTGTTTTCAATTGCTTAAGTAGCTTCCAGATCTACTCAATGCCAGTGTTCGACAGTTTTGAAGCAAGTTACACCAGCAGGACTAACCGACCATGTTCAATCTGGGTGCGGTCTGGTTTCAGAGTGTTCTATGGGTTCGTCTCCTTATTGATAGGTGTTGCACTCCCGTTTCTGTCGAGCCTTGCTGGTTTACTAGGAGGGCTTACTCTTCCGGTCACCTTTGCCTACCCGTGTTTCATGTGGGTTCTCATAAAAAAGCCGATCAAATACAGCTCCAACTGGTATTTTAACTGGATTCTTGGTTGGTTGGGTATTGCTTTTAGCTTAGCCTTATCAATCGGAGGTATTTGGAGCATGGTGAACAGTGGACTCAAGCTAAAATTTTTCAAACCCAACTGATAATTCACAAGATGCCATCTCTCCTCAGATATTTGGAGTTTATATTTTATGATTTATGTTATTGTAATGTTTTTTATCATCCTAGAGAATCTCAGGTTTGCCTTAAGAGAGAGAGAGAGAGAGAGAGAGACCTGTATAAAACTTGTGTCACAGTTTATCGTTGTCGAGTGGAAATTTGTATCGTTTTTTCAGTTAACTTTTTCGTTTTATGATTACCATCGTGTAAAATGTTAACTTTCTATCCTTTGTTATAAGAGAGAAACATTGGAGAGCATAGGGAATGTACCATGTGACTAGCTCATCTCATGTATATCCATTTCATCATAGTTATATTGGTTTTTGGGCAATTCTAAACGTAGCCTCGAATTTAAAACAAAGTTAATTGTCTTAAAATACACAAACTAAAATATGGTTAATTACTTTAAAATACACGAATTTTGGATTGCTTTTGATTTTTCAAGCGTTTTAAAAAATGTACTTTTAATAACATGAGTTTAGCATTTATTTATTTTTTTCATGATTTTCAAATTCCAACACTCAAATCTGATTAAAATCGATCAAAACTTCATGTATTTTAGATAATTCGGTATCCACATAGATGTTACCATTATTTTTTCTGAATTTGTGGTTTTGAGTAGTTGAGGGAACGGGAGTAGGATATTATACTCATTGACGTAAAAAAAGTGGTGCAACACAAGAATTTCTCAAGGGTCACCAATCATGGTGCCACTTTCATCCAAACACGCTTAAATAATAAATTATTAATTGGAAAATAAAACAAATCATCACTACTTCGGTTATCATATCTTTCTAAAATTTACATCTCTTCCAAATAGTTTGGAACTGGGAATAAACCATAGTAAGAACTTAGACGTCGTTCGCGTGCCTAAGACACTACAAAAAAGACGAAATTTACTGACATACCTAACGATGAAATATATTTATGTCGTTATTAACAATTGATTTAAATTAACGACTAATTTAAGAATTAGTCTTTGCTTGGAGATTGTTCCGCCAAAGTTTAAGGACAGAATGCATGTCGTTAAATACGTTTAACGACGCACGACGCAACTATTACGTAGTTAAAATCGTTAAAAAATAACTAAATAGTAATCGATTAACTAACGACATAATTTTTCCATAGTTAAGTATTTTATTTTTAATTTATAATTAATTTATATTATTAACGACTGATATAATTCCATGTTAAATTAAATGGATTATTTATTTATTCAAATTTACGACGAAATATCCGTAGTTAAGGAGTCACTACCTTTTAACGATGAAATTATTTTATATCTTTGTGACTATTAATAATTTTTAAAAGTTAGGGGGGAGGCTATTAAAATCAATCAATTAATAATAGCACTTTAAGTCGGTCAACATAATATTTGTTGTATACTTCGTTACTATATTTGAATTAAACGACATTATGGAAAAAATGTATTTTAGGATTCGAAGGACATTAAAAGATATAATGACAATGATAATGTTTTCTAAATAAAATTAATATAATTATCAATTAAATAAAAAGATCCAGATATCCATCTAATAAAATAACGTATACAATCAATTCCTAATTTATACACTAGGAACATACAAATGAAATCCTCTACCCCACTTTTTTCTTTCCCATTTTGTGTCCCATTTTTATTTTTATTCGATTTTCGTCAATTTTTTTCTTCAATTTCAATTTGTTATGGCTTAGATTAATTTTAGAATTATTATTTAGGGTTCATTCCACCCAATTAGAGTTTATATTTATTTTTTAATATTTATTTCTTATTTTTTGATTAATATAATTGATTAATATAGTTGATTATTCCAAAAATAGTGTATAAAATTTTTTAAAATTTTAATTTTTAGCAATAAATGTTGATTATGATTTGTAATACTATAATAAAATTTAATTTTGTAATAAACATTTTGAAAATATTAAATTTCATAGTGGGACACAATAGTAGGACATGAAAAGTGGACTAGAGGATTTTATCCCTAGGAACATATTATATATGATCCATCCTCTATGAACGTGTGTGTGATAATGGAACGAAAATGAGAACGCGTCTAACTTACCTAATAGATATCATATAAATTAATAGCAATTTGGAAAGTTAGAATTCATATAATAAGTCATAGCCTCTCGATAAATTTTATAAAAATAAATATATATCTCCTAAGCGGATCACAATCAGGCACAACATAAAGCAAGTAAAAGCATAAAATTTGGGTCACAACTCATGCATCAAATACAGGTCTCAACCCACATCCAAATCATATATTTAAGTCCAAAATATTGGATCAAAACCCACTAAAATCATCCACACTGGTCAAGTAGCGTAATAATATGTTTAAGAGAGAGGTAAGATGTTAGTTATATCTTTCGTCAAAAAAAAAAAAAAAGAAAAAAAAAAGAGAGGTTAGTTATAACAAAAGGTTGTAAACATATGTAACTTGGATAACACAATGGTAATTCCCTGTCGTCTGCTCCGCTTTTTGACTCCTTAATCTAAAAAACATAAACATAAATAGGGTGTGCAATCATACTCAGTGGGGTATACATAATGTAAGCAATTATAACCAACCGTGTAATGTAATAATACATAATGAACTTCTGTAACTAGAACTATGCAAAAAATTTGACCGACCTAATAGATCGGACTAGACCGATCGAGAAAAGCTCATTTCGTTTGGTTTTTACGCAACACAATTCGGTCTGGATCTTAACTAAGAGGACTGAACTATTAGATCGGTCGGTCTCGGTCTTTGAGAATATGCGACCAAATGGATCAAATGACTGAACATAATATATATATATACACACACACTATATATATATTTGATATTTCTATAATCTTATTTCCAATTTATAGTTTTTATATTATATTTATTTACTTCTTATTTTTCCCTACCTAATAATTAGACTAAATGAATGATCGTGAACCACTCATGAAGTGACTGAACCCTAATTAATTTCTCAATTGAGTTATCGCCATTCGCCTCTAGTTTGCCACCGTGTAGAGAGTTGAGAGACAAGAGTGGAGATATCCTTACATCGGACACATCATTTCCTCCGCCGATGCTTCATCACTAGTTTACCTCGACGACAGATGCCCTTCGATGCCGCTGCTAATCGTCAGCGTTGTAGCACAGACCATAGTCCTTCAATGCTACTACTGCAACGAGCAACTCTTCTCCTCACCATTACAGTCCTTCGACATCGTCGGTAAGCCTCAACACTTAATTGATTAAGAAATTAATATTCAATACAATATAAACTAAAATGAATAAATTACACTTTTGGTCCTATAAGAAGTCTAAACATTTTTAGTCTCAAAATGTATAATTTTGGTCTCAAATTAATTTTTTCGATATTTTTGGTCCCACTTTTTATATTTGAACACTTTTGATCTAAAAAACTAACAGATTATACTTAACATCCGTTAAGTACCTAATTTGGAACAAAAAAAAGTACCTATTTTGTTGATCTCGGTTGCACCGCTTAATTAGGGATCAAAAATAGAGAGAATATAGTGAAAATTGCAATCCAAAATAGGTATCGTTTTGGCTCCAAAATATGTATTTAACAGATGTTAAGTATAGTCCGTTAGTTTTTTGGACCAAAAATATTGAAATATAAACTGTGAAACCAAAAATTTAATTTACTCGAACTAAAATATTAAATATCCAATGAAGATGATTCTCTATATAATAATTGAGCAATCACGATCTAGACTCTAGAGACAAGTTCTGATGTTCTGCATTTCATTCAATATTGGATAGCCTACAAGTCTGATTATATATGTTCAATATATAATTAATAGCAGTTAATCCAATATAAAAAATTATAGGATAAACATACAAATTTTATTTCATTATGTTCTCATTTCATCTTGAAGTCTGATTGTCTGAATTATATATCTTAGCCTCTTAGGACTTAGAACGAGTTTGCAACGAGTTTGCAGGTTGTCTTTAGGATAGCCGCAAAGGCGCTTGTAATTCTGATTTAATCATTTATTAATTCAGATTCATAATTTTGATTTAATTAATTTAGATTTTAATAAAGGTATTGCTTTTTGCACCACTAAATTTTCAATATACACCACATTTACTAAATACACCATCATCTTAAGTTTTTGTTTTTATTTTTTACTTTATACACTAACATTATATTCCAATTTTATCCTTTAATTTAAAAAAAACTAAGTTAATCTATATATATATATATATATATATATATTTAAAAGGATTGAAGAAGATCACAGCTTCTCTCTCAAAATAAATATCTAATTAATTTGAATTTTATGTTGGACTCATGATTTGTTTGGAATGGCTGTTGGTCTGCACTTTCCAAGAAATGGTGGGAGAGGAGAGAGAAAATGAGGTGAGGAAGAAGACGGAGGGAGAGGAGATAATCGAGACTTCGAGAGTTAGCATTGGATGATAAAATAGCCACAACAGTTTTTTGTTTTTTTTAATTTATTTTGATTATTTTTTATTGATTTTACTTTAATTAAAAAGGGTACTTAAGTAAATTTTTTATTATTTATTTTTGAATGAAATTTATTTGTGGTGTATAATGAAAATTTAGTAGTGTATATAGAAACACTCTTTTAATAAATTCATTTGTTCATTTAGATTTTTACTAGATTTCGAGGTTCTAATTATTGTTTTCCTCTTCGCAACAAAATCAAGAAAATGAAGATTTGGATTGTAATGATGATATGAGTGAAAACGAAGCCTCATCTAATGAAAATGAGAAGTTAGAACAGTTGGACAGAGAATAAAAATTGGGAAAAAATATAAAAATAATCGGTCGAACTGATCAAATTCGGTCGATCTTCAATTCAGTCCTATTTTTATTTCAATTCAGTCAGGGCAAAAATAAATAAATGAATCGGTCTGTTCGGTCCTACTGATTCGGTCGGGTCCTAGACCGGACTTACCGTTTGGCTTTTCTATATCTGTGTGAGACTAGTCTTGGTCTATGTGATCAACACCCTAGGTGCTTCGAGATGAGGTTTATAATAGATTAGTGGTTGCTCTAGCATAATTAAAGTTCCAACATGGGTACATAAATAGAATTGGTTAATCTAATGGATTAATTGATTATTATACAATCCTAGAATATGTTCATCCTTTTTTTTTCTCACACACACGACCTGTGGTATTGGGGAGATTGGCCGAGACCTTTGGTCACCGAGCAATCTCACTCCACCACTAGGCCATCCTTCATTGTTAATTTTCCTGTGCAATTTAATATATGGTATTATTTAGTAGTTTAATTTGTTTAGTTCTTTAGTTAATTTAACACTTTCAACCTATTGAGTAGTGTAGATAACTGTAGGTGATTTAATTTAAATAATTAATGACTTGAATTATTAAGTATGTGTGGATTCAATCTTGTTCATTAATATACTAGAAACCTCAATGTACATTTACAGTTTAGATGAAAATAAATACCGAACAGTTACTACGATCGCACGAGGGTTACTAGAAATCTTACACGGGTTTCAAGATTCCTACGAGGGGTATTAGAATCTCTAGACTTGGGAGGATGGAGAAATGAGGGGCACTAGAAATGAAAGATACTACTCCCTTCGTCCCACTTTGATAGACTTGTTTTTCTTTTTAGTATGTCCCGATATATAGGCATGTTTCTATATATATTTAGCTAATTTACTCATATATACCCCTATTTAATATGTTCACATTAGACATTAATTCAATATCAAAGAAATAAATAGGGGCATATTAGAAAATTTCTTAATTGATTGTCTTTCCCAATACTTTTCTTAATTCCCGTGAAAATCCTCAATCAGCCTATCAAATTAGGACGGAGGGAGTCAAATTTTCAATATTTTTACTCGAAAGTAATTTTTTTATTCATTTATTTCATTATTCAATTTCTCTCCACTTATATATATATATATATATGTATATATACTTATATATACATATATATATATACTTATCAATACTATTAGTATTAGTAACAGTATTATTTACACTTAGATTAAACCTAATCAAACGTTCAAGAGTAACAATATTCTTAGCACTAATGTTATATAGTTAATCTTAAACTCTAAATTATATATACTATCATCTATATGTTAGTATTCTAGTATATCTCGATATTAGTTCAAATGTACATATCAATAATAGGAAAAAAGAAAATTAACAAAAATTAAGATAATGTTGACAAATTAAATAATCATTCTCAATTCATTAAATAAGATGTATGAAATGAAATAAATGATATTGAAAACATAATAATTTCTCAAAAATTTCTTAGCAAAATTAAAAAATTAAATGTTCAAAAGTAACAATATTCTTATTTTTTAGAATAATATACAATTTCAGTGAACATTGATTTTTTCCATATAAATTTATGTGATAATAGAATAATAGATCTTTATACCAAAATATAATTAAAAAATTTGAATGTTGCTAAATAGACCACCAAATTTACATTATACACCACTATTAAAATTAATTTAAAAATAATTAATTACTAAAATACTTAAATGCCCTTTTTTTATTCAAAAAATATATATATAATTCTTCCTCAATACACGCGCAAACTTTTTGGTACACTTCATCGGTCCCTTTTGTTTTCTGCCATGGCGGATAACGGCGGCGATGAATGCCCTTGGTTTAATTATTATTATTTGATTTAAATTGATTTTTAAATATAAAGGATAAAAATGATAGAAAGTGTGTTATATAAAGCTAAAGAAATGGGAAAAAACTTATAATGGTGTGTATATTAAAAAAGTAGTGGTGGAAATATCAACACTCAACAAAAACAAATTCTAACAAAAGAGATAGGACATATATACTTTAATAATCACACAAAAGATAACACACTCGTTAACACCTTTCACCGGGGTGTCCATACACCTCAGATCTTTTGTGTAGTTAACAAAATATATTCCTAATATTTTTTTGTTAGAAAATAATTTTACTATCTATTTTTTTTTTTTTTACAATTTTAGTTTTTTCCCCCCAAAACATAAATGATTTAAACGTTATTTACAGAGGTAGTGGACTAGAATAAAGTAATAATCATTGCTCAAATTAATTAAGAAGTCACTCTCTCTCTCTCTCTCTAGTAACCCTTGTATGTTTATGATTTATGAAGACACTCCTTCTCACTGCTCAAATTGAATAAAATAATCACAAACAGAACACTAAAAAGCATAAGATAATGCAAGTATAATAATGGAGTTTGTCTGTTTGTGATAGCGACCAGCATAGGATTTGTGTTCTCCCATTTCTCCCAAAGACAAAAAAGCAAGAATTCTACACACAGTGAGTGGCCGTGTATATATGTGAGCACTAGCAGAGAGAGAGAGAGAGAGAGAGAGAATGGTGGGGCCTGGTCGACCGCAGTTCGTGTTGTTCGGGTCGTCGATCGTGCAGATTTCCCTCCGAGTTGGAGGCTGGGGCTCAATCCTCGCTGATCTCTACGATAGAAAGGTATATCGATGATTTTATCAATTATATATAAATCTTTTCTTAACTGCAATTATTAAATAAATGATTCGAAAATGTGAATGCGTTAAATTGTTGGTAAATGATTAATTTGCTAATTTCTACTAGATAACTGGTGATCATGACTTCAAAGGCGCACCGGCAACCATTTGATCAATTTCCTGTAATTTAAGCATTTGTGCGAAAAAAATACACATATGATTCGGGCGCACACATCAACTTTTAGAAGCCTGAAAATTGATCAAATGCTATATTTTTATATAGGTCAGACATTAGATATATAATTGTCATGATATTTTTGTTAATCACTTAATATATTTAGCCCCCTTTTTTATTTAAGAAAGAAGATTGAAATTTAATTTTTCGACAATTGTTTCCATAGGCAGACATAATATTACGAGGATATACTGGTTGGAATTCAAGGAATGCTCTTGAAGTCTTAAATAAGATTTTCCCACAGGTAATTATCTTACCATATATATGAAGTGAAAAATCTTAATTATTACTCTTAATTTACAACATGTAAATGAATAATTTGATGATCAACATACATACATACATACATATATATAGAGAGAGAGGGTTAATTGAAATAAAATTCAGGATGCTGCTGTTCATCCTTGTCTGGTAATAGTATATTTCGGAGGGAACGATGCAATGCAGCCTCACCCAAGTGGCCTAGGATCTCATGTTCCTCTTTCAGAATACGTCGAAAACATGAAAAAGATTGCTCTTCATCTCAAGGTTAGAAACTATATAGAAACCCCTTCTTATATATCTTCTGATTAATTTCATATATCTAATTTATAATTTTATCGAACTAATTTTCAAAAGCAAGCATAATGTTATGCACTAGAATTAAGCGGAGTCTGCAAATGCATAATTAAAGATTCAACAAAATGAGGCAAATTAAATGTGCATCTATCAGTTTCAATATTTCCTTCTTGTAGTCAAGAAGAAGCAAGCAGTAGCTAGCTAGGTCATGTATAAAAAATTACTGTTTTATTGAAGGAGCTAGTGTGATAGATAGATAGATTTATGTTAAATTAATAAATTAGATAAATCTAACATTGATTTTGTTCCATTTTTAGAGTCTTGATGAGAAGCTTCGGATAATCTTTATAACTAGTCCTCCTGTACACGAGGCAACGGTTCTTCAATATTATGGGTAATTAATTAGCTAATTAAATCTTGCATTCTAGCTAGCTCTACTTTTCTGTTGCTAGCTGTCTTCACTCTCTCTCTCTCTCTCTCTCTAGCAATCAATTTGATAAACAAGAACGCACGAATGAGGCCTGCCGTGTGTATGCTGAGGCTTTGGTAGAGCTGGGCAGACAAATGGATGTTAAAGTTATCCAACTCTGGAGAGCTTTCCAGCATAGAGATGACTGGGGAGCAGCTTACTTGAGGTATTATCAAGGGCATTTTTGTCTTTTCACTTTTTTGCCCTGAAAAGTGTCCTTAGCTTAGTTCCAGTTTTAGTTTCAAACTCATATATACATTCTAACTCATGAGCAAGCTACTTTGTTAATTAGATACACATGTTTTGAAAATATAAAATTAATATTGTTATAGTTTAATTAGTAATAAGTATATTAAGTCTCTGATAGCTTTATGTACCATAATAAATGACTGAATTTTAGTAAATACAATATTTTTGTAAATAAAATAATTTATTTTTGAAAGAAAATAATGAGTATTTAAATTAAAATCTAAATTTAAAAAACTTGTTTGGGCTCAATTAAGCTCGCGAGCCTCAAAGTCTTTGATAAATAAAACTCGATACTAGACAAGCCAAACTTGAGCATGACAATATTTGACTTGATTACACCCTTAAGCGGGCCTTAAAATTTTGGAAGAAAAAAATCAAGGGTATTTGGGTCATTTAAAAATTTCTTATAACTTCTAGTTTTAATTTATTTTCAAAGTTATGCATATATTATTAACTTTATTATTATCGAATATTAATTGGGACCCAAAAAAAATATATATCTAGCTACGTGAGTGACTATACATTATGTGCAAGGTATACATTACTTATCCATTTATTGATGCAATTTTCTTGACAAAATCGTATTGAAATCTTTAAACAGCGATGGAATTCACCCCTCAGTAGAAGGGAACAAATTTGTAGCTAAGGAAATATTGAAGGTTCTTAGAGAAGCAGAATGGCAACCAAGCTTGTATTGGCTGTCCATGCCGACCGAATTTTCAGACAATTCACCGTATTACGGTATTGCCCCTGACGGGAAAACTACCGTTAACGTCTCCGACGCTGTTGCGCAGTGGAAAATCGAGTGGATGGAACCAAGCGAAGTTGAAGCCATGGCCTCAAAATCTTCAGTTTCAGTTCTATACTGAAAATGGTGAAATGTGATGTACCTTTTGTTTTGTCGCGGGTTATTTGGGTCATTGATTTGCCTAAACTAACATGATCGTAAGATCTTAGGCGATGGATGAATGGCGTGTAGGATGATTGATTTGGATTCATTGTAAGATAAATTATGATTCCAATAGATCAACTTTAATTTCATTTGGGTGTCTAGATATGAGTAATTTAATTACTTGTAAGAAGTCATGATGTTTGAGGGATACATCGATTCAATAATAAAATGGATGTTGAAAAGATTAGAAGAGATCATGTCACGTCAATAACATTTTCTTATTTGATTAATCACGTATTGTATTACTTGTAAAAAATTATTTTTTCGCGTGATCTATGGAGTACTTATATAATAATAAATAATTACTTAATAATAATTCGAGTTAGAGTTTTAACGTTATAGCGTGACATGACCCGATAACTAAATGCCAATATAAGTAGATGTGCAATTTATTATGGGATATGAATTAAGAATTGTTTTGATTAATATATCTCTCGTCTTCATTTATCTCTGAATCGTTCTAAAATGGTGGTTGATGCGGTGAAATCCTCTTCGTCTACCATTTCTGAATTTGGTTTGAATATTATTTCAAATTGTCGCAAACTTTTCGACGATTCACATGATTTTTCTCTTAATTTGGTCAGTCGCAGTGCCAATTGTGTGGCACATAGTATAGTTAGGAATGCCCGTGATTTTTCCAACCCTTTTTGTTGGGTTGAGCCTCCACCTTTTGTATTAGGCATTCTCGATAGTTCTTGTTTTTGTGATTTTTAATAAAATATTATTTTGGTTGTAAAAAAAAAAGAATCTATTCTCTCCTATCTATATAATATACAATAACCATACTACATATATAAATAGAAATTTTGTGTTTTCCCGCCCATTTGCACAACCAAAAATGGAATTATTGAAAAATATAATTAGTTGTCATTTTATTATAAGAAAAATATAATTATATTAAGTATATTATATATATATATATAAATATGTTATGTAATTGACATAATAAGTTTATTTGTTTACCTTTGTATGGAGATTATTTTTCCTTCCTCTATGCATAGTTATTTCCATAAATTATTTGATTATTTATTCATCACTAATTACATTTTTTTTCTATTTCTTAGTTGTTTATAACATCACTATGAAATAAACAACATACAATAAATATAATAATCAATTAGTAACTAATAAATAAAAATTAAATCATAAAAAATAATTATAAACCATAATGGAAATGTAATAAATTATTATAATAACAATATTAGTAAGTGTACTATATACGTTAACATTATGATAATGTTTCGTTAGTTACAGTGCGTAAGCATATATATAATAAATACTTCGTTACCATACATTAACACAATGTTGGTGAACCATTATTAGAAGCTACCGAAAGTATTTTTGTAATGGATATGAGTACAAATGTATCTTTTGTATTTTCGTCGATATTTATTTGTATAAATATATTCATGACTGATCTTGAATTAAATAATATGAAAATTGCTTTAATTTGATTTATTATTTGTGTTGATCTAATTAAAAACAGTTAAGTTATAATCGTTTAAAGTTTTTTTCAATTAAGTGATGACATTATTGTTTTTATAAGGATTGAACGACTGTACCACCTTTTTTTTTTACGTGTGAGAAATTTTGATGAAAATGTCACGTATATTGGCTGTCACTTAAAGGTCAAATGAAGTTTGTAAGATTTGAATTTCAATATTGTAATACTTTTTGTGTTTCACTCTAAGTTAATATAAAATTAATAATTATAACATTATCAATCATAATCAACATATTTTTGACAAAAAATTTAATTTAAAAAACTATAAATTCTAAATTCTAAATATGAAATAACAACCACAAAAAAATGAATAATTAATTAAAAATTAAATCCTAAAAATAATTTTATACCACAACTGGGTAGAATTAATCCTAATTAATAATTATAAAATTAAATTAAAATACAAGAAATTGAAATTGAAGAAAAATAATGAAGGAAAAACTCATCATTGACATTTATTATCGTGTTATTTTTAATTCATAGGTTTAGTTAATGTTTTAGTTTTTTTTTTCCTTTTAAATCTAGGTTTTTTATTTTTTTATTTTTTAGGGTTTATTTTTATTTTTATTTTTTAGGATTTATTTTTCAATTTGCTTATGTTTATAGTAAAAAAGTTATAAATTTATATAGAAAATTTACATGAAAGGAAATAATATTTTTTCTTTTGAACTAAACTAGTGTTCATGTGCATCCCTCAAAAAAAAAACTACTGTTCATGTGCAACTTCCATATGCTTCATACATGAGCACGTGATGATGATGTAATCATTGTAATAAGTGGTGTAACGTCATCATATAATATACTATACTATGAGAGGGGACATACAAATACAATTGAAATCTAGTGATACTAATCTCCTTTTTTCTCTTATAATTTTGAATCCCAATACGGCATCTCCAACTAAAAACAAAAACTTTTTTTTTAATTTTTATTTTTTGTATGTGTGTGTAGGGTTGAGCTGTCAAAGGTTTTTAAATTCCCGCATTAATTGCGCTAAGTGTGTTTAATTATATGATTATTATTTAGGGTGTAGTGCACTTTGATGTCTACAATTTTTGTCCTTTTTAAAAAATGGTCAAAATGAAAATTATTAACAAAACAATGGTCACTTTTTTAAAAAAAAAAAAAATCTAATATCCGATCAATTTTTTAATTCGAGAATCCTACGTAATTGATTGTATTTTAAAATTTCTTAGTCGGATGATTTTTTAATCATCTGAGGAAAAAATAAATATTAAAATACAATCGATTGCGTTAGATTTTAAAGCCGAAAAATTAATCGGATGTTAGATTTGCAAAAAAAAAAAAGTGGCAACTGTTCTAGTAGTAGTTTTCATTTGAGTTATTTTAATATATATATATATATATATAAGGGACATTTAGTTTTATTTACAACATCAATTTTTAGTTTTCAACATTTTTTGTTCAATTTACAAGATGCATTGATGTTTCAAAATGCAAGTGGATATATAAAACCCACCTACCCATCCATACACGCACATTGCCACAGGCAACCAACTGCACTTCAACTCTTGAAAAATAAAATTAATTCCTATAAATTCAAATGAAGATCGAATTAAGGTTGTAGAGCAGAACAAGTGTAATTAAGTAGGTTCGAGTAGAAGAAGAAGAAGAAGAAAATGGCGGGTCCGCGTCGACCGCAGTTTGTGCTGTTCGGATCATCTATAGTTCAGATGAGCTACAGCGTCGGAGGTTGGGGTGCTATCTTTGCTGATCTTTACTCTCGAAAGGTACATTTTTTATGCATTCTAGTCTCATTTTGTGTTTCTTGGTTTTTGGCACATGATAATGGGATTAATGCAGTGTGATCGATGGAGATATCAAGATTATGATTTGTGTATCTTGTTTCTCAAATTTCTCATATATTATAAGTAGATGAGTCTAGATTGTTTTTGAGGGAATTGAAATGTTGAATAAAGTTGAATTGTAATGTTCACTTATCAGCGTTCTTAAGAATCAACGATAGTATTTTTGTTCATGTTGTAATGTTCAATAAAGTTGACTTTAATTATTTAGTTATGACATTCTTGAATCGATGATAGTGTTCTTGTTCGACTTATCACTATTCTAGAGAATCAATGGAATTACGAATTCTTGAGACTTCCCTGCATGATATGTAGATCATTGTTGAATCAATAATTTAATGTAGTTTTGGATGTGGGATTAGGAGGAGAAATGTGGTGTGGCCAACTACCTTAAATGGATCTTGAATAAAATATAGCATTGGCATAATGTATATGAACGCCTAAATGATCTAGATGTATACAGATTATTAACTCTCTCGAATATGGTTCCTTCATATTTTGGGAACTCCCAAATGGTAGATATTCTTGTGTAAAAGGGGAGACGTTCCAGATTCCAGACCCACGGCTCTCTATTTTTGCAAGAATTAGCATTGTTGGCTTGTTCTCATCATCATATATAATTAGTGAAATGAAATACGAGATGGAATACTGTATATGTGTCACGGAGTTAAATTGTTGGTAACTCTAATTGTTAAGTTGTATATATGAAAATGATTTGATCGGGTTGAGTTAGCTAGTAATATAATTGCAGAATTCACTAGGTACTAGTCAGGGACACTTAGTTCCTAGGCGGAATTGAGGCATTTTATTTTTTATGATTTATCAATTTTTAACCTAGCAATTTTAAAATATACACATATAAGTTCATAATTAAATCATAACATCCCAAACAAAATATTACATATTACATATATGATCTAATATTTACTAATATAGAATATATTTATTATATATACATAAAAAATATACTTAATATAATATATGATCACATACATGCTATTTTCTTGTTTATATTAAAAATAAAAATATAGCATTGAAGTACTCGATATCTCGTACAGTGAGGTAAGTACTTGGCCAAATAGATTAACTCTCAGCTCCTTGGATCCACGCACCACCTTTTTCTTGACAAGGTCAAACTTTGATCCCAAAAATTTAGAATTAAAAAAATCATTAAAAATCGGCGCATAAACCGCCTAGATGATCGAACCACATAGTGATACGAGTGATTTTTCACGCCATTTAAGAATTTGGGCAAAAAATACACCTAGGGTTAGGATTCGGGCATACACGTCAACTTTTAGCAGCCCAAACACAAAAAAAATTTAGAGCTCATTTTAATGACATGAATTTCTATCGTTAAACCTATGTAATCCGTTGTTAGTTATGTATATATATATATATATGTAAGCATGATGTAACAACGGAAAGTTGTTTCAACTCTAATGACAGACATGATATCTATTGCAGAACTAGTTGGTCGCCTAACTTTAGTCATCTAGATTTAACGACAGATTATTGATGTTGTTTAACAATGAAAATTTGAACGGTGAAAATGGTACGTCGTCATTTGAGAAACGGTCTAACAATGGCAATATTTGTCTTATGTTCATCGTTATCACTGTCGGAATCATACCGTCATTAAAACGCTTCTTTTTTGTAGTGACAATTTAATTACACACATGCTAGATTTATGATAAGTTTAATAGGTATTAAATTGTTATTTACGAAACGTTGGAATATTTTTATAAATCACTTGAAAAGTCATGTTAAAATATAATTTTTACCATTTTTTTTTATTTTTAGTGAATGATTTATTTTAGACGAAGATTGATTTTTTTTTTTTTGGTTTGTTTCCACAGGCAGACATAATATTACGAGGATACGCTGGTTGGAATTCAAGGAATGCTCTTGAGGTCTTAGATCAGATTTTCCCACAGGTAATTAAGGGGCATCTAATTATCTCACCATGCATGAAGTGAAAAAATCTACTAAGCTAGGTGTTTACTTTGAGTGATGAATTAAATAAATTAGATTGAGTATTTGAAAGATTACATGATCTACCATCAAAAGTACGGGGTAGATCAGACTATATTATTTAATTTAGTTATCTAATTTATTACCCAAACTAAACACCTCTTAATTTACGACACGTGTAAATTAATTTGATGATCGATGACGACAATGTTGTTGATGATTATTCGTGGAATTGAAATAAAATTCAGGATGCTGCTGTTCATCCTTCTCTGGTAATAGTATATTTTGGAGGCAACGATGCAGTGCAGCCTCACCCGAGTGGCTTAGGATCTCATGTTCCTCTTTTGGAATATGTCGAAAACATGAAAAAGATTGCTCTTCATCTCAAGGTTAGAAACTATATAGAAATCCCTTCTTTATCTTCTAATTTCATGTGTTGATTCATACTCATGGAACTCATTTTCAAAGAGCAATTCTCTCATCAGTTTTTGAGACCGAATACCAGTCTCATACGTTTATTAGACAAGTGGACCATACGGATTAGGCCGGGTCACCCCGCCATCCCGTCCCGACTCTGAAAAAAAGTTACGCCAAAAAATAATATTACTTATTCCACTAAAATGTACCAGTTGTAACCTTAAAAGCGTAACCTTGCTAGTTTAGTTATACTTGTTAATTACACTGAATTATGATTTAAAACATGTAAATTGGGATTTCTTACTCTCAATTAGGAGTTTATGATTCCAAAATATAGTTTCTTATTCCTAATTAGGGCTTAAATTAATTCATTTTAGGTTTATGTTCACTAATTTCATTTTAAGGTACGTAATTTTAATTTGGGGAAAAAACTATAAAAAACAGAAAATCAAGGAAAAAAAACAGTATGTACACGCGCCGAATTCTTGGACCATTTTCTTATCCTTTTATTTTATTGGACCTAGTGTATGAGAAACCTTCTCATTTCAAAAGCAAGCATAATGCACTAGAATTAAGCGAGTCTGCGGTTTTATAAAGATACAACAAAATCAGAAGTGTTCCAATTTATGCTCCATGATCATATCTATAAATTTTTCTTCCACTTTTTTGTCCATTTTAATTTATTATATTTTAGTTTAGTTTTATGATTATTTTTAAGGTTCATCCCGTCAAATTATTATTTTTTCCATCGCTATATCATGGAATTCCGTCGCTAAACACGGATAACGACGGACTAACGATAGACATCGCCTGTCACCGATAATCTCATCGTTAATACGGACTAACGACGGATTCTGTTTCCATCGTTATTCTAACGATGGACTACCGACGGCCTGTCCGTCGCCGGCTGGTTGGCCGGCGGGGGGCGATGCTTTACCGATGGACTAGCAACGAATAGGGTCGTCGCTACTAGCGACAGAAAAGAATTCGTCGTTAAGTTGCCGACTAACGATCCATCGCTAGTAGCGACGGACTATGATCCGTCGTTAGTTCCCCGGGCTAATGATCCGTCGTAAGTTCGTCGCTACTAGCGATGGAAAACAATCTGTCGTTAGTTCTTTGTTTTAATTTTTTTTAATTTTTTATTTTATTTTTAATTACTCAAATTAATAAAAATGTAATACTCCCTCCGTCCCAATAGCAAGGTCTACTTGCTATTGGGCATGGAGATTAAGAAGAAATGGATTAGTTGGTTAAGTAGTGGGTAAAGTAGGTGGGGTCCATTTCTTTAAGGAGAATTATAATAAAAAGCAATATAAAGTAAGTGGGGTCCACTTTGATGTTGAAATTAATTATTTACATATATGGTAGTGGACCTTGGTATTGGGACAGCCAAATAAGACAATGTGGACCTTGCTATTGGGACGGAGTGAGTATTATAAATGAAATAATAATAATATTAAAAATATAATATATTAAATATTCAAATTCAAATATATTAAATTATATCAAAATTAAAATTTAATTATTCTAAAAAACAATAGTACTGTCACTGGTAATCAGAAGGGGGTGGAGGCGGGGAAACTGCTGAGGCTGACCAAATCTGGCAAACATCTAGGCCCACTGAGCCTCCATCTGGGCCTGATCGGGTCCAAATTTACACTTATATTTTCCGGTTTATGCTCACTAGGTAACTACTAAGGACCACACCCACAATTGGACGGGGTCAATTGTAGAAGCAATAAGCTTAACCCGAGTCGATCTCTCAAGGAAGACTTTATGAGAAAGAATTATCTAAAGACTACACATGCTTTCAAGTAAACAACTAAAATAAAATCTAAACATTCTAACAAGGGGGTTTGATGATGATTATGCTAGGAATTAAAAATAAATAATAATGCAAGACAATGAAGTGCAAATACACAAATTAAATTAAGATTAGAGGAAATAAGTTGGATTGAGGTATTAGGGTGTTAATTCTCTCAATGGTTTGATCACTATGCTTAAATCAAGTTGATAATGCTATTCTCACAAATATGATAGACCCTTCCAATTAGCTTAACTTCAATTCCTGTCACCGTCTATCCGTTAAACCTCTCTTAGCTATATCATACAAGCAAGATTAACATATTAAGCTTAGGAACCCCATGGACCTAACGTCGAAGGAACCAATTTCTGGATTTAGATTCACAATCAAGACTCCTCTAAATCCTATCAATGTTCAAGTAGTGATCAAGTACCTAAACATGAAAAAGTACGATTCCAACAACAACAATCAACAAGAACAAGCATAGATCAAAACTATATCGATCCTCTACTCCCTAATATAGAGATTAGCCACTAAACATGCTCAAAACAACACAAATACCATAGAAGAAAGTCATCTCATAAATCAAATGCAAATAACTCCAACTTCTACAATATTAAGTATTCTTCAAGAGTTTTGGGACAAATCCCCACAAACATCTAAGAAATACAAAGAAAATATAAGAAAAATCTCCTCCAATCTTAGCTTCCACGGATGGCTCGTCGTCAGGCCTTTCTCGTCTTCCCTTCTCCTAGCTTGGCTTGGTTTCCTTCTTCTTTCTTTTCTCCTCTTCCTCTTGTGAAGGTGATGGTGGAAATGGTGAAGGGAAATGGTGTAGAGATTAGTGTGTGTAGTGTGTGTGGAAAGAGAGAGAATGGAGAGAATGGAGAATTAGATGATGGGTGGAATGGTGTGTGGAATGAATGATGTGTGTTCCCCCCCTCCCCCAAAAATCAATGAGAGATATGAGAGAGAATAGGGAGATCGTAAGTGAGAGAGAGAGAGATGATGAATGGTGTAAATGATGAGAGGTATGGTGGTAGGAGAGAGGTAAGGTGGTAAGATGATGGTGATGGAGCATTAATTGAGAGGGATTTGGGGGGGGGGGGGGGAGATTGGAGAGCTAAAGTCCAAGACTAGATTTAGGAAAATAAATCCCTATGATCCTATTGCAAGATTAGGTTGGCCAAAAGTCTCCTATCCAACATGCCAAAATGATGGAGGTTGAAGGAAATGCCTCATTGTGCAAAATGGTGAATGAAAAGGCGAGAGTCGAGTGCAAGATAGGGCAAATCGGGCGAAACAGAGCGTCTCGCGCGCCGGCGGGATGCCGCGCGCCGGCGGGAACCGCGCGCTCGCGGGGCCTCTTGGCCGAGAGGGTAGCCGCGCGGTCGCGCACTCTGACAATTTTATCTTCGGCAGTTTTCACGGTTTTGGCTCGTTCTCCCTCGTTTCTTGGCCGATTGACCCGATTCAACTTGCCACGCGCTCCTTATTCGATTCTCTACCTTCCCATTATCTTGAATCCCTCAAATTTTGTAGTCATTAATCCTCCATTTTCTCAAGATCTTGTGCAAATGTACACAACTCACCAAAATAGCAAAAGTGAAGGAAATAACATGAAAATCACACAAAAATAAAGAAAAAATACCTACAAAAGATACTAAACTACTAAGATAAGATTGGACAAATATACACTAAAAAACTCCCCCACACTTAACATTTTGCTTGTCCTCAAGCAAATAAAATCATTCAAGATATGAAGCATGAAGGAATTGCCCCCAAGAAAATCATGCACACTAGAACATTCCACATTATTTCAAACTAAAAAGCGTATCATCGGAGAGAATGACAACATTTATAAAACAAGGAATGTGGCACGTCCAATGAGAATAAGAAGACAAGTTGTTCTCAAGGTAGAATGCAACAATTTTCCTAAAGAACATTCTTCTCACTAACTCCCCCACAC
Organism: Perilla frutescens; assembly: GCA_026008535.1. NCBI lineage: Eukaryota > Viridiplantae > Streptophyta > Magnoliopsida > Lamiales > Lamiaceae > Perilla > Perilla frutescens. The sequence goes on from BRKX01000004.1 coordinate 53,383,926, forward strand.
TTTATTCCAAAAATAATACAAGAATGCACCAAAAGGATATAATTCGTTAGGTGAAATCATCAGGATAAGCCGAGCTTCCTAACGTGGTTTCCCATACTCATCATGGTTAGATTCAAAGGAACGACACACATGATAGGAGTAGAATCCAAAATGCAATCTCGTTTATTACAACAATTAAACGAGAGAATATAGATCAAAATTCACAAGGTTTAGCCCTTGGGGATAAAATCCCAAGTGTCCTTGTGTGGTTTCCCATGCTCATAGTCGATTAGACGACTAGAGGAGCAGAAATCCTTATTATCCTCACTTATTTCAACATACATTTATTTCATTCATTTTTTCATTCATTTTTTTTATATAAAATACATGATAGGAAGTTAGAGAAGAGAATGATTTTTTTTTTTGAATTTTTTTTTTCAAGCATAATTGACACATTTGACAAGAGAATGAATCAAGCCTTCAAATTCTTAGAGGACGAGACCCCACAACACAAATCATGTAAATATAATCATTCTCAAGACAACTTACATTCTACAATGAAATAATGAGAATGATTTCATGCAACATGAACATCTTAATAATAATCCCTTGAAGATTCATATTCCAAATAATCAAGTTTGACAATTAGACAAGACAAATAATGCTAAGTGCGGGTATCCACCAATAAAAGATAATCAAAGCAAAACAAAAACGACACATAACAATTTTCACAATAAAATTTTTAAAATTTAACATAAAACAACAAAATCAAATACTACCATAAAAACATAAAACATGAGTTCACCCCCCCCCCCCCCACACTTAAATCATGCATTGTCCTCAATGCAAGAAATAAAAGGAAGAGAAAATATTACGAAAATTGAGGAGGACCGGAAACAGGCGCAGGTTCCTACAAAACAACACAAACAACAAACGACGAACAAGGAAGATAATACGAAAATTGAAAAAATAATAAATAAAACAACTTCACTACTCTTGGTGATTGAAAATGTGGTGGAGGTCTCGAGGGATACGCGCCCGCGGAGCGTTGTGCGCTCGCGGGGGGTGAATTTCGGCCAAATGAGCCGCGCGCTCGCGGGAGTTGCGCGCTCGTGAAGTCCGGGCGCCGAGAGGGGGGTCGCGCGCGGTGCGCGACCGCGGGCCAAGACTTAGCTAATTTTCTACTGTTTTCCCCCAACATCACTTCGACTCGCACCTACAAAACAAACACCAAAAATACGAAAAACTTAAATACACAAACACTAAAAGAGATTAAATAAAAGAAGTAAAAAGAAGATAATCATGGGTTGGCTCCCATGCAGCGCTCATTTTAATGTCTCGAGCTAGACGAAGTCCTTGGCTAGAGGTTATTGGGGTTCGTGGAGCGCGATGACTTGTGCCCCTTGACTTGGAAGGAACATTTCGTCCATGGGCTGAAAAGCTCGAGTTCTCCACAAGAAAATGCTTTTTCAGTCGTCGACTCCCTACTCTCTTTAGACTTGGATTTGCCCAGGAACAACCTCTTGTGGGTATTGGATACCAGCTTTTGAAGCTCTTGGGCAACCTTCCTACTCGAAGTGCATTTATCAGGGACTTTCTTCACTTTTTCCCTCTCAATCTCCTTGCACTCGCTTTCCGAGCTTCCTTCCTGCACAAAAACTTCATCTGGCCCGGCATCAATAGCATCAAGGGAAGAGCAGTTTTTGATTATGGGGTTAGCAGGCATAAGAGGATCAAACATAGAGAATTATACAGTTTCTCCAAAAATAGATATTTTCAATGTTCCATTTTTAACATCAATGAGGGTGTTTGTGGTAGCCATGAAAGATCTACCTAAAAGCAATGTGTATTATTTCTCATTTTCTTGGACTTCTCCTATGTCTAAGACAACAAAGTCAACGGGGACTATCAACCCACCTACTCTCACAAGGATATCCTCAACAATTCCCTTGGGATATCTAATAGATTTATCAGCAAATTGTAGGCACATTGTAGTGGGTTTCAAGTTCCCTAACTCTAGTTGCTTAAATAAGGAGTAAGGCATAAAGTTTATTCCTACCCCCAAATCTAAAATCCCACATACTTCCTTACCATTCCCCAAAGCAAGTTTAAGCGTAAAACTACCTGGATCACGAAGCTTTGGTGGTAGTTGTTGTTGTAGGATTGCACTAGCCACTTCGAATACCTCTATCTTTTCATCCCCCACAAACTTCCTTTTCTTGGAAGCTAGTTCTTTGAAGAACTTGACATTGGCCGGCACCATTCGAATGACATCAAGGAGTGGAAGGTTGACATTTACCTTTGATAAGAGTTTGTAGAACTCTTGAAATTAGGTGTCTTGCTTCTCATTCCTCAACCGACTTAGAAATGGAATTGGAGGAGTGTAGGGATTTGCGGCCTTATGGAGTGTGGGCTTCTTCACTTCTTCTTTTTTCTTTTTCGGGCTCCTTTTGTTGTTGTTGAATAGCCTCCTCTTCTTTTTCAAAGTAACTTTCTTCAATTTGGGCTCTCCAACCTTGTTCTCCTCAATGCTGCCACTTTTGAGCACAGTTATAGCGTTCACTTGCTCGGGCTGGCTTGGCAATTTTCCGCTCTTTAGCCGCTTGGACAGGTCACTCACCGTATCTGCAACTTGGCCCACTTGGACTTCAATCCGCTTGACAGAGGCTTCCATGGACTCGAATCTTTGTTGAATGACCTGCATGAAAGCTTGTAGTGTTTCTTCTAAGGGCGGCCTTGTGGGATGGTTTGGTTGATTTGGAAATTGGGGAGGTCTTGCATATTGTGCAGCTTGGCTACCTCCAGTTTGTTGAGGGGGAGGTGGTTGTTGATGTTGAGGAGGTTGTTGAGGTTGTTTCCAAGAGAAATTTGGATGATTTCTCCACCCCGGATTGTATGATTGAGAGTATGGGTTGTAAGGTTGGCGTGGTTGGAATCCTTGAAGGGCATGTACTTGCTCTTGAAGAGCATGGAAATGAGCCTCTTCACTTAACTCTGGCTCAATCGACCTTTGGCACAAGTTGGCCCCATGACCATACTCTCCACAAATTCCACAAGTTTCCATGGTCATCGCTTGTTGGGGTGGTCTCTCGGATGTTCGAAGCATCTCTACTTGCCTTGTCAACTCCGCTAGTTGCCTCGTCACATCATAACTAGGGTTGGCTTCATTGACGGAAGCTCTCTTCCCCCTAGCACTCTTTTGTTGAGAAGTTGTGGCCATGATCTCATAAATGTTAGAGACCTCTTCAGCGGTTTGAGCACCTATATCTCTTCTTGCGGCATTATCCACCATATATTGAAAGTTTTGAGAAAGCCCGTCATAGAAGAATTGGTTGAGCAACTTAGGTGCGAGGTGCTGGTGCGGGCATTGTTGTTGGAGACCTCAAAATCGGTCCCAAGCTTGATGAAATGCTTCACCCGGAGATTGGGTAAAGGTAACAATTTGAGCTCACAAATCTTGGGTCTTTTGATTGGAATAGTACTTGGCCATGAACTTCTCGTAGACGGCATTCCAATTGGCCAATGAATTGGCTGGAAGAGACATGAACCATGTCTTGGCTCGATCCTTTAAGGTGTAAGGAAAACACCTCATCTTCAATTGATCTTCGTTCAAACCTTGTAAAGGAAAGGTTTAAACAACGGAATAGAACTCCCGGATAAAGTTCAAAGCATCTTCGGCTAACGTGAATGTTCTTCAACTCGTAGTTCCTTGCGGTTTCACCAAGAACTATGCAAGAAGTCGACGCCCCAATCACGGGACGAGCAAAATCTCTCATGTTCCTAGCCGCATTGGCATTTTCAGGATTGTTAAGAGGGTTAGCTTCCATCTCTCTTTCCCACTCGAATATATTGAATCTCCTTGGTCGGTGAATGTTGTCAAACACGGGGGGCTAATCTTCGGTTGAGACTTCGTCTCCCTAGCATACACAAACACAAACAAAACGGAGATCAAACGTACCTTGCGAAAAGAGATATCAAAGCCAAACAAAAGGACATAAACACAAAAACTAATTTAGACAACAACACAAACGCTTAAACAATGATAAATTCACAATTTCAAACAAATAACACATAAGCAAGTATAGCACCAAAAAGACAATTCTTAAAAGCCTTCCCTGGCAACGACGCCAAAATTTGATCGGGTCCAAATTTACACTTATATTTTCCGGTTTATGCTCACTAGGTAACTACTAAGGACCACACCCGCAATTGGACGGGATCAATTGTAGAAGCAATAAGCTTAACCCAAGTCGATCTCTCAAGAAAGACTTGATGGGAAAGAATTATCTAAAGACTACACATGCTTTCAAGTAAACAACTAAAATAAAATCTAAACATTCTAACAAGGGGGTTTGATGATGATTATGCTAGGAATTTAAAATAAATAATAATGCAAGACAATGAAGTGCAAATACACAAATTAAATTAAGATTAGAGGAAATAAGTTGGATTGAGGTATTAGGGTGTTGATTCTCTCAATGGTTTGACCACTATGCTTAAATCAAGTTGATAATGTTATTCTCACAAATATGATAGACCCTTTCGATTAGCTTAACTTCAATTCCTGTCACCGTCTATCCGTTAAACCTCTCTTAGCTATATCATATAAGCAAGATTAACATATTAGGCTTAGGAACCCTATGCACCTAATGTCGAAAGAACCAATTTCCATATTTAGATTCACAATCAAGACTCCTCTAAATCCTAGCAACGTTCAAGTAGTGATCAAGTACCTAAACATGAAAAAGTACGATTCCAACAACAACAATCAACAAGAACAAGCATAGATCAAAACCATATCGATCCTCTACTCTCTAATATAGAGATTAGCCACTAATCATGCTCAGAACAACATAAATACCATAGAAGAAAGTCATCTCATAAATCAAATGCAAATAACTCCAACTTCTACAATATTAAGTATTCTTCAAGAGTTTTGGGACAAATCCCCACAAACATCTAAGAAATACAAAGAAAATACAAGAGAAACCTTCTCCAATCTTAGCTTCCATGGATGGCTCATCGTCGGGCCTTTCTCGTCTTCCCTTCTCCTAGCTTGGCTTGGTTTCCTTCTTCTTTCTTTTCTCCTCTTCCTCTTGTGAAGGTGATGGTGGAAATGGTGAAGGGAAATGGTGTAGAGATTAGTGTGTGTAGTGTATGTGGAAAGAGAGAGAATTGAGAGAATGGAGAGAATGGAGAATTAGATGATGGGTGAAATGGTGTGTGGAATAAATGATGTGTGTTCCCCCCCCCCTAAAAAAAAAATCAATGAGAGATATGAGAGAGAAGAGGGAGATCGTAAGTGAGAGAGAGAGAGATGATGAATGGTGTAAATGATGAGAGGTATGGTGGTAGGAGAGAGGTAAGGTGGTAAGATGATGGTGATGGAGCATTAGTTGAGAGGGATTTGAGGGAGGGGAGATTGGAGAGCAAAAGTCCAAGACTAGATTTAGGGAAATAAATCCCTATGATCCTATTGCAAGATTAGGTTGGCCAAAAGTCTCCTATCCAATATGCCAAAATGATGGAGTTGAAGGAAATGCCTCCTTGTGCAAAATGGTGAATGAAAAGGCGAGAGTCGAGTGCAAGACAGGGCAAATCGGACGAAACAGAGCGTCTCGCGCGCCGGCGGGACGCCGCGCGCTCGCGGGGCCTCTTGGCTTAGAGGGTAGCCGCACGGTCGAGCGTCCCGCGCGGCCGCGCACTCTGACAATTCTGTCTTCGGCAGTTTTCACAGTTTTGGCTCGTTCTCCCTCGTTTCTTGGCCGATTGATCCAATTCAACTTACTACACGCTCCTTATTCGATTCTCTACCTTCCCATTGTCTTGAATCCCTCAAATTTTGTAGTCATTAATCCTCCATTTTCTCAAGATCTTGTGCAAATCTACACAACTCACCAAAAGAGCAAAAGTGAAGGAAATAACATTAAAATCACACAAAAACAAAGGAAAAATACCTATAAAAGATACTAAACTACTAATATAAGTTAGGACAAATATACACTAAACAGGGCCTCCATCTAGGCCTGCATCTGCTCCATCTCGGTCCTGACCTTGGTCTTGACCTCCTCCGGCAGCTCGGTCCTGACCTCATCCCGAATCTGGGCCCTCATTTCATCTACACATTCCTCCTCTGTAAATGCGGGCTGTGAGGTGGCACTTGAAAGGACACTGGTGCTACTGCTGTCGCCGCCACTGTAGAAGTACGATCGAGATCCAGTGCCGAAGATGCGCTTCTTCTTGCTCATCCCTCCGAGCGCCTCTAGATAGAGGGCGGTCATATCCACCTGAAGGACCTCGTCAGAGCCTGGCACTGGCTGGCTCAACTCCGCAGCCCGCTCGTACACCTCCGTCTAAACACAACAAAATGTTAACATATATATATATATAAATTATTTATAAATTAAATACTTACAGCAAGTCGCTCGCTCTTCTGATCAGTAAAGTGTCCATCCTTATCACGATGGAGTCTCAAAAACAGCTCCCACCCAACCTGCTCGTCTGGGATCCCCCTGTGCATGTGACTAATCAAACAACGTAAACAAAAACGGTTAAACACATTTAAATGAATTGCATAAATTTAAATAACTGGATATAAAAAATTAGGAACTACCAGATCATCTTCATGCTCCATAGTACATCTGGACCCTCCCTTGTGTGTGATCATGCCCGTCCCCGGTCCATTAGGCTCAGACCTCCTATTCTGAGAGGCAATACGAGCCTTCTTCTGCGTCTCCTTTGACTCCCAATAGGCCAGCCAAGAAGGCCACACCTCTAAAGGAATCCATATCGGCCTCTTCCTGTTCCTGTTTTTCTTGACGGTACAGATCATGTCTCGATATCTATCGGTCACCTTCAGGAGCCAGAAACGACATACCACCTCATCTAAACTGGGGTCCCATGTGAATAATTTCTGCATTAAACAGCATTAGTAATTCTATTGATTTTTTAACTAAATACTTAAATTCAAAAGTAAATATATTATACCCTGAAATCCTCAAAATAAACCTCTTTTAACTCTGCTGGCACAAACCTCCAAGCAAAGCCAGCTGGATCGAGCTGCCTCTTAAAGATCTGAGTCGTGGCTACCGCTATCTTGTGAGCTGGGGTCAAAGTCCTACAAATAACAACATGATCAATCTACAACTTTTTAAAGAAACTAAAATACAATTAATGATACGAAACGTACCGCCCCCGTACTCTGACCATAGTCAGCCCATCACGACGTGCTATCATCGCTGACTCATCAAAGGATGGCTGCTCCCCGATGTGCAAGTCTCCTACGGAGGCATGGAGGCCTCCGGATGAAGAAGATGATCTGCTGGCACCGCCTCTGGAGCCAGAACCGCTGGCACCACCTCTGTAGCCAGAGAACCCACCCCTCGGCATCTGCATCTAAAAAAGGATGTATTAACACAAATAAAATTAATGTAAGACAGCACAAACAAAATTAATGTAAGACTAGACACAAATAATGTAAAAAATTAAAGCTCACGTATATATGTCACAACTAATCCTCGTCTATACTATCACTATCGTCATCTGCATCAGTGAATATCTCTTCTTCTTCGTCCTCTTCCACTGCATCTCCACTATCCTCAATGTCGATATCACTTCCATTCGGATGAATTGAAATAGAATCATCAATCTCAATAAGTGGAGGTCGATCCTTATGTAATTCATCCTCCTAAAAAGCCGCACCATCTTCAATAAGTGGGACTTCAACATTAGATCTAGCTTTAATCTTACACACGGCCTACCAATTACTTTTTGCATGAGCTCGGATAGGAGCAGTAATAGACTTGAATTGCTTATTTTGCAAGGACAAATGGCTCATACTTATTGTAACTAGGCTTATGATTTATTAAAATCAATTTGTAGTTTGGATGAACCGTCGTCCCTTGTGGTGTTGTGTCAAACCACTTGCATTTGAACAATACTGTCCTTTTTATTGGCAGACCGGGATATTCAAGTTCAAACACTTCTTCAAGTTGGCCGTAGTAATCGTTCTCATCCGCACCATAATTGGTACCTTTTACACAAACTCCACTGTTCATCGTAGCTCTGCGTGTTCCATGATTCATGGTATGAAATTTATAACCATTCACATAAGATCCGTTATACACTACAACACTACGATGTGGCCATCTTGAGAGATCTTGGATATATTTGTTCTTTACATGATTCGTAGGATCTTGTGCCTGTGAACATTAGAGGGATTTGATATAATCTGAAACACAAATTTATGCATTGAGACATACATACGTGCATGTAAAGACATGTACTCACATATTTGGAAAACCAAGTTGTAAATTTCGTATCTACTTTACCCTCAATCTCAGCTCTTGGTAAATTCTGATGCATTACTTCCATCTGATTCACAAACAAACTAGACAAATATATATATATATATATATATATTCATGTTAATGGATTCATGACTTATTGAAATAAATATATGACAAGTGTTGAGGTACGTACTTTATATACGGTTCGATCTCAGTGCAGTTAAGTAAAATGTATACTCGAGCAACATTGTACTCTTGATCAGTCAAAAATCTAGTTGACTGTTTTCCAAGTGATTGTCCAGGATACTTGAATATGGAAAGACAATCTGGATCGTCGTTTACTGCATCACCCATACCGTCATAATTTTGAGGTAAATTTATGCGCTTTGTCCGCACATGATCTTCAAAATAGTAGGAGCAAAATGTCAAAACTTCCTCCACTAAGTAAGCATTGCATATTAATCCCTCAACCCTTGTCTTGTTTTGTACATTATTCTTTAGCTTTCGTAAATATGTTTCAAATGGGTACATCCAACGATATTATACCGGACCAGCAAGACGAGCTTCATCAGCTAAATGTACAGGCAAATGCTCCATTGAGTTAAAGAAGCTTGGATGAAATATGCGTTCCAGCTTGTATAAAATTATAGGGATCATGTCATGCAAGTGACACATATCCTCTACTTTAATGTTCGCAGAGGACGGATCCCTAAAAAATATACTCAATTCAGTGATTGTTTTCCAGAAAGCAAGTGAGAGAAGTTCTTTAAAGGCAATGGGTAGGATCCTCTGCATTAGCACGTGATATTCATGGCTTTTCATTCCAAACATCTTCAGCTTCTGCATATCGACACATCTACTCATGTTCGACACATACCCATCTGGAAATTTCAGCTCTTTCACCCATTCACACAAAATTTTTTTCTCAGCTTTGTCAAGCATATAAGAAGCTTTGAGGTATTTGCCCGTCCTGGCATCCCGTTTCAATTCGGGTTGATTGCAGTAGATATTCAATTCATCTCTTGATTTGGTAGTATCTTTTGTTTTTCCCGTGACAATCATCACTGTGTTAAATAGATTGTCAAACACATTCTTTTCAATGTGCATGACATCCAAATTATGTTGAATCAGTAATGAACTCCAATAAGGCAGATCCCAAAAGATACTCTTTTTCTTCCACCCACTGTTTTTTCCCGACTCTGAGATTCACTTCATAACTTCCTAATTCTATGACCTTCTTCAAGCCCAGCTCCTCAATCTCTTGCAGAAGATCAATCCCGGATCTGAGTTTTGGAGGTTCTTCAGTAACCACCTTGTTCTTGGTAAATGCCTTTTTATTCTTGCGAAATGGATGGTCGGCTGGTAAGAATTTTCGATGATTATCAAACCACGACTGCTTCCCACTACATTAAAGTGTGAAAGCCTCGGAGTTGGTCATACAATACGGGAAAGCTAATCTTCCGGTAGTACTCCATCCAAACAACATTGAGTAAGCAGGAAAATTACTAATTGTCCAAATCAGAGCCCCTCGCATCTTAAAATTCTGCTTCAATGACACATCATATGTGTCGATACCCACATCCCATAATTTTATCAACTCAGATATCAGTGGCTGCAAGAACACATCAAGTTTTTCTTTCGGATTGCGCGGTCCTGGCACCAACACTGTAAGGAACATGTATTGTTCTTTCATACACATCCAAGGTGGAAGATTGTAGGGCGTAATTATAACGGGCCATGAGGAATATTGCTGCCCTGATTGCCCGAAAGGTTGAAAACCGTCTGTAGAAAGACCCAACCTAATGTTGCGAATTTCAGCTGCAAAATCAGGGAATTTTTCATTCAAATGCTTCCAAGCAGGAGAATCTGATGGATGACGCATGACCCCGTCATCAACTGATGACGCATGCGAACGCATTTCAGCAGCTGTGGCATTAGATGCGTACAATCTCTGCAGTCAAGGAGTTAGAAGAAAATAGTACATCTTCTTATGAGCTATTTTTTTTCTTCTCATTCTCATTATCTCGACCCTTGTATCGAGGATGGCCACAGAACTTACATTCCAACAATCCATAGTCTCCCGCCCAAAAGATCATACAATTTCTAAAGCAGCAGTCAATCTTCTCTACTGGTAATCCCATACCGCGCAATAATTTCTTTGTAGTATAGAAATTCTCTGTGACTAAGTTATTTTCAGGCACTATCTCTTTCATCAATTCTATAATCTGATCGAAGCACTTCTTTAACATGTTGTTCTCAGACCTCAAAGTCATGAGACGAGCTACAAGTGACAATTGTGCAGCATCCAACATGTCATATAATTTTTGTGCTTCTGGGTTAGGAGGCTCCTCCAGAATCTGATTGGCTACTCTGTCATCCATGTGAAGATCTGGACCACCAGCATCAAACATCATTTGATGGTACGTATTTGATACAGTCTCCTGCCTAATATTCGAAGTCGTTGCAACAGTCTCTGCTGTTTCTCCTTGATACCTCGAGACGTGATAATTTTTCACAAACCCATTCCTCCCAATGTGCAACCGAACCGTATATTGATTTTGAAATGGAATGTTATCACATTTATGACACGGACACTTTATTTTATCTCCATCCATGAACGCAGGCTGACTAGCAGCAAATTCGATGAAGCTTTGAAGTCCATTCAGGAAATCCGGATTTAAACACCCATTAGCCACATATAATTTGTACATCCAATCATGATTCGCGCTCATTGTTAGACGAGAAGCTGATCGAAAACTTATCTAATTAATCGAGTTTTGAATAAAATTAAAAAAAATTAAAAGTTTCGACAGCACCTATGTGAAAATCCTAGTCCCAAGTTCTCGACTCTACGCTAATTGATCTATGTTCCTCTAGTTAATCAATCAATACCAACAACAAAACCAATAAATGCCAACAATTGAATCAATACTTGATTAAAAAAAATTAAAAATTTTGGCAGCACCTGTGTGAAAATTCTAGTCCCAAGTTCTCGACTCTACGCTAATTGATCTATGTTCCTCTAGTTAATCAATCAATACCAACAACAAAACCAACAAATGCCAATAATTGAATCAATACTTGATTAAAAAAATTTCGAAATTTCGGCAGCACCTATGTGAAAATCCTAGTCCCAAGTTCTCGACTCTACGCTAATTGATCTATGTTCATCTAATTAATCAATCAAAACCAACAACAAAACCAACATATATAATATATCAACAACACCAACAATTTATAAAGAGGGATCCAGGGTCCCTCATCCCATTCACAATAAATAATTTATAAAGGAGCTCTAGGGGTCCTCATCTCATTCACAATACCATAATTTCAATTTAATTGTATCTAATAAATTGAACAATATTCTTGTAAAAAATTATAACATGCTCAATCTTAATTTCATTTTCACATGCTTACTAACACCATATTTAAAAGGCTTATTAAAATCATAAAATCATTAATTCATAAATAAAAATTAACATCATATTTAACATGCATATTAAAATCATAAAATCATTAATTCATAAATAAAAATTAACATCATATTTAACATGCATATTAAAATCATAAAATCATTGGTTCATAAATAAAAATTAACATCATATTTAACATGCTTATTGAAATCATAAAATCATTAATTCATAAAGAAAAATTAACATCATATTTAACATGCAAATGAAAATCATAAATTCATTACTTACCTTTGTCTATGTGAGAGTATATATATGAATTAGCTTGACAAATTCCACAATTTGATGTTTGAACCTCAATATAGCTCTTCTAACTACAACATAATTACATGAAAAATTAAAAAAAAAAAATCAAATTCACTAACACACACACACACACACATATACACTAACACACACATAATCAAACACAAACATAAAATAAACTAACACATAATTAATCCAAATTATCATATAAAAACCTAATCTAACCTAAACTAACAATTAACACATAATTTAACCTAATCTAACCTAAACTAATAATTAACACATATCTTAACCTAATCTAACCTAAACAAAACTAAAATCTGCATAATAAAAAAAATTACAAAATAAAAAAATAATAATAAAATTTGCATAATAAATTAAAATCTGCACAATACTCATAATAATAAAATCTGCACAATACTCATAATAATAAAAATAATAATAATAAAAAAATAAAAAACACACACACACACAGCAGAACTGAGAGGGGATGGGAGAGACCGAGAGAGTGGGGGAGGGAGAGAAACACACACACACACACAGCATACAGACACACACACACACACACACACACACACACACACACAACAGAGAAGGAGAGATGGAGAGAGACAGAGGGTGAGAGAGGCAAAGAGATGGAGAGAGATGGGGGAGAGAGAGACAGGACGAGGGAGAGAGAGACAGAAAGAGCGAGAGAGAGAGACGGAGAGGATACCTCAGTCCGCACGCCGTCGCTCGCCATCGCACGCCGCTGGGTAGAGGGGGGGTTTGGGGTAAAATTAGGGCTCGATAGAATGAAAATGAAGCTGTTGGTTCTGTCTGTATAATCGACTTTTACTGACGGACTATCATTTAAAAAATAAAAAAATTAAATTAAATAACTAACGACGGACTAAGTCCATCGTTAAGTATAAAAATTAAATTTGAAATTAAATTAAATAACTAACGACGGACTCAGTCCGTCGTTAAGTATAAAAATTAAATTAAATAACTAACAACGGACTCAGTCCGTCGTTAAGTATAAAAATTAAATCGGATATATTATTAAAAAACTAACGACGACACAATCCGTCATTAAGTTTATTAATTAATTTAAAAAAAATAAAAAAAATTAACGACGGATTACGTCCGTCGCTAGAGTTGTCGACAGCAAATCCGTCGTAACTCCATCGTAACTTTTAACCGCGAACCGGTCCCGTCAAAATTTTCCGGCTCACAATTGAACGACGAACGATCCGTCGTTAGTCCGTCTCTAATACAGACGGATAAGAATCCGTCACTAGAGTCCGTCGGTAAACTCCGCATTTTTTGTAGTGTTAGGTTTATAATAATTTTTTAATATTTAATTTTCAAAAAGTGATTATTATGGTTGATTATTTTAAAAATATGGTTTATAATTTTTTAAATTTCAATTTTTTGTTGATAAATGTGACTAGGCTAATTATGTTATAATTATTTTTTTTATTTTGGCAATATCTATTATTAAACTTGTAATTCGATCGTGGAATACAGATCGCAACACCAAATTTAGAGTAGATGATCAAATCTCCAATAAAATGAGGCCTGTAAGGCTATAGTTGAAGAAGCCAAGAAGAAGCACTAGCCGGTTCATTCATTGAAAATTATTGTTTTAGACTTTTAGTAAAGGAGTGTGAATGCATGTGTTATTGATGTTAAACTAGATAAATCTAAAACTAGAGGTAAACACTTCCATATACACCAGTTTGATCAGGGTTGCCGAAGGCGCTAGGCGTTAGTCGTGTGGCTGAGGGGGGCTTAGCATCTGGACGGGACCTAGGTGGTTTTTTATTTTATTATTTTATATATATCTTAACAAATATAAAAAAATTCATGTATAAATTCATAAATCTTAACATTCCAAATAATATCAATTAAAGATTAAATCATCCAAAATTCAAATAAAACAAACATTGACAGTTCAAATTATTCAAAGTTTATGACAAAATAACATTCAAAGTTCAAAAATAATCAAAAAATATATAAAATAATAAAATAATATTAATATATTAAAAAATAATTAGGAATTAGGAGCCCATTTAATAATCAATATATTAAAAAATAGTTTTTTTTAGAAAAATTGAAATTCGGCCGCCTAGACGGAACTCGGCCGCGTAATCGCCGAATAATTCCGAGTAGGCGGCGCCTCCGCATAAGAGGGCTAAATAGCGTGTTTTCACCTCGGGTGGCTATCGTGGAGTGCCTAGGCTGAATTCTGCCACAGTGAGCCTGATAGATCCCTTACCATGGGACGAGAAGGTGGGTCGTGGGTCGACTAGCCACATTTTGAAAAACAGAAGAGAAGAAAAAATATCAATCATAACATTAAAACGTATTACATGCCACCTATTACTTTGATTAAATAATTTTATTTCAACTCAATTATGGTTCAGGATGCATTGTGTTATTCAACAGATAAAATAAATAAAATAATTCATATTAATTTTAAATTAAAGTTCACTAATTTCATTTTAGGATATATATTTATTTGAAAAAAAAATCAATGAGATGAGTGTACGCACGAGCTCGCACGAGCCATGGACAATTCAATTTTTTGTTCCAATAATTTTATTTTCGGTATATAATTTTGTGGAAAAACTAAACAAAATTCAAAAAATTGGAAAACTATCGAAAAAAAAAAATTCGAGCGTGTGCCGATCTGGGCCGCTTTTTTTTTTTGGATTGGTCCCTTCTAATAGATTGGAGCCATCAGAGATCAGACGGATGCACCCAAGTATTGCTCAAAACTAGATGTTACAATTTTTATTTTATTTTTTTTATTTTTTTGCAAACATTCTAACACTTATTTAAATCTAACATTGATTTTGTTCCATTTTTAGAGTCTTGATGAGAAGCTTCGGATAATCTTTATGACTAGTCCTCCTGTACACGAGGCAACGGTTCTTCAATATTATGGGTAATTAATTAGCTAATTAAATCTTGCATTCTATAGCTCTACTTTTCTGTTGCTAACTGTCTTCACTCACTCTCTCTCTCTAGCAATCAATTTGATAAACAAGAACGCACGAATGAGGCCTGCCGTGTGTATGCTGAGGCTTTGGTAGAGCTGGGCAGACAAATGGATGTTAAAGTAATCGATCTATGGACAGCTTTCCAGGATAGAGATGATTGGGGAGCAGCTTACTTGAGGTACTCTCAAGGGTATTTTTGTCATTCCACTTTTTAACCTTGAGAATTATTCTTTGCTTCTAGTTTTACTTTCAAGTTTGTGAGTTGCTCGAATTTCAACTAGATAAAAGTTCGATCGAGTTTTTTAGAATGCTCATTTACTAAACGAGTTAAGTTTGAGTTCGACACTACTTGACTCGTTAGCTCTTGAGCAAGCTTGTTAAGTGTTAGTTGGACGGGCTAGGGCTGTGAAGGAGTCAAGCTTGTAAGTTGCTGGAATTTCGACTAGATAAAAGCTATTTCGAGCTCTTTTAGAATGCTCGTTAACTAAACAAGTTAAGTTTAAATTTGACACTACTTGACTCGTTAGCTATTAAGCAAACTTGTTAAGTGTTAGCTTGAAAATATAAAATTATTAACTTGATAAGTATATTATCTCTAATTAACTTTATCTATAATAAGAAAAGACTGAATTTAACACAAATACGATATTTTTATGAATAAAATAATTTATTTCAAAGAAAAATAATTAATATTTAAATTTAAATTTAAAATATTTATTTAGGTTCAATTAAGCTCACGAGTCTCGAAATATTTGATAAATAAAGCTCGAAGTTCAACTCCGATAATAAACTAGTCAAGTTTGAGCCTAACAAAAATATTCTTAGCTTCTAGTTTACAAACTTATACATATTATTAACTTTATTATTTAATTGGGGCCCAAAAAACTTATTTCTAACTCCTTCACTAACCATGCCTTGTGTGCAATACTGCAATGTATGCATTACTTATCCATCTATTGACGCAATTTTCTTAGCAAAATTGTATTGAAATATTTCAGTGATGGAATTCACCCCTCAAAGGAAGGGAGCAAAATTGTAGCTAAAGAAATTCTGAAGGTTCTTAGAGAGGCGGAATGGGAACCAAGCTTGTATTGGTTGTCCATGCCGACTGAATTTTCCGACAATTCATCATATTACAATGTTGCCCCTGACGGAAAAACTACCGTTAACATCTCCGACGTTATTGCGCAATGGAAAATCGAGTGGATGGAACGAAGTGAAGTCGAAGCTATGGATGGTGTGTAGAGTGTATGATGACATTCATTTTGATTTGGATTCAATATAATGTAAGATAAATTATATGATTACAATGGACTTTAATTTAATTTGACATGATTTGTAGACCCCAAACTTTAAAAGTTTGCAATTAAAACACAAATTTTATTTGACACGTCCAATTTTTTCCAATGAACGGAAAACTAACTACACAAAAAATAAAATAACGATGTGTTGTGCTTAGGTGGAAAATATTTTTACCTCAACACAAAACGACCATATTCTGTACCTAGAAAAATTAAAAAGTCAAAAATTCAAAATTGTATATTCTTTATTTAGTTCTTCGTTTAGACACAAAACGACGTCGTTTTGTGATGAGCTGAAAATATATTTTACATATCATTATAAAACGACATGATTTTCCGTTTGCCAGAATAAAACTGGGGGATGTCTATTTTGTAAAAATATGGAAATTTGTGTTTTAATTGCAAACTTTTAAAGTTTGTGTCTAAATTACAAATCTTATCAAAGTTTGTGTATTTAATCATAATTAACCCTATAATTAACCCACTTGAGTTATAATTAATTAATGGAAAAATGGTCAAATACACTTCTAATGTTATTTGTTAGAATCAAATAAGCCCCTGAAATTTATTTAGGTGCAAATAACCCTTAATGTTGATAATTAGTAACATGCATGTCCCCTCCTTACTATTACTATTCCAAAATAGTTTGTGTCAAATTTTCTTCCATTTACTTTAAGTTTATAACCAAGCTTTCTCCAATTTCTCTATATTTTTTTAATTATTATTATTATTATTATTATTATTATTATTATAAATGCTTAAAAATTTGAGAAACTTTTTTTTTCAAAATTTTATACATTTTTTTATTTTAAATTAATTATTATAATTACTACTACAATGTTTTTATTTTTACTTAAATTAGATTATAATTTATCCACTACCCAATAAAAGAATATTGTTGGTAATTATCCTTCATATCAGACTTTGACAAATTTAGTCCGGACATGCTATCCAATCAATAATAACTAGACAATTACACCAGTAGAAAGATCGAAATATAATAGTAAGCATTTTTTTGCTTGACAAAAATAATTATGAAAAAATATGTAACAACACAGATTTCAGAATATAATTAAGAAATTCCTAATTAAAATTAGGGAATATTAAGATGCAATTTGATCGTAATAAAGATGTTTCAGATGTATGTCGCGACATTAGGTGTCTTTTATTCGAAAATCGTCTTTTAAAATTTTTCAACCTCAATTTGAATATAGTCAATTTTAGTCTTGTTTGAGATGTATTAACCCAAGGAGCATGCTGGTACTTTTGAAATTTTAATCTGAGGTCATTTGAGATCCCGACGATGAAAAACGTATAAAGTAAGAGTGTGAATAGTATTTTTCTGTAATGGCGTGATTTTTGAAAATTTATGAAATCCTACTCAATGATCCGAGGATTACCTCGTTAAGCCTATTTTATAGGAATCGACCCAAGAATTCTATTGGCGTTCACAGATTTTCAATTTGGGGTCAAACAAACGCTCGAGAGTGTTATCTGTCGTCCGAAAGGAATAGTAAATATATTTTTGAAAAGGGAATCTTTCTTCGTTTTTCTTCAAACGACTTCCTCGTCATCCCAAATCAGGTTGATTCAATAGTACTCAACCCAACGAGTCTCTCGATATTTTTAAATTTTGTATTGGAGGTTTTTTGGAGCTCGCCATTGAATAAAGCAACTTTAATTGAATCCGGAAAATGCTTTATCAGTATTTTATATCCGAAGTGGCTTACCGGAGAAGCCAAGTTTTTTCCCTATAAATAGGGCCTTCCCCATTCATTTCAATTTCTCATCTCTCTCTCTTCTCTTCTCTTCTCTTCTCTTTCTCTCTCTTGTTCGTGTTGATGAACGAAAACCTGGGCCTGCGCCGAGTAAATCGCGCATGCGGAACCAAGTTAAGTATTGTTGGGAGGGTGGTGTTGCGGAAGCAGCTGCCGAACGCTGGAAGGCTATCGGAGAGCCGTCGCTACCGTTACCACCATCGATGGTCGGAGATCGCCGCCGTCGTGCCTCCGCCGTGCCACCTCTTCGGACGTCTCGTTTTGGTCCATTTTTTATCCTTTTGAGTTAAAATTTTAATATGTTGTGTATTTTAAATAGTACTTCATTTCGTATGTTGAGTCCGTCGTCGTCTAGTGGCCAGAAACCTGCCAAATTGCCAGAAAACGTGAATAGTAATTAGGCACCGATCAGTTTCGTTTTTGCCTGTTTTCGTCTTTTTTGGGTAGTCAAATCGAAAAAGTTTCTTTTTGAAAGTTGTTCCCAAAATTATTTCCTATAAGACTGCTAAGTTTTATGATCTTGCATCGAGCTTTGAATAATTTCGATTATTTAAATTGAGGAGTTATTTTTGTATCGGGAAATATGTGATTTCAGAAAATTCTGAAAATTGTATCCTTCGATTAAGATATAGGTAGGGTCATGCCTGGTTATTTTCATAATTTTTGAGCGGTTAAAAAGTGTTGTGGCACAGATCCGGTAAAGATTGAGTAAAATGGCAAGTTATGGAAAGAAGTCTCTGTGAAATCAGTTGGTGCCATTAAATCAAGAATAGTGTTTTGGAATTTATTTTCTTCTCTGTCGGAATTATTCGAGGTCTCTAGAGTCGCACAATCTATTTTTGAAAAGAATAAAATTAAATAATAGCTCCATTTATAGTAGATTAAATCCCAAAAATATAGTGGTTGTTCTGAGTCGAAGATCGACCATTGTAGGACCTGCAGCGCTTGCTAGGATTAATAAATCTATTTCTGAGGTTATCATGCCGCCACACGCTCATCATCG
Source organism: Perilla frutescens (assembly GCA_026008535.1). NCBI lineage: Eukaryota > Viridiplantae > Streptophyta > Magnoliopsida > Lamiales > Lamiaceae > Perilla > Perilla frutescens. Next base: position 53,402,981 of record BRKX01000004.1, read on the forward strand.
AGGTTGATGATACTATCTTTATATATGGTTTGAGCTAGTGAGCTTTAGAAGCATGACAGGGCAAAGTGAAATATCCAATAAAATATTTTATGCTCTGCCTGATTAGTCTCTATACAAGAAAGTTATTATGTGACATGATTATGTGAATTGTTGTTTGACCTCTTGAGTTGATATTGGATGATATGATTTGATATGATGCGATATCATATAGCTGAATGATTTGATGTATAGATGATCATGATCATAAGTTAACCTTGGTATTGATATTATTGTTGAGGAAAGTTATTTAGATGAATGATGTCTTGTAGGTTGATTATAGTATCTCTTATAGGCAATAATGCTATAGTATTAATTGACGAATACGACCTAGATGATTCATTCTAGGTTATGATCTATGCTAAAAGGATTGAGTAATGAGGATTGAATGTTGAGAATTCAATGATGATGTTTTGATATTGATGAATTGAATGTTGAGATTCAATTATTGTTAAGCAGGATATTGAGCTCAAAGAACAGTGATATTACATTATCATGTTGTGACCTTCGAGTCACTATAGATGAATCATTGATGAGTTTATGGAGAGTCACTGCTAGGTAACCCCCTCGCATACTCATATCTATGAATTGTAACCTTCGGGTTATTAGGTTGTGGCCTTGGGTCACCAGGTTGTGATCTTTTGATCACCAGGGGGTCACTGTTGGGTAACCCCCCGCATACTCAGAGTCACTGCAGGGTAACCCACTCGTATACTCAGTGGGATATTTGAGGTAACCCTTCTCTTATCCTAAGACATGCATCAGGGTGCAGTAGATATCAGGTTTGAGCCAGGATGAGCCTAGAGGAAATAAAAGGTTTTGTAGATATGGGAAGGGCTTTTGCGATTTTCTTTCCATATGTGGCCATTTAATATTTGATATTTCTAAACTTTACAGAGCTTTTTCATAAAACTCCACTGAGTGCATTAGTACTTACACCCTCTTTTTCAAATGTTTTTTAAATTGAGATGAACTAGTGGATGGTGGCTATGGAGTGGGTTGGCTGCTGAGGTTATGAAATAATATCATTATTCCCACTATGTTTCTTGCTACTATGATGAATTTTGGTATTTTATTACTTTGAATTTCACAAGATTTCGCTACTCTGATTGTGAACAATTGTTGACTTTCTAGTTAGAATGTTTCATATGCTTAACTACAATTAATCCAAGGAAAATTCCCACCTTTTGATATGCATGCTGTTAATTTGTTTTTTTTGCCAATGAAGAGGCTTTACTTTCCAAGCATGTTGATTCTTCTTACTTTCAGTTGACCTATAACAAATCTTAAGTTATTTTCTTGCTTTCGTCCTATGAATGGGACAATATGATTTATTTGCCTCTGACCTATTGATGAGTCTTAGCTGTTGTGATTTACTTCCCATATGCTATCAGTTGATATTGGATATTTCTAAAGTTTTACAGAGCTTTCTCATAAAACCCTACTAAGTGCATTAGTACCCACACCCTCTTTTTCAAATATTTTTTAGGTTGAGATGGAGAGGTGGATGGTGGTTGTGAAAGTGGGTTGGCTACGAGATCGTGTTTTACTACCACTATTCTCACTATGTTTCTTGCTACTCTGATGAATTTTGGTATTTCGTTGCTTTGAGTTTTCATAAGATTCCGCTACTCTAATTATGAATAATTGTTGACCCCTTAGTTAGCATGTTTCATATGCTTAACTATATAATTAATCCAAGATTTTAATATGCATGTTTGTTAATTTGTCTTTCGCATATGAAGAGGCTTTACTTTTTAAGCATGTTGATTCTGCTTATTTTCAGTTGACTTATAGCAAATCTTAAGTTGTTTCCTTGCTTCTGTCCTATGAATGGGACACAGTATATTTTATTGGCCTCTGACCTATTGATGGGTCTTAGTTGTTGTGACATGTGAAGAGGTCTTGTTTACTTAATGACTCAAATTTCTACTTATTAATTATTGGATTCTGTTAAAGTTTTGATTGATTTATGAATAGGCATTCTGTTGACTTGATTGAACCATTTGACTCCTTTGATTCGTTAAAAAAAGTGGACTCTTTTCAATTATAAGGTTATGTTGCTTAAATTTTTGAGGCGCTAACTTAGTTTAATTCTACAAGCACCCTATTGAATTTCAAATTAAACTACTTTTTTCTTTCTATTTTTTTCACATAACATACCCATCCTAATTCTCGGGACCGAACTGTTACAAAATAACACTAAACCATTTTAATTAATAATATAATGTGTGTTGAAAAAGCATTAGTCTATATGGTTAAGTTTTATTATTTTTAAAATTGAACTAAATAAATCAAATTAAAAAAATTCATAACAAAACAAAATCAAATTTATTTCCCTTAATAATTGAAAACTGAACTAGTTGATTTTTTTTCGATTAAAATTAAATATGTTCTTAATTAAATACAAATTTTAATAGTAATATAGTTGTCTAATTCAATATTTTTTTATTAATTTTTAATGATAAGTGTGTTTGGGTGTCAACAAGTTTAATGAGATAATTTTTGTAGAATTTAAAAAATTGAACCAATAAAATATTATCATGGTAATTATAATAATTAATTTATAATAAATAAAATTTCTAAAATAAAGTGTTCCGAATATTCTAATATGTAATATTTTTCATAATAATAATAATAATAATAATAATAAAAATAATAATGTTGACATATTTTATAAATAAAATACAGATAATTAGAGAAAACATGGTTATAAATTAAAAATAAATAGAAGAAAATTTGGCATAAATCTATTTTGGAGTGATAATAGTACTGAGAGATATGCATGTTACTAATTACCAACATTAATAACTTATTTGTACCTAAAAAAAAAACTTTAGGAGCTTATTTGATCATAATAAGTGACATTACAAATTACCTAACAGTAATTCGAGTTAGAGTTCATGAATGATCACTATTTCTGGATTCGTGGCTACTTAATCGAATATTTGAGACCACTAGAGTATATCTCGTGCGATTCATGTGTCAAGTATAAATAATTTTATTTGTTATAAATTATGATCATAAAAAAAATTAAAAATTATTATAACAAAAAAATTATCAGTATTGTGAATTATAGAAATTTTCATTCATTTTTTTTTGTTTAACTATAACATACGTTTGTCATTAATAGTCATCGAGATTAAGTTCAAGAAAAAAAATGTAAAATAAAAATGATGATTTAAACCTAATTTTGAAATTTAAATTTGATTGTAATTACGAAGAAATGCACAGATTGCTACACTATGTAATTTTTAAAGAAATCATGTGAATCGTTTGATAAATTGATTTATAATTAATAATAAAATATTACTTAATGGATTGAATTTAATAATAAAAAATAGTTTCTAAAATTAAAAATAACTTTAAGTGAGAAAATTATTTTTGACAATGATTTTATTATTAAATAGATAAATAAAGATTAGGATCGTATAAACATTGACCTCTTGTTGACTTTGCAGATGAAAAAACAATTTTGAAACTAAGTTATCATAAATTTAAATTTCACAAAATATTGAAATAACTCGAACAAATAACTACTATGAATATCTAAAAATGTCTAATGTTTAAAAAACTTTCGATACTCCTCAATAATACTGAAACGGTGAAAGCGTTTTATATTAAAACGAGACGGCAAATTTTCGCCTACTATAAACATGTAAAATAAAATAACATTATAAGTGAGCTCAAAAGCTCCAAAAATGCATAGAATTGCATTTTGACATTTATTGTTGATTAATACTCTCTCTGTTTCTGTATAAGTGTCATTCTGAATGAATGCATACATATTAATAAATATATTAATTAGATAATTAAATTACTTTATACATCCTCAACTGAATATATTAAATGAGTAAAATATGGTTGTTTGAATAAATTAAATGAAGGTAAATATAAGAAAAATGTGAATTTTTTATCCTAATTATATAGAATTACACTTTTTGTGAAATAAAATTAAAGTGATAGATTGAGTTTTATTGTGATAGCGAGGGAGGGAGTATAAGTGGACATAAAAATGCATGCAGATTATTTAGTTTTCTTTTTGTTTTTTTGATTTGGGGGAAAGATTATTTAAAGAAACTTTAGTGGGAACTCGGAAGTATAAACAAAAGTAACTTAAAATAAGTTTCCACCAAACCCACCCACAAGTTGACGCAAGCAGCCAAATGCACTTGCACTTGCACTTTTTCAAAAATAAGATTCCTTTAAAATTCAGAGACAAAATTAAAGCTGCTGGGGAACTGTAAGATTGAAGAAGAAGAAGAAAAGAAAAATGGTGGGCCCGCGTCGGCCGCAGTTCGTGCTGTTCGGATCATCGATAGTTCAGATGAGCTTCAACGTTGGAGGCTGGGGTGCTGTTTTTGCTGATCTTTACGCTCGAAAGGTACGATTTTTACGCATTATTTTGTGTAATTATTCCAATGTTTGTTTGTTTGCTTAAGGACGATGTTCTCATTCTGGTCTCGATTTATGGTTCTGGGTGTTTTGTTTTGTTTTGTTTGTTTTTTTTTTTTTTTTGCTGATGACATGTGAATCGTGTGGTGTTAGTTTAGTTGCGCGCAGGGCCGGCCCTGACAATTAAGGGGCCATGGCGAATCGAAAAAATGGGGGTCCCAATCTTTTTTTTACGAGTATGATGAAGTTTATTCTACTATTTTTTTCATCATTCTAATACTTAAAAAAAGTGTAATCAATGCATAATTCTTGAAAATATGCCTCATATTTTCTAAATAACATGTTTGGACTACAAATTAAAGTTTAAAATAAAAGCAAACCAGCAAACATAAACAATAAAATTAAAATATTGAATAAAATCAAGTTCGTCCAAATTCCAGTCTATGACAGGAGCTAAAATAAACGTAGGATTAGCATATCCGGATCTGCACAACAAAGAAGTGAACAAATTACAATAGTTAAATCATCGTTACTAAAAATTAAATAAGCGCACACACAACATTCACGATTTCTAATACAATTAGAAATAAAGAATTTAAACTAATTTATCTAATAAGACAATTGAATTATATATACATTAAAACATACACACATATTATAACAAGGCACTAAGATAATTTCATGCATAAGTTTGGTAGCCGCTGCTAATATTCTAGATACATCAATATTTGAATGGTTTAAACATATTATTTAACTTGAAATTATTTTTCATGATTAATTGGAAGAATATTCCATACACTTAAATAAATTAACTTCCCAATTTCCATCCCTCGTATATATGCTGCTTCTCAATAAATAAATGGTTAATTATTCCATTATTAATGTTTAAATCAATTTGTTGAGTCTTGTCCAGATGAGATAAGCCAACTATTAATTTCAATAAGAATACACAGTTTGTTGAAGTGTTGCACCTCGAAAATTTCAGGGATGTTCATGAATCGAGAGATGCGGCAGCAGGATGTACTAGGGTATAGTAATTTTTTTTTTTTGGGGGGCCCTAACATTTGGGGGCCCATGGGCGACCGCCCACCCCAACATGCCTATGGGTCGGCCCTGGTTGCGCGCCATCTCCAACAGTCTACATTATAATACAACATCACTGTCACTAAAATGCAGTAGATTTTTAATTTCATCTCCAACATTTTGCACTATAATTCTACATTAAAAAAGAATATTTCTTTTTATTTCATTTATAATTATTATTTTATAATTGATAACATATAATGATTTATGAAATTTCATTTAATGGATATCTATATTTAAATTCAATTTTTCATAATAATTATTAAAATATTTTTTTAGAACAAATATATTGGAATTAATATAAAATAAAAATACGATTCATTAAAATATTACAAAATAAACATAAAGTTACATGATAATATATTCTAATTCGGAGAATTAGAATATTCCTTCCATAAATGATCAATTAATGCATTTCGAATCGAGAAATGTGCTTCTACATCTTGGATTTCTTTAAACCGAGCACGGAAATTTTGAAATTGAGCATTTTCATCAACAAATTCAACATCTGGTCATCTTGGATTTTATAATAGATTAAGATATAGGTCTATTATCGATCCTAATTTGGGATATTGTGTATTTTAAGGAGATATTTGTTTCTTGCATTTGGGATGCTGAAAATTTGTTGTCGTGCTAGATTTATTAGACTATGCAAACATTGGATGTATATCATAATATCAATATATAATTTTTGAAACTTTGGGACAAAATTGTTACCGACCCCAAACTTTAGGTACTAAAGCGTAATTAACCCTTTTTGTTACATCTTTGAATGTAATGCTATCAATTATATCAACAAATTGAAATAAAGGGAGAAATGTTCTATCATCTTGAGTTGTGTAGAAACCCGAGATGATTCTTGTAAAGTAAAATTTTATTTTCACAAAATCAAAATATACATTGTGTGTTTCTTGTATTTATACTAGCAGATACAATAATGAAGCAGAAAACTAACTAGCTAGCTAATCTCACATCAACGGTGAAGATATGAATCTTGTGTATAATAAAGAACGGCTAGGATTTAGTAAACAAGAATGACATTGATTGTTAGTTGTCTTGAGCTGTTCTCTTTTCTCCTATTGCCAAATTAGTCAATCACACGAGCATGCTCCTCTGCAGTAATCTTGGCATACTCTGCATTATGATTCTCTACAAGTTGGTTCCCTTAAAAGGTAAAGATGGCCTTCTTAAATGAATCTTGAATAAAAGATGGCATTGTCATGTTTTTTAATTGGTGGAAGTGTTTTAGCCGAATCATATGACTTTTTTGTGCTTCTAAACAATCACGCAGGTGATCTGAAGCTTACAAAAACTCTTTTTTTTTTTTTTTCTTATTTATTGAAGGCGGATGTAATGCTACGAGGATACTCTGGTTGGAACTCGAGGATGGCTCTCCAAGTCTTGGATAAAGTTTTCCCCAAGGTATGTGCTGAGTAGTGAATCTATTTATTTGAATTTTGTAGCTATATATATTGAATTATTTATTTGATATCTACAAGAACTTATTGCCACTAAAAACTCATATTCAGACAGCTCGACTGACTTCCACAAACATCATATTTCCCATTGTCGTTTTGAGTTCAGGACGAACCTGTTCAGCCTTCGTTGGTTATACTATATTTTTGTGGTAATGATTCAACAAACCCTCACCCGAGTGGCCTTGGTTCTCATGTGCCTCTTCCTGAATTCATTGAAAACATGAGGAAGATGATAACTCATATCAAGGTTGGTTCTAGTTTCCACCTTATTTCGCATTGTTATTGTTCAAATTCGAGTTTGATCTAATCAAATTGGATTTATGACGATGAGCAAACTAGCAGCTTCATACTCGTATTTTCAATTATAAATCTATATGATAGTGTGTTTCATCAACCAATTACTTTTCAGTTATGCATTGAACTTTGCTGGCTGTGACAACATTTGGTCTCATTTGGTTTCAGAGCAGCACACTCATTTTAGTTCACTCTATCTGATGATGCATATTTGGTCTTTGATGAAACTTGTGATGATTTTGATAGAGATTTAGATAAAATGTATCCTATCCTTGCATTATTTCCTAATTCTGTGTCTACATTTTTCATGAATCCCAGAGTCTTTCAGATGAGACGCGGATAATATGTCTAAGTTCTCCTCCCGTGAACGAAGCAAGAATTCGTGAACTTTTTGGGTAATTATACTGCAACAACTCTAGTTTTAATGACTTCTGATAGGCCTTTTATCTTTCCCAAAAAGTTGTGTGAGACCGTTTCACGGTTCAAAATCCGGAAGACATTACCCATATACAGATCCAAACCCATTGTGTTTGAATCCAGGCATGGACACCGTTCTTGATGAGTGAGACGGTCTTAAACAAAACTCCCTTATATCTTTTTACCTACTTATCATTCCCCATATCCAGATATGCATTAGATGAACAAGCCCGGACAAACGAAGGGTGCCGTATATATTCAGAAAAATTAGTAGAGCTATGCAAAGAAATGGATGTTGAGGCCATCAATCTTTGGACCGCTATTCAAGAAAGAGACGATTGGGCCAATTCTTGCTTTTTGTAAGTATATTATAGTATAGAATCTCATAGAAAATTAGCAATCTCATGCAAAATTGTTCGGTATTTATTTTCATATAAACTGTAAGTGTATAACTACTTAATAAATTAAGCTACTAATTACCTAAATTAAATTACTACAGTTATCTAGATTACTCAATCAGTTGAAAGTGTTAAAAAACCTAAGAACTAAATAAATTAAAACACTAAATAAGACCATGGATTAAATGCACATGAAAAAGTAACAATGAAGGACATACATATTCTAGGATTGAATAATCATTAATTAATTCATCAAATCAAATAAATCCATTTATGTATTTATGTTGGGATTTTAATTATGCTAGAGCAACCACTAATGCATCATAATCCTCCTCTCGAAATGCCTAGAGTGTAGATCACATATTAAATAACAATGTGTCCATTAGTTATCTGATATGCAATTCATAAATGATCATCGAGTTTATTGCTCTCTCGAATAATCTCAACTCTTTTAAGTGATATTGACTAACAAATTAATTGTTCCAAATCTTGTATTAAAGCTCTTTTTTCAATTTATGAATTAACACATTAAATTACACTATTTAATGGTCAATTAAACAATGCATATTCAAGCACAATAACAATTAAAGCATAATAAAATCATATGCACAATAACAGAATTAATTAAAAGAACTTTATAATTGAATCATAAACAATCTTAAAATACTAGGTTTAACTGTTCATACTGAAATAAACAAATAAACTATTCCATAAAGTATTCATTGTCTGATAAGAATTAAAGAAAATAAAACCCATAAGATTATATATGTCTCTAATTTTGAAATACTTGAATCCCTTAGTCTCGTTCTTCGTGTTTCTTCTTTTCTGTTGTATTCTCTCAATTGGCAAATTTAGGGTATAATAAAAGAGTGAAAATTTTGGACATACTCAACAGATTCGAGACCTCGCTCGCGACCCAGTCACCCCTCACCCCGCGTCTCGGGGTTTGAGTCCATGTGGCATGATGTGGTAAGGAATTCGCGGGCAGTGTTGAAATTCGCGACCGAGGTCGTGAATTTCCTTCTTTTGCACCCCCTCCTAATAGCGAACTCACAGATGATAGTGCATAGCTGATTCGCGACTCCTCTCATGACTCCTATTCTGAGTTGTTTCTGTCTTGTTCTCGACTTAACTTCTTCATCGTACAACTTTAGGATATCATCAACGGTTTCTTCTCTCGAGAATACACCAAAATTGGGAACAAACCTGCAAAGAATTACAAAACATACCAAACTCTAAGATCAAGTAAAAACCGTCTAAACTAAGATTAAAATACAAGTAAACCATAAAAAACACATAATGAAATAGCACGAAAACTAATGCAAAATCTCAGTTACCAACTTCCCTAAATTTAAGAGTTTGTTTGTCCCAAACAAAGAACAAAATCCATCTTGGAATTCAAACAATACATGCAACGTAATCTATAATCTAGCAATTACACCTTCAAGAGCTCAATTCGGGAGATGACAAGAAACAAGCTAGTCTATTATATCAAGAACACATGCTAAAGATTTCCTACAAGCACATATCAAATCAATGTTCCTCACAAGTGTGCGTGTCTCTCTCAACGCTCAAATTTAGAATAAACAAGGTAAACTCCAATTGAAATGTTGAACCACACACATGATCTATCATAGGCTTACATCCTCTCAACTCTAAAAAAAAAAAAAAACGCGCGCCGAAAGTAAAGATCAAATAGGACTTTAAACAAGGTTATAATGTAGGCTTTGGGTCAAGGTTAGGAAAATTTGACTAAAGTGACTCACAAAACTGTAGAAATCACAAATTTTCACATACTTCAAATCGCCACCACTTCAACTACTAATCCCACATATTTTCCACAAATAACAACTAATTCCAACTTTCTCCTACACAATCTTATTTTAAAGACACTTTGAGTCCTCTTAACAAAATTTTCTTTTCAACCCATGGACCTTTGGTCTCTTCTTTTCTTTTCTTTTTTTTCATTGGCCCTTTAATTCTTCTTCTTCGTGTTTTTTTTTTCATTTATTTAACATTCAAGCACTTTCAACTGTGCACCAACAATATAATCAAAATACCCCATTCAATATTTTCAATTTTTTTCCCATCCAAATTCAGCAATTCCTCACCCTCATCTCCTATTTATCCATATATCTCAATAATTTCAAAATCCAAATAGGTAATCAAAGAAAAGACAATAAGACACAAAAATGCTCACAAGGGAATATAATGAATCCAGGACAGTGTGTGGGATACTTGACTAAAGAAAAGACGACCTATTATCATTTCATCACTTCCAAACACAAAAATCAATTTCAAGCAAGAGAGCATACAAGTTCTAGAGATATATGAGCATAGTCAACCAACACACAACAAAGAATAATGAGATAACAAATCTCAGAGGCTTAAAACTCATGGCTCAACATTGATAAAAAATAAGGCTTGTGGAACTCAAAAACACATGTTTGTTCAATTCAAGACAAATACATTCAAGTCATTGCCAATTTCATTCTCGTAGTCATAACTACCAAATCATAAATCACATACCATTTAAATTCCACTCAACATCAAAATCAAAGACAAACTTTTCAAAATTTCCTCCAAAGTTTACTGCTAAACTCTACCTAAAAACAACTAAAACAAAAACTAAGAAATCAGGTAAAAAGATAAAGGTATAGACACCCCAAGCAGACATCCTCAAACTTATTCAAAATCAAGAGTTAGAATAAATTTGAAAGGAAGCATGGAGGTGTCGTCGACCACTCACAACAGTTTCAAGAGAAAGGCGACGAGTGGTAGTTTGGGTACCTATACGACATGTATGGATACAAATGGGGAGGCATCTGCGAATGCAGTTGCTGAGATTGATGAGAATTGCCAGATCATGTGGGATTTTGAGGACGAGCAGAGATAGAAGGGCCTGTAGGTCCAGCTCCATAATATGGGCTAGGAAAATATGCACCCGGCAAATCTCATGGACCTCACCCCTCATGGTAGTCATGTCTGTCTGCAGATGTTGGAAAGTCTCATTCATAACACTAAAGTTGGTGTTAAGTGTACCTATGGTCGTGTTCATCAAGGCCATCGTGGCATACAACGAATCACATTACTCTTCAGCTCGATTATCTCGGGTCCTTATGTGAGCACATCAAGAAGCTTGTTTTGAAGACTCAACGTGAGGAACTTGCCTTCGTTCTCTCTCCGCGCTCCACCTGCAGCTCAAAGGTCGCACCCATAATACGTCCCTCATTGGCAACTCTCTCAATATCCGATAAATGTGTCGGTGTGTTCATGAGCTAGTTGGTGGGATTGGTGAGATCAGACACCGATCTAAATGGCCAGTTAGGCAAGGGAAAACATCTATCTCCTCTCAGAAGTAAGAGATTTTGATCAGTGCGGCTTGCTAAAATTCAGGAGTTGCGCAAGTGAGCTAAGTCGATGGATCGAGAGCCCAGAAGACTGCCATATTGGTCAAGCCGAACACCAAATGATCTGCTATTGGTGTGATCATCCCACCAATACAAATAGCGTATGTGGCTTAGTTTGATTATCGCTTCAGCAACTGCATGAAGTATGCATCAAAATTGATGTTCATTCCACTCAGCATGTAAAACTATAATCCGTGCTAGGTGTGTTTTATGTGTACTGCATACAAGTATTCTTCGATATGTTGGGAACAGATGTAAGAATAGTAAATAAAAAGCAGTAAAGAACGCACAAGATTAGTAACCCAGTTCGGTTAAACAACCTACTCTGGGGGGACTTCGCCCAAACTTGAAGATTCGTTCACTACTCCTTCATGAAGTGTATTTAGGAACTTACACATACATGACTCCTACCTTATGTCACCCGTTCTTCTTCACGAACTCTTTCACTGAACGAAAGCTGTGAGATCCCCTCACAATCATGACACTAGACTCCCTCTAGCTACCTATGACTTCAACTTACAATCTCTCCCGAGATTGCGTACAAATATGGATTAATAAAACCCCTCACGTGTTTCACTCAAAACACTCAAAAGCTAGACTATCACGTTGAACAGTTTTGGGAACAACTTCTAGCTATTACATAAATCACAAACCAAATGACTCTCAAATAATATGTTAAGAGAATCTAATTAAGTGAGCACCGATTGTTGTAATGAATCGATCTTCTTATAGCTTCACTCTTTAGATTGCTGTTGATCTTCAATCGCTGGCAATATGGTAAGTGAATGATGGTTTGTGATCTTTCCAAACGTGTGTAGATACTTTTTCTTGAGTAGTAGGGTTATTTTCAGCATGGTATCTACACCATAAGGCAGTCAAACGATCGTATCTTGACCTCCCAAACCGGATCGGCGCAAGATCTTTTAAACATGGAAACTGTCATAATTAAATTGTTCATGGGTATGTCAGGAACATCAGAGTAAACAGTTCACCAACTATTCTTCATTATTTGCATAGCGGATTATTTATCTTTAGGGACATACCCAAGCACACATTTTCAAACATATTTCGTCAAAACAAACTTTAGTGCATAATGATGGCACTAACACAGCATAGCCCAGAGAATAGAGGTGTAAAAAAAAAAACCGAACCCGTGGTTACACGGTTGGCCGGTTTCCAGCGGTTTGTAACCGCCAGGACAGTTACAACTTATAAATCATAATCATTACCGGAAAAAAATAAGGCCCGGTTCCAGTTTGCATGTCTCAGAAAATACAAACCGGCGATTTGTTTTAATTTTTCTTCTACGGTTGAGATCATGATATGTGTGATCTTGATCAACGACTGAAAACGTGTAGAGGAGGATCAGTGACGTGGAATCGGCAGTTAGAAAGCACAAACTGCCGGCTTGTGTGACCATTGTTTTTTCAAATTTCAAATTCAATTCCCCCCCCACTCAATTCTCATTTCTCAAGCTATCTTACATTTATCTCTCAAGTTTCTTAATCTTACTCTTATCATCCACTAATTGTCATGTCTAGTCGAGGTAGCCGAGGCAATAAGGGCAAAGGCAAAGCTATTACTGATAGTTTTGAAGGTCCACATCGTCATTATCGTACTCATTTTGGAGTACATATTTCTAATAGTCCTGATATGATATCTCCTTGGCAACAACAGCAACAACATGAAAACTATGACTATGGAGACGGAGCCGCTGGTGGTTTTTACAGTGATCCAAGATCACATGTCGAAATTGATGAAAAAGTAGACAGATGGATTCAATTTCAAGAACTACAATCTCAAGAATCTCGTGCTTACAGCAACACTATTGGAATTCCATCTGACGATCTCGAGGCCGAGGAAGAGGTTCCCAATGAATCGAGAAGTTCGACACTGGAATCCCCTTTCTTCATTGTTCATTTCAGAAAAGTGCCAAGGAAGGATGAAAGAGTTTTTTATTTGTATTGCAACTATTGTCCTAAGCAATACAAATTTCACACCGGAGGAGGTTACGGGACGTACTAGTCACACATCACCAATCATCATCAAGTCAAACTTGGGCGTGCTCAGGCTCAATCGCAATTTAACTTCCACCCGGTAAGAAATGTTAATGTTGAAAGCCAAGGTGAAGGTACACAATACTCATCTCAACTCTTTAGGTTTGATCTTCTTGTTGCTAGGGAACAAATGTGTTATTTTATTTGTGAAAAAATCTTTAGCACTTCAATTTGTTGATAGTATGAATTTCGAACATCCTATAAAAGCGACTTATAATCCTGCTGCTAGAAGAATACCTAGAATGACCATGATTAGGACTCTGAAAAAATTGCATATAAGATATAAGTCCAAATTAAAAAGTATTGTTAGCAAAATACCTTTTAGGATTGCTATTTGTTCTGATAATTGGTCTTAGCAACATATGCATCGTCTTTATATTGTTGTTACTTTACATTAGATTAATTATTCATTGTCTTTAAATAAACGCTTAATTACTTTTTGGAGATTTAATTGCCAACATATTGCTACTAATATTACTAAGGCTATCATAAAATTTGCAATCAGTTTAAAATGCTGGATAAATTTTTTTCATTTGTTTTGATAATACGAGTGTGAATACGACTAGTATTAGAGAATTAATTTAAGCATGTAATCCAACTTTTCATGGTAAATATTTGCATACTAGATGTATTGCTCATATTCTAAATCTATGTGTTCAAGATGGACTTATAATTTTAAAATAATTCAATTAAACCATTCAAGATGATGTAGATTATATTCATGGTAAGCTGAGAATGAGACATATGTGGGAAAGATTTTGTAGTGAAAATGGTGCTCATCCTAGAATATTTAACTTAGATGTACCTTATAGGTGAAATTTTACATATAATAGGCTTGTTGCAACACTAGAATATCGAGAATTATTAGTTTCTTTTTTTGCTACACATATTGATTCATTTATTTTATTACCTTCATATTGGGATAATTGTTACGAATTAATGGAACTTTTACAAATTTTTCAATTTGCAACAAAATATTTATTCGGTGTTTATTACCATACTGTGTGTAAATTTATGTATCATTATTGTTTAATTGCTATAAAATTTAATTCTTGTAGTCATAAACCAGATTTGCAGGCATGATTCAAGCCATGATACAAATATGGCTGAAATATTTTGATCATATTCCTAATATTTTTTTGGTTGCTAAAATCTTAGATTCTATTTTTAAACTTACTAGTACTAACGACATGATTGATATGTAGTATAGATTTTTATCTATTATGAGTTTTTCAGATCCCGAAGGTGTTAATTTATATTTGCCAACCGCTGAATAAATTAAATTAGATATTTATGAATCTTTACAATAACTTTATAGAGAATATGAACAAAAATATAGTGATATTATACCTCTTCAAACGAGTCGTTCTTTTAGTTCTAGTAGTAGTTTTTCATTAGGATTAAATATTTCAAGTGGTAATGCTTTACAAAAATTTCAATTTTTTTTCCAAAGTAGAAGAAGTGCGAGGCGCAGTTAAAATGAATTAGAAATATATTTGCAAGATCCTGTTGTGCTAGATATTAAAAATGCAAGTCCCAATAATTTTGATATTCTCAAGTAGTGGTCCCGAAATCAAGAGCGGTATCATTTTCTTGCAATTTTGGTAAGGGAGATTTTTGGAATCCCAATATCAACAGTTGCGATCGAACAAGCATTCAGTGAATTTGGTTATATGTTGGACGAACGAAGATTAAACTTGACACCGGATTATCTTGAAGCACAAATGATACTGAAGGACGAATCGAAAGCCGACTTAAGAGAGCAAGAGACTCGCTGGGATGAATTAATGGATGGTCCGCTGATTGAAATTGACTTCGGAGAGTGAAGCGAAAGGAGGAGGGAGGGAGAGCTAAACCGGCGATGAATGGAACGACGACTTCGAATTCTAGACTCGCCAAGGAAAAAAGGTAAAATGAACGCTGATTAAATCCTCGTAGTTCATTTATCTTTGCACAACAGGGTCTTGCAAATATATTTCTAATCAATTTTGACTGCGCCTCGCACTTCCTCTACTTTAGAAAAAATTCTTGTAAAGCACTACCATGTGAAGTATTTAATCCTAATGAAAAATTACTACTAGAACTAGAAGAATGACCCATTTGACGAGGTAGAGTATCACTATATTTTTGCTCATATTCTCTATAAAGTGATTGTAAAGATTCATAAATATCTAATTTAATTTATTCCCGGTTGTTAAATAAAAATTAACACCTTCAGGATCTGAAAATTTGTAATACATATCAATCATGTCGTTAGTACGAGAAAGTTTAAAAGTATGATCTAAGGTTTAAGCAACCAAAAAAATATTAGGAATATGATCAAAATATTTCAGCCATTTTTGTATCACGGCCTGCAAATCTGGTTTATGACTACAAAAATTAAATTTCACAGCAATTAAACAACAATGATACATAAATTTACACACAGTAAGGTAATAAACACCGGATAAATCTTTTGTTGCAAATTGAAAAACTTGTGAAAGTTCCATTAATTCATAAAAATCATCCCAATATGAAAGTAATAAAATAAATGAATTAATATGTGTAGCAAAAAAAAAAGAAACTAATCATTATCGGTATTCTAGTGTTGCAACAAGCATTTCATATGTAGAATTCCACCTATGAGGTACATCTAAGTTAAATATTCTAGGATGTGCATCATTTTTCCTACAAAATTTTTCCCACCTACGTCTTACCCTCACCCTACCATAAATATAGTCTACAACATCTCGAATAATTTGAATTGAATTATTTAAAATTATAAGTCCATCTTGAACACAAATTTAAAATATGAGCAATACATCTAGTATGAAAATATTTACCATGCAAAGTTGGATTACATGCTTGAATTAGTTCTCTAATACTAGCCGTATTCATACTCGCATTATCAAAACCAATGGAAAATATTTTATCTAGCATTTTAAATTGATTGTAAATTTTTATGATAGCTTTAACAATATTAGTAGCAGTATGTTAGCAATCAAATATTTGAAAAACAATTAAGCTTTTATTTAACGACTATGAATAATCAATACAATGTAAAGTAACAACAATATAATGACGACGCATTTGTTTATCAAACCAACTATCAGAATAAATAGCAACCCTAAAAGATATTTTGCTAACAATACTTTTTAATTTGGACTTATATCTTATATGTAATTTTTCCAGAGTCATGGTCATTCTAAGTATTCCTCTAGCAGCAGGATTATAAGCAGCTTTTATACGACGTTTGAAATTCATACTATCAGCAAATTAAAGTGCTAAAGATTCTTTACAAATAAAATAACATATTTGTTCTCTAGTAAACAAGAAGATCAAACCTAAAGAGTTGAGATGAGTATTGCGTACCTTCATCTTGAATTTCAACGTTAACATTGCTTATCGGTTGGAAGTTAAATTGCGATTGAGCCTGAGCATGCCCAAATTCGACTTGATGATGATTGGTGATGTGTGACTAGTATGTCCCGTAACCTCTTACGATGCGAAATTTGTATTGCTTAGGACAATAGTTGCAATACAAATCAAAAAATCTTTCTTCATCCTTCCTTGGCACCTTTTTGAAATGAATAGTGAAGAGAGGGAATTTCAGCGTCAAACTTCTCGATTGATTGGGAACCTCTTCCTCAGCTTTGAGACCGTCAAGTGGAATTCCAGCAGTGTTGTTGTAAGCAAGAGATTTTTGAGATTGTAGTTCTTGAAATTGAATCCATCTGGCTACTTCTTCATCAATTTCAACTTGTGATATTGGATCATGGTAAAAACCGCTAGCGGCTCCGTCTGCATAGTCATAGTCTTCATGTTGTTGGTGCCAAGGAGACATTGTATCAGGGACTATCAGAAATATGTACTTCAGAATGAGTACGACGACGTGGACCTTCAGAACTATCAGCAATAGTTTTACCTTTACCCTTATCACCTCGGCTAGACATGACGATTAGTGGATGATAAAAGTAAGATTAAGAAACTTGAGAAATAAATGTAAGATAGCTTGAGAAATGAGAGAGATCTTGAGAATTGAGACTTGAGAATGAGATATGGGTTGAGACTTGAGAATTGAAAAAGTAAGGAATAAGAATGATATTGAATATTGATAAAGAAATGGAGAATTGGAGATTGAGATTTTGGTGTGAGTGAGAATGGTGGAGGAGATGGGTATTTTTAGGTGAAAATTGGGGAGTGGGGGGTAAATTTGAATTTGAAATTTGAAAAAAAAAGGGCCGAACCGGCGGTTTGGAGCACAAACCAGCAATTTGTGTTTTCTAATCGCCGGTTCCACATCATCGAAAACACGATTAGGATCGTTCATGTACACATGCAGCAGTTGATCATTAAACTGATACACGACTGCATGAGTATGTCTATTCGTGTACTCATGCACTAGTTAAAAAATGCATAGATACATAAATGCATGAATTTGCTAATTTGTGCCCTTGTGCAACAATTAAAAATGAGATATTGTACGAGTTCACAAATAAATTATTGCGTCCAATACTCGTGTACTAGAAGAAATTGATCGTGCACCAAAGAACATTCAATTTTTTTTCCACCCATTCCAAAGAAAGATTTAAAAAACTTAAATATCTAGATCGATAAAAAGAGTGCACATCCTTAAATATCATATACCTTATTGTCGCAAAAAATAACATGCACGATGTCAATAGAACTTTAAAAAAATCCTAAATTCGCAAAGAATCTCTAATTTTCGATATTGCAATAGATAATTTATTATTGAAACGGGGATTAGAGAGGGCAAGAATCATGATAATCTTCAAAAATCATAACTTGATGATCTTCACCAATGGTGTTTTCTTTCAATTAATAAAACAGAGATTGAAAATGAGAGACACGAGAGAACGACGTTTGCAGAGGAAAGAGAGAGAGAATCAGATCTTTTTTCTAATAGTATTGATATATGAATATATAGATATACATAAATAATAATTCTTAATAATAAATACAGAATTAAGGGTATTATAGTACTTTTTTTATGATAATGGCTAGAAACATTACTTTTTTAAAAAGTGGCATTTTTACATTATTTACTAATTAATAATGGTTATTTAAAAATTTACCTCAAAATTGTAAACAGAAAAATAAAATGTCTAGATTAACAAAGTAAAATAAATTCAAATAATAGCACTTCAAAATTAAGTCCCCAACAACGGTGCCAAAAATATGTTTGGTATTTATTTTCACCTAAACTGTAAATGTACAGTGATGCTTCTAGTATAGCAATAAACAAGGTTAAATCCATAGAGACTTAATAAATTAAGATACTAATTATCTAAATACCTATAGTTATCTAGACTACTCAATAGGTTGAAAGTGTTAATAAAATAAGAACTAAATAAATTAAAACACTAAATAAGAGTACATATTAAATGCACGGGAAAAAGTAACAATGAAGAACATGCGTATTCTAGGATTGAATAATCACCAATTAATCAATACAATTAACTAAATCCATTATGTACCTATATTGGGATTTAAATTATATTAGAGCAATCACTAATACATCTTAAATTAAACCTCTTCTCAAAATATGTAGGGTGTTGATCACATATTAAGTAAACAATGTGTTCATTAGTTATCTAACATGCAACTCATAAATGATCATTGGTTTTTTGCTCTCTCAAATAATCTCAATTCTCTCAAGTGATATTGACTATCAAGTTAATTATTCCAAATCTTGTGTTAAGGCTCATCTTTTGATTTATGAATTAATACATTAAATTACACTCTTTAATGACTAGTTAAACAATCTATATTCAAGCACAAGAACAATTTTAAAACGTAATAAAATCATATGCACAATAACAGAATTAATTAAAAGAACTTTATAATTGAATCATAAACAACCTTAAAATACTAGGGTTTAATTGTGCATACTAAAATAAACAAATAAATTATTCCACAAAGTATTCATTGTCTGACAAGAATTAGAGAAAATAAAATCCAGAAGATTATATCTGCCTTTAATTTTTTTTTGAAATATTTGAATCCCTTGATCTCGTTATTTGTGTTCCTTCTTCTCTGCTGTATTCACTCAGTTGGCAAATTTAGGGTATGGTAAAAGTGTGAAAATTTCGTCCACAATAACCTTTAAATACCCGGTGAAATTATGCCCAAAACCTACTCAAATTCGGACTGGCCCAACAGATTCGCAACCTTGCTCGCGAACCAATCATCGTACAAAACACACAGTGAAATAATACGAAAACTAGTGCAAAATTCCAGTTTATAAAAAATGACATTTCATCTCATATTCTATTACATAAAGTAACCATGAATATCATTGTTGCATCATGACACGATTTATATTAATTATGTCATTGCTATACACGATCAAGCATTCATCACATCCATTCAGGCTCACAGTAGGATGATCAAGAATCGTGAAACTTATTGTAAAAGACTAATTTTCGGGTTGTGTGCACAGAGATGGAATGCATTTTTCAGCTGAAGGGTCGAAAACTGTGGTGAAGGAGATACTAAAAGTGCTCAAAAGGGTAGACTGGGAACCAAGCCTCTACTGGTTGAAGATGTCGTCGGAATTTCCTGAGAATTCGCCGTATTATGTCGTCGGCCCCGACGGTAAGACTACTTATAACATGACTGGCCACATCTGTTCATGGCAAAGGGAGTGGCTCGACATTTAGAAGAAATTCAAGATGCATTCGTTCTGGATTCAATGAAAGCATATATAATATTATTCAGAAATTGTGATTGCAGTCATTTTAATTGCAGTCAAATATTCTCTGAGTTATATACTTGTGAGAAATTTTGATGAAAATGTCACGTATATTGGAGAATGATTTTTTTATTAGAGGATGGGAGTCATAGATTGAATGAAGTTTGTGCGATTTGAATTTCCATTTTTCGTGTAACACTCTTTGTGTTTCACTATAAAATTTATGGTTTTAATAAAAAGTTGATATAAAAATAATAATTACTCCACCAATTTCAGAAAGATAGTTGTTCTAGGTTTTACAATAAAAATTAAAAATTAAAAATTAAAAAATGTGATAAATATATAATCTCTCGCTATTGAGTTATATTTTCATAATATATCTTAATTTATCTCTCATTGTAATATATAGGGTAAAATTAGGAGGAAGAGTGTTAAAAGGTGTAAAATATTAAATAATATGCAACAAAATTAAGAGATTAAACCATCAATCTTTTTTAAACTAAGAGAGTCTAACAAAATCAATCCTAATCATCGTTTTTCAACAAAAAAAATGAATTTAAAAAATTCTGAATTCTAATTAAGAAATAATCAACCACAAAAAAAATGAATTATTAATTAAAAATTAAATATTAAAAATAATTATATGCTCTAATTAAGGTATAATTAATCATAAGTAATATTATAAAGTTAAACTGAAGTACAAGAAATTAAAATTGAAAAAAGAGAGTGAAAAAAAAAACTTATAATTTGATAGTTTAATAGGAAATATCATATGAAATTCAAACACTTTTATTTTAGAAAATAGATATTAAAGCTAGTCTTTCAGGGTTACAGTTATAACTTATAAGTAGGGTTGTAAACGAACTGAATCGAGCCGAACACTCTGATGCTCGAGCTTGGCTAGTTAACGAATATTCAAGCTCGAGCTCGATTCGAAATTTTTCCCTCTTGTTCAAGCTCGGTTCGATAAATATTTTGTCATATTCGAATTCGATTCGTGCTCGACTCGTGAAATGCTCAAAATTTTATTAAGTGAGCCTGATTTCGAATGCTTAAAAAAAACTCATTTAATTAATATATTCGAGCTCGAACCTGAAAAAAATAGTTTATTTTGTTTATCCGTTTGAAATATTTATATTATTCAGGAACATTTTCGATTAAGCTCGAGTTTGAACATGTTCATGAGTTGATCGAACTAAATGCTACTATGTTCAAGTTTGGCTCGATAATTTTATCGAGCTCGATTTGAGGCTCGAATTAGAAAACGAACGAAGTTCGAATGAACTTTTTTCGAGCTAAACTCCGAATATATAGCTCGTGAGCAGCTATGTTCACCTACACCCCTGGGTATAAGTTGTGTGTGCGTGTGGGTTTCTGGGGGTCGATAACAAATTTGAGATTGGGCCACGTGGCACTATTTTAATAGTGTTGGGAGTAATTATCCTGACGAGTAGGGTAGAAATTTTTGGATTATTCAATATGTAATTTGAGTTAGAGTTCATGAAGGGAGTCTATGGAAATATCTACTGTAGATTTATGACTAGTTGATGATTGTATGAATTAATAGTGGTACAGTATGTACTTCCGGTGGAGTGGCGATGCCGTGAATGAAAGGATAATGAATTTGAATCTCATTAATATTTTTTAAAAAAAGCAAGAATTGTGTTAGTTAACAAGTAACACTTACGAATTAAAAATAAAAATAAAAAGAAATTGACAATTTTAAGATATAAGCAAATCACTCAGTTAAGTCGTTGGGATATATAAGGGAGCTTTGATTTTATTTCGAACTTCATTTTTTAATTTTCAGTATTTCTTATTCAATTTATGGTTTTTAAACAAATGTAACGATTTTGTTATTATGAATAAGTTATTGTTCAGAGTTATATGTTTGGAAAATGAAATATATTTATTTAATTATTTTTTCAATTTGAATTTATGTTTGAGATGAAAAAAAATTATTTGTAGATTTATGATGAATTGGTGAATACTTATATGATGAGTCGCACTATAATTATTGGGGTGGGGTGGGGTGGGGTGGGGGGGATCGAAAAGGGTAAAAAAAAATAAAAGTGAATAAAGTAAATGCGTTCTCAGTATTTTGAACTGAAAAAAATTAAAAAAAATATTTCAAAACATAAACAAACAATCCATAACTTTCCCTCGCAAAGATACCATTAATATTAAATTGTACATTATTCAAGTTGGGATGTAAAACTTTCCCTCCTAAAGATAATAATAACATTAAAAATCGGACCACCATTGTACCATTTTCATTTAAAAATGTAGGTTTTGACATCTAAATCAATTAAATAAGAACATGTGGTAGAACATGTGAATTGCAAGTTGCAACCCCCCGCCCGAAAAAAAAAAATTATTAATGCAAAAATAACTAACAAAAAATATAAATCACCTTTATACCATTTAAATTTATAACTTCATTCTAACTAAATAAAATTCAATTAGACAAAGACGTGTATTAAACCGTCTACTTATCTATTTGATCTCAGATAGTGTTTATTTAATTGAACTAACAAAGTTGCTAACTTCTTTGTTGTTTAACCCAACCAATTTATTAAAAATTACTAATGACATTTTGATCAAATAATTAAAAAAATAAAAATTAAAAGAGAACACATAATTATCTAAAATATGATAAATTATATTATGGCATAAAAAGAGGTGGATCATCTAAGAAAACAAAAAAATATATATGAAAAAGTATTCAAATTAAATTTGTATGTTATAAGTTTGAATGAAAATAAGATAGAAAATATGATTCTTTACTTTGAAGGAAGACAATATTTTTTGGACAATTAATAAGTAAATTTTCATTTTTGTTCCCCTAGAAAGGTGTTTTGTTGTTGTTGACTTCACAGGTGTAATGCATGTTGAAAAATGCAAATAATTTCTAAATATAAATATATACTATTAAAAGTTGGAAGGATTGCTTAAATATGAAAATGATTTTTGTAGAGCAACATGTAAATAACTAAGAATGAAGAAAATCTAAAAAATTGAAATTGCGAATACCTGAACATAAAAACATAAATAATGATTTCAAAACTGATACACATGCTCATATGCTCTTGGAAAACTAATTCTATTGTTCAAAGTAACTTCAAATTTTATTCGTAAGCTTATGCAACCAATTGATGTAAATTTTGTTTAAACGTTTTAATAGAATAGTAATTTATGTTAGTTTGAATATGAATAGAAGAGCAAAACAAGATTAAAAATAAAATGAAATACCTTCAAAATGTCAATGTAGTGGCCACAAATATATATCTTGGTCAAAAGAAATATGTGGATGATCAAATGAAAAGAGTAAAAATTATACAGCATACAGAAAATCACATCATCCCGACGTACATTTTTTAGTATTCAAAACTGTATAGAGAAATCTTCCATTACAAAATGAAAAAATTTAGAAGAAAAAGGGTTAAAATTTAAAGTTAGCAAATTAAAAAACATACCATCCATATGAAACTTTTTGGATGATCCCGCTATTGTAAAAAATAATTGAATCAATTGGCTCCAATTGACCTTCTCCTAAAATATAAAATCATTATAACAAATATAAATTAAATAATTATTGTGATAATATTGTAGCACTAATATAAACAACAAATACAACTTAAGAATTCCCAATAGTTTATTCCAATTTCATCTTATACCTTTCAATTCATCATCCTAATAATTAAGAACATATATATATATATATATACACTAATATGTGTGTGCATTTGCGTGTGTGAAATAAAGTTAAGAAAAAAACAATGATAAAGGAAAAATATATAATATGATAAAAATGATTACTTCAAACAATCACGACCATCACTCTTTCAATTTGCAACATCATAGAAATCAGATAAAAAAGATATAAAAAAAAGAAATAAATGTAATTATATTAAAAAAGACTTCAAAGAAATAGAAATGAATAAAATTTTGTAAATATATTATTATTATTATTATTATTATTATTATTATTATTATGAAAACTTACATTACTTGATTAACGTAATTGAAGATCATTTACATTTATATAAATTGATGATTATATGCTTTGATTAACAATAATATTCTTGTAGATTGACTAAAGTAATTGTAAGATATGTAATTTATTTTGTATAGTCGTGATTAATATAATTATGTGGTAATATTCTAATTAGTTATATAGAATATAGTGGAATTTATTAGGATTGAATGAATAAACACATGTTAATTTTAGTAGCACATAATTTGAATTAATTATTAAAATATTAATGATAGAAATTTGCATGTAACATTAAATTAAATACTTATTAAATTATTGTATTGTTAATTTTCTAAATACCCTTATTAAATTATTGTATTGTTAATTGTCTAAAATACCCTTATGTTAGTGCCATCTGCACTAAGGTGTTCGGGATTGTCATTATCAGTTTAGATATTTTGGCAATTTCAAAAGAACACAAAAGGTTTTGGTTTGTCATGTTCGACAAACATGTTCTGGACATTTCTGTGAACATTCCGCTGCAAATCTGATTGAAGATCAAAACATGTACTTAATCATGTTCAGAGACATGATCATGTACATGGTTGTTCAGAAAGTTGTAAGAGACGTGTCATGCTAGATTCAAGGAGTTATAGCTGCAGATTCAAGATGAACGTTTCAGAATAGAAGTTGCCTTGTTCGTGATGAAGATCAAGAAGGAAAGAAGGAGTTCTATTCGAAGAAGATATCTAAACTTGGAAAGTCCGATTTATTTAAGGAAATTATTTCCTTGTTAAATCCTAGTCTAATTAGGACTTCTGATTACCTTGTTAAAGCTATAGCTGTTGTTTATAAATAGCCTGGAAATCAGACTAGTTTAGTGAACATGATTTTTACGAATACAATAAAGGGCTGAGAGCTAAAAGACTTCATATTCGAAGCATATAGTATTCGGGTAGACTAGGTTTGATCGGTTAGATCATTGTGTTTCTAGTCTGTGTTTGAAACTCACTTTCATACACATTTAGAAAAGTCTCGGGAGAGATTTTCTGTGGGAACTAGAAGGATTCTAGGTTGTGAGGGGATCTCACAATTCAGTTTAGTGAAAGAGGTTGAATCGGGTAGGAAAGAGATCGAGTGACGGGAGTCTTCATGTAATACCTTTGTAACCATTCAACGGAGTAGTAAACTGTTTCTCACGGACTTAATAAGTCCCCCTGACGTAGATCAGTTGATCGAACAGGGTTACCAACTTCGTGTTCTTTATTTGCTCAAGTTTTTACATTCTGACCTTACATGTTCACAACAATGTTCAAGTACGTGATGATGAACATGACCGCACAGTTTATATAACTTCAATTGGTATCAGAGTGGGTCGCCTTTGGTGTTAGTGTGAAAAGAATCCTGAAAGCTAGTGCGAAAAGAATCTTGAAAGCTACATATCTGCGTGAAGGTTTTGGTTGCATTCCAGCTATGAGTGCAATCAAAGAAGGAGGATCACGGTCAGACCTCCACTACTAGAAGGCAACAACTATCCCTACTGGAAAGTAAGGATGAGGGCCTTTTTGAGATCTCTTGATGAACTCGCATGGAAGAGTGTCACTGAAGGATGGGGAAAAGCCAACTGTTGCCAAAGAAGGAAGGCATGTGGAGATTGAAGAAGGAGAATGGACTGTGCCACAGAAGAACTGGTACAATGTCAACTCTAAGACTCTCAATGCAATATTCTCTGTAGTAGATCTTGAAACATTCAGCCTAATCTCAACATGTGAGACTGCTAAAGCTACATGGGATATTCTGGAAACTACCTTTGAAGGGACTAGTTCTGTGAGGCTGTCAAGACTTCAAAACCTGACTTCAAAGTTTGAAAGTCTCAGAATGGAAGAATCTGAAATCATTGGTGAGTTTAATGCTAGATTAAGGAGCTTATCAAATGAAAGTTTTGCTCTAGGAGAACCTATCAGTAATGAAAAGCTTGTAAGGAAGGTTCTCAGATCTCTTCCAAAGAAATTCGCCTACAAAGTTGCTGCCATAGAGGAAGCCAAGGACATCAAGAGTATGAGACTTGATGAACTGATGGGATCATTAAGAACATTCGAGATGAATCTTGAAGATGATGACAGCAGCTCAAGGAAGAAAGGTATTGCTCTGAAAGCTGAAGTTTCTGAGGATGTTCCTGAACATGTGCAGAAACAAAAACCTGTACTTGATTCAGAAACAATGAATAATATGGTCCTTATCACCAAGAACTTTAGTCGAATGCTTAAGAGAGTAAACAGACAGTCTTCCAGAAGATCAAACAACAAAAGACAACAACCTGGAACTGCTCAGCAAGATAGAAACTCCAACAGTGAGCAGAAAGAGTTTCAACCATCAAACATAAAGAGAGAAATCCAGTGCAGAGAGTGTGATGGTTTTGGACATATTCAAGCTGAATGTGCCAACACTCTGAAGAAGAATAAAAAGAACTACAATGCCTCTCCAAGTGATAATGATTCTGAAAGTAGTAGTAAATCAGAAGAAGAGACATGTGTCTTTACAGCAAAAGTCTCAGAGTTCCAGGATCCTTTCAAACTTGCAGACGAAGATGAAGACTCAGACAATGATGATGTCAGTAATACGGAGTTTATTCAGACATACAAGGAGATGTATGAAAAATGGCTTGAAGTAGCTGAGATCAACAAAACTCTACAATCTCATAACAAATATCTTCTCAAAGAAAAAGAGAATTTGATCAAGTCTGATGGAGAACAGAAGATCATTATCCAACATCAGAAGAAGGATATTGAAGAACTAACTACAGAGCTAAAGTCCATCAAAAGGAATGTCAACATGCCGAACAATGGAGCTAAGAATCTTGATAATATTCTTACTAATCCAGGACATTCTAGGAAAAGTCATCCAGGTCTTGGATACAATGGTGGAGAATTTAAAACAGTGTTTGTCAAAGCCAGTACAAGCCAGACAGGACATGTTCAAAATAATGTTCAGGCCATCCAGAAGAGCATTAACAAAAAAATGACTACTAATAATGGCAATAAGAAAAGAATTATCTGCCACTATTGTGAAGAAAAAGGCCACATTCGACCACACTGTGAGAAATACCTCTTTGATTTGAAAAGAATGAGGAGAAGATTTGTGGCTCAGCATTCCAGCAACACTCAAAAGAAAACAACTACTCAACAAAGAAAGAAGCCTGCACAGAAAAAATAATGGGTTGTCAAGCATAACAGTCTAATTGCTCATACTTCGTTGAGAATTGAAGATAAAAGAAGCTGATACTTTGATAGTGGCTGTTCAAGACACACGACAGGAGACTGCTCTGTGATGCAGAATCTGAAAGCTTGCTCATCAGATTTTGTTACCTTTGGAGATGGAAAGATAGGTAAAGTCATAGGAAAAGGAGAGCTGACTGTTGAAGGAATGCCCAAATTCAAGAAAGCTATGCTAGTTGATGGACTCAAAGCTAATCTGATTAGTATCAGTCAACTATGTGATGATGACATGACTGTAGTCTTCACCAAGGAAAGCTGCAAAGTTATGAATAAGAACAATGACTTATTCATGGAAAGGAAGAGATCAGCTGACAATTGTTATCAGCTATATGTTCCTGCACAATGTTCTTTAACATGTCAAAGAACATCTATTGAAGAGTCAGAGATCTGGCATCAGAAACTTGGACACATCAACTTCAGAAATCTCCAGAAGATCATCAGCAAAGAGATTGTTAGAGGGCTACCTCAGATCATAATTGACAGAGACAAAGTCTGTGGTCCATGTCAGATTGGGAAATAGTCCAGATCTCAACATAAAGAAGTGCAAGACAGAACTTCCAAAAGAATTCTAGATCTCATTCATATGGATCTAATGGGGCCTATGGCTGTGGAAAGCTACGGAGGAAAGAAGTATGTCCTTGTCTGCATTGACAATTACTCAAGGTTTACTTGGGTTGATTTTCTCAGAGACAAGAGTGAAGCTTTCACAGCATTCAAGAGATTAGCTTGCAAAATCACAGTTGAAAAGGATGATCAGATTATCAAAATTAGAAGTGATCATGGCAAGGAATTTAAAAACCAGTACTTTGATACATTCTGCAGTGAGAATGGTATCAGTCATGAGTACTCAGTCCCCAAAACTCCTCAACAGAATGGAGTTGTGGAAAGGAAAAACAGAACTCTTCAGGAGATGGCCAGGACCATGATTGCTGCTAAAGGAGTTGCTGCGATGTTCTGGGCAGAAGCTATCAACACAGCATGCCACATCAGTAACAGAGTTCATCTTAGACCAGGCACTTTCACTATTCCATATGAGATTTGGAATGAAAAGAAGCCAACAGTGAAGTACTTTCATGTGTTTGGAACCATATGTTATATTCTCAATGATAGAGAATATCTCAGCAAGATGAACAAAAGAGGAGTTGAAGGGATGTTTGTTGGATACTCCAGAAATAGTAAATCATACAGCATTTTCAACAAAGATACAAAGGCTGTAATTGAGACAGTCAATATCAGATTTGATGATCAGGACAATACTGTCAATACTCCTGAAGATGATGTTCACACGGATGTGTTCGAACATCCTAAGATTCATGATGATACAGACAGAGAAGCTGAAGAATAGAAAACAAGGCATAGAAAGCCTTCGAAGCAAATCATCAAGAATCATCCTACTTCAGAAGTAATAGGAGACATTCATGAATGAAGGATGACCAGGAGCACTCTAAGAAAAAAGGATGTATTATGAAATATCCTATGTCTATTTCACTTCCAAGATTGAACCCAAGAACATCCAAAAAGCTCTTAAAGATGACTACTGGATAGAAGCCATACAGGATGAACTTCTTTAGTTAAAAAAAATGATGTATGGGATCTGGTGCAGAAACCTGAAGGAGTCAACATTGTTGGAACCAAGTAGATTTTCAAGAACCAGACTGATGAAACTAGAAATATTACAAGAAACAAAGCTAGACTGGTTGCACAAGGTTATTCTCAGGTAGAAGGCATTGATTTTGATGAAACCTTTGCTCCAGTTACAAGGATTGAATCAGTCAGACTTCTTCTAGCCATGGCATGCATCATGAAGTTCAAACTATATCAGATGGATGTCAAGAGTGCTTTTCTGAATGGATTCTTGAAGAAGGATGTGTTTGTTGCTCAGCCTAAAGGATTTGAAGATCCACATCATCCAAAGTTTGTGTTCAAACTAAAAAAGGCATTATATGGTTTAAAGCAAGCTCCTCGGGCATGAAAGACTGGCTACATACCTAGTAAGCAAGGGCTACAATAGAGGAGGAGGATACAGAACACTGTTCATCAGGAAGGAAAAAATCACAAGTAATTGTGGTTCAAGTATATGTGGATGATATAGTGTTTGGATCAGTGTCTGATAAGATGGTCAAGGACTTCATCAGAGACATGGAAACTGAATTTGAGATGAGCCTTGTTGGAGATCTAAAATATTTTTTAGGACTCCAGATAAAACAGCCAGAAGAAGGAATATTCATCTCTCAATCTAAGTATGCCAGAAACTTGGTGAAGAAGTTTGAGCTTGAAAATTCAAAACACAAACGAACTCCTATCAGCACTACAGTCAAGATTGGAAAAGATGATGCAGGGACTGAAGTTAATCAAACTCTCTACAGAAGCATGATTGGTAGTCCTCTATACCTCACTGCAAGCAGATCAAATATAGCATACAGTGTGGGAGTGTGTGCTAGGTATCAGGCCTGCCCTAGGGAGAGTCACATGAAGGCTGTTAAGAACATCATCAAGTACATCAATGGAACTACTGATTATGGTTTGTGGTATACTTCAAATATGAACGCAAGTATTGCTACATACTGTGATGCTGATTGGACTGGATCTCTAGATGACAGAAAAAGCACTTCAGGTGCCTGTTTCTTTTTAGGAAATAATGTTTTTTCTTGGTTCAATAAGAAGCAGAACTGCATATCCCTATGGTAGAGGTTTATTATTTACCTCTAAGGTTGTTTCAATATTTATTAACTCGTGTCAATACCTACAAGTGTACAAGCATATATTTGTAGCAAGGATGAAACGAGATCGATCCACAGGGAAAAGGAATTTGAATAAGAAAATGCAACTACTATGACAATAGACAAACGGAATATCTAAACTAAGATTAAGTGAGGGGTTGGTTTCATTCACAATACCAAATCAAGAACTAGAGCAACAAATACCAACTTAACATAAATAAACAATCTAAAAAAGCAAACAAGAACAACAATCAACAAAAGGGAGTTTTAAAGGTGGAATTAAACAAGACTCTAGGATATGTATTAACAATACTCCTCTTGATTCAACAACAAGGATTAAACACACAATCATGCTAAGTTCATAGGTAAGAAGACCACGAATATAGAAGGAGCATCTCTCGAATATCTCCTAAATTGCGAATGCGACAAGGATGGCTATCTCTAACACATTCCAAGGTCGCACCTACCAAAGGCTCAAAGGGGTCACCATTCCTTCCACATACTCAACTTCAACAAAGAGTACAAGTACATGAATTCAATCCATACATGCTTATGTTCACGAGATGGGCAAGATGCAATTGAATCATACATGTGATGCTAGTAAGGAGGCCATTCAAACAACATCATTCAAGACCAAGTATGGATTAAAACCTTGACAAAGCATAAACATATATTAAACCCTCATCAAGAATAAAAGTCACATTGTTTCACCACATCCTAGAGCCCTAAGGGCTCTAGCCTACCATATTTATAACAAGATCAAAAATACAAGACAAGGATCCAAAACCCATTCTCAAAATAAAGATAAAAGAGTGAAGGAGAAGATAAAAGTCAATGTAGAACAAACTCCTTCAATTCCTTAGCTTGAATCTTTAAATGGATAGTTGAATCTTCCTCCTCCTCTTGATGTTCTTGATCTTCAAAAATCCCAAACGGAGAGTGTTCTTGAGAGATTTTCGTGTCTAAGGAACTATCCTTTGAACTCCCCAATTGTTATATCATATAAAGGGCCAATAATGGAGTACTAAAAGTCAAAAATGGATTCGTCAGTCCCGACCGCTACCTCGTCTGGGTCGCGCCTGGAGGTCGAGTTTGGAACACACAAAAATAGATCTTTGAAGTGTTGAAATGCGGGCCGTGCTGGCAGCGCCCGGAGCCCACATTGCAGAGGCCCTGGGGCGCGGCCTGCTTTGCGACCGCGCCCGTAGGCGCTTGCAATGCGGCCCCGAGCCGGTCGCGCCAGCCGGTCGCGCTCGGGCTGAAGGATTTCAAGCCTCTATTTAGTGCTCTGCAATGCGACCCACGGTCGTGCCCCTTGGCCGTGTCTGAGCCCGACACTTGGTTTTCTTCAACTTTTCAAGTCTTGTACGGCCTTTGATGATCAAAATCCCATTTTAACTTTGTTTTGTACATACTAACCCAAAAATAACCTGTATTGGCCACTTTAAACAACATTAAAGATAAACAACAAAATAAACAGAATTAACAAACATATAAACATAAATATAGAGCAAAAGTACTCAAAAGTGCGTGCAATTGAGTCCAAATGAGTGCAATTCAAGCACTCATCAACTCCCCCAAACTTAAATATTTATTTGTCCCCAAACAAAACAAGAGTAACAAGGCAAGGATTTTGATTTAAGTAGAATCAAGATGATTATTTGCTTCAAAAATCAAAAGACAAGCATTGCAAAGATAATAATGACAATTAAACATAAACAAGTACAATAAAATAATCATGATACAATTATGGAAGTACAAGCTCTCACAAGGATCAAAGAACACTCACTCTCGAGTGTATAGGCTAAATGTCTATCGCTCAAGGTAAAGAGTGCACTAGGATCCTACCATATGCTTGCAAAGTGACTACGATCTCCACTACTACACGTGTGTTCTCAAACAAGAATCATTAAGGGCTTTTTGGGTTGTAGTGAAGGCTTTTCGGAAGGGTAGGTATATATTTAGCTAAATGGCTTTCCAAAAATACCAAAGTCGTTTTATTACTTAATCAAGAATCACTAAACAAGTTATCTTCTACCCTTTGTTCTTTTCAACCCAATTTCTTTGAGATTTCTCTAAATTTTTCATCATTTCTTACTCTTTTAGTTTGTGATCTTAATGTGAACATATCTCTTCTTTTTCTTTACTTAATTAATTTCAATTTCAACTCTAGATAGTTCACTTCTTTTTGTTTTTTTTATCACAAGAGTATTTCAACATTTTTCCCTTTTTCCAACTACAAGATTTCTCAAAAATTCCAATTGAATGAATAAACCCAATCTTGTCATTTATTTCACTCCCAAACCCAACAATATCAAGGAAACATTTCAAGGCTCAAAAGGGCTTGCAAGAGATCCAATTTTTTAAAGGGAGGTAAAATATTTGGATAATCATGAGGTTAAACAAAGAATGGCCTTAAATCTTTTTCAAGAAATCAAACACACAATTGTAGCCTCAATTAAGTCATAAAATAAGTTCTAGAGAATAACTAGTGTACCAAGAAGACCATTAATCACTCATCAAAGAAAAGATCATGCTTATATAATTTTTGGATCAAATCTTCCCAAAGTAAGCTTTTCCTTCAATAATTGTACTTTTGAGACATAACTAGAACCTTGCTTACATTATCATGCTATCAAATCTTGCATTTTATCAACATTTTTCAAAAAATTTCAACATAAGCTCATCATCATCAAAGATTCCAACTCAATCAAAAATATGATCTTGACTCCTATCATCTTATAGGAACATACACCTATTTAAGTCATAAAACATCCCCGAACCACATATCATAAGACAATCGAACAAAAACATAGATAAAACATCGCATATGCTCATGAAACAAAACGGCATGCGAACGAATATCCATCAATTGTCTCCATCCAATCAATCCATCATACATAAAGCAATAAAATCCTAACATAATCCAAATATAAATAAAACATAAGCTAGCAAGCATGCTCAACTATCCAAAAATATAAACAAATTAACTAGACATTGTTTAAAATAAAGCGTCGATAAATGAGCAGAAAAGAGCAGAAAATGTCCTTGCCACCATTACTCTCTCCCCCTCCCCCAAACTTATTGTTATCCAATAGAGAAAATAAGTTTGGTGGCAAAAAGTTGATGGCAAGGCCCACTAACGGCTCATTGATGTGGATGCTGCTGGTGGTGTGGAGACTGCTGCGGAAACTGCTGTTAAGAGGATGACGGCATGAACTAAGAGGTCTGGAACTACTGTGAGGAGGTTGCAATGAATTGGCCCATCAGCATCTGCTGGAATTGGTGAGAGGAGGATGAGGAGGCCATGAACTGTCCAGTCAGAAATTGCTGCATCGACTGGAATGGCGGCTGCTGCTGAAACTGCTGCTGCGGCTGGTAGGAGTTGTAGGGAGTCATTTGTTGATGCTGTAACAGGGTGTAGGGTTGTTGCTGTAACCCAGAGCCGATGTGCATTCCTCGGAAGAGTCCGGCTAGGTCTTGTATCTCTGATCGAAACGAGCCCATGTTGTCAGAAAGGCCTCTGATCTCACTCCTGAGGCCGGTGTACCTCTCATCAATATCCGCCTGGATGGCATGAAATTTCTCATCCACACTTGACTGAATCTGACCCATTCAGTTATGCATGTCGTTGCGGATGTCATCAAATTAGGTGTACAAATCCTGCCTCAGATATCCAAACTCATCATGCACCTCAGTCCGGCAGTTTTGCATGTTCTCGTCCATTGTCATCATATAGCCATCTCCCCCAAACTTATTGTTATCCAATAGAGGAAATAAGTTTGGAGGTAAAAAGTTGATGGCAAGGCCCACTAACGGCTCATTGATGTGGATGTTGCTGGTGGTGTGGAGACTGCTGCGGAAACTGCTGTTAAGAGGATGACGGCATGAACTAAGAGGTCTGGAACTGCTGTGAGGAGGTTGCAATGAATTGGCCCATCGGCATCTGCTGGAATTGGTGAGAGGAGGACGAGGAGGCCATGAACTGTCCAGTCAGAAATTGCTGCATCGACTGGAATGGCGGCTGCTGCTGAAACTGCTGCTGCGGCTGGTAGGAGTTGTAGGGAGTCATTTGTTGATGCTGTAACCGGGTGTAGGGTTGTTGTTGTAACCCAGAGCCGATGTGCATTCCACGGAAGAGTCCGGCTAGGTCTTGTATCTCTGATCGAAACGAGCCCATGTTGTCAGAAAGGCCTCTGATCTCACTCCTGAGGCCGGTGTACCTCTCATCAATATCCGCCTGGATGGCATGAAATTGCTCATCCACACTTGACTGAATCTGACCCATTCAGTTATGCATGTCGTTGCGGATATCATCAAATTGGGTGTACAAATCCTGCCTCAGATTCCCAAACTCATCATGCACCTCAGTCCGGCAGTTTTGCATGTTCTCGTCCATTGTCATCATATAGCCATCAAGTTCATCAAAGCGGCCTGCAATTTGTTCTTCGGTGTAACACCGCCCTCATCTGAAATTGGCATTTGATGGTCTCTCTCTAGCATTGTCTCCTTCTCCTTCTGGTTGCTCATCAATGGCATCTCTGATGCCCCTAGGAAGTCCCGCAGCTCGAATAGCCTCTCGATGAGCCGGTGTATCCATCATCCAGTTGTCTCATTCTTGGAAATTGGACACATGAGTAAGAGCCGGATTTGGCAGCAGAAAGTTCCCCCCTTCTCTCATGGACAAAAGATATGTGGTTGTGTCGGAGGTGAGCATCTTTATGTTTCTCAAGTAGGTGATATTCAAGAGTCTCGATCCTAGACTCTCGTTGTACTCATCTAAATCAACGTTGAAGTGCTCGGTTATTGGAGTGACCAATCCCCCAATGTATATCCATCCATTATCCATGTGAGCTTGCCTTTGAAGCTGCTCAAGAAAGAATGCTCCAAAGTTCAGGTGAACGGCATTCAGCATCGCCCACAGTGTGAACAATTCTAAAGTTCTCAACCTACCGTTCTCTA
Organism: Perilla frutescens; assembly: GCA_026008535.1. NCBI lineage: Eukaryota > Viridiplantae > Streptophyta > Magnoliopsida > Lamiales > Lamiaceae > Perilla > Perilla frutescens. Next base: position 53,438,176 of record BRKX01000004.1, read on the forward strand.
ATCTAGCAAAAACTGTAGATGCAAAAATGCGGTGCAGATATCTGAAGACGGGGTTAGGCATGGCAGATGCCTTGGCAAGGCTGGAGTCATACTTCTCAGTGTTAGACTCCGTCAGGCAGAAGAGGCAATAGGCATAATCTTTTTCATATCTAGACGGAGGATGGTAGATGCCGTCATCCGGTGCATTGAAGATTCGGTTAACATCCTCAACCGTGAGAGCTCTATCCTTGTTGCCCATTCTGAAAGCGCACCTTACGGGCCCTCTCTTTGCCATCCTCTTGATATCCAGTGTACTCAGCACCTCTTTCACCAAGAGGGGGTAGGTCTTCCGTTCCGACCCTAAAGCCTGTAGCCAACCAATCCTATCCAGAAGGGTGTAAACGTTGTCATTAATTCCAAGAACATCTGTGGTGTTGGAACACACGAATCGTGTAGTGGTCACACTTAATGGGAAGAGTCTATCCCAGTTTGTTCTATGCTCTGGCTCAGTAAAGTAAATCCCATATGTCATGGGATTGTCTATCCCGAGGTCTTCTTCTTCTTGCTCCTCTTCTTGTTCTATTTCGGGGTCGGATTCGGGCTCTTTTCTTGTTGTAGACTTCCTTCCCCTTCTTGGTGCCATCTTTGTGTGTTTGAGATGTGGTACCTATAAACAAGAAAAGGAGCCATAAGATATAGGGGCATAACCAATTAAAAATTCAAACAATGAAGTTGAGGTTTTAAAACATATGACAAATTCCAATACACTTCTTCAACTAACTTTGGTGAATCAAAGTTTAAATCTATTTACAACTTCATGCCTCCTACCAAATGATAAACATGCTCCAGTTTTCAAAGTACCAACATCAATATTCAAAATGAGCACAAATTTGACTTGGCACAAATAGCCTCTTTCCATATTTGACAGTATCAAAAACAAAGGCATCATGTACATGTGTTCAAAACCAAACATGAGTAACACAAGACAAAGTTGGTTTGTGAAATTGGTAAAAGGTCCTCAAATAATGATGACGAAATCAAAAGCATAGGACCAAAAGACAAAAAATTTCAACACTATCAATCAACAACAATGCTTTTTTTCAATGATTTCAATTATCCAACTTAATCATAAGTATAAATATAGACAAGGGGACTCCATTTAATGTAACAATATTAATAATAAAGAGCTCCCCTTTTTTATAGAACATCAAGGTTACATTAAGCATGTAAATTTCCATTTATAACCAACTATCTTGCACTAATTCTCAAACATTCAAATTGCCCCCAATTTAGACATTTAATCCTCAAGTTTCCAACCAATTAGGGGATGACACAGGCTTATTGTGCAAGAAGGTAGCAAAAACACCACACAAGAGAGCAAAGGTGCCATTTTCACATCATAGCATACAAATTATTTGTCAAAATCGAGCTTCTATGCCTCATTCGAACAATTATAACATGAACCCAAGCCTAATACATCAAAATTCAACCAATTCTTTCAACTCACAATGCATTTGGCAAGATTAGACTAGATAGAAACAAAATACAACTACTTCTTCACCAAAATGGCAAATTTTTCCTCAAATGAGCACAATGTAGTTCATTCTAGTCATCCAAACATATTCCCCATGAGAATTCTCCCTCATTTGAGCAACAATGGAGAATTAAACAACTAAATATCATGAAAGTCCAATGTTCACCATTTTTGCCCCAATTAACACAAGAAACCAAACAATTTCCACCACAATCTCAACAAATTCAACTACCCATATCATACTCATGCTAGAAATTGCATATTACTTCAAATGTAAGCTCTGTTTAGAAAGGATTCATGCAATTTTTGTTTTAGGGTACAAAAATGAATTTTTCCCCAATTTCAAGCATGTAAACCATTCAAAACTTAAATAATCATGCTAGGAGTATAATGTAGGAGAAATCTAGGAGAGAGTGGAGAGATTTAGCTTAATTTCTTGAGGGATGTCGAAAATACCGTGTGTGTGAGTGTAGTGAGAGTGTATGAGAGTGTAAAATGAGAGAAAAATGAGGGATTTGGGGTTAAAAACCCGTCAGTGGGTGAGGCGCGGCCTAGCCTCATTCTCACCTGGGGGCCGCGCTCCAAGTGCTCTGCAACGCGGGCTAGGCTCGGTCGCGCCTGTGGGTCGCGTGCGGGCTGAATGATTTTGGCTCTCTGAAGCTCTCTGCAACGCAGCCCGTGCCCGCGCCGTGTAGCTGCGCCCGGAGTGCCCTGGGGCGCGGCCTCTGCCTTGGTCGCGCCTCTGGGCCGCATCCCAAGCACACTTTGTGTTTTTCTTCTCTCTTCGACACTTATTCCCTCATTGCCTCTAATTTTCTTTCCCTGCAAATTCTTCACTTACTTAGGACACACAAAACACCATTTTTACAACTAATTCCTCATTTTAGGAATCAATCTACTACAAAAGGAATTAACTAGGCAATAAAACTTAAAATTAAAACAAAAACAAGAAAAACAAACCAACAAAATTTAAAAGGATTGGGTTGCCTCCCAACTAGTGCTTAATTTAACGTCGTGAGCTCGACGAGATATGTTCTTTAAACGTCTTTGAGATGGAGGACAAACACTCCGGCTTGCTCTTCCGGATTGTAGAACTTCTTCACATGTTGTCCATTGACAACAAATCGATTCCCGTCCTTGGCTTGCAATTCCACAGCACCACTTTCAAAAACTCTTGAAATCAAGTAAGGACCTCCCCACTTTGTTTTGAGTTTTCTGGAAAACAATTTAAATCTTGAATTGAAAAGCAAAACGGCATCTCCGGGTGCAAGTTCTTTCTTCCTTAAGAACTTGTTGTGATAAAGTTTGGTCCTCATCTTGTAGATGGAAGAATTTTCAAAGGCCTCAAGCCTAAATTCGTCAATTTCATTCAAATGGAAAATTCTTTCCTTTCCTGATATCTCAAAGTCGAGATTGAGCTTCTTGGTGGCCCAATATGCCTTGTGAGTAAGCTCAATCGGAAGATGACAAGACTTCCCAAATACCATTTGATAGGGAGACATGCCCAATGGAGTCTTGTAGGCCGTTCGATAGGCCCACAGTGCTTCATCGAGGTGGCTTGCCCAATCTTTCCCGTTCGTCTTCACCACTTTTTGGAGGACTTGTTTCACCTCTCTGTTTGTAAGCTCGACTTGTCCATTGGCTTATGGGTGGTAGGGAGTCGTCACCTTGTGCTTCACTCCATGTCGTGCTAGGAGACTTGTCATCCATTTATTGCAAAAGTGGGTGCCTCCATCACTAATCAAAGCTCTTGGAGCCCCAAATCTTGTCAATATATTCCTTTGTAGGAATTTTAGCACAATTTTTGAATCATTAGTCTTAGTTGGAATTTCTTCGATCTACCGGGAGAGGTAATCCACCACTAGGAGAATGTAGAGATTTCCCTCGGAAACCACAAATGGTCCCATAAAGTCAATCCCCCATACGTCGAACAGCTCCACTTCAATAATGGCACTCATAGGCATCTCATCCCTTTTTGAAATTGAGCCCATCTTTTGGCATCTCTCACATGCATTCACAAATTCTTCGCAATTTCTAAAAATGGAGGGCCAATAGAATCCGCTTTGTAGAATCTTCCTAGCAGTTCTATTGGAACCAAAATGGCCTCCGCAAGGGGAATCATGACATGCCTTCATTATCTCGATCCATTCTTCCTCCGACACACATCTTCTAATGATGGAATCGGTACATCTTCTAAAAAGATAGGGCTCCTCCCATATGTAGAATTTGAGATAATGGAAGAACTTTTTCCTTTGATAACTCTCCATCTCTACGGGTTTCCCTTTGGCAACTAGGTAGTTGACAATATCCGCAAACCACGGAACTTTTGTTGAATCCGACATGATCCTCTCATCGGGAAAACTCTCATTGATTGGCCATGTGTTCTCTTCCTCTCCTTTCACGTGCTCTAACCGGGACAAGTGATCCACCACCACGTTCTCGCATCCTTTTCTATCTTTGATCTCCACATCGAACTCTTGGAGTAGAAAAATCCATCGGATAAGCCTTGGCTTTGCATCCTTCTTGGTAAAAAGATACCTCAAAGCGGCGTGGTCGGTGTGCACAATTGTTCGGGCCCCAATGAGATAGGGCCTAAACTTGTCGAATGCGTAGACGACCGCCAAGAGTTTCCTCTCTGTGGTGGTGTAGTTGACTTGAGCGGGATCCAAAGTCCTACTCCCATAGTAGATGACTCGGAAGAGTTTGTCATTCTTTTGGCCAAGAGCAGCTCCCACCGCTATCTCGCTTGCATCACACATTACTTCAAAAGGCTCACTCCAATCAGGTGTGATAAGCACGGGTGCCGTGATTAGGGCTTTCTTCAACATTTCAAAAGCCTGCAAACAATTAGCATCAAAGTCAAATTCAACGGCTTTTTCAAGTAAACAACAAAGGGGTTTAGAGACTTTAGAAAAATCTTTTATAAAATGCCTGTAGAACCCGGCGTGTCCTAAAAAGCTTCGAACTCCCTTTTCATTTGTTGGTGGAGGTAGTTTTCAATGGCCACTATTTTGGCTCGGTCCACCTCTAGACCTTTACCCGACACCTTGTGTCAAAGAACAATGCCATCTATTACCATAAAGTGGCATTTTTCCCTATTGAGCACAAGATTGGTGTCTTCACACCTCTGCAAGACTTGTGTTAGATTATCAAGGCATATATCGAAAGAATCACCAAAAACGGAAAAATCATCCATGAACACCTCAATTATATTCTCAATCAATCCATGAAAAATGGACATCATACACCTTTGAAAGGTGGCGGGTGCATTACACAACCCAAACGATATCCATCTATAAGCAAAAATTCCATACGGACAAGTAAAAGCGGTCTTCTCTTGGTCCTCGGGAGCAATCATGATTTGATTGTATCCCGAGTAACCATCAAGAAAGTAATAGAATTCATGACCCGCCAACCTATCTAGCATTTGATCAATGAAAGGCAATGGAAAATGATCTTTCCTAATATACGCATTCAAAGCCCTATAATCTATACACATTCTCCACCATGTTACTACTCTTGTAGAAATTGTTTCTTTATTATCATTCTCAACAATAGTCATCCCCCCCTTTTAGCAACTACTTGAGTAGGACTCACCCACTCACTATCCTAAATAGTAAATATGATACCGGCATCAAGCAACTTCAAGACCTCATTCCTGACAACTTCTTGCATAATAGGGTTGAGTCTTCTTTAGTTTTGCACCTTAGGTTTATAATCTTCCTCAAGCAAAATTTTATGCATGCAAATAGAAGAATTAATGCCCTTAAGGTCGGAAATTGACCATCCTATAGTGCTTTGATATTTCCTCAACACCCTTAACAATTTATCACATTGTTCATCGGACAAGAGGGAAGAAACGATTACCGGTTTTTGCTTGGCTTCATCAAGGTAAGTATACCTCAAATGTGTAGGTAGGGGTTTCAATTCCATTTCCTCCTTTGCCTTCAACTTCTCCTTTTCCTTTGATGTTTGGTCCTCGTCTCTCAATGGCAAGAACTTCGGCTTCCTCAAGTATGATTCCTGAAATGAATTCATCATAGAAACGGAATCACATAGACCAACATCATCATTAGATAAAGAATTAAAGATAGAGTTAGAAATGCAAATCTCAAGAGGATTTTGTGGGCTCCTCAACTCTTCCTCCTTCACACATTCATCCACCATTTGGAGCACCTTGCACTCCTCAATATTCTTTACCTCTTCTTCGGGATGTTGCATTGCTTTTTGAAGGAAAAATGTGATTTTTTCTTCATTCACCCTCGAGGTAAGTTCTCCCTTCTCCACATCTATCAAGGCCTTACCCGTATTCAAAAACGGTCGCCCTAAGATGAGGGGAACTTCCTTGTCTTCCTCCATGTCAAGAACCACAAAGTCTACCGGGAAGATGAATTTGTTGACCTTTACTAGCACATCTTCTACCACACCCTTTGGATATGTCAAGGATCGGTCAGCCATTTGGAGGCAAATGGTGGTGGGCTTAATCCCCCCCATCTTCAACTTTTTAAAGAAAGAGAGGGGCATCAAATTGATGTTTTCCCCAAGATCACACAAAGCCTTCCAAATATGATTCTCTCCAATGGTGACCGAGATGTTGAAGCTTCCCAGATCTTTCATCTTCGCGGGTAACTTTCTTTGTAGTAGAGCACTACAATTCTCGATCAAGTTGACCGTCTCATACTCCCCCAATCTCCTCTTTTTGGAAATCACATCCTTCAAGAACTTTGCATAATTTGGCATTTGTTGAAGTGCTTCAACAAGAGGGATGTTGATTTGTAACTTTCTAAAAATATCAAGGAACCGAGAGAATTGCTCATCGCTCTTCACCTTTTGGAGTCTTTATGGGTAAGGTATAGGTACTTTGTATTTCTCCGATATTACCTTTGTCGGTTCTTCTTTCTCTTTCCCTTTTTCAAGGGCATCACTTTTCTTTAATTTGGGACTCGAGTCCTCTTGATTTGGTCCCTCTTCCTTCTTCTTTTCACTAGGTTTCTCTTCAACCTTTCCTTTGCTTTCTTCTTCATCCGGCATCTCAGGGCCATCATAGGCGGTTCCACTTCTCAAGGTAATTACCTTGCATTGATCCTTCGGATTCACAGTGGTGTTGCTTGGAAACTTGCCTTGTTGATGTTGGCTTCTCAAGATAGTTGTAAATTATCCCATTTGCTTCTCCAAAGTGTTAACTTGGTTGGCAATTGCTCCGACGGTATTTTCTAACTTCCCAAAACGTGTTTGAGAGTCTTTCATGTAGTTTTCCTTCTTCCCCATAAACGTCATTAGGAGTTCATCCATCTTAGGCTTTTTTCTGCATCAATTACACCATTTGTGACCGAGAAGCCCGGAGATGGTTGGATAGCATTCTTCGGGTTACCATAGGAGAAGTTCGGGTGTTGAGTTCTATTTTGATAACCTTGGTTTCCACCATATTGACCTCCGTATTGGGGCTTGTACCCCGGATTGAATGGTCGTTGTTGATTTGAATAGCCTCCTTGATTTACATAGTTAACCTCCTCAAATTGGCTTTGAGATGTCTCGGCTTTTGGATTGGTAAAGGCTTTAATTTTTGAATTTAAGGTTGCCATTTGAGCCGCCAAAAGCCCAAGTGCATCCGAACTTGAAGTAGAAGCCACTTTCTTTAGAATTTGGACGCCCTCTCTTACCGCCAGCCACTGAAATGAATTTGAAGCCATTTCTTCAATTATCCTCAAGGCTTCTTCCGGTCCTCTTGCTAAGAGTGATCCTCCAGCGGCCGCATCCATGAGTGTTCTCACTTCGTCTTTGCTTCCACCATAGAAGATACACACTTGATGATCGGTTCCAAAACCATGTCCGGGGCACTTCCTCAGCATCTCCCTAAAGCGCTCCCACGCCTCATATAAGCTTTCTTCATCCCATTGTTTGAACACGGTGATATCTCCTTTCAATTTGAGGGTTTTTTCGGGTGGGAAAAACTTGTGTAAGAACTTTGTCATCAATTGATCCCAAGTTTGAAATGTTCCTTGAGCATGGCTCAACCACCATGTCTCCACCTTGTCGATCAATGAGAATGGAAAGAGTCGGATGTGAATTGCATCGTCCGGGACTCCATTCATCTTCATTGTCCCACTAACATTGAGGAATTTACGAATATGCTCATGTGGATCCTTCATTGGTGTCCCTCGGAATTGGTTTTGTTGGATCATTAGTATGAGAGAAGTCTTAAAATTGAAATTGTTGGCTTGAATGGGTGGTCCATTGGCCGTCCCTTGATCAACGACGGGTTGAAAAAGATTTCGGATTGGTGCCTCTACATTTCTATTGTGAGCCTCTTCTTGGGCTCTCAATTGCTCTTGCATCACCTCCAATTGCCTTTGCATTTGGGCAATCATCGGGTCTTGAACCGATGGAGATAGATCCGCCATTCTCCTCCGTTTACGTGCGTTGTTGTGACGACCCGTTACTTCAATCTCTAAGACCAATGAAATAGGTGGTTCTCCTTGAGAACGAGTGTGCATGCACTTCCTATCAAAAAGGACAAACAAATCAAGAACAACTCTTTCAAATAAAACAAGTAAAAATGTCTAAAGTAATCCACTCAATCGTTATCACAATATTGCATTTATCCAATTAATTTCGTTTCCCCGGCAACAGCGCTAAAAACTTGGTAGAGGTTTATTATTTACCTCTAAGGTTGTTTCAATATTTATTAACTCATGTCAATACCTACAAGTGTACAAGCATATATTTATAGCAAGGATGAAACGAGATCGATCCATAGGGAAAAGGAATTTGAATAAGAAAATGCAACTACTATGACAATAGACAAACGGAATATCTAGACTAAGATTAAGTGAGGGGTTGGTTTCATTCACAATACCAAATCAAGAACTAGAGCAACAAACACCAACTTAACATAAATAAACAATCTAAAAAAGCAAACAAGAACAACAATCAACAAAATGGAGTTTTAAATGTGGAATTAAACAAGACTCTAGGATATGGATTCACAATACTCCTCTTGATTCAACAACAAGGATTAAACACACAATCATGCTAAGTTCATAGGTAAGAAGACCACGAATATAGAAGGAGCATCTCTCGAATATCTCCTAAATTGCGAATGCGACAAGGATGGCTATCTCTAACACATTCCAAGGTCGCACCTACCAAAGGCTCAAAGGGGTCACCATTCCTTCCACATACTCAACTTCAACAAAGAGTACAAGTACATGAATTCAATCCATACATGCTTATGTTCACGGGATGGGCAAGATGCAAGTGAATCATACATGTGATGCTAGTAAGGAGGCCATTCAAACAACATCATTCAAGACCAAGTATGGATTAAAACCTTGACAAAGCATAAACATATATTAAACCCTCATCAAGAATAAGAGTCACATTGTTTCACCACATCCTAGAGCCCTAAGGGCTCTAGCCTACCATATTTATAACAAGATCAAAAATACAAGACAAGGATCCAAAACCCATTCTCAAAACAAAGGTAAAAGAGTGAAGGAGAAGATAAAACCCAATGTAGAACAAACTCCTTCAATCCCTTGGCTTGAATCTTTAAATGGATAGTTGAATCTTTCTCCTCCTCTTGATGTTTTCGATCTTCAAAAATCCCAAAATGGAGAGTGTTCTTGAGAGATTTTCGTGTCTAAGGAATTGTCCTTTGAACTCCCCAATTGTTATATCATATAAAGGGCCAATAATGGAGTGCCAAAAGTCAAAAATGGATTCGTCAGTCCCGACCGTGACCAGACCCTGGAGGTCGAGTTTGGAACACACAAAAACAGGTCTCTGAAGTACTGAAATGCGGGTCGTGCTGGCTGCGTCCAGAGCCCGCATTGAAGAGGCCCTGGGACGCGACCTGCCCTGCGACCGCGCCCGGAGGCGCCTACAATGCGGCCCCAGGCCGGTCGCACCAGTCGGTCACGCTCGGGCTGAAGGATTTCAAGCCTCTGTTTGGTGCTCTGCAATGCGACCCACGGTCGCACCCCTTGGCCGTGTCTGAGCCCGATACTTGGTTTTCTTCAACTTTTCAAGTCTTGTACGGCCTTTGATGATCAAAATCCCATTTTAACTTTGTTTTGTACATACTAACCCAAAAATAACCTGTATTGGCCACTTTAACCAATATTAAAGATAAACAACAAAATAAACAGAATTAAGAAACATATAAACATAAACATAGAGCAAAAGTACTCAAAAGCGCGTGAAATTGAGTCCAAATGAGTGCAATTCAAGCACTCATCACCCTATCTACAGTAGAAGCAGAATACATTGCAGCAGGAAGCAGCTCTACTCAGATCATCTGGATGATGCAGATGATGAAAGACTATGAAGTTAGTCATGATAATCCTATTTTGTACTGTGATAACATAAGTGATATCAACATCTCAAAGAATCCAATGCAGCATTTGAGGACCAAACATATAGACATCAAACATCACTTCATCAGAGAGTTGGTTGAAGAAGAAGTGCTTAAGATTGAACACATGAAGACTGAAGATCAACTAGCAGATTTGTTCTCCAAGGGATTGGCTTCAGCTCAATTTGAGAAACTCAGAGCAGCCCTTGGGGTGTGCTTAGTTCAGTAAAATCAAGAAGGGAGGTATAAGTGTGACTATTTCACACTCAGCAGGAAAGAACCATTCCTGTATAAAGGGACTGAACATTCCCATAAATGTTCATACGGATGTACATGATCATGATTCAAACTCTGAGTACATCTTTGTCAACGGCTAGTTCTGACGTGCTATCATCATCTCTGATTTTCCAGGATTTCCCTCCTGTTTCTTAGTCTAACGGAAACCTGAGAACGGAATACTCTCTTATATATATGTTTAGCTGTTTAGAGAGAATGTTCACTTTTCAAAATTTCTGAGATCAAAACATTGTTTTCTCTCGATAAATCTTCTGAGTTTCCTTCAATGTTTGCCATTAATTTTCTAGTTGTTTCACCTTGTCAAATACCCATTTATTTTCAATGGCTCTGAAAAGAAAGCTCGTCCGTTCCAAGAAAGTTGTAAAGCCTAGAATGAGGTATGGAAAAGTTACATATTCCAAACCTCAAGATCAGTTCTATGAAGAAGACGAGTTTGACAGGTAAGTTCGAGGAGAATCAACCTATAAGAAGCCTGTTCAGAGGGTACTTCGCGATGAATCCTCGAGCAAAGATACAGAGAAATTGATTGAAACGTTCCATGGGAAAGAAGAGGATGACGACATGGAAATAGAGGAGCAAGAAATTGCTTCTTCTGCAAAGAAAACAAAGACCCAGAGTCTTTCGATTGATGATCTGTTGAAGGAAGCTGCGAAGTCATATGGTGTCAACAGAAAAAAGGCGAGAACAAAGGGAACTACAGTCAAGAAATCTAAGAAGACTACAGCCCCTTCATCAAAGAAGATCATCACAGCACCTGCTGCCCAAGCCCTTCAGAAAGAGAAGGGATATGTTGCTGATGATCACGTTAAGCCTTCAGATGTGCCTAAATATGTTGAGGCACATGTGATAGAGAAAAGTCCTGCTGAGACATCTACTCCAGCTGGTATAGTGCTAAAATCATTTGTGCAACCTTCTACTACAGAAGGTGATGATGAAGATAGGGAAGATGATATTCCCTTAAGCCTGAAGATGAAAGCCATTGTTGCTGCTCTTGCCAAAGGAAAGAAGAAGGTCATTCACAGACCTTTAGTTGCTGATCCGGCAGAGAAAGAAGTCATTCAGAGCTCATCCTCTGAATCTACTGAGAAGACTCATGTTCCACAACAGGAAAAATTACTTGCATCTGCTCAATATGATCCTTTTGCAAGGTCTCCGGTTAAGAAGAAGACACCAAGGAAGAAGGCTTCTACTGCTGTGGTGTAGTAGGTTCCTAGAACCCCTGTGACTAGAAGTCAAGCGTCTGCCACTCCACCATCTGATGCTGCATCTACAAAGAAGAAGAAGGCCATGGCATCAACTGATCCTTCTAAGAAGGTTAAGAAAGCTGACCAATCGACAAATGTACCTGCAGATGTTCACTCTCATTCAAGTGAACATGAGTCTGAAGTTCACAAACAAATTGTCCGAGTACCAGGTACTGCTAGTCAATCCATCTTTCGTTCTTCAAAGCACGCTGAGCTAGGGGAGAAAGTGAAGCAGAGGTCCATGATCTCTCAGAAGAAGGTAGATAAGGACACACTATTGGCTACTGGGGTGTATACCTTATTGGAGCAAGCTGTCTGCTGGGAACAGTACAGAAAGTTCAAAAGTTTGTTCCCAAAGTTATTACAGAGCTCTACTGTAATTTGACCAAAGAGATTGATGATCCAGAGTCTGAAGACTTCCAGAAAGTTTATGTAAGAGGTGAGATGCTGCATTTTTCCCCTAATCTCGTAAATGAGTTCTTGGGATGTTCATCTGAGGGGAAATATAAAGAAATAGATGACTAGGGGGTGGTTGCTGAAGAACTAACCCAGGGCATCTACAACAAATGGTCGTCTCATCCACAAACTATTTCAACCTCCAAGCTGACTCATAAATATAGCGCCATGTTCAGAATTCTGATCCACAATTAGCTACCAACTAAGCACATGGCAGCAGTGACTCAAGCTCATGGGAGGTTTCTGTATCACCTTGGAACTGGGAAGCAATTCAATTATGGTGAGTTTGTATTCAGCAAGATCATCTGTAGTGCAGAGTCTATAGTGGTCAAAGGTCCATTATGCTATCCATCATTGATCTACAGCATCATCAAGCAACAGAAGAAGAATGTGTCTTCAAAGAAAGACAAGATTATACCTCTCCACAAGCCTCTAGTAATCAAGGTTGCTCCTGAACTAGGAGATCTTCATCTTCGCCTCCAGTTTAAGCAGTTCATGTCATCCAAGAAAGGAGTGGATGATAATGTTGAAGAATCCTCTCCAAATGGTGCAGTGTTGAGATTCTTAGAGAAAAGCCTGGAGTTTCATGCTCGTTTGATTTCTAAGCATACTTCTGAGAAGATACTGATCTTTCATCAGGAGAAGAGTTTGCCTTCCCAGCAGCAGATGTTACTGAGAATGTTCATAACTCGCACAAGCTTGCAAGTACTGCAGAAGGTGCTGCTTAGAAGAAGACTACTCCAGCACCAAAACAAGGTGAAGCACAGACTGCAGCATAAGCTAAGAAAGCAGAAGCTGTCCAAGAAGAGACTACAGAGGAGGCTCATGAAGAAGAGACTGTTGAAGATAAGGATGAAGAGGAGGCTGAGGAAGATGCTGATGATGGAGATGAGACTGAGTATGATGATGCTGAAGCAGGTTCTGAAGAAGGAGGATCTGAAGGAGATGATGATGATCCACAAGACCCTGACAAATCCGAGTAGTTTCTGAATATTACTCATTTGCCTTTCTCGGTGGCAAATAGGGGGTAATGCAATATAAGTTTTTTTTTTAGTTTTCTGTTCTACTTATCTTGCATCATGTTTTTGCAAGATATTTTGTTTTTGCACTAATAGCCTGTATTAGCTATTTTGTTATGGAACAGATTTTTTCTTCCCTTTATGACTCATATCTGCTAAAAAATTGAAACTGCTATCAAAAGATAAAAATATGATGTTCTTCCAAACATTCAAGTATGTTTTTAAGTACATGATCCTACAGTTCAAGGGTTGTGTTCTTTTAAAACATGGAGTTGATTTGCAACCAGATAAAGACAAAGGGGGGGATTGTTAGTACCATCTACACTAAGGTGTTTGGGATTGTCATTATCAGTTTAGATATTTTGGAAATGTCAAAAGAACACAAAAGGTTTTGGTTTGTCATGTTCGGCAAACTTCTTCTAGACATTTCTGTGAATATCCGCTGCAAATCTGATTGAAGATCAAGACATGTACTTAATCATGTTCAGAGACATGATCATGTACATGGTTGTTCAGAAGTTTGTAAGAGACGTGCCATTCTAGATTCAAGGAGTTATAGCTGCAGATTCAAGATGGACGTTTCAGAATATAAGTTGTCTTGTTCGTGATGAAGATCAAGAAGGAAAGAAGGAATTCTATTCGAAGAAGATATCTAAACTTAGAAAGTCCGATTTATTTAAGGAAATTGTTTCCTTGTTAAATCCTAGTCTAATTAGGACTCTGATTACCTTGTTAAAGCTATAGCTGTTGTTTATAAATAGCCTGGGAATCGTACTAGCTTAGTGAACACGATTTTTACGAATACACTAAAGGGCTGAGAGTTAAAAGACTTCATATTCTAAGCATATAGTATTCTGGTAGACTAGGTTTGATCAGTTAGATCATTGTGTTTCTAGTCTGTGTTTGAAACTCACTTTCATACACATTTAGAGGAGTCTCGGGAGAGATTTCCTGTGCGAACTAGAGGGATTCTAGGTTGTGAGGGGATCTCACAGTTCAGTTTAGTGAAAGAGGTTGAATCGGGTAGGAAAGGGGTCGAGTGACGGGAGTCTTCATGTAATAACCTTTGTAACCATTCAACGGAGTAGTAAATTGTTTCTCACGGACTTGATAAGTCCCCCTGACGTAGATCAGTTGATCGAACAGGGTTACCAACCTTGTGTTCTTTATTTGCTCAGGTTTTTACATTTTGACCTTACATGTTCACAACAATGTTCAAGTACATGATGATGAACATGACCGCATAGTTTATGTAACTTCAACTTATATTTTGCTCTTCTATTTATATTCAAACTAACATAAATTACTATGATATTCTATTAAAACATTTAAACAAAATTTACATCAATTGGTTGCATAAGCTTACACATAAAATTTGAAGTTACTTTGAACAATAGAATTAGTTTTCCAAGAGCATATGAGCATGTGTATCAGTTTTGAAATCATTATTTATGTTTTTATGTTCAACTATTCGCAATTTCAATTTTTTAGATTTTCTTCATTCTTAATTATTTACATGTTGCTCTACAAAAATCATTTTCATATTTAAGCAATTCTTCCAACTTTTAATAGTATATATTTATATTTAGAAATTATTTGCATTTTTTAATATGCATTACACCTGTGAAGTCAACAACAAAAAAAACACCATTTTAGGAAAAAAATGAAAAATTACTTATTAATTGTCCAAAAAATATTGTATTCCTTCAAAGTAAATAATCATATTTTCTATCTTATTTTCATTAATTCTAACTTATAACATATAAATTCAATTTGAATAATTTTTCATTTATTTTTTTTGTTTTTTAGATAATCCGCCTCCTTTTATGCCATAATATAATTTATCATATTTTAGATAATTATGTGTTCTCTTTTAAGTTTTATTTTTTTAATTATTTGATCAAAATTTCATTAGTAATTTTTAATAAACTGGTTGGGTTTTAGTTCAATTAAATAAAGACTAACTGAGATCAAATAGATAAGTAGAAGGAGCTATTAAAACAATAAAAATTTATCCAGAAACCTCTCAAAATATAACTAGAAAACACAGAAACTTGAAAAAAATGTATTATAGAAGTAGAATGATCTAAAAAAAAAATTTGAAGGATCTATTGAAACAAAATGTATATAAAAGTTTAGCGACCTAAGAATGAATTAATCCAAAAAATTATTTTAGAAAAGCGTTTACTACTTTTGCTACAAACCATTGTAAACAATTAAATATCCATTATAGTAATATCTTTTCGAAAAATCAAAATAACTTCATTTTTTATTTCTTTTTTTAGTTATTTATCAATTTAATATATGAATAATTTATAATATTGTAATGCATTTCATTTTTTATTTACATGCGTTCATAACATTATTTAGTAGTCTTCAATAAATAAAACTGATGGAAATAAAATATTGTAGATTAATAAATTGCACACAATATATTTCTTCCTTACAAGTCCAATATATAGATAATTATTTAATTCATGTTGTCTTATATCTAGGGGTGTGCGAATGATTGGTTTGGTGCAAAACCGAGCTACACTAACAAAACCAAATAAAAAATTTCTTGAAAAAATTCAAACCAAACCATCCAAAATAATATAGATAACCGAACCAAACCAAACCGTAATTCTTTGGTTAGTTTGGTTTGGTTTTCGGTTTAACCGAATTTTTAGTGTTTTTTCTGAAATAATTATATCTAAAGAGAAAAACATGCACTCAATAGATAACAAATCATATATTAAATAAGTAAATATTTTAAAATTTCTATAACTAGAAAATTCAAACTAAATGTTAGAATTACTAATGTTATTTAGGTATAAATACTTTTTAAATTTATTAATTTAGATTTAATTAAAATTAGAATTATAAATCATAAATTATAAATATAGTGTGTGTGTGTGTGTGTATTTGGTTGAGTCGGTTTTAACCAAAATATTTTTTACTTAAATCGAAACCGAACTAAACTATATTTTGGTTTTAATATTCAAAACCAAACCAACATTAAAGAAAAAAATGACCAAACCAACCTAACTAAATAGCTCGATTTAGTTCGGTTTTTTATTTTGATTTAATTTTGCACACCCCTAATCATATCCAAAATTTACTTATACAATTTCAATATTTTTTATACTTCACTTTTATAAAAATTATTTATTTATATTTATAAATATTTTATATTATTCAAATCTAAAATGCATAAAATGATGCACGGGAGAAATACAAGTTAATATTAAATTGTACATTATTCAAGTTGGGATGTAAAACTTTCCCTCCTAAAGATAATAACATTAAAAATCGGACCACCATTATACCATTTTCATTTAAAAATGTAGGTGTTGACATCTAAATCAATTAAATAAGAACATGTGAATTGAAAGTTGCAACCCCCCACCCAAAAAAAAAAAATTATTAATGCAAAAATAACTAACAAAAAATATAAATCACCTTTATACCATTTAAATTTATAACTTCACTCTAACTAAATAAAATTCAATTAGACAAAGACGTGTTAAACCGTCTAACGGGTCTCTTGTGTTAGACGAGTCAAATAGGACTCAAATTCGTCCAAAAAACTCGTTCAAACCCACAAAAACAGTCAGCCCACGCGCCCATCCACGCACGGTCACACGCGTATCATTAGGTATAAAGTAAAGTATAATATAATTATATGTTGAACATCACTTAATATAAATTGGAGTATCATAAACTATAAAGTATTTTTACATGCTAAGAAGAAAAAAAATGAATATTTTCTACATAAATCAAATGTGGGATTTTAATTTAGTTGATTCATTTATCTTCTTTCTTTTTAGAATGTTTATTGATTTAGCAAACATCATGTATCACTATATATGAAGTAAAGTATCACTAATTATGTGTCGAAGTATCACTTAATATGAATTGAAGTATTATCAACTATGAAGTGTTTTCACATGTTAATAAAAAAAGAATTATTTTTTATATAAATCATAATTTGGACTTTTAAGTTAATTAAAAAAAATGAATTATTTTCTATATAAATCATAATGTGGACTTTTAAATTAATTCAAAAAAGTTAAATATATATTTATAAAAAAATTAAAAAAATTAAGAAGTGAAAGAAAAACTAAAAAAAAAAAGGAAAATGGGGATGGAGAAGGGGAAGGGAACCACTAAAAAAGAAAAAAGAAAACAAAAGGGAAGGGGAACCATCTCATAACTCAAATAAAGATTTGTCTATCGTAAGAGATCCGTTAGACGGTCTCACAGGAGACCACCACATTCAATTATTAATTGTCTTTTTTAATTCGATACTTGGTTTATAACAAACACTAATGACTGTTTTACGGTCAAAATTTATAAGACGAGAGTCAATATCTGTAATACCCCAAATTTTTGAATAAAGTTTAGAAAATTGTTAATGGTAATTAATTAGTTAAGGAAGAAATTTAAATAAGGTTTAAGTGAAGTCAGATGTCAGCCACGACTTTAGGGGTCAGTTTTCGTGAAATCGTCTTTTCAGAAAAAGTGATCTTAATTCTGTTTTGGCCATTTGTGGTCTCGTTAGAAAGGTTTTAACTCAAGGAGTGTGCCGGTGTTCCCGAAATTTTATTCTGAAGTCATGTGAGTTCCCAGTGATGAAAAACGTATTTAAAGGGTAAATAAATAGTAACTTTGCGTGCATTCGTGTTTTGAGAAATTTACGAAATCCTCCTCGTTGATCTGAGTCTAGTTCTGTCAGGCCCCTCTTATGGGAAATGACTCAAGGATTCCGTTGGCATTCACGGATTTCTATTCTGAGGTCAATCGAACGCTCGGGAGTAAAATCTGTCAGTCTGAGTGAATAGTAAAAAGTAATTCCAAAAAGGGAATCTTTGCTCGTCTTTTTTCCGACGACCCCGTCTTCATCACAAATCAAGTTGGTTCACTAGTATTCGAGCCAACGAGTCTCCCAGTATTTTTAGATTTCTTGTCTGAGGTCATTTGGACCTCGACATCAAATAAAGCAGCTTTTAACCGAACTCGAGGTAACTTTTACAGTGTTTCCGCACTGGAGTGGCTTCTCAAGGAAGCCAAGCTCCCCTCTATAAATACAAATCCACCCCTTTGCCTTCATTTGCACCATCCATTCATTTCCAAACCATTTCACTTTCAAGAGTTGAGAGCTTGAGAGTTCCGAGAGAAAAGTCGAGGTTCTGTCGAAGTAAAAAGCGTTCTTCGTGAGTGTTCTGCAAGATGACGAGCGGAGTGGCGTGGAAGGGATGCGTTGAGAGAATGTGCTAGGGGTGCCGTTGGGTCGTAGAAGGTGGCTCTGCCGCCGTTGTGACTCGATGAGACGCCAAGCTAGCCACCTTCCTTCGACGCACCTGACCCCGTCCATTCTTGTTCGTCGGGCTCGATTCCATTTCTTTTCCATCTTTTAATTCCGTATTTACTTTTCGTTCTTCGTGTTTTTCATGTTCTTTGCTATTATTCTTTTACTTTCCGTCTAAAGTTATATTTCGATTCTTGTTAAAGTTCCAAGTTAATAGCATTTCCGTTATAATTCTTGTTATTATTCCTATTGTTATTCTCGTCATTAATTCTCGTAATTAATCTTGTTTATTTCATTAAATTTCCATTCAAGTTATATTTAAGATCTTGTCATTATTTTAAGTGTTCAAGAAGGATTTTCGTGTTTATACCGTTATAATGTCAATTTCTTTTCAAGATTAAAGCATGTTCGTTCCTATATTTTATTCAAAGTTCTAAGCCTTATTTCAAGTTTAAAATGTCGAGGAAAGGGAGAGGCGAACGAGTAACGCCTCGACCAACACTTCGATCGAAAGTTTCGGAAGTTCGTGAAGGAGCACGGACCATGCAAGGGTTACACAGCCCGTGCAAAGCCGTCCAGAACTCTCGGCATGAGTCTGGAGAGCTAGCACGGACTGTGCTATGCTTGCACGGCCCGTGTCGAAAAGTCTGGGCATCTGATTCTCGCCCCATTAATTAGCACGGCATGTGCAATGTTTCTGCCACCCTATTTTGACTTCAATCGTGTTCTAAACCTGAGTCTTTCAAACTCTCGTGTTTTCTAAAGGTTCTAAAGTCGTGCTATCTATGTTTAAGTCCTAGTTAAGGGTATATAAGTTGGGTATTGTTTAATTTCATGTTAGTTGTTAGAAATCTTCGAAGGAGGCCGCTAAGTCTATGATTCGACTTTTGTAGGAGGAATTGAGTCTCGTGGAAATTCAGAGAAGGATCATCAACTCGTTGCTTCATCTTCTGCTCATTAGTCAAGGTGGGTAAATCTATACTCATCTAAAGTTTGAGCTAATAAGCTCTAGAAGCATATAGGGCAAATGAGATATCCAATAAAATATTTTACTCTGCCTGATTGATCTTTGTACAAGGAAGGAAGGAAAGGAAAGACATTATATGTTAATTGAGTTCTTGATCATGTTTAGGAATGCTAGAATTGTTTAAATATTGTCTATGCTTAGCATGAGATATTAAGAATTGTCTTTAGTTGCAATTCGTATTTATGTATGTTCATTTCCTCGTATTTGAATGTTGATGCTTTGTTAAAGCTTGTATAGTTAAGGATTAAGGATTGCCTTGTTAGGGTAGTGTTAAATCCCTTATAGGCCAAGATCATGCTATCATTAAAGGATTAGCTCCTAGACTTTACTCTAGGTTTGGTTTTGCTAGTAAGGTTAATGAAGGAAGGAACTTAGCATTTTGCTTAAGCAGGAATTGAGCTCAGAGAACTCGTGATCTTTGATCATTAAGTGAGTCACTGCTGAGTTTATCCCTCGCAAACTCGTATGGATATTCGAGGTAACCCCTCTTGTGTCCTAAGACATACCTAAGGGTGCAGTTGACATCAGGTTTGAGCCAGGATAGGCCCAAAAGAAAAGAAAAGGTTTTACGGATATGGAGAGGGCTTTTGCGTTTTGCTCTCCATATACCGTCAGTTAATTATTGGATATCTTGAGGTTATTAAAGTATTTTTGTTAAAACCCACTGAGTACATTAGTGCTCATGCCCCCTCTTTTTCAAATGTTTTCAGGTTGAGATGCTGAGGATGTTGGTGGCTGTGGATGTGGGTTAGCTGCCAAGATTGTTTTGCTATTATATAAGTTTCTTTTGAAATCTCATTATGTGTTCTACTACTCTGATACACTCTTTCTAACTCCGTTCAAGTTCTATTATGTTTATCGAGATTCTACGATATTCCCCAGACATCATTATCTATATATATAAGTGATGCATATTCAGTTTTATTCCTGCTTCTCGAGTATATTTTCCTTTCGACCATGAAGAGGCGTATTCACGTTGATATCTGTTTATTCGCTTTGACCTATGAATGGGTCTATATTTGTTGGTATCTGATTAGTTAGCCGTTTTATTCCGCTAAAGCATGTTTTCTTCTTAATCAAGTAATCTCGAGTATCATCATCTATCTTTCAAGGCATATCTTTATTCTTAAAAACTTCTTCGTTAATCTTCCGACTTTATTCATTAATCCCTTAATAACACCTCGTCCCCATTCGTTAATCCCTATCTCGGGACCGGGCTGTTACAATTTCAAAATATCCACACTCATGTTTAATGATATATTTATAGTTTTATTGGTATTTGATTGTGTTTTGATCTGAACTTTGACATGTCTCACGAGTTTTGATCCGTAAGACAATCTTACACGAGACAATCTCTTTATTTATTCTTGTAGCTATTACGGGGAAGTATTCTATTAAATTGTCTTACAAATCAAAATATGTGAGGTGGGTTTAAACTCGAATCTAAACACAATAAAATACCAATAAAATTACAAATAAATAATTGAAAATGGGTTTGAATCTGAATTTTCACCCGTCTTATATATTTTGAATTTGTAAGACGATCTCACCCAACTTTTTTGTCATTTATTATTATGTTATTTTTATTCCTAGGTTTAGTTAATGTCTTAGGTTTTTTTAATCTTTGTTTATTTCTAATTTATTGTGGTTTTCTTTTCAGGATTTATATTTATTTTTAACTTTTAGGATTTGTTTTTCAATTTTTTTATATTTACAGAAAAAAAAAATTATATAGAAATTTTACATGAAAGGAAACTAATATTTTTTCTTCAACACTAAACTTAATTAGAACAATAAAATAAGTTTCCACGTACTCATCCAAAAAATGGTCTATTAGAGTAATCTAGTGATTGAATAGATGATTTCATGATTAAAATATCCTGTATTTAATTAAAAGTTGTTGATGTTTTAAATCGAGCTAGTTAGAAGAACACACCGATGATGAGTAGTTGATGCGGTAATTGCGCTCAATTACATAATTGAGTATTATCTAAAATAAATTGTAATTTGATACTTATATTTTTTTTAATTTTTTTTAAAATAAT
Organism: Perilla frutescens; assembly: GCA_026008535.1. NCBI lineage: Eukaryota > Viridiplantae > Streptophyta > Magnoliopsida > Lamiales > Lamiaceae > Perilla > Perilla frutescens. Next base: position 53,459,423 of record BRKX01000004.1, read on the forward strand.
CAAAGTGAAAACTGTTAATAAAAGGGAGTTGCTGTATACACCACTAAATTTTCAATATACATTCATATAAAATTTAATTAAAAAATAAATAATTAATAATTTACTTAAATACCCTTTTAAATTAAAAAATATATATATATATAAATCCTCTCCTTACATTCTTCTCCTGTAGTTCCTATATTAATTTTTTCTCCTTTTTTTTTTAACAAGAGTGACAAACTAGCTAATAGACAAAATTTTAAGTGACATCCAAAATGAGTTGATTATCATCAAATGACTAAAAACTGAAAACCCATCTATTTGCAGGTTAAGAACACTTCTGCTTGCATTCAAAGACCTCCATGGCAATATTAATCCGTTTTCTATATACAAAACCTTTCCCAGCATCAACACTTTGGTGATTGAAGAAAATCATTTCCAACGAAGGATTTCTACTTCTGTATCAAATCTCTCCAGCATTATTTTTGACATTTTCAATAATTCATTGACCGCAGAAATACCAATAAATCTTGGGAATTTGCGTCAGCTAGAACGACTGATTTGTCATTCATGTTTAATGAAAAGAGAGAAAAAGATAATATAGGAATTGCAGAAGAAGAAAATAGGGATTTATATTTTTTTTTAATTTAAATATATATCTATATTATATTTAAAAATAAGATAGTTACTATAATTAGTAATAATTAGTTTTTCCGCCTAAATGCACTTTCTATAAATAAAAATAAAATATATATTTATTCATTAATATTTATATTATATGGTCATTTAATATTAGAATTTCAATATTATAAATTATTTTTTTATTTTGCAAAAATACTATATTTTTATCAAAAATTATTTTTTTCATTAGATGAAATAAATTATGCGGCCTTTAAATTGTTGATTTATATGTGAATTTTTTAAACACCTATTTTTTTCTTTACGATGGGCCATAATTTTATGTTAATTATCATTCTTTTAAGTATTATGAGTGAATTTTCTAATATAATAATTTAAAAATATTTTAAATTTTTAAGTTGATTAAATATATTGAAGTAATTCCAGATCCACATCAAAATTTCAATTGAATATATTTAAATTTTTAAATTAAATGTATTAATCAAGATACACATCGAGAATTATAAATTAAATCTAATTAAATTTTTGAATTAAATGTATTAATTGAAATATATTTATGTCATGAATTATATATATATTAAATAGTTAAAGATTATACTTTTAGTTTTTCAAACAAAAATCATCTCACATAGAAAACTTACAAATATTGTTGTGCATGAACAAATTATAAATTATGAGTCTCAACAATGATATTTCCATATTTGTTGATCTCTAAGTTGAGATCAAGTGTAATATTTAGATATTTGATATTATCATTTTAAATTAAATATTAAATATATTTTAAATTTATAGATTTGAATTAAATTATATATATTAAATAGTTCGAATGAAATATTTTTAAAATATTGATTTAAATTTTCTACTCTTTAATTTATTAAGGGTGTTTCTATATACACCACCCTTTTTTTCTTTATACACCACATTTATTTTATACATCACACATCTTTTTCACATTTTCACATTTTCACATTTTATCTTTACACACCACGATAAAAGTCATTTATATCATTTTACTATGAAAATAAATTAAAAAAATAATTCAAAAGAAATTAAAAAAAAAAACATATATTCTCCACTCTCACTCTCTCCCCTCCATACTATAAACCCGCCGCCCTCCGTCGTCGTCGTCACATTTCTTCCTGACCTGCCACCTTTGTGTTTCTTCCCTAATAATTATTTTTTTTTTTCAAAATAAAATAGAGAAAGACGTAGTTGTCATCAACATTGTATTCCAACTCTGACAAAATCCTTTTTCAGATTTATAAAATATTATGACAAATCCTTCAATGTCACCAGATTTTAAAGTATTATCATCAACACCATGTTCCAAATTTCAACCTCTCAATCAGATATATGTATTTCTCCAAACATTTATGTGAAAAATCCTATGATAGGAAAAGTTAGCGAAATCAATTTTTTAGCCCCAAAAATATACGATATTAATACACACATTTGATTTCATAAGTAATTATTACAAAGAAAATAAATAGAGGAAGAGGAGAGAAATAAAGATTAGCATAAATGAAGGGAAATGAGAGATCAATTGTGAGGGTAATGTGGCGGGTGGGGTCACTGAGGTGAGAAGAACAGGGTTATTTATTTTTAAAGTAATTTTTAAAATTAAAAATGATATTTATGTAAATTAATAATTATTTATTTTTGAATTAAATTTAATAGTGGTGTATAAAGAAAATTTAATGGCGTATTAAGAAAATACCCATTAATTAAATATATTTTAAAAAATCAAGATCCGCATACAAATTTTTAGATTAAATATATTTAAATTTTGAATGGTAATGTATTAATTGATCTTATCATTTTAATGTTAGATAATTTTAAGATTTTTAAGTTATCATATTTAGGTTTTTAACTTTAAAGATGTTTTAAATAGTTAAAACTTATATTTTAAATTTTAATCCAAAATTTATCCCACGTTGAAGAACAAAGAAATAATATTATATATGAACAAACTATGAATTGTGAGGTCCGGTAATGATCTCTACAAATTGAGATCAAGTATAATATTTGATATTTGATTTTAACAATTTAATACGATATATTTTAAATTTGTAGAAATTAAATATTTTGAACTAAAAGTGAATTAAATATATTAAACAAATATAATAAAATATTTTAAATATATTAATTTTAAATATTTTTAATTTTTTAAGTTAATTAAATATATTAAAAATTCAACATCCACGTCCAAAATCTTTTAATGAGTTAAAATCTTTAAAGATAATGTATTTGATTTTTTCAATGATTTTTTTCATATCATTCCTCATTTGTGTGTGCGCGTGTGTAGATCTGTGAAGTTCTAAAATTACATATGAATCATCGGGACTATGATGTTTTGTTTCTCCATAAGTGGATTCATAAAGTTACATATAATAACATATAAAATTCCATTTAGATTGTCTTCGCCTAAGTATTTTTATTTTTTTATAATATATTATTACATATTAAATTTTCACTTACCCTACGTCCCTCATCGGTTGTAGATTGAAATATTGGGATGTCAGTTGTATAAAAGAGTAGGTAATCTTCAATCAAAATCTCAAATTAGTTCCGTAAATTTTTCTAATTTTCCTACATCCCACATTAGTTGTAGATTGAAACATTGGGATGTAGGTTGTTGTATAAAAAGGCTGGAAAATCTCAAAAATTTTATTTAATCATATTTTGAATAAAAATATTTTAAAATTTTGAAAAAACATATTCATGCCTAATTGGCTGATTAATCGCTGTCGGGGCCATCTGGGCAGCGAGAACTCTGTCTTCTTGATTTTATAACCAACTTGAATGTTTCCGATACGGCTAGAACCACCAAGGTTGATTTCCCTAATGATAAAAAATATATAAGTAATTTATAATTCAAACGATGTAATTCATATATTTATATGTGAAATTTATGGCTGAATATAATTTTATTATTATATATATTTTTTTTAATAACATGTCATGTGCATCGCACAGGTGGTATACTAGTCTATATCTATATTATATCTAAAAGTAAGATAGTCTAGCATAAATAGAAATTACTCATTTTCCCGCCTAAACTATATTTCTAAAACAAAAATTCTATAATATTTAATAAAAAGATTATTTACATATATTAATTAATATATTAATAAACATCGATATATATATATATATATATATATATATATATATATGTAAGTCAAACTAATTAATTAGGTCAATAAATTAGATTATGATTGTTAGTCAATATTTGGCAAATTATGGACGATTATATGTACTAAATGAATGCTACCATAAATAAATAAATTACTATTATTATTAAAAATTATTATAATTCATTCCAAAGAGGATAACGTGAATAGATATCTTAATCTAAATCTGATTATTATCTTAATTTAATCTTAATTAATCTATATCTATGTAATAATAATAATAATAATAATAATAATAAACAAATTTGGATTTTCGTGCTCAAATGCCATTTTTGAAGTTGGAAATATTTAATTAATATAATATTCTTAAAAATATCATCAACTCCATTATTAAATAATTAATTCTATATCTACAATTTGCATGAATTATCTATGATAATATATAATATATATTTTTAATCAATTATACTTAGCCTATCAATAACCTAGCTAATATAAGAGGGATCCGATCATGGAGAATATCTATGAATAAAATTAGTCAATTATTGCCACAAATATGACCATAATTAAAAAAATTAGTCAATTATTTCCGCAAGTATGTCAAATTCAATTCAAAATTCTAAAAAATCAATATCTTTTAGATATTTGATTACCTCTTAAGCGATCAATTTTTTGAGGATATCATCTCAATATCTACCATCGAACAACACAGTTAAATATGTCAATTCAATTTGTCAATATATATCTCAAGATTTTATTTTATTTTTTCTTATATTCAATAGGAAGACAAACAGAAGTGCAGTCGGATCCAATGATGTCTCTGCCAAAACTGCTATCAAAGTTTCTATATCGTCGGCGTCGATTACAATCTGATAAATTCATTTCCATGCAATTCATTTTTATCATTTTGGTATCTAATTCTTTTTCCCTTTTTTTTAGTCTTTTCCGTGAGAGTTGAATTGTTCGTTTGTGAAATTTTCAAGCATTAACAGAAGCTTTTGATTTGATGATGCATCAAGTGAAAGTCAACGAAATTTCTTGCAATGGAAGGACGAGTCGAAGCATAGAAACTTATTCTTAAACACAAGGGTACAAACTTCTAACTATATATCCCCTCTGAAATATAGATTGTCCGACATATTTTGATGAATACCAAAAGCTTCATTAAATTTGTTTAATCGCTTTATATTTTGATATTTCGAGTCTTGGCATGATACTCAATGTGTATCTGTAGGGTTTTTTTGTCTATTTATTGCAGTTTTATTGTTATTCATTCTCCTTAGAAAATTATTATTTTGAAAAAGAATTGAAAGAGAGAATTTTGAGAAGAAAATAAAAAAGAAGAAAGTGATCGAATCGGATTTTCGAACAACATTAAAGCTACTGTGCCACACAACACATAAAGACAACCAATTAAATATTTCGTATATTATAGTATATACAATCTAATGTAGTCTTCTTCCATTAATGTACATTTTTTAATTAAAATATACACAATTTATTTGTCATTGAGATGCATGCAACTTTTAATGCATTTGCTTATCAAGATATGTTGATGATCTTATTTCATAGGACTATGTTCATGATCTTGAACATGTTAAATCCAAATCTCCACCCAAATCCAATCCAAATAAAAGTGTCGAGAGTAATATTCTTTTGATTATTAGATAAATAAATTTTATTGTAATATTTTAATAAAATTATTAAGTATACATATTTTATATGTGCATCGCACGGGTGGTATACTAGTTATATCTAAAAGTAAGATAGTCACCCTTAATAGTAAGTTGAAATTTTCCCGCTCATTTATACTTGCTCAAAGTATAAATATAATATTTATTATAAAATAGTTGTTAATATTAGTTAGCTAAAGAATTAATTGATTGATTGATTGATTGGAAAATAATCGTCTTCAAATCCGCTTTCATATATAGATAATATAGATATATTTTGATTTTCAAAATCATGCCATCATTTAATAGGATACTTATAATATATATACATATATAAATATAAATTTTATATTTTAGATAATACAGAATTGTCAATCTATTTAATTTTGTTAAAGAATCATACTATTAATTGTAATAGTTTTTTATGCGAGGAATATATCTTTTAAAAAATGTGCATATTTAGTTAATTTTTTGTTTTAAAAGTAATTATATATATATATTATAGTATAATATTATACATTTTCGTCATTTATATCTACATTTCTATATTATCTATATCTATATTATATCTAAAAGTAAGATAGTCACTACAAATAGAAACAATAAGTTTTCCCGCCTATATAAATTTTCTAATAATAGTGATATAATTATACATATAATAAATATAAATAATTATACAATTAATTAATAAAAATTATGAAATTAAATATTTATATTACACTAATGGAATATACGTTCTATTTCTATGAATACATACATATAGAAAGATTGCATATATCTATCTAAATTAATACATTCATAATTAATTAAGAAATATATATTTACTAATTTCTAAGTTACATAAAAATCATCATGGACTAATTAATTCACAAATGTAAATAAATGCAATCATGTATAGCCGTGTGGTTCGGTAATTGATCGGGTGATCGTTTAACAAAAAAAAAATCAATCAATATATGTTCTTATAAATATCCCATTCAGTTGGTAATCTTTCATTTCATACAAATTAACCAATCCACACAATATAATTACATTGAATCTATCATTCAGTTTATATGAATTAAGAGAAACGCATTTGGAAGATGATTTTGTGATTGTTTTAACATAATAAACTTAATCACCTAATTTTAATTTGAATGTGAACTATTCGAGTATTTCCCCAGATCTATCTAATTATCTTATTAATATTTTATTTAGATAATTACATAATTTACCATTCCAACTTGGATCGGTATAAATAGATAGATCTAATTATCTTACGTTTCATCACAAGTTTATCTTCTTCACACAAAAAATTATAAGTTAAATATTATTTCATATTATATTATCAGTGGGTGTGTAAGTCTCTTTACTGCTCATTTTTTTGTGTGTGCGTGTTTGTGTATTATCTATTTGTATAAAGTATAAGCTTATTTGAGTGCTTATGAACTTTATTTGTGTACATTGCTGATTTTTATCTTTTCAATCTTATTGTAGATATTATATAATCAGAAAATGTTGACTTTATTATTTATCTTGGTCGAACAAAGCAATCTTCCTATTAAATGAATATGGATTATGAGCTTACATCATACCTTCATATGAAAAGAAGTTTTAGAAGAGTTCAAGTTCACGGCATATAAAACAAATGTATTCAATTTAATGTGAAGAGTTGTTATTCTCAATTTTGTTATGTTCTGCTTTTGAACTAATGGATATTTTCATATAATTACATTTGATGTAATGTTAAGTTATTTGATATATAATTACATTTGATGTAATGTCTTAATTTTTTCTATGCCAACATATTGTTAACATTTGTCGTATTATTCATCTAAATGTCAGATACTATGACGGAGTATGTTAGATATGGTGTAAAATTAAGAAATTAATATTTATGATATACAAAAATTAAAAAAAAATGACCTATTAACATGTTTGTGCCCAATATATGAATCATTTCAAGAAAAGTTTATTTTCTATTTATTCCGACAAAAAAAAAATCATTTAATAGGGACCATCGTAGAACAAATAAATAAATAAATAAAATGTGCTCAAATTTTGAAACATTGAAATTTGTGGATATAATTTTTACGAGTACTTATGGTAATAATTTAAAGAAACTATGTGTGAATATAACTATTGTCTATCTTTCATATATGCACAAAAATTATTTCTGAGTTGATTTAAACAATAAAGAGAATTTACATAATCTAATTCCACAATTTGTTCGTTTTTATTATTTGAGAAAAATTCAATAGACCTACAATTAAGTTTTATTTTTTAGTTGTTATAAAATATTTTGTGTTATGATTGAGTATTAAAAGTTCTTAAATATTTACAGTAGTAGATTTTCTAATGTTCTACGTAATTAATAGACTATTGTTTAATTTTAATTATAATTATGTTGTTTCTCATTGCTTTCTGTTTCTAAACATCACATCATATCTCGTATGATTCATACCAACTCTGCTTTGTTACATTTATATGATGTGTCAAAATTATGTATTTCTAGCAAACAGAATCTCCATGTTGTCACAAATTTGCTCACCAATACCCTAATGTGTTGGTTTGGTGGAAATTAGATTTATAATGAATGAATTATATTTCTATTATACCGCCAACAATGATTATAGAGCTCAATTTGAAAGTGTTGTTATTTTTATTTTATTTTTGAGTGAATGTGTTGTTATTGCTATGATCCATTAATATTTGATGAAAAATCGGGGCAATGACGGTCTGATTTGTGTTTTGCGAGAGGCATTCTAGCGACGTTACCTTCTTGATATCACAAACTTGCTTGCCACTTTCTGATATATATCTCGACACTAATCCTTAATTTAATTGCAACACTTAAGTTGTGTCTTTTGTTCAATTAATACAATGCGTTTTGAGTGCTTTAAACATTAATAAAATATTATTACCAAATTTAAAAATGTGAAATCTGTGCATCGCACGGCCGGTTATTCTAGTTATAATATATAGCAAAAAACTGTGCCTATCAAAACGCAAGTTACCCATTTATATAAAGAAATTCGAGTATCAAGTGGATATATAAGCCCATCTACCTACCCATACACACCATTGCCGCAGCACTTCCAACTCCTTGAAAAATAAAATTCCTATAAATTCAAATGAAGATCGAATTAAGGTTGTAGAGCAGAACAAGTGTAATTAAGTAGGTTCGAGTCGACGAAGAAGAAGATGGCGGGTCCACGTCGACCGCAGTTCGTGCTGTTCGGATCATCGATAGTTCAGATGAGCTACAACGTTGGAGGTTGGGGTGCTATCTTTGCTGATCTTTACGCTCTAAAGGTACCATTTTTATGCATTACTCTTCTATTCTTGTCTCATTTTGTGCTTCTTGGTTTTGGCTCATGATATATGAGTGTAGTGGTTGAGATATCAAGATTCGATCTTGTTATATCATATTTAGATTTTATTTTCTATGTAGATTAAGTTTTTAGTTAGAAATTTATTTATAATTAGGATTTGGGCCGATTTTATGTAAACCAGTTGTATATAAGTCTTATATGAGAAAGGAAAAAATATCACTTCCAATACAGAAAAATATCACATTTAGTTTACTGGAAAGCATGTACTGCTGAACAAGTTAAAACATAGGCGGTGATTTTTTGTAATTATTGTTAAATTTTTTTAATTGGAAAAAAGTATTACTTCTCACACTAAAACTCATATAAAAGTTATATGCAATCACTGTACATAAGAATTTATCTTAGGATTTATGTATTTTGTTTTCCAAATTTCCCGTATACTATAAATAGATGAGTCTGGATTATTATTGAGGGAATTGAACTATCGAATAAATTTGAGTTTTAGTATTCACTTATCGGCCTTCTTGATAGTCAATGATAGTGTTTATGTTCGTCTTTTAATGTTGAATTTCATTGTTCACTAATGGCATTCTTGAATCAATGATAGCTAGTGTTGATGTTTGCCTTACAATACTTTAGAGAATCAACAGAATTATGAATTCTTGAGACTTCCCTGCATGATGTAGATAATTGTTGAATCAATAATTTAATGTAGTTTTGGGTGTGGGATATTGGGACTAGAAGGAGAAATGTGGTGTCGCCAACTACCTTAAATGGATCTTTAATAAAATATAGCATTGGCATAATGATCTGAATATATACAGATAGATAGTTAACTCTCAAACACGGTTCCTTCGGACTTCGGGAACATCCAAATGGTAGAGATTCATTTGTAAAAAAGAGATCTTTTGAATTCAAGACTCACCGCTCTCAATTCCAAACTTCAAAATAAAATAAAAAATATTGTATATGATGGATCAAGAACTACTGCTTAATTATTTCTCAATTTTTGAAGGCGGATGTAATTTTACGAGGATACTCGGGTTGGAACACAAGGCTAGCTCTCCATGTCTTGGACAAGGTTTTCCCCAAGGTATGTGCTATATAGTGAATCTACTTATATAGACTATCTAACGTGTCAAAATTAAAATCAAAATTAAAATACTAAAATATGAACGGGGTTAATTTTATTTATTTTTTATTTTTAATATTTATATGCATGAGTTTATTTAATTATCTGATATGATTTGCAAGAAACAAGTATTGGTATCAACTCAGTTATTTTGACCGGTCAAAGAGTCTGACAACACAATGGCATTTTGAGTTTAGGACGAAGGCGCCGTCCAACCTGCTTTGGTTATACTATATTTTGGTGGTAATGATTCTTGAGTCCTCACCCAAGTGGCCTTGGTGCTCACGTGCCTCTTCCAGAATACACTCAAAACATGAAGATTATGATAGCTCATATCAAGGTCAGTCTCACCTATTGTAGCGTTGGGAGTGTTCAAAATTAATTTAATTTGCAGTTGATCATGAGATAAAAAACTCGTATTTGATCCAATCAAATTGGATTTATGATTGATGATGAGAGCAAATCTTCAAGTATAAATCTATATATATGGTCGTGTGTTTCATAAACTAATTACGAGATGGTATTCCGTGCATAAGGCATTATTTAAGACTATTTAAGATGGCGCGTGGCGTCCACGCGCGAGGCTCACGTGCGGCGCGTGGGCGTCACACGCCCGTCTTTTTCTTTTTCTTTTTTCTTTTCTGGCAGTTTTTTTCTTCTTTTTTTCTGTTTTTTTCCTTTCTTCTGGCAGTTTTTTTACGTTTTTTTTTCAATTTTCTTTGTTCCTTTTGTTTTAATTTATTTAATTTATTTGAAATGAATATGAAATAGAATTAATAAACCCTAAAAACACAAAATAAATCCTTAAAAGCACCCCCCAAAAAACCCTAAAAAAACCCCAAAAAAACCTTAAAAACACAAAATAAACCCCTAAAAATACCCAAAAAATCCTAAAAAAACACAAAATAAACCCCTAAAAACACCCCCAAAAAACTCTAAAAAACACAAAATATATCCTAAAAAAACTGGGTCAAAGGGCGGGTTTGACCGCGTTGACTGAGTCAAAGCACGAGTTTGACCCGATCCATCTTAAATAGCACTATTTAAGACCGATGCATGGAAGTTTTTGCCACTAATCATATATTAATTTCAAGATTGAATTATGCCACCACTTTAATTTGTGGGCTGTGACATATTGAGGCGTCGAAAGTGGTTCGGTCACAGTTGTATAGGCTCGGAAAAAATCAGACAAGTTTGGCCCATGAAATTAGTGTGTGAGCCCGTGGGTGGGGCACCCTGAAAAAGTCCATTGTCTAGGCGGCCATGGGCTCCCAAAAAAGCCATCTGAAATTTTGTATGGGATATCTAAACATATCTATCGTTTGTCTTTAGAGCCCCCACTAAATTATAGAATATAAATATTAATATAATAAGATATTTTTACCCTTAAATCAACTTTTAAATCTAACAAAGCTCCTACACATGACAGTCCCATTTCATGTTTTTATAATTAAAAATTAAAAAAGAGAATGAAATAGAAACAAGATTATCAATTTAGAAACTTGAAGAACTACATAATGTTTCCATCCTAACATTAGTCACATAAATTTTGTTTCTAAGTCCAATTATCATCATATCCTAAAAAACCCTTTCGACAAATCTTATTATCTTGGTCAACGTAGTTTGTATGAAAATCAAGAATTTGTTCCTTATTAAGTAGTTTCATCAACTAAGTTTTTTTCTCTGTTTTTTTTAAAAAAAAAAAAACTTACTATCTAGTATTCTCACTTAGTTGCATTTAATTGAACACTCGGTGTTTGCAATCAAACCATGATTGTACCCAAAATCGAAATAGATATTGACCACTTAACATGTAAAATAGCTCAACTTTTTTCTCAGGGATAAATTGCATAAACTGAAGAAGATTATGAAATCTATTGCAAGTTGTCACCAATTTTCTTTGTTTTTGTTTGGGTTTATGCTTCATGAAAATTCTATATATGACGCGGGTTTTCTTCAAATTATTTTGGTGGTCTTCTCTATTTTGTCGGTTGAACGAGATTTGGAGTGATGGTATTTAAAATATTGAACAAGGGCTATGATAATCTCGTTTATATATTGTTCTCTCTCATTATAAAACATGAATGAGGAGGGAGTTATGTTAGGTTTTTAAGTGTTTGAAGTTAAGGGAGAAAAATGTCTAATAATATTAATGTTTATATTTTTTAAATAGTGAAGCTATAGAGAGAAAAATGAAAGTTGTGTTTAGAATTTTCCATTTTGTATTAGCCAATCGGATTCATTTTTTGTTGCTTCTGATGGGCCTAGCCCGTTGGATTTGACAAATCTAAGGGGGGTGTATTGGATTGAGATTTCGTTGGATTTCGTTGGGCTTTTAAAATCCGGGTGTATTCAATCCAGACTTTTAAAAGTCCAACGAAATTCTGGTGTATTCAATCCAGACTTTTAAAAGTCCAACGAAATCTTGGTGTATTCAATCCAGACTTTTAAAAGTCTAACGAAATCTTGTTGTATTCAATCCAGACTTTTAAAAGTCTTTTAAAATTCTGCGATATTCAACAATCCACGGACTTTAAAAAGTCATTGATTTCGTTGGATTTCACGTTAAAATTACAAAGGATGAAATCCGACCTCTGGACACGAGATTTCGATGGATTTGGAAAACCCGGCGAGCGCTGTGTTCCAGCGGCCGGTGAGGAGTTGAAATCGGGCACCCCAGCCGTCACCCAACCCCAGCGGCCGCTGGTCTTGCCGATGATGGCACTCCAGCCAGCGGCCGCTGGGATCAAGGTCGCTTGATTCTAGCGGCCGTTGGGTTTAATTTTTTTTCGGATACACCGATCGTTGTGTTCCAACGAGCGTTGGCGAGATGGATTTGAAATCGTTCAAAATCGTCCGAAATCCATACACGAAATCCACCAGACTCTGCGTGGAGTTGGGAGACTCTATGTGGAGTCTTGGAGACTCCATGTGGAGTCTATGGATTTATAAAATCCATAAAAATCCATGGACATTTTAAAGTCCAACAAAATCCATCAAAATCCTAATTGAATACACCCCCTAAATTGACACACACACACACACACACAATACATTTATGATTAATTGATTATCGTATTATTTAGATAAAAATACATTTTCTTTATTTTTTGGGTGAATCGAAAAATTACATTTGTGCTATAAGTGTTAATTTGTTAAACGTTAGATATTGGAGTGTAACTTTTGAAATTTCGGGACAAAAGTGAAAAATGGACAAACTTCGGATACTGAAGTATAATTAACCTTTATTCTTTCATGAATCACAGAGTCTATCGGACGAGACACGGATAATATGCCTTAGTACTCCTCCTGTGAACGAAGCAAAAACTTTGGCATTTTCAGGGTACGTAAATTATATACATGAAGTTGTTATTTGCATTACAGTTTTTATTCTTTGCACCACAAAATAAAAAGATTAAAAATTTAAGATGACATAATATCATTTAAGTTACTTTTCTTATTAAATAAAAAAAAATGAAAAGGTGAATAAAATAAAATAAAAAACATCCACCATCATCACCATCACCACCTAGTTTCCTTCTTCTCTGCCGACCTGCCACCTAGCACCCACAACCACGGCAACCACCTAGCCACCAACGGCGACCGAGAAGACAATAACCAAACCCCTCAAACTTCTTCATTAATCGAAAATCAAAAAATTAAGCAACAATCAAAAATCAATTTGAAATATTAAGTTCGAACTCATTACAGATGCTCGAAAATTATTTTTGAATGTACTAATACGTGTTCGAAAAAATAATTTTTAATATTAGTTGGATGATCAATTTTTCGAAGCTTTTATTCATTTTTGAAAGAAAAAAAAATCAGAATCTATTGATTATACTTGGAAAATTATTTTTTTGAATCACGACTTGAATGGACGAAATATTCGATCTCGACGATGGCAGAGCAAATCCTCTGTTGCATTTAGTGTTACATTTGGTGTTGCATGATTAAATTTTTTTTAATATACCCAAGGATGGATAAACCCTAAATAAATAAAAAATTAAAATTAAAATTATTCATAATAAATTAAAAAATAAAAAAAATATTTTTTTAAAAAAATATTGAAGAGTTGCAACAGGAAATGGAACATGATTTGCAACAAATGATCCCATTTCGACGATATAGGTGGGCGGTGGCTATAAGGTTGGAGAAGAAACAAATTTTTCATTTTTTATATTAGGTTGGCGGTTGGCGGCGGTAGAAGTAGAGCTAGAGGAGGCGACGGTTGCAAGGTTGGAGGCGGCTTTTTTTTAATATAAAGTTAAATTAATTTTGTAGGGAGGAGTAAATAAGTATTATGGTGTGGTGAAAAAAGTAAAATAGCAATTTTCTCGCGTACAAATGTACAATGCAACAACTCTAGTAGATTTATCATATATATATCATAAGTAAATTTTATTTTTGGTCATATTAGAATAGACTCAAAATATTTTTAATCCCAAAAGTTACTTTTTTGGTCTCAAATGATATTTTTCTGACAATTTTAGTTTCATTAAATATTTTTCTGATAATTTTAGCCACATAAGATATTTTTTCGACAATTTTAGTCCCAAACTAATTGAGATTTTTGGTGCGCTAAACAACACAATTTGATTTCAGATAGAATGACGAGATATCTTCAATTTTAGAACACATGTTGTTTATTTTCATATGCATGAGACACATTTCAAATTCATCAAAATTGTTAATTTGAAACTAAAATTATCGTTAAAATATTTTATGGGACCAAATTATCAAAACATATCATTTGAGATTAAAAAAGTAACTTTTAGGATAAAAAAAAAAATTGACCTTATTGTAATGGAATCAAAAGTGAAATTTTCACTCTATATATCATTTAACCTAATTCTTATTGTTCCCCATTATCCAGAAATGGACGGACAAATGAACAGTGTCGTATATATTCAGAAAAATTAGTGGAGCTATGCCAAGAAATGGATGTTCAGGCCATCAATCTTTGGACTGCTATTCAAGAAACACAAGACTGGCCCAATTCTTGCCTTCGGTAAGTATCTATATATATTACTCGAGGAGAGAAAAATTCATTTTTGGTTCCATAGGACACCTTATTCTTCCATTTTGGTCCCATCGATATTGATTTTTATCTCAAAAGTTTTGAATTATCAATTTTTCCCACTCCGTTACGTTTTCTGTCAAATTTGATGTCAATTTTAGTCTCATTTTACTATTAGTTTTGGTCCCAAATGAAATTTTTCAAAAATATCTTCAACAATTTTTCCAGATTTTTTCCTATAGAAAAAAATTCATTATTATAGTTGATTATTTCATAATTAAATTCCTGTGGAGTAAAAATCAAGGGAAATTTTTTATTTAGTTTAATTTTACAATATTGGTTTTTTTTAAATGAATTTTATAAATAAACGAAAAAAAGCAAGAAGCGAGAAGAAAACTAAGAACCCTGGAAATCACGTGTTGATAACTCAATGGCCGAAGCCTCATTAAAATCCATATGGAAAACCCAAAGGGAAAAATCATATGGAAAAAAAAAAAGTACCCCTCTAAATAAAACAAAAGTAACCCGGACCACAAAAATCTTGTTTAACAGCCTTAATAATACAAGAAATAGCAAAATACTAGAAACCAGACTGAACCTTATTAGAGGCTAGCAAATCCGCAACAGACAATATTATTTATAAACGTTCACCACATCTAATTAGAGTTTATAATTATTTTTAATATTTAATTTTTAATTACAATTAATAATTCATTATTATGGTTGATTATGTCATAATTAAATTATTGTGAAGTAAAAAATCAAGGGAAATTATACTTTCATACCAGCATTTTGGACTTTCACTATAAAAAATTCGCATTTTAGCGACGGAAGCGCGCGAAGCTAAATCCAAAATATTAATAAATAATATAAAATAATAAAAAATATAAAATAATATAAAATTTTAAAAATCGTAAAGTAAAATAAATAAAAATATTTAAAAAATTGATATTCGTAATTAATTAGTAATTATAAAATATATAATATTGAAAAATAGTATATAATATTAAAAACTTAAAAATAAAATAAATATTAAAATATAAAATAAATAAAAAATTAATAATATTAAAAAGATTAATTTTAAATTCATAATTAATTAGTAATTAAAAAATTAATAATATTTAAAAAAAATTAAATTATAAAGTAAAATAAGTAAAAATATTAAAAAAATTATATTTGTAATTAATTATTAATTGAAAAATATATAATATTAAAAAATATTATATATTATTAAAAAATTAAAAATAAAATAAAAAAATCAATAATATTAAAAAGATTAATTTCAAATTCGTAATTATATAGTAATTAAAAAATTAATAATATAAAAAAATTTAAAAATTATAAATTCAAATAAATAAACATATTAAAAAAATTTATATTCATAATTAATTAGTAATTGAAAAATAAAGAATATATAATATTAAAAATGGTGTATAATATTAAAAAACTAAAGCATAAAATAAATTTCAGTTTTAAAATAAATAAAAATTAATAACATTAAAAAAATTAATTTAAAATTTGTAATTAATTACTAATAAATAATATTAAAAAATTAAAAATGATAAATTAAAACAAATAAAAAATATTTAAAAAAATTATATTCGTAATTAATTATTAATTAAAAAATATAAAATAATAAAAAATCATATATAATATTAAAAATTTATAAAATAAAATAAATTTTAAAATGGAAAAAAAATAAAAAAATAATAATATTAGAATGATTAATTTCAAATTTGTAATTAAGTAGAAATTGAATAAATAAAAATTTAAAATATTAAAAAATAATATAAAATATTGAAAAATAAAATAAAATAATCAAATAAATCCGATATAATAAATAAACAAAAAATAAAAATTTTAAAAAAATTGATTTCAAATTCGTAATCAAGCATTAATTGGAGAATAATAAATATTAGAAAAAATTAAAAAAATCAAAATTAATTTAGATACGAGATAATTAATCGGTCGCTAAGATTTAAAAAAAATAAAAAAAATTAATGTTTAGCAACACATTTTCCGATCTCTAATGTAACGACGGAAACGTCTGTCGTTATTCCGTCGTTATCATAAAAAAAATTAAAAATTAAAATATGACGTGTGTCCGTTGTTAAGTTAGAGACAAAAAAATCCATCATTAAACATCTCAATCTTAATCCGTCGTTAATGTGTCGGTATTTTAACGACGGAATATAATCCATCTGTAAATCGTATTTTTATTGTAGTTTTTTTTTTAAATAACCTAATTTTTAAAAAAAAATAACAAAAAGTAATCCCTTTTTACAAATCTAACATTTGATCAATTTTTCGGCTCAAAAATCGTTCATAACAGATTGCATTTTAAGATATCTATTACAAAGAAAATTTCACTTTTTGTCTCATAGTATTTATTTTGGTCCCAAAAGTGGCGCATGTGACTCACGTGCGAAGCCCTCTGTCACTTCACTTAACTTTCATTAAAAATTGAGGGACTAAAATTGATACTGTCAAACCTATAGGCCTAAAAATGAACGATTTTTTTGAAAAAT
The DNA here is from genome assembly GCA_026008535.1 of Perilla frutescens. Classification (NCBI taxonomy): domain Eukaryota; kingdom Viridiplantae; phylum Streptophyta; class Magnoliopsida; order Lamiales; family Lamiaceae; genus Perilla; species Perilla frutescens. The sequence goes on from BRKX01000004.1 coordinate 53,476,842, forward strand.
GACCAAAATCGACATCGATGGGACCAAAAGGAGAGAGTAGCGTGTCCTATGGAACTAAAAGTGAAATTTTCTCTATTATAGAATCCGCATCTCTTGCGAAATCACATTTCATCACATATATAAGGTCACATCATGCATAATATGGCGCCGGGGGCGAGGCCAATTAGTAGCCTCAGTTGGGCTTGTGTCAATTTATACTGAGCTTCTCATTGTTGAGGCTTACGACTCGAGGCTAGCCTCCGCCTTTTAAAACATTGTCTTAAGAATTGCATCTTCAATGTATATAAGATCCAGAATGATATTTCATCTCGTATCTTATACTTTGTATGCGCAGACAAGATGAAATCCATTTATCGTCTCAAGGGTCGAAAACTCTGGTGAAGGAAATACTCAAAGTGCTCAAAAGGGCAGATTGGGAGCCAAGCCTCTACTGGTTGAAAATGCCATCGGAATTTCCTGAGGATTCGCCGTATTACATCGTCAGCCCCGACGGCGAGACTACGTTTAATGCGCCTACCCAGATCTGTATTTGGCAAAGGGAATGGCTCGATATTTAGCACAAATGCAAGGTACAAACTAGATGGCAAACTCATTTTTTGGCATTGTATGTGACTCTGCCCAGCTTCTTTGTTTACTCAGATACATTGTCTGTTTTTCCAATCGAGATTCTCTATTACCTGTCCTATTTCTGACTGCAATTTGTAATACATTCAAGGCTTCAGTTTATGCAGTTTATATTGAATGAAAAACATATATATAATTTGCCCTGCTGAAATTTGAAGAAAGCAGAGGAAGACTTAGTAGTAGACAAATTGTTGCTTTGATTGAAGACATGTTACGTCAATAGTAATTCTTTTGATTCGTACATCAAATCTCACAAGCTGATAAGTAACAGATTTTACAACATAATCAAACTGATACATACACCAGGCCTAGAACAAGTGGAAGACAATGATACCAGCAGCAGCAACACCTAAAAGAATGGTGATTTAAAATTTAACAGCTAGAACGCGATATATGTTGCTGGATGGTTCAGCTCTTCCCCCCAGGCATGACAACAAAACCGAAGCACATGCATCCGCGATTTTTAAAAAATAATGATTATCACTCTACAAAGGTAAAATTCAAGGAGTTCACCATATTCAGTGTTTTAAGACTGTTTGGAGTAACATGTTCATGTAGAGAGTTGGAATCTGCCACTAGGCTTTTTTCTCCTCCATCCCTGGATGTTGCATTGCACGTAACAGCTTTGAGCCCGATAAACAAACGAAATAAATATAACAGAACACAATTAGAGGTTGAGAGAAACTTACAAAAGCTGCGTAGTATACAAATGTGAGCCCAGCTAGAATAATGAAACCAATTTGAAACACATTATACCTGCAACAGCAGAAGCATTTCTAGTGCCACAATTTCGAAGGTAGAATTTCATTTAACACAACGAATAAAGTGAATGTTTAACTGACTTGTACAAATATTTGATCCCACGGAGTGATTGTAGTGTATGACCAAATATTTCTTGAGCTGCAGTAGCTTGGGCATAATACGCAAATGCAGTGGCACAGAACTGAATTACACTGTCGAAGAATTGAATGTAATAGCACAATGTAAATAATAAAATCAAATAGCCCTATACATTGAACAATATGCAGTTCTGCACCATTTTTGGTACATCAAATAATAAAAATAACCACCAATTAGACGCAAAAGACCACTGAGCATCCACGCATCAACTTCAACTATGTTCATTTTCAACTAGGACTGCATACATCAAAACAATTACCTGATTGAGCACAGAAGAATGAGGCCCACATTAAAAAGAAATGAGTTCATAAGTGTAGCTCCCCATCTGTAAATAAAGATTAGTCATCAGGCAATAAATCTAATGCCAGACACAATAGAAGTAATGAGAAATTAATTGAAACCTTAAACAGGAAACTGAAACACAATAAAGATACATACTTCATAGGATGGATTGTAATGAAAACCAACTTCAATCCTATCATCATTGCCCCAGCAATTACAGAAACCAGAAGATAGAAGCAGAAAACTGCAAATGCTACAGTTCCAAGGAGACCTGGAAGTACAAGAAGCAAGTATGCCTTCAAGTAAACGCATCGTAGATGGTAACCACAAAGCAAAAATAGAAGTTTTCCATTTACCCCAAATATCATCCAACTTGATGAAAACCTCATTAAGAAATGAGGAAAGAGGAGGGTCAATTAGCAAATATATCACTATATGTGCAATCCAAGCCACTGAAACAATCAACCTGTTCAAAGTAATCCACTTGTTTAATATGATTATAAACAATTAGGGCAAAACCACTAAGCTTGTGTTAGAAGATCCAAAATGGGCATGAGGAAGTGCTAAGAAACAAAACATACCCTAGAACTCCAAGTACCAGTTTGGCAAGGTACCCAAGAATAGTGAAAGCCCAAGTTGCCTCAGCCTGTACAAATTAGGCAAAAATGTATTACATTTACGTTCATAGTTGCCTTTTTTAACACTTTGCCTTTACAATGGCAATCTCCTACTAGCAAAACGATGACAAATTGTATAAATATCCAGTCAGTTTTCATGAGTCACCTGTTCACCTTGAGGGTACATCTCTTCCAAAGCCTTCACATCTTCTTCCAGAAGAAGTAGCTCCTGCAAGTCAAAGGAACATAAATGGATAATCATTGAGAAAAAATTCAACATCTGTGGATGTATCTAATTGCAAAAGGTAATATTCTGACTAGCCCAGCTAGGAGATCATAAAGCAGAACTTGGTCAATTGGAACCTTTCTTTATAAGCCATACAACTCTGAACTTATTGCAAAAATTATTCATTATAATGCAAGGTCAGAAGTCTATAATCCACTGGTCATGTTGCATTATAAATTTCATTTTTCATCAAATATAGTTTCAAAAAGGCATTTCGAGCCACTAAGAATCAACACTGTTCTCGTAAGCTGTTGTTAGAGCAACAACAAATACAAGATGTTTGAAACCTCAGTCAAACAACAAGGTCTAATCAATTAATCAAATATCGGAGGTCAACTACAATACTCATATATTGGAACAAATGATTAAAATGCAAAGGCCTGGCAAAAGGAATAGGAGAAGTGGAGAACTAAAAGATAAGACAACAGACCTTTTCTACACTTTTCACATTTTTACGCCATTTTCTTCCCTTACTGCCACTCCTTTCTTCCTGATGAAGAGCATCAGCTGCTTTTTTCAGATCTCTTGCCTTTTTCGCCAGTTCAGTTGCTTCCTACGTGAGATACAATCATGCTTCACATTTAAATTGTGTGTACATAATCTATTTGGCAAAAGATGTCATTTGTACTGCTAGATCCATGTGGAAAAAGAGTGTTAAAACAAAGAATCATTATTACCTTGATATACTGTGAACGTGTGATAACCGCTTTAGGTCGCCGGATAAATGAAGTTATAAGCCCCAGTGGAAGACAAGCTATGCCGACACCACCAAAAATCTAGAGATTGCAACATGCAGAAAAATTGAACAATGCAGTTGAATATATCTATAGGCACACATGCACGACAATATATCATTTAACCATGAATACAACAGTGAGAGAAAAAAAGACACACAACAGATGAAGATAGTTTGCTTGCACATGTAGAGACAAGAGGAAATTGTGGAGCGGTGCGAACATTGCAGAGAAGATATTTGTAGTGAACTTTGTAAGGAGGAACATACAGTAAAAAGCACAGATCCAACGATCGTAGCAAGAGCAACAACATATTCCGGGAAGGTAGTGCGCATTGTCCATGTTGTCTCAGATGAAGCATTAGCAGAATATGCCGAGCACTAAAAATAGAAATGATAACTGTTGTAAGAATCAAAAAACCAAAACAAACATGCAATTCAAACGATTTATATATTTTTGCTGACCTGTTTAGCACCAGTACCAACACATTGTTGACTATTGGAGAAGTCCCATGATGATGGGAAGGCCTGAGTGGACGAGGAAAGGTGCCTAACAGTGAAATCCACCTTACCCAAAAGCCCTAAGACATAATGAATCAAAAGTTATATACCAAGATGCCCTAGGACTGAAAAAAAAATTAGGCCCTGCTTTAAACTTCCAGATTTCCATATTCTCAACCTTTCTTAGAATAAAAACAACAAAATGGATAGATAAGCAACATTGCAATTGGTGGGAAAACTTCATCTGGAAATAAATAGTCCATTTAAATGACATGGAAAGATGTCCTCCCAACACAATTAATTAACTATTTAAGGTCACTGGATTCTAAATGTGATATCATCCAATTATCATGATAGGAAATGAAATCAGCGTCCATGAAATAAATCAAAATGGCTCAGTAGATATCAAATTCAGATGTCAACACTCATGCATAAGAATCATATAATGATAACAAAGATTACTTAAAAGTAGTCTAATGTGAGCATTAACTTCATAAATATTAAAATTTGAGCGCCATGTCAACAAATATCATACCTACTTTTCAGATAACCCCCAACAAACTCCCAATCCAAGAGAGAGAGGAGCATAATAAGAACATTTATTTCAGATGTTGACACTCATACATAAGAACCATACAATGAAATAACAATATACTTAAACAACCCAATGTGAGCATTCAATTCGGAAACAGTGTATAAGCATCAGGGCACCAAATATCCACCCCCAAAAAGAAAAGGGATGGTAAAGGGGAAAAAAGCCACATCAAACAACTACATGCAGGGAGTTTTGTAACACCAGATAACAATTACGATAATGCCAGTCTACTAGTGAGGCCATCATATAACTATTCGTTTCAGGAAATTATCTAAGTAAACACGGGCTTAAAAAATAGAAAGAAGCAAAATTTTCAATCGCGCAACCTACTTCAGAGAATAATATTCACCCAATATAAAAAAGATATCACTCATCTAAAAATTACCGTATAAAATTCCAAGGAGGAGGCCACAAACAACAGCAGTCGAAATCACCCACAGCAAGGAGCTTTTCATCCTCTTCCACATAGTTCTGGATACCAAAAAAAAAAAAAATCATTTCCAAATGTACACCCAAAAAAAAATCGAGGCTTTGTAAAATCCATTATGAACTACAAAGGTTACTTGTCCTGGTCGCCTTCGTAATAGAACATCGCAAACGGAATGACGAAGAAAACAAGAATCGCATCGACAATGTAAACAGCGAGCCACAATTCCTTCATCGGCAGCGTGAGATTGCAGGCGCCGTTGTAAATCGCGTGGCGGCAGGCCTGCCGGTTGGCGACGTCGGCCGGGAGCATGAGAATGGAGATGGCGGCGATGGAGAGCCCCAAAACGACGACGCATTTGGGGAGATAAGCCTGATTAGCGTCATCTGGGTGCTGGTAATTGACGAGGAGGTATAGATTGAAGATGAAGACGATAACGCAGACGACTATGGCCACGATCAGTAGGGCTAAATTGAAATCCCCCATTTCTGGGCGGGTTGAGAATGAGGGGAGCCTCTGCCCTTCCGAATCAATGTGGTTGAATTCTAGGGATTTTTTAGTTCGGATTTGGGGGAATTTGATCTGTTTTTTTCGTGGAGGATATGTCTGTTCCTTTTTTCCTGTTTTTTTGGTTAGTTGAATTTCAAAATGGGAGAGAGAAGGCGGGTTTGCACCGGTGACGGTGGAGCAGGATTTGATGGGTGGTTAAATTACCGTTTTGTCCTTTCCATTTGATTTTTACGACTTTGAACCTTTTTTTTAATTTATCATTCTAAATATAAATTATAGTTAGTTACTAGTTAGTTATGCACTATATTCATATTTATACATATAAATATAAATATATTATATACTGCACTCCAATTGGAGAACAAAATAGAAAATTTGCGCCATCCAAACTAAGTTTTCTCAAGAATATGAGGGGTTTTTGCACGCTATTAAATTTAGGGGAAATTTTATCTGGGAAAATTTTATGCTACATGTGGGGTACTACCCCCACATGTAATACACCAATTAAAAAATAATAAAAGTGTATAATAATTTTTTATTATTCATCTAATACACTTTTATCATTTTTAAATGGTGTATTACATGTGGGGTAGTACCCCACATGTGGCATAGAATTTCTCTTTTATCTCACGTGTTAGTGCATTACATACATTTATTTATAATTTATGATGTGACACATGATCTCATATTCTTTCTTAATTCTTTGGGTCCATCCGCCACATATTAAATTACAAATAAATATATACGGTACACCAATACATGGGATATAATTTATTCAAATTTAAATACACATGAAAACTATAAAATAATAGAGATTTGATAGATAAACTAATCTATGTAATATGTTGAAATAGTTACACTCATCTAAGGAAATGTTTATTAATTTAATATTTGAATATTTAATTTTAGATACCAATTTAAGCCTTTTTGTATTGTAATTTAACTTATCTATAGCTTTTTTAGAGAGAAAATGTTAATTAACCTGTCGTCATTACATACTTAGATGTCCATTTGATGACATAATTGATAGTGGATCTGAATTTCGTTAATGTTTGTTTAATTTGAGTACCACTGCCTATTTAATGTTTGTTTAAGTTGAGTACCACTGCCTATTTATAGTGTTTGTCTTTTGGTTTTAAAAAAAAAGGCAGTTGGGATTAATTATGTGACTAACAAACTTATTTGAGGAATTTTCAGGTAAATTCAGTTACATACTAATTACTATTGTTGATTGACATCAGGACACAGCAACAGCCTGTCACCAGTAATTACAATGCTCTGCTCTGCCGTCCACCTCCACACAACCAGATCAAAGAAGAAAAAGAGAAAAAAAAAATCATACTACAGTATTTCACACTCAACTTCGAAAATTTTTCATTTCGTTAATCGGGAATACTCAAGTGGTGAACCTTTCATAAGTAAAAATGAGAAATAGTATGTGCTGAAAAAAAAAATTTAGCACATACTATTTCTCATGAGGTGTAAATGAGAAATAGTATGTGCTGAAAAATTACCCCAGGCCTCCTCACTACTCAGTACTCACAACCCGAAACAACAAAGAATGTGACAACGACAAGGACGAGGATATTGAAATATAGACTTGCTCACCAGAAAAATACAAACAACACTTTTAACCAGTTTCACAACTAGTCACCACCTAAGTTTCATTTTTTCCTTTTTGGATGTGCAGAAGAGATTTACAGGATCATGCCTCAAAATTAATACACAATACATAACTGTTAGTGGTCGTTTCAAAGGTTAGGAGCCGGCCATTGAGGCTGCTGCCACAGGCGAGGAGAGGTCAAAGCAAGTAGGCACTCAAATTAAATCTGGACCTGCTGGATCTGTTGGATCAGGTTGTTGCACAACCAGGTGCAGCGAATCAAGACTGAAACAAACAATTAACAGCAAATATTAGATTGAGGATTATTATACTGTAGTCAAGTAAATGGACGAAACGAATTCATCTAAGCAGATTAGATCTGCATTCCAGAAGCATCAGCCTTACCTACAATTCTGCGGAACTCTCCAACCAGATGATATCGAACTCAGTGGAGAAGACAAATACATTTTCCAGTCTTCAAGCAAAATTCTGAGGTCGTGAAGCTTACTATTCAACCCAAAACAACAGTTTGCATGCATCGTACAGACTTGATCCATATCTTCACTGGGTTCACAAAACCCACCGAAGTACGTAGTATCCAAGAATCTCAAGTGTAACCCCATCTCTGTGATGAAGGTATCATTCTTTATCTTATTAAGAACATCTTGATCATGCAGTCCAGGGTATAATTCATGAGAGGCATGCCAGAACTTGTAAAAGTCTATAGACCGAGTATTTGATCTGACAAACTTGAATCCACCATTAGGTTTATTTCTTATATCATCAGATATGCCAGAGAAATGATCACATGCTATCTGAAAGTCAGCATCCGGATGGAAGTGAGGAAATGGATCTCTGAACCACATAACATCTGCATCCTATATATAAGAAAGTAGTAAGTATAGAGAGACAAGGCCAAAAGTTCATGTTAATTCTTGATACAATATACGACCACAAAATACATGGTGAGGATTGATTGAAGGGTTGCCTAGTGAGGCTTCATCTGAAAATAGCAAATTTCATATAGAATGTGACATGATGCACTTCCAACAATATGTGTGTAAAACGTATTAGATGTAAGATTGCTATTCATGAAAAAATTGCAAGGACCAAGAAAATTATCTCAAAATCATTAAGCCATATGTATCCAAGCCAAAGTTATGAGAAAATGCTGAATTTAATCTTTTGGGCCTCAGTTCCTTCACAGTTTTTAGGCACTGAAAAAAGGTAAAAGGTGCTATATATATGAGCATGCTTGAGTGTGAAGATTGCTCAGAAGATAGAGAACTGGAGAGCTTACTGTGAAAACAAAGTTATATCCCATTTCAAGAACAGATCTTAGGAAATCAATCCTTCTCCACATCATCTTCAGGTAGTCTGGGGTCATAAAATAAGCCTCACGTGAAAAGTCAACTCCTTCAGTAACAAGGGAAAAACAATGGGAGTGTACAACCATACAACGAGAAAATGCCTTTTGATCCAAAGAAACAATCACCAAATGGTTCAGTAACCAGCGGGTTCGCTCTCCAATTCGGAAACTCTCAAGAAAGAGATCAATAACTGAATTTGGAGCTGCCCATGCTTCATTCAGGGTTGTTAAGATCACTGTGTTATCTGGCATAGAAGCAGCCTTCAAAACTCTTTCAAGACTATACTCCTTACTGTCCTACAACAACCATGCAATAATTAGGAGATGATGTATTAAAGTTATCACCCAAAAATGTCATAGAACTCCGAACACAAAACTGAAACAGCCAATCAGTGGCAGAAGAGAAATCTGAACACAAAACTGAAACAGCCAGAGTCAGTAGTAGTGTGACAGCAGTTAACAACACAAGAGAAGAGGTGCATTATTTGACTCCAATAAAGCATCATTGCCATGATGAACGAAAATCCTTCAATTTCATCACGATAACTGTAACGTCAGACGACAAAGAACTATAACAATTTCAGAAATAGGTTGAATGCTAAAGCAGCTAGATTTTGTGATGCAAATTTGGAAATCCATTTTAATGAAGTCCAGAAATCAATTATATTAGTGGAGTGATTTGGTAATTCATGCAAACTGACATTCAATACTAGCATCTTAAATATCATAAAATCCCGAGGCACATAACTTGTACAGAGAAGCTTATACTTATACCAGCCAATATATCATGACCTGCAACAAACTTAGTTCTCCTGACTCTTTTCCAATAGAACAAACAACCATAGCCGCACTATAGTGTCTTCCAACATTTCAAAATTTACAAAAAGCATCAAGCCAGTTGAATAAGAAATATTAGCCTTGGTACTAAACAGAACCACTTGATCCGCATGGACTTGCAAAGCAACAATCTGTTGATAATTATCTAACTACAACTAATACCTCAAGATTCCAACACAATATCTCTGTCTCAACTCAAGGTAGGGTTGTGTGTTTTTCTATCTATTTTTGTTTACCTATGAGTGTGCAAGGATAAACTAGCAACCTGTCCCTGCGAAAGCTATATTCTGAAACTCTAGAACTAAATTGTAATGAATATAAAATGAACAGAAAAATGCAATAAATTTTTATAAGAATCTCTGAACTTTTGAAGCATGCGCCTATAGTTAGCTAAATATTCTGAGCTCTAAGAATTTTAAGTTGAGCTTAATGTGATTTGGGCTAAACAAAGCCAAGCTTGTTCTCTTAATCGAAAAGCATATATATTTATGCAATGCATCTAAGAGTGTTATCCGAATATAGCCTCGATTATCAAAAAATCTTACAGGATGATTTCCAAATCACATCTAAGATGAATAAGCACGCAACAGTCGGTGTTAAATGGATATTGGGTCTAACTCACCCTCACAAAACCGGCTTGTAAGTGGAGGTTGCCCTCACCTTAATAAGTGGCACATGCCACTTTACCCGACCAATGTGGGACAATTTAATGGTCAGCAAATGGAAACAGCGATTCAGATATAGAACTGCAGATCAATATAGACATGTTTCTTAAATTACTTTTATTAGCTCCAAAATAGTCTATAGATTCTTATTATTGTATCCCTATTATAATCTCATATCAAAACAAATTACACTTTAACTGGTTCAGTTTTTGTTTCGTTGTGTTATATATAAATATGAAACGTGCAGGACATCTCGCATACATACACACAGACAAGAAACGATTATCGACTAATTAAGTATTGAAAACTTCTACGATCAACGCCGCTAGCAGTTATAAATCTCTGCAGTTTTCAGCTCCGAACAACTTCTCCATCAATCACTTCATCCACATTCAAAATGAAATGCATAGAATAATCGAATTGAAAAACAGAAAATAAAATTCAATGTATCAATGAAAAGGAGACTGACCGAATAGACAGGCTCTCCGTTGTCGAAAATTGGGAAAAAGCTAGCGCCACTCGAGATTCCAAATTCGACAGCTCTGTGGAGGAGGAAGCAGGACACGACCGCCGCCGCGAGGAGCACCACAAAGAGCGCGGGAACCCCTGGCCGCCGGCTGTGGGCGGAGAAATCCGGCGATGTCGGACTCATTTTTTACGGGATATGTTTTCAGAGGATATGAACGGCGTACAAAAGGAAATGTTGAGATAACCGCCGACTGCATTCGACCATGTTAGCTCGCTCTGATGCACAGTTGCGAGGAGAGAGAGAGAGAGAGACCGCAGAACTGTCAAGTGTCAATTAACCCACTCTGATTAATTAAGTGCAGAAAATGAAGGAGGAAAATGTAAAGCCAAAGACACTGGGAATTTGGCATTTCGAATCATCATGATTACAAAGGATCCGCCCGTCGGTACCATTTTATTTATTTATTATATTTCCATATTACATCAAAGCTATAATTAACATTTATTATTTATTACTGTAACTACAAATTAAATAAATTACACACCTTATGAAATAATTATCATAATAATTATTTATTAACTAAAAATTGAAAATAAAATACATATATTCTAATTGAATATAATTAGCCATAATTAATAATGGTGTAAAATTAAAGTTTCTTAGTGGAGTTTAAAATTAAACTAAATACAATCGATTAAAATTAAAAATAAGGGTTAATTGTTTAATAAATCACCATGTTTTCAACACTTTGAAAAGTAAACACCATATTTAAATTTAATCAATTACAACACCATGTTTTAATTTGAATGAGATTAAACATCTCCAATTTTTCCGATCGGTTAAGTATGACATATTTGTCCTACAAGCCACGTTGACAGCCACATCAGTACATATGTGTAATAAACAATGTTGATTTTGTTATTTATTTTTTCAACATCTTTTCTCTTTTAGAAATGAAATATTATATAAAAAATGCTTTTTTCTCAACAAAAAAAGAAGAAGAAATAATAACAAATACGATATCATTTGTTACACATGTGTGCTGACATGGCTGCTAGCGTTGTTTATAGATTGAATATATCATATTTAATTGGTCAGAAAAATTGGGGATGTTTAATCCCATTTAAATTAAAACATGATGTTGTAATTGATTAGATTTAAATATGGTGTCTAATTTACAAACTGGTAGAAATGTTGTGATTTATTTGGCAATTGATCCTAAATTTAATAGTGGAACAAGAACAAAGAAATGGACTTCCACATTAATCTTAAAAAATCATAAAAATAAAAACATAATTTAAATAATTATATGTTAACTAACATTAATTGCAACCATGTCCCTAACTTATAGAAAATAATAATAAACTAGTATACCACATGTGCGGTGCATAATGAATATTATTAAAAAAATTATATAATAATAAAATTATATTCAATCATAACTTGGATATATATATAAATATTTAAATTGTATATAACGAAATATGAATTACTTGTATATGTTTTGGTAGAATATGTATGAATAACATCTCTCGACTTCATAAAAGAAAAGATCACCATCTCAAATACGATGAATTGCTGTGATATTTTCATCTTTCTAAATGAATTGTTATATATTACTACAAGTGACTTCATGAACCCACCTATAAAGAAATAAAATACATTGGGCCCAACGATTGCATATGCATGGTTAGAGCCAATATGTAAGAAAAATAGGAATGTGAAGTGATGCAAAAATTATTAATAAAAATAACTTGCATGGGTAAATCTAGTTTTACTTAATTTACCGAACTATGGCTAAATTGATAATTCTAAAAGAACTGGCTAATATCCAAAAATTATTAGGTGATTCGTATGAAAACATAGAATTAAGTATGAATGAGATTAACTTGTGAATGAAAGTAGTATGTCCCCCGTGCGATGCACGGATAAATTTTTACGGGTTTTGGTTTTAAGTTTTGAGATCGTATCATAATTCGTCGAATCTTGAGAATTCAAATAAATTGTGTTGATAAGTGTTTTTTGTTTGAACTGCATATTTATATTAGAGAGTCAACACATTTTTAAAAATAAATTATTCGAATATTTCGACAACACAACAGAAAATCATAATAGCTTTTGTATAATTTTGTAACATAATCCAGTGGAATACATTTTAATTTTAAATAAAATGCAATAACATATAATATATGTTTTCCGAACAATGTCTTTCAACTGGAATATTTAATTGAATTTTGTATAGATGAAATTTAGAATAAATTTGATAATATGTATGTATACAACTATTTTGCTAATTAACAATTAACTTTCGATCCTATTTATTTAGAGTAGATATTGCAATAGTTATATATACAAAATTGGATTATACGTTTACAACATGATCAATGATTCAATCGCAACAATCAAGATACAATGGTCAATTAAGAGACCGAGTTTATAAAATAAGTCTAAAATTTGACTTTAAAAAATAAAATTATAAAACGTAATTGATAACATTGGTGTTTGGCCAAGAAAAATGCATGAAAAACTGACATAAAAATATAATTATATATTAATAAAATTATAGTTCATAAGCATTGTAATAATAAATTAAGAATGAAATTTGAGTTCTAAACTTATTAACATTTTCCCTATGCATATTCTAATTGCTATCATAAAAGACCAACCAAAAACTAAAACAAATTATGTTTATTTGTTTATGTAGGCAGACTATGTACATGAAACAAATACAGCTTAAACATAATTGTCCTAGGTTGAAGTGAACTTTTTCACTAGATTGAGTAATGGAGTCATGCAATATTGTTTTGTTATTTGTAAAACCTTCAAAAATAAAAAACACACAAAAAATAAAATAATAAACTAATGAGCACAGAGTCATAAAAATATACACAAACACACACAAAGGATCTATAAAAAAATGAAACATACAATCTCGCTAGCTACAATCGATAATTTGTAAGTTTCGTACTCGATATACCTTTGTATCGCAAGAAAAAATTTGTACCGATCAATGGTGCGTCAAATGGATATCTAAAAAATCGAATATGAAACTGAGCCTTTCATATGTGGTTGTCTCACCAAATCAGCCTATGTTATAATTAATACAATTACGTTTTTAAATTTACACTATTACTGTAATATGAATGAGACCTAAGTGATCATGCGCAATTTACGTAAATTAAGGTAATAGAGGTGATTATGATAAACTTACGTGCAATCTTTGTAATATATGCAATTATATATTTAACGCATATGGTTATAATAATAATAATAATAATATTACCTAAAAAAATTACACATTAACTTAACTAACTATATTACCCTTGCAAACGGGTTGTAAAAAAATATTGCACGAGTCTATTATATAGAAATGATCAATATTCTTAATTTTCGGTTGATTACTTAATTGTTGGACACACACACACACACATACCTAATTATATAATATAGTCTAATAATATAAATGATTTAAAATATCATATAGGTATTATAAGATTTATTTTTTAGGTAACCATTATAAGATTGATGTTATTGATTAACGTAATTACATGGTTTCTATACTTATATGAATATGATTAAGCAAATAATTAATTATAGGCATGTTAATTATATGAATATTATCATAAATATGTCAATAAATAATGTATTAAATTATTGTATATTATGAATTGACTAAAATGGTCTTGCAAATGGGCGGGAATTTTTGTCTTGTAAAAGTGTGTTATTTTATATATATATATATATATATATAGAGAGAGAGAGAGAGAGAGAGATAAAAATACACACAAGCGCACACAAAGGATCTATAAAAAAATGAAACATACAGTCTCGCTAGCTACAATCGATAATTTATAGGTTTCGTACTCGAAATACCTTTGTATCGCAAGAAAAATTTGTACTGATCAATGGTGTGTCAAATGGATATTTAAAAAATCAAAGCTCTATGGAAACAAATAAATTCTAGAAGATTTTGTCCAAAATAAAGGCTGAGGAACCCTAACTCTAATAGTATAAATAGAGGCATTCATTCATCATATTCCTCACACCAAAGGGAAAGGAGAAGCAACATCAAGAGCTTCGTATTGTTTTGAAGAGTTTTAATGTCAGTTTCATTTCTTTCATGTTGCATTTAGTCTTCCATTCGCATTGCATTGGGGGACTGGGAGTGGTAGTCATAATAGTGAGTCGTTCCGACAATGAGGGAATGATGGCGATAAATTGATGAACTGTTGTTAAATGTGTTATACATTGACTGGAATTACAACTGAAGTGCAAGGGAAACAGAAGGAGTAGAATAATGGAAGTATTACAATAAACTAAAATAGAACAATTTAAATGAACTGAACCGGTATGCAGATTCCGGCAAGCCGAATCGAAGGGACCTCTCTCTGCAAGACAAATACGCCCCGGCTAGTGCTCACGGTTTAACGGATGTCTCTCAAAGATGAAACGGCTTCGTCCTTCCGGCAGTAGCACCACAAGTCCGGCAAGGCTGTGACTCGAAGAAACTTGTATGCAACAATATGATGATGTTCGTTTATACAGAATGTAGCGAGTCGAAGGGACCTCTCTCTGCAAGACAAATACGCCCCGGCTAGTGCTCACGGTTTAACGGATGTCTCTCAAAGATGAAACGGCTTCGTCCTTCCGGCAGTAGCACCACAAGTCCGGCAAGACTGTGACTCGAAGAAACTTGTATGCAACAATATGATGATGTTCGTTTATACAGAATGTAGCATGTTGAACCATGCAAGATGTCCTATTTAGCTCCAGGTGGGAGTTACACCATTGAAGTCACTTAACTTTCTGTACCGTAAAACTAATACGGCTAAGCCCCGAAGGCCCACGTATGCCCAAAGTCCAAGATCCAAGTCCGAGGACGAGACGAGCACGGGCACCGGCGGGCGCGCACGTATGGGCTCATGGCCCACATCCTTGTGCACTTAATTACTTCACTTAAGTGTTATACACTTAAATACACTTCTTAACTTAATTAAGAAAATCAATGTGGGATTATTTAATGTGTCTTAAACATATTATCCCACACATCATAAATGCTCAATCGTGTAACCAACTTCAACCATTTATTTCTCACTCACCGAAAATCGAATTTGAGCAAATAAAAATACGACGATTATCTACTCACAACATAGAACAATCGTATGGTGTTTAATTCCTCTAAAATCAAATATCGCGATCACGAAAAATCAGATAAAATGAGTCAAAACTCAATTTATTAAATCCAATTTTTCAAGTGGAAGCTGAGATGATGAACATGGTGTTGCAATTTAATCCGTCGAGGTCAGGCGTGGAGGAGATGAAGAAAGTTGTGTGCTGCGTTTGTCGACATGAAGAAGAGAAGAAGAATAGAGAAGTTTCTACTTGTTGTGTACGTCAAGAAGAGTTATGAGAAGAGTGTTATGTTATTTATAATAATCCTTGCGGGTGGACTTCGTTAATTAAAAAGGAAGTGGGCTTTGTTAATTGGAAACAGTGGACCAAGAATTGAAGTAAATTATTAGAAATTGACTTGGGCTTGTACAATAGTAATATGGTGTGTATATATAAGTACTGTATCTACGTGTGTGTGTGTATAGTATGCCTAATTAATTAATTCTGAATTTCTGATTCAACACTCATTATTATTAATTTTAAGATAATAATATAACTATTTTTAGATAAGGTGCAGAGACTTAATCAATTAATTTTCAAGTCAAGGTCAAGATAAGGTTTATACGTTGAAAAATATATTGTTATCCTCTATATGTTTGTACAGGAGTTATGTGAAAATTCAATATAGAGTCTTCCAGACTATAAAGTACAGAGTCTTCTAGACTATAAAGTACCGAGTCCTATGGACTATAAAGTACGGGATCTTTTAGACTATAAAGTATCGAGCTAGTGACTGATGCAAAAGTACAGGTTGCATGAATCAAGTCCTTTCACATACTTCTGTATTAAATTTATAGTTTGGATAACGGTCAATCTCACTAAGTTTAAAGGAACTCATCCCAAATATTTTATTTCCTTTCAGGCAAGAGCTTGGACGGTGTGTGAGCGGACAAGATGTGATGGTGGTGGTCAAATGGTCAAGTACGATTAAATGAAATTTTTATTTTTTGACTTTATTTCTGTAATAAATGTCAATTTATGATTGAAACTTCCATTGTATTTAAAGTAAATAGTTTTATTTATGAAAAACACGAGTAACGTGCCCTTTTTCTATTAAAAGTAAAATTGAGGCGTTACATATAGGCATGTTAATTATAGGAATATTATAATAAATATGTCAATAAATAATGTATTAAATTATTATATATTATGAATTGACTAAAATGGTCTTGCAAATGGACAGGAATTTTTGTCTTGTAGAAGTGTTATATATATAGATAATGGTATGTGTGGAATGACAATTCACGTGATTCTTATGTACAGAATGAAGAATGAAATGAAATATATTAATTTTTTTTAACTTATAAAATGAATATTTTTGTGTATGATCATATTTCCTTCCAATTAAATAAAGGGTAGTAACTAATAGTATCAATATACCGTAAAATTTTCTTAAATTTCTAAATGCATTTTTCTTGTGTTATTTTTTCTAATTTTGCTTTCGCCAATTATAATTTTGTTATTGAAAATGTTTATTCTATAGTATTTAATTAATAATTATATAATAATTTGTATAGCTTAATAAAAACTTTTTAATTAATAAAAATAGTTTATCATTTTGATTTTTCATTTGAATATATTAAATTTTATCCAATACAATTTTTTGTTTATCAATGTATATTTACATGTTCTATTTATTTTGGGGCCGTTTTCATTTTAATATGTTTTATTATATGTCATATGGTATTATAGTACACTAATTTTAAGGGTATTGAACAATCAGATCATAAAATTGAAAATGGTTGAGGTTAAAAGGGCACAATCGTGTTCCGCCTACAATTTCTATTGCAAATCAATTGGGCACCCAAATACGTGTACCAAAATTATTTTTCATTGTATGCCCAAAACCTCTACAACGTAGTCTTTTCTGACGATAGAAAAAAAAAAATCATCCATTAGGAATGACCTAATGGTGTATTTTGGGACCGAAGGTTTGAGTTAAAATCTCATCAACACCGCTAAGGGTGAGTCTCTTATGCTCAATGTTCCAAGTGCGATTTGTTTTTTTGTGTGGTTTTCTAGGCTATTGTACAAAAATATGATTTACCCAGTGTCCACTTTCATGTAGCGGCTACGGATTACTCTAGATGTCCTAAAAACTCTTGCCAACCAAAATTGAAATTACAAAAATAATAGAAATTGAAAAAAAAAACAATTTGTAAACCAAGCGCTGATGACCATGTAGAGAGAGAGAGAGAGATCTATATAAACCCGAGCAACGAATGCAACACTATTATCCATAAGGGTAAATTATACTTTAATACCTACATTTTGGATATTTTTTCAAAAATAGCATACTTTTTCAAAATTAGTAAAATAGTATAGTTTTTTCAAATATTTTGCAAATCTAACATGTAATCAATTTTACAACTCAAAAATCATACATAATTAATTGTATTTTAGTATTCATATTTCCCAACCACAGAAAATATTTATCCAATCAATAAATATTGAAGTTTAAATTTGCAAATTTTTTTTTGAAAAAGTGGCTATTATTTTGCTAATTTTGAAAAAGAGTGTCATTTTTTAAAAAGTACCCAAATATAAGTATCAAAGTGTAATTTACCCTGCCCACAATCCTAAATAGTATTTGATTCCGTTGAAACGATTCCTGGCAATAACATGTTTAATAATATTGTATGCTCGTTTATCTCTCTCAACCTTTCTCTCATTTTTTTTAAAAAAATTTTGGCGTATTGTATGCAGATTTTTGAACCCTTAGATATCTTTGAAGTTAGTTTCGATGTTGGAAGATTTCTACACCACCTTCTCAAATATTTTCACTGCGTATTGCTTTGCTCTATATTGGCATATCTAATTTCTCAGTTTTGATCCTATACTAGATCATGGATGCACTCTTGTCCTTTGGCTAGATTGTGTTGCTATGGACGGGTGTACTCTTTTTCCATGTACAAAGGTTTTTCCTAAGAGGCAAGTTTTAAACTATGTTTATCAGCAATCATTCCTACCACTCAATCATCCAATTTTTTTAATATTTAATTCATTTATCTCTCTCTTTCACATCACCATTTCTCATCCGACCAACCACATTTAATTTTGATAGTTTATCAATAACCACCCAACCATTCAATCACAATATTATATATAATTATTTTTAAATATAATTTTATGAATTATATTAACTTGTTAAGATTAAAATAAAATAATAGCACAAATATGAAAAAAAAAACTCATAAAATTACAAACTAATAAAATTTCAAAATACGACAAACTAAGAACATAAATAACAACAATCGAAATGCGAAATGGAAAATACATGATCAAGAACATAAATAACAAAGTTTGAAAAGTTTATGTTGATTACCAAAGAAACATGTCAAAGTCTGAAAATTTTATGTTGATTGCCAAAATCACATACGAAGTTTGAATTTGCATGTATGATTGCCAACAAAAATTACGTCAAATAAAAGTGTTGCAATACAATACAAAACATACGAATTGAAATTACAATAACTGAAACTACGTGAAATAAAAATACTACAATACAATAGAAAGCATATGAATTGAAATTACAATAACTGAAACTACAGGAAATAACAAACTGCAATACGATATTAAAATGATAATAAGTTATAATATTCGATCAATGATGTGGATATAATTTTGCCATCAGACGACGTTTCAAGTCATCTTCTTCAGGAGTTAAGTCATGGTTGTTCAACAATGTAGTTAAAGTAACTACATCAATCTTTCTTTAGTCTTGTCTCTCCCAGTAGGATGACTAATTGGAGTTGACCTCGGTTGGATCTGAACCACCTTAGCTGGTTCTCGATCTTTTTGAACTACCTTGGTCTTCTTCTCCATTGTTGTCGTTTGGATGTTTAAGTTAACTTTTACCTTCCAGGATCAGTTCCCACCTTGGACTGTGACACATAACTTGTTCAAAAATCTCATGGTGTGTAAACTTAATTTTCCCGTATAATGCTTGAGTCTCATTCTCAACATCTTTATTTGACATTTCACTCATTTTTTCATTTGTAAGCTTCCTTGTATGTACCAATCCACTTTGTCACATTTGTGTTGAGCCTTCTACAATGGTTTCTCAATGACTCCAAGGATTTTTCAGTTCCTAAATTCAGGTTGTTTGCCGGAGCTTGTTCATACATTTCTAAAATGTGTTGCCATATCGTATGACCTTTTTAGTTGTTGCTAACAATTGAATTCTCACTAACTCTACAAAAAGAAGACATCAGTGTCATGTTTTCTTGATCTGTAAAATTTGTAGACCAGTTGAAGTGTTTGAGCTCCGAGGGGTTTTTTCAACATTTTGTGATATTCGGGAGTTTTGAATTGCATGAATTCATCAGAGTTAGGGATGTTTTCAAAGTTTGGATAATAAGCTTGTGAGGGTGAGAAATTTTTGTAGTTTAAGTAAAAATTTTGGTTGGATCCATGAAAGATGAGAGAAAGATGGATTTTTGAAAATGAAAATTGATACTCAAATGTAGAGAAAATGAGATAATTGTAATGTGTGTATAACTATCTCAATATTGGGCTCTATTTATAGAGGTTGAAAAAAGAAAATTTTTTGTCTAACTTTTTCTAAATGCATACGATATAAAAGATTTAGAATAAATATTATTGCAAAAATAAACAACCAATTATATCATGTCATGTGGCATGTAGATGAATTAAAAATAAAGGAAAATGAGAGGGTCTTGTGGTCTCTAGTCGCCCATGGTGTGATCCTCAAAATGATAACTTTTCTCTCTTACTGGGGTGGTAGCGACAATCATTGCAAAATGATCTCTAATATTCATAGTCTTAATGAAACCCGATCTATTGAGTTCTCTCTTGTATGTTTTTCATTTACTTTATGGTTTATCCAAACTTGCAATAACAACAACATTTTCATCCAAGTGGTCGACCGCCACTTGGATAAAGTATTTAAAAAAAAGTTCCAAAGTTGACCATGGGTGGTTACCATGCATGGGAATGAGACCATGGATCCATGACCTCCATTTTTTACAATGGGATAGAGACATTTAACTTTATTCTATTGGTGTTGAGAGTTTTTGTTCAGAGAGTGTCCCAATGGAATCGGGAATGGCCAATCTGTCTCTTTCCATTGAAGAGGATGATGAGTTGGTTATTGAATCGGAAAGCCTTGATTTGGATAGTGGGTCTTATGATCTCTGTTTGGTGGGATGATTTCTCACAGATCGGTCGATTAATTTCAACATTATGCGAAGTCGTCTTGCCAGTGTTTAGAGGCCAGGTAAGGGGGTTAATATTAGAGATATCGGTGGTGGAAGATATCTATTTTAATTTTTTCATATGGTAGATCTCCAACGTGTAATCACTGGGGGACCGTGGTTCTTTGGAATTTATCTGCTACTCTTCCATCATTTGAAGGCTGGTGAAAACCCCCTTCGGGTTCAGCTTACTACAATTCATTTCTGGGTCCAGATTTATGACCTGCCGCTTGGTTATATGGCGGAGAGGATAGGAAAAATTTTGGGGGATTTCATAGGTTCTTTTGTGGAGTTTGACCAATCTAATTTATCTGCAATTTGGCGAACGTATATGAGGATTCGTGTGGCTTTGAATGTTTCTTCCCCACTGAAGAGGGCTAAGCGTATTCGATTAGCGGATGGAAATTTTTGTATTGTTCAGTTCAAGTATGAAAAGCTTAATACCTTCTGCTTTGTATGTGGTCATTTAGACCATACAGAAAGTTTTTGTGAGGATCTTTTCTCGGCTCCTGCTGGAGAGGTTAAGAAAGAATGAGGAGTTTGGCTAAAGGCATGGGAGAAACGAGGTGTGTCCTTGGAAGGCGAGAAGTGGTTGCGTTCGGAGACTGGATCTACCTCTACTGATAGGGGTGGTGTAGCCACTGCTCCGGTTGAGGGAGATTGTGGTATCCACAAACCTTCTCCGAATTTTGGTATGCCAAATGTTTCAGGCGGATCTGGTGGGGCTGCTAATGTTGATGAAATTGCAGATATTACTCCTCTAGAGGTCGCGATTATTAATAAGGAGAATATTCATCCTCATCCCTCCCCGGGAGTTATGAACATGCACATTAGTGGCCTTGTTGATGACAGGAAGAGACGTAAAAGGGCTTTAATCCTAATTGATGGTAATGTGGGTATGGATGATAAACCATTGCAAGATTCTTCATCATCTATTGTTCCTATTACTTCTGTTGACACTTTGGTTTTTTTAGCGGCGGGTTCCGATCATCGGACCTGCCGAAATCAATGATTGTGCTGAGTTGGAATTGTAGGGGTCTCGGCCAACCTGCTGCAATTCCTGCGCTTTGTGAGCTTGTTCGAGCTCGGAGGCCGACGGTGGTTTTCTTATTTGAGACATTAACTTATGGAGTAAAAATTGAGGAGATTCGTGTGAAGCTTAATTTTGAAGCAGCATTTGCTGTTGACTGTGTCGGAAGGAGTGGTGGTATCTGTGTTCTTTGGAAGGAGGCAAGCAAAGTGTAGATTGTTGGGCTATTCCAAAAACCATATTGATTTGCAGATTGAAGCAGAGGACAAGATGTGGAGAGCTACTGGTTTTTATGGTTTTCCGGAGATGCACAATAGACGACACTCTTGGGATCTTTTGCGGTAGTTGAGCAATACTAGTTCTCTTCCCTAGCTTTGTATTGGAGATTTTAACGATCTTCTCTGGACTAGTGACAAGAAGGGAAGAGTCGAACATCCAAATTGGCTTTTTACAGGCTTTCGAAATACTGTGTCTGACTGCAATCTTTTAGAGCTTCCTATGGTTGGTTATCCTTATACTTGGTCAAGAGGAAAAAGGTACTCTTAATAGTGTAGAGCAGAGATTAGACCGTGCTCTTGTGACATCTGAGTGGACTGCTATGTTTCCAAAATCTAAGCTTTCAAATCTTGTAGCTCCAATTTTTGATCATACTCCATTACTTCTAGAAACACATGTAGTTGCCCGAAAGCGGAGAAATAAACCTTTTCGTTTTGAGAATAAATGGTTTGAAGAAACAGATTTGGATGATGTTGTTTGTAAGTGTTGGTCAAGTTTTTCTTCTATGAATGTATTTCCACGTCTTCAAGCGACCTCGGACGTCCTCGATATTTGGGGTAAACATCTTGATTTGCGATTCAAAGCAGATAAAAGAGATTGTGAGATGAAGATTGCGAGATTACAGGATGATGAATCTAACGAAGCTGGACATCAATTGGCTTGTGAAAAGATGAAATTAGCTACCATTCTTGTTCAGGAGGAAGCTTATTGGCGTCAACGGGCGAAGGTGTTTTGGTTGAAGGAGGGGGATTTTAATTCGCGATTCTTTCATCGGTCGGCTTCGGCTAGACGGAAGGCAAATAAAATTACTAAGCTCATGAACGATAATGGGGAATGGGTTTGTAATAGTGAAGGGCTTTGTCAACTAGCTCACAATTATTTTTCTAATTTATTTCAAGGGAGTGTTGGTGTTGTGGACTTTTCCAATATTCTTTCCAATGTGGACTCCTTTGTTTCTAATGAAGATAATGAGTTGCTTATACGCCCTTTTACAATTGATGAGTTTAGAATTGCTATTATGGAAATGCACCCTGATAAATCACCTGGTCTTGATGGCTTTAATCCTGCATTTTTTCAAAAATTTTGGGGTATAGTTGGGAATGAGGTGTTTCAGTCTGCTGTTGGTTGGCTTGAGGATCTTCAATTCCCCTCATCTCTTAATTATACAAATATTGTACTCATTCCCAAGGTTGATCAACCCACTACCATGCGAGATTTGCGCCCTATTTCCCTGTGTAATGTTGTCTATAAAATTTTGGCGAAGGTTTTGTGTAACAGGTTAAAATCTACTTTGCCATTTTTGGTGGATAAGGCTCAATCTGCTTTTATTGCAGGGCGGACTATTCAGGTTAATATCATACTGGCATTTGAAGCCATTCATTCTATGCAGCGGAAAACAAAATGAAGTGTGGGTGATGTTGCTTTGAAGATTGATATTAGTAAAGCTTATGATCGTGTGGATTGGGATTTTTTGGAAGCTATGCTGCATCGTTTAGGTTTCTGTGATGTTTGGGTGAATTGGATTATGTTGTGTGTTCGTTCAGTGGATTATACAGTTTGCTTGAATGATGAGCTGGTGGGTCCGATTCATCCTCAAAGGGGATTGAGGCAAGGAGATCCTCTTTCTCCTTATCTTTTCATCCTCTGTGCTGAGGGTTTGTCAGCTCTTATTCGACATTATAATAGGAGGGGTCTTTTGCATGGGATTAAGATGGCTCAACGTGCTCCTTCTATTTCACATTTGCTTTTTGCAGACAATTGTATGTTATTTTGTCGAGCTTCACGTGTTGAATGTGGTGCATTGAAGGAAGTTTTAAATATCTATGAGGCTGCTTCGGGACAGGCCATTAATTATCATAAATCCGGTATTTTTTCAGCAGGAATGTGTCTGCAGTTCTCATGGATGAACTTCGGTCAATTCTCGGAGTTTCTCAGGAGTTAAACACGGGACGCTACCTTGGTTTGCCTTCTTTGATTGGGAGGAATAAAAGGGCAATTTTTGGTTATCTTCGGGAATGAATGTGGCGGAAGCTGCAGGGTTGGAAAAGAAAGCCTCTCTCGAAGGCTGGAAAAGAAGTTCTTATTAAATCTGCAGCTCAAGCTGTCCCTTCTTTCTGTATGAGCTCTTTTCTTATCCCGGTATCTCTTGCTGAAGAGTTGGAAAGAATGTTAAATTCCTTCTGGTGGGGTAGCAAAAAGGATGGTTCACAAAGTATTAATTGGATGAAGTGGGAGCGACTATGTGTATCTAAGGGGGAGAGTGGTCTTGGCTTTCGTAGTTTTCAACTTTTTAATCTTTCTATGATGGGAAAGATTGGTTGGCGATTTATTGCTGACCCGGATGCTCTGATTTGTAAGGTGTTAAAAGCTAAATATTTCTCTCGGGAAGATTTTTTAAATGCCAATGTTGGGCAGTCGCCAAGTTTCATTTGGCGGAGCATCTGGTCTTCTTAGGATTTACTTAGAAGGGGTTTGAGGTGGAAAATTGGTGATAGGCAAAGTATCAATGTGTGGGGTGATGCTTGGATACATTCTGATTCTAGTTTCTTTGTAAAGTCTATCCCTCATGTTTTGCCATTGAATTTGAAGGTTAGCGATCTTTTCATTCCTGGTTCTTTTCAGTGGGATGCCGAGTTATTATTTGAATTTTTTGATCAAGAGGATGTTATGAATATCTTGTCTATCCCATTGTGCCCTGGTGCCATAAGTGATTGTTTAATTTGGCATTATTCAAAAGAGGGATGTTATTCAGTGAAATCGGCTTATTGTCTCGCTAGATTAATTACTATTTCACCGGTTTTTGCTGTGGAAGGTAATTGGAAGCGCCTCTGAAGTCTTAATATTCCTCCTAAGGTGAAATGTTTTCTTTGGCGTACGTTGCGTGATTGTTTACCTACACGTTCCAATCTTATTCATAAAAGAGTTCAAGTGAACGGAACTTGTGGGCTTTATGACTCTAATCTTGAGAATAATTTCCATATTTTTTTGCTTTGTGAGGTAGCAAGCAGTTGTTGGGAGTTGGTGGGGTTGAAGAGGTTGTTGTTGAGTTGTATTGATCAGTTTGATAGCTTTTCAGAATTCTTTTTTGGAGTCATGGAAAAACTACAACCTGAAGTTATCTCAGTTCTAGCCATGACCACTTGGCAACTTTGGAAGGAACGAAATCTTAGGGTCTGGAAGGGAAAAGCAAGGCCTGAAGGTGTTATTGTTGCAAGTGGTTGGGATTGTTTGATGGAATGGCGTGCAACTAGGGCCTCTGGGAGTAATGTTGGTGGTGGTAATGGTTCAATTGCTCGTTGCGGGAGCTGGCACAATCCGCCGTGTAATTTTTATAAAGTTAATGTTGATGCTGGTTTCTTTACGGATACCAATGAGACTAGTTGTGGGGCAGTGCTTCGTGATGATGAGGGTGGTTTTGTTGTGGCTAGGACTAGCCGTTTTATGGGATGTCTGCGGGTTGATGAGGGTGAAGCACTGGGTTTTCATGAGGCTCTTTCGTGGATTAAGTCTCTCGGTATCCAACGTGTTATTTTTGAAGTTGATTCCAAGGTGGTGTTTGAGGCTGTAAAATCTTCCACAACGACCATCTCTGAATTTGGTTCGATTATTTCTAATTGTCGGGAATTTTTTACGGATTCAAATAACTTTTCTCTTAGTTTGGCTCGTCGAAGTGCTAATTGTGTGGCACATGGTTTAGCTAGGGCTGCTCGTGAGTTTTTAAGCCCTTATTGTTGGGTTGAGCCTCCGTCTTTTGTGGTAGGCCTTCTCGATAGTTCATGTTCTTGTGATTCTAAATAAAATATGAGTATTTGGTTGTAAAAAAAAAACTTTATTCTATTGGTCAACCAAATTTATTTAGATATATAAATAAAAAGAGAATTATCAATCTAAGGCCCGAAAGATAGTTTATCTATCAATATAGATCTCGAAAGATGGATTCTATCGATTCAATGCTTGAAAGATTTAAAACTGTCAATTTAAGGCTTAAAGATTTAATGGTGTTAAATCTCCATCCAACGGAAGGTAATGTGGCTATTAAATATCCACATCATTTTGACACACTATTTTATCTTATATTAAATTAAACCAAAAATAATATTTGAATGCATTTTTGAAGATAGAACTCATCAGAATTTTGGGTGAAATCGGTCTGGAAGATGTGAAAAATTTATGTCAACTACCAAAAAAGCAATCACCTTCAATTCAAATTCAGTATTCATGTTAATTAAAAAATATAGGTTAATAAATTTTCCTCTCAAATAAAAAAAAATAGATAATAAATTTGGGATGTTGGTGTTTCCATTTACCAATGATTATCAACTTTTGAGATGCATAGCAATAAAGTAACAATGATATTTGAAGATTAACATATTTTTTTAATGAATTGAACTGTCGTAGAATTAATTTGCCACTCAAGAATTAATCTAATCACTCCAAGTTCCTTTCAATGACGTAGTAGCAAACATAAGCTTTACATTATCAAATGCCGTAAAAAATTTGATTCATGAAAAAAATCAAACAAAAAAAAAATTGTGCAGTGCCGTCGGAGAGACGTGGGATGGAGAGAACCAAGAATTTGATAAAATCCTTTTTTGTTTAATTTAATTTAGGATAAAAATAATTTGTTAGGATGAGGTAGATATTTAATGGCCACGCCACCTTCTGTTAGATCATAGATGAAGATTTAACACCGTTAAAATCTTCAAGCCTTAAATTGACAGTTTTATATTTTTCAAGCCTTAAATCGATAGAATCCATCTTTGAGGATATGTTTCCATAGATAAATCATCTTTCGGGCTCTAGATTGATAATTCTGCTAAATAAAATTGGTATATCTTTTATATAATATAATAAAAATATACCAACATTCATATTTTTTTCATTATCTATAAATAGAGACCAATTTTGCTATATTTCAACTCACTTTAAAATTATCTACTATTTTTCTACATACTATATTTACTATTTATTTCTCCAATTTTCATGTCGGCAGAATATTCGGGATCAGATGTGCAAACATGCTTTTTGAAGTGTTGAGGATCACATGTGCAAACATGTTTTTTGAATTTCATATCGGCAGAATTGAATTGAGAGTCTTTATATCTATGTATACGTTTCAACAAAATCATTACAATGCTTTTTTAAATTTCATGTATGCATAACTGAACTGCTCTATCTGTTTGAAGCATTTCCACTTTGTTTAACATCGTATTCTCATTATTGTAATTTATGTTATTAATTTAGTTTGTAATATTTTTGGTATTGACTTTTTAATTTTTATTTATTGCTCGATTTTTCTTTTTAGAATATTTTTCAATTTCTTGTTATAATTATAATTTTTTATATTATTTTATTACAGTTTATATTTTAATCTTAAAATTAAAATAAAATAATTATATATAATGTTGTGGTTAAGTGGTTGGGTGGTTATGGATAAACCATACAAATAGGTGTGGTTGGGTTGAGATGGATATTGATTATGTGAAAGAGAGATAAATTAATTAAATATTGAAGTGAATTGGTGATTGGGGTGATTGTTGTTATAGATAGTCTATATATGGGCAGGTCTAATGCACACCAGGTCAAAAATGGTTAAAGATGACCAAAAAAATCATCAAAATCAGTATGAATCAGAGCACTAAAAAGTATCACATGTATTCTTAAAAAGTATCGACCAGAAAAAAATGGTCAAAATCAATATCAACTGTGGCACTAAAATGTTTTACATGTTTTGATAGGTTTTTTATCAATGCGTCGACCGTCTGATATGCACTTATATATAGATAGAGTAATGTTAACTTACATATCTCCTGGAGACACCAGATGTATTTGATGCTCGCGAATCATTACACACATGATTGTAGAAATCGGGTTAGGCGGCCGCCTAGGCGCTAGGCGGCCCCTAGCCGTGCTGAAAACATCCAAATCGGCTAAGAAATTGGACAACCGAGTCCTCGGCACCTTGGCGGCCTCGACGGTGATTAATCGGGCGATTAGGCGCCGATTAGTTAAACTTTTTTTTTTTAAATTTTTAGTTCAAAATATAACTTTTTATACATCAACCTACATCTCATTTTTCAATCTACAACCAATGTGGGGTGTAATAAAATGGGGGAAAAGTTGAAAAACTAATTTGAAGATTTCATTAAGATAGCCCACTCTTTTATAGAACAACCCACATCCCAACTTTCAATCTAAAACCAATGTGGGATGTAGGAAATATTGAAAAAGCTTGAAAACATAATTGGAGCTTTTATACAATAATATACATCTCAATTATCAATATATAATTGATGTGGAATGTGAAGTAATTGAAAAAATTAATATATAAATACCAATATGTAATAAAAATTAATAATATATATGAAAATTAGAAAACCGCCTAGGCAGAGCGTTAGGCCCCCTCCTGCCGCCCGACTAGCGCCTAGCGAGTTCTGCAACCTTGATTACACATTGATATATTATAATTCAAAATACACTAGCTGCTCACGAATATGTACATATGTATATATATATACATATTTTGTATTTATCCAACTACTATGTATATTATAAATATATATGTACAGGGAATATAAAATAATTTAATATTTGTTGAAATAGAGATAAGTATTATTTAATAATGATTTTTGGATATTTAATGGAAGATAAACCTCTTCAGATTTTAAAATTTTAATGTTAATTCAAAATTCTAATTTTTGAAAAGGATAACTTAGACATAACTCATTAATTTTCGTCGTCATGATCCCACCATCTTTATTCTTATACTTCATGTGTTTAATTGCATGTTGGGAATTCGCTAGTGGTTACCACATTAATTAGTGTAAGAAAAGGTCTCAAGTTCGACCCACCACCAACAAGGCTCACACCTGGCTTGTCAGAGTTTACTCAGTGCGCACCACGGTAGCGGTTGCGGGTTACCCTCGACATCCAAAAAAAAAAAGAAAAAAAAAAGAAAAGGCATATCATGTCCCATTGGGGATGATCTAGTGGTGAAGTGGTGTTTTTTGAGGCCAAAGGTCTCAAGTTCAACTCACCACCAACACCACTAAGACCATATTTATCGGTTCCAACATAAGGCGAACGTTCGGCCGCCATGTTGGAAATTAAATTTTTTTTTGAAATGGTGGCTTTGGGGTGTTCGATCGAGGGAGGCCAGCCGAACGCTGGTCTCTCTCTCTCCTCCCCCATTATTTTATTATTTTTTTATAATTTATATTTTTTTATGTATTATTAAAATAAATATATCCATTATATCTAAATTTTATTGGATATGTTAATTTTATTTGGACACTTGTCTCTATTTTATTGGATATGTAGATTTTATTTGGATATGTAGATATAATGATTATTAAAAATAAATATATCCATTATGTCAAAATTTTAGTGGATATGTAAATTTTATTTGGCCACTTGTCTCTATTTTATTGGATATGTAAATTTTATTTGGATATCTAGATATAATGCACATATTTTTTAATAAGTTTAAAAAAAAATATCAAAATTCGTATTTTTCATTCTCTATGAATAGAGACTATTTTTACTAAATTTCCACATCTCACAAATTTCTCAACATCTCAATCTATAACGTTTAGTATTTTTCTCTGTATCTCCCAATGGATCGAGAAAATAATTTTTATTACGATCCTCTGCATCTCCCAATGGATCGAAAAAATAATCTATAACGTGTAAGTCTGTCATACCTGACCTGCCAAATATGGTTTACCTCCCTTGTGTAGGTGAGGATTTTATGCAATTCAAGAGACTTGATAATTTGGGCCGGCATGTCATGTTTTCATGGATAATTATATAATTTTGATTTTTTTTATGCCCACAGTCGTAAACTGAATACCAAACTCAATTATCTAAATTTGGTTAACTTTATTCAACTCAACAAGTTGTCAAATTGAAATTAGGAAAGGTAAATGAATAGTTACAATAAATATCAGTATAATAGCACAGGCGAATACCCACAAATTTACTTGATCCGGTCATTAATTTAGTGTATAATTGGGATTTATAAAAAAGAAAAAACAGAAAAAGCGAAACAGAACCAATATTTTGAGGAAATTAAAGACCAAAATTTGTTCATAATTGGAATTGGACTTAATAGTCGTAGATGTGTTATCCAATGAAATATGTACCTCAATTTCGAGATGTACGCATACATGTGAATGTATTGGTACAAAATATATCATTACATTTTCTCTAGGTCACCAGAGTAAAGTAGTAAACCGCAACGGCGCAATTGCCATCCGATGATGCATTGCGTGTAAACTTTGTTTCACTGTTATATAATCGTCCTCAAACCACCAAATAGAGGTAAACCGAACTAGAAAAGTTATGTGCGACGACTTCGGCCTAAGGACATTGATAAGATTCGAACTTGAGATATTTGGTTATATTTTTCAAATTACATAACGTGTTTTCGGGTAATTGACAATTTGCACCCTTGAATTACACACGTTTTGCATAATGCACCATAAAATAAAAAAATTTGGCGTTTTACACCAATCAATCAATATACGCATTGCAAATTGCACCCTCAAATATCTTTTTGTGGCCTTTCAACTATAATATTAATTAGATTAATTAAAATATAGGTATTTAATTTAAACAACACGTATTTTTTATTCATCTCTCACTAGCTATCGTCTTTTTGCTAGCTACACAATTTATTCTTTTTCAATTTTTTTTATTTTTCACTTTTATAATCAACTATCTTCCATTATATAACTAATTTTTATTTGCAAGAAACGATATACTTAATATTGGCAAATAGAAAAAGTTATTAACTTCAAATTAAATATTTTTAATGGTATTATTAAAAAAGTATAAACTATATTAATATAAAATTTAAAGATATTATTAAAAAAATATAACATACTTCAATATAAATTGGGGCTTGACATCCTAAATGATCGTAAAGCAGAATTAAAAAAAAAACTTCCGTATTATTTTAATATATCCAAGTTTCTGTCATTTTTTTAGTCTACCAACACAAGATTCAAAAATTCAAACTTTTGTATAAAAAAATCGCAAAAGACATTATTGGTGTTGTTTTAACTTGATGCAGTTACCTAAAAAAATTGATTCGGTTATTTTTTAGTTGGAGAAACCATCATAAATTCTAACATAAAAATTCAACAATTTTTTTAATTCAAAATTGAGGGAATAACTGGTTATTTAATTTGATCTAATTACCTTCTTAATTGAAGAAATCGTCATAAATTGTTTAAGGGTGCGATTTGCAATGAAAATACTAATTTGATAGTGTGAAATGCCATTTTCTATGTTTTATGGTGCATTGTGCAAAAATGGTATAATTCAAGGGTGCTAGTTGCCAATTACCCCGTGTTTTCTTGTCATCAATATACATTATATGCAATGAATATCCTAAAATTGTATTAAGTGGTATCATAAATCTACACATGATATATATTAAATATCGACTTTAAATAGGGTAATTATATTCACACCCTCTTTTTTCTCTCCACAACCTCATACTTAATTTTAATATAAATGGACGGGTCAATTGCAATTTTAATCATCAACTTTAATCCAATTTGCAATTTGTACATCACTTTTGAAATGTACCAATAATAACACCATTGTTCGATATGTAGTGATTTCGATGCTTCAAATTTTTTAGACGGTTAAAAAATTCAAAGATAATTCTTTTTGGGGTGTATTTGAGCTCATAAATGGTATTGATGAACTCATACCATTTGAGCCATGCCAACTAGATCGAAATTTCGACAATCACAAAAATTAAACGTGTTAAAATTGCTACAAATTGAAAGTTAAGAGTTATTATTACAACGTTTCAAATGCGACGTCGAAATCACAAATTTGATAAAATGCAGTGAGTAAAAATGCCATTAAAAAAAAACATTTCTATAGAAAAACTATTGTCGTTATGCTCCCGAATATTTAAATCAAAAGATGATAACAAAAAAGGTAAATTATATTTGATATCTCAATGTTTACAACTTATAACAATAACACCGCGACCTATATTCAATAGGAATTTTACACTCAATATTTGATTTTCTCCATAATTCCATCCTCCCTTAGTTCTTCAAAACAACTTATTGTTGAGACATCACGTCGGAGACAAGTGGACGCATACGTGTAAATTGTAAATAAATTTTGGGAATAATAATGAAATTATCTATAAAAAAAATATCGCATTCCATGGGTTACATAAAATAAGTCCGGCCCAAATACGAGGCCCACATTTCAAGAGTCCCAGTCAGTCCAACTGCCGCGCCTCAACCCCCAGTCGCACGAAATCCCAACGACTTTTTACTAAAAAAAAAATCCAAAAACAAAATCTCCATTACTAAAATCTCTCTCTATATCTATTTGAAAAACCGAATCAAAATCGCGATTTTTCAAAATTCTCCGCCCCACGCCGACCAAAATTTCAATTCTCGTCAAAAAATTTCTTCAGCTTTCTCCAATAAGATAGCATGGCGGAGATGGAGCAGCCGGAGTCGCCGCCGCGGCCATTTCCCGCGAGGTCTCCGGAGTCGCTGCCGCGCCCGTTTCCCTCGAGGACCCCGGAGTTCGCGCGCGATCCTTTCCGCGAAGACCGTTCCGCGCGGTTGTATAATGGCAATTCAACGACGAATAATGGCGCCTCCTGTGTGAATTCAGACGATCCTAAGTCCTGCTTTATTGCTGTGACTGCTCTCGCGATTTTTGGTATGTATGTATATTTTTTTGGTTTTGTGCAATTGTTAATCACGGTTGGGTTGATGAATTTTATTATATGAGGTTTTTGGATGCTTTTGAGTGAAATTGGCGGTGTTTATATAGTTCATTGCCATGGATTGAATTTGGTGAGGAAGTTTGTAGGCTGATGCAATCCACCAGCTATAGCATCTACAGCAAGATGGAAATGGAAATGCAAGCTGGGTAATGTAGAGTCGATTGTTATTGGTGTTGGGGTTTTAAAATTTATAGTTGGAATTCCATTGGCTAAAAATAATGTGATTTGTTCATTTATTTCACTACACGTGTTGGTATTGCTTGCTGCATTATCAACTGTCAATATTGGCCGAATTTATGAAAACATTCAACATGGAGTTGATCATCAATGCCATGGTGAATTGGGATTGAAGTTCCGTTTCTGTCGTGTTCTAAATTCACAGTCTGCAATAGCTGATAGGTGATTATATTTATTTGAGATTATAATTGGATGGGTGATAACCTTTTCTAAGTTTTCAAACTTGTATGCGCTCAAAGTTGGGGATTTGTTTTTGAACATTTTTTACATCTCAATTCCAGGCATGCAGTTTGTAGTTGTGGGTAGCTCTTTAATTTGATATGTATATTTGCAAATAATTCATAGGATGGGCAAATTAAGGCTGAGGTTTATCTAATTTTACATATATATCATATATGTTCTTTTTCTGATTTCAGTAGTCATAACTATAGCGTTTGGCCTGTATTCTACCGAGACTTTGCGGCTTGGACCTAATGCATCAGTATTGATAAATCCCAACCGCTTATTTGTGGAGTCCATAGAGGTATGTTGTCATTGGCAGGCCATTGAATTCTGCATAATTCACTTTTGTACCCAAGGTTGGCTTTAAATTTTTTCATAATGTTTTAAAATTTTATTCTAAGTTAATTTTTAGCTTGTGCCAGGTGGTAGAAGTTGGTCCAGCCAAAGGTTCGAAGCTGTATGGATTTTATGAAAATCCACCTCTTGATGCTATGATTACATGGCAGGAGACTCATAAGACCTCTCTGCCTTCCAGTACGCACAAGGTGAGCTGTATAGAGAGTGATTCTGCCGTGAAGAACATTTGTTTTAACATAGTAAAGAGTTCTGTGATTTATCTCCTTTTGTTCCTCGTCCTGCAGGAATGGGTGTACTATTTCAATGAAGGATCTCAAATAGACATATCTTATAGCGTTGCCTCCTGGGGCTCATCTTTGATTACTCTTGTAATTGCTGAAGGTAAACTTCAGTTTCTCACGAACAGATTACTTTAAATCTCTGTGATTTTATAACAGATGCATTCCTTTACATATCGGGGAAAAGGTATGGGATACATGTTCTTTTAGGCTAAAAGCACATGGCTTTGCAGAAATTTCAATAGGTGACCTCGCCGAACTTTTGATAAGCTCAGGGTTTTGGCATGCTGTATGTGTAAGTTTAGTGTGTGTTCAATTCTTCCCTTTCAGTTTTTCTGAAGATAGAATCAAGAAAGAAGAATGCTGCAAGCTTGCTTTTCTGAAAAAAAAAAAAAAAAATCTACCACTTTTGTTGTTCCTTAACTAAGTTATTTTGGCGTGGAAATTTAAGTAAATTCTCAAGAGACATGGTCTACTTTAGGGGGCAAGATCTAAAAGTTTTTGTCTGTGTAATATTGTACTACCATCTGTATTTCCTCCTTGGTCTCTATTCATTAATCGTAAAGTGAAGACTCCTAAAAAACTGTGAGCATCAGAACTCGAATTTGCCAGATTATTTGATCATCCTCCTTAAATCACTTATATCCTATAAATAAACA
Source organism: Perilla frutescens (assembly GCA_026008535.1). NCBI lineage: Eukaryota > Viridiplantae > Streptophyta > Magnoliopsida > Lamiales > Lamiaceae > Perilla > Perilla frutescens. Next base: position 53,511,484 of record BRKX01000004.1, read on the forward strand.
AGAATCCAACTGTTGGGAATCTTTACATTTTTTTGGTATTTTCTGTTGCTAGTTTAGCATGGATTATCGACGGGTACCCTAATATTTTTCTGTTAATGCTGGCAGGGTATACTGAACTTTCTGGGTGGCTTAAGGACCCATCATATCCAGATACGACCTTTTCATGGAATAGAATTCATGGTGAGGTAAAAAAGAGAACCTTTCTATTTTTCCCTCTCTGATATTGTAACTCCCTTAATTAATCATTGCAGGAAATGGCACAATTCAGAAGGATATCTTGAAATCTTCTACCTACTTCATTGGAGTTGGTAACTTGAATCCTGAAGTTGTCACGGCAAGTGTTCCGTAACTCTTTCCACTGCATTGAAAAAATATACCTTTATCACTGTAGTTTATTTGCTTTATCAAGTTTTTGCTGGCTGAGCAAGTGAATGCACAGTAATAATGAGTAGTCCTCTGATTGGAAAAATATAATTGATTGCAAATATACAATAATGGGCATGTACACTTTAGTTAATTAAGGTGACGTTAGGGTTGCTTTTTTAATAATACTAAAATATAAATAAACTCCCTCTCATACTAGTCTATCTTGGGCTATGTTTCCTTTTCCCCAGTTTCCATCCTTGATGACTTGTTATTGTGAGCATTATTTTCTCATATCTCAGATGTTAAACAGGTGCATTTGAATATGACAATAAAGGCTTCCATCTACAACACAACAGAACCATATTACAAGTGTACACCTGCAGAAGGCAAATGCATTTTCCAGGTGGTTTTCAAGGGCGAAAATGCAGCTGTTCTTACGGCTCCTGGTCGAGTTCCTGTGGGTCTTTTATTTGATTGAGTAATATTTTGCACGAATCAACTTTACTGATGACATAATTGGGTAGTCTTTCTTTAAGAGGGAGGGTACTGCCTCTTAACACGTGAGCACACTAAATCAGTCAGTAAAATCTAAGGCTTGAAAGCTGAAACAACTGAATACTTATTACAATACCCTTAATATAAGGGTGTCCTAAAAACACCCTTCCCGTCAAAAGTATGATTATTAAAAGCATTTCCATATATGTCACTGAAGATTCTATTTCATTAACAATGCTGCAAGAAATAATAGTAGCTGGAGCTTTTAACTGCTTGAGTTAATGAGGGTAAGATGGAATTTAGTGAGATTTACTGGAAGATAACTCATTGGCTTTCATTTTTTCCCTTCTATATGTGTGCTGTAGGGTATGACCAGTGGTAAGTGTACTGTCAAACTCTCATATGGACCTCGATGGATTACATATATCATTGGAGCAGGTACATTGTCTATTGAGTGTACTGTAATATAAATAAAGCTTTATCAAAATATCCGTAAATTTATTAAAGTTTTGCCCTGCAGGTGGAATGATTCTCCTTGTGCAACTCTTTAACTACTTCACGGACGATCCCCAGCACACTGAGCGAGACATGCCAAGAGATCAGCTTGGGGGCACTGGATCCGAGAGAAGCCCTTTGCTTTCACAGAAAGATGATGATACCTCCGTCTCAGAGGATGAAGATCATGAAGATGATGCACAAGCCGGGGTTGGACCAGAGCCAGTCAAAGATGATGAACATGGCCGTTTTTGTGCAATTTGCTTTGAAGCTCCAAAGGATTGTTTCTTTATTCCATGCGGACACTGTATGGCTTGTTTTGGATGCGCAACTAGGTAATACTCTACCCTTCCCTATTTAGCATTCTGTCCATGATTCCATTGCGACATCCTTAAACGTTAGAGCTGAGTACCTTGAAGAGTATATCTAATGAATCATTCTACATATGGTACCATAAAATGTATGAATTGTTTTCGTTGGTAGTGAAGTTTAACTGGAAAATTAAGCTGGTGTAAATCAAGTTTATTCTTTCTGAACCTATCATGGGATAAAGAAGGGTTGTGAAAAAGGCTTCAAGCATAGGTAGAGGATTTACGTTCAGAACAGTCTGTCTTTCATGATTATCGACTAATTCCAGTGATCTTTTGAAGCCCTAGGTGGTGTCAATAGACGAACTGCGAAATTACTACGGCCACAAATTGTGATAAAAACATTCGAGGATTCAGATGATTTGTTATCACATATATTTAGCTTCGACAAATTTCTTACAGAACCTAGTGATAAGAGCTTATAGTAGTTTGAAATAATATATGTGCTATCTGATTTGTGTTTTGCAGGATTTTGGAAACATCAGCCACCTGCCCTATTTGCCGGCGGAAGACGAAAATGGTGAAAAGGATATACACTGTTTGAACAGCATTTTAAATAACCCCCCTTGTTTTTTCTTTTTTCCTACTAGGTGTAAATTTTGGGATAGCATTCTGTGTGATATTAGATTTTCTGAAAGTAGAACTCCAATGAGTTTTTCTCCCTTTCCCTTTGTTGCATTCTGCTCTATCTTGGTATATAATATACTATTGAATTTATTTGAGCAAGTGTCTGTACATACACCAACTCTTCTCAATCATATGTAAATATCTAGGTTCAACATATTGATTCGTTTCTTCTTCTTTTTATTTTTATTTTTTTTGCATTATTCAATCCATGTTGCGGGCAGGTTTTGCAGGAATTTACTGCTCATAAATATTGCTTCAAGGTACGACCGGGAACCCGAACAGGATTTCGTATTTTATTTCATCCGTGATCGCCATGCCAACATTACGATATAACAACACAAGACAAGATGCATATGAAATAAAATGCAAATTGAACTGCAAGAATCAGACATTTTTCTTGCTTTCAATCGAACTACTATGAATAAGGTTTGAAACAACATGATAAAAATAACTCCACAACATGATCCACAAAAAAACAAAGCAAAATTCACACAAGTTCCCCTCATGGCATCAAGTTTCCTTCCCCACAGCTTGTAACAAAAGAAGCAACTTAAGAAAGTAGTAAGATGCACCTCCAATCGTGGCATACTGCAACTTCTCAGTTCCTTCGACTCCCGGAAAATCGATGTCCGTCGCCCGGGTGAACCCTCCGGCCAGCCACCCCAAGTTCTTGTACCCTCCTTTATACAACGTTGCAACAGCAATCAAAGATCTTCATGCACACGTCACCGCAACATTATGAACGAAACGTGTTACATTATCATCATTAACGAAACTAATTAACTAAATCGAGAAATAAAATATCATTTTAGAACAGAGGATCTACGTACCTTAGTCCCTCTCCACATGCAACAAGCAGCTTAGAATCTTTATCAGGAACAACTTCCTCAACTTGTTGGAGAAAACTAGGATTTATCATGGTAAATAACTGGCCAGTCCACAGCCCAATGTAGCCGAAGTGAACCCACTTCTTCAACAGTGTGATGGGGCTGTTATCCTTATCCTCCACGAACAATGGCACGTGCAGGGACCCTGAAACACGTGCCTTCTCCCTCTCCCACTCTGGCCTGATGTCCAGCAATCTGTAACCATGGGACTCCATTGCTGAGGCTGCATCTTTTGGTGTTATGGGGGTGACGGCACCCGATTTTATCAGCTCCTGAGCTCTGCCGCCTAACACTGCATGGACTCGTAGAGAGGCGGAGCGCCGCTGCGGGGCGGCGGAGTTCGCCGCCTCGAGGTGTTTGCAGCGGTTTAAGGTGGATGTGTGGTGGTGTTTCAACTGAACTGCCATGGTGTCACCTTTCTTTCTCTCTCCCTCTCTTCCTGTCCCTTCAAAATTCTCTCTCCTTAATCCTTATCTTTGACAAGTCCCCAATTTCTGTTTTTCTTTTTTATTTTACCAAGCACAAAGGGAAATTGACAAAAAAAACATGATTAATTGGAGTTTTTATAAAATCCTTTAATTTTTTATATGGCGTCAATATATCATATTTTATTTTATTAGTGAAATTAATATGGTTCGGTGCATTATATAAGTACCATGTGCAAATAAAATGAAATCTTTATCTATTTAATAGTAAAATTGTTGCTAAAAATAATTATTTTTTTCTGGTAAAAGTCATGGTTAATTTTGGAAATTAATTTTTTATTATTAATGTCAATCCACTAAATAATATTTTATTATTAATTGTGAATCACTTTAGCAAAAATTTCACATGTACGCTTTGGAAATAAAAAAATAATGTTGTATAGTGTAGTAGTTTATACATTTTCTTTGTAATTCGAGTTTAATTTGAATTTCAAATTTAAGTTTAAATAATTTTTTTTGTTGCACAATGACCATAATAATAAATAACAAATGTAAAAAAATTCTATAATTCAAAATAGTTGTAAATTAATTTTATTTTGTTATGATAATTTTATTATTTTTTCATAATTATAATTTCTAACAAATAAAATTATACATATCTCTTATTCGTGCATCGCACGGGAGATTCTCAAGTCCAAATTAATAATAAGATATCAAGATTATCAGTAATTTCAAGTTAAAATTCACGAAAAAAAAAAAACTTGAAAGGTACCCATGCAATACTAATCTTCACAGTTTTGTAAAGTCTACCAACAATTACAAGTTTTTTTAAATTAATTTTCCAAATTAATCATTGGTCAGAATTAAATAATAGATAGAAATATTATATCATTAATTACACTTTGGTACCAAACGTATCGAGTTATCAAAACTTTTGTTCTAAATTTCAACCCAAATGATTAGTTACACTTTGGTAGCAAACGTCTCGAGTTATCAAAACTTTTGTTCTAAATTTCAATCCAAATATATATTAATCTCCTTGATTATGACAAGTTGTCATATTTAAAATGCTGAAAATTTGCTCGCGTGCTAAATTTATTAGATATTATCCAAATGTTGAGTATTAATATATAACTTTTAAAACTTTGGAGCAAAAATATTAACGATTCAAAACATTAAATGAACATTCCTTGTTCTTTAATTAACATTGGCCAGCACCCGAGCCAAATCAGTTCTTCTATGCTCTCCCATGTTACATCCCACGTACCATAATTATTTTCTATTAATTTTTTTAATACACTCTAATATGGGGAATAATGAATCCAACTAATTTTTTTAAATTGATATAAATCATAATAAATTAAAATTTAAAAAATAAAATTGCCAAAGAAAATGACATGCCATTATGCTTCAGCTTCAGAAAAACGATTTTAGTTCAAAGTTAAAATGAGCAAAATTGTACTGAACACTAATCCCGCCTTCCCGGAGCCGACAATCTGATAACGGCCAACGGGAAGTTCAATCTTAAAACTTTCCTTTCGATTCAGAGGGAGAGAGAGAGAGAGAGAGAGAGAGAAACAAAAGTTTATTTTTCTTTGAATAAAACACTCATCAGTCTCAGTTACTCTATGAAATCTATCTACTTCCCTCCAGAAACCTAGGGTTTTTTTTTTTTTTTTTTTTTTTTTTATAATTTATTTTTTGAGTTTAGCCGACAGAGGCGATGGTGCCAATGATGGCGGCGGTATCGCGGGAGAAAATTGCCGGTCGATTCAACTCAATAAAGTACGGAGGCGCCGTCGACCTGTCGTCGAAGCTCGACCAGCTGCGGCGACTGCGGGAGGAGCTCTTGGAGGCGGATTCCGTGTTGGTTGTAGAGTTCCTCTCCCCAGCTCTTGACCTTCTCTCAGACCATTTGAGCCCCGTCCGAAAATTCATTACACAGTAAGTGTGTCTATAACTTGTCGAATTGTGTCTGTGTATGTGTTTTTATCGTCGTGAAAGGAATTTGGTACTTCTACCAGTTCCTCAACTTTTGTTTCTTTCAATCTGGTAATCGCAGATACTTAGAATGCTAGTCGAGAATTTGATTTTTTTTTTTTTTTTGGCAACATTTGCTGAGCTATTTTAATAATATTTGATGGCTTATTGAAGTTAGGTGAGGAGATTTCTTTTTCATGAGTGATGTCAAATGAGTCTGCACGGGTGAGGATAGGATAGCTGTATAGCAAATTGTTGATTGATTGGATAAACATTGCAAGGCAGGTTGAATTACCAGAGAGTAATTTTCCGTTTGTATTTATGGTTTAAATTAATGGACCATTATAAGAATTTTTAGTGTCCTATGGTAATCTATGTCGAATCTTATCTTATGGATCACTACATGTTACTTCATAGCTTGTTTCAGATGGTATCCATGTTGATTGCTGATTGGTGCTCTTAGTTTATTTGCAACTGTTATTGTAGAATGCATGTACTACTGTTTGAAATCAGTGTTCTAATTGGATATGTTTAAAATATATAATTGTTACTTCTGTTTGTGCCTGAACATCTATGCAAAATATCCATATGATGACAGTTTATCTTTCTAGCTTCTAAATTCAAACATGGATAATGGTCTCGACTAATGCAGGATGATTGGTGAAATTGGTTTAAAGCACTTGGAGCTGTTACCTGAAATTATACCAGCACTTGTAGATGTTTTGAAAGATGATACACCTGCTGTTGCTCGACAGGCTATCTCTTGTGGGTTTGATATATTTCGTTACTCTCTGGTCAACGTTGCCGTCCAGGTTTGTTGATACAAGTAACCTGACATGAAATTTAGTGTTATGATATCGCTGTGGCATCAACATGGCCTAATTCATATGGTTTATCTGATCTTGCCATGCATTCGCGATTCGTGGAATTTTTTCCTTGTTTAGTTAAGTTCCTTACTACACAAACTAATTTTAATGATCTTGTTGCGCCATACTAAATTTAGTGGACATTTAAGTACTTAAATATGTTCACACTTGCATTCAACTTTTAGCTTTGAATTGCTTCTGACAAATTGAAATGTTTTAATTATAAGTACTGTGTTTTATGAAACTTTGCTTTGATTGGGACAGTGGCAAGTAAAACCAGTTGCACTGCTTGCAACCCTAGGCTTTTTCATTTTAGGATCCTTTTTTGATGAAAACATAACGTATTGCTAACAGTTCTTTTTTAAAAAATGTTTTCAACTTGAAGAACTTGTTCGGGCTCATATCCTGGTGTTCTATTGACAGTAATACTAGATAAGCGCATGAAGAAGATTCAGAAAGGGAGGATATTTGGTCCACTTTTGGTGCATAGCAATCATAATTTCATACAGCACCCGTAGTTGGATTGACATTACCTTTTTTCTACCCAGTTTTATTTTAACAATTTCTGTATCTGTAGTATGCTGTTAGGATGCCTCTCTGTTATTAACAATGTTGCTTATTCTTTACCAGGGCTTGTACTCAAGCGATTTCGATGAATCACTGCGATCATCATGGGCATGTGTGCTAAAGTTCAGAGATGAAATATGCTCAATGGCTTTTAAGGTAAGTGTCACTTGGAACATAAAATGTGCATTTAATCTGAACATCGTCTGACTACTAAACATGTCTTAAGGAGGGAAGTGAAGGGAGAAAGTTGCCTGCATTGAAGTTTGTGGAATCTGTTGTGCTACTTTACACCCCTGACCCTCATGGTTCTTTAGAGCCACCTTCTGATACAATTTCTCAAGGTGTGTATTGACATTTATATATGTTAGTTTGTTCTACACTGGCATATATGATTTATTACATGTGTGTAATATATGCGCTACTTAATTTCTTGCAGGGAATTTTGATGAATTCAATGTCTCATGGCTTCGTGGTGGACATCCCATACTCAATGTTAGAGATTTGTCAGCAGAGGCGAGCCAGAGTTTGGGTCTTTTGTTGGATCAGCTGAGATCCCCATCTTTGAAATCACATAGTTATTTGGTGATAATTGTGCTAATTAAGAGGTATATAGTCTGTCATCACCCAAATGGATAATTATTCACTCTCTCCCTGTCACTTCAATTGTTTCTGGTTTCTATTGCTTTAGTCTTTCGGCAGTTGCAAGGAAGAGACCTGCCTTTTATGGCCGTATTCTGCCTGTTTTACTTGGTTTGGATCCTTCAAGCTCTGTTAGCAGAGGCATGCATCTTGCTGGGGTGCATCATGCTCTGAAGAATGCTTTTGAATCTTGTTTGAATTGTACACACCCTGGTGCTGCACCGGTAATCATTTTCTATCCTTCATATTCCTAAACTTCATTTTGCGTGTTGTTTCATGTGCTTTCTCTTTTGGGCTTCTTCATGTATCTTCATATATATATGCAACCGTAATTTTAAGTTGTCTTTATTAAACTACCAGAAAATGTTATTTTAGCTAAATATTTGTAATCAGATTGGTTGCATTAAGTAATTTCTTGGTAGTTCAATTTCCTCAATGATTTATGCCATGTAGCTTATTTGGGTCTCTGTTTTGCAGTGGCGGGATCGTCTAGTCAATGCACTAAAAGAAATTAAAGTGGGAAAGTCCATTGGACAGGCTGCAAATGAAATGTCAGAGAACAATGGAAGAACTGAGTTGACAAAGGACTCCAACGTGACTCAAATTCTTGAGGTATTTTCTATTGCAAGTTGCTCATAATTAAGTACATCCGTCGAAGTAGAGAATCATTTCTCGAATGATTCTACAAACTTCTTACAGGATGAAAAACCTCCTGTGAAATCTGTGACTGAACATAGTAAGGCTGGTAGAAAGAGAACTGGAGTGCCAGATTCACTAGACGTTACTGAAGATGACATGAGTGGAAAGCGCGCACGATCATCACCTGGCACCTTAGAGGGACCTGGGAATGAAATGAGTAAGGGACAAGATAGAGCTCCATCTAGTGGAACAACATCATTGTCAGATGTAGATAGTGGACCAGTGCTGCAGCTTGTGGCAATGTTTGCTGCATTGGTTGCTCAGGGTGAGAAAGCTGCTGCTTCTTTGGAGATTCTCATCTCTAGCATATCAGCTGACTTACTAGCTGAAGTAGTTATGGCCAACATTTGGAATCTTCCTCCAAAAAGACCTGAATCTGAAGGTGATGAAGAGTCGCTTATTAGTACGACTGCTAATCCTGAGATGATTGGAAGTGATACCCACATCAAACATTTGTCATTGCTGCTGAAAGATATACTTTTCCAATCTACATCTTCTCAAGAGAAAGAAACTGGAATTGCAGATCCTCATCTTGTAGTATCTAGTGAGCTGAAGGCATGTATTATTTTCTTATTTAATATAATTTTTCGAGGTTCTCTGGCTTCAATATATACACCACTTATTAGTTTCTTATGTTTTCATGCAACTGCTACTTATCTATTTTCGTTTTCTAAATTCCTCACTGCTATGGTGCTGATCCATGGCATTCCTTGCTTACTTGTTTGACACAATTTGATTGGAATTGCAGCAAACTATAAAAGAGGAACCACAGTTGACTTTGGCTGACCGTAATATTGCATATAATGACTTCGGCAGTGCAAGGGAACAAGCAACAGTGTCTGTCAGTGAGTCTGTTTGTCCTAAAGACATTCCTTCTCCAGCGGAGACTGGTTATACAGAGATCAAATCTGAAGTCAGTGATATTGAAGGTGGTACAAATGAAATTCCAGGATTATCTTCAGTGATTCAAGATGATGGATTACCTGAAAACATGAATAGTAACCCAAAGGGCTTGACTGATTCAGATGATGCCAATCAAGAGATATTTACGGGTTTGGGTGGAACATCAATAGAATCAGATAGGGCACCAACTGAAATAGCTCAATCTTTGTCCACGGATAGGTCTGAAGAGCTTAGCCCTAAAGCAGCAATCACGGACGCAAGCAGTTTGAATTCTTCAACTGCAACTTCTGTTGGGTTAGCTTCTCAGTTGGTTCTCCCCAAGATAGCGGCACCCGTCATCCACCTAGCTGATGAGGAAAAGGATCAGTTACAACTACTAGCTTTTGCACGCATTATTGATGCATATAAACAAGTTACTCTTGCTGGTTGCTCTCAAGTCCGTTTTTCTATTCTCGCCCATGCAGGAATGGAGGTAAACACCGGGACGTATGGGACCCAGTTTATTTTGATGATGCCAGTCACTAATTGCTCGTTATGATGTGATTGTTTGATACAGTTCCCTTCAGAGCTAGACCCATGGAAGTTACTGAAGGCGCATGTGTTATCGGACTATGTAAATAATGAGGTAAATGAATATCCTAGTTTCTTTTTTCTTTGGGTATTAGTGTTGGCACGTTTTGTAAGTTGTCCTAATTCATACTGAAATACCCTGACAAGAATATAATTCTCTATAACATACAAAATAACAATCTTGTTTGGACTTGTAAAGACTTTTTAAATTCTTTTGCCGAGGGAGAAAAACTGTAACACTACTCCAATCATTACTTCCTTTACATCAGCTGCTTTTCATTTGTCCAGTTGTGAAAGATCTATAGCGGGGCTCTTCAGTATGCATGCTATATATTCTTATTACTGTTCTGCTGATAATAGTTTGCAATTTTTGTGTTATATATACATAGCTAACTTCTAGTTAAGTGGCCTGAACATATTGGGGATCTTAAAATTTCGCATATATTTTCCAATATAACACTGTTAAGTTGGAAATGTGAAAATTGTGATGGCTTACATTATCTCCTCACTTGACATACCTTTCATTTCTTGTTTTTCTTAATCACGCAGTTCTTTAGAAACTTGCATATCCATTTTACTTTTATATCATGTCCTTAAGTTATATCTCTTTTATGATCCATCTTTTTGTGGTATGATTGTTAGATCACTCGTAATTTTCTATGATGTGGCTGATTAGTGTATGTCTTCAGGGGCACGAGTTAACATTGCGCGTCCTCTACAGGTTATTTGGTGAGGCGGAAGAAGATCGTGACTTTTTTATTTCAACCACTGCTAGATCTGTATATGAAACTTTTCTTCTCCAAGTGGTGGGCATAAATCATCATACATTTTATTTATATTGAATGTTATGGGAAATTGTATTTTCATATCTGTTGTTATTTATTATTACAGGCAGAAACACTTAGGGATTCTTTTCCAGCTTCTGACAAATCTCTGAGTAGGTTGCTTGGTGAGGCCCCGTATCTGCCGAAGTCTATTTTTGAAATGCTGGAGTGTTTATGTTCTCCTGGTGGTGGTGATAGTTTTGAGAAGGAGTTGCCTGGTGGAGATAGAGTTACCCAGGGGCTTAGTACTGTCTGGAGCTTGATTTTGCTGAGACCTCCAATTCGTGATGCTTGCCTCCAAATTGCTTTGAAGGTTGTCAACCATATGCTTCATTTCTTGGCAGTTAAAAAAAGCTACTATGGAAGGGGCAGGATCATTGTCTCTGTTTTCCATTTTGATTTTTCCTTCCATCAATAAAAATATCGCTGCACACACTTTTTATCCATACATAATAAACATTTATGCCAAAATGCATGCCGGCTGCTGACCTACCACTTGAATGTATTATTAGACTTTCCCTTTTAGACTTATACAACCCTTCCCACCTTATTAAGATTATAAGCAAGCCCATCCATGGCTGTGAAATCACTCTCCTGGCCACTATCCCCCTTCACCTTCAGTGGTTCTATTTCATGTTGTTGCAGTGGGAAAGGGTGGTGGCAGGTGGTGGGTCTTGGGGAAATCGATGAATGAATTTTTTTTCTTCTGTCGGTAATAACCTGTACTTCCAAGTCTAATGTGTCAACTGTCAAGTGAGAAGAAAGAAATTTTGGTTTCTTTGGCTTATTCTCTTTGTAAATAGTATACTCATTTATAGTTCTCAACTTTCTAACTTTTCATGATGGACATCTGAATCATGGACAATGAGATGCCAACGATGTCCATCAAGAATTAATTTCAGATTTGGGCTCATGAACCTACAGTTTCCAAGGCTGTTTATGATTAAAAAAGTATTAATGTAATATCTCTTGATCGTAGAGTTGCCAAGCCTGGGTTTCTATTGTTTCTAATTGTCTGACGAATTTGCGAAGGTTCTTTGGTTAGCTTCAGTAGTAAGCTGAATTCTGATACACACTTCAAAACTTTTGATAATTTCAAGTAGAGTAATTTTATTCTCAACTCATTGCAGTCACAAGGCTTTAAGACCCTGTTCCTTTTACTGCGCTTTTGTTTTTCATACCATTCTGGTTAATCTGACTTCTATAATTTAATTTTGAATAGAGTGCAGTTCATTCCTTAGAAGAAGTTCGAATGAAGGCAATACGTCTGGTATTCACGTGCAACTTGCCTTTTAACTATACACTTACGATTACCATATATATAATATTCTTATTTTGACATTCTAGGTGGCGAACAAGCTTTATCCTCTGTCATCAATATCAGGAAAAATTGAGGATTTTGCAAAGGAAATGTTGCTATCAGTTGTAACTGATGGTCAAGTCGCTACAGCAAAGGAAGCTGATGGAACCCATACGGAGCTACAGAAGGTAACAATCTAAAGTATGTCATATCAATGATAAAATTATCCTACAAAATCCCTCTGGATCAAGGTTTTGGATATGCAGATTTTGCCGTAATAAAATTAAAATCTCTACGATCCAATTCCAAGGGTAGCATGGTAAAACATGTGACACTCATACCAGTCAGATTAGGTTTCAAATATGCTACTCTATACTGGAAATTCATGCTGAACTTGATACTATTGAATAGCTTAGTCATCACTCTGCTTAAATTTCAAAATTTTGGTTCATGATATCCATCTTTAGATCTTTCTTTTTTTTTTTTTTTAAGGATGAAAATCCTTCAAGTGAAAACCAGCCAGGTAGTTCAGCAACTAAAGAGATATCCCCAGATGGTCATCAAATATCAGCATCTGAAAGCATTTCATCTTGTACTGTGGCTGATGTGCAACGTTGCATGTCTCTTTATTTCGCATTGTGTACAAAGGTACCATCAATCTGTTTTGTTGCTTTCCAGGATTCATGATTTCTGCATCCGTGACCGAAGGTGTTAAGCTTTCCAGCCTAATGGTACTATTTTTGCTTAACAGAAACACTCCCTCTTCCGACAAATTTTCTATGTTTATAATGGCACATCCAAGGTTGCAAAGCAGGTTCGGTGAAATTCCCTAAGTTTATGTCAACTAGGATTTCAAATTTGTCCCAATCTGGCATGAGACTGTCATGATGATCAGTTTGTCATGGTGCAGGCAGTTAACCGTCAATTGCCCTTACTTGTTCGAACTATTGGCTCATCCAGTGATCTCCTTGATATAATATCTGATCCACCAACTGGAAGTGAAGGCCTCGTAATTCAGGTCTCTTTTTTTCCATTGTAATTCTGGCTTGTGTGGAAGTATATGTGCCTGATCCTGATTGCTCATGCAATTGCAGGTAGTGCAAACACTTACAGATGGAACAGTACCTTCTCCAAAGTTAGTATCTACCATCAAGAGATTGTATGATACAAAGCTGAAGGTAACCATGGATCATCTTCGTTATCTGTTCACTATTTCTGTCCCACTGAGGATGGTCCTCTTTTTTATTAAGTCAAGTATTTTTTTTTCTCTAAAATATTAACCAGGTGACATCCAGAGATCACTATCCATGTTTAAAATGTAGATCCTTCATCACAGTTAATTTTATTTGTTGTTGGGGAATATGTTTTCCATGTCTTTTTTTTGGAATACCCCGTTGGTAGTATTCCCATTTCTGATTTTTTATTGCTTCTTGTTTCTCAGGATATAGATATTCTGGTCCCAGTATTACCCTTCCTGTCAAAAGATGAGGTCAGAATCGTTCATAACTTGAATTATTTAATCCTTCCTATTTGAAACTCTGAATTGGACTACCGGTGTTGCATTTCTCCTTATGTTTTTATGCTGAATATTCTGGAAGGATACGGGTCATATGTATGGTTGAGGTACTCTTTGCCCTTGCACGTAGTGTTTCTGCGACAAAAAATTATCTAGGTTTCCAGTAGTCATTTTGTCATGTCAACCTGTAGTACGTCCACATTAAACCATAAATGTTGCTGCAATGAGGTGAACCTCAAGTTACTCTGTGACTGTACTGCACTAATAAACATGACTATCAAAGGTAGAGCTATAATGTGAATTATTGAATGTACTATCAATTGATTTATTTATCTTTGTGTTAATTGATGTTGCAGTAGAACTATATGTAGAAATTATTCTGTCATTACAGCATTTACATAAATTTGTACATTGTGATTAGTAGCCTTGAGAAGTAACAAAATTTATGTTGATTAGTGTACCTAATATAAGTTCCTACTTAATTAATTATTCAAGTAAACTAGTTACTTAATATCCTGGTCCTTTTGTTTAGTTTCCTTTCTTCCAGCACAGGCTTCCAGTATTAAATCCAACGTAAAAACCAATTACAAACTGTTTGTTGCTAAATACCAGAATCAAATCATTTTGAGTGCCTTACAAAAAATCACATTTCTAGAATGTTATGTAAATCTTCTGGGGTTTCACCTATTAATTATACTCTTTATAGGGTTTTACTTTGGCAGTGAATTCTATCTTAATCTTCTCATTCTACTGTTATCATTTTTACTTACTAAAGATTACTTTACTTCTGCTTGCCAGGTTTTACTGCTATTTCCCCATCTTGTGAATGTACCGCCGAATAAGTTCCAACTAGTGCTTTCTCATTTTCTTCAGGTATTTTATTCCTGATTGTATCTTGACCATGTCATGAACTTTTATGTCTATTGTAGGTAATGCTAGAGCAATATGGAGGATAGGGATAAATTTCTTGGTGGAATTGTATCATAATGACATGAATGTTTCACTTCTTAACAAGCCTGCTTTTTCTTTCCTGTTTTGCCACCTAATGGGTTTTTGAAATGTTATTCCTCCAGGGGTTGAATCATTCTACTCCTGTCTTGTCCCCAGCTGAAGCATTGATTGCCATCCATAAGATTGATCCTGACAGAGATGGAGTTCCTTTGAAAAAGGCAATAATTGTGCTTCCTATGCAACTTAATTTTCTGAACAACTTGTTTACTGAAAAGATTTCTTGCTTAGCAGGTCACAGATGCTTGCAATGCTTGTTTTGAGCAGAGACATATATTTTCTCAGCAAGTTCTGGCCAAAGTCTTGAATCAATTGGTAAAGAAAATCATTTCTTAAGTGTCCTGCAATTTTGTTAGCACTTTAACATACAATAAGAATTGCATGATTGTGCAGGTTGAGCAAATTCCTCTTCCCTTTCTATTTATGCGCACAGTATTGCAAGCAATTGGTGCTTTTCCTTCTTTGGTAGGGCATACACAACCCATCTTTCTCTAATATTGGCCACAAGTAGATGATCTTTTTGTTAATATCCTCTCTTGGGGTTATATGTATCTAAAAGTCTTATTTATGGTAGTTATAAGCTCATTGGTCGGTCTTTTACCACCATTTTTGAACTTTCTAGAAAACATATTTCAGGTGCAATTCATTATGGAGATTCTTTCTCGTCTTGTAAGCAAGCAGGTATTCATTTAGTCCGAGTTTCTAATTCCTCCTTTTTGGCATGATACTTTATGTTGTATATTTGAAATGTAGATTTGGAAAAATCCAAGGCAGTGGGTGGGTTTCGTGAAATGTGCACATGTGACCCTGCCAGATTCTTTTGGTGTTTTGCTCCAGGTGAATTATTCGCACTGCAGTCAATTCTGAAATGTTCTTGTTAAGTGATTACTCTTTGTTAATCATATTCCTCTAGTTGCTTAGAGCCTGACTTTGGATCTTGCTTTTACATTTCCATGTTTCTAGGTTCCAAAATGTTTTCACAAATTTTTGATTTAAAATGGAAGTTTGTTTGGGTTAGTTATATTGTCTGTGTAGATTATATGGGTGCTGAAAATAAAAATTTATTCGTTTTATTTTGTTTTCTACTGACAAGAAATAAATATTGCATTGTGTCCTGAACCTTTCAGTATAGCATCTTCTGTGCGTGCGTGTTGTATGCACCACTCTTTCATTATACCATCTTATCGTTCATCTCTTAAATGCAGTTTGTGATGTAAAGTGTTCGTCATTAGGTTCTTTCTGCAATATGCTGTATAATTTCTTGTAACACGAGATTTCTTCGTAATTTTCCAGCTACCTGCAGCACAGCTAGAAAATGCACTAAATAGAATACCTGCTCTCAAGGCTCCCTTAGTTGAACATGCAAGCCAACCAAACATAAGATCTACACTTCCAAGGTTTGAACTCATCATATTGCAGTGTGTTGCTAAGCATAACTTTTTTTCTCTTCTGATTTAAGTTAAAGCAACGGGAGTTCCTTTTGCAGGTCGACTTTGGTGGTTCTTGGCTTGGAGTCGGAGTTGCCAACCTCTACTCAGACACAGCCAACTCAAAATCCAACCTCTACTCAGACGCAGCCAACTCAAAATCCAACCTCTACTCAGACACAGCCAACTCAAAACCCAACCTCTACTCAGACACAGCCAACTCAAAATCCAACCTCTACTCAGACACAGCCAACTCAAAATGCAACCTCTATTCAGACACAGCCAACTGAAAATCAGACTGAAGAGACGGGCAATTCAGAAAAGGAAGCAGCGACTGACAAGTCCAAGGAATCATCGACTACGACTACAACTTGATCTGAGACCTTGAAATATTTTGTCGGAATGGTTACTCGCCTGGCTCTACATATTTCTGTCTTTATGTTGAATTTTGGAATGTTCAGTCATTCTGCTTCCACATCTTAACATTCATCTTCTTCTACTTTTGCTAGATCACTGGTGCTTTAAACATGAACTTGTATTCCTAGTTCTTGTTCGAGTGAATCCATATTGGAGAATTCGGCTTTCACGAGAATCTAGTATCCCGATAAGCAGGAAGGAATGCCTCGTCCGAGTAACGTGCTTCTCTTCGGTAAACAGGATAGTTGAAATTTTGTACATAGTTGTAGGCTTGTAGTAACGATGGCTACATGCTTTCTGACGTTTTGAATTTGTTTTGTATGCTTTTGTAGCTTTTATACAGTTTTGTAGGGACTTTGAACTTCGAAGTGTTTTTCACTCAGTTAAGATTTTTGATGAAATATTGAAATTTGTGTCATAAATACTATATCTGTCTTCTATCTTATGGGCGCATCGATGAATAAAAGATTTAAATCTAATTATTTATAATGTCTTTATTGTGTATCTGCGTAGTCAAATTATTTTACCCTAAGTTGTTACGTGGAACCTAGTTTGGGCCACTAAGCCCGTTAAGAAACCCGGCATGACCTGGTTGTGGGGGCTATTAGATTTTATTTGGATTTTTTAACTAATATTTTATTTGTTTTAAATGCAGTGAATATTCAATAATTCATAAATAGTGTATTGATGATATATATTGATAAAATACAATACAAAATAAAATCTTCAGCCAATTTCATTCCCTATTTATGATTTGAGCAGTGATTTTCAGCCAGATTCTGGCTAGCCAGAATCTTTTATTATTTTTAATAATTAATTAATTTAATTAATAAAACACTAATTATTCAATAAATTTACATTGATGCCCTCCATAATAACTAGAGCAACTCTATATGCGCTTCAATTCAAAAGAAATCGAAGATGGAAAAAAAATAAAGAAGTGAAGAAAAGAAAGAAGATGAAGTTGTGCCCCTTTCTTTCGATCCGCTTCTGGAGAGATTTTAATAATTAATTACAAATCATTAATTTCATGACAGAAGGATAATATAGTAAAAACATAACATTTAATAATTAACATAATTAATTTATTAATAATACAGTTTTATTAATCATTAAAAAATTAGATTCTGGCTAGCCAGAATCTGGCTGGCTAGCATTATTCTTATGATTTTATGTAATATTCCATTCGATTCATATTATTTGATGTTCTAGACTTTTAACCATGTTTCAAATTATTTGATATTTATCTTCATACTTTCTTTCAATTTTACCATTATCAAAATACTTACTCCTATTTCATAATAAGTCACTTTAATTTTATTTCACAAAAAGCGTCATTCTACACAATCGAAATGAAAATTTCACATTTTTCTCATATTTGTCTTCATTTAATGCATTCAAATAATCATATTTAACTCATTTAATGTATTTACATAAGGATATATAAGGTAATTTGATTATCTAATTAAAATCTTTATTAATATGTGTGCATTTATCCAGAATAATACTTATTCAGAAACAGAAGAAATATAAAATTTCCTACATTTAATTTACGGCTAATAGACGAGATTTTTTTATATATAATGTAAATAGGATTTGACATAGATAAAGAGAAAGAAAGATGGTATATTATTATTGTCACATTCTTCGCATCTTAATTTTTGTAGAAAAATCTAAAACCAGATGAAGTATGTATTTAAGCATTCAACGAAAAACTTGATCATGTATGGATTTACCTTAAATAACTAAACAACGTCAACCATTTCCATATTTATACAATATTTATTTGAGCTTTCAACAAGAAAACATGATTATCCATGAATTTTCCTTAAATAACTAAACAAGATAATTATGTAGCTATTTCTAAATATGTCTGCTTCCACCGTGACTCCGATTTTTCAATTCCAGCCGATTTAATCAAGTTTTTAAACCGGTTGATGGACCGGATCTTGAACCGCCCCACTGTGTTGGTTAAGACATAACAAATGTCAACTGATTTTAATATTCAACGTTACTTGGAAGTATTCTTTAATCAAGTTAACCTCTTTTCTTACTAGTAACTTGAAACTTATTTCTCCTAAAAATATATAATTAAATTAAATTGAACTTGTTATTTAATCTTGTCGATCTACAGCCTACAATGGGTTCATAGCTTAAAACATATTAAAAAAAATTCATAAATTATCATAAAACATGACTCCAACACTAAGACAAATAATCAAACACAAAAATTCCTATACATCTTATGCATGGGCCGACCTATCAGACGGCCCGACCTATCCCCGCGACCCGGTATATAAATAGATTTTCTGACCCAATTTTCTCATTTTCCCTCTTCTTCCTCATTGCAATTAGAACCCTAACCCTAGCCGCCTCCTCTTCCGATCCTTCACCCTCCGCCCTAACCTTAGACGCTCGCTCTGCCGTTTAGATTTTCCCGCTCCCGGCGTCTCTCTCTCGCTCCCGACCATTTGAGACCTAACCCCAGTCGTCCCCCTATTCCGATCATTTCTTCCTCCGCACCTCTGTTCGCCCTAATCCTAGCCGCGTCGCGCCGCTAATTGGATTATCTCGCTCACGGCGTTTGTCTCTCGCTCCCAACGTCTCTCTCTCGCTCTCGCCAGGGGAGGCTTGAGCTCAACGGTTCTGTAAGTTTCTTGCGCTTTCCTTAAATGGGTTCTGCTCTTTTTCTTAATTAGTTTGATTTCTGCAGGGACATTATATATTCTGCTCTCATATATTTTTCTCTATTAATCTAGTAATAAGATTTTCTCAGAAACTATAGGTCCAATTCATTTGATTAATGACCGTCAATTCAAAAGTGAAAGAAGCTGAATTTGATTATCTAATTAAAATCTTTATTAATATGTGTGCATTTATCCAGAATAATACTTATTCAGAAACAGAAGAAATATAAAATTTCCTACATTTAATTTACGGCTAATAGACGAGATTTTTTTATATATAATGTAAATAGGATTTGACATAGATAAAGAGAAAGAAAGATGGTATATTATTATTGTCACATTCGCATCTTAATTTTTGTAGAAAAATCTAAAACCAGATGAAGTATGTATTTAAGCATTCAACGAAAAACTTGATCATGTATGGATTTACCTTAAATAACTAAACAACGTCAACCATTTCCATATTTATACAATATTTATTTGAGCTTTCAACAAGAAAACATGATTATCCATGAATTTTCCTTAAATAACTAAACAAGATAATTATGTAGCTATTTCTAAATATGTCTGCTTCCACCGTGACTCCGATTTTTCAATTCCAGCCGATTTAATCAAGTTTTTAAACCGGTTGATGGACCGGATCTTGAACCGCCCCACTGTGTTGGTTAAGACATAACAAATGTCAACTGATTTTAATATTCAACGTTACTTGGAAGTATTCTTTAATCAAGTTAACCTCTTTTCTTACTAGTAACTTGAAACTTATTTCTCCTAAAAATATATAATTAAATTAAATTGAACTTGTTATTTAATCTTGTCGATCTACAGCCTACAATGGGTTCATAGCTTAAAACATATTAAAAAAAATTCATAAATTATCATAAAACATGACTCCAACACTAAGACAAATAATCAAACACAAAAATTCCTATACATCTTATGCATGGGCCGACCTATCAGACGGCCCGACCTATCCCCGCGACCCGGTATATAAATAGATTTTCTGACCCAATTTTCTCATTTTCCCTCTTCTTCCTCATTGCAATTAGAACCCTAACCCTAGCCGCCTCCTCTTCCGATCCTTCACCCTCCGCCCTAACCTTAGACGCTCGCTCTGCCGTTTAGATTTTCCCGCTCCCGGCGTCTCTCTCTCGCTCCCGACCATTTGAGACCTAACCCCAGTCGTCCCCCTATTCCGATCATTTCTTCCTCCGCACCTCTGTTCGCCCTAATCCTAGCCGCGTCGCGCCGCTAATTGGATTATCTCGCTCACGGCGTTTGTCTCTCGCTCCCAACGTCTCTCTCTCGCTCTCGCCAGGGGAGGCTTGAGCTCAACGGTTCTGTAAGTTTCTTGCGCTTTCCTTAAATGGGTTCTGCTCTTTTTCTTAATTAGTTTGATTTCTGCAGCGACATTATATATTCTGCTCTCATATATTTTTCTCTATTAATCTAGTAATAATTTTAAATTTTAATGGGATGTTATGCTTTTAGAATCTAGAAATTTTTCTTTCCTGTTGAAAATTGAATTTGATTTGCACAACTATTGAATCAACCAACATTAACTGAAATGAAATATAAATAAAATAAGATTTTCTTAGAAACTATAGGTCCAATTCATTTGATTAATGACCGTCAATTCAAAAGTGAAAGAAGCTGAATTTTTACCTAAAAACACATTATATATGCATGACCATTTACATAACAGCAACAAAAAAAGATTATGAGTATAAATATAGCTAGGAAATTTAATGAGATCTTTCTCATCTAAACAATTAGCAACAGATTCAATCAAAACATATTTGAAGTCATTAATTAATTAGAAGCCAAGAGCAAATTGATCTTGATGCATATAAAAAACCACTTCTTACTACACAATTTTTGTTTTTATTTTAATAATTAACCTATTTGACTCTCTAGGAGTGACAATGGAACGAGTTGAAATGAATTTTAACTTTTTTATCTTCATAGCATGAAGAAGTAAGATAAGATAGGGAGAAATAAAGTATCATATGATATCATTTGAAATATTATCTTGATGTATTTAAACATGTTTTGATTTTTCTAACATGAGTGAGAATCGATCTATATATGCACTCAAAGAAATACTTGTGTGTTTTTGTATTATTAATAGTCTTCTTGCTGCCAATGTGGTCTATTGTGAAGCTACAAAGTTTCAAGATTTTGAGACATCTTTACTCATTTTTCTTGTTTCTCTTTTTTGCTGTATTGCATCTCTACCCTTCGATTCTGACAAGTTATCCCTTGATGAAGCCAAATTGATGCGTATCTATTAGTAGATGCCCCCGTTTCTCTGAATTTTGTTCACCCATAAAAAAAGGTCATTTTGATGAGTGTGTGCCATGTTTGCTTATTTATTTGCTAGCGCCTCGTTATTTTGGTACTAGAGACCGTCAAACATTCAATTTATAGAACACTCGATCATGATTATTGTTGAATGTTCGAGTCGAGAATGCTTCTATTGTAGCAAAGTTCCAAAAATTATTTTCCATGATCTCATTCCAATCCTTAAAAATCAATCTAAGCGTATTGTTGAATGTTCCTTGAGTTATATATGATACATATACACTTGCGGAAGCCTTTTTTTCTAAAAAAATAATCAAAGAAGATTTATATATGTTTTTTGTGGTGACCAGGATGGGAGAATATGGAATTTGTGGGATATGTTGTTTTCGATAATTTTTTTTCAGGAGGGAGGGGGAGGGGTATTTGTGGATGTTACACCTATTTTCGTAATCAAATAGGGGATAGTTCACTTGGTGTAGTTCATGTAGGTGTAGGTACAGTGTTGATTGAACCTTTTCTTATGGTTGTTTTTTAGTAGAATTGGCTCAATTGGGTGTGAATTCGCTATTTTATGACTGTTATCTTCTTAGTGGATAATGGTGTGATTTGGATTCCGATTTGGTGTTGTTTGGAGGCTACTGTGGCTGATTTAGTGTATCATAAACTCATGATCTAGCTGGTAATTGTAACCATATGTGATGCTGAATATTTGTCCTATGCTAATCATTGTCATTTTTCTTGTGCAGAGTGTTAAAATTGTAAATTTGAACCATTTGACAACTCTATAAAATATTGGAAGACTGAAACAAGCAAAAAATGCTAATAGAGTTCAAGTATGCTCCTTTTATGACTCTCTCTCTTTGAAACATTTCAAGAACTAAGGACAACTCCTAAAATTGACTATATTGTACAATATGAAACTTGTTTGAAGGTTGATAGCTAATAAATAATGGTGTTTGATAGCTGGAGATTGGATAGTGTATGTTTTGATGAAATATGATGTTTATTTGATAGCACATGGGATTGATATTTCTCTGCTATTGTGCATCATATTGCAAATGAGTTTATCTTCTTTTTATTATTTTCTTTTTATGTCTTCGATAGTGAATATGCCTTTATGCGTATCAGTTTAATTGAAAATGACTATCAATTTGATGTTCAGTTTTTGTATTTGATTTGTTTTTTATGTGTTTTTTTTTCAATTGCCCATAGATGTTAATTCGACCAGGTGATTTGAAATTTTATACAAGTAGTACGAATAATAATTTAAGTACTATTGAGCATGCTTATGTGTACCATTTGAGTTAGAAACATCTATGACATTTTATTTTAATGTTTGCATATTATGTGGTGGTTCAGATGGTATGTTTATGTGTTTATGGTTCAGTCTAAACTATTTTGCATATGTCTTGTTTTGAATTGTGTCCATTTGTATATGGAGTGTCAATATTACTAATGATTAGTACCAGATGAGATACTTGTGAGTATCTGAATTTTAGGACAGATTTAATTTTATGTTTTTCTGTGCATTTGACTTTTGTGTATTGAGTATGACATTGGAAATTGAGTGGTACCGTTTGATATGTTGATTTGACTGCTTAATTTGAAATCAGGGCCGGCTGGACAATGAGTGGCCCGAGGCCGCCGCCTCAGGCCCCTCGGAAAAATTTAGGCCTCGAATATCCGATACGCCTTATTATATATATGTATGTTTATATATATAGATAAATAATGAATGATTTTTAAAAAATTAGATTACAGCCCAATGGTATTAATAAATAATTTTTTCATCGTATATGAAATGGCTTGTGTTCGAATCTTCAGAGCCTCATTTTAGCCGATCTCTCTTTTTTTATTACTTTTTTTATCTAAAAAATCTATTAGCTTATGCTAATAAGTAGCAGCCATTGAAATTCCGTTTTCTAATTATTTTTTACCTAAATATGTTAGCTTTTGCTAATTAGCCGCCATTGAAATTTTGTTAATACAATAAGTCAATAACTTCTAAATTTATGATATAACATAAAGAAAATTTTAATCCTAATGCTAACTCAATTTGTAGTACATATCTAACGAAAAAAAAACATATAAATCTGAAAGGCAAAAAATAATGTAAACATACAAATATAAATATGTGTCAATGCAAAAAAGGAAGAAAAAACCATTGAATACAAAAGTGAAATTGAAACTCAATCACAACCACGATCCATTATTCAATTTTTATATTTATTGATGTTTTAATGTCTTTTTTTTTAGCTAGATGTTTTAGCTTCTTTGATTATTGATATTTTATTTTAGTTTTGGTTGATATTATCTGATACTGATAAATATTTATTGTTCATTGATTATTGTAATATGTGTTTGGATTTTTAATTGATGATACAACGAGTTCATTAAAAGAGCAAAACCTATTTGAGCAATTAAAGAATTAGAAATATATAAAGGAATAAACACCTAAAGAGGTTTTGTTAAAACATCTAGATTATAAAACTTTAGTGAAAAAATTTAACTGAAAAAAAAACAAGAAAATAAAAAAAAATGAATTTTAATAAATTAAAATATTTATATACAATCATACATATGTTTTTATACTTGTAAATTTCTTTAAGATCTAGCCTCAAGCCCAAATTTTTTTAATACGACCCTGTTTGAAATTTTACATATTATGAATTATATTTTTATTTTATTTTTGTGTGGTGTAGTATCACTCTATGCTGATTAAGTACCGTTTGATATGCATAATAATATCAATATATTAGTTGTGTTTTGTTAGATGGTATGTTTTATGTTTGTGTCACTCTGTGTGCTGTCTAGTACCATTTTATATGCACAATAGTATCAATATATTAGTTGTGTTTTGTTAGATGGTATGTTTCATGCTTGTATCATTCTATATGTTGTCTAGTACCATTTGGTATGCATAATAATATCAAAATATTAATTGTGTTTTCTTAGATGATATGTTTATGTCTTTAGAATTCAGTCTAACTGGTTTGATATGTTTTTTGTAAGTGTTAAAATCCAATTGTTTAGTTACTGATAATGGTTTATATGTCTATATTTTATTTTTGTATGGTATAGTATCACTCTATATGCTGACTAGTACCATTTGATACACATAATAGTATCAAAACAATACTTGTGTGTGTTCTGTAGCATGTTTTATGTTTGTATGTGATTTTTTGTGTTTGGTTGTTTGTATTTTATTTTTATATATATTACAGTATATATGTAATATATATTTTTTCATAGTTTGTGTGTTTTAATATTTTGTTTCATTGACTTACATATCAAGTTTCCTCAATGAAGAAGAAGGTGGTGAAGAAGCAAAAAGAGTCCAAGGGTGTCAATGTCATCTTGAAGATATTGAATGAGGCTACTTCTTGTGCTGCATCAAAGATTGGGGATACTACAACACAGATTGATGACCAGTTTAATGTTGAGGTGAGAAAGAACTTCAAGAATGTTGTTGAAGAGAAATCTCCAATTAGGTATTTGAAATTTTATTTTATGAGCTGGTTTTATTTTGTATTTTTTATTTTAATTAGTGTTCTTTATAATCAAGTGTATGATTTTTCTATTTTGTTTTCTTTAAGTTCTAGGGAGGTGAAAAAGTTGAAGAAGAGGAAAAGAGGTTAAGCTAATCCTTCTTTTGGTGGAGAGAGCTGTCACTCGAAGAAAGGTCGATCGAGTTCTACGAAGAAACTCAAAGTAAAAGCTCAGAGGTACTATACTTATGTGAAGTGAACATTTTTTTATAAATTTTTCATGGTTTGTAATGTTGTTTATGTTATCATTTTCATGTTTTAATTTATGTTCAGTTTTTTCGTGGATTTTTTTAATTACAGCGAGCATGATTTGACTGTTAAATGCCGTCCTTTTTTTTTTTCTAACCTCATCCTTTTACTTAGTAATGACTAAAGGGTAGCTATAGAGAAGATTGGGTTTGAGGGTTTACTTTTTCTCTAAGATTTTTCTTATGTGTTGTGGTCTTATGTTTATTGGTATTTTGAGCACTTCAACCCTGTGAGTCGGTTGTTGTGTTTTCCAAATAATGAAAAATTTGTTATCACACCAACTGATGTGTGATTTGTTTATGTTACCAATAAATGAGAGTAGGGCTGTCCTTAAGGGTAAGGGTGAGCCGTTTTTAAAGTCGTTTATGAAGGAATGAGTCAAATTATATTCTGAAAAGAATATAGTTGCGTTGTCTGGTGTGCGGGGTCTTTTATTAGATGCTCACTTTTCTGATGGTTGTGATGATTTCAAGCGCTTTTTTATTTTGTATTCTATGTTAGGGGTCTTTTATTAGATGCTCACTTTTCTGATGGTTGTGATGATTTCAAGCGCTTTTTTATTTTGTATTCTATGGATTGACTGGTCTTTATTTGATGAAATCGATTGTTGAGGTCAACTCGATTTCGTCATTATATTGGTGTTCCTACGTGTTGGATAGTCTTTGTAGAGCCATGGTCTACCTGAAGGATAACCCTTCAAAGAAGAATGACAGTGGTTGTGGTCTGTTTCTACCAATTTTATACTTTTACCATCTCAAGTGGAAGGGGTTGTCCGTGTCTATTTCATTGCCTCTTATTAGTCATTGGACTTCTAAAAATATCAATAAAAGGTTGACTGAGGAGTTGAAAGTTGGGTGTATGGGCAGAGTGAGTTTGTTGTTGGAGTGTACCCAGTCAGTCGAGCTGAGAGACATGAAGCCACATCTCCTTAACGGGTGCGTGTGAGCAATGCCAGGAGCGATGCATCATGGATGTATGTCCGGTATTTGCTTCCTCCGGAGGAAAAGAGTGATGCTGATATTCATCGTATTGCGAAAAATGTAAGTGTTATGATATTTTTTATTTTGTTTTATGTTTGGTTTTTTTTAATTCACGTGTCTGATTTTTTTTTTCTTTGGAGACCTCGGAGGAGTCCTTCCTCCTATTGAAGCAAGACTTGAATATGGTCTCGCATGCACATATGGAGCGATAGTGAAATCTCTCAAGTTTTTTCAGCCACGTCAGCCACAAGAGGTCTCATCTTCGTCCGTGAATACTGGGACCTCCAATGAAGACTTATTTACATCCGAAAAGTTCTTCATGCTCGTAGATGAAATTGTGGCTAACTTCAAGGCAATGCAGGAGGAGTCGAAGATATCGTACACATCTTTCCCTGGTGTCAGAGCTTGATCACCTTTGATTGAAGTAGATGAAACAGTAGTGGAGGACGTTATTGCTGACATTTGCAAAAGTGATGTGAGATCCTGCTCGGCTGGACTCGAAATGCAACAAGATGAAGAGAATGTTGAAGAAGAACTTGCTCGAGGTATTAAGATTTTTTTATTTACAAATATTTTGTACTCTTGTCTATGTATTTTTTTATTAGTTTGTTTCAATATATTTTTGCAGATTTGGCACAAGCTAGTGGTGTCGCTCAGTTGAAGATACCTGCTGCAGATAATGAATGCATGAATTTAAAGTTTGTGATTAATTTTATTTTTTATTGATGTTTTCAATGTGTTTGTGAAAAATTGGTAGAGGTGGCTAGTGTTGATGTTGAGAAGAGGGAAGAGGCAGAAGGCCAAGATGAAGGTAAGTATTTCGGTTTATTTTATTTTTTATTATTTTTTATGTTCTATGTTTTATAGTTTATTTAATAGTTTATGTTCTTGTCTAGACGTTGTTTTCTATGGTGATGGGTTTACTTCAGTGGGACCAAATGGGTCTCAATATTTGGATTCCGACTCGATTGATCCATGGCTGGTTGCTTATGATGAATGGAGTATTGATGAGAAATCAAGGTTCCAATCGGCGTAAATGAAAAAGAATGAACGACATTTGAAGAACTTAATTGTGAAGGAGAGACACGTGGTGGACTACTTCGTCCACAACCACCATGCATGCATTGAGTAAGTATCATTTTTTGTTAGCATTTTATTTGGTTTAAAATATTGAAGTGATGTCTAATTTTCTTTTTTGTTTGTGTTTTTTTTTTTTTTTTTTTTTTGCAGAGGTAGCTTTTTCCTATCATTTTCATTGATGCAGTCATTACAGGACAGTGCTTTTATCCACGTAAGCATCATTGACACATAGGCTCTACTACTCGATCAAATTGAGAAACACAATATACGGGTGGAGGAGAGGGTTAGTCAAAGATATTTTTTACCGCCCAACATTCTGTAAGTTTTTAATTTTTTTTTTATAAGACATGTTGCTGCAGTTCTTTTTAATTATGATTGTTTTTTTGCTTTGCATTTGTTATCTTGTTTTTATTTTTAATTTGTTTATTTCTTTGTCAGTTGTATGTTGGTGATGTTTTGAAGTTGAAGAATGCCTATAAAATAAGAAGGAGTCGGAGATTGATGGGGATATGCTGGAGGCTATTGAATCCAGGAGAAAGATGTTGAAGGGCTGCTGGAATTACAGCTTGGAACGGATCGGCTCAATGAACGGTATGATTACAACTGATTTGCTGTTTCTGTCTGTTCATTCCAATGCTCATTTTTTCCTTACTGTGATCGATTTTCGTGAGGGGATAATCCACCACTTGGGCAACATGAAGCATTCAAGTGGGGAAGACTCTGTTTACTGACAGCTGTCATGCTTGTTGGTAAGTGTTTATTAATGTCATGTTTTATGTTTCTTCCATTTTTATTGTTAATATATGTATTTATGTTGATGACTTGTTTGTATTGTTTTTCACTTGGATAGTGCGATGAGTTTGTTGTTTTCCTCAAGGAGATAAAACATCCAAACGCCTTAGAGTTGATAAATAGCAAACTCATTGCGCTATCCAAGTAAAAAAAAATACAAACACGTCATCAACATAAATACATATATTAACAATAAAAATGGAAGAAATATAAATCATGACATTGATAAACACTTACCAACAAGCATGACAGCTGCTAGTAAATAGAGTCTTCCACACTTGAATGCTTCATGTTGTCTAAGTGGTGGATTAACCCCCTCACGAAAATCGATCATAGTAAGGAAAAAATGAGCACCGGAATGAACAGACAGAAATAACAAATCAGCTGTAATCATACCGTTCATTGAGCCCATCCATTCCAAGCTATAATTCCAGTAGCCCTTTAACATCTTTCTCCTGGATTTAATAGCATCCAGCCTATCCTCATCAATCTCCGACTCCTTCATATTTTCCAAGGCATTCTTCAACTTCAAAACATCACCAACATACAACTGACAAAGAAATAAACAAATTAAAAATAAAAAACAAGATAACAAATGCAAAGCAAAAAAATAATCATAATTAAAAAGAACTGCATCAACATGTCTTATAACAAAGAAATTTAAAAACTTACATAATATTGGGCGGTAAAGAATATCTTCGGCTGGCCCCTCTCCTCCACCCGTGTATTATGTTTCTCAAATTGATCGAGTAGCAGAGCCCATGTGTCAATGATACTTATGTGGATAAAAGCACTATCCAGCAATGTCTGCATCAACGAAAATGATAGGAAAAAGCTATTTCTGCATGACAACACATTCGATCTGCAAAAAAAAAAAACACAAACAAAAAAGAAAATTAGACATCACTTCAATATTTTAAACTAATTAAAATGCTAACAAAAAATGATACTTACTCAATGCGCGCACGGTGATTGTGGAAGAAGTAATCCACCATGTGTCTCTCCTTCACAGTCAAGTCCTTCAAATGTCGTTCATTCTTCTTCATGAACGCCGATTAGAACCCCGATTTCTCATCAATACTCCATTCATCATAAGCAACCAACCATGGATCAATCAGGTTGGAATCCAAATATTAAGACCCATTTGGTCCTACTGAAACAACCTCATCACCATAGACAACAACGTCTAGACAAGAACAGAAACTAGTAAATAAAATATAAAAATAGAACATAAAAAATAATAAAAAAACAAAATAAACCGAAATACTTACATCCTGGCCTCCTGCCTCTTCCCTCTTCTCAATATCAACACTAGCCGCCTCTACCAATTCTGCACAAACACATTGAAAACATCAACAAAAAATAAAATAAAATTCAAACTTTAAATTCTTACGTTCATTATCTGCTGCAGGCATCTTCACTCAATCGACACCACTAGCCTGTACCAACTCTGTAAAAATATATTGAAACAAACCAATAAAAAAATACACAGACAAGAGTACAAAATATTAGTAAATAAAAGAAGCTTAATACCTCGAGCAGGTTTTTCTTCAACATTCTCTTAATCTTGTTGCATTCCGAGTCCTGCCAAGCAGAAGCTCACATCACTCTTGCAGATGTCAGCAATAACGTTCTCCATTGTTGTTTCACCTACTTCAATCAAAGGTAACCGAGCTTTGATGCCAAGGAATGATGTGTACGACATCTTCGACTCTTCCTGTATTGCCTTGAAGTTAGCCACAACTTCATCCACGAGCATGAAGAACTTTTCCGATACGAATAAGTCTTCATTGGAGGTCCCAGCATTCACAGACGAAGATAGGACCTCCTGTGGCTAACGTGGCTGAAAAAACTTGAGAGCTCTCATAATTGCTCCATATGTGCATGCGAGACCACATTCAAGTCTCGCTTGAATATGAGGAATGACTCCTCCAAAGCCTCCAAAGAAAAAAAAACAAAATCAGTCACATGAATTAAAACAAACCAAACATAAAACAAAACAAAAAAAATATCATAACACTTATATTTTCTGCAATACGATGAATATCAGCATCACTTTTCTCCTCCGGGGGAAGCAAATACCGGACATACATCCCTGATGCATCGGTCCTGGCATTGCTCACACGCACCCATTGAGGAGATGCGGTTTCATGTCTCTCAGCTCAACTAACTGGGTACACTCCAACAACAAACTCACCCTGATCATATTCCCTAGCTTTCAACTCCTCAGTCAACCTCTTATTGATACTTTTAGAAGTCCAATGCCTAATCAGAGGCAATGAACTAAACACAGAAGACCCTTTTCACTTGAGACGGTGAAAGTATAAAATTGGTAGAAGCAAACCACAACCACTGACATTCTTCTTTGAATGGTTATCCTTCAGGTAAACCATGGCTCTACAAAGCCTATCCAACACGTAGGAACACCAATATAATGACGAAATCGAGTTGACCTCAACAATCGATTTCATCAAATAAAGACCAGTCGATCCATTCAGTGTTGGTGCTAGCAACACTAACATAGAATACAAGACAAAAAAGTGCTTGAAATCATCGCAACCGTCAAAAAAGCAAGCATCTAATAAAAGAACTCGCACACCTGACAACGTAACTATATTCTTTTCAGAATATAAATTGACTCATTCCTTCATAAACGACTTCAAAAACGGCTCATCCTTACCCCTAAGGACAACCATACCCTCATTCATTGGTAACATAAACAAATCACACACATCAGTTGGTGTGATAACAAATTTTTCATTATTTGAAAAACACAACAACCGACTCATGGGGTTGAAGTGCTCAAAAAACCAATAAACATAAGACTACGACACATAAGAAAAATCTTGGAGAAAAAGTAAACCCCCAAATACATTCTTCTCTATAGCTACCTTTTGGGTATTACTAAGTAAAAGGATGAGGCTAGAAAAAGAAGAAAGACGACATTTTACAGTCAAATCATGCTCGCTGTAACAAAAAAAAATCCACGAAAAAAATGAACATAAATTAAAACATGAAAATGACAACATAAACAACATTACAAACCATGAAAAATTTATAAAAAAAATGTTCACTTCACATAAGTATAGTACCTCTGAGCTTTTACTTTGAGTTTCTTCCTAGAACTCGATCGACCTTTCTTCGAGTGACTGCTCTCTCTATCAAAAGAAGGATCAGTTGAACCTCTTTTCCTCTTCTTCAACATTTTCACCTCCCTAGAACTTAAAGAAAGCAAGAAAAACAAAACAGAAAAATCATACACTTGACTATAAAGAACACTAATTAAAATAAAAAATATAAAATAAAATCAGCTCATAAAATAAAATATCATATACCTAATTGGAGATTTCTCAATCAACAACATTCTTGAGGTTCTTTCTCACCTCAACATTAGACTGGTCATCAATCTGTGTTGTAGTATCCTCAATCTTTGATGCAGCACGAGAAGTAGCCTCATCCAACATCTTCAAGATGACATTGACACCCTTGGACTCTTTCTGCTTCTTCGCCACCTTCTTCTTCATTAAGGAAACTTGATATGTAAGTCAATGAAACAAAATATTAAAACACACAAACTGTGAAAATATATATATTACATATATACTGTAATATATATGAAAATAAAATACAAACAACCAAACACAAAAAATCACATACAAACATAAAACATGCTACAGAACACACACACAAGTATTGTTTTGATACTATTATGTGTATCAAATAGTACTAGTCAGCATACAGAGTGATACTACACCACACAAAAATAAAATATAGACATATAAATCATTATCACTAACTAAACAACTGGATTTTAACACTTACAAAAAACATATCAAACCAGTTAGACTGAATTCTAAAGATATAAACATACCATCTAACAAAACACAATTAATATTTTGATATTATTATGCATACTAAATGATACTAGACAACATACAGAATGATATAAACATGAAACATACCATCTAACAAAACACAACAAATATATTGATACTATTATGCATATAAAATGGTACTAGACAACACACAGAGTGATACAAACACAACCAATATTTTGATACTATTATGCATACCAAATGGTACTAGACAACATACATAGTGATACAAACATAAAACATATCATCTAACAAAACACAACTAATATATTGATACTATTATGCATATCAAATGGTACTAGACAACATAGAGTGACACAAACATAAAACATACCATCTAACAAAAATAAAATAAAAATATAATTAATAATAATTATGTAAAATTTCAAATTAAAAAATCAAATCAACACATCAAATGGTACCACTCAGTTTTCAATGTCATACTCAATACACAAAAGTCAAAATGCACAGAAAAACACAAAATTAAATCTGTCCTAAAATTCAGATACTCACAAGTATCTCATCTGGTACTAATCATCAGTAACATTGACACTCCATTTACAAATGGACACAATTCAAAACAAGACAGATGCAAAATAGTTTAGACTGAACCATAAACAAATAAGCATACCATCTGAACCACCATATAATATGCAAACATTAAAACAAAATATCATAGATGTTTCTACCTCAAATGGTACACATAAGCATGCTCAATAGTACTTAAATTATTATTCATACTACTTGTATAAAATTTCAAATCACCTAGTCAAATTAACATATGTGGGCAATTGATAAAAAAAATCTCATAAAAAATAAATCAGATACAAAAATTGAACATCAATTTAATACTCATTTTCAATTAAACTGATACACATAAAGGCATATTCACTATCAAAGACATAAAAAAAAATAATAAAAAGAAGATAAACTCATTTGCAATGAAATGCACAATAGCAGAGAAATATCAAATCCTTTGTGTTATCAAATAAACATCATATTTCCTCAAAACAGACACTATCCAATCTCCAGCTATCAAACACCATTATTTATTAGCTATTAACCTTCATACAAGTTCCATATTGTACAATACAATCAATTTTAGGAGTTGTCCTTAGTTCTTGAAATGTTTCAAATAGAGAGAATCATAAAAGAAGCATACCTGAACACTCTATTAGCTTCTTTTGCTGTCAGTCTTTCAATGTTTTCTGGAGTTGTCAAATGGCTCAAATCTACAATTTCAACACCCTGCACAAAAGAAAAATGTCAATGATTAGCATAGGACAGATATTCAACATCACATATGGTTACAATTACCAGCTAGATCATGAGTTTATGATACACTAAATCAGCCACAGTAGCCTCCAAACGACACCAAATTAGAATCCAAATCACGCCCTCATCCACTAAGAAGATAACAGTCATAAAATAGCAAATTCATACCCAATTGTGCCAATTCTACTAAAAAAACAACCACAAGAAAAGGTTCAATCAACATTGTACCTACACCTACATGAACTATCCCATGTTTGATTACGAAAATAGGTGTAACATCCACAACCCCCCCTCCCCAAAAAAAAAATTATCAAAAACAACACATCCCACAAAATTCCATATTCTCCCATCCTGATCACCACATAAAACATATATAAATCTTCCTTGATTATTTTTTAAAAAAAAACAAAGGATTTCTCAAGTATATAGGTATCATATATAACTCAAGGAACATTTAACAATATGCTTAGATGGATTTCTAAGGATTGGAATGGGATCGTGGAAAAGAATTTTTGGAACTTTGCTACAAGAGAAGCATTCTTGACTCGAACATTCAATAATAATCATGACTGAGTGTTTCTATAAATTGAATGTTTCACGTTCTCTAGTATCAAAATAACAAGGCACTAGCAAATAAATAAGCCAACATAACACACACACTCATCAGAATGACTTCTTTTTATATTTTTTATGGGCAAACAAAATTGAGAGAAACATGGGCATCTACTGATAGATACACATCAATTTGGCTTCATTAAGGAATAACTTGGCAGAATCGAAAGGTAGAGATACAATACAGCAGAAAGAGAAGCAAGGAAAATGAGTAAAGATGTCTCAAAATCTTGAAACTCTCTAACTTCACAATAGACCACATTGGCAGCAAGAAGACTATTAATAATACAAAAATACACAAGTATTGCTTTGAGTGCATATATAGCTCGATTCCAACTCAATCTAACATGTTTAAATACATCAAGATAATATTTCAAATGATATCATATAATACTTTATTTCTCCCTATCTCATCTTACGTCTTCATGCTATGAAGATAAGGATGTTAAAATTCATTTCAACTCGTTCTATTGTCACTAATAGAGAGTTAAATAGGTTAATTATTAAAATAAAAATAAAAATTGTATAGTAAGAAGTGGTTTTTTATATGCATCAAGATCAATATGCTCTTGGCTTCTAATTAATGACTTCAAATATGTTTTGATTGAATTTGTTGCTAATTTTTTAGATGAGAAAGATCTTATTAAATTTCCCAGCTATATTTATACTCGTAATCTGTTATGTAAATGGTCATGCATATATAATGTATTTTTAGGTAAAAATTCAGCTTCTTCCACTTTTGAATTGACGATCATTAATCAAATGAATTGGACCTATAGTTTCTGAGAAAATCTTGTTTTATTTATATTTTATTTTAGTTAACGTTGGTTGAATCAAGAGTTGTGCAAATCAAATTCAATTTTCAACAGGAAAGAAAAATAGCTTATGATATTTCAATTTCTAGATTCTAAAAACATAACATCCCATCGAAATTCAAAATTATTATTAGGTTAATAGAGAAAAATATATGAGAGCATAATATATAATGTCCCTGCAAAAATCAAACTAATTAAGAAAAATAGCAGAACCCATTTAAGGAAAGCGCAAAAAATTTACAGAACCGTTGAGTCAAGGCCTCCCTTGGCGAGAGCGAGAGAAAGATGTCGGGAGTGAGAGAGAGACACTGTGATCGAGAGAATCTGATCAGCGGCGCGACACGGCTAGGGTTAGGGCAGACTGAGGTACGGAGGAAGAAATGATTGGAACAGGGGAACGGCTAGGGTCAGGGCTCAAATGGTCGGGAGCAAGAGAAAGACGCCGAGAGCGAGAAAATCTAAATGGCAGAGCGAGCGTCTAGGGTTAGGGCGGAGAGTGAAGGATCAGAAGAGGAGGCGGCTAGGGTTAGGATTCTAATTGCAATGGGGAAGAAGGGGGAAAATGAGAAAAGTGAGTTAGAAAATCTATTTATATGCTGGGTCATGGGGCCAAGTTGGGTTGGACCGGGTCGGTCCGTCTGATAGGCCGACCCATACATAAGATGTATAGGAGTTTTTGTGTAATAATAATACTAATAAAGGAAGAGGCTATAGATATTTTTTTTAGGCAAGACCAATATCAGTTTGAATGTTTGATATCTATATTTTGGTCGCATTTTAAGAAGACGTACACACTTTGATCCAAATTAAATGTATTTTTTCAAAATGTTCATAAATTTATCATTCAATTCTTTTTATAGCTTCAGAAATCTCACATGACATGTGGAATCGACATATGCATATAATGTGAAAATAACCAATCAGACGCATGGCCAAAATGCGACGTAATGGTCTGAATTTTTTTTTAAAAAATATTTAATCATTTTCAAACTAAAACAATATCATTTTAGTCCGATATATGATTAATTATTTATACGTTATATCCATGTACACATTCGACGCCGTAGTATGATATTGAAAAATTGAATATTATTTCATCAAAGTTTTGATTTGTATCATTTTTAATATAAGAGCTAAAATGCATGGCTTAAAGAGTTAAAGTAATATTTATCCTAATATTTATCGTACTTATTATTATTGAGAAATAAAAAGGGAATTAATTAGCTGAGTGGTAATAGCAAAACGTGGATGCAACATATCAACAACGCAACGACACCGTTTCACTGTTCCCTTTTGTTTCCGTCATCTGTTGTTTTGTTTTGCATCAAACTAAAAACTCCCTTCTTCCCCTCTTTACTTTTTTTTTTTCAATTTATTTTTTTCTAGAGCAGTTCCAATTTATACAATTCTTTCAATTCCTAAATGTATATTTTTTAGCTTTAGATCTCGTAATTCATAATCAGCAATGGCTTCGGTTTCTTCCGGTCCCCGAACTGTAGAGGAGATCTTCAAAGATTACAACGCTCGCCGTGCCGGAATTATTCGTGCTTTAACTTATGGTACACTGCGCTGCACAATTTGTGCATCACAAAAGAGTTGGATTTTTTAATTTTTATGCTTAATGAACGTATATTTGATTGTAATTTTCAT
This sequence comes from Perilla frutescens, assembly GCA_026008535.1. Classification (NCBI taxonomy): domain Eukaryota; kingdom Viridiplantae; phylum Streptophyta; class Magnoliopsida; order Lamiales; family Lamiaceae; genus Perilla; species Perilla frutescens. The sequence continues at coordinate 53,547,730 of BRKX01000004.1, forward strand.
TTTTTTTCTAATTTTTTGTTTCCAGATGTGGATGAATTTTATGGCCTTTGCGATCCAGGTAAATGGTTTTTAGTTAAGATTTAGTTCAGATTAGTTTGTAAGTTTGAATTCAAGTTCTTATCTTTATGTGCATGGGAGTTTTTGGCCATTTTGACTTTGGTTCTTATTTTTTGTCTGATATTTAGCAATTCTTTTTTTGTTTTCTATCAAGCTTAGTTTTTTTTTTTTGCCATTTTTTCTTTCCCTTTTTTTCCCCTCTTTCACCCCTAGGTTTGGAATTTTGATTAGCTTTGGTTTGAGCAAATATAAACAAGAATGAACCTAAAGTTTGTAACTTTGCTTTTGCCAGGAACTTTTTCTTTTCTTTTTGTCCTTTTTATTTTATTATTAATCAAGTTTCAAGAGTTTCTGCCAAATTCTTGTAAGTTCCGGTGTGAATGTGAATGGACTATTTAGCTAAGTTTGGTTAACAAGAAAGTTCGAGGATGAGAATGAGCTGCTCTCTGCTTTACTAATATTACATGTCGATTAAAGGTGTCTTCTCGATTTATAAACAGATCCGTGTTGTGTTTCTTGTTATGGGCATTGTGTGTGTGTGTGTGTGTGTGTGTGTGTGTGTGTTTTCTTGTTTAAATTGGCAATCAACTGCGTTGGGTTAATGAAGTTAGTTTCTTGACAGTTGAAACATGGTACTGGGAAAGTATATTTTCCAATTAGTTTCATTTGCTTCTTCATCATTCAAATAGCCTATCTTGAGGTGTACATGCTTTTTCAGTAGTCAAGAGAGATTTTTTGGCATGTGAAGTAACTGTACTCAGCATATGGCTGTATCAATCCATTATCCCTTTGTATGCTTGTTTGGGAAGTTTTGTTTTCTTTCTAATGTTTATTATTCTAACTTGTCAATTTACTATTTGTAGAGAAGGAAAATTTGTGTCTATATGGACACTCAAATGAAACTTGGGAAGTAAATCTTCCAGCTGAGGAAGTTCCACCCGAGCTTCCAGAGCCAGCACTTGGGATCAATTTTGCTAGGGATGGAATGAATCGAAGAGATTGGCTTTCTCTAATTGCTGTTCATAGTGATTGTTGGTTGCTCTCTGTGGCTTTCTACCTTGGAGCCAGGCTGAACCGCAATGAAAGGTAAATGTCATATCTTGAGATATTTGAATACCGCAGGTGATGGTTTCATAACAGGTGAATGGTTAGTTCTGCTTCTCATGTTTTCAGCTTGGTAGCTCTTTAGGAATTTTCGAAACTTGATCCACTTCTAGGCTCATATTTTCTAATACGATGACTCACTTAGCTATTACCTATTTTTGTCTTACTTCTTGAATATATACAATTTATCATATGAGCTCAAGCATAAAGTTCCAAGCTATTACAAGGTTTAAATCATTTATGATGAACTTCACATGACAAGGATAGTTTTTCTGGGCAGATAATTTTATGCTGCATGCCTCCATATAAAAAGTTTTGGGCACGATCATTCATGATACTCTGAATGGCTAATTTTTTTCGACAATTTGGGCATCTGAACAAGTTAAAATTGAATTTCATATCCTTATGATAAGGCTAAAACCAAAAACTTGAAGTGTCATGAAATGCTGAAGATGTGGGAACTCAAGGAGTTCCAGTCTGCATCATCTCTGTGCCTTTAAGTAACTTGAAATTGAAGAACCACCGTTGCTTAAGGCTTCCTGTAAGACAATTTGCTGTTTCCTAAACAGAGAAACCGTAGTTTCCCTATTCAATTACTTGATAAGCCGTATCCCCCAATGAATTTTGATTTCATCTTTTCTTCTCTAGCTATGGGCAATTGGTCATAGTAACATACTTTAAGTATATGAAGACTGTCACTGCAAGTATTTTTATGTTCCAACCCTTTGGATGTTTTAGTGTCATTGTTATGGTTAGTAGATCATAGTTCTGAAATGACCAACATAAGGGTCTAGATGCTGATACATTAAATCTTCTGCATAACATTATTTGAGACTCATGATACGCCCCCCCCCCCCCCCCCCCAAACACATAGACACCCTTAGTTATATTATACTATTATCTTTTATCCGCTTCATGAATCGGTGAGAGATGGTACAATTTAGGTTTTTGGAAATGTGCTTGCACAACTTGCACCTAAATAATGTTGAACAGAATCTTGTTGGTGTCTTTGTGCATTCAAGGCCATTTTTTCTCTTTATCTTGTAGTGTAGCTGTGCCCCTTTGCTCTGTAGGGATTGAGCACCATCTACTTATAACCGATCTGCACTGCACCAGTCGAACGTTACACATTGGATTGAAGTAGCTTAAGACTTTTGCAGTCATTTGAAAGAGTTATATTTCTGGAATTGCAAATATTTGTATACTCTTTTTACTGGTTCCTAAGCTGTTAACAATTCCTGTTGAAAGTGGGGATCTCATCTTTCTCTGGGGTATAGATGCTCCAGGGGTAAATAGAAATATTTGGTTTTATAAGATGAAGCATTTCATGCCCTATATAATACGGTTATTTTTACTTACAGGAAGCGACTGTTCAGCATGATCAATGAGCTGCCCACTGTCTTTGAAGTTGTGACAGAAAGGAAGCCCGTGAAAGACAAGCCTAATGCAGATAGTGGAAGCAAATCTCGAGGCAGCACAAAGGTTGGCTTGACTCTAATTTTCTCCAGTTACTTTTAAATTTTTTTTTCTTTGATTTTGTACTCTTTCCTTGCCACAAAACTATGGAGGGGGAAGAGTAGCAACTATAATACTCATTCTAATTAGAACTGTAGGGGTGGAAACTAAATTATAGAACATGGATAAGGCTGAAAAGTAGCTATTTAGTTCTCTTTACTTCTCTTTGATTTCTGCTATCAAGTGCCAACATCTCAATCTCTCTATCTCAAATATTGTTGTTTGCAGAGATCAAGCGACGGCCAGGCTAAGAGCACCCCAAGGCTTGCTGACGAAAGTTATGAAGAGGATGAAGACGAACATGGTGAAACGAACTGCGGCAGCTGTGGAGGAAACTACAATGCGGATGAGTTCTGGATTGGCTGTGACATATGCGAGCGTTGGTACCACGGGAAATGCGTGAAGATAACCCCTGCCAAAGCAGAGAGCATCAAGCAATACAAATGCCCTTCCTGCATGAAACGGGGCAGGCAGTAGCGATGATCGCCAGTTCGACTAAGGAGGGATAGCGTTTATCCCAGTAACTAACTTTTAATAGCAATGTCGCGTTTTGACTGTTGTAGTGGTTATCTTTGTTGTGACATAACAGTTATACTGTGAAGAATCGTGTGTTTTCTCTATGTTAGGTGCTTTGATTTGAATGTAATAGCTGTTTATGTAGGAATTTTTGCTTCTTCCAGATCACGTTTATCATTTGAAGTAGAGGGTTGATTTAATTTCTCGATCTTTCCGATGTGAAGATTTCTCTGCCTAATATGGATTGCTATTTTGCTATAAATGAGTTGAATCGAGTTGAATATTTTTTATTTGATCTTGTTTGATTAGACATCGAGTTATGATTAATCTAGTAGAACATTAATCGTGCTTGGATAGTTTAAGATTTTTATATTTATTCTCTTTTTTTTTTTTACTTATGCAAGCTGGACAAATTAAAATTTAGCAAATAAATACATTGTCTAAATTTTTTTGATATATTTATTTAATCGAGCTTAAATAAGCTTTTATCAAAGATCGCACATCGGCGTAACAGGTTATCAAAGGAAAGCTCAAAACACACCCCCTCTTTTATATTTTGCAGTTTTCACTATTTTATAAAATATAATCTAAATATGATAATATTTTTTTATCCTTTAATCCTCAACACGTAAAATCCCATAGAAGAACTTACATGGACAAATCTGACATATGGCATAAGTCAGGCCGGCCCATAATAATTCAGACTGAGCCCATATCAATTCGGACCTAGTCGGCCCTAATTCACCAGAAAAAAAGTCTCTATTGCAGCCCACGGTAAAAATAATTGCAAAGCTCGTCATCGCCTCTGAGCAATCGCAAAGGCGGCAACATCCTCCTGGCCACTTTCGATCAACCACCGCAAGGAGCGTACAAGTCGCCTCTGAGAAATTTCGAAGCCAACAAGATTATCATGGCTACCTTTGATCAAACATTGCAAAGAAAAGCTCGTTGCTGCCGATAACAAATAGTGAAGGCAAAGTCGCTCTCAATTTCAGCGAGAAAACTCCTACTACATCACTAACGCGTAAAGTTTATGAGTATAACCAATGAGTGTAACTGTTCATTTTAGTCTTTCGACAAGAAATAAGGCATGACGAATAATGCATGCAATACTGTAACCACTCACATTGACACAACGCTGGTTTATGAGACTCCGGCAACATACAGTAGTATGAAAATATTTAACACATATAATCACATATAAAATTTTAACATAGCATAGTTTAATAATTCTAAAGATACAATTTGCAAATATAGAGTAGCCCACCTTGATAGCTATTAAATCTGAAGCTTAGCGATTCTTCTAGAAGTCCCCTAAGTCCGATGTTCCGGGTTTTATCCTACACATAAAGACCAAGACTTAGAACCTTGCTATGGTCATTAATCTATTCTATAATGTAAATAAGAGTATAATGGTAAGTCTAAAGAATAAGATCGTGAAAAGCTGACGCTTGAAGGTCAATCGGGTAATCATAGCTTTAAGCTATACCCGAGTCCTTGATCAAGAAAAATATATTTTAATCACATAGATTAAAATCATGAGACTAAAATGAAATGATTTAAAATATAATAATATCTCAATAAAGTGTCACTTATGATATACTTAATTTTGAATTAAATTCCAAAATTAAACAAATATAAAAAGAAATAAATTAAATAAGTACATAAATAAAATTGTAGTAAAAAAAGATTTGAACCCATGACTTAACTATAAAGAATTTAAACCTTAAAATACTAAATGAGTTTATGTAATATAAAACAAACTGCTTTAATCAAATGATTTCATAAATGCTTTGAATTAAATACATATAGAAAACCATTAAATACATAAAGCAAACAATTAAATACATAAAATAATTAAATAACAAAAGTCTATTTTTCAGCATCGTCACGTTCACGCGCCAGCCTACTGACCTGAAAATGTTTGAAAAGATTTAGACTAAGTACTAATGCACTCAGTTGACAAGTTTTCACAATAATAACGCGTAAAGTACTAATGCACTCAGTTGACAAGTTTTCACAATAATAACGCGTAAAGTTTATGAGTATAACCAATGAGTGTAACCGTCACTAACACGTAAAGTTTATGAGTATGCGTAAAGTTTATGAGTATAACGTTGCATCAAAGGGGTTTTGAACCAAGGACCCCTAATCACAATTAGAACACTAACCATTGGGCTAAGTTTCATTTTTAAAATTTATAACCCGTCATTAATAATTTATAAAGTTCAGGAAGGTCTTATGATAAAAGATTAAAAAGCATAAATAATACTTCAATAAGATTTGAACCATAGACCTCTCAAGTAATAATCTGGACACCAACCAGTGACGGATCTAGAATTTATATCCAGGGGGCCCAACTTACAACAATATACATCCTAAAAAATAAGAGTTAGTTGCCTTAAAATACATAAACTTTTGAGTATTTTTAATTTTTCACACGTTTTAAAAAACGTAGTTTTAATAACATGAACTTAACATTTGTTTGGTTTTTCACATGCATGATTTTCAAATTCAAGCACTCTAATCCAACTAAAATCGATCAAAAATTCATATTTTTTAAGATAATTTGGTGCCCACATAGATGCATACGTGGAAATTTTCGATAACCACGTCACTTCAGTTGACTAAAATTTAAAAATTATGTGAAATACCAAACAAAATCTAAGTTCATGTTATTTAAACTACGTTTTTTAAAATGTGTGAAAAATAAAAAAATCCCAATATTATGTATTTTAAGGCAATTAAACCAAAAAATAATAATAAGTTAATGTATAATAATTTTGATACAAATTAATATATTTTTTAATTATATTTCAACATTAAGAAATCAATTAGTTAACAAAATTATATCATTGTACATCATTTTTTAATAACTTTCAATTAGTTACGTTCCCAAATAAAAAAAATTCTCATTTAAAATTGATTGTGTGTCATAATAATGCTCTTATAGTTAGAACATATAACTAAACATATTTAATCAAAAAAATAAACTATAAGTCATAAAGGCACTAAAAATTAACTTTAAAAGACTCAAATTGAGAATTAGAATAAAAAACAAACAAACATAGAATTAAACAAAATATGAAGAAACCAATTATGCTTGATTTAAAGTGAGTATATGTAAATCTGAATTAATTTTTAAATTCATATGATAAAGGTAATAATAAAGAATGAGAATGAAAAATATATATGGGCCCTTAGACTACCATTATCAGCAACTGGGCAAACACTCCAACCGGGCAACCACCCTCAATATTTAATTAATTTCTCTCTTCCACATCACCAATATTTTATCCAACCCAACCACGTACAATTTGATAGTTTATCACCAACCACCCCAAACACCCAACTACAGCATTATATATTATATTTTTCTTTTATTAATAAATATAATATAATTAATTTGAATTAAAATAAATAATAATAATTATTATTATTGAAAATTATAACAACACAAAATAACAAATTTTTATAAAATAAATAATATGATAAAATACAAAATAAACAAAATAAGAACATAAATAACAATAAACTCAACATAAATTGAAAATAAACAAACGGCAATTAAAATAGATGAAAAATATAAATTTAGTATTGATTGTCGAATTATTTTAATTTATTATTAATATATGCATTATATCTATTTATCCAAATAAAATTTACATATTCAATAAAATAGAGACAAGTGCTCAAATAAAATTTACATATCTAACAAAATTTAAATATAATGGATATATTTCTTTTTAATAATACATTAAAAAACTTAAAAAAATGCAAAAAAAATAAATAAAAAAATAATAGAGAGAGGAGAGAGGGAGACCAGCGGTCGCTTGGCCTCCCTTGGTCGAACACCAAAATCCAACCATTTAATTTTTTATTTTATTTTTAAATTTTTTTCCCCTATTGGCGGTCGAACGGTCCTCATTTTGAGAACCGTCAATTGTAGTCTTAGTAGCATATAAATGAATAAAATGATGGATGAAATTTAAAATTTGTTAAATTTATTAAAATTTTAAATTATATATTTAAATTACTATATTAAATTTATTTTTTTCAAAAATTGAGGGGGGCCCATGGGTAACGCCACAATTTCATTTTTAAAAGAAAAGGGCACGTTACGAAATCTCTTCATTTAATAAAACGATTTACTTAAAATACAACGAAAGTTTAAATCATAAATTGCCATTTATTACAGAAATAAAGTCAAAAATAAAAATCTCATTTAATCGTGCTTATGTTAACCATGCTTTATTCATTAAATAATCCCATAAAATCGGGTCCTTAATAAAATCATTACAATAAATGCAACATCATAGTTTTAAAAGATAAATGCGAAAAATTTGGAAATAATATTATCTCAAAATTTATTCTTAAATTAATTAATTATTAGACTAGACGACCACCACCATCGCATCTTGCCCGTCACACATCGCCCGAGTCATTTCCTAAAAGGGGTAAAAGATTGAGGTGAGTTCCTTTAACTCAGCGAGGAAAAATTACGTTATCCAACTATAAATTTTAACAAGTAAATATGTGAAGAGATAAAATTCTTTGGTTCGTAAACCAAATTCTGTAATCTGTACTTCTGATTCAGCCTTTAGGCTCGGTACTTTATAGTCCAAAGGACTCGGTACTTTATAGTCTCGAAGACTCGGTACTTTATAGTCTAGAAGACTTTATACTATAAATTCACATATCTTGTACAAAAATATAGATGAGATAACCGTAAACATTTCAACATATATAATCCCCACCTTAACCTTGACTTGCAAAAATGAATTATTAAATGACCGTCTAACGGGTCTCTTACGTTAGACGGATCTCCACACGACCCGACCCGATAATATATATATTAAAAAAATCTGATTTTTTCCAGCTCATCATAGGGTTTTCTTCCAGCTCCAACGCACGACGCGCGATTTCTTCCATCTCGGCCGCGATTCAACCTTGTGATTTCTTCCCAATCTGGCGCTGCTACTCAACATCGCATCTTCTAATCTCAACATCGCGATTTCTTCCAATCTTAACCATCACGAACCAAATCCAACGCGCGATTCCACCTCACGATTCGCCCTCCACGCACGACGCCTTCAACCATCGGTGATTCAACCTCTGGCAATTCAATTGATTCCGGCAACGTAACATTAGCAACAACATGTATATATGTGTTCTTATCCACGTGATTTTGTTCTTGTTCCAATCGATGATTTAATGGATAAATTTCTCTCTTCTCCATACGATTCTGGTGAAGATACGTCTGCAACAAATGGTGATGTTTCTTTTGTTTACGAGATTTGTGAATTTGCGATCCTTGATCAATAATTAGGTTTACGAAATTATGCATACCATGTGTTCGATAATATGCCTCTAAAGGAATTCATTTAAAATTCTATTTTCATAGACTATTTGTAATTATTGTGATAATATTGTTAGTACTAATTTAAATTTCAATTTTATAATACTCAGATATTGTTCTACTTGATGATGAATCAAATGATGAAGATGTTGAAACTACTATCTCAATGAACATGAATATGTTTAGTTACAATCCGGAAGTAAGTCATACTTTACTTCTCTTTTGTGTTTGTTGTAATTCGCCAATTGCATGTATTTAAGACAGTATTGATACTTTACCTAGTAGCTAGTGATCTTTCACGCACAATTAGTGCCACTTCTCTGTTTCTGGATATACAATTCAATGTTATAGTTTGTTCTAGATGTACTTTACATTATATTTAATGGTTCTTTATTTCTGGTAAAATGATATTTTTGAAAAATAATAAATTCAACAACCGATCTACTTATATTGTTTCACTTCAATCTTATTGTTTCAGTTAGTGATCCATCTAGTTAGTGATCTTTAGGTCACAATTAGTGATACCTCTCTGTATCTAGCTTAATATTTCAATTCAATGTGATAGTTATAACTGATTTTTTTAGTTTTCAAATCCCCTTCCGATCTGTTGTCACTGGTTCATTGGAGGATGTCATTGTTGGTCTTGCAAGATGGAAGATCGAGAATTTATTGAAGATTTTTAATGATACTTTTATTTTTAATTAGTGTTACTTTCTTTTATAATTAGTGATACTTTATTTTGTAATCAATGTTATTTTTCTCTATGATAATGAAATAAATATTTTTACTCAAGAATGAGTTTTTATTGTATTCATAGACCCGATTCTCAATTTGAGATTATGTTTAAACTGATACTTTTCTTTCTAATTAGTGATACTTTCTTTTGCAATTAGTGATACGCATATATGATTTAATGATACTTCACCTCATAAATAATGATACTTGAGTTAAATGATACTTCACTCATAGTTAATGACATATATCTATTCTTGATTCGATAATCAATGTTTAATCATCGATAATATCAAATTATCCTCCACTTTCGGGTTAATGATACTTCATCTCATAATTAATGATACTTCACATCACAGTTAATGATACTTCACATTACAGTTAATGATACTTCACAAGATATATATCTAATGATACTTCACTTAATAGTTAATGATATTTCGCTAAATTTATATCTAATGATACTTCACTTCAGAGTTAAATAGTCTTACTTAACTACACAGATAGTGATACTTCAGAGTTAATAGTGTTACTTCACATTATACATACTGTTACTTTCTTCATTAGTATTGAAACTATAATATATAACTTATGATCCATGAAATTATTTGATATATTGAGACCATAATTACTGTTGCAGATCATTTTTTTATTGTTTATGTATGCCTCTTTGTTTTTTTAATACGGGTAATATCAACAAAATATATATATCCGAAAAAGATTTCTAAAATATGTTCAGAAATACAAGAAAATACATAGTTCATTAGCAATAAAATTTGTAGCTTGAACACATGTGAGAGATATCACTACACAAAAGCATACACAAGGTTAGATTATTAATGATACTAAATTATCACAGATAATCGACATCAAATATGAAAAAAACAGGAATAAAATGTTATGCGATTAAATTATTTATGCAATAAATAGTGTTACTTCACGATATACATAGTGATACTGAAAAATGATAATCCGTGCTATACGTGTTTTAGTTATCTGCTTAAAATCTGTTCTATGATATGTATGGGACAGATGCAAGAACATAAAAGAATAAAGCAGTAAAAACGCACGAGATGGTAACCCAGTTCGGTTCAAACAACCTACTCTGGGGGGATTGCTCCCAAACTTGAAGTTTTGACTGATACTCCTTCGAAGAATGTATTAGGGTTCTTACACATACAAGCCTCCCGCCTTATGTCGCCCGTTCTTCTCCACGAACTCTTTCGCTAGCCGAAAGCTGTAAGATCCCCTTACAACCGTGACACTAGACTCTCTCTAGCTACCCATGACTTCAACTTACAATCTCTCCTGAGATTGCGTACAAAACGAATATAAAAATCCCCTCACGTGTTTCTCTCAAAACACTCAAAACTAGTCTATCACGTTGAACTGTTTAAGGAACAACTACTAGTTACAATGACCACAAACAAACTGACTCTCAAACAATCTATCAAGAGAATCTAAACAATATATGAGTGGTACCGATTGCTCCTCAATTCGGCCTTCATATAGTTGACTCTTCAACCTTGGCGTCGATCTCCTTCCGCTGCCAACATGGTAAGAGAATGAATGGTTTGTGATCTTCCCAACCATGTGTAGATACTTTCCATATGTAGTAGGGTTAATTCAGCACGGAATCTACACCACAAGGCAGTTAAACGAATATATCTTGACCTTCCAAACTGGTTCGACGCAAGATCTTTCCAATATGGAAACTGCCATAAATAGAGTGTCTCTGGTTCTGTCTGGGACATAATCTGGCACAGTTCACCAACTGTTCTTCTTTTCTTGCACATCGGAAAATAAAGCTTCGTGGGACATACCCAAACATACATTGTCGAACATATCTCGCCAATACAACAACACAAATACTTAGTGCATGACGGTGGCACTAACAATTTTTCCCTTTGGCGTTTATGGTCGACAATTATCATCACGATCTGCACAACAATTGAATAAACTTTGCAGATCAAAAAATATATCAAACAGAGTGATATATTTACAAACTGTCAGAGACAGTTTCAATCACACTCCCCCTGAATTTGAACTAAGAGTGCCTTCATCACGATCAGAGCATTGTTTTACAGTATAGAACTGCATTGTCAGTTGATCAAATAATAGTACAGACCAACAAAAATAAAAGTGGGGTAACCAACATCCCCAATAAAAGTTTGTTCAGAAAACATAAAAAAAAATAAAATGAAATGAGCACACGCTCAATGCAGCAGCAATAACAACAAAGGCCATTTCTTTCACCAACATCCATAAAAAAACTTCCCCCCCTAAATTGTGGCAAAAAAGACAAACATCCTCCTTCAGACTGGGGAGACATCAACAGCATCAGCACCAGCAGGCTCACCAGCAACTGGGACAACAGAAGCACTCGGCACATCAAGCGGTGAGGCAAGTCCAAGGGCTCTGGCATGGAGATCAAGCAGCAAAGACTCCAGCTCCTGCTTCCTGGTTTTGAATGTCCAAATGGACTTGCTCAGGAACACCACTTCACGCTCCAGAGACTTTATATGCCTGTCAAAGAAAGTAGATGTGACAGGAAAGGAAGCAGCAGATCTATCTGGGACAGATGATGGCACAGGTCTTGAGCTTTCATCAGCATCGCGGGTAGGAACATCCGGAGCATGCTGGGATGAGAAGAGCTTGTGGTTGATTGTCAGAGGTTGCGCAACTGGCGCATATACATCATTGGCAGAGACCACATCATGCTGGGCCATAATGATGCTGAAGATAAGACCAGGATATCCAACTAGTTGCTCGGCACGAGATGATTCCGCATGAGCAAACACATGCTCAAATATGATCAGACCGAGGTTGAGCTCTTGACAAGTGCCCACGTTAAAAAGCAACAAAGCCATAGGCTTGCCCACAGTAGAATCGTGGGTACAGGGCAACCAATTTTGAATGGAAACTTTGTGAAGAATTGAATACTTCACACTTAAATCTGAGGCTAACAAAGCGCTGCCAGATGGCCAAACACATCGACTCCCCCAGTCAACTCAGACACCACCTTATTCATATAAAAAACCGATGCAGGAACAACCATATTTTCACGGCCCAAAAATGCATTGAAAACAGATGGGGAAAAGGTAATCCAGTGACCCCTCACAAATACAGAAAATGCATGTTCATATGAAGCATCACGCAGGCGTTTAGACAGGTTTACATAAAACTTATAGACTACAGCAGCAATATATGGAGGTACAGAGAAAGTAGATTTCTCTAAGTGAAGATCATGCAACAAAGTATCAACACCCGTCCCCTCTACATTTGACATAATCAAACAACGCTTGGAAACCAATGAGCGATCAACAACCAACTTGAATTGCTTTTAATGAAAAGTAGAGATAAACTTACTTGAATCAAAGTCTTCAGAATCAGAGTCAGATCTGTCCGAGACATCCACGGGGACACTTTCAGGCTCATCCTCAGAGGGCGGTGGAGCACTTGCCATTTTCATCAATGGCCTTCGTCTCCCAGAGACCAAGCCAGTCTTTGGCGCAGATACACTCCTAGTCACACGATGAGGAACAACATGCGTCTTTCTCGCAGGAGCTTTCTTCTTAGCACTCTTCTTTACAGAGGGCTTTTGAACTTTGAGGGCAGTAGAGGACTTTCCTTTCTTCTGAGGCAACTTTGATAGCGCCTTAGCTTTCAGATTGGCCAAAACAATGTGATCATCATTTTCTGATTGAACTCCTTCATCTCTTAAAACCAACTTGCGCTTTGTTCCACGGCGGCTATCCGGTTGCTTGGAACTAAGAGGGACAGATTCTATCTCAGAGGATTCAAGAAAGGAGACATTGACATTGTCATCATCCTCTTCCACTTCATCAGGAATTTTCTCAACATCTGGCGGAGAAACCTCACTAAGAGGAACTTGAATGGTGACGACTGGGGCGTCACAACCGACGGGAGAACCAGAAAGAACAGACGGTGCTTGAACAACCTTCAAGGTATCAATTACCTCGGCAAATTCAGCAACAGAGGCAGAGAAATCACCTTCATCAGGCCCCAAGGAGACTTCAGCATCTCCAATAGTCTCTATTGCAGCCGCAATTGAAACATCCACGATTTCCACAGTCACCATGGGTGGAGAGGATGGCTCTTCAGAAACCCTAGAGGAGGGTTGGACAGTGAGATCTGTCTCAGACACAGATCTGGGCGGTGAAGCAGCAGGAAGTGCCACAGATGTAGGCACAGAAGTAGGGGCTTCGAAGGTAGAGACAGATGGCTTCACAGGAGCAGGGACAGAGGAGCTCAAAGTAGAGACACAATTGGTTGAGATAACTCAGCCAGTTGGCGCTGCAAATCCTCTGTGGAGATTCTGGCTTTCTTGGCTTGAGATGGTTTAGAGGAAACTGATTTGTCTGCCATTGAATTCGAACAACAAAATTTAAGCAAGCACTAGTTGGACCAAGAGAACAATTTTGGATGAAAAGAAGTTTTCAGAGATTCTGTTTCCTTCTGAAAATAATAAAATAAGGTGTAGACCTTAATTAAGAAATTCTAGATGAGAATTTCCTTAACTCACCCATCCCACAAACACCACCCCACTACTCGATATGGGGAAGTGTAATCGATCATGGCGCGAAAAACAAGGCACTACTAGCATTTAAAAGGTAACCGTTCCTTCATAGCAAAAACTGTCAGAGAGAGATATTGGAACAACACTCACAGACCATATTGACCATGGTCATTTTATATTCTCTATACATACATCACTGACCAAGACTGTATAGAGAGTCTTCTCACAGCGGAGAAGTTTTAGAGAATACAAAGACCGAAGGAGGATCTTAGTGTTTCAAACCTTCTACTATCAAGTGCCTTAGTAAAGATGTCCGCAAGCTGGGCATCTGTTCCAACATATTCAATAACAAGAGATCCATATTCAACAAGCTCCCGGATGAAGTAGTGACGGATGTCTATGTGCTTTGTACGTGAGTGCTGAACAGGATTCTTCGAAATATTTATCGCACTCATATTGTCACATTATATGGTAAGGACAGACTGTGGGACACCATAGTCATACAATATCTGCTTCATCCACAAGAGTTGAGTACAACAACTCCCAGCAGCAATATATTCTGCCTCGGCAGTAGAAAGTGAGATAGAATTCTGCTTCTTGCTAAACCATGAGACCATGTTATTTCCAAGGAAGAAATATCCTCCAGAGGTACTCTTCTGATCTTCAGTACATCCGGCCCAATTTGTATCGCAAAACCCCACCAAAGTAGGGTTCGTATCATAGGAAAACCAAAGTCCCAACTCAGCAGTACCTTTTATGTACTTGATTATGTTCTTGACAGATTTCAAATGACTTTCTTTGGGATCAGATTGGTACCGAGCACAAACTCCAACACTGTAACAGATATCCGGCCGACTTGCAGTCAGATAAAGCAAGCTACCGATCATGCTTCGGTATAAGGTTTGCTCAATGGACACTCCAGCTTCATCTTTTGTCAACTTCAAGTGGGTTCCCATAGGTGTCCTCTTTGGGCTGCAACTTTCCATGCCAAATTTAGTGATCAAATTCCTAGCATACTTTGTTTGAGACACAAAGATGCCGTCATCCTTTTGCTTTACTTGAAGCCCCATAAAATAGGTCATCTCACCAACCAAGCTCATCTCGAACTCAAATGTCATGTCTTTGACAAACTCCTTCACCAATCTATCTGACACAGATCCAAAGACAGTATCATCGACATAAATCTGAACAATGATCACTTCAGATTTTTCTCTTTTAAAAAAGAGTGTTCGATCAGATCCACCACGAACATAATCTTTCTCCAATAGAAACTTCGTGAGTTGCTCGTACCAAGCATGAGGGGCTTGTTTGAGTCCGTATAGCGCCTTCTTCAGTTTATACACATGATCAGGATGGTGAGGGTCTTCAAAGCCTTTAGGTTGACACACAAAAACATCTTTAGATAAGTACCCATTTAGGAAGGCACTCTTCACGTCCATTTGGTACAATTTGAACTTCATCCATGCAGCCATGGCGAGAAGTAACCTGACTGATTCAAGACGAGTAACTGGAGCGAAAGTCTTGTCGAAATCCACACCTTCAATTTGGTAATAACCCTGGGCAACAAGCCCTGCCTTGTTTCTGGTTATGTTCCCTTCTTCATCGGTTTTATTCTTGAAGATCCACTTCATCCCGATCACATTACACCTTTAGGACATGGAACCAAATCCCATACTTCATTTCTTTCAAACTGCAAGAGCTCTTCTTGCATGGCATGAATCCATTGTTCATCTTGTAAAGCCTCTTTAACATTCTTAGGCTCAATTGTAGAAGTATAGCAGACATTTGCTATCATCTCACGATAGTTCTTTCGAACTCCTCTCGTTCTAACTCCTTTACTCACATCACCAATGATGTTTGCTGCAGAATGGTATTTCTGCACACCTTTTGAAGGTTTGTAACCATCCAGTTTTTCATTCCTCGCCTCAATCTGGTCATTGTGCTCCGAACTGTCTGGAACAGAAGCTGGCACATGAATGGTGACATCCACACTTTTCTCATCAATCTGGACAACATGTTCTTCCAGATCATCTACAACAATGTTAATGGATTCCATCACCGTCTTGGTCCTTTTGTTGAAGACTCTATAGGCACGGCTATTCCTTGAGTAACCAAGAAATATACATTCATCTCCTTTGGCATCAAACTTGCCAAGTTGCTCTCGGTCTCTCAACATGTAGCAAGTACTTTCGAAGATGTGAAAGTACTTTAAGTTTGTTTTCTTCCCTTTCCACAGCTCGTAGGGAGTAACTCTCATCTTGGGTCTGAAATACACCCGATTGATAACATGACATGTTATGTTCACAGCTTCAGTCCATAGGTTGTCAGGGACATATTTTACCTTCATCATGACTCGGCTAATCTCTTGAAGTGTCCAATTTTTCCCCTCAACAACACCATTTTGTTGAGGTGTTTTTGGTGTAGAGAACTCTTGAGCAATTCCTCTTTCTTCACAAAAACATTTGAAGTAAGCATTTTAAATTCACGACCATGATCACTTCAAATTTTCACCACAGTAGTTCCTTTTTCCACTTCAAGTTTGAGACAGTTTTTTGAATGTCTCAAAGGTTTCTCCCTTATCTCTAAGGAACTCAACCCACGTGAATCGAGTGAAGTCATCTATGCACACAAAAATGAACTTCTTCCATTCAATACTTTCAGTTTGAACAGGCCCCATCAAATCTATATGCATCAGCTCTAAGGCATTTGAAGTGGTAATCTTCTTGACAGATTTATGAGAAGTGTGAATCTGTTTTCCCACTTGACACAGCCCACAAACTTTACTACGATCAATATTCAACTTCGGGACTCCAACCACGGCATTAGTCTTCATGAGACGTTGCATGTTTCTGTAAATAATATGGCCAAGTTTTTCATGCCATACGTTCGCTTCACCAAGCTGAGTTCTGAAGCAATATCCTTTCATGTTGAGAAGGTAACAATTGTCCCTCGATCTGTCTCCATCCATTAGCAGCACACTTTCTTTGTTCTTCACAAGACACTTGTCTATAGTAAAGTGGACCAAGAGACCTTGATCGCAAAGTTGACTTATGCTAATTAGATTAGCTTTTAGTCTTTCGACCAGAAGAATATCCTCCAAGTTGGGCATCCTTTTAACATTTAGATGAGCACGGCCAAGCATTCTTTATTTAATACCGTCTCTAAAAATAACGGATTGATAAGAACAATCCTTTTGAATATTCGTCAGCATAATGACATCTCCAGTCATGTGTCGTGAGCATCTGCTGTTAAAGTACCAGCTGCTCTTTGTATGGATATTGAGGACAGTGTAAACCACATAGTTCCTGTGATTGTTCCAGGATCTGTTCCTCACATTTCTTCTTCTGGAATAAAGGTCATTCTGAGATAGGCCTTTCCTCCTCATTCTTCTGAGATCATTGATGTAGTTCCTACAATGTGGTCAAATGTGACCAGGCTTTTCACAGTAGTGACACACAACACGTATCTTTCGAGGCTGTGACTGCTTGTTCTCAGGTTCAGCTTCAGATTCAGGAACTGGTTCATCATGCATTCCAGATGTTTATCCTGGATAAAATCGGTCATACACCTTCTCACCGTTGTAACCAAGATCAGTATGATCCTGAGGACGTTTTCCTTTAGCAAGGATTTCATCGAGCTGAGATGATCCAGAATTCATCATCTTGACGAGCTTCTTCAGTTGTTACAATTCACCATTTTGAGAGAGCGTGTTATTTTTGGATTGCTGAAGATCATTCTGTAGTTCACTAAGGCGCATGGATAGGTTATCTCTTTCTTTTATAAGATCAACATTTTCTTTCAGCAGCCCTTCATTGACTTTTACCACCATGATCCAGCTTTCATGAAGCTTTTATGGCCGATTCTTCAGTGAACTCATCATCGTCACTGCAATCAGATAACTTGTCATCCTGACTGTCATGGACAAATTTAGACATAGGTTCTTTGGTAGACTGTGTCATGAAAGCAATATGATTGCTCACACATTATTCATCACTCCCACTATCATCTAGATCATCACTTTCACTCAGAGTGGAACAGTAAGATTTATTCTTCTTCTTGAGAGTGTTAGCACGCTCGGCTTGAAAGTGCCCAAGGCCACCACATTCCCTGCACTTCAGATCTTTGTGTTTTTCTTCACTGAGATCTTCATCTTTAGTTCTCTAAGGTTTTGAAAACTTGTTCTTGACGGTATTGTTCTATGATGACTTCTCATAATGTTTGACAAATTTTGAGAAATTCTTTGTCAGCAAAGCAATTGACTCAGCAAGATCATGTTTGTCAGAGACAGTATTTGGCACATCAGAACTTGAGCCTGCCTGAAAAGCTATGCTTTTCTTCTGTACTGCCTCGTCATCTGTCAATCCCATTTCAAAGGTATGCAGAGACCCCATCAGCTCTTGTAACTTCATCTTGCTCATGTCCTTGGCTTCTTCAATTGCTGTGACTTTGTACGTGAATCTCTTGGGTAGAGATCGCAGAACTTTCTGCACAAGTTTCTCCTTAGAGATTGCATCACCAAGCGCAAAGCTTTCGTTAGCAATGTCACAAATTTTGGCATTGAAATCAGCAAGTTTTTCCCCTTCGTCCATACGGAGGTTCTCAAATCTGGTGGTGAGAAGTTGCATACGAGATGCACGAACACTACTTGTTCCTTCGAACGTGGTCTGCAGGATATCTCACGCATCCTTGGCCTTGTCACAAGTGGAGATCAGCTTGAAGACATTCATGTCAACAGCAGAGAAGATGGCATTCATGGCTTTAACATTTAGCCCAATGATCTGATACTTAGCATCCTCCCATTCTTCTTCAGACTTCATCACATATTTGCCCTTATCATCCATCTTTGTGGGAGGCTTCCACCCTTCAGTCACCATCTTCCAGGCATGCTCATCAATTGAGCGAATGAAAGCCGTCATTCTAGCTTTCCAATAGGCATAGTTGTTGCCATCAAGGAGCGGAGGTCGCACCGTCGAGGCTCCTTATTTCATCGAATCCATCTCGGCAAAACAACACAAAAAACGGATTAGTACCCTAAGATCAACCCCGAATACAGACAACCCGCTCTGGTGCCAATTGAAAAATGATAATCCATGCTATACGTGTTTTAGTTATCTGCTTAAAATCTGTTCTATGATATGTGTGGGACAGATGCAAGAACATAAAAGAATAAAGCAGTAAAAACGCACAAGATGGTAACCCAGTTCGGTTCAAACAACCTACTCTGGGGGGATTGCTCCCAAACTTGAAGTTTCGACTGTTACTTCTTCGAAGAGTGTATTAGGGTTCTTACACATACAAGCCTCCCGTCTTATGTCACCCGTTCTTCTCCACGAACTCTTTCACTAGCTGAAAGCTGTAAGATCCCCTTACAACCATGACACTAGACTCCCTCTAGCTACCCACGACTTCAACTTACAATCTCTTCTGAGATTGCGTACAAAACAGATATAAAATTCCCTCACGTGTTTCTTTCAAAACACTCAAAACTAGTCTATGACATTAAACTGTTTAAGGAACAACTACTAGTTACAATGACTACAAACAAACTGACTCTCAAACAATCTATCAAGAGAATCTAAACAATATATGAGTGGTACCGATTGCTCCTCAATTCGGCCTTCATATAGTCGACTCTTCAACCTTGGCGTCGATCTCCTTCTGCTGCCAACATGGTAAGAGAATGAATGGTTTGTGATCTTCCCAAACATGTGTAGATGTTTTCCATGTGTAGTAAGATTAATTCAGCACGGAATCTATACCACAAGGCAGTTAAACGAATATATCTTGACCTTCCAAACTGGTTCGGCGCAAGATCTTTCCAACATGGAAACTGCCATAAATAGAGTGTCCCTGGTTCTGTCTGGGACATAATCTGGCACAGTTCACCAACTGTTCTTCTTTTCTTGCACAACGGAAAACAAAGCTTCATGGGACATACCCAGACACACATTGTCGAACATATCTCGCCAATATAACAACACAAATACTTAGTGCATGACGATGGCACTAACAGATACTTTCTTCATTAGTATTGATACTGTAACATATAACTTATGATCGATGAAATTATTTGATATATTTTGAACATAATTATTATTGCAGATCATTTTTAATCGTTTATGTGTGTCTCTCTATTTTTAATGCCAGTAATAAACAAAATAAAATAGTATTACTTTCCTACATACATAATAATATTTTTTATATAAATAGTGATATATATTATCTACAATATAGACAAAATATATATATTCAAAAAAGATTTCTAAAATCTGTTCAGAAATACAAGAAAACACAGTTCATTAGCAAGAAAATATGTAGCTTGAAAACATGTGAGAGATATCACTACACAAAAGCATACACAATAAAACATTTTGGAAACATTACAAGCCAACATAATATCTGCACAAAAACTAATTCTTCATAGCAACCGTTTCAAACTAAGTTAAACTTCCCCCAACATTTCAATATTTTCCAACCAAATATTCATTACAAATATCAACCAACATCCAACAAATTAACCTTCCCCTATCATGTTAGACTATGCACTGTCTATCTCCAAAAAAATAAACACCTCATATTCTGCCATCAGCTACATTTGTACCCCTGACCACCACCAGCTGTTAACTATGTATATCATGTTAAAAACATAGAGAAAATTAAAAAAAAAACGTTTTTATAAAATGGGAAAAAATTATTCATTAAATTGTACCTGTTTATATTTCTTGTATTCTTGATGAATTGAAAAGCATCATCATGTATCTTTGCTCTCAAACCATTTAGTGGTGAAAGCATAATCCTTGCACAATATTGGGCTTTTAATCTTCTTCTTCCATCAAGCTGGAATAAAAAACAATGTGTCAAACTACAACAAAAAATATTAAAGTCCACGATCGCTGCAATATAAAATTAAATTAAAATAGTAATTTAATGAAATATATTCACGTAATTAAATATTATCAGTTATTTCATAATGATAATTTCATTAAAATCAGTAACAATGCAATAAAGTATCACTGATCATTCAGTGAAGCATCACTAACAAAGCAATGAAGTATCAGTAATACTGAACAAGACTTGCATGTCAGATTCTTAAATTTTAATCAACTTCCTTAACAATGCAATAAAGTATCAGTGATATTTCATTTAAGCATCATTATCAATACAACGAAGTATCACTAATATGAACAAGACTTGCAAGAGGATATTTGAATTTTAAGAACAAAGCGCAACAATAAGCATACCAAGCAGTATATTTCTTAAACCAAATACAATAAACAGGGCATAGATACATCAGATTAAGCAAATTAAAATTTTACACAAACTCATGCCATTTTAAAAGGTTTAATGACTCAAGTACACAACTAGGTTGCAACAGTGGTATTTTTAATTTTTGATCAACTACTATAAATAATGCAATCATGTATCACTAATGATTCACTTAAGAATCACTACCAATGCAATTAAGTATCACTATCAATAAACACAAGCAACCATAGCTGTACTATAATATATTCCAACATTTCAAAATTTACAGAAAGCATCAAACAGTTTGAATAAGAAATATTAACCTTGGTACTAATCAGAACTAGCAAAATAAAAACTAATAGCCATAAACAGAACCAACACAATATCTCTATCTCAACTCAAGGTAGGGTTCTCTGTTTTTCTAAATTAAAATATCCTAAATTAAAATGCCCTAATTTAAAAGCCCTAGATGAATTTACAATTACTTACAATTACAAATTGAACTCTGCGCTGGAGATGTTGATAATATAACGCCGGTTTCGGATGCGATTGCAGCCGGTGGTCGCGATAGTTGGTGGTGGTGGTGGTGGTGGACGCACAACTTCCTGCGGCGGTGGTCGCGATAGTCGGTGGTGCTTGGTGCGCTGAGGGAGATCGTGAAGGGTGTGGTTGTGGGGAGAAGCAGCAGTTGTGGGGAGAGAATCGCCGGCAATTTGAAGGTGGAAGAGATGGTAAGAGAGGAGAGTCGAGGGAAGAGAATCGCGGCAGAGAGAGCAGAGAGAGATGAGACTGATTCATTTTTTTTAATATATATATATATATATAGTCGGGTCGGGTCGGGAGATATCCGTCTAACGTAAGAGACCCGTTAGACGGTCTCATACAAGTTTTTGTGATATATATATATATATATATATATATATATATATATATATATATATATATATATAAGGTTCACATGTGTGTGTGTTCCATAAAAAGACGTCACACACACACACACACACACACATATATATATAGGGGTGAGTTCAAATATGAACCAATCCCCCCGTGAGAACATAGGAACCAATCAAATTCAATAATTTTGATGACATGGCGGATAAAAAGGCGGTGACATAGTTGTAAATATAAGGGGTAATTCCAGATTTTTTATATAAAGTGATGTCATCATCTTTTAAAAAATTCTAAAAACTTAAAATAATCATAACTTACTCATTTTTTATCCAATTTACGCAAAAAATATATCAAATTAAAGATTTTTTCATGTTCTTTTATTTAAGATCCATAGAGCATATGTTTATTTGAGCAAAAAATGATGAAAAATACAAAAAACTTTTTTCACGTATATTCAACTCGTAACTGTCAGATATTGCTAATATGATATCACAATATTGCTCATATCTTATGTTTATGTTGCTAACATGAAATTTTTTATGCACGACTTTGAATCATAAGTTGTTTTCATGAGAAAATAGTTAAAGTATGAGCTATATATAGTTAAGTTCATAAATAATTATAAATTTATCAATGCTTAATATTATTTTGAAAACTTGTAATATTTGAGAATTTAAGTCATACTAGCATATCATTATTCACATATTAGCAACATATTACTAACATATTAGCAAATTATTAGTTACATATTAACAATGTGTATATTTCTAACATATTAGCAATATGTTGTATGTATGAATGATGTTACACATGTTACACAATATTATTTTAAATGTGGTCCAATATTATATGTGTGGTGTTTAATACGTGTCAATTTAATATTATGATCTCGTCAAGTTAACAATATGAGTCTGCCTCATGTTAGCAACAGAATCTCTTGATGTTAGCAATATAAATCTCTCATGTTCGCATATTAATTCAACGCCAGAAAAGACAACGATTTTAAAGTGTTGTCTATTTAATTCCGAAAATTTGGCCGAAAATCTGAAAAAACATAACTTAATTTCTAAATTATGAAAATAACCCCACCTTCATTAAGTTTTCAAATATTATGAATTTGCCACCTTACTTTGACTAAATTATGGTCATTAGATCTAATTAAATATAAGGTTAGGATTGGTTCCTAGATTCTCACGGGGGGATTGGGTTCCTATTTGAACCATTCCCTATATATATATATATATATATTCATTTACGTTTTTATATAAATACAAGTGTGAAAACATATACATATCTATGCACATAAATATGGAAACGTGGCTCACAGTCAAACAACTTTCATGTTACTTTAGGAGACAAATACAACAGCCTTTATTGGTTGAGGGGAAATATAAGACAGAAATGTTTATCATCCTAAGACAGTGTAACGTAGAAGGGGTTAGAAGAAAAAGCTAGCTATTCATGGTTCTCACGACTTGCGAAGAAAATACAATGAAGAAGAAGAGGGGTACCTCAAGCCCGACGGAGAAAAGTAAAATCGCCGGAAACAACACTGTTGAAATATATATTTTATGTTTTGGTGTGTTTCATCTCAAAGAAGGATCCTCTATTTATACTATAGCTTGAGGGATGAATATGGTAGGGTTGATATTTGGTTTGATCTTTTCCAAATTCTGATTTGCATGAAGATAGAAAGTAGGTTTAGGGTTTTCTATGAAAGAGGAAGGAAGGATGCGAATGTTTCGATTTGTTCAACTGGGCTTAAATAAAACAAAAAGAACCCCTTACTGGGCTTGGTAAGATAAAAGGGAAAAATAATTTGACCATGACCCAACATCCAAAAAAATTAAAAAATACATGCATATAATAGCTTTAATCATTTCCATTAAAATGATCATAAATAAGATACATAAAATATACGTTAACTTTGCTCTAGGCGCGACTTATAGGATCGAAGCATTTATTATCATGCTCCAAATAAATTACAAAAGAATAATACGCAAATAGATAATTAAATTTTTACGGGGCACTACATCCTTCCTTATTTAATAAAATTTCATCCTCGAAATTACTTACGCGATCTTCACACTCTAAGATATCTATACCCAAAATCTATCATCTATCCTGCGTAACCTCATTGGTGCCCTACCCAATGTCTATAAATTCTAAGTTCCAAGATCTTCCTAATTTGTAAAACGTGAGCATTGCTATGTACTCTTACATAAAAGGTTTCTATAATCAATTATAATCTTGCTAGGTTCTAGGTCAACTAACTTATTCGAACTACAAAAAAATATTCCTCAAAATCGAAACAGGCATCCAAGGTTGTAGTTGTGATTCGGCCATCCTGATACGTTGATTACGCCACTCCTATCCAAGATTTCGAACGTTCTTTATCCTATGTCTTGAATCTTCTTGCATTCATTGCAGGTCTTCAACAACTTGTTACGGACATTCGCTTCGTAGATCAATCATTACCAAAATAAAAATTTATTCCAACTTAGAAAAACTTATTAAGTTCTCACACGAATACTAAAAGCCAATACTAAAACTAAAATAACTGCATGAACCAAAAAATGGGTAATAAACCTAACGTGATGCCATCTTTCTTTCTCTACTCCTCTCTATTCATCGCAAAAGCTTGAGAATTTTCTCTCCGTTCTGCGTTTCTGCCTCCTCTAGTGTTTTCTCTTTTGGTGTTTTTATTTTGATGCAATGGACATTCCCAAGCCATGTGTCCTTCCTTGTGGCATTTGAAGCAAAGCTCGCGTTCCCAACTTGCACTCTCCTAGATGGTATTTATGACATTTTTGACATTGCAGGTATCGCGATGTCGCTTCAGGCGTCTTTTCTCCGGTAACGTTCGTCTTCTTTTCAGGCTGGGAATTTCGCTCTCCATCTTGATCATTCCATCGTCTTTTCCCACCGTTGTTGGGAGGTATTGAATCAAGCTTGTCTAAGTTCAGGCGAGTAGACACTGCTCGAGCTCTCTGCACAATCTCGGAGAAGGTGGTGAGATTTAGAGCATATATATGTGCTCCAATCTCCACACGCAGCCTATCTTCAAATCGCCAAGCCTTCTTTTCATCTGTGTCCACCAAGTACGGTGCATATCGAGCCAGCTGGTTAAATTTCTGCTCGTACTCCAAGATGGTCATGTCGTCTTGCTCCAGGTTCATCAATTCCTTCTCCTTTTGCTTGCGGAAGGCTCTTGGGAAATAATTCCCCAAAACCAACTTCTTGAAAGCTATCCATGTCAGGTTCCTTTGCTACTTCTCGCTCATGTTGAGTGTTACAGCCTCCCACCAGTGGCTTGCATCCTCCGCGAACTGAAAAATGGCACATGTGACCTTCTGTGCATCCGTGCAACCCAGGTAGTTGAATATTCTCTCTAGCTCCCGAATCCACTCCTCAGTAGCCAATGGTCCTCCAGTCCCTGTCAGTCTTGGAGGTCCCAACTGTCGGAATTGGGTTAAGATGTTACCTCATTCATTCTGTGGATTTGCGTTGTTGTGTTGGGGTAGTATGCATCTAAGGACATTTACGAGGTTCTGTGCAAACCCATTCATGTTGTCATTGTTGTTGTTGCCATTTTCATTGTTTGGTCCGTGATTGAAAACTGACTCAGTTTCTTCATCTTCCGTGACAACTCTCGTATTCTCCTTGGCGGCATTTTCCTATTGACGAGCATATTGGTAAATAAACATTAGAACATAAATAAATAGATGCTTTTATTAATCCATCTTTGGTTTATCGAATACTTAATACTTAGAAACAATGAAAACTAATAATAAATAAATCATAGAGATGCTCTATCTCAAACTGCTACTAGTTTCGACCCCATTCTGCTAGAATGTTGCATATGAACTCCACAAAATCTAATTTTTCTCATATTCTTGGACAATAATCAAGAAGCTTTTCGCATAGATCTTCTGCTATGGGTTTGAGAGTTGCTGGTATAATCTTTACCACCGTTTGAGAAACTTTAACTGGCTTGAGCTCACCTCCTTCATGTTTCATTATCTTCCACATTCTTAAAATCTTTACTAAATGTCCCTCTACTCTTACTTCTCTAAGTCTCTAGCACTTCATAAAATCATGCCATAACCTCTCTGCACGAGACTCGACCCGTGTACTAACTGAAACCGTTCTACGTGCCCTAGTACTCAACCTGCTTCTAACCATCTAGCAACAAAATCCTTAGGGTATATTTTGAGGACTAAATAAAAATTTTCTCATAAACATAAGTTTCACATAGTCATGCTTGCATAAAACTTGAGAAGAAAAACAAAACTTTTACTTTTACCTATTCTCGGAGCGATGTGGCGGATTCGATGATGGTCATTACTTATTTACATGCTTGCAAATTTTTTTAAAGTATGCAAGAAAGTAGACATTCTCTGATACCAAACTGTAACACCCCAATTTCACTTTTAAAAGAAAAGGGCACGTTACTAAATCTTTTCATTTAATAAAACGATTTACTTAAAATACAACGGAAGTATCATAAATTGCCATTTATTACAGAAATAAAGACAAAAATAAAAATCTCACTTAATCATGCTTACGTTAACCATGCTTTATTCATTAAATAATCCCATAAAATCAGGTCCTTAATAAAATCTTACAATAAATGCAACATCAGAGTTTTAAAAGATAAATGCGGAAAATTTGGAAATAATATTATCTCAAAATTTATTCTTAAATTAATTAATTATTAGACTAGACGACCACCGCCATCGCATCTTGCCCGTCACACATTGCCCGAGCCATTTCCTGAAAGAGTAAAAGATTGGGGTGAGTTTCTTTAACTCAGTGAGGAAAAATTACATTATCCAACTATAAATTTTAACAAGTAAATATGTGAAGAGATAAAATTCTTTGGCTCGTAAACCAAATTCTGTAATTTGTACTGTAAACATTTCAACATATATAATCCCCACCTTAACCTTGACTTGCAAAAAGGAATTATTGAAATCCACACGCACCGCCTAGCATATTAATAATTTAATTAATATGATATCCTAGAATATTAGGATGCAATAACTTTAATAAAATAAACCTGCACTTTTATTTAAACAGTATAACATGAATAAATTTTTGTACACAAAAATAAATAACATATAAACATGTCTTCATATATATATATATATATAGAACCTGATATATGTATATATATATTCATAAATGTGTGCGTGAGTCAAAACATTATATACATACATACATATATATATATATTACGTGAGTGTGTGTGAGTGTTATCACAAAAGTGTACATATATACACATATACTCACCCACCCACTCACATATAATATATAAATATCCATGAGTATATGTATATATATGTACACTTTTGTGATAACACTCACACACACTCACGTAATATATATATGTATGTATGTATATAATGTTTTGACTCACGCACACATTTATGAATATATATATACATATATCAGGTTCTATATATATATATATATGAAGACATGTTTATATGTTATTTATTTTTGTGTACGAAAATTTATTCATGTTATATATATATATAATATAATATAAGTGTGCAATCATGACTCACCCACCCACTCACATATAATATATAAATATCCATGAGTATGTGTTTATATATGTACACTTTTGTGATAACACTCACACACACTCACGTAATATATATACATATATATATATATATGTATGTATGTATGTATATAATATTTTTACTCAGGCACACATTTATGAATATATATATACATTATATGATGTTTTGACTCACGCACATGTATATAATGTTTTGACTCATGGATATTTATATATTATATGTGAGTGGGTGGGTGAGTCATGATTGCACACTTATATTATATTATATATATATATATATATATATATATATATATGTAAGGTTCACGTGTGTGTGTTCCATAAAAAGGCGTGCACATATATATATATAGGGGAGGGGTTATATAAAAATAACCCCTTGTGTGAGAAATGAGAACACATCTATCACACCACACATCCATCAAAAATCAAAGGCCCAAATTTGATGAAAAAGGCGGTGGCAATTTTGTAATATCTGAAAATTTTTTCGCGCGGGGGTATTACTGTAATTTGGTAATTCTTATAAAAATCGCGGAGGATTTGATAACAGATCGTTGTGCTAACGAACTATTATCATAATGCTAACGAAGCATTATAGTTATGCTAATTAAAGTTTTCAAATATTGTTGGCGAAAAAATATTCTAAAAATTAATTATAAACCTAATTTGATTTAATAAATCCTAATTAAATGGAAAAAATCATAATTGGATGAAATAAACCTAATTAGATGAAATAAACATTGATTGGATGTGGTAAACCCTAAATGAGTTGAAAGAAATCATAATAATAATAATATATTTGTACTACGTTAGCATTATAGTTTTGGTTCGTCAGCATTGCGAATACACTATGTTAGCATATGACAATACTCTATCAACATACGTTATAAATTATAATTGGATAGGATAAACCATAATAATCAATTAAGAACTATAAACAAAAAAATTAAATTTCAAAAGAATAATGATAATTAGATGGAATAAACCATAATCGAGATTAAATAAATCATAATTGAAATTTAATAAACCCTAATAAATTTATACTATGTTAGCATTATGATAATTCTTTGTTAGCACATCGAATATATTATGTTAGCATATGACAAATGCTTCATTAGCATACGTTCATATGTTATCATAATGCTGACGAAGAATTATTATATGCTAACGAAAGCATTTACAACCTGGGCACGCGTAAAAAAATTTCTTTTTTATTTTTCGTTCATATTTTTTCATCCAAACATAGCCTTTCGACATCTTAAATGAAAGAGCATGAAGAGAGCTTTAATTTGATATATTTTTTGTGTGCATTGGATTAAAAACGAGGAAGTTATGGTCGATTAAAGTTTTTAAGATTTTTTTTTAATTGCTGACATCATCAATTTTATGGATTTGGACGAAAATAGCCCTCCTTCCTTATTTTTTGCCCTATTATTTACGAAATTGCCACATTAAATCTCAACCATTGGATCATTAAATTGGATGGTGTAAGATGTGTTCTCATTTCTCATACCAACAAGGTGTTCTCATATGAACCATATCCTATATATATATATTCATTTACGTTTATATATATATATATACACAAGTGTGAAAACATATACATATCTATGCACATGGATGTGGAAACGTGGCTCACAGTCAAACAACTTTCATGTTACTTTGGCAGACAAATACAACAGCCTTTATTGGTTGAGGGGAAATATAAAGCAGAAATGTTTATCATCTTAAGGGGAAATTCTATGCCGCGACCGGTCGTAATGTGCCATGTGCTGCGATAGATCTATTGTGACACTTTCATGTGTCATAATAGATCTATTGTGACACATGAAAATGTCATAATAGATCTATTGCAGCACATGTAGTGTGCCATGTACTGCGGCATAGAATTTCCCCATCTTAAGACAGTGTAACACAGAAGGGGATAGAAGAAAAAGCTAGTTGTTCATGATTCTCACGACTTGCGAAGAAAATACAATGAAGAAGAAGAGGGGTACCTCAGGCCCGACGGAGAAAAGCAAAATCGCCGGAAACAACACTGTTGGAATATATATTTTATGTTTTGGTATGTTTCATCTCAAAGAAGGATCCCCTATTTATACTATAACTTGAGGGTTGAATATGGGAGGGTTGATATTTGGTTTGATCTTTTCCAAATTCTGATTTGCATGGAGATAGAAAGTAGGTTTAGGGTTTTCTATGAAAGAGGAAGAAAGGAGGCGGATGTTTCGATTTGTTCAATTGGGCTCAAATAAGAAAAAAAAAAGAACCCCTTACTGGGCTTGGTAAGATAAAAGGGAAAAATAATTTGACCATGACCCAACATCCAAAAAAATTAAAAAATACATGCATATAATAGCTTTAATCATTTCCATTGAAATGATCATAAATAAGATGCATAAAATATACGTTAACTTTGCTCTAGGCGCAACTTATAGGATCGAAGCATTTATTATCATGCTCCAAATAAATTACAAAAGAATAATACGCAAATAGATAATTAAATTTTTACGGGGCACTACACCATGGCCCCCCTTGGCCCCCATGTACATCCGCCTTTGACATCAACCATTAAACTATATGCTATTTTTGAAAAGTACAAGATGATATTAATTAGATATGTCCAAAATAAACTTAGAATAAAATGATTAAAACTGTAATGATGGGGTTTCAAACCCTTCACCTTTTAGTAATAAATCAGAGGTATATCCATAAAGCTAGATGACATTTTCAAATTTTATATCATGATTTAATTAATTATACACGATTTTAATTAATGAAGGTTAAACAGAAGGCTAGGATATTAATTGCAATAATCAGATTTGAACCTTAACCCCTTTGTGTATAAAACTAAAAGTTAACCATTGAACTAAAAATTTAATTTTAAACTATAAGCTAAAACTTTTAATTACTTACTTAATAATATCTTTTATTTAAAAGAAAATAAACTAAAGCACACATACACAAATGCCGCCAAAACACACACACACACACACACACATCAAGTAACACACTCACACGCTCACGGCAACATGTATACATACGTAACAAATTTCTTTTTTTTTTTTCTTTTCTTTTTATTTCATCAATCAACCATTTAATCTCTAATTAAAGTGTTCAAGAATACTAAGAACGCTATTGTTGGGTATCAGACCTAGTCGGTGGTTCACCGCTTGTTTTCCGACCATTGCAGTCTCCGAACACTTGCTGCTCAGGCAGCCAGTCAGCCTCAGGGAGTAGATCTCTTGGATCTCTTGAGTTTTTCTTCACAGGCTAACAGAGTTGGTCCAGATCTTTGAGGAGTATTAGAGATAAAGTCTTCACAGACTCCTTCTTCCAAAGCGAAGGGGCTGATCTGCAGAGATAGAGAGTTAGAATCGAGCACGAACACAAGCAAATGAATACCAGAAGCCGGAATTATAGGGAACATAAATAGTAAAGTAAAAGAGATGGGAAAAAAATCAGAGAGTTTGAAAAATGAGAAAATATGTCTCAGGGACACAAGTTGGCTCAGATTTTCCCACGAACGGCGGCGATGGCACTTCCGACGACAATATAGACCCTAGACCACAAAGGGGAGATGGAGACATGGCCTGAAGCTCCAACAAACACACACAGCTTTCAGAGAACACTCAACACTCTCAACTCACAGCCACTCAGGAGACCACAAACAGGAATCCGACCAAAGAAACAGAGAGATCAGTAGAGGATGCTCAGAATGCTGATAGGGTTAGGGATGTTTGGTGTGAGTCTTAAAGAGAGAAGATGAATCGGCGCAGCCTTTTGTAGAGAGAGAGAGATCAGTTTAGGTAAATTAGGGTTAGACAAAGTATATAAAGTAAATTAGGTTTAAAGGGGGTAATGGGCTTGCAGCTGGGCCATACAAAACAACCTGTAGATCACAAAATACATACTAAAATCGAAAATAAAGTTGTAGAATAAAGAAAGAAATGAGGTATTGAAAGACATAAATTGAAATTGAATTAAAAAATCGAAGAAAAATTAATAAATGTAATTGTGTAGTATCAATTGTTGCACAAAGTGTAGCATTCGGAGTTTTTGGTAGATAGAGGGAGTATTAAATTCACCAAATTAAATGGCGGAGACGCAAGCTATATAAGTACCATTTATATATCTAAGTCCAGAAATCATCAACTAGTGTAAGTATTTATCTAAGTGAAGAATCGGTTTGGAAGGATCTACAGGCGAATCAAATGGATCTGTTGCCGCAGTTGTAGCGTGACTAATATCAGCATCAGAGTTGGTAGCATCATTGAAATTCCAGTCGTTGAGATAGCTAGGTTTTGTCGACGCAGAAGTCACCTGAATATCTCCGGAAAGCATTGCCACAACACGAGACATTGCCGGCCGTGACCCCGGTGATGCTTGAGTGCATAAAAGGGCAACACCGATCATTCTTCTTAATTCGTCCGCATCATGTTCCTGTATTCTTGAGTTGACCAGCTCAATTTCCTTGTTATTTTCGTGAAGATTCCAGGCCTGCAATGTGGCATGCATATCAAGCATTCATTACGTACAACTCAAGAATATGAACCATATATTTAATTTAAGCACAAGTTCAAACAAGATGCATACATACCCATTCGAGAAGATATATCCGATCATCATCCAAAGTTGAGTCAGCATTCGGTCTTCCGCTGATGATCTCTAGAGCCAAAACTCCGAAGCTGAACACATCAGCCTTTTCGGTGAGATGTCCACGCATGGCATATTCCGGTGCTAGATACCCACTAACAGAAAATGAAAACAACACACAGTTATCTACAATGGCCTGAATTAGGAGAGCCAAAATGGTTAGGGATTTGAGATCTTTACATTGTGCCCGCAACTCTAGTGCTTATATGGGTCTTCTTGTCATCATATAATTTGGCCAAGCCAAAATCTGAAATTTTTGGGGTGAGATCTGAATCAAGCAGGATGTTGCTAGCCTTCACATCTCTGTGAACAATTCGAACTTGAGATTCCTCGTGAAGGTAAGCAAGACCCCTTGCTACTCCCAAGCATATGTCGAAACGTGTTCTTCCCCTGTCAAGAGATAGGCCTTCACTTCCTGTTTCATCAGAGCCTATCGACTGAATCTTCAATGCACAAAAGCTATTGAGAGAAATATAGAGATAGATCATGAGCTATACAAGTGTAATTTACCAGCTCCAAATAAGTTTTTATCAAGGCTCTTGTTCTCAAGATACTCATAAACAAGCAGCCGTTTATCTCCCTCGAGGCAGCAGCCGTATAATTTCACCAGATTGCGGTGCCGCACAGCAGATATAGTAGCAATCTCTGCCAGAAACTGACTCTTCCCTTGATGTGATGAAACAGACAACTGTTTTACAGCAACTACTCTCCCATCTTCAAGTGTTCCCTTTTAATACAAAAGAATATAATACATAAATATCATCAAGAGCTGTAGAAATTCATAGAACCAATGTAAGTGTTTTTTTTTTTTTTTTATTTAAATATAAGAACGTAAAAAAAAAAAGTTGCATAATCTTCTCAAGCAGCAGATGCCGTACACCATCTTCCCTCATGGACTACGAAGAACAGAATCTGTGCAGTAACGGGTAATATATGGGAAATTCTATGCCGCGACCGGTCGTAATGTGCCATGTGCTGCAATAGATATTGTGACACTTTCATGTGTCACAATATGTGTCATAATAGATCTATTGCAGCACATGTAGTGTGCCATGTGCTGCTGCATAGAATTTCCCGTAATATATATACACTGATACATCTTTGCTGTCAGTTCAACTTTTGCTACATTTTTTTTGTGTGTGTTTACATATCTCTGTACTCTATTTCAAAATCATCTCCAACGGTAAACTCTATATCTCATCCTATTATTATTATTATTATTATTATTATTATTATTATTATTATTATTATTATTATTCATTTCCAATAATTAACGTGTGATGAATATTAAATAATTAAATTAGTTATGGAAAAAATTAAATTTTTAATTAGATTAAATAAATAAATAAAATATCAATTTAACCAAACGATGTATTCAATCATTTTTAAAGAAAATATTGCATTTATTTAAATATCCTATTAGATATATTATCTTAAAAAGATGCTTACTAAGGTCATTAGTGCAACCAAAAATCATACAAATGGTCAATGAAAAGCATCTTGAAGTGCATGATAAAAAAATCATGTAATATAATTATTATTCATATGTAATAAGAAATAATAAATATAAATATTGAATAAAATAACAATGCTCCTAAATTAAATTAAGATTTAGTGACAATTAATTATGTGAAGTAGTATAAATTAAATAATCAATTATAATTTTGTAACAATTGTGTTATTGATTTAACAATAATTGTAATTTTGGGTTCTCCAAATAGTAAAACATATTTTAGAGTTTTGAGTTGTGAAACTCCGAACTCTAAGGCCATCTCCAACACTTTGCTTAATTTTACAGCAGCTCTATCTCTATCATACAGCAAAATCTTCACTTCATCTCCAACAGTTTACTCTAAAATCTACTCTAAAATAACTAATAAAATTTATTTTAATCTAAATTTTTCCAAAAAAAAAATAACTAATAAAATTTCTGAAACTAAATAATAATACAACATAAAAACATTTCATAATAATATTGCAAAGAACAAAAATTACAAAAATTTATATTTTCATTGGTTTTTATGTTTAGTAGTTTTATTATGTAATTTTATTAAATGTCATTTTAATTTCAACATTCAAAAAAAAAAAACATGACCCTTCTTATTTGATGTTATTTTAATTTGATAGACAATATTTTTAAGAAATAAATAAATTAAAATAGAAGATTAAAAAAAAAGTTGATGAACAGTAATAGAATCTATAAAATAGAGAATAGAGCAGCATTGTAGCGGTGCCTTAAACGGATTGGAATTTCCTGTTACACTCTCTGTGTTACACCCCGTGTTACACTTTTAAATTATGAGTTTTTCTTGTATTTTTTTTCTTCAATTTTATTTTTTTGTGATTTAGTTTAATTGTATCATTGTATCATTATTTTTAGGGTTCACCCCATCCAATTAGGGTTTATAATTATTTTTTAATATTTAATTTTTGATTTCTAATTAATAATTCATTATTATGATTTATTTTTTAAAAAATATGTTTTATAATTTTTTAATTCATTTTTTTTGTTGATAAATGTTGACTATGATTATTTATGTTATAATTAATTTTTATTTTATAATAAATATTGTTAAAATCACAAATCTAATGATGAAACACGAAGTGAAACATAAGAAAGTGTAACAGGAAATTTCAACCTGCCTTAAACTAGAGCAATGTTTACCATATCCGTTGGAGGGGGATTTTTGCAACTTTTACTCTATTTTTAGAGTTTAGAGCTTCTCCAACGACAGAATATAGTACGACGTACTCTATTTTCGAATTTTACTCTAAAATAGAGTACGGTTGGAGATGTTACATTGTTTGAGTTGAAAATAGTGTTTACCTTGTAAACAGGCCCAAATCCTCCCTCTCCAAGCTTATTAGCAGGATCGAAGTCATCTGTCGCACCTTTAAGTTCAGCAAAACTAAATGTGTAAGGCCGCACATCAATCCCCAGCAACTCTGTGGAACCATAAGAACATGTTAGAGGCCTTTATGTCTGAAAAATTAATTATAGACGACGACTCTAGTGATAATTAATATTTCAGAGTGAATATAGATATGGAGGATCACAACCTCAATACACGTAAAAATGCTAGCATATATATGTTATCTATTGAATTCCTTCACATAAGAACTTATCATCTGTCTGTATGTACGTAGTAGTGAAGATGAACATAGGCAAGTCTTCTGAGGTTTTCCTTGGCTTACCATCATCCTCGGACTGCTTCTGCCTTTTCCATCTCCAGGAGACATAGTAAAAGGCAAATAGAGAAAGTGAAATTGCAGCTGTAACTGGAATAATGATGCCCACAAACAGACCAATCCGATCCTTCTTCCTACCAGGAGGATTATTGAAAACAGCTGGGACGAAATCTGTTTAAAAAGAAAAACAAAAGAAAAATGGGGGAAAACATTATTAAAGTATAAAAATACTATAAGCAGTCAGTCCAGTTGTCTGAATATATATGTACATACTTGGTGTTGCGCTTATTGCAGAAATTGAAGGTCCATAAGTAGCGATACGGGGTACACAGCAAGTCCCTTTTCCTGCCCAGAATAGATGAACTTCAAGATAGTTTTCCAGCACCGTCACATTGAATTGCCTCACCACAGCTGTTAAAGCCACCCCACCAGCCTCTCTTAGTATGTCAAAATCTTTCAACTCCAGATTCCCCTGGATATACCAACAAATAATGAAATATATATAAATACATTCACATATGACATATCTCGATCTCAAAGGCAGAGATAATTAAATAATAGTAAATAATAAATAAGACTCGCATGTGCACGGGCCAATTGTTCTGGACCATTTTTTCTTAATGGGCTTGGACCCAGTCTGATGGGCCAGGCCCATTGCTGGTACAACCAAGACTTGCGCTGAATTGGTAAATATTAACTTGGGTGGAGATTTGATGGGATCACTAGTTGGAGATTCTTTACTTAGTCCACATAAATCAAGAATCAATCAAAGATTGATTGGGTGCTGAAAAAGAAAAGAGTATTATCTCGTAAATTAGTAAGGTGTACGGGTACCAGAGGTGCCTAGATCAAGGAGTATGAAGAGTGAAGTTCCGTGGATTGCTAGGGAACTTTTATCTATTTTAATTACTTTAGGGAGTTGCTAGTTTTTACTCTTTGCATGCACGTCACCCATTTTTTATAATTCAAATTTTACTCTACACTATATACTCTATTACTTATTCAAAAAAATTAATTTAACTTAATAATAAAAAAAAATGGAATTAATATGAAAATGTGACAAGGATTCTAATATAATGCCGACCTGGATATAAATATCAAAAACACGCCTTCCAAGACTTTGCCAAGTGTTTGTGCCCCCTCTCATTGCTATCTCCGCAAACTGGAGTGTGACATTATACTTCCCATTTTGCAGTCCAAAGCCATAGTATCTCAATGATCCTGCCGAAATTCGAGCAGTCTGAAACAGCCCTGAATCTAAGGTATTTGTAGGCTGTGGGCCAAAATCATCAACAGGCACGCCAGCATTACTAACTGCCCATCTGCGTGTATTACTCACATAATATGTTGCTGGACCAAGAGGCTTATTATCCATCTCATATACAAGATCAGAAGACCTAATCTCCGGCCCACCACATTTCACTGCAAAGCTGGAGTCTGCAGACCATCAACCAAAAAATATCTGTCAAACGCTAACTATAGCAATACCATTTTTAATTGGGTGCAAAAAATCACAGAAAATGTAATTCAAAAAGGAACGTTGGAGATCACAGATACTAGATCATTGTTTCTCTCCTGCTTGTGTTGTGAATGATTTAGATGTTTTGGGTGATGTGATCAATATGGTTCGGTGCTAAAGCTGGAGCTAGTGTGATCGACACACAGTAACTGCTGGAGTGGAGGCAATGGTAATAGTGGGGCCAAGGTTAAGGGATTGAAATTTCATGTTATACTATTTTTGGTACACTTACGAGTTTTTCTTGTGTTCTTTTTCTTCAATTTTTTTTATTTAATTTTATGATTATTTTTAGGGTTCGTCCCACCCAATTAGGCTTTATAACTATTTTTTAATATTTAATTTTTGATTTCTAATTAATAATCCATTATTATGGTTTATTTTTTAAAAATTATGTTTCATAATTTTTTTAATTCATTTTTTTGTTGATAAATGTTGACTATAATTATTTATGTTATAATTAATTTTTATTTTTTAATAAATATTATTAAAATCATAAATTTGATAATGAAACACGAATGAAACACAAGAAAATGTAACATGAAATTTTAACTCAAGGTTAAAGTATTTAACAAGGATGAAAAGTACTTTGATTTTTTTTTTTTTTTTTTTTTTGAGAAAGAAATGTAATTTGATTTAAACTTTAATTGGTAAGAATTTCACGAGTTATTCTTTAAGTGTTACGAAACTAAACTTAAAAAGGACAAAGAAATATACTTATATAAATATAAGAAAATTTTTAAATAATCATTATTATTTAGTAAATCATGTAAATAGTTACTTTTTAAATAAATAATGTTTCTAGCCATTATCATAAAAAAAGTAATACAATACCCTTAGTTCCATATTTATTATTAAAAATTATTATTATTATACCCTTAGTTCCATATTTATTATTATTATTATTAGGAAAAAAATTCGATTTTCTCTCTCTCTCCCCTCTGCAACACGGTTCTCTCGCCTCTCTCATTTTTAAATATTTGTTTTATCAATTGAAACAAAACTTCCATGGGCGAAGATCATCAACCTATGATTTTTAAAGATTATCACAATTCTTCCTCTCTCTAATCTCCGTTTCAGCAATAAATTATTTAATGCAATATCAAAAATTATGGATTCATTGCGAATTTTTGATTTTATTGAAGTTTTGTTGACATTACGTGTGTTATTTTGCGGCGCCATGATGGCACGATAGTTTGTTGCTTTCATAATAAGGAGGGAGTTGGCTTTGCTTTCCAGGGGGAGCTTTTAGGTGTGATTTTTGCACTGGAATGTGCGGCGGATATGGCTTTAGACTTTATTTGGCTAGAGATTAATTCTGTTTATGTTGTTTTCTCTTCTCTCTTCACGTAGTCTCTTGGTTCCATAGTTTTTGAAGGCTCGTTCGCGGCGGGTTTTGCATTATTTGGATTTTCTGTTCATTTTCATGTGTATCATATTTTTACAGGGAAGGCACTCAAATGGCTGACTTAATGGCATCCCCTAATGCCCTCGGGATTTTGGTTTTCTTCTTCACCTAATATAGAGAATGATGTTTTTTCTGATTTTTTTGGTACTGGATATTTTCGTTTTTCTTAGAGGAGTACTCTTTTTTCAGTATGGTTTTTTTCCACAATGAGTTTCCTATATTGGTTTTGATGAGACTCTGGTCCCCAGAGTTCTTATGATGTGATTTCCAGAATTTCTAGGATTTGGTCTCTTTTTCTTTTATTTATACAATTTATTTGATGATTTTTATTTTTTAGATTTATAATATTTG
Source organism: Perilla frutescens (assembly GCA_026008535.1). Lineage (NCBI taxonomy): Eukaryota > Viridiplantae > Streptophyta > Magnoliopsida > Lamiales > Lamiaceae > Perilla > Perilla frutescens. The sequence goes on from BRKX01000004.1 coordinate 53,586,402, forward strand.
GTATTATTTTAAAATTTCTGAGATAACTTTCAGATTTTATTTTTAATTCGTGCTATTTAGCTCAGTTTTATATTTTAACTGCAACTATTATTTCTCCAGCCACGGATGTGATACATGAGTGCATACATACTCATCCAAAAACATACTCATCCAAAAATGATAAACATTCAAAACTAAAATTACATATCTAATAATCAAAAAAAGAATCAGTGCTCACGCATAAAATTATAAAGAAAATGTGAAATGAAATGTATATTAATTATATAGCAGATATGAATTTTTCTTTAATTTATTATGATCACGATAACAGATTTGAAATTCAGGCACATAAATACATGTACAATCATAATGACGTATGTCACCATTTAAGAAACTTGAAATAGCATACATAATTAAGGATTAAATAATAATTAAAAATACATATTTTTCTCAAAAAAGGAAAATTAGAAATTCATATTTCTTAAATAAACAGTACTACAATTAGTTTTGCATCTTCTGAAAACTTTGTTATTGAATATGATCAAGTGTCAACTTAGCTCTAAATCACATTTTGTTGTTGCATCTAAAATAATTAGATTGGTAAATAGAAAGAAGAGAAAAAAAAAACCCAAAGAATTGTATAGCATGAATCTCACATTAATTCATGTTTTGAATACATATTTAGATTTCGCTAAAACTCCGGTACATAAGGTCTGATGGGCCGGCTCATCAGACGACCAGACCCGCCCCGCTTCGATCTGCCCGCGCTCCGTCCAAAAAAAAATCGCCAGAAATAGTATCACTCTTAAGACTGAAAAATATCATTCCGAAGTACAAGAAGTATCACCCGTAACCATAAAAGTATTGAGCTTGTAACTTGTTGTATACGAGTTTCTTTAATTCAAATTATGATTTATTTCATCTCAATTAATGTTTAGAACTTAGGGGTTTGGGGTTTAGGGTTTAGTGTTTTTTTAATTTTTTTTTTTAGGGTTTTTTGGGGGGATTTTTTAGGGTTTAGTATTTTTTTTTGGTGTTTTTAGGGGCATATTTTGTGTTTTTAGGAATTTTTTGAGGTGTTTTTAGGGATTTATTTTGTGTTTTTTAGGATTTTTTTGGGGTGTTTTTAGGAATTTATTTTGTGTTTTTTAGGATTTTTTGGGGTGTTTTTAAGGGTTTATTTCAATTTTTAGGGTCACTAATTGTATTTTAGGGTACACAATTGGGGGGGGGGGACACAAAAAAAACTGAAAAATCGAAAAAAAAAATCAGAAAAAAATAAAAAAAATAATAAAAAAATCGGAAAAAAAATATAAAAAAAATATAGCAGGTGCGTGTACCCCACGCGCCGCGCATGGCCCGCGCACGTGTGGTGTACGCGCCTGCAGAAAATAGTTTTTTTTTTTAAAATTGGGCCGGTTCGGGTCGGTCTGATGGGCCGGCCCATTAGATTAGAGTACGGAAGACCTCCTCTTTAGATTTTATACATTGTAGAAAACAAACAAATTTTTGATAAAAACAAAAATCAGACTAACCTCACATTATGGTAAACACTCTCAACCCATAGCTGCAGATATTACCACGATTGTAGATATGTTGCTCAAAAGATTTTCAAAATCAATAATGATTGAGAGGGTTTTGAAATCTCGAAGTTGAGCAACAAAAAAAAGTATCATTAATGAGACAAAACAACACACTATTTATTATAATATCAATTATGGCTTAGTTCAAGATGAAATAACCTGGACATGAAAAATGTTCCTAATTTGAAGAAGAAAATTTGTTTAGGGAGAGATTCTACAAAGCTTAACTTATATATGGAAGCTAACAAACCATTTGAAGTATGACATGAAAGATACAAATTGAAGGGTCACGTCCTAATACATGAATTTAGAGTTTTATTGTGAAATCTATATACTACAATTGCTTGGCTATGGGTAGATAAAAGTTATATGAATTATCATTTTATTCAAATAGTATAATTAATATAAAATTAATTATTATTGTAATAACATAATACTACCTCCGTTTCATAATGTTTGTTGTTTAAGGTTTTTTTTTTTAGTTTCAAAATGTTTGTTGTTTTATATAATTTGACACCTTCCCTCCCAATTTTAACCCTCTTATATGGAGAGAGAAAATATTGTTATTTTTTAGGAAAATATAGATGAATTAGATTTTATGGCATATATAAGGGATGTGTATATTTGTCCACGAAATTAATTCTTAATTCCAGATAAAAAAAACAAAACAACAAACATAATGAAACGGAGGTAGTATAACACAATAGATATTCGATCATTTTTAAATAATAAAAATAGAATATAAGAATTATGAAAGAATGATTAAAAGAAGAATATATACAGAACAAAATTAAGGAAATATTTGAAAAGGGATAAGGGGTAGCAGGGCATGTATTTAATTTTTTTGAAAGAAAAGATGAAACATACTTCTATTAATCTTTCAAAAGAAGATGTCAAATGTAGAGGATTTTAAAAGAAAAAAGTATAAAACGAAAAGACGTGGAATGTGATGATTTGAAAAGGAAAAATTATTAATGTGGAGGATTTGTAAAAGAAAAGAGATGTAAAATGAGATGAGGTGGAGTCAAACCTAAGAGCTTTCAGCTACAGCATTTTAAACTCAAGCCCAATTAAGTAACAACTCAACCACATATATAATTTGTATTTTTTGACAGAGAATATGTTTTTGTTTAGTTTTTCTCAGACATTTACGACAATTAACTCATGTGATCGATTTTGTTTTAATATAGATATATATAAATATTCAGTTAGATTCAAAATTTTAGCATGAAATTTTAAATGCAGGTATTATTTTGTAACTTAGCCCATGGCACTATGGCAGCATTCGAATTAGAAGGCAATCACCCACATCAGCAAAATTGAGCAGAAAAACTACTAATGAAAAGCAAAGTCGGTGATAAATGAGCTCTGAATGTTTATACGTGGGATATTTATCCCATCTAAATAAGTGGGATGTGATTTATTCATCCTCTCATCCTTTAAAACTATCTATCCATCCAATTATAAATCTTTGAAGTAAAATGGCCACTAATGGAGTACTAATATTGCATTTTAACCTAAAATGATCTTGCACTTTTTGTGTCGGCAAACTTCTAGTATTCTACGACTAATTAATCCCCAAAACTATTATAAGGAAAATGTTATATTCAGATCATATTAAAGAAGAAATTGTATTCTAGGATCAATCACCTTTCTAGATAACGAAATAGACTCATATCACTTACAAATAGCAGGTTCTCGCTTGCAAGGGAAGTTCCTCTGCAGACAATCCAAACCGGAAGGTAAAGCACTGGGGCAGAAAAGGATTAGTTATGAGTAATTATGACCAATCCATAAGATGATACGTAGAAACAAACACTTCCATGAGAAACTAATTGAAGGGAAATCTGAATAAAAGTCTGCATGCATGGCTTGAATATTAAATGCACCTGCTGCTGGACCCTTCAATGGTGAATGAGTTGGAAACCAAATTACTGCACCAAAGAAAGAATTTGATCTGTGCTATGGCAGTAAGATGAAAAAAAAAATGATAAATCTCCCAAGATGGAAATCTGAATAAAAGTGCATACACTTGTAAGTTCTGCGTGCTGAGCCAAGACGGAAAGCTCCCTGATAATTCGTTGTATGATAAATCTCTGCAAGAAAATTAGAAGATTAATGTAAGTATTAATGTTGCTGCAAAGATCATAATATTGGTTTTGCTCTCATACAAAAAAGTTAAAAAGAACAAAAATGAAGAATGAATGCTCACATATTTTGGAGTGATGGACTCTTCTGTGCTGGTAGTCCACCTGTTAATTTGTTATTACCAAGAAACCTGAAGATTCGAAACTTGTTATTATCATATTTCCCTTTTTGTTTGGCAGGGGAGGGAGTCTTCGAAACTGAAATATTAGTCATAAGTAAGCAGGCTATAAAAAAAATTACAAGTAATTGAGAGAAATGTGATTGAAAAGCGAGTCTGGAACAGTTCCTGTCAAATTATTGAAGCTCAAATCCCTGAAACATAAAATTAATTAGCACATTGGCGGGATGACTAATGATCATAGCTGAAATATAAATAGCGGCAAACTGTAGAAGCTCGTAAACATAACTGCAAAACAGATTTTAGCAGTAAATTCAAATTATTAACCCCGTCTGTCAGAATACCAGTTGTACATAAAACATGTTCGGCTGGAGTTACACCCCACAATTGTTTTCTTAAAATCAGTGTGATAATCATACTTACAGGAGCTCCAGACTCTGAAATTCACCAAAATATGAAGGTATGGGACCAGAAATTTTGTTATTCCTCAAGATTCTGCCAAAGGAGTCATGCTCATTATACTTGTAGATGAAAGCCAAATGAAACATGACATTAGTGTTATTTACAGAATCAGAAGCTACATATGGTTACTTACAAGGTAGATAGAGACTTCATGTGTCTGAGGAAGTCCAGTGAAGAGCTACCATTAGATAAATCAGTAATTCTCCTGATAATATAGTATAAGGTCATACACAGCACCAAAACATTGAGAAAGAAGGCTACTGTAGAAATACAGAAAAAGAAAAAGTGGATAGCACTCACAAATCATTCAAAGATGTTAGATTAGAAAATGACAGTGGAATTTGACCTTGAAATGAATTTCCTCGAAACCTCCTACAGATATATTGCAAACACAACCAAACATAAAGCCATCAAGTGAAGGAGCTTAGGGAAATCTTTTTGAGGAATATTAATGCACAACTACAACGACAGCATATTTTTTGTTGTAAAAATTAGTACAAGAAATATAAACAAAAAACAAAAAGAAACCAAATGAACTCTTAGAGATATCAGATAAGTAAGTAAATTTAATTTATGTCTCACAGTTGAAGAATGTTGGACCAATTTCCGATGAAGTCAGGTATCTGTCCTGTGAGTTCATTGTCCGCTGCCCATCTGAGACCAATCACGTGATCACAGAAAGTTAGTCAAATGATTATATTCCATCTGCTTAATTAGAGCATCTCCAATGGAGCTGCAAAACCCAATTTGCAGTGCAGTTTTTCCTCCAACCCAACACCAAACTCAAACTCAAATTGAGTTTTTGTAAAGTTTTTCTCACCCAAAAACGCAAATTTGCGTTTCTACTGTTGCAAAAGCAAATTGTATTTGTTTATTTGTTAGATTGCACATTGGCCATTTTTTATTATACATCCACAATAATTACTAGCACAGTGTAGTATTAATAATTCCTTTTATTGTGTATATGTTTCATTTTTCTAAATTTAGTTCTTTTTATAGGAGAATAATTTATTTCGCAATATTTTATTTTATATAAAAATATTGATTGATAATTATTTTTTTTATAGATGCTTCATGAATATAAAAAAATTTAGAGATTCAATTTGTAAATTTGATAAATATATAAGTGTTATTGAAAAAAATATAACAAATGTTATGAGAAGGAATATAGTGAGAATATTCTTTTGAGTTTGAAAATGAGATTGTGAGTTAGAGATAAATTGTTGTTCGATGTGATAATTACTGCATTTTGAGTTTGAGTTTGAGTTTAGGGGTTGGAGATGATCTTAAAAGAGTGAAAGATAATTTTTTTGTTAAATTGCACTTCAATCCCCGAGGCTTGAATATTTTCTTGATCAACATATGAATACTTAACCTCCAATCTTAAATTAGTTAGAACACTTCACCCCTGCAGTAAATTGTTAAGTTTAATTAACCAGGATTCACAAGAAGAACAGAAAAACAAGAAATCGGGGTTGGGATGGGTGGAGAGAAATATAGTGTTAGAATATGGAAAGCATTTACGAATAAAGGAAAAAAATTATAAACACAAATATTTGGGAAGACTATTATATTGCCAATACTCTTTTTTGTAGTGTTGTTGTGTACTACATTCTTGTAGATTCATAGGATATATATAGGTTTCAAATGCAACCTTTCATCTCATCTCAATTAAGATATCATCGGTTACTCTTACAATTATCATCACTACTCCCACTCTCAACCATACACACCCCATTAATAATGACATTAAAACACACGCATAACCGATCATGATCCATTAACTATTATGTTAATGTAGATAATGCAAGAAAATAAATTGTAAATTAAATTATTTCAACATAGAGAATTTATATTTTTAACTTCTTTTTTTTCAAAAAGAACTGTGCATTGCTTTTGGATTGTTACACCAGTAAATAAATATAATAAAGAATATATATTTTTTTTTTTAAAAAAAGAGTGCTATAGTTCAAAAGCATAAGAATTTCTTATAAATCCCGTAGTAATACTTAAAAATACTCAACAATTTTTTTTCTATAGATATTAACATTTCCTTTAATATAATTTTCTACCATAAATTTTCAGTTTATTTCAAAGAAAAAAATGTATTTAATTTTTATTGTTTTTACTCTTTTGAATTCAACGTAACAAATAACTATAGTACCCTCTGATGGGGTTAGGCGCACTTGAGATTTTCTATTACACTTTTTGTGTAACATTCAGCGTTATACTTTTAAATTATGTGTTTTTTATATATTTTTTTCTTCAATTATATTTTTTTGTGATTTAATTTAATTTTAAGATTGTTTTTAGGTTTCACCCCACTCAATTAGGGTTTATAATTATTTTTTAGTATTTAATTTTTAATTTTTTCAATTAATAATTCATTATTATGGTTGATGAATTCAAAATTAAATTTATAACTTTTTTAATTCATTTTTTTTGTTGATAAATGTTGATTATGATTATTTATATTAGAATTAATTTTTATTATATTACAATAATAATTATTAAAATCATAAATTTTATGGTGAAACACATAGAAATGTAACAGGAAATTTGTGCCCGGTTAAGCGGGTGTATATATCTTGATTTCGGGATAAGTGCCAAAACATAAAGTTGTGCAGTTTCCTATTCCAGTTATGTAGAATTTCTTATTTCTGTTAGAGCTCTTACAGACTCTGCATGCTGCGTAGATTTGCGAATGTTGGAGGTATAGGACCACTGACTCCAGCACTATCAAAGTATCTGGTAAGATGATGAACAATGATACGGAAAATTAGGCCACAATATATTATCCTTCTTCCATTGAAACAGTTATGATTAATCTAGATAAACAAGGCAAAGGGCTTCTCACATTTGCTCTAGTCTTGATAAGTTCCCAAGCTCAGATGGTAAAGGGCCGGAGAAGTTGTTTATGCCAAAGGCCCTGCATATTATGTAATGACAAGCTTTTGATCTTTCATATATATATATATATATATATGCAGGTTATAAGATATACACTTGCATGCATGAAAATTAAATGGACTACGTTAATGCTAGCTGGTTAAACCATATATAAATGCAAAATTAAAGGGCACTCACAGCGATCGTAAATCAGTCAGTTGTCCGAGTTCCTTTGGCACCTTCCCTGATAATGCATTTATTCCTACGGTCCTGATAAATAGTATGAGATCAAAGTTTTTCTCCATTCTAATCAAATCATGGGGAGAAAAGGATTAAAGAAAAACGATCGAGTTTATACAGGTACTGCAGGCGCCTGAGTTTTCCGATGTCTGCAGGAAATGGGCCCATCAAATAATTTTGGGCCAAATTTCTGAAAAAACAGGTTAAGCCAATATTTATTTTACAAGACAAGCAACTTTTTTACTAGGAACATAAATTAACTTATTGACTAATATATTATACCGAGCATACAAATCTAATATAATTAATATGACTAGCACCAAAACCTGAACAGAGACAAATAGAAATTAAGCGTACAGATTAGTGAGATAAGTCAAGTTCCAGAGCTCATCAGGTAATGGACCAACGACATTCAATGCATAAACTCTCCTGCAAAAATTAGTGAAAATATATAGGATATAATCAGATTAATTCAACCACTTGAACTGCATTCAAAGTAAATAAGGACGTGTATCTGTATATATGTAAAACAAATACAGATAAGGGGAAGAACTGAAGAAGAGAGTTGTTTCATCAATTAAATATATTTAATTTCGACTTACAAAGTAATAATGTGGCACCTAGATTTATTATCGTAGGAGCAGTCGCATTTGATGCCCGGGTTAATATTTTCTGTTTCAATATCAGTTGCATCAGTGGCAATACCACTACATAATTCGCCGCTAATATTCCATTGATTTGTGGCTGAAATCTCCCATCGCTCAAATATTCTGTTCAATGCTCTTGCTGGAAATCAAAATACTAATTGAAATTAATCAGCCTGTCTAAAACAATATAATAGGTATTTTTACGCACTCGTTATCTAAAAAAAAAAAAATTGATGCCATAATTTGTAGTTTCTTAATTAAATGTCCATCCCACCACCGAGAAAAAAAACAAGGAATCACAAAGTACTTATTATTTTTAAATATAAATATATTTGATATTATTTAAAAATTATAGTATTTGGTTGAACTATGATTTTAAAATATTTATTATATTTAAAAAATAATACAAAAATTGTAAAAACAGTAGTTTGACGAAATGCTATATTTTTCAAATAATATAAAATATATGTATATGTAATAAAAATTGTAAAAAAAATTTGAATCATACACTTGTTCTTAGCAAGTGCACTTCATTCTCTCTAAAAGGGATCTTTTTGATTGACCATACATAATAGAGGGGGTTTTAGATTATTTACTAAATAAAGGACTTCTTTTATTTTTCGAGAAAATACAGGGGGAATTATATGAAATTCATTCGGCTTCCGCCTACGTACCAACTATGATCTAAGAGATGTCTTGGGGAAAAAAAATAGAAGAACACCATCTGCTCATACAGAATAGAGAGAGCAATATATAATTAACTTCATCGTATTGATCAAATAATGTAGAGGAAATCAAGATAAAAATTTCTTCATCAGCCAAGAACCCAAACAAATTAATTAAATTGTTGAAATCGAATTGATCAAAATTCAAATAAAATTAAATAAAACAACTTCTATTATTATTATTATTATTATTATTATTATTATTATTATTATTATTATTATTATTATTATTATTATTATTATTATTATTATTATTATTATTATATGTTAATTGATTTTTTATTATTATTTTCAATATTAGAAGAAGAAATTTATGTTAATTGATTTTAACACACTTGATCTTAGATACCATATATTGTGAGCCTACACATCGGCTATTCAATATTTAATTCATATATATAGTAAGAAAGCATGAAACAGCAATAAAAGAGGGTCTACCTTCAGACGGATCGGTGGTGGCATCAATAGTTCTACTTTGAGCAAAGGCGAAAACAAGCCAGAAGACGAGTAACCGCCGCCGAGAGTTGAGTCGCCGTTGCCTTTGTGATGGTGCCGCCGCCATAAGAAACATATCAATGACTTATTTCCTTTTTCTTTTAAAAAACAAAATATTTCTTTTGATTGACTCATCAATAATTCTATGGTGCGTTTTTGGAAAAAATATCTAGGAACTCCGGCCCCTTTATCTAATACTATCACCATCGGTTGGACGTCACTTGAAAAGGACAAAAAAATAGGGGGAAAAAAAAAGAAGTGTCACAAAAATGGATGATTCGAGACTGTTGCTGTCCTTAGGACATGATTGGTATGATGGAATGGAATGGGAATGCAATCATATTTCCACGTCCATTCCCATTATGATTAGTATAGTTTTTTCAATTGAAAATGGTCATTCATGAAGGAATCACATTATCATGATTATAGGATTAGCCCTTATTCATATTCCCATAGTATTATGTATTCTCGATTATCAAAATAAATTTTATTTTGCAAAACTATATTTTATTTTTTTGTATTGACGAATTTATGAAATTTTTTAAAAAACTCATTAATAATTTATTAATGATTCATAAAATTTTATAATATTTCACGAAAGTACTAATGATATTATAGGATTACATAAAATATATAAACCCGCTAATCATTAGTGAAATACTTATTAAAAGTATACTCAATTTTTTCACAAATGTTAATAGAGTAAAAAAAATCGCATAATATTCAACAATATTGGTGCGTCGTTTTTCACCAAAAATAATCTGACTAACAGTCGGTATGCCCAAATTACCCAGAACAGTGGCAAGCAAGATCGTCTCCCAAAGGATCGGCGAGAATTATTCGAACCTTCAGTCTGCAGTAACCAAACTTTCTACACGAATTTTGTTGTTATAACGTAAAAACTAAAATAAAGCAAATAACCAGAGAGTAGTTTTCTTAACAGATTTAAAGGTATTCCAGCTTCCAATTAACTCCACCCTAGCTTAATTATTCCGATCCTCGATGCAAAAATATTTCCAATTAATGCATGCAAACCAGTTATAACCACTGAAGAAACTTCTGATGCGGTCTCATTCCTCCTTAACTGTTCGATAATCAGGAAGACACTTCACCAATTATTTTCCTAATCGATTGACAACCGTAAGAGACACTCTATAGATTTAATAAGCCGACAACATTAGACACTAGAGAAACCCGATTCAAAACCAACAGACTCTGACACAGGACTATTGAATTAAGACTGCTCTTCCCTCGATTCTGAAAAATCGATGTACCACTAATTAAACTTAAACCACAATTACGGATGACCGGTTAAATTAGCTACTAATTAATTTCGATCTACTAAATATTTGAGACTACCTAGCAGAACCGAAACAATTAACAACTTTAAACACAGGAATTACAGATGCATGCAATTAATTAAAGCAAAAGGAACATTTAGATCTCACAGAATAATTATGACAGGGCTTCATTAATCTTCACCGGAATAAAGCGATTTTAGCTCGATCTCATAATTAAATCTGAACTTCAATAATTGTTTGAGCAATAAATGATGGATAACGAACTGAAAGTAATGAATAGTCTGTCGAAGAACACGTCTCTGATGTGCGTAGCGTGAATCTGGTGCATTTCCTACTCCATCTAAACTTCCTTAAATACAAATCTTTAATTAAGGAAATAGAATCCTAAACCTAATCTAACTAGGAAAGAGATAAATATAGAGTCCAAAAGCAATAAAAGAGCATCCAATCTCGTTCAGGCCCAAAAACTTAAGCAATCCGCGCGCTCCAGCCCAATTTCGCACGCGCACAGGCCCAACAGCTATTATCTCGGCACCCCTTCCACTCGGTATGCCCATACTGCGTGCTTCCCAGACTCTTCCAGATTTGCTTTACTTATCTCGGCTGCAAAATCTCCACAATCTTGGCCAAATCCTTCACATTTGTGTTAATCACCTGCAATCACTGACAAAACACATTTTCTTCCACAAAACATGATCGTAAGGCAATTAACACACCAAAATAATACCCAAATTGGACCAAAATACATATGCAAAAATAGCCCAATCAAACCCCCCACACTTAGACAATGCTCGGCCTCGAGCATATCTAAATAGAAAATAGAAGACAGACTCTAAGGAGACTCAGAAAAAGTAAATCAAGCATTGGTTGCCTCAAACTGAAAACACTTAAAGTTAGGATTACAACACAACCATCCACAATCCACTAACCCTTCTCTTGTTTCATGAACTGTACACATGCCCTTCATTCAAGTAAAAAAATATGCAAACTCAATCCTGCCTCACCAAGATTCGCTCGATTTCTCTCAAAAGAAAGTAAGGACAAATTGTAATTCACACTTGTCGCGACTTGCTACCTTCAAACAAAAATTTGCCCATATGCCAAAACCACTATCAGGCAAATGAGAACTATGCACAAATCAAAAGGTCTTTTAAACGGGCTGTAATGGGACTAGGGTGCACAGGTAGGATAAAGGAGAAAGTGGCTCAAATAAGTGAAGACATGTAAGCATATTACAACACCTTTATCAAGTTCGGCTGCAAATTCTCAAATTTCTCAATGAATCCCAAATTGAGTACTAGTCTTCAAAAACAATACAGGGCAACAAAATTAACATCAACTAAATACAACCCCTTATGTCCTCCATGTCCTATTCCTTATTTGCTTTTCTTTTCTTTCCTATTTATTTTTTTTTCAAGGTTTTTGTTTTTTTTTGTTTTTTTTTTGTTTTTTTTTATTTGGAATAGGCCAGGAGTATACACATTTCTTCTCAATTTCCACATTTCTTCTCAATTTCCAGCACTAACTACCTCCAATGTAAGTCCGAACGCAACTCAACACAAACACCATATCACTTACATGTTTACACAGGAAAAGAGTAGGCTAAAAAGGGCTAAGGCTGAATTATTTAGTGGCTGTTAAAAAGAAAAGGAGGCTTTCAGGCACAAACGAGCTCACTAGGGGATAATGTCGGGTGTGGATAATTTATTCAGGCCAAAGCAAGGGTTAATCCTACATGCCTTTATCATTTTCATGCAAAAGGAAACTCATAAGCAGTATGGCTATGGCAACAAGGCAAATCAGAAATTCAGCAATCAAGTTCGACACACTCATCAGAAGAATGGAATTGAGCTTTCTATATATATATATGACATGCTCACAGGCTCAAACCTCACAATTTAGAGAGCTCAAAAGAGTTGATCAATTTTGCATATTTCATCATCCCAAAACACATATGAGAAATAGCACAATTCCAAACCAATCCATGTTATAACCCCTTCGTCTCATGTAATCCAGCTCAAGCAGCCAATGACTCGACAAAAAGCAACAAAAAATGAACATATTTTTTTTTTATTTTATCTTTTTTTTTTATATATATGCATGCAAAAACAGGAAAACCAAAAATTCTCCCCCCCACACTTAGACAACACAGTGTCCTCACTGTGCAGAAAAGGGGAATGACACACAAGAAAAAGCAGAAAAATAAATAACTAAGTATAGAGGGTAGAAGGGGCAAACTATAGCAATCAGGGAGAGCGAGAGAAGTTTATGACGGCTTGCTCTACAGCCATCAAGCGATCCTCAAGGGCATCGAGGCAGCTCTCAAGCCGGTGAGTAAAGCGCTCAAAAAGCTCCTCGATCGCAGCAAGGGTAGGAGCCGTGCCAGAAGAAGTACCTGCACTAGGAGAGTGACTCGGGCCAGAGACACCCGGTCTAGACAACTGATATTGCCTCTCGGCATTAACAAATAGCAAGTGCATCGTACGGAAGTCATTCAAAGTAAAAGAAGAAGCATGCACATAGATGGGCTCAGGAATATAAACATGTAATCGCTGAGCCAACAATGTAATAAAACTCCCTAGAGGCACCTTGCAACCAAAGTGATTTGCACTAAATTACCACTGACGGGCAAGCCAAAGTTTAACTTCTCATGCAGCCTCATGCAATCAAGGATGAAAAGCTCTTGGGCAGTAACAATGTTCATCATTTTAGAACGTCCAAACATATTATAAGATAAAAATCTATGACACAATCGAAGTCCATCATCTCGAATATTAACACTCCTAGAGGAATGAGGCATAAAAGCAGATTCAATAGATAACTCACGCCACTTCTCAGTCAAATGGGCAGCAAAAGTAGATGGAACCTCACGATAGGCAGACTCATAGAGCGCATCATGCAAAGACTCATCAGTTTCAAATCCAAGCAGCACATTGAGAGTGTTCACAGATAAATTGAACTCCCGACCCCCCAAAGTAAATAGAACAGTGTGTGAGTCCCCTATGTCCCGCGATGCATCAAACACATACGATGATAAAAACTCAAGACTCAACTCGTGATAGACAGGCAAAGACACATCAAGCATAGGTGCCCAACCAATGTGTATGAAATGTGCACGAATCAACTTATTGACACCTAGGATAGCAATATTCTCCCCATCAAAAACATGTGCCCCTATTAAAATGCGATCAACATTCCACTCAGCGCGTTGACGTACCTGCGAAGCAGGCCGGAACGGCGGCTGCCGGACATATGTGCGACGTACTGATGTTGGGACTGGGCGAGAAGAGGATGGTGGTGCAGATGTCGGGGAGTAAACCGGTAGAGTCCCGACTTGGATAGTCTGAGACCGCGTGCGATGGCTTATGGAGGTAGCCGGAAGCGAGGCGGTAGCGGAGCTATCTGAGGCAGCATCATCAGCCGGAGAAAGAGGCTTGCTAGGGGCAGGGCTCGGTGGTGGCTCTGAAATCGGAGCCTCCTGAGGCGGTGGTGACGGCGATGGGGTGGCGACTTCCGGCGGCGCAGAGGTAGGGGCCTCTTCTCGTGGTGAGTCAGAGGGTGGTGGTGAGCCGAAAATGCGAGGGGGTGAGGCGGAGGCGGTGGCCACTGGTGAGACAGAGGTACCGGTGTCAGGGTCACTGGTTGGCGGCTTTGTTTTCCGGTGCTTGCCCACGGCAGAGGGAGAGGGCTCAGTCTCTGCAGAGCAGCGCAGAGTTCGGCGCGGGCTGGGTTCAGTGGCGGTGGGTACGGTGAGCGGGGCAGAAGCGGACGACGGTGTCTCGGTTGTCGCTGCACGGCGATGAGTGCGACGGTAGGTATGCTCGATGGTGGTTGGCGCAGGTGTCGACTCAGAAGCGACCGCCGGAGATGGCGGCGCTGTGCTTTCTCGAGGGAGCGATGATGAGGTGTACACCATCGGAGCGGTGGTGGCGGCAGCGTGCACGGTGGCGGACTTCTTGCTCACTTTCTTCTTACCCATGATCGACGTCCGGCGACTCGGCGGTGAAAATCTGTAATAGCAGTAGAAAGTTGAATTAGGAGAAGTAAAAAAAAATCACAAAGGCAGGAGAGGGTTAAATTAGAAGCAAATTAGAGCTTGGAAGAAAATCCCCAAATTGAGAACTTGTGAAAATTGCAATTGAGTCCTCTCCTTTTGGCAGATTAACCCATCTCCCCCCCCAACACCTTAGACTTTAGGTACAGGGGGTCCTTCTCCGCATGTATCTTCGATTGTGATCCCGCTATTATATATTATTTTTTTTTATTATTATTTTTATAGAATATGAAAAAAAAACCAAAATAACAAGACAAAATAAACAAGAGTGAATAAATAAATAAAAATGAAAAAAAAAACAAATTAAGAGGAATTAAAATAAAAAGAAAATCAACGAGAATTAAAGAACAAAAGAAACTTAAGGAAAATCAGAAAAACAAAAGAACACAAGTAATAAGAACACACAAATAAAACGAAAGAAAACAGATAGAAAGCACAGCAAACTGAAAATATTAGAATAATCACTGCTTAAAAATCAATCCTCGACAACGGCGCTAAAATTTGGTGCGTCGTTTTTCACCAAAAATAATCCGACCAGCAGTCGGTATGCCCACACTACCCAGAACAGTGGCGAGCAAGATCGTCTCCCAAAGGACCGGCGAGAATTATTCGAACCTTCAGTCTGCAGTAACCAAACTTTCTACACAAATTTTGTTGTTATAACGTAAAAACTAAAATAAAGCAAATATCCAGAGAGTAGTTTTCTTAACAGATTTAAAGGTATTCCGGCTTCCAATTAACTCCACCCTAGCTTAATTATTCCGATCCTCGATGCAAAAATATTTCCAATTAATGCATGCAAACCAGTTATAACCACTGAAGAAACTTCTGACGCGGTCTCATTCCTCCTTAACTGTTCGATAATCAGGAAGACACTTCACTAATTATTTTCCTAATCGACTGACAACCGTAAGAGACATTCTATACATTTAATAAACCGACAGCATTAGACACTAGAGAAACCCGATTCAAAACCAACAGACTCTGACACAGGACTATCGAATTAAGACTGCTCTTCCCTCAATTTTGAAGAATCGATGTACCACTAATTAAACTTAAACCACAATTTCCGATGACCGGTTTAATTGGCTACTAATTAATTTTGATCTACTAAATATTTGCGACTACCTAGCAGAACCGAAACAATTAACAACTTTAAACACAGGAATTACAGATGCATGCAATTAATTAAAGCAAAAGGAACATTTAGATCTCACAGAATAATTATGACAGGGCTTCATTAATCTTCACCGGAATAAAGCGATTTTAGCTCGATCTCATAATTAAATCTGAACTTCAATAATTGTTTGAGCAATAAATGATGGATAACGAACTGAAAGTAATGAATAGTCTGTCGAAGAACACGTCTCTGATGTGCGTAGCGTGAATCTGGTGCATTTCCTACTCCATCTAAACTTCCTTAAATACAAATCTTTAATTAAGGAAATAGAATCCTAAACCTAATCTAACTAGGAAAGAGATAAATATAGAGTCCAAAAGCAATAAAAGAGCATCCAATCTCGTTCAGGCCCAAAAACTCAAGCAATCCGCGCGCTCCAGCTTGATTTCGCGCGCGCACAGGCCCAGCAGCTGTTATCTCGACAACCCTTGCACTCGGTATGCCCATACTGCGTGCTTCCCAGACTCTTCCAGATTTGCTTTACTTATCTCGGCTGCATCCAAACTGGTGTATTTCCTACTCCATCTAAATTTCCCTAAATACAAATCTTTAATTAAGGAAATAGAATCCTAAACCTAATCTAACTAGGAAAGAGATAAATATAGAGTCCAAAAGCAATAAAAGAGCATCCAATCTCGTTCAGGCCCAAAAACTCAAGCAATCCGCGCGCGCACAGGCCCAGCAGCTGTTATCTCGGCACCCCTTGCACTCGGTATATCCATACTGCGTGCTTCCCAGACTCTTCTAGATTTGCTTTACTTATCTCGGCTGCAAAATCTCCACAATCTTGGCCAAATCCTTCACATTTGTGTTAATCACCTGCAATCACTCACAAAACACAATTTCTTCCACAAAACATGATCGTAAGGCAATTAACACACCAAAACAATACCCAAATTAGCCCAAAATACATATGCAAAAATAGCCCAATCAAATATGTTATTAAAATATAATAGTATATTTGAAAGAAGAGTAATTTGTCATTTAGAACTAAATATGTCAATTCGTGTATTTTATTTATTAATTAGATATTGTTATAATAAAATTAATTCAAAAATGTAAGTTTCATTCCTATCTTATTACTTGTGATACCAGCGGATTAATGGCAATAGTCATTCCATTCCGATCTCATCATCATTTCATTACTAAGTTCATTCCATTCCCACTTAATTCCATTCCGACATATCAGTCATCCCTTTAAGGCGTGACCCCACTCTTGTATATGTGGCACCTTCTGATCGAGTGTTACATAATTTTATATATATTGATTTAAAATATAAATATTTTATATAATTATTAAAAAATAAAAAAATATATCAAAATCTATAGTTTTTTTTCTATATGTTTTTACAAAAAAATTTAAAACTCTGTTTTTTTTCACTAATCATTCCTCTACAAATTCTCAATCTCACATTTTTTCTTCATATAAGCTATGGATCCAAATCATCCAAATTATTATCATGATTCCCAAAATTTGGGAAAATTCGGCACTAATTGAATATGTAATTTATATCTTATGTACTCATAATTTAAAATTTCACATGTTCTCATTACAATTTATTTATTTTATTTTGTTTCAACTCTTGTAATTTTCATTTTATTGTCAAGTAAATTATCAATTTATAATTGTATGAGTATTTTTTTTTTATAATTATGAATTCAAAAAATATATATAATAAATTAATTAAGATATTTTAGATACAATAAAAAATTATTATTAATAATATGTTATTAAAAACAAAATGATAAATATTTAATATAGATGAGAAGAAAGAGAAATTAATATTTTATGTGAATGTCAGGTTGAATAAGTGTCACATAGAGTATAAATTTTAAAAGATTGGGAATTGTAAATGTGGAGGAGAAAAAAATTAATATTTTATTTGAAAATTAGGTTGGGTGAATGTCACGATTTGAGTAGTCTAACATTACCATAGTCAACAATGATTTTCCAAAAATGTATGTCCACATCGTTTTTTGTTTGAATCGTCTTTTTTTGTCTGCAAGGGAATTGAATGCTCTAATAATTGTTGAACACTGCACAAAACAAACGCAACCTATGCAAGGAACTAAAATGTGCGTCATTGCACGAAAAGTCTACGGTGCCCCAGAGGGCAATGCCCTCTCACCACTTTTATCAACACGTATCCCACTCAATATTTAATATATTAAATAATTTAGAATACGGTATGCACTGTTGCCAAATCCCTTTCCACTGTTGATACATCCCCACAAGCCTATTGTGCCATTTTACTAGGGCATTAGATATACAGAATTTATCGGGGAACTGTAACGACAGCTAAACAATTTCTAAAATCCCCAAGATGAAAATCAAATAAACAAAATTCAAACCAGTTTCTTCTTCCTCTTCTTATCTTCTTCTCCGACGAATCAGTCGCCGCCGACCAATGATGACATAACTGACGTTAGCACCGCCCACTTCGAGCACCACTCCCTCCCCGTTGATGAGCTCTACGAAGGTGGCAAAATCAAGCCCGTCAAAACCCCTTGCGCTTCCACTACGATCAGAACAAGCCCATAGAGTCCCCCAAATCACTGAAAAAATCATCCGAGCATTCTTCTCTGGCTCTACTTCAACCACTTCATATCAACATACGAGTTATCTCCGCTCCTCTGCAACCTAAGGCGTGAACCGCATTGTGGCCGAAGCAGGAGCGAGTCGACTGCCCAGACCATCGTCAGTCCCCCTCACGCACGATATCTTGGTAACTTGTTCTCCTATTCACTCATTTCAATATCTTTCTATTAGGATGTAACCTAATTGGAGTTGTTCTCTACTATTGAAAACCCCTAACTCTGTAGAAAAGTTTCCTTGGCATGTTATAGATGAGTAGTTAGTAGAAAAATGAGAATTATATTATCGAGTAAGTTTATTGTTTATTGGCATTGATTGTTAGTGGTATTTATTATACGAATCGGGCTATTTAAGGTGTACTAGATCTATTTGTCATTGTAAGATTTGGTTTTGCAACCTATAATGTTCAAATGTATACCATGGTTCTTGTTTCAATCTATCAACAATAATTAGTAATGGAGGTAAAAGGTTTACTTAGAGAAATGGAGGAAAATGGTCGTTCACCTTGTAGTGTGACATACAACTCTACTATCCGAGGTCTACTTAAGATCAGCAAGCTTTACTCGGCAATGCGGTTCTTGAAGAAAATGATCATAAGGGGATTTGTGGCTCATTCATCTACTGTTTCAATGTTACTTGATAAATCCCAAAAACAGAAGAAGGATGAAATTCTAGT
Organism: Perilla frutescens; assembly: GCA_026008535.1. Lineage (NCBI taxonomy): Eukaryota > Viridiplantae > Streptophyta > Magnoliopsida > Lamiales > Lamiaceae > Perilla > Perilla frutescens. The sequence continues at coordinate 53,605,495 of BRKX01000004.1, forward strand.
TCGATTGATTAGATTAGTTGTGCCAGAGAATGTTTATAGTCTACTCTACTCCATTTTCTGATATAAGAATATGCTTATTACCCTCTGCTAAAATTAAGGTATGCATGTAGAATGTAACGCTCTAACTTCTTAATTAGATTAATATGTTCTACACTAAAAGTTTAATTTCATTGATATGATGAGAATTATATATATATATATGATGGAGCGGAGAGCGAATAAGACAAGCTACAAGAATCACTTAATCAGTGAGTTTTTTCTTACAAATTTTCTTGATGTCTGCTCAATTCAAGACCGAATGTTGATTCCATGAATTGCTCTGGTAAAATAGAGCATAAGTAATTTAGAACATAATTGTATAAATGTTAATTTTATGATTGGTTTTACTATAATACATTTTATTTTATAATAAATATTTTTAAAATATTAAATTTAATAGTGAGATACAATAGTACAGTTGAAATGTGGACTATAGGATTTTATCCTATAAAACAATAAACCAAATAAATTACAATTATGAAACAATTAATTTGCCAAAATTACAATTAAATATAGTAGGTAATTTAATTTCATATGGGTTGTTATTTAATATGGGCCATTTACAATTGAAAGTCATTTCACCTAGGTTGAATTCAATTAAACATTAACCAAAATAAAATTAAACATGAAATATTTAATTTGCGGAATGCATTACAAAACAACGATATTCATTTTTTATATCGTTTCAGCTTCTCCAAGTAAATCCAAAATCAACCCATCAATTTCAATTCATAAAAATGATTCCAGCTCGTTTGCTTATCTAGAAGGAATCATAGCGAGGTATGTTCACTAAACGCTAGTTAATTAACAACTGGATTTGTATTCTGAGTCAATCAGGGTTTAAGTTTCTATTGCAGTTGCATTATTCAAGTACATTACCTCATTATTTGAAATTTATGCAAGTAACTTGAATGTAGTATCAATGCCACAATTTACTGTTGTTTGTATATCGTCTCTCAATGCCTCATTATTTGTATAGTTTTTAACTACAAATATTAACAATGAGGAACATCCCAAATCGCTGCATTATGCTGATCGATTCGTGTGTACGATCAAATAGGATTTACATTTTACGGGAGAATGAAGTTCAACCTGAACGTGTCACTATATAGTGAGGATTTCGCAGACACCAGTCCGGATTCAGATGTCGGTCAATCATCGGAGTTTAGGGGAGAAGAAACTGAAACTGTTCAAATTTTGATTCATGAATTAGAGGCAGCACTTGAAGTAGGTAATACCTTCACCAGTATTGAAGAGGTCTATTTACTTTTTTGTGAATATGGAAGATGCCGCGGGTTTAGTGTTAGGAAATTAAAGGAAACCAGTTGTATTTTCGAAATACAAAAGAAATTCATATGAAAGAATACATTTGTTCGTGCGAAGGCCACTATGAGGAAAAAAAGGAATGCACAGGTTAATGGACTACAAGAAACAGATATATAGGACATGGTGTAAAGTCAAGCTACGCATCATGAGGGAAAATGATTGTCCATGGAAAGTTCAAAGATTCGTAAAGGATCACAACCATGAGTTGTTCCCCTATGATGAGAGCTACTTATTATGTTCTGCCCGCAATTTAACACATGCCAAGAAGTCGCTCTTTGAGGAACTTAATTCTACTGGTGTAGGAGTGAGTCAGGCACATCGGTTCATGACGAAGGAAGTTGGGGGACCGCAGAACATTGAGATTACAAAGAAAGATGCTTATAATCACATGCATGGTCTTAGTCACACAACAAAGATGGAAAACAGTGATGCAAATGGATTGATATAACACTTAATTCAAAAATCTTATTCAGAGCCATTTTTTTATTGGAATGTGCAACTGGATGACGATGGCAGACTCATGAATTTTTTTCTCCGAGACTCACGATGCCTTGTGGATTATGAGATTTTTAGGGATGTAGTTAGTATGGACACAACGTACTGAACAAATAACTATGATTTAATTGTTGCACCATTCGTAGGTGTCAATCACCATATGAGCAATGTCATGTTTGGTCTCAGTTTTTTATCAAATGAGATGACGCAGTCTTTCGAATGGTTGTTTGCTGCTTTCTTGGATTCAATGCATGGTCAAGAACTGCAAGTCATATTTTTGGATCAATGTCAGGCATTAATGAATGGTATAGACTCAACATTCCGCACGGCAAGACATCGATTGTGCCAGTGGCATATTAACCGGAATGCACCTTCGCATTTTGGGTCATTGAATGGTGATAGAGCTTTCACGGGGAAGTGGCACAAGTGCATGAATGGAGTTGACACCGAAGATGAATTTGAGGAATGCTGGAGTGACTTGATTAGAACGTATTCTCTGGAGCAAAATAGATGGTTTGTTGGCATGTACAAGTTGAGGAGAAGATGGGCATCTGTGTTCACTCTCGATTGTTTTAGTGCCGGCCTACACGTTACTTCTCGTAGTGAGGTTACAAATAAAATTGAAATAATTAAATTGCGTTTTATTTTGAATGATATATATATATATATATTACAATAATTTATCTAAAATTTGCATGACGGATGTCTTTCTCATCTGAATATTTTTTACTGTGCCTCAATTTTTAAATGCTTCCAATTATGTTGTAATGCATTTCGGGCGAATGATATTTGTCACATGTTTTATTGGGCACAATTGATTGAAAGTATAGTAACTAAATATAATTTTTCATCCGATCAAAATAACGAACATACCGAAACATAACATTATGTAGGCTATATTCATTTTATGTTGGCTTCTATTGATTATTTAAGCATAATTGAATTATTTTATTTGAAAATTCTTTATTATAAATTAATCACATTTCTCATTGTCATCCTGAGCATGTAAGACTTTTTTTTCCACTTATACATTTTGTGGTTGTCATTCCAGATTCATAGGAGTTATGGGAGCATGCTCGAAGGTGAAGCAGATGAATTGAAGGTAAGATTGTTAACCATACACTGTTCTCAACATGCATAACATAGTTCTTTGTGAGAAATCTGTTTGTAGTCTGTAATGTTTATTCCTATACAAGGAATTTATATAATTTGAATGACAATTTAAGTATTCAATGTTATGTCTGCTTCTATAGTTCTTTATTATTGTATTAACTTTTAAAGTGGGTGCCTAATCATTTGGCTATTTCAACAGAGTTTTTTTTTTTTTGGAAGGAAACCCTTTTCTTTTGGCAATTACCATGGTGGTATCAGTATTTCACTCTATCTTTAACTTCTTGTCTTTTAAGAAGTGTAATGATATTTACCTTATTATGTGCTCTTATCTTGAACATGTACTTGAACCAGCTACTAGAGCATCTTAATTATGTTTAGAGATATCCAGTTCTCAAATAAAAAGAAGTCAATGGAGAGGTTATTTGTGAATTTCTTTACCTGCTTCACAATAACACCTCATGGATGATGCTAGTTTTGGCATTGGCTTCTGCATGTAGTTGTGGAAGATGGGGAAAACTATCCATATTAAGGTAATTATATAATGTGTACAGAACTATTGCCATAGTTTTAGATATCACATGGTTTCCATCACTAACATGTGCTTGAACTGTTATTTTTGTTTTGCTCTTTACCCAGATTGACAGAAATGGTATGATACCTATGCTTAAGTTTCGTGACCGTGAGTCATATTACCAAGTTGTTATATATTTTCATTGTTTCAATCCCCAATAATTATTTTGATTACATCTCCACAGAATGTCGACCATTCTTATTTGTTATGTTGTCGAATTATATTTTGATATCTTAGATGGTCACAAGTTGCAGTTAACACTCATGCCTGTAAATAATAATTGATGTATGATTAAATTTGTCCTTTTTATGTTATGTTCAGGGACTAAATGAACGTGGGCTAAATTCTACCTTGTCAATCTTTTCTTGCTGATGTTGCATTTTGCTATGGATATGTATGAAATTAACACTATGAACTCAATTTTGTTTATAGTAAGCAGAACAAAATATGAATAAAGTGATACTCATTTTATTAATCTTAGGAAAAATGGATTGCTTTGCATAACTCGTGGGACACCAAATTATGTTGCTCCTAAATTGGTGATACTTTTTTTTATCATTTATGAATGATTTGATTTATTTGATTTATCAGGTGATCAACATTAATGCTTTTGACAGAGCCAAAGGGACCTTTAGTCTAGTCTAGTGGTATTATTCTATTTGTGTTGATGACTGATTCTTGAGTTATTTCTTTAGTCTTGTGGTGTTAGTGGCTCTCGAGTTATTTGAATTTTTAATGCACTCAATTTTATAGTTTTATTTATTCTTTTGTATTTAGACAATATATGTATCATGTATAAGATTTGAGGAGGATATGAGAATACTATTACAGTTGTATTTCATGAGTTAGTTGTGTTCCTCTCAGTTTAGATTGGATTTCACTTTTACCAAATTCGTGTGCAACAGAAATTTAGGTTGTGTTCTCAAATACAGTTTCCGATCTCGTCTTACTTTTTGAATTAGTGAATTTGCTAGTTTCTCCACTAATAAAATGTGATTATACCTTTTGGTATCTGATTTTTAAGGGGAGAAGAAAGACAAGGGTTTGGGTAGAGAAAGGAATAAGTGAATGTGGCTTTATTACTAATAAACAAATGGAAAGACAAAAAAAAGCACCCAATTGTAACAAGAAAATTCATTTGAATTAAAAGTAGCAGGATGCCAAAAAAGGAAGCATACCATTTGCGACAGAATGATGCATACAATTTATTTGGATAGAAAGAAAGCATGTTATTTAAATGTATGCAAAATTTATCCTTGTATAGATCTACATCAAAATATGTACAAATTGTAATCCTTGAAAAGTACACAACAGTTATTTAACTAAATGCACATTCATTTTTTTACAACCAAATGTGTTAGAATTTGTTGCCTGAAATAATGTGAATTACGGATGTAAATTGCAAAGTTAAATGAAATGTTGAAGCTAGTATTACCACATTGTCTTCAACATGCAGCGGAAATGTAAACATAACTTTGCACAAAATAAATTTTAAATCACACTCCTTACGGTGTGTGATTGCCTCAAGGCGAAATTCACTATTACAAGTGATAAATAAAAATAATGCTGATGTTGTCTCGGTTCACTCCCTTGACAACACTGCATAAAACATACAGAGGACTATCCTAGCGTCACTCACTCAAATAATCACTCAAAACAAACATATCTAAACACATAGATAGATTACAACAAGTCACTCTAAATCCTAGACTCTCAAACTTGACTATTTAACCTACACACACAACTGGAATGAAAGTCTCCAGCTGATTGGGATGCTAGACAGATGTCGGGGAAGATGTCTTAGATATTAGAGACGACACTAGATGCAAGATTCAGAGCTTCTCACAAACCACGGTGATAACCTGTTTGCATGAATGATTTTAAGGTCTAAGAAGACCTTAAATACTTCATCCATCTTGTCTTGGCAGTTGCCTCACGATCCTAGATGACTTAGACTTGAATCAACTGCCTTTCACTATCCATTGCTGGAGTGGACTTGAGATAACCGTCTTCTGCATTGCATGACACACATTCTTCAACATTGTGCAATAGTAGCGTTACTCCAGCGACCCACGTTCACCTGCAACGGTTAGTGTTTAATGGAAAATGGGAACATCACGTCCCCTACAAATCCGGAACAGATTTTGAACAAGTCAAAACCAAATATTATCCACATTTTAATTCAAAATAAAATATCTAATAAATTCCTAAATACGTGAAAATCAAAATGTGATAAATATCACAATATATTCAGATTAATTTAAAATAAATTAATCCAAAATACTTAGAAAATGATAAGATTAATATTCCGAGTGTTATACTCGATGTGACGAGAATGACGGAACATCATTAGATACGACATTGAGTGTGATGTTATTAAATAAAGTGATAACATCATCTAGAACCCGTCATACTCAACAAAATGAAATTAAAAAATGAAAAGGAAAAAACCTACTCCATATTCATAAATAAAATATTACCGACCCAGTCTAATTACAGAAACCCTTGATATGTGTAGATGTCAAACACAATTATAGCTAATCGAGACAGCCCAAGTGCGTCCATGTCAATTACTTTATTAATCCTGCAACAAATTGTTCAGATCATGTAAAAGCAACAACAATAACCGAATGAAAATTTGTTCTCAACTCTGTCTCAAATAGTAATTTAACAAAATCATACAAGAGTAGTTATCTTTAATAACCATCACTAAAGAAGATTGCAAGGGAATTCATCAAGCCTAAAACAAATGTATAACTTAAATACTTCATAGTTGTTGTAATATGGATCTTAAGTTGATAAACTCAATAGTATTACACCAAAGAAATTCAACCGAAATGATCACAATGAACCGATAACAATTCAAATGCGCTCCAACAGGTATTTTGTCACCTAGCTGTTTAATGTAGCAAGAACACCTGGCCCTCCTTCAATGTGTCCTTTTGTTAAGTAGTAACATTAATGGTTAGGAAACACGAGCAATATTAAAGTGCAAGCTAGCTTTTAAATGAGTGTTAAGATAACGATGTAAAACATACTCATAAACAAACAACCAAATCAAGGATTCTCTCCTTCAGAATAATGATACCATATGATAATTGAATGACAAATATTTTTCATGATTTACTTTAAGGCAAGATCAAATGGCATGGATTTGAGATGCCTCAATTTTTGGCAACTGGGAATTGTTATTTGTCACCCCTGAAGATAACTTATGAACACAACATATAATGTTTTGCAATCATGTTTATCACAATAAATGTTAGGCAAACATGACAAGAAAAGACAGTTCACCACCTCCGAGAAGCAAAAATCAAGTACAGGTGCATTTGAAAGATTGATTATGTTGGAGGGTATTTATGTACTAATCATATTCATTCTATTGGTCTAAGGTTATAACAAAAAAAATGACATGCACGCGACATTTCTTTACAAGATAGGGGAGCCCACTTCCCTTTAATTGTCCTTGATCTCCGAAAGTATCCAACCTACATCAAGTATGCAAAAGTTTATATGACTTTATTTAAGAGGTTGTTATTAATAATAATATCAGTTATATATTCTTACCCTTGGAGACTGAAGTATATTCAAACCTTCATCTGCTGCTTTGTCAAGAGACACAGGCTGATAGGAAATCGAATGGTATAAAACGAAATTCAGGAGAACATTACACATTTGCACTAAGTTCTCTTCAAGCATGTTTTTGCAGTTTTTTCACTTTTTCTAATTTAATGAGGGATACAGCCACCCAAGAAAGACTGAGGATACAATAAAATCTATTATACTAATTTCAAGTGAAAAGTGCTTTAGCAGTTTACTTCTTTTACTTTTAGTGAGGCTAGTACCATTTCAGAAAGGGAAGAGGACCAATGCCACAAGCTTCACCGATTTCTGTTTTTTTCCTTTTTCTTCTCTCTCTATCTCTATAAAAACATTTTATTCATGCTTTATCATAATCAAGTTAGGATCAACCGATCAAGATTTCTTTTTTTTCTCTAATAACAACATTAAAGTTCCTACCACCGTAGATTGTGATTGATATATTTCTCAAAAACTAATATTCAAAGTCTTACTCTTCACAACTCTAGTTCTTATTAAGCAACCAATGCAGTGAAACAAAGATAAATGAATAACCAGGAGGTTTGTACATATAAAATCATTTTTCATGTAAATAATAAAAACTCACCTCAAATGGATTTGGAGCATGTGCGCATAGCACATCAAATGCCATAGTTTCTTCTTAATCGTCTGTTGGTCATTGAAAGAAAAGAAAATAAGAAAGATAAATAAAAAAGGTTGCAATAGTAACAGGTGCCATCAGTAGAGTTCTAATACGACACTTCTACTACGACACTGCTACAGATAAAATAAAGAACGAATGAACTTTTCTTTCCTCCAAATAATCTTCCTGCAAAACATGTTTCTAAATCCCTTCCAGACATTTTTTTAACTGTGAAACATCTATCTAATTTCCTTCCAGATGTTATTTTTACTCCCGAGACATTTAAATGCCTTTCAGACATAACAACAGTCAATCAAATCAACTAAAATAGATTGAGCTCAAATGATTTAACCTCCACTTTGTAAAATAATCAACCTCCAATAATGTCATTTTATACACGTGTTCATTGCTAATATTATTCGAGTGGAGATGTAACTCCATTTGAAGGCGTATAATTGGTAGCATCAGCAAGTGCAGTCGAATATCTTGGTAGAATGCTGTTTTGACAAGATTATAGTTCACAACAGATTGATTTTCCATATAAATTACAATTATTTTATTAAATACGGTCTATTTCGGTGTTTTTTAAAATTGCTTATCAAAATCCGTTCATACATACAATGCAGAGTAAGTTCTTTAAGACATTTGCTGCTCCATTCACCAAAAGAGGCTTATTTGAGCTCGGTAAGGGCATGCTAGACATTGCAATTTAGAGTATAACTGGAACTGAAAAAATCATTAGAAAAAAAAAAACAGAACCAATACCTCAAACCAATACCTCTTTTATTTACCAGAGCAATTCATGGAATCAACATTTGGTCTTGAATTGAGCAGACCTCAAGAAAATTTGTAAGAAAAAACTCACCGATTAAGCGATTCTTGTACCTTGTCTTATTCGCTCTCCGTTCCATCATATATATATAATCCTAATCATATCAACGAAATTAAACTTTTAGTGTAGAACATATTGATCTAATTAAGAAGTTGGAGCGTTACATTCTATATGCATACCTTAATTTTAACAGAGGGCAATAAGCATACTCTTATATCAGACAACAAAGTTGACTATAAACATTCTCTGGCACAACTAATCTAATCAATCACACTAGAATTTCATCATTCTTCTATTTTTGGGATTTATCAAGTAACATTGAAATAGTAGAAGAATCAGCCACGAACCCCCTTATGATCATTTCCTTCAAGAACTGCATTGCCCAGTAAAGTTTGTTGCTCTTAAGTCTTAAGTAGACCTAAACATTCTCTGGCACAACTAATCTAATCAATCGCACTAGAATTTCATCATTCTTCTATTTTTGGGATTTATCAAGTAACATTGAAACAGTAGAAGAATTAGCCACGAACCCCCTTATGATCATTTCCTTCAAGAACTGCATTACCTAGTAAAGTTTGTTGCTCTTAAGTCTTAAGTAGACCTCGGATAATAAAATTGTATGTCACACTACAAGGTAAACAACCATTTTCTTCCATTTCTCTAAGCAGACCTTTTGCCTCCATTACTAATCATTGTTGATAGATTGAAACAAAAACCATGGTATACATTTGAACATTAGGTTGCAAACCAAATCTTCCAATTGTTGGAAAATAGGATTTAATAAATTGAGTTTTGACTCATTTTATCCGATTTTTCGTTACTGGATATTTAATTTGGAGGAATTAAATACCATATAATTATTCTATATTGTGAGTAGATAATCGTAGTATTTTTATTTGCTCAAATCCGATTTTCGGTGAGTGAGAAATAAATGGTTGAAGTTGGTCACACGATTGGGCATTTATGGTGTGTGGGATAATGTGTTTAAGACACATTAAATAATCCCACATTGATTTCTTAATCAAGTTAAGAAGTGTATTTAAGTGTATTAACACTTAAGTGAAGTAATTAAGTGCATAAGCATGTGGGCCATGAGCCCACACGCGCGCGTCCGCCCGTGCCTGTGCCCGAGCCCATGCCCGTGCCCGTGCCCGTGCTCGTGCCCGTGCTCGTCTCGTCTCATCCTCGTCCTCGTCCTCGAACTTGGATCTTGGCAATTGGACTTTGAGCGTATGTGGGATTCCGGGGCTTAGCCGTACCAGTTTTATGGTACAGAAACGGTCGGGTTATGGAGCGGGTCGGCGGATCGGCTATCCGGGTCTATAACGGCTGTGGAGTGGATTGGTTGACCGGGTCGTAGGTGCACTTGGTGCATGGTGCTTGTCCAGCTTTGAAGGGTGTAACTCCCATGAGTTAAGAGCCTTCAAGTGAGTAACTGCCACCTGGAGCTGGTGGAGCTTTCAAGTAACTGCCATCTGGAGCTGGTGGAGTTAGTGGGCTGGACTGTAACCGAAAGTAACTCCTGTCGGGAGTCAAAGTCAGCAGCTGCCTTGGACACGTGTTGGGATCCGAGCCGACATGAAACACCTGTTGGGATCTGCAGAAGGTAACTCCTCGACTCAGCTTGCCGGAATCTGCCATATCGGTTCCAATTTCTATTTGCTTTGTTTACTTTCAGTTTATATTGTAATTGCTCTACTTCTACATCTTCTATCTTGCACTTTAGTTGTAACATTCCAGTAAAGTGTAACACGATTCAACAATTGCAAGATAAATAAGACTAAAAACAATCAACTACCTTTGCTGGAATGGCGTCATCATCCAACACCGTTGCTCCAAGGACCATTCCCCATGGCCAAGCTGAGAAGCCGGAGAAGTTCTCCGGATTGGACTTCAAGAGGTGGCAGCAGAAGATGCTTTTCTACCTAACCATGTTGGGAGTTGCTGGATACATCAAAGAGAATGCTTCTGTGGTCGAGGAAAATGAGCCGGACGTCAACAAACGAACGGCGTATGGCCAATGGATCAATGGTGATTTTCTTTGTAAAAATTACATTCTAAATGGTTTAGTAGATAGTTTTTATTCTGTATACGGGAATGTAACTAGTGCTAGGGAACTGTGGGATGCTCTAGAAAAGAAGTACAAAACTGAGGATACCGGAACTAAGAAGTTCGTGGTGGCAAAGTTCTTCGATTATAAAATGGTGGACACCCGGTCAGTGATGGATTAAGTGCAAGAGCTTTAGCTCATTGTGCACGACATTCATGCTAAAGGGATGGTCCTTCCCGACTCTTTCCTTGTTGCTGCGGTGATTGAGAAGTTGCCACCGTGTTGGAAGGACTTCAAGAGCTATCTCAAACACAAACGAAAGGAGATGACTCTTGAAGACCTTGTGGTTAAGCTTCGAATTGAAATCGATAACCAAAAGGCGGATCCGAGAACACGAGTCCCGATCGAGGCCAAGGCTAACTTGATGGAATGTGGTGGACCATCAAATAGCAACAAAAGGAAGCACCCGGGATAAGTTGACAAAGGGAAGAAGTCAATGACGAAGTTCAACGGCAATTGCTTGAATTGTGATAAGTCGGGGCACATGTCCAAACATTGAACGGCTCTAAAGAAGAAGCGTACTAACTATGGTGCGTATTTGGCGGAACATAACAACAAAGGCAAAGGCAAGGCCCATCAAGATGATTGGGATGACGATGATTTGGCTGCCGTTGTGTTTGAAGCCAATCACGTGGACAACCCGAGAGAATGGTTCGTCGACACCGGAGCTACTTGTCACGTTTTCTCGGACAAGAGTTCGTTTTCTATCTACAAAGTTGTTGAAGGTAGGAAGTTTCACATGGGGAACCAAGCCTCGTCTGAAGTGGTTGGTGTGGGCAACGTGGTTTTGAAGCTGACTTCAGGCCAAGAGCTGACGTTGAAGGATGTGCTGCATGTTCCGGACATCCGCAATAATCTGGTTTCGGGCTCACTGTTAGTCAATCATGGTTTTAGACTAGTGTTTGAGTCTTAAAAGTTTATTTTGAGCAAATACAAAAGGTTCCTTGGTCAGGGCTATCTCACCAATGGACTTTTCAAAATGAATGTAATGGCTATGCGCCGTGTTGCAAAAGAAAGTGCTAATAAAGTTGATTCTTCTGTTTACTTACTTGTTGAGTGCTCAAATTTATGGCATTGCAGATTAGGACACGTTAATCTAAATTCTATAAAACGTTTAGTAAATTTAGATTTGCTAAAAGTGAACTAATTTAATACACAAAACAAATGTGAAGTTTATGTCGAAGCTAAATTGGCTAAGTTACCATTTCAATCGGTTGAACGGAGCACTAAACCTCTAGAGCTAATTCACACAGACGTGTGTGACTTAAAGTTTGTGTAAACTAGAGGCGGTAAAAAGTATTTTATTACTTTTATTGACGATTGCACAAAGTACTGTTATCTTTATCTTTTAAGAAGTAAAGATGAGGCGATTGAAGCTTTTAAAAACTTCAAAAATGAAGCCAAAAATCAACTAAGCTGTCGAATTAAAGCAATTCGAAGTGATAGAGGTGGAGAATATGTTGCCCCGTTTGAAGAGTTATGCGCAGAGGCGGGTATAATTCATCAAACTACGGCTCCCTATTCACCATAGTCTAATGGTGTTGCTGAACGCAAAAATCGTACTCTTAAGGAGATGATGAATGCTTTGTTGATAAGTTCGGGATTACCACAGAACTTGTGGGGGGAAGCTGTGTTGACAGCCAACTATATCCTGAACAAAATTCCACTTAAGGGTAAGGATGTGACACCTTATGAGTTGTGGAAAAGACGCACGCCGTCTTATAAATACCTCAAAGTGTGGGGGTGTTTGGCTAAGGTTGAAGTGCCACTTTCTAAACAAGTTAGAATCGGCCCTAAAACGGTTGATTGTATCTTTGTTGGGTATGCACTTAACAGTAGTGCATATCATTTTCTTATTCATAAATCGGAGATTCCCAAGTTGACTGAAGGAATGATGATGGAGTCGAGGAATGCTATATTCTTCGAGAATGTCTATCCTTGTAAAGATAAGGATAGAGCAGAAGGTAGTTCTGAGAAACAAACTTCTGAAGCTGCTGCTAGTTCTGATCATGTGGATGAAGAATCGAGACGTAGCAAGCGAGCTAGGACGGCTAAGACTTTTGGTCTGGATTTCATCACCTATATGCTAGATGATGAGCCAAAGTCTTTGAAAGAAGCTCTATCTAGTCCAGAGGCTGCGTTCTAGAAAGAAGCTATCAACAGTGAAATCGATTCCATCATGCAAAATCACACTTGGGAGTTGACAAATCTCCCAAGTGGGTATAAGCCGTTAGGATGCAAATGGATCCTAAAATGAAAATATAAGGCAGATGGTTCTGTTGATAAGTATAAAGCTCGTTTGGTTGCCAAAGGCTTTAGACAAAAAGAGGGGTATGATTTCTTCAATACCTACTCACCAGTAACAAGGATTACATCTATTCGGGGTGTTTTTAGCGATTGCTGCCTTGCACAATCTTGAAATTCAATTTGATGGATGTAAAGACCGCGTTTCTGAATGGTGAGCTGGAGGATGAAATATACATGGAACAACCTGAAGGGTTTGTTATACCAGGGCAAGAACGAAAGGTGTGTAAACTTGTTAGATCGTTGCACGGTCTGAAACAAGCACCTATTCAGTGGCACCTGAAGTTTGATAACGTGATGTTATCAAATGGTTTCAAAATTAATGAGTGTGATAAATGTGTGTATATAAAGAGCAGTTCTAATGGCTATGTCATAGTCTGTCTTTATGTAGATGACATGTTAATCATGGGCAGTAGCCACCAAGTGATTGTTGAAACGAAAAAAATGTTGAAACGAAATTTCGACATGAAAGATATGGGCTTAGCCGATGTGATTCTAGGAATCAAGATAGTACGGATAAGTGGTGGAATTATCTTAACACAATCTCATTACGTAGAGAAAGTGCTTAAGAAATTCAATGCTTTTGATAGCCCGCCAGCTAAGACTCCGTTGGAACTCAATGTACACTTGAGCAAAAACCAGGGAGAACCGGTAGCTCAAGAAGAGTATGCAAGGGTTATTGGGAGTTTGATGTACATCACTAACTGCACTAGACCTGATCTTGCATGTTCTGTGAACAAGTTGAGTCGGTACACGAGCAATCCAAGCAAAGAGCATTGGAAAGCTCTAGTACCAGTTCTAAGATACTTGAAGTATACTTTGAACTTCAAGCTGCATTATACAAGGTTTCCTCCTGTACTTAAAGGGTACAGTGATGCAAATTGGATATCAGACACAAAAGATTCATTCTCGACTAGTGGATTTGTTTTCACTATCGGTAGTGGAGCAGTGTCGTGGAAATCCACAAAACAGACTTGTATAGCCCGCTCTACCATGGAATCTGAGTTTATCGCTTTGGATAAAGCGTGTGAAGAAGCAGAATGGCTTCGCAACTTTCTAGAAGACATTCCATGTTGGAAAAAACCAGTGTCATCAGTGATGATTCACTGTGATAGTCAAGCGGCTATCGGGAGGGCACACAATGCTATATACAATGGTAAGTCTCGACACATATATCCGAGACATAATACTGTGAGGCATATGATCTCAAGTGGGATTGTCTCAGTTGACTATGTGAAGTCAATAGATAATCTAGCGGATCCGCTAATCAAAGGGTTAAACCGAGATCAAATGGCTAAGTTGCTAGAGGGAATGGGTTTAAAATCCACACTCTAAGAATGCTTGTAGTGGTAAACCCAACCATGATGACTAGAGATCCCAAGAACTTGGTTCAATGGGAAAACTAAGCTACAAACGTTCGGTTTGGTAGCACTTGGAAACTTATAAGTGAACCTTTCCCTATGAGCAAATGATAGGACCAATTCTACTTGTTTTTATCACCTTCTTTTGATGCTATTTTCTCTCATTTTTGCCCTACACTTGTAAATATTGGTACAATGATATTTTGATGAGATTGTGTAGGGATGTGACTAAGAGGTGGAGAAAATAGCATGTTTTTTGGGTAATGTTAGAAGCTGTGCAGAGGAGAGCTGATTTGGAGTTCGATCATACCTTGCTGAAAGGGCATGCAGCAGACAGACTGGAGCGAAATTCTAGGAGCTGGGCCTGTACACGCATTTTGGGCTCTCTAAATTCAGATCTCGGCCCAGCTCGACACTTAGACGTGGATTTCAGATCCTTAGCCGCCTCCAACAGATATTTTGCATGGAAATTTCCAAGTTTATATAGATTAGGTTTTTATTTCCTTCTAGAACTCTATCTCTAAAAGGTAGTAGATATATATTAGGATTTACAGTATTATTCGGGGGAACCAGAGGATAGACGCGAGAAAAAACGTAGCAGCAGTGCTCGATATTATTCAGTTTTCAATTCAGTTTTATTCCGTAACATTATTTACGATTCTTCGATATTTGATGTTACTCGATTCAAGCATGCAAGCTAGCTAAACTACTCTTATTCCGGTGACGACAACAACGCTCTGATTATACAACTGTGAGATCTAATTGTTTGTTATAATTGATCGATGCATGTATCTGTTGTTCTTGCTTTTCGAGTTGTCGATTAATTTGAGTCTGTCAAGTAGTTGCAAATATTTGATAGGTTTAGATTAATTGCAAGCCAATTAAGTCGTCCATACATAATTGTGGGTTGGGTTTAATAAGTGGCAGAACGGTTGTTCAAAACCAAGGGAATAACGGAGTTAATTTCGTGGTCCTGCATCAGAGTCTGTGGAATTAATAATCGGGTCTTTCTTGTGTTAAATGCATTCGGTTTATTAAACTTAAAAGAGTGTCTCTTTACAGTTGTTAATCGAATAGAGAATAATTCATGAAGCGTCTTCTTGATTATCAAAACAGTAAGGAAAGATTAGATCATGTCTGAAGCGTCTTCGGTAGTCGTAACTGATTTGCGTAAATTGATTGATTAATTACTGCATCTGTGATCGGTTGTATAAGAGGAGTGGAGTTCGTTGGATCCGGAATACCTTTCTCTATTGATTTAATTCCCGTTTTCTTTGCTCTGGATAATCTCGATTCTTGTTCATTTTATTGTTTTAGTATTTTCTGTTCTAAATCACTCATAAAACCCTTTGGAAGTTTGGTTACGCAGATTGGGAGTCGAAAGTAGTTCTCACCGATTCTTTGGGAGACGATCCTGCTCGCCACTGTAGTCTGCAGTGTGGGCTTGCCGACGAAAGTCGGAACATTTATTTTTGGTGAAAAATGACGCACCAAATTTTGGCGCCGTTGCCGGGGATCGGTTCTAAAGCAGTGACTACTCGAAATTTTCAGTATGTTATTTTATTTCGCTTTATTTTTTTTTGGTATATGACTCGTTCCTCTCAGGAGAAAGAATTAATTTACGATCCAGAGCCGGAGAGGACACTACACCGTTTGAGAAGGGCTACTCGAGAGATAGCTGCAGAATCGGCCTCTGACTCGGAGGATTTCTCGCTCGACCTACTGTTCAATATGGCTGATGATCCGCCGAGAGACCCCGCTGGAAATCGAATTCTAGTCAATGCCAATGAAGCCGCACCTAGGAACGAACCTGAGCCGCGTATCAGGGAGTTGGGACGACTTCGAAGCAACCGTCCCATCTGCATAGTGCTGCCTGCTATTGATACCAGGGCCGAGATCCGACCTGCTTTCATACAAGTGCTGCCAAAGTTTAGTGATCTGCCAGGCGAAAGTGCACACAAGCATTTATCAGAATTTGATCTCGTTTGCTCTACATTGAGGCCTACAGGTTTTACTGCTGATAATCTGAGACTCCTGACCTTCTCTCATACCTTGCAAGGAAAAGCACGTGATTTGTTGTTCGATTTGCCACCCGAGTCCATTACTACATGGACTGAATTAGAAGGGCAATTTTTGCGCAAGTTTTTCCCTGAGACTCGAGCTGTCAACTTGAGAATGGCTATCAGTAGCATCAAACAGAAGGCAAATGAAAGCCTAGCTGAGTATTGAGAACGGTTCCAGCAACTCTGCCGCAAGTGCCCGGACCATGGATTCACGGAGTACCAACTTCTATCTAACTATTTTTATCGTGGGATGTCTTCTTTTGACAGAAAAATCGTCGATGCTGCGAGTGGAGGTTCTCTTACCAATAAAACCATTCCTGAGGCCAAACAATTGATAATCGGTATGGTCTCTGGGGGACAGCAATACGATGATGATGATGAGGGCAGACACCGGCCTGTAAGGGCACTCGACCGAGCTGAAGGGTCTGCCGTAGATGAGAAGATAGACGCCCTTACCTCTCTGGTCCGTGGGCTTGCTGCAGCCCAAACAAGGCCAAACCGTTGTGGAGTATGCTTTGAAAGTGGACAATGCACAGATGGATGTCCAAGTGTGCAAGATCCAACTGAACAAGCCTGCTATGGCTCGGGTGATGCACAGCAAGATGTACTCAGGGGAATTCACTATGATGGTTCGGGACGTGGAGACAACAACCGGAGAAGAAGGAACCATGACCCCTACTCCAACACATACAATCCCGGGTGGAGAGATCATCCCAACTTTCGTTGAAAACAGCCCGGAGACCCACCACCAGCTGGGGATTTGCCGCCAAGGCCACCGAGAGTTGAGCCGTATGCCCACGCAGACCGCTCTGTACCAACTATGAGTGATATCATGAAGACTCTTGAGCAGAGCACTAATCTGGTGAACAGTCTCGCACAAAACCAAAAGGCTTTTCAGCAGGAGACACAAGCCGCTCTGGGCAGCATGGGCATGCAGATTACACAGCTAGCTACACAGATGCACAAAATGCAAGGAAATCAGGGCAAGTTGCCCTCTCAAGCTGAGCAGAATCCTCGTGGCAATGTTAGTGCAGTAACCCTTCGGAGTGGGAAAGAATTGACTGAATTTGAGCCAAAGAAGAAAAATATCCAGCCGAGTGGGCACACTGCAGAAGATATAGTCGAGTCCTGCGAAAAGGGCACACAGCTTGCTGCACCATCTGATTCTACTAAGGTACAAATTCTTTCTAGAAATTCTAACCCTATTGCTGATGCCCCTTTTCCATCTAGGTTGGTGAAACACAAGAAAGAAGAAGATGAGAAGGAAATATTCGAGTTGTTCAAGAAGGTTGAAATCAATCTTCCTCTCATCGATGCCATCCGACAAGTTCCCCGATATGCTAAGTTCTTGAAAGAACTTTGTGCCAAAAAGATAAGATATGGAAGAGATGCCAAAATCAAAGTGGGCGAAAATGTTTCAGCCGTGATTCAAAGAAAGATGCCCCAAAAATGTCGAGACCCAGGTATGTTTACGATCCCATGCATCATAGGGAGTAAAAGGGTCGAGAAAGTCATGTTAGACTTAGGAGCATCCATTAATGTTATGCCTTTCTCTGTTTACAAGGAACTACAGTTGGGACTAATGAAAGACACGAGAGTCATCATTCAGTTAGCCGATAGGTCCAATGCATATCCTAAGGGTGTTGTAGAGGATGTCTTAGTTAAAGTGAATGAGTTGATTTTTCCTGTCGATTTTTACATTGTTGATATGGATGATGCATTGTCTGCACATAGATCCTTGATTTTATTAGGACGTCCCTTCATGAAAACTGCTCGAACAAAAATTGATGTGGATAAGAGATTGATGAGCTTCGAATTTGATGGAGATGTTGTCACATTCAATATATTCGAAGCTATGAAACATGTTGAAGATCCGGAGGCACTCTATATGGTCGATATTTTAGATTCCATTACTGATGATTTTGTTGAGTGCAATTTCAGGGATGATAAATTAGAGCAAGTACTTTTTGGAGCTGTACCAGACCATATCATAGATTCGGAAGAGGAGAAGGAGATTCGAGAGCTCATCCAATAGCTCTATGCAACCGAAGAGTTCCCTGCCAGAAATCTGGGCAGCCGTTTGCCCTTGCTATCCAACACTGAGCCTCTCCTTCCATCTCATGTGAAGGCTCCTACTCTGACGCTGAAAGTCCTTCCCGAGCACCTGAAATATGCTTATTTGGGGGAGAAAGAAACACTGCCTATGATCGTGAGTAAAGACCTTACCGCAGACCAGGAATTCCGATTAGTTACTGTATTGAAGAAGCATCAGGGGGCCATCGGCTGGACTCTTGCCGACATCAAGGGGATCAGCCCCAACATCTGCATGCATCGGATATTCCTCGAAGCTGACCATAAGCTATTAAGAGATCCTCAAAGAAAACTCAACCCCGTGATGAAAGAAGTGGTTTTGAAAGAAATTTTGAAGTTGCTCCAATTAGGAATCATCTACCCGATTTCTGACAGTGTTTGGGTTAGCCCAGTACACGTTGTTCCAAAGAAGTCTGGATTCCAGCTCGTGAAGAATGAGAACAACGAATTGATCCCTATGCGCTTGCAAACAGGATGGCGAATGTGCATCGATTTCCGGAAATTGAATGACGCCACACGAAAAGATCACTTCCCGCTACCTTTTATTGATGAGATGCTCGAAAGGTTAGCTGGGAAATCTTATTTCTGTTTCCTTGATGGCTACTCCGGCTACTTTCAGATCTTCGTGGCTCAAGAAGACTAAGAAAAAACAACCTTCACTTGTCCATTTGGGACCTTTGCTTGCCGAAAGATGCCCTTTGGTTTGTGCAATGCTCCGGGTACCTTTCAACGATGTATAATGAGTATCTTCTCCGACTTGATAGAGAGTTGCATCGAAATCTTTATGGACGACTTTACAGTCCATGGCGATTCTTTTGAGCAGTGCATGGAGCATTTAGACAAAGTCCTTCAACGGTGTGTTGAGACAGACTTGGTTTTGAATTTCGAGAAGTGCCATTTTATGGTACAACAAGGAATTGTGCTCGGACATGTCATATCTGCAAAGGGAATCGAAGTGGATAGAGCCAAGGTCGACTTGATCACCAAGCTGCCATACCCCTCCACTGAGAAAGAGATTCGAGCCTTCTTAGGCCACGCCGGCTTCTACCGCCGCTTCATTCAAGATTTCTCCAAGATAGTGCAACCTATGACTAAGTTGCTGCAAAAGGACGCCCCTTTTATCTTTGATGACAAGTGTAAAGAAGCTTTTGATTTGTTGAAGGAGAAGCTGACTTTTGCCCCGATCATTCAGCCACCGCAGTGGGGCCTTCCGTTTGAGCTCATGTGCGACGCAAGTGACTATGCGATTGGAGCTGTCCTTGGACAAAAGATTAAGAAGCACAGTCATGTTATTTACTATGCTTTGAAAACTCTCAACCCAGCCCAGTGCAACTACACAACTACAGAAAAGAGCTCCTAGCTGTAGTATTCGCCTGTGACAAGTTTCGATCTTATTTGGTTGGATCGAAAGTGATAGTCTATACCGATCATGCCGCTTTGAAGTACTTGCTATCCAAGAAAGAGTCCAAGCCCCGTCTCATCCGCTGGATACTCCTCTTACAAGAATTTGATTTGGAGATAAAAGATAAGAAGGGTGCCGAAAACCATGTTGCTGATCACTTGAGCAGGTTGCTGACCGAGTCTGACGGTAAGCCCATACTGGAAGACTTTCCAGATGAGCGTTTACTTGTAGCTGCGGAAAGGGCACCCTGGTACGCTGATCTGGTGAATTTTCTCACCACGGGTTTTTTTCCAAAAGGGACCGAGACTGCCAAGAAGAACAAATTGAGAAGCCAAGCCAAGTATTTTATCTGGGATGAACCGTATCTGTGGAAGACTTGCGCTGACCAAATTATCCGACGATGTGTTCCCGAGGAGGAAATCCCATCTATTCTGAGTTTATGTCATGCCCACGCATGTGGAGGACACTTCGGGCCTCGAAGAACAGCACGCAAGGTTTTGGATTGTGGATTTTATTGGGAGTCTATCTTCAAGGACTCATATTTCTACTGCAAAAACTGTGATCGTTGCCAACGCCTTGGTAACATCTCTTCCAAGGACAACATGCCTCAAGTTCCAATTTTGGTCTGCGAGATCTTCGATGTATGGGGCATGGATTTCATGGGCCCCTTTCCGAGCTCATTCGGCAACTCATACATTTTGCTCGCTGTTGATTATGTCTCCAAGTGGGTAGAAGTCAAGGCCACTCAGACCAATGATTCTAAGGTTGTTGCCAAATTTCTCAAGGTACAGATTTTTCAACGCTTTGGTATACCTCGAGCCATCATCAGCGACCAAGGCACGCACTTCTACAACCGTACCTTAGAAGCACTATTCAAGAAATATGGAGTCCGCCACCGAGTTGCCACGACTTACCACCCACAGTCCAATGGTCAAGCCGAAGTGTCTAATCGTGAGATTAAAAACATTCTAGAGAAGACTGTTTGCCCACACCGCAAGGATTGGAGTCTGCGACTAGATGATGCTGCATGGGCTTACCGCACGGCTTTCAAAACGCCTATCAGGATGTCGCCTTATCGTCTGATTTTTGGGAAACAGTGCCATCTCCCAGCTGAGCTGGAACATCGAGCTTTTTGGGCAGTCAAGCAATGCAATATGGACCCTCGATTAGCCGGCTCTGAATGCCGTTTCCAATTGCAAGAGCTCGAAGAAATCCGTTTGGAAGCGTATGATAATGCTAGTCACTACAAGGCCCGCACAAAGATGTTGCATGACAAATACATCCGGAGAAAGAATTTCGAGGTTGGCCAAAAGGTGCTGATGTTCAATGCCCGCCTTCGGCTCATGCCCGGCAAACTCAAATCTCGATGGATGGGGCCTTTTGAAGTTCTCACTGTCAGTCCACACGGTGCTGTGGAAATTCACAGTCTTGATACCAATAAAGTAATGAAGGTGAATGGCCAATTGCTCAAGCCTTATTGTATCGAGACCACTTTCACTGAGTTTGACAAGGTCGAATTTGCACCCCCGGTCACTCAAGACTAGCTGCACTGTCTCGTCGAGCCTCCGACATTAACCAAGGGTGCTTCTCGGGAGGCAACCCGAGTCCCTTTCCCTATCTTTTTATTTGCTATTATTTTCATTCCTTTAGTTTTTTTTTTTTCCAATCCAAAAACAAAAAAAAAACAAAACAAGGGGGTGAAGTATGCACTTGACCGAAAATTGCCTAAGTGTGGGGTGGGGAATTTGGGGATTTTCCTCAATTTCCCAAACCCTAATTGCTCAAGTATAATTTACCCCCCCCCCCCCTTTTTCTCTTCCTTAGTCAATTTTCCCCTCATTTGAATTTTTACTCTAGTTTTGCAGATATTTCACCGCCGCTCCAACTCCCGCCTCTCTCTCAACCGTCGACCCCCTCCATTTCTGCTCCATCTCCGACCTCTGCCACCATGGGAAAGAAGAAGAGCGCTCATTCCAAGACGGCAGCCGCCGCGAACCCACCATCTTCGCCCCCGCCGCCCACTGAGGAACCGCCGAGGAACCTTGCGCCTTCCTCTGCGTCTCCGCCACCACTAAATCAGCCTCCGCCTTTCCTCCGCCACTCACTTCGTCGTCCATTTCCACCTCTTCCATCGGCGAAGAAGGCCCGCATTTCCTTTCCACCATCGCCGACCGCCTCTGCCTCCCGCGTCACTCCACCGCCGCAGGATTCTCATGTAAGCTCTCCCTCACCACTGAAAGAGCCCACTCCTCCGCCGGTGATTCCACCCTCTCCTCCGCGCCGAGAGCAGACGCCACCGCCGTCACCCCTGCCATCATCAACACCCTCCCGTGCCACCACCGTAAAGAAGGCCACTGCCACCTCGACGTCGAAGACCAAAAACTCAAAAGCCCAAGCTGCCAAAGCCCCGAAAGCTTCTTTCAGTGCCGTTAAACCCGATTTCCTTCCCCGGGAAGAGGTACACCGGTGCACCATCGCGAACGCCAAGCGCACCCTCGCCGGTGCACGTCTCTTTGATTGGCTGAATTTAGCCATTTTAGGTGTGAATGATAAAATTCAAAATCTTTTTGCTGGTATTGGTTGGACTCATTTCCTTGAATGTGATATGCCTGTTTTTCGTGAATTAATGTTAGAATTCCTCTCCTCTTTTGATTTTGAGCCTTCGAGGGGGCTCGAAGATAAGTCTGCCATTGTGTTTTGTTTGGGGGGTCTGAAACGTTATATGTCTGTAACTGGTCTGAATATCGCTATGGGTTTTGAAACTGAAGAGTCTGTGGAGTTTGATGAATATAAGGATGCTCTGTGCAATTACCCGGCTGATTATTCGAATGTTGCTAGTGAGGTCTGGTCTCGTTTATCCATAGACGAGACCTACGATTCTCATTCCACGAAAGGAGCTCATCTGAAAGATGATGCCCTTCGTCTCTGTCAGCGGTTTCTTACCGCCAATCTGTTTGGTCGTCTGGACATGATGAGTATCATCACTGTCCAGGAGTTGTTTCTGATTGAATGCATGTCTACTGGCACCAAGGTCAACTTTGGTTATTGGTTGGCTCGGCAATGGCAGTTTAGTGCCATGCGACCCCAATGCTTAGCCCCCCTAGGCTGTTTCGTGACTTTGCTGGCTCAGGGGCTGGGCAGTCCTTTCACTGACCTTGAGCCCATACCTGCCACTCTGTTTACGATTAAAGATCTACATACTATGAAATTGTTGTTTGTGAATGCACACGGGCACTATCAGCTCACCCCACCGGGCATCGAAGGCCCGAGTGGATCTTCCTCTGCAGGTGCTTCTACAGCTACGCTCCTTCCGGCCATTGAGGCCTTGATCCTAGCGGCCACTACTCGTCTTGAAGGTGAAATTGGAAAGCTCACCTCAAAGATTGACACAGTGGATGGCCGCCTCATCACGATTGAGCAAGAACTCCGCAAACAGGCGGAGGAGAGTTAGTTCCTATCATCCCTTTCCCTTCTTTACTCGTGTTCGTCCTCGTTTCTTTTGTTATGTTATTTCATGGTTTGCATGTGCCTGTTCTGTTTTCATTTTCCTTTCTCACAGCGAGGACACTGTGCTGTCTAAGTGTGGGGTGGGGAAACCCATTCGTACCCGCACGTCTTTTGTTTTTTTGTAAATAATAATAAAAAAAACACCTTTTCTGCTTTGAGTCTCTGCATGTGCTTGTTGTTGGAAGAGGACTGAGAATTGATGACTTAAGTTAATAAGCATGTGGAGTATGGGCTGTGATGGGTGAGACTGAATGAGAGTTGTTGTTTTGCGATAGGAATATGCCATATTTTGAATGATATTTTGAACGATGAATTGTGCTTTCAATCACTTTGTTTCTAGCCTACAGATTGTGAGCATTTGAACCTATTGAGCATGCATAATAACTGCTCCAATTTTTGTTCTTGAAAGAGTGACGTCTGACTTGGTTTTTGGATACTTGAATTGCTTTGTTGCCTTAGCTTTTGCCACCTCTACTTCACTCACAAAAATGATTAAGGCATTAGGATTAACCATGCTTTTGGCCCAAAAATATCTCCTGCCCGAATGTTTCCCATTAGTGAGCCAATTTGAGCCGAAATGTCCCATAATTTCTTGTTAACAGCCACTATAGATAATGAGCCTTAAGCCTATATTTTGGCCTACCTTTTTGTCTCTGGAAACATGCAATTATGATGTGAACTAGTATTTGAAGCTGTGGAATGAAATAAGGACTAAGGATAGAAAAAGAATGAATCCTACTCCTCCGAAAAAAAAAGGGGGCAAAATGAGGAGCAAAGCTTCACGCAAAAAAAAAATGAGGAGTAGGATGTGAAGGAAACAAAAGAATTGACTGCTCAAATGAGGTCCTATGTGCTACTTTGATTTAGCTGCAGCCGAGATTTACCAAAGATGTTCATACTAATAATTGCACTGTTTTCTGTACTCAGCTACTTAGCCAAAAATATCCTACCTCATGAAACCCGAGCCCCATTACAACCAAAGAGGAAAGACCTTTTGATTTGTGAATGAATTAGAGTGTGATATTAGTTGTGGCATATGAGCAATTCTATGTTGATGATACCAAGTCATGACTTTTGAGTGAAAACACATGCCTCTTGACCCAATTTCTTTGAGTGAAAAAAAAAGAAAAAAAAAAGAGTGAATCTTAGTGAGGCCGGATTGATAAGCACATTTTTTACTTAATTGACAGAATTATGACATATTTCTTGAGCAAAAGTGGATTGTGGTTGATACTTCACAGCTCATGCTTGACATTCTTGTTGATTTGAGGAATTGGTTTTTGGTCATTTACATGTTTCGAGTCTGTTTTTATTTTTATTCTTATTTTCTTCTTGTTGCTCGAGGACGAGCCAGGTTAAGTGTGGGGTAGTTTGATAGGACCAATTCTACTTGTTTTTATCACCTTCTTTTGATGCTATTTTCTCTCATTTTTGCCCTACACTTGTAAATATTGGTACAATGATATTTTGATGAGATTGTGTAGGGATGTGACTAAGAGGTGGAGAAAATAGCATGTTTTTTGGGTAATATTAGAAGCTGTGCAGAGGAGAGCTGATTTGGAGTTCGATCATACCTTGCTGAAAGGGCATGCAGCAGACAGACTGGAGCGAAATTCTAGGAGCTGGGCCTGTACACGCGTTTTGGGCTCTCTAAATTCAGATCTCGGCCCAGCTCGACACTTAGACGCGGATTTCAGATCCTTAGCCGCCTCCAACAGATATTTTGCATGGAAATTTCCAAGTTTATATAGATTAGGTTTTTATTTCCTTCTAGAACTCTATCTCTAAAAGGTAGTAGATATATATTAGGATTTACAATATTATTCGGGGGAACCAGAGGATAGACGCGAGAAAAAATGCAGCAGCAGTGCTCGATATTATTCAGTTTTCAATTCAGTTTTATTCCGTAACATTATTTATGATTCTTCGATATTTGATGTTGCTCAATTCAAGCATGCAAGCTAGCTAAACTACTCTTATTCCGATGACGACAACAACGCTCTGATTAGACAACTGTGAGATCTAATTGTTTGTTATAATTGATCGATGCATGTATCTGTTGTTCTTGCTTTTCGAGTTGTCGATTAATTTGAGTCTGTCAAGTAGTTGCAAATATTTGATAGCTTTGGATTAATTGCAAGCCAATTAAGTCGTCCATACATAATTGTGGGTTGGGTTTAATAAGTGGCAGAACGGTTGTTCAAAACCAAGGGAATAACGGAGTTAATTTCGTGGTCCTGCATCAGAGTCTGTGGAATTAATAATCGGGTCTTTCTTGTGTTAAATGCATTCGGTTCATTAAACTTAAAAGAGCATCTCTTTACAGTTGTTAATCGAATAGGGAATAATTCATGAAGCGTCTTCTTGATTATCAAAACAGTAAGGAAAGATTAGATCATGTCTGAAGCGTCTTCGGTAGTCGTAACTGATTTGCGTAAATTGATTGATTAATTACTGCATCTGTGATCGATTGTATAAGAGGAGTGGAGTTCGTTGGATTCGGAATACCTTTCTCTATTGATTTAATTCCCGTTTTCTTTGCTCTGGATAATCTCGATTCTTGTTCATTTTATTGTTTTAGTATTTTCTGTTCTAAATCACTCATAAAACCCTTTGGAAGTTTGGTTACGCAGATTGGGAGTCGAAAGTAGTTCTCACCGATCCTTTGGGAGACGATCCTGCTCGCCACTGTACTCTGCAGTGTGGGCTTGCCGATGAAAGTCGGAACATTTATTTTTGGTGAAAAACGACGCACCAGCAAACCAATTGCACACCTCTCAATGTGGTGAGGATAAGTTCTATGACTTTTAATGATTCCTAAACCTAATGAGGTTGAGTATGGCAGGATACTCGAAAGAGGAGATCACCCATATAAGTGAGAAGTGGGGGCCGCTTCTAAGAGATACTTATGAATTCAAAGAGGTTGTCCATGGCCTGAAAAGGACACAAACGTGAGAACATATAATGTTTGAGACATAGCTGTTTTCAATACTATTGTCTCGGTATACACTAAGGATGTATAGTTCAAGGCATCATGTCTACTAAACAGCCGGTATCCTCGATAGTGTTGGAATATGGAGGGTTCAAAGTCACAAGCCACCTGTCCTATTGCAGTTGTGTTTCTAGAGAACTGGGCTGCTTGTTTGCATATATGCATGCACTATTTCCACTCATGTGGGGGACTATTGGAAAATAGGATTTAATAAATTGAGTTTTGACTCATTTTATTCGATTTTTCGTGATCGGAATATTTAATTTGGAGGAAATAAATACCATACGATTGTTCTATGTTGTGAGTCGATAATCGTAGTATTTTTATTTGCTCAAATCCAATTTTCGGTGAGTGAGAAATAAATGATTGAAGTTGGTCACACGATTGGGCATTTATGGTATGTGGGATAATGTGTTTAAGACATATTAAATAATCCCACATTGATTTCTTAATCAAGTTAAGAAGTGTATTTAAGTGTATTAACACTTAAGTGAAGTAATTAAATACACAAGGATGTGGACCATGAGCCCACACGCGCATACACACGCGCGCCCGCTCGTGCCCGGTGCCCGTGCTCGGCTCATCTCATCTCGTCTTGTCTCGTCCTCGTCCTCATCCTCGGACTTGGATCTTGGCAATTGGACTTTGGGTGCACGTGGGCTTCCGGGGCTTAGCCGTACCAGTTTTACGGTACAGAAATGGTCGAGTTGTGGAGCGGGTCGGCAGATCGGCTATCCGAGTCTATAACTGTTGTGGAGCGGATTGGTTGACCGGGTCGTGGGTGCACTTGGTGCATGGTTCTTGTCCAATTTTGAAGGGTGTAACTCCCATGAGTTAAGAGCCTTCAAGTGAGTAACTGCCACCTGGAGCTGGTGGAGCCTTCAAGTAACTGCCATCTGGAGTTGGTGGAGTTAGTGGGCTGGACTGTAACCAAAAGTAACTCCTGTCGGGAGTCAAAGTCTGCAGCTGTCTTGGACACGTGTTGGGATCCGAGCCGACATGGGACTTCAGTTGTAACATTCCAGTAAAGTGTAACACGATTCAACACGAATGACAAATAGACCTGGTCTACCTTAAATAACTCGATTCGTATAATAAGTACCACGAACAATTAATGCCAATAAACAATAAACTTACTCGATAATATACTTCTCATTTATCTACTTTTTAACTACTCATCTATAACATACCAAAGAAACTTTTCTACAGAGCTAGGGGTTTTAATTAGTAGAGAACAACCTCAATTGGATTACATCCTAATAGAAAGATACTGAAATGACTGAATAGGTGAACAAGTTACCAGATGTCGTGCGTGCAGAGGACCAATGATGGGCAGTCGACTCGCTCTTACTTCGGCCACAATGTGGTTCACGCCTTAGGTTGCAGAGGGGCGGAGATAACTCGTATGTTGATGTGAAGTGGTTGAAGTAGAGCGAGAGAAGAATTCTCGTAGGATTTTTCTCGGCGATTTGGGGGACTCCATGGGCTTGTTCTGATCGTAGTGGAAGCGCAAAGGGTTTTGACGACTTGATTTTGCCACCGTCATAGAGCTTGTCGGTGGGGAGGGAGTGGCGCTAGAAGTGGGCGGTGCTGACGTCAGTTGTGTCATCCTTGGTCGGCGGCGGTCGATTCGTCGGAGAAGAAAAGAAGAAACTATGTTTGAATTTTGTTTATTTGATTTTCAACTTGGGAATTTTAGAAATTGTTTATCGTCGTTACAGTTCCCCATAAATTCTATATATCTAATGCCTTAGTAAAATGGCACAATAGGCTTGTGGGGATGTATCAACAGTGGAAAGGTATTTGGCAACAGTGCATACCGTATTCTGAATTATTTAATATATTAAATATCGAGTGGGACACGTGTCGATAAAAGACGGTGAGAGGGCATTCCCCTCTGGGGCACCGTAGACTTTTTCGTCATTGCATAGTAATTGAAAATGAGGTAGTCTGCTGTGAGTCCATCTAGGATCTCAAATGTGTATTCGTACACTTAACTCGAAAATTAATTTTTTGAAATAAATATGTATTCTAAAATGGAATTAGTGAATCATTAAATTAAATTAAGTTAATTTTTTTATCCAACTTTTCACGCAGTGCACTCATCTGACATTAACATGTGGGCTCATACACTGCGCTTGATATTTTTTTTAAATAAATATATAACATAAAATGGAATTAGTGAATTCTAAAATTAAATTCAAGAAATTTATTTTTTTATTTAGTGGCTCACACACTGAACTCTCTTGTCACTAGCGTGTAAGCTCATATACTAAGCTTGATAATTAATTAAGGTTAAATAAAAGGTTTTTGCAAAAAAAAAAAGGAAAAAAGAGGGCGAGGGGCTCGCACTAGCTCAACTAGGCTCAAATGGGGTGGGCCTGGCGTGTGTTTGAGCTATTTTTTTTTTCTTATTTTAGCATGAATATATAAACACTTTTATTCGGGGTGAGATGATTGACTAGAGCTGTTCACGGTTTCGGTTTGTGCCGGTTCTGGTTATAAATTGTCAGTTAGACGGTTCCGAACGATACAAATCGGAACCGCACCGTCCGTCGGAGGGCGCCGGTTACGATTTGGAACTGTAACTGTCGATTTTTTCCGGTTAACCGCCGGTTTCTTTTTTTTTAATAAAACGGTCGAATTATTAAACAATATCACTTTATAATTTGCATAAATTAACTAAATCAACTAAATTACAAATTTACAAGTTAAAAACTAAAAAGTATGACAAAACACAAGTTTATTTAAATTTTGATGTTATTATATGATGACTTTATAATTTATATCTTACAATTTATAACTTACAACTTACAAGAATATTGAAAATACAAGTTTATTTGATATTTGAAAAAAAAAATGCCAAACCGGCGGTTTGGAGCGCAAACCGCCAGTTTTGGGCACAAATCGGCAGTTTGTGCTTTTTAACCGCCGGTTCCACATCACCGATTCTCCTCCGCACATTTCCAGCCGTTGATTGAGATCATGCAGATAGTGATCTCAACCGTAGAAAAAAAAGTAGGACAAACCGCCGATTTCTAACCGGCTTAACATCGCTGACTCCAAACCTAACCATCCCGGCGGTTCATAAACCACTGAAAATTGACAAATCGACGGTTACAAACCGTCAGTCCTGTTCCGGATGGGCATCTCTATGACTGACTATGATACTTTGTTAATTTTCTAATTTTATATCTGTGACTTTGTCTTGCTTTAATTGCTCTTGTTCTTATTCTAGTTGATTAACTGACCATTAATTAATTTGTTTTACGCAATAATTCGAATAGAGAGATGAGTTTTAATACAAGGTCTGAAATAATTGACTTATTAATCAATACCACTCGAGAGAGTTGAGGTTAATTAAGAGGGCAAGAAACTTTATTATATTTTAGGAGTCACATAATTATAATTGAACGGAGACGTTAATTATGTTGCGTGATCCACATTTTAAGTGCTTCGAGAGAATGTCTAAAATAGTATTGTGGTTGTCCTATCAAAATAATGGTCCCAACATAGATATAAAATCTGAAAAATTAATAAAGTGGATTAGTTAATGATTCAAAACTCTAGAATAACTCTTAATCACTGATTTTCTTCTACTACTTGCATTCTTTGTGTTCAATATTTAATTTCCTATTTTTATTTGAGCTTCCTCATTTTAGTTGAATACAAATGATCCACGTTGGTTGTCTAAATAACATAAGTAAATTTAAGCATTAATTGCTCTAAAATTCATGAACTTTAAATATAGTTGCAAACTTAACACAAACTTTAAAAGTATGCAATTAAAATATCAATTTTTAATTTGAATGTTATTCAGCATCCCCATATTTATTTATATTTAAATGTATTGAAAATAGTAAAATTTTCCCTTTCTTTCGTTCAAACTTTTTAGAGTATGTGGGTCCTTTTATTTATCTCCTAAAATTAGTAAATTTATTTTTGTACTCTATTGTAAAAACTAATAATATTTATATATACTCCATATATATCTACATTAATATTGTCTCAACAAATTGAACTCACACAAGTTTTCAAAATTTGAAATTAATTTTAGCATTACTAATTTGTTATTATTTTTTATTTTCAAAATTTTAATTTATTTTATTAGTATTACTCATCTATAATATAAAGAGGTTTAAAATAACTTAAAAAACCACGAGTTTGATATATAGAAAATGAAAATACATAAACCATGTTTTTTTTGTTCTTATAATACACAACTCATTTATTAACTTAATATGAAATTTTAATTTTAACATTATTACTTTCTACAAAAACATTGGGGATGTTAAATAACAAACAAATTAAAAGTTGGTGTTTTAATTTCCTACTTTTAATGTAAATTTACAATTATACCTAAAGTTCATGATTTTTAAGACAATTAACCCTAATTTTAATTGTGGTATTCAATTATTTAAAATATTAAATCTCTATAGATACGTACGATACTCTTGTTCACCGATTTGCTATAAATCACATTGTGCACTTGCAATTAACTTTGAGAGTATTTTGGGAAAAATTGCAGGACTTCAAAGATTAATTATTTTAAAAAAATATATCGTGACGTCCCACATCGGTGGGAGAACGAAAGTATGACAAGTATATAAGTGGGCTCAATGGACTCTCTAGTAACTTGAGTTAACCATTTTGGCAATGTGATGACGGATGCCAAGTAGTTGCTAGCGGGCCCGTTGTGCCGTCGTTTTGTTACTGGGCCTTACCCGCATGGGCCGGGGCATTACAAATGGTATCAGAGCCGATCCCGGATGCGCTCGACAGGGCCCTAGAGCCAGACTAGGTGTGCTTAAACCGGACCCCGGGGGACGGTCCTATAGAGAAAGAAGCATGACGAGGACGTTGTGTCTCCAACGGGGGGAATGTGACGTCCCACATCGGTGGGAGAACGAAAGTATGACAAGTATATAAGTGGGCTCAATGGACTCTCTAGCAACTTAGATTAACCATTTTGGCAATGCAAGAACAGATGCCAAGTAGTTGCTGGCGGGCCCGTTGTACCATCGTTTCGTTAATGGGTCCCACCCTGTGGGCCTGGGGCGTTACGTATATAGTTGGAGTTATAGTTGCACATGATCATGTAATTAAATTTCATAAAAAAAATGTTTGCAATATAAACATTTGCTTATAATTTTTAAGCTTTTTAAATGAATACAACAAACGAAATAATGGTCCGAACTTGAATTCATAGGTTGCTAGAATAATGTAATCGTTAAATGCACTTTTCACACGCAAAAAGTTGGTAATAAAATCAATCGGATAAAATTACACTTTCTTTAGTTATTCAGTCATATATAAGATATTTTCATACCAAATAATATCGCCTTCAAAAGATAAAATCTTATAATGGGATTGAAGAATGCAGAAAATACACTACAAGAAAATCAGGAACTAGCGATGGAATTTACCGACGGAGTTGAATTCGTCGCTACTAGCGACAACATAATGACGAACTGTCCGTCACTATGTATCACAGTCATAAAACTTGGCAGGAATGGTTCCTGACTAAACTTAACGACGGTATAGAGATGAATTTTGGGTCATTAACTTTACCGAGACCGATTACGTCATTAAATTATTATTTTTTAATATTTTAAATATGAAATTAGTGAACGACGGACGTATTTCATCGTTAGGTTTTTATTTTTTAATATTTTTAATCTAAAATTATTTAACGACGGGCATTCTGTCGTTAGATTTTTCTTTTTTAATATTTTTAATCTGAAATTATTTAACAACAGAATATATCCATTGTTAGATTTTATTAATTAAATTTAACAAATTAGAAAATTGATAATGACAGATTGCATTCGTCTTTAAAATTATCATTATTTCATATAATTATTTAACATTATTCAAACGTTCGTTAAGTTTTTTCTGTATTTTTTTTAATTAAGAAAAAGGTAACGACACATAAGACCGTCGTTATGCCGATCGTTAAAAATTGAATCAGAATCAGAAGAACGGTTTTCTTCTTCATTTTTTTCCCCAATTTCATTTTTTAACCCTGTCTGACGATTCCACTGACTCCGTAGACGATTCCCCCACCGACCGCCGACGATTCC
Organism: Perilla frutescens; assembly: GCA_026008535.1. Lineage (NCBI taxonomy): Eukaryota > Viridiplantae > Streptophyta > Magnoliopsida > Lamiales > Lamiaceae > Perilla > Perilla frutescens. The sequence goes on from BRKX01000004.1 coordinate 53,638,006, forward strand.
AACACCCGCCATCAACCTTCTCTCTCGCTCTTCCTCTCTCTCGCGTTATCTCTCTCCCGCGCTCTCTCTCTCTCCCTCATGTCTTCTCGCCGCTGAGTCCGTCGCAGCGCAGACAACCGCCGTGTTTGCCACTGTCATCCCTCTCTCTTTCTCTTTGTCCCTATCTCCCCCACTCTTTCTCTATCTCTCTCCCTCACGGTCTCTCTATCTCATCCTCTCTCTCCGCCGCCTCACGACCGACAGCAATCTCCGGCGACATCAGTTCTCCAGCAGGTTTCTCTCTCTCTCTCTCTCTCTCTCTCTCTCTCTCTCTCTCTCTCTCTCTCTGCGTGTGTATGTGTTTTTGTGTGGATGGTCATGTATTGTAGCTTGGGTTTAATGGTTAACGACTGCAGCCCTGTATCCGATGACCCACCACATCAGTGACACTTATTCTACGGCAACTACAGGTAACTCTCTCTCTCTCTATTGATTAATATGCCAATTATATGCTAGGAGGTTTTTACTAAGTCCAATTATTTCTAAGTAGTTTAGTTTACATTGTTATAAAATCATGTTTAGCTTTAAGATAGGTTCGAATAGGTGTTTGCAATTATGTTCGAAAGCATGTTTAGTTATAATAAAGATTTGAAAGCATATATGTTTGAAAGCATGTTTGAGAATTGATTGTTTGTTGCTGTTTTTGTTGATAGCACGTAGTGAAAGCATGTTTAGTTATAATAAAGATTTGAAACTATATATGTTTGAAAGCATGTTTAAGATTACATTGATTGTTTGTTGTTGTTGTTGTTGTTGTTGATAGCATGTAGTGGAAGCATGTTTAGTTATAATAAAGATTTGAAATTATATTTGAAATTAAGCATGTTTGAGAATTACATTGAATGGGATTAGCCGATTAGGGTCCTTGGATCTCTCTTTATTATTTGTTTGAATGGGATAAGGGTCCATAGATCCCTCTTTATTACTTGTGTGAATGGGATGAGAGCTTCTAGATCCCTCTGTAGACATATTAATTGTTAGTGTTGTTGCTAGCTAGTAAAAATGTAGTGGAACATAGATCAATCAGTGTAGAGTCAAGAACTTGAGAATAGTATTTTCACTGAGATGCTACTGATTTTTTTTAAAAAAAATTAGTGATTCAATTTTTTGCAATTTTATTTGATGTTTAATTTATGTATTAATTTTTGATTGTTTGTTTGTTGGTTTTGTTGCTAGTAAAAATGTAGTGGAATATAGATCAATTAATGTAGAGTCGAGAACTTGGGACTAAGATTTTCACTGAGATGCTACCGATTCTTTTTTTAAATTAGTGATTCAATTTTTGCAATTTTATTTATTCATAACGATAAAATATAATAAATTCAGAGTGGCGAAAATGAGTTTACATCACATAACTGGTGTATTGGGACACTCCAAAGGTTAAGAAGAAGGCTGCGATTTCATCGAAGAACAGAATATCTGAGCCGGATAGGCCTAGCACTGGCATTGTGAAGCACAAAGGCGGATCCCGATGTGCTTAGGCGTATGCTGTAGCATTGGTCCGTATTCTAATTATTATAATTTATTTTTAAGTTAATTAATTCTTATGTTGATTTTCGTATAAATATTAATATCTTGGTTTTATTGCGTAGGCGATTGAAAAGGGTGTGACGACGGCACAAGTCAGGTGGGAGACCTTTATGAAATTGCATGGCAACAATGATGCCGACTACTCTGATCACAAGTCTGCCAGTATTGCTGTAAGTGTTCAAACTATATGTTTACTTATATATTTTCAGACATGTTTACTTTTATTTAATTATTTAATATATGTAGGGCAAGGTATGTGCTACGATTGAGCAGATTCATCTGAGCTACAGAATGTGGACACGATATCGATCTATATCGATGTGGTGGGCGTGGAGAAGACACGCGTCTTCAGACTGGGTTGTCGAGCTGCGGTCACAAACTACACTATTAGGTCATTCCTAACAGATGTTTTTTTTCTAGATGTAGAAAAGTCTACGTTGTCGAGGTTTTGGGCATACAATGAAAAATAATTTTGTTGCACGCATTTGGGTGCCCAATTGATTTGCAATAGAAATTGTAGGCAGAACACGATTGTGCCCTTTTAACCTGAGTTATTTTCAATTTTATGATCTGATTCTTCAATACCCCTAAAATTACTGTACTATAATACCACATTACATATAATAAAACATATTAAAATGAAAGTGGTGCCGAAATAAATAGAATATGTAAATATACATGGATAAAAAAAAATATATGTATTGGATAAAATTTAATATATTCAAATGAAAAATCAAAATGATAAACTATTTTTTATTAATTAAAAGGCTTTAAATAAGCTATACAAATTATAATATATTTATTAATTAAATACAATAGAATAAACAGTTTCAATCAAAAAATTATAATTGGGGAAAACAACATTAGAAAAAATAACATAAGAAAAATGCATTTAGCAATTTAAGAAAATTTTACCGTATATTTTTCATATATATAAATATATGATTTATTTGATTTGTAGGATTTTAAAACTAATCTATATTGTTAGGAAAAACTATCAAAGAATCCCTAGATAAGGTTTTGATGAAATGTCAAAACTATTTCTGAAAAATTGACCAAGATTCAAGCTGTAGATCTGAGCTGACCAATCCAGAGCCTCAAGAAGGAACTCAACTGAAGCCAGAGTCAACCCAACTGGAGCATGGTCAACCAGCTGGAAGGATACGCCAACCAGTCAGAACTCAATCCAACTGAGGGTTAAAGGAGTCGAACCAGTCAAAACAAACTGACAGCTAAGTCAGCTGAGCTGAGAGAAAAATCAACAAGACTGAAGAAACTGATAAGAGATCAGTTTAACTGAAGACTGGAAGTATCCAGCTGATGGCCAAACTTAACTTCAGCCGAACTGAAGTAGACAGACGAATCAATCAAAGGCCAGAACTGAAGTCAGCCAGCTTGTAGGAGAAAACAAGCAACATCTGACTAGGAAGCTCGAGAAAGATCAGTCAAACTGACAAGCTAGCCAACAACTTGTGATCAGTTAAACTGACAAGAAAGCTCAAGAAAGACCAGTCGAACTAACAAGCTATTCAACAGCTTGTGATCAGTCGAACTGGAGGAAGAAGCTCAGAACTGTCAACTGGAGTGATAGCCGAACTAAGCGGACAAGCTCAGAACTGCCAATTGGAGTGATAGCCAAACTAAGCAGACAAGCTCAGAACTGCCAACTGGAACTCAAACTTGCTAAACTGGAGCTCAGAACTGCCAGCCAGAGAGTCCTAGAGTTAATGCTCAAATGAAGATCTTGGAATAAATGCTCCAGCAGAGATCCTGGAATTAAATATTCAACAGAGATTGATTGGTAAAGCAACGGCTACTGGAATTAAATATCCAATAGAGATCGATTGGCAAAGCAATGACTACTTCAACCAAAAGCTCCAACGATCATAAAGACCATTTGCCATTGATGAACCAACAGAGCCACCGATCAATGGAACTCAACGGTCACAAAATCACTTCTCTATAAAAGACGAGTGAATCAAAGTTTTCAAATGACTTTTCGCGACCTTCATTCTTGAAACCTTCATTCAAGTTCTGTCAACTTACAGCTGAGCTTTCTTTCTCCCTCCCACATAGCTCAAGTTCAGCATTTGCTAAACCTGCGAGAGTCCAACTGAGAAGAAGAATCCACAGAATCAAAGCATTCAGCTAGCTGTTGATAATTCATCCAGAGCAACCTTCTCAGTTCCAGCAATACACCGATCAACTACCCAGCTCAATTGAAGGAGCACATCAGTTGATATCCCCTGTTCAAAACTAACCTCTTGAAGATCGAAAGAGGTCTAAAACCTTGTAAAGACGTCAATAGCACCTACCTCCCTAGCGAGCAGTTAGGTACTGCAAGTGTGAGCCGTCGACCCGCTGAGGTAGCGAGCAGTTACCAGGTTCATCCAACTATCCTTCATTGTATAATTTGTAAAGAAACACAAGTTATATAGTGGAGTTGCCCTTCTGCGGAAGGAAGAGATGACGTAGAAGTTTGAGACTTCGAACCTCTATAAATCGTCTGTGTGCTGTATGTTTTGCTTATACTCACATATCTTTGAACTGTACACAAGCTCACACAATCTGCACCCAAGCTGTCTAAAAAGTGCTCAACTGATCTGTGCATAGATAAGTTGTTAAGCGATTCAAGGGCCCTTATCATTCCGCATTTGAAGTAAAGTTTTTGTATCAGTTTATTCACCCGCCTCTAAACTGACATCGACTCACCTGGGATCAACATATATTATAAAATAGCATTTAAGTTAGTATAATAAATATGAGTTATAATATATATAACTTAATTACTGTAAGTAGAAGAGGAATTTTGGCGAGAAAAATTGTAGGTTTCTATTTTGAGAATCTTTGCGTTTTATATATATATATATATAAAGATTTGTAACTATTCATTTACCTTTTCTAATTTCAATTTGACAACTTGTCGAGTTGAATAAAGTTAATCAAATTTAGATAATTGAGTTTGGTATTCAGTTTATATGATTGTGGGTATAAAAAAAAATCAAAATTATATAATTATCCATGAAAACGTGACATGCCGGCCCAAATTATCAGGTCTCTTGAACCACATAAAATCCTCTATTGCACTATTAGTGTGAGATGTTCGTATTACATTTATACTATTAAATTTATAATTTAATTTTATAATTTTTTTTATAAAAATAAAAAAAAATTGATTATACAATTTTTAATTACGGTATATAATTATTTTTTATTTTTTAATTGTCAATTTCTGAATTAATAATTCATTATTATTATGATTTTTTTTCATGATTTGAATTATAATTTTTTAATTCAATTTTTTTGTTAATAAATATTGATTAAAATTCATTATATTATAATTAATTTTTATTTTTATAAAAAATATTATAAAATTATAAATATAATAGTGTAATACGGAGATATTACACAACACTAGTGCAATATTCGATTTTATCACTATATTGAGGTGATATGCCTTTTCTTACACTAATTAATGTGGTAAACCACTAGCGAATTCCCAACATGCAACTAAAACATGAAGTATAAGAATAGAGATGAAGTATAAGAATAGAGATGGTGGGATCATGACGACGAAAATTAATATGAGTTATGTCTAAGTTATCCTTATCAAAAATTAGAATTTTGAATTAACATTTAAATTTTAAAATCTGAAGAATTTTATCTTCCATTAAATATCCAAAAATCATTATTAAATTATCTTTATCTCAATTTCAACAAATGCTAAATTATTTTATATTCCCTGTACATAAATATTTATAATATAGATAGTAGTAGGATAAATACAATATATATGTACATATATATATATATATTTACATATCCATGAGCAGCTAGTGTATTTTGGATTATAATATATTGATATGTAATGATCCGCGGGCATCAAACACTCCTGGTGTCTCAAGTAGATATGTAAGTTAACATTACTCTCTCTTTCTATAAGTGCATATCAGACGGTCAATGCATACATGTGATACTTTTTAGGGATACGAGTGATATTTTTTAGTGCTACAATTGATACTGATTTTGATCCCTTTTTTTCTGGTCAATATTTTTTAAGAATACATGTGATATTTTTTAGTGCTCTAGTCATACTGATTTTAATATTTTTTTTGTCAACGCATTGACTCGGTCAATGCTCTTTGACCTGGTATGCACTAGATCTGCCCATATATAGACTATCTCGGTTTTTTCGATGCTAGGATCAAACACAATGCATATCACCCATCTGATTTCCGCCATGTGGCATGTATTTTTGAATTTTATTCTGAATGAAAATTCTCGACCATGGTTAAGCTGACAATATTTTTTACTATTTGCACTGAAAAGGTAAATTTAAGACTTATTGACCGTAAGTGAGGCGAAGCGTTATTGGCGAATTCATTTTTGTTTCCCTATTACACAATGAGATGAGAATTTTGTGATCGGTGTCTGTACCATTCTTGTCCTCGAAAGTATTTTTTCCCGATCCCCTAATCGGTGAAAGTTTATCTCTTTTGCAGAATTTTAATGGGTTCGTGGGGTTGTCGGTGAACGAAAACAGAATTGAAGACAACAACTTCTTCCCCGACAGATCCAGTTTTTTCTCCGGCGAATTCCCTGATCGCCCTTGACGAGAAGGGCGCCCAAACCCGAGAAATATGACTCCCGTCTCCGTTTTCGCCGAGTCAAGACTGAACCCTTCCCGGTCTCCGACCTGCCTCCGTCACCGCGTTTCACCTACTTGATATCCGGATCTGCCGGAGATGGGCCGATGCTTCGCCGCACGCTGGAGGCGTTGTACCACCCAAGTAATCAGTATGTTGTACACCTCGACGCGGAGAGCTCTGCCGATGAGAGACTTGATCTGTATAATTGTGCCTAATCCTTTTTTTTTAAATGAAATTTTGTCTGGAAGTTGAAGGGTGATGGGGGCATATCCGAAAATTTCCAGATAATAAGTAGATGAGCGATGGTTTCGTCGCTGCGGTTGCCGAAGGGGGTGAAGAACGGAAGAACGGGCTGCGGGCAGTGCTGTGATCCTCAAACCCTCATCGACTAGAGTGAGAAATGAGAGATGATCGAGGGAATAGAAACGGGTGCGGCCTATGGAGGGTCGTGGCTGTCGGTGGAAATAAAGTCAGAATAAATGAGAAGTGGTTGTCGGCGGAAATAGTCGGAAAAGATGAAGAAGCAGCAATTTAATTGTGGTAATTGAAGAGAGAGAAATGAGAAAGGTTGATTATGTTTAATTGTATAATTAGATTGCAAATCAATCCATTAGAAAGGAAATTATTTGATTAATTTGTTTAAATCTATATTTATTTTAATTAATTGAAACCTTCATTCTTAGATAAATTTCATAGTACACGCACAAACACAGCGTGTCACCGGCACTGTGTACAATAGCTACACGCACAGTACATTGAACATTTTTCTTTTGTTTTTTAAAATAATAAATGATAAGAAAATTTTAAAAAAATTGGAAAAATTTCATACAACATGTGACATGCTCAACTTTCAATTATCTCTACACGTGCACACAAACACACAATTTACAACTACACGCACACAATGTAATGTACACGTACATGTTTAATTTATTTTTTATTTATTTAATAATTAATTTTTAACTATTTAATAATTAATTTGTTTTTATTATTAAAAATTAGAATAGCTTGAATGTTATTTGAATTTATTTAGGTTTCCTAAGAATATGTAAATTAATTAATTTTAAATAATTGAAGACCTAAATAAATAATATTTATTCAAATTATTTTAATTTTTAATAATAGAAGACCTAAATAAATTCAAATTGTTCCAATTTTGAATAATACGAAACATAAATCCAAATAATATTCAAATTATTTTATTTTGAATTATAGGATGACAACCTAACTCTAAATAACTCTAAATAACATTCAATTATGTGATGAATATTTGTTGGTTAAGAAGAAACAAATAAATAAATGAAATGTTAGAGAAGTTGTTTGGTTAAAAAAATAAAATTTATTTGACAGAGTAATGACCAAATTTATAAAATGGCAAAATAATTATTTTCGTAAAAACTGAAGTATGAAATCATAATTTTATTAAATACAGAAAATTGCGGTGTTACAAGTTACTGTTGTAAATTAATATTGATATTATAGTGTATAGCCGTAAGTTAATATTAGAAAACATTATTACATAAATGGGTTTTTATGTTGAAGTCTCAATTTATTAATTGGGCAAAGGACATTGGAGTAGTTCGAAAGCGAAATTAGATTACATGTGTTTATTTGAATTGAAATTATGTTATATACATTTATTCCAATTGCAAGTATGAAATTTACACTATATTGTGACACTATAAGAAATTAAAATATATTATTTAACTTTATTTCATTTGAAATTATAAGAAATTACATTATATTTGTACATTTCATTTCAAATTATAAGAAATTACATTATATATAAGCTAATTTCATTAGAACTTATGAGAAATTACATTATATAATTTATTTTATTTTAAATTATAACAAATTATATTATACTAGCTATTCATTACATTTGAAATTATAAGAAATTATATTATAACCAAATTAATTTATATAAAGAAATTTCTTGTGAATTATAATGAAATGCAACAATATATTCTTGTATTATACCATTTGAAATGAAATGAACTTATATAAAGTAATTTGTTGTGATTTGTAATGAAATGAAACAATATATTTTAATTCTCTTATAATGAACTAATAAATTACATTATATTGTTCATTTCATTTCAAAAATATAATAAACTATACTACATAAGTTCACTTGAAATTAGATTATTTAAGTTAATTTTGGTTGAAACTATAAAAATTATAATATTTTAGTTCGTTTTATTTCAAATAACAAGAAATTTCATTATGTAACTTGATTTCATTTGAAACTACAAGAAATTTAAATGGATACATAGCATGGGAAAAATATTAATAATTTATGATGAGTACGCTTATATGTAATATGCATTGATATACAGTCTAAATTAATACTTGAAAACATACTACATTATATAATACAATAGGTAATAATAATAATATAAAGATGCGATATCATACTATATTACATGATTCAAAAGAAAATCATAAGATTAAGAAGTAAACATACTATATTATATAACGATCGGAGTTTGAAACTTTCAAATTTCACTAATACCTCTAAGTGTGAGTTTGTAACATTATGGTTCTCCACATATGATTTATTTCCGAGTGATATTTATAATTTCAAATTAAACGAACTAATATAATGTAATTTATTATAATTTGAAATAAAACAAAATAATATAATATAATTTCCTAATTCAGGGGTTTAGGGGTTTTAGTTGTTTATGGGTTTCCGGGATTCAGAGGTTCATGTGTTTAGGGGTTTGGGAGTTTTAGGGGTTTCAGGGTGCCGGATTTCAAGGGGTTTAGGGATTTCAGGTGGTTTTAGGGGTTTCCGGGGGTTTAGGGATTTTAGGGGTTTCAAGGTGCCGGGTTTTAGGGGTTTCAGGGGGTTTAGGGGTTTCCAGGGGTTTTAGGGGTTTTCGAGGGTTTAGGGGTTTAGGGGTTTCCGGGGTTTAGGAGTTTTAGGAGTTTTAGGGGTTTCAGGGGTTCATGGGGTTGGTGGTGCCGGGATTTAGCATAGTAATGAAATAAAAATTATATAATGTAATCTCTTATAATTTTAAATGAAATGAACTAATATAACTATTGCATGTAATTTGAAATGAAATGACAAATATAATGTAATTTCTTATAGTTTCAGATGAAATAAAGTTATATAACGTAATTTCTGGCTATTTAAAATAAAATGAACTAATATATTGTAATGTCTTATAATTTCAAATGAAATTAGCTTGCATAATGTAATTTCTTATAATTTCAAATGAAACGAACTTATATAATCCAATTAAACGACTAATAAAATATAATTTCCTAATTCATTACAAGAAATTATGATATATTAATTCATTTCATACCAAATTACAAGAAATTACACTATATGGTTTCATTTCGTTTCAAATTATATAGCGTAATTCCTTATAGTTCGAAATGAAATGAAATTATATAATGTAATTTCTTATAATTTCAAATGAAATGAACATTAATAATGGTTTCATGGAATTGAATTGAAATGAACTATTGTTATTTGATATAAAATAAACTAATATATTGTATCTTCTTATAGTTGCAAATGAAATGAATTTATATAATTTAATTTCAACTGAACTAATATTCATATAATTTCAAATTATACGAACTTATATGTATTAAGATTTATTATAATTTAAAATGAAACGATCAAATATAATGTAATTTCTTAATTCATTAAAAGAAATTATAATATAATATTTCATTTAATTTCGAATCACAAGAAATTACTATCTCAAATGTTATAATGCAATTTCTTATAATTTGAAATTAAATGAACTTAAATAATATAATTTCTTATAATTTGAAATGAAATTAACAAATATAATGCATTTCTTATAATTTGAAGGCAAAACACATCCTTATATCCCTCTACTTTTATAGTTCAATTTTTATGTTTTACTAGGTCCTTCTGTTTTGATGATACACTTTATTAGATCTTTGTACTTTGATATTTTATTTCAATACATCATTGTATATTTTTTATATTTAGATAATTAACACTCAAGTTGTTAAATAATTTTTTGTGTTATTTATTTATGTTAATATAATAATTTGCAATAACACCACAAACTTATAGTAACTTTTACTTTTTGTTAATTACCGATTTATATTATGCTTGTTAAAGATTTGTAAATGTTATTTTTTTAAAATATTTATTATTTTTATTTATAATATATGAAAAATGGTTGAAGATTATTATGGAATGAGATTAATTGTACTTCATTTGTGGTGGTTGTATCTCACCGATGGTCTAGACTGGAATTTCTTTCTAAAAAAAAATCAATCTAGAATTAAACAAAGAATGAAATTTATTCAAGATTGTATTTTTTTAATTAATTAAAATAAGTTCAGATGTAAACAAATTAATTAAGTAATTTCCTTTTAAATGAGTTGATTTGCGAAATAATACAACTAAACATAATTAACATTTTCATTTCTCTCTCTTCAACAGGAATTTAGGATAAATCACAGTTTAAAAAAAAAAAAAACTCAGCCACCGCTTCATCTTCTTCTCCGACTCCATTTCCGCGAACAACCACTTTTTCTCCCTTTCTTCTCATATTTCCGCCGACAACTACCGGCCGCCAACGGCCACATCATACGCCCAGTTTTTATTCGCTTGATCATCTCCCTCTTCTCACTCCACTCGATGAGAGTTTGAGGACCACAATACTGCCGCAGCCCCCTTATTCCTTCCCTCCGGCAATCGCAGCGACGAAACCAAATCTACTTATTTTCTAGAAATTTTCGGATATGCCCCATCACCTTCAACTTCCAAACAAAAAGATTAAGTGAAATTATACAAATCTAGCCTCTCATCAGCGGAGCTCTCAACGTCGTGGTGCACGATATACTGATTACTCGGGTGGTACAACGCCTCCAGTGTTCGGCGGATCTGGATATCAAGTAGGCGAAGCGCGGTGGTGCAGGCAGATCGGAGATCGGGAGACAGCGGAGTAGTAGCGGGGTAGTGTGAATAGCGGCACACCGTCTGGCGAGGTGCGGGTGGCTAGAAAGAGAAAGAAAAGTGAAACTATAGCGCCAATTGCGAGCGGAAAGATCCATTTCCGCTCCATTTTGTTAGGGTGTTTCAACTACAAATAGTATTTCTTCAACATCTTCATCTTTCCATCAAATTTCATCACTTCAAATCTATAGAAAATGGTCACATATTTTGCGGATGTGGGTTTAATGTTTGGAGAGATTTGATTTTGAGTTGGGTGGAAGGTGGACGGTTTGCTGTTGTTTGTTCAATTTTTGGCTGCACCTCTTTATTTTAAATTTTTTTTTTTAAAAAAAATAGAGAAAAATAAGAGTATTGAATAATTGAGTCCAAGTCATGATTGCACTTTTTTGCTTGACTGTACTATTTAATTAACTAAAGTAAGTTAACCCAACCTGCCATCAGTAATATCGACAGAATTTTTTTTTAAATACCACTTTCCACATGTCGAAAATCGAATGCTGGTATGCACTGGAGCTGGTTGTAGCATCGAGTAAACCGACTATCTCTAACAGCAATCACCCCAACCACCCAATCACTTCAATATTTAATTAATTTATCTCTCTTTCACATAATCAATATTCATCTCAACCCAACCACACCTATTTTGTATGGTTCATCCATGACCACCCAACCACTTAACCACAACATTATAAATAATTTTTTTTATTTTATTTTTAAGATTAAAATATAACTTGTAATAAAATAATATAAAAAATTATAATTATAACAAGAAATTGAAAAATATTCCAAAAAAAATTGAGCAATAAATAAAAATAAAAAAATCAATACCAAAAATATTACAAACTAAATTAATAACATAAATTACAACAATGAGAATATGATGTTAAACAAAGTGGAAATGCTTCAAACAGATAGAGAAGTTCAGTTATGCATACATGAAATTCAAAAAAGCATTGTAATGATTTTGTTGAAATGTATACATAGATATATAGACTCTCAATTCAGATGTAAACAAATTAATTAAGTAATTTCCTTTTAAATGAGTTGATTTGCGAAATAATACAACTAAACATAATTAACATTTTCATTTCTCTCTCTTCAACAGGAATTTAGGATAAATCACAGTTTAAAAAAAAAAAAAAAACTCAGCCACCGCTTCATCTTCTTCTCCGACTCCATTTCCGCGAACAACCACTTTTTCTCCCTTTCTTCTCATATTTCCGCCGACAACTACCGGCCGCCAACGGCCACATCATATGCCCATTTTTTATTCGCTTGATCATCTCCCTCTTCTCACTCCACTCGATGAGAGTTTGAGGACCACAATACTACCGCAGCCCCCTTATTCCTTCCCTCCGGCAACCGCAGCGACGAAACCACATCTACTTATTTTCTAGAAATTTTCGGATATGCCCCATCACCTTCAACTTCCAAACAAAAAGATTAAGTGCAATTATACAAATCTAGCCTCTCATCAGCGGAGCTCTCAACGTCGTGGTGCACGATATACTAATTACTCGGGTGGTACAACGCCTCCAGTGTTCGGCGGATCTGGATATCAAGTAGGCGAAGCGCGGTGGTGGAGGCAGATCGGAGATCGGGAGACAGTGGAGTAGTAGCGGGGTAGTGTGAATAGCGGCACACCGTCTGGCGAGGTGCGGGTGGCTAGAAAGAGAAAGAAAAGTGAAACTATAGCGCCAATTGCGAGCGGAAAGATGAAGAAGCAGCAATTTAATTGTGGTCTACAGTAATTGAAGAGAGAAAAAGGAGAAAGGTTGATTATGTTTAATTGTATAATTAGATTGCAAATCAATCCATTAGAAAGGAAATTATTTGATTAATTTGTTTAAATCTATATTTATTTTAATTAATTAAAACCTTCATTCTTAGATAAATTTCATAGTACACGCACAAATACAGCGTGTCACCGGCACTGTGTACAATAGCTACACGCACAGTACATTGAACATTTTTCTTTTGTTTTTTAAAATAATAAATGATAAGAAAATTTAAAAAACAATTGGAAAAATTTCATACAACATGTGACACGCTCAACTTTCAATTATCTCTACACGTGCACACAAACACACAATTTACAACTACACGCACACAATGTAATGTACACATACATGTTTAATTTATTTTTTATTTATTTAATAATTAATTTTTAACTATTTAATAATTAATTTGTTTTTATTATTAAAAATTAGAATAGCTTGAATGTTATTTGAATTTATTTAGGTTTCCTAAGAATATGTAAATTAATTAATTTTAAATAATTGAAGACCTTAATAAATAATATTTATTCAAATTATTTTAATTTTTAATAATAGAAGACCTAAATAAATTCAAATTGTTCCAATTCTGACTAGGAAGCTCGAGAAAGATCAGTCAAACAGACAAGCTAGCCAACAACTTGTGATCAGTTAAACTGACAAGAAAGCTCAAGAAAGACCAGTCGAACTGACAAGCTATTCAACAACTTGTGATCAGTCGAACTGGAGGAAGAAGCTCAGAATTGTCAACTGGAGTGATAGCCGAACTAAGCAGACAAGCTCAGAACTGCCAACTGGAACTCAAACTTGCTAAACTGGAGCTCAGAACTGCCAGCCAGAGAGTCCTGGAGTTAATGCTCAAATGAAGATCTTGGAATAAATGCTCCAGCAGAGATCCTGGAATTAAATATTCAACAGAGATCGATTGGCAAAGCAACGGCTACTGGAATTAAATATCCAACAGAGATCGATTGGCAAAGCAACGACTACTTCAACCAAAAGCTCCAACGATTATAAAGACCATCTGCCATTGATGAACCAACAGAGCCACCGATTAATAGAACTCAACGGTCATAAAATCACTTCTCTATAAAAGACGAGTGAATCAAAGTTTTCAAATGACTTTTCGCGACTTTCATTCTTGAAACCTTCATTCAAGTTGTGTCAATTTATAACTGAGCTTTCTTTTTCCCTCCCACATAGCTCAAGTTCAGCATTTGCTAAACCTGTGAGAGTCCAACTGAGAAGAAGAATCCACAGAATCAAAGCATTCAGCTAGCTGTTGATAATTCAGCCAGAGCAACCTTCTCAGTTCCAGCAATACACCGATCAACTACCCAGCTCAATTGGAGGAGCACATCAGTTGATATCCCCTGTTCAAGACTAACCTCTTGAAGATCGAAAGAGATCTAAAACCTTGTAAAGACATCAATAGCACCTACCTCCCTAGCGAGCAGTTAGGGACTGCAAGTGTGAGCCGTCGACCCACTGAGGTAGCGAGCAGTTATCAGGTTCATCCAACTATCAATCATTGCATAATTTGTAAAGAAACTCAAGTTATATAGTGGAGTTGCCCTTCTGCGGAAGGAAGAGAGGACGTAGAAGTTTGAAACTTCGAACCTTTATAAATCGTCTGTGTGCTGTATTGTTTTACTTATACTCGCATATCTTTGAATTGTACACAAGCTCACACAATCTGCACCCAAGCTGTCTAAAAAGTGCTCAACTGATCTGTGCATAGATAAGTTGCTAAGCGAGTCAATAGCCCTTATCATTCCGCATTTGAAGTAAAGTTTTTGTATCAGTTTATTCATCCCCCTCTAAACTGACATCGACTCGCCCGGGACCATCAAGTGGTATCAGAGCGGTTGATTCTAAGGATCAGCCATTTCTGCAGATCAACTGAATCAGATCTACTTATCTGTGCTAACATTTCAACCTATGGGAAACCATAAACTATCTTTGTTTTCAGTTGAGAATTATGATAATTGGAGCCGAAGAATGAAGGCGCATCTCTGCTCGATCCATGAGAACATATGAGAAGTTATTGAAGATGGTCCAATCATTATCATGATGGACAATGAAGCCCACATGGTTGATATCAATCAACCAGCCAGGATCTCAAAGCCAACTAATCTTCTCACCAGCGAAGAGAAGAAGTTGAAGAATCTAGAGTTTGTTGCTCAGGCTACACTATTTCAAACTCTAGATGAAGACAGAATGAAGGACACAAAGAACTGCACAACTGCCAAGGAGATATGGGACTTACTAGCAGATCTATGCCAAGAGTCCGAAGCCATCAAAGAAAACAAGCTCCAACTAGCAGTCGACAGATACGAGTCCTTCAAAATGTAGCCAGAAGAGTCCATCTCAAGCCTTGAAACCAGATTTCTAGGCATCATCAGTGAGATGACCAACCTGGGAAGAAGCTATCCCAATTCTGAGATGAACTCTAAAATTTTGGATAATCTCACCGAAGAATGGGACATGAAAGTGATAGCTACAAAAGAATCAAGAAATCTGAATAGTATCACTCCCAGAGAACTGTTTGGCTCTCTCAAAGCTCATGAGTACATCCTAAATCGGAAGAAAGAAGCATCAACATCATCAGCTCAAGATGCAGCCTTCTATGGTGAAATGAACCGGTTTAGAGATACTCGAAGAATGAATAACTTCCGGCCCAGAAGCTCACCAGCCAGAGAGAATCAAGGCGGATCTTCATCCGAACGAAGAAGAGACACAACCGAAAAGAAGGAAAACCTGACTGAAGACATCAATGATCAAATTCAGTCAGTTACCAGGTTGTTAGGAAAGCTGAAGAAAGTCAGGGATAAACAATCAGTTCCACTTCAAACTGATGAAGTTCCAAAAGATGAGAGAACTCATCAACCAGCTGAACGACCAGCTGAACTATTCAGGGGTGGCAATCGAAATCTAGGAGAATGCTTTCACTGCCACAAACAAGGACATTACAGATATGAATGTTCATAACTCCCTGAAGATAAGAAGGTCAAAGTGAGGAGAAGCTTCTTCAAAAGGAAAGCAATGATTGCAAACTTCGAGAATGTCGTACTAGACTATTCAGACTATCCATCTGAAATTGATTTTGACGGCTACAGCTCAGATGATGAAGCGTTATTCTGCCTCATGGTTGACAATGATGAAGAGGTTAGTACAGCTGACTCTCAAACCTCTTTCTATCATATTAATGAAGCAACTATCTCTAGCAATGAACTTGACATGAAACTTATGATGCTAGAAGATCAATTAGCTTCAATATCCTGCTTGCATGTTGAATTGAGAGATGAAAATAATGAACTGAGAAATAGAGTTAGAAAACTGAGCATTGATCATGAAAGAATGAATTATCTTGAATCTCAGTTTGTGGAACTTGAAAAGTTGAAATTGAGAACTGTTGATCTAGAAGCTGAGAATCAAAAACTCAAGCAAGAGATCCATGAGAGAGAAGAAGTAACTCTCAAGTTCAAAAAGGGATCTCAAATTCTAGATGAGATATTAAATCATTAGAGAACCGGAACTAGCAGCATAGGTCTGGGATACAGCAAATTCACTGCCTTAGAGAAAGGAAAGGCAGTTGCTCAACCCAGTGATAAAGGAATCCTAAAAGGATTCACCAGATCAATTCATGATCAGCCAGCTTAGACATCCAAAGGCAAAGGAATATTGAGAAATCCTCAAACTTAGCCCAGACAATTCAGACAGTTCTCCCAACCAAAAACACCAGGTCAACTGAAGCCAAAATTCCAGTCAAGACTATCAGTTCATCCAAACCAATCCTTTCATTCAAGGTCTTCAGTTCAACAGAGACCATCAGCTCACAAAAAACCACCACCTCAACACAGAATGCCCCCAAGGCAAACTGATAGATCAATCCACTTCAGAAAGAAAAACCAGTTTAGATCTCAAGCCTATCCTACCAAGAAGTTCAATCAGAACACCTATAAGAGAGATCAAAGAAACTCGTTTGAACCATACCATCACTATAACGAGTACCTGGATTCCAGAAATGAACCGAGAGTTGATACAAAAGGGTTCAATCCAGTAAACTGGAAACATACAAGGCATTGGCCTGATCAAAGAGCTCAAAGGTCTCAAGACAAAAGCATTTTAGTTGAATTGTTTTATCCTACTAACTCTTAACGCAGGTACCATTCAACTGATTCAACTCAAAATAGAAGAGTTAAAAGAAAATCTAAACTGATCAAGCGATCCAAATCAGTTGGATCTCTGAATGATAAAAAACCGAAAGTTTGGCAAGTTTGGATTCTAAAGAGCTTGATGTATCAACTAGAACCCGATATGAAACGGGTCCCTAAATGCTAATCCTTGTTTTTGCAGGATAAGAGCATCCTATCTATAAAGAAAACCAAAGATATCTGGTATCTAGATAGCGAGTGCTCCAAGCACATAACCGGAGACAGAGAAGATCTCGATGGTTATGAAGAAGTCAAAGGTCCATTTGTCACATTTGGAGACAACTCCAAAAGCCGAACCATTGGAGAAGGGTTCGTGGTCAAGGAAAAAGTTGTAGTAAATGGAGTCTCCCATGTGGATGGACTAAAACACAAACTACTCAGCATCAGCCAGCTATGCGACAATGGCCACTCAGTTGACTTCAGCAAAAACTCCTACAACATAAGAGACAAGTTAACTGGAGCAATTCTTCTTACTGGCATAAGGAGAGGCAACATGTATATTGTTGATTGGTCAACCGGCTACTCAGAAGCTTGCTTCCTTTCAAAGGATCGACTGAAGCAAGTTGGCTATGGCATCAACGACTGAACCACCTCAACTTCAAAACCATCAACTACCTGGCTAAGAAAGAGCTACTTGAGGGGCTTCCCAAGGAGATATATAAGAAAATAGGCGTGTATGGACCATGCCAAAAAGGGAAGCAAGTGAAGTCATCCTTCAAGAATAGGAGTCATCCACCAGGAACAACTGAATGCCTTCAACTGCTACATATGGATCTATTTGGTCCAGTAAGACCACAGACCCTAAAAGGAAAAAGATTCACACTCGTAGTAGTTGATGATTTCTCAAGATATACGTGGGTGGAATTCTTGAGGAGTAAAGATGAAACTACGCCAAGCTAAAAGCGCTGATCAGAAGGCTGCAAACTGAAAAAGAGAGATCAGTTCAAAGGATTTTCTCCGACAATGGAACTCAATTTGTGAATCAGCAAATGATCAGTTTTCTCAGAAAACTTGAAATCACTCACGAACACTCAGCTGCAAGAACTCCACAACAAAACGGTGTAGCTGAACGGCGAAACCGGACACTCAAAGAAGTAGCTCGAGCAATGATAGCTGATGCCAACATAGCTGAAGGTTACTGGGCTGAAGCAGTCAACACAGCCTACCACACTCAAAATCGAAGTGCCATCGTTACCGCACATGACAAAATACCTTATGAACTGTATAAGGGTCGTAAGCCTTCTATCTCATACTTTAAAATATTTAGCTGTAAATGTTATATTCACAACAATGGTAAGACTCAACTGAAAGCTTTCAGTGCTAAAGCTGATGAGGGAATATTTCTTGGGTATAATTCACCTCACGCACAAGCTTACAGAGTGTTCAATAAACGAACTCTTGTTGTGGAAATAACATGTCATGTGGTATTTGATCAATTTGCTAATGAGTACAAGAACAAAGAAACAATAGACACATCAGTTCAAGTACTACCTAGTGAAACTGAAAACTCGCGGGACTATGTGCATCACATTGTTCCAGAGCAGCTTGAAGCTTCACTAGAAGAAGGCAATGAAACTGGTACTAGACCAGTTGAGAACAATCTGGTCAATGAGGACACAAATCGTGTTGAGACTATAAACCCCACAACTGAAACAGGGAGAAGAACTGATGAAGATGCAGAACCAACTGATGAAATGACGACTGATGACGTCACCACAATAGAACCAGCTGAAGCTATCTTGCCCAAATGGCTCCGAAGCCATCCAACTGACAAGATAGTTGGTGATCCAAGAAGTCGAGTCCAAACCAGAAGTTCAACTGAGCATGCACTATTTACATGCTTTATATCTCAGACGGAACCAGCAAACATCAAAGAAGCCTTAGAAGATTCAGACTGGATCATGGCCATGCAAGAAAAACTGAATCAATTCACAAGAAATGACGTATGGTTTCTTGTTGATAGACTAAAAACCCAGAAGGTCATTGGCACAAAATGGGTTTTTCACAATAAGCTGGACGAACAAGGTGTGATCACAAGGAACAAGGTAAGACTGGTAGCCAAAGGATACTCACAAAGTGAAGGGATCGACTTTGATGAGACATTCGCACCAGTTGCAAGATTGGAAGCCATCAGACTGTTCCTAGCTTATGCAGCTCACTTCAACTTCATAGTCTATCAAATAGATGTCAAAAGTGCGTTTCTTCAAGGAATGCTCAAGGAGGATGTATATGTCGAGCAACCGCCAGGCTTTGAAATTGGTGATCAAGTCTTCAAGCTGAAGAAAGCTCTCTACAGACTGAAGCAAGCTCCTCGAGCATGGTATGAAACTCTCACAACCTTCTTACTGAAGAATGGGTTTCAAAAGGGAGTCATTGATCGAACTCTATTCCGGATAGAACGATCAACTGAGATCTTAATGGTTCAAATTTATGTGGATGACATAATTTTTGGATCAAAAAGCAAAGATCTATGCACACGATTCGCTCAACTGATGCAAAGCGAATTCGAGATGAGCATGATGGGAGAAATAACATTCTTCCTAGGATTCCAAGTGAAGTAGCTGAAAGACGGGATCTTTATCAGCCAGGCCAAGTACATTAAGGAGCTAGTCAAGAAGTTTGGAGCTAATAAAGAAAAAACTCTCAAGATTCCTATGAACACATCAGTTCAGCTAACTCTTGATGAAGAAGGAGAATCAGTTAGCCAGACATACTACAGAGGAATCATTGGGTCGCTACTCTACCTAACGGCTAGCCGACCAGACATCTCCTATTCAGTCGGTCTATACGCGCGGTTCCAAGCCAACCCGAAGAAAAGTCATCTTGAAGCGGCAAAGAGGATTATCAAATACCTCAAAGGAACCATAAATCTTGGACTATGGTATCCCAGAGACGATAGTTTGAGTCTAGTTAGCTATTCAGACTCAGACTTTAGTGGATGCAAGATTGACAGAAAAAGCACCAGTGGAACATGTCAGTTTCTTGGAAGCAAACTGATATCCTGATTCAGCAAGAAGCAGCACTCAGTTGTCACGTCAACAACTGAAGCAGAATATGTAGCTGCAGGAAGCTGCTGTGCTCAGATACTGAAGAAGTACCTATATTCTATGACAACAATAGTGCAATTGCAATATCTCAGAATCCAGTTCTACATTCAAGAACTAAACACATTGACATAAGGCACCACTTCATTAGAGATCACATCGAGAAGAAGGACATATTCATCAAATACGTCAACACGGAAAAGCAGATAGTTGACATCTTCACCAAACCATTACCTGAAGCAAGGTTTATGGAGCTATGCATACAACTAGGACTACTTGAACTAGCATCAAAGGATGAAGATAGTCAACTGGAAGAAAAAGGTCAGAAAACTATTCCAGCTGAAGAGAGGAACTGAACTGAAAGGCTTCAACTCATCAAAATGAGTAGTTCACAACTGAGAAAGTTGTTGAACTGATTAGTTGGACACATAAGCTATCAGTTCAAACTGAAGCGAGAAGCTGTGCAAAGAAAGTAAACTAAAGCTGATCACTCTACCCCATCAGCTCAACTGAATCATCAGTTCATTTGCTCAAGCTGAGGCAAGGAGCAAGACAGAGTTAGCCAAATGGTCTCAACTGATGATCCAGCCAGTCAAGCAGAACGTACCAGCTGCAAAATGCTTAAACTGATGGAGAAGTCAAAGGAACTGGAATCAACTCAACAGGAGACATCAGTTTAAAAATCAGCTGAAGGAGAGCAACTGAACTGAGAAGCTGCTGAATTAAAATTCCAGCAGGCAAGGCCAGGAAGGAACTGATGAGAAAACATCTCAGTTAAATCTGATCAATCTGGAAATCATCAGCTACAGTCGAAGCCAACTGATGACGTAATCAGTTTCAAGCCAAGAGGAAGCCACAAGAGAGAAACAGATAAGTTCAAAATTTTCAATAGTGGGAACGGTAAAAATATGTGTCACTCCAATATTACCGTTGGACTCACTCTCTCTCCTCATTAATCCCCAACGGATAGAATCGAAAGCTAATCGATGGGTCGATTGAATAATCTGACCGTTGAAATCAGGGCATACGAAACGTCCCAACCGTTGGATGAGCTTCACCTCTCTATATAAATAAGTCGGCTGAATCTTCGAGATAAGCTTCACACTTTTTACTGCCAACTTACCTCTCTCTCTCTTCTCCGGTCGAAAGCAAAATCCTTCAGCCTTTGAGATCAATTCCTCAGTCTTCTAGCTCAATCTTTTTTATCAAAAACCTCTCATCAAAGTAATATGGCTCAAAACTTAACCGGTCGCACTCGCAAGAGGTTCAATTTCCGCCAATCCGGAGAAGACTTCACAGTATTTTGTGAGAAACTTGACAGAGATAAGTTCTTCAACCCAGCCAGATTCATTCAAGCCTGCAATGCTTCCCCTCTAAGTGGAATAATTATCAAAAATCTCTCTCAGGCAAAGCTGAAGACATTCCTAGAAGAATTTCCAGAACGCATATATCCAGAACCAGTTGCAGAATTCTTCCTGAATTCAAATGGTTCATCAGATCCCAAAGAAATCAGATCTGAAGTAAGAGGACAGCAGATCATCGTCACAGCTGAATCTCTAAGCAACATGTTTAATCTACCTATCAAAGGACTCAAGTTGGAAGAAGTTTAACTAAGCTTTCAAGAAGCCTATGAGTTCTGGAAGAAGGAAGACGAGACTCAACCATATAAAAGCAACCATCTCATCTGAAGATTTCAAGATGAGTATCAAGTACTAGCTGCCATAGCCTCAAAAATAATGGTAGGGACAACTGACAGCCAATCCGAAATGTCAGAACCCAAATACAAGATCTGCGCCGCCATCTACAATCGGCTGGAGATCAATTGGGCACAACATTTCTTCGATCAACTAAAGAGATATGTTGATATCATTGAAAATCGCTAGGATGATAAAAAGTTCCCACAAAGGATTGAGTACATTAGTCGAGTTAGCATAATTCTGGAGAAACAGTTCCCTTGGATGACTGAAGAAACAGAATTCAAGAGCATAGTCAGCAATGACTTCATCTCAAAACTGCTTAAAATTGTGGAAACTGATCCTGAGCAAGCTGACCAGCCAAAGAAGAAGAAGCCAGCAGCTGAAGGCAAGTGAAAGAAGTAGGTCACTGGTACATCCCAGAATGTTTCTAATGATAACATTCTTTTAGCTCAGATATACAGGTCTCCAGTCGGTTCCTTAACACTGAGATAGCAAGCTGAGTCAAGCTCCATCGCAGCTGGAACCGGCACATCAGCTCAACTGAGATCATCTACCAGGCAACAAAGCTCAGTCGCAACTAGAGTTGACACTGCTTGACAATCAGCCAGACGACCAGCTACCAGATCAGCTTCAAAGAAGAAGCAAGCTGGTCAAACAAAGAAGAGATGAGTCTCATCTCCTCAACCCAAGAAGAGAAAGAAACCAAGCCTCATGCCAAATCCAACGGTTCCGCCAAATCTAACCGTTGAAGATATGGCTCCCTGCGAAAACTCAGAAGACATCATCCCTACAAGAGGAATTCCTCACGTCGGAGCTGGGGCTGATTATTTTCAAATGACATGCCCTCCAATGGCTCAAGTTGAAGGGAACATAAGAGTTTATTCAAAAGGAGAAGCCATGAAGAAATGGGTTGATGAGACAACACAGAAATATGTGGCTCAACACTACGTCCAGGAATTAACTGGCCATGAAGACCTCTTCCACACCTTGACTAGATACATCTGCTAGTTTTTGTGGAGACACGTGCATCTCTTAGAACCCTTCTTCTCATTGCTCGCTTTGCATGGGATGAGCTTCTGGAAGCGAGAAGAAGAATGGAGTCTGTGGTGGACAGACAGTGAGAATGCTGGAATCACTCAGGGCAAACATCTAATGAGGCAGCTACAGCTTAGAAAAGAATGTCCAAATCCATCAGAAGGCTCAATAAAAGATGTTTTTGGTGAACTGTGCAAACTTCAAGGATTAAAACTGTCCGTCATCACCACAGAGAGAGAACGTGAAAGATGGAAGCACTCTCATGTTCAACACAAATGGCTATTCAATGAATTAAAGAAGAAATCACAAAGCCATCAGTCTGGACAACCATCAGAATCAACTACAGGAAGAAATCAAGTATCCACCCAAGTGGATGATCTCATTGATGAAGTAGCAAGAGAACTCCACTCTGAGAGATCTCCTCACTTAGCTGAAGTTGAGATCAATCTCATTCCTAAGCAGTCAGAAGAGCCAGCTGAGAAGGCTCAACAGTTTGAGAACTGAACCCCAAATCGCTCCTCCCCAAGAGCCAACTGCTGATGAAGGAGCTCCCTCAACTATTCCTCCTACTGCTCCAGTAACAGAGCCAGCTGAGTTTGACGAGCCAGCTGATCAGACAGCTCAAGAGGATGATCAACCTGTCTACCAAGGTACGCTAGCTAAAACTACGTACTTTGATCTTGTTCAAAGGGCTCTTCAAGCTAAAGCCCAAGCTGCTGCACCAGAGACTCTACCCGAGCCGAGCTATGATGAATCAGTCAGTATGGAGAAGGCTGAGCAATCCTACACAGTTCCATAAGAGGAACTGATAGAAACTGAAGATGGAGAAGAGGTTGACTCGAGAGCAACTCAGCTCGATGATCAACCAAGTAGCTTATCAGTCCAGCTCCCTGCCTACTATGCAGACTTGATCCACAACCTGCAGCAACAGGTAAAACTGAACACAGAGCAAATTCAGAAGCTGCAAGCTCACCCCAGACTCCAGTCAGCAGGAACTGAGTCTTCAAGCAGTGACGAGGATGGTGAAGGTGACTCCATCGAACCGCTTTCTAAGAGGAGGAATACTGAGGACAAGAAGGACTAGTGGCTGATCAAGTTCAACTGATTAGAAAGCCCTAAGTTTACTTCTTGTAACTTAGTTTGTCAAACATTCTTTTTGATCTATAAAAAGATTATCTTTTTACTTCCAAATAAATGTCGACTCAGCATTTATTTTGAATATTTTGACCATTGCAAAACAATGACACGTTTCAAAGTCATTAAATGCCAACGACCAAAATAAAAGAGACCAAGGCCAGTACCATTCCAACCATCAGATTTATGAGCTTGCCCAATCACTCATAAAACCCCTCTCTTATAAGCCTCTCAGAAATACCCCTCCTACGCTCTCAAAAGCTCTCTCTCTCTCTCTCAAAGCTCTTGAAATTCCCCAAAATTTCAGCCAACCCCAAAGATGGCCGAATTACCCAGATCTTTAAATTCCTTTAAAGAGCAACTATTGAGAGACAAATTCCTAGAAAGGAAGAAATTTCAGTTGATTCTAAACGAATCAAACAACCCAACCCTTCTGTCAAATCTTCACAAGACAGGAATTCTTCACTACCTGGAAACACCACCAAAGTTCTTCAGACAAAATTTGGTGAGTGAAGTTTTGCTTCAAGCAAAACTGTCTGCAGATGGAAAGACAGTGTCATCAGTGATTCAAGGATGGCTACTCCAAATCACTGAAAGAACAATTGCAGAAGTCTTCCAACTTCCACGGAAAGGATCATCCATTCAAGAATTGAAGGAACCTGCATAATCATACTGGAGAGAATGGAAAGCTCCCACCTGTAACAAGCAATTCAGTTTTACAACAACTAAAACTGATCTGAAGCCCGAGTATGGCGTTCTACTCGACATAATGAACAAGATGATGTTCGGGGAAATTGGAAGCCTGAGTCAACTCACCCAAGAACAATACAAGGTTATGATTCATCTTGCTGAAGGACGACAAACAAACTGGGCATAATTTATCTTCCAAAAATTCAAACATCAAGTCGTCAAGGCCTCTGACTCGAAGAAATCTGGCAAATTTGAGTCCAAGGTAGGACTTGTTCTAAGGATGAGCAAAATGATTGAAGACCTGCTGAATCTTCCAAGTGACGAAGCACTACCAGTCCTCATCTCTGACTGGATTCCCAAGAAGGGAAATGCCCATCTTCAGTCACTTAGAAAGAAACGAAGAGCCAAGGCAAAGACGAGCAACATCACTTCGAGCAATTCAACTGCCAACGCCGTTCACTCTCCGAAATCAAAGAACGGATCACCAGTTCATTTCCAGGTTTGCTCTGATCCAGATGAGCTTATTCCATTCATTGGAATCCCTCATTCAAATTATAGAGCTGACTACTTCAGAAGCACATGCCCTCCCCTCCAGCTAACTAAAGAAAATATTCGCACCTTCTATAGTGGTGAATATGCAATAAAAAGTGCACAAAAGGAAGTGACTAATCTTCTTCTCACGCACTTCACTTTTGTTGCACAACGTGACCAAGAGTTGTTCAAACAACTCCACCGGTATTTCTATTGGTACAACTGGAGACATTCTATGTCCATCAAGTCTTATTTTCTGCTAACTGCCTTTCATGGCATGAGCTACTGGCAACGTGAAGAAACTTGGAGCATTAAATGGATAGGATCGTCAAATTCATTCCCTCCAACCATTGTGCAAGTTCAGCACATCATGACTCACAGACTCGCCAACAAAATTCCAGCAGCTGCCTTGTTAGCTGAAAGCTGAACTTTGATGATTTATCAAATCAGTCAGCTGAGCCATCACGACGAACTCCAACTGCCACAGAGAGGATAGAACCACATCTATCACATACTGAAGTCGTGGCTCCTCAGAAGGATCAAAGGCATGATGATGAAAGAGATAGTGATGATGAGGATACTGCCACATCACCAAGTTTCCTATCCAAGAGCTATGTCACTCCCCTACTCAAATCCAGCTCAAAAGGCGTGTAACTGATTCTGAACATTGATCAGTTCAGACAGTCACCGAAGGGAATTTCACAATCCCTTAATCAAAGGCTGAAAAAGTCATCAGTTGCCATTCAGCAACTTCATCAAGCCGGGAGGACAGCAAGGCCCGAACTGCCAAAGATCGAAACTAGATCTGCATCGACGAGAAAACAATCAAACTGCTCGAAAGGAAGCAGTGCAGCTAGTCCAGTTCGGCCCTTCAAGAAGAAGAAACTGACTCAAAGAAGGCCAAGCAACTGACCAAACAAACTGATCAATTCAGTTCAGTTAGAGCCTCAAAGTCAGCTCATCAGCGGCAACTAGAAAAGTGATGAAACTGATCATCCAACCGCTGAATCATCAAGCCAATCAGTTGGACTGTATCCCAACTGACTCAGCATAAGTTTTTCTTAATCCTCAAGCTTATCTTAACTTAATTGTTTCCGTTGTGATTATAAAATTCCTTATGGGGTCCTCTCTCACAAGTTGCCATTAATATCTCTGCGTTAATATTAAATCGACTCCACAAAGGTGAACATGAGGGAATGATTATCTATGAGATATAAATAGCAAAATCTGCAGAAAATATTTTGCTATTTATGGCAACCACCCCATTTTTAAATTTGCTCTCTCTCAGCCACATGATCATAAAGTTGCTTCACAATCAAACGGCTATGATGCATGCATCATTTATTCAGCTAATCATCCATCAAATCAGATAGCTGATCAGCTAAGATAGCAATTGAGTGTCCTCGATCAATGCATGCAGAGCTGAATATATATATGTAAGGAGATGAAGGCTCAGATCATCTGCAAAATCTCTCTCTCCCCTTGCATTGATATCGCCTAACCAGAGCACTTGCAAATCTAATGCAACCATTTCTTTGCAGAAATGAAACCCTCATTTTAGATGGTGAATGTCAAGTCGCTAGTAAGCAAGCTGAAGAAAGACAAGACTCTTAACCTAGAGCTTCTTCACGCACGCCTAGGTCCAGAGAAATTCCAAAGGATCTTTTGGCCATTGGAGGAAACTAGGTTGTTGCCATTCTTGACGATCATGCCAGTCAAGAATCTACCCACCCATATTGCGGAGTTCTACCACAATGCAACCGTCTCCGGCAACAACATCATCTCCACCGTTCAGAACCAAGTCATAATGGTGATGAAAGACACTATGATGTCTACACTCCTCCTCCTCGGCGAAAGCCAAGACGTACTGGATCTAGAGCTTCTGAGCAAATCTGCACTATGGAGTCTATGGAAACATCCACACGTGCACCACCATGACTGCTCACACAAGTTGAAGGAAAGTTTGCCTAGTGAAATCATCCAACTCCTGGATATCGCAGGTCATATCCTGCACGGAAACTTTGAGACAGTCCAGTTCTCCGAACTCAAAGCTCATCTAATGGCCGCTCTATTCCTCGGATGCAAAGCCGACTGGGCTTCTTTCATCCTTGCTCAACTACGAAGAAATGTAGATCGAGCAGAATATGATCTGACAACTGGCACATTCCGAGAGAATGTTGGGTTTATGGGTCGCATAAGCCACATCATTCTGAGTCAATTTGACGAGGCGATTCCAACCGGAGAGCCAATCGGACGAAGGGATATGCTCCCGACCATCTACTGTCATCCAGTCCCGAAGAAATCGCAACAACCGGGAACTGCCGACTCAAGTCGTGAAAAGAGACCGTTGGTCGCAACTGCCAGCTCCTCAGATGAAAGGCAGTTGTTGATTGAGAGTGAGCATCTCTCTAAACTGAGCGATCGGTCTACAATACCCGCCAGCTCACAACCTCTCACCTCAGTCCATCACGACTTATTTGAGGATGAGTTCGAGCAAGTTCTAGACCATCAGCTACGAAGCTATTTCGGTCTAATTGAGGGCAGCAACCCCTCATTATTCGAGCACTTGATAAGATACCTCCAGTATCATCTCTGGAGATTTCAAATCGATGAGGCCACTATGTTCCACCTCATCCACACTCGTGGATCCTTCTTCTGGATCAACGAAGGCCACTGGAGTAGAAATTGGATGAACCATCCACTCAGCTCGCCGCCAATGCTCTCGGAAATAATGGATTTAATGATCAAACGAATCCAGTACAGCGTACCAGCCGACGCTACTCTTCCAGACAATGAGCCAGCCAACTCCTCCTGCACCCCATTTATTGAAGACCTAACAATCGTCTCAAACGATGAGATCTTCGCCAACCTGGCATCCATGGACTTCAGAAAGCAAGATCTCTCTCTCACCACTGATCGTGGTCAGTTCATGACGACTGAAGAAGCTTATGCATGGTTCTCTTCATCCATGCCCATTCCTTCAGCTCTCTCAGTCTGTGATGACAACTTGGCAACTGCTTTCACCTTCTTGCTAAATCTATCAATGCCATCATATGATCTACACCAGTTTACCCTTTTGGATGATGCCAAAAAGGGGGAAGATGGAAGGTATAATGATGAAAATTTAACTCTTTGGGAGCAGATCCAAAGAGAAGTACAGCTTGAGGGGGAAGCTCAGTTTCAGGGAGAAGCTTGGAGAACACATGGAGTTAAAGAAAAAGGAGAATCAAAGCAGGAAAAGAAGAAGCAGCTGAGGAAGTGAAGTAGTAGTTCTATCTACTATCAAGAGCTGATATGATAGCTATGATATGAAAAGCTATATGCTCTGATCTATATGCTCTTATTTAATCCTTCAATATCATGCTTTGAGAACTATATAAGATACATGCTTTAATCCTTCAATATGATGCTTCAATATCATATCAAGCCTTGCTCATGCTTATGCACATTCCCTGATACCTTGATAATCATGCTCTGATAGTTCAAAATAAAAGTATGTTTAAAATGAAAGTATGCTCTGATACTTGAATTCCTGCTCTAACTTGCTCTGATATCAAGCTTTGCCTATAAGCAAACTACAGCACGTCTCTCAGACGAACATTTACAATTTTTCATCATCATTGACAAGGTTTTGACATCATCAAAAAGGGGGAAATTGTTAGGAAAAACTATCAAGAAACCCCTAGATAAGATTTTGATGAAATATCAAAACTATTCCTGAAAAACTGACCAAGATCCAAGCTGTAGATCTGAGCTGACCAATCCAGAGCCTCAAGAAGGAACTCAACTAAAGCCAGAGTCAACCCAACTGGAGCATGGTCAACCAGCTGGAAGGATACGCCAACCAGTCAGAACTCAATCCAACTGAGGGTTAAAGGAGTCGAACCAGTCAAAACAAACTGACAGCTAAGTCAGCTGAGCTGAGAGAAAAATCAACAAGACTGAAGAAACTGATAAGAGATCAGTTTAACTGAAGACTGGAAGTATCCAGCTGATGGCCAAACTTAACTTCAGCCGAACTGAAGTAGACAGACGAATCAATCAAAGGCCAGAACTGAAGTCAGCCAGCTTGTAGGAGAAAACAAACAAACATCTGACTAGGAAGCTCGAGAAAGATCAACCAAACTGACAAGCTAGCCAACAACTTGTGATCAGTTAAACTAACAAGAAAGCTCAAGAAAGACCAGTCGAACTGACAAGCTATTCAACAGCTTGTGATCATTCGAACTGGAGGAAGAAGCTCAGAACTGTCAACTGGAGTGATAGCCGAACTAAGCAGACAAGCTCAGAACTGCCAATTGGAGTGATAGCCAAACTAAGCAGACAAGCTCAGAACTGCCAACTGGAACTCAAACTTGCTAAACTGGAGCTCAGAACTGCCAGCCAGAGAGTCCTAGAGTTAATGCTCAAATGAAGATCTTGGAATAAATGCTCCAGCAGAGATCCTGGAATTAAATATTCAACAGAGATTGATTGGTAAAGCAACGACTACTGGAATTAAATATCCAATAGAGATCGATTGGCAAAGCAACGACTACTTCAACCAAAAGCTCCAATGATCATAAAGACCATCTGCCATTGATGAACCAACAGAGCCACCGATCAATGTAACTCAACGGTCACAAAATCACTTCTCTATAAAAGACGAGTGAATCAAAGTTTTCAAATGACTTTTCGCGACCTTCATTCTTGAAACCTTCATTCAAGTTCTATCAACTTACAGCTGAGCTTTCTTTCTCCCTCCCGCATAGCTCAAGATCAGCATTTGCTAAACCTGCGAGAGTCCAACTGAGAAGAAGAATCCACAGAATCAAAGCATTCAGCTAGCTGTTGATAATTCAGCCAGAGCAACCTTCTCAGTTCCGGCAATACACCGATCAACTACCCAGCTCAATTGAAGGAGCACATCAGTTGATATCCCCTGTTCAAGACTAACCTCTTGAAGATCGAAAGAGGTCTAAAACCTTGTAAAGACGTCAATAGCACCTACCTCCCTAGCGAGCAGTTAGGTACTGCAAGTGTGAGCCGTCGACCCGCTGAGGTAGCGAACAGTTACCAGGTTCATCCAACTGTCCTTCATTGTATAATTTGTAAAGAAACACAAGTTATATAGTGGAGTTGCCCTTCTGCGGAAGGAAGAGAGGACGTAGAAGTTTGAGACTTCGAACCTCTATAAATTGTCTGTGTGCTGTATGTTTTGCTTATACTCGCATATCTTTGAACTGTACACAAGCTCACACAATCTGCACCCAAGCTGTCTAAAAAGTGCTCAACTGATCTGTGCATAGATAAGTTGGTAAGCGATTCAAGGGCCCTTATCATTCCACATTTGAAGTAAAGTTTTTGTATCAGTTTATTCACCCCCCTCTAAACTGACATCGACTCGCCCGGGATCAACATATATTATAAAATAGCATTTAAGTTAGTATAATAAATATGAGTTATAATATATATAACTTAATTACTGTAAGTAGAAGAGGAATTTTGGCGAGAAAAATTGTAGGTTTCTATTTTGAGAATCTTTGCGTTTTATATATATATATATAAAGATTTGTAACTATTCATTTACCTTTTCTAATTTCAATTTGACAACTTGTCGAGTTGAATAAAGTTAATCAAATTTAGATAATTGAGTTTGGTATTCAATTTATATGATTGTGGGTATAAAAAAAAATTCAAAATTATATAATTATCCATGAAAACGTGACATGCCGGCCCAAATTATCAGGTCTCTTGAACCACATAAAATCCTCTATTGCACTATTAGTGTGAGATGTTCGTATTACATTTATACTATTAAATTTATAATTTAATTTTATAATTTTTTTTATAAAAATAAAAAAAATTGATTATACAATTTTTAATTAGGGTATATAATTATTTTTTATTTTTTAATTGTCAATTTCTGAATTAATAATTCATTATTATTATGATTTTTTTTCATGATTTGAATTATAATTTTTTAATTCAATTTTTTTGTTAATAAATATTGATTAAAATTCATTATATTATAATTAATTTTTATTTTTATAAAAAATATTATAAAATTATAAATATAATAGTGTAATACGGAGATATTACACAACACTAGTGCAATATTCGATTTTATCACTATATTGAGGTGATATGCCTTTTCTTACACTAATTAATGTGGTAAACCACTAGCGAATTCCCAACATGCAATTAAAACATGAAGTATAAGAATAGAGATGGTGGGATCATGACGACGAAAATTAATATGAGTTATGTCTAAGTTATCCTTATCAAAAATTAGAATTTTGAATTAACATTTAAATTTTAAAATCTGAAGAATTTTATCTTCCATTAAAT
Source organism: Perilla frutescens (assembly GCA_026008535.1). Lineage (NCBI taxonomy): Eukaryota > Viridiplantae > Streptophyta > Magnoliopsida > Lamiales > Lamiaceae > Perilla > Perilla frutescens. Next base: position 53,669,640 of record BRKX01000004.1, read on the forward strand.
ATCCAAAAATCATTATTAAATTATCTTTATCTCAATTTCAACAAATGCTAAATTATTTTATATTCCCTGTACATAAATATTTATAATATAGATAGTAGTAGGATAAATACAATATATATGTACATATATATATATTTACATATCCATGAGCAGCTAGTGTATTTTGGATTATAATATATTGATATGTAATGATCCGCGGGCATCAAACACTCCAGGTGTCTCAAGTAGATATGTAAGTTAACATTACTCTCTCTTTCTATAAGTGCATATCAGACGGTCAATGCATACATGTGATACTTTTTAGGGATACGAGTGATATTTTTTAGTGCTACAATTGATACTGATTTTGATCCCTTTTTTTCTGGTCAATATTTTTTAAGAATACATGTGATATTTTTAGTGCTCTAGTCATACTGATTTTAATATTTTTTTTGTCAACGCATTGACTCGGTCAATGCTCTTTGACCTGGTATGCACTAGATCTGCCCATATATAGACTATCTCGGTTTTTTCGATGCTAGGATCAAACACAATGCATATCACCCGTCTGATTTCCGCCATGTGGCATGTATTTTTGAATTTTATTCTGAATGAAAATTCTCGACCATGGTTAAGCTGACAATATTTTTTACTATTTGCACTGAAAAGGTAAATTTAAGACTTATTGACCGTAAGTGAGGCGAAGCGTTATTGGCGAATTCATTTTTGTTTCCCTATTACACAATGAGATGAGAATTTTGTGATCGGTGTCTGTACCATTCTTGTCCTCGAAAGTATTTTTTCCCGATCCCCTAATCGGTGAAAGTTTATCTCTTTTGCAGAATTTTAATGGGTTCGTGGGGTTGTCGGTGAACGAAAACAGAATTGAAGACAACAACTTCTTCCCCGACAGATCCAGTTTTTTCTCCGGTGAATTCCCTGATCGCCCTTGACGAGAAGGGCGCCCAAACCCGAGAAATATGACTCCCGTCTCCGTTTTCGCCGAGTCAAGACTGAACCCTTTCCGGTCTCCGACCTGCCTCCGCCACCGCATTTCACCTACTTGATATCCGGATCTGCCGGAGATGGGCCGATGCTTCGCCGTACGCTGGAGGCGTTGTACCACCCAAGTAATCAGTATGTTGTACACCTCGACGCGGAGAGCTCTGCCGATGAGAGACTTGATCTGTATAATTGCGCCTAATCCTTTTTTTTTAATGAAATTTTGTCTGGAAGTTGAAGAGTGATGGGGGCATATCCGAAAATTTGCAGATAATAAGTAGATGAGCGATGGTTTCGTCGCTGCGGTTGCCGAAGGGGGTGAAGAACGGAAGAACGGGCTGCGGGCAGTGCTGTGATCCTCAAACCCTCATCGACTAGAGTGAGAAATGAGAGATGATCGAGGGAATAGAAACGGGTGTGGCCTATGGAGGGTCGTGGCTGTCGGTGGAAATAAAGTCAGAATAAATGAGAAGTGGTTGTCGGCGGAAATAGTCGGAAAAGATGAAGAAGCAGCAATTTAATTGTGGTCTACAGTAATTGAAGAGAGATAAAGGAGAAAGGTTGATTATGTTTAATTGTATAATTAGATTGCAAATCAATCCATTAGAAAGGAAATTATTTGATTAATTTGTTTAAATCTATATTTATTTTAATTAATTAAAACCTTCATTCTTAGATAAATTTCATAGTACACGCACAAATACAGCGTGTCACCGGCACTGTGTACAATAGCTACACGCACAGTACATTGAACATTTTTCTTTTGTTTTTTAAAATAATAAATGATAAGAAAATTTAAAAAAAATTGGAAAAATTTCATACAACATGTGACATGCTCAACTTTCAATTATCTCTACACGTGCACACAAACACACAATTTACAACTACACGCACACAATGTAATGTACACGTACATGTTTAATTTATTTTTTATTTATTTAATAATTAATTTTTAACTATTTAATAATTAATTTGTTTTTATTATTAAAAATTAGAATAGCTTGAATGTTATTTGAATTTATTTAGGTTTCCTAAGAATATATAAATTAATTAATTTTAAATAATTGAAGACCTAAATAAATAATATTTATTCAAATTATTTTAATTTTTAATAATAGAAGACCTAAATAAATTCAAATTGTTCCAATTTTGAATAATACGAAACATAAATCCAAATAATATTCAAATTATTTTATTTTGAATTATAGGATGACAACCTAACTCTAAATAACTCTAAATAACATTCAATTATGTGATGAATATTTGTTGGTTAAGAAGAAACAAATAAATAAATGAAATGTTAGAGAAGTTGTTTGGTTAAAAAAATAAAATTTATTTGACAGAGTAATGACCAAATTTATAAAATGGCAAAATAATTATTTTCGTAAAAACTGAAGTATGAAATCATAATTTTATTAAATACAGAAAATTGCGGTGTTACAAGTTACTGTTGTAAATTAATATTGATATTATAGTGTATAGCCGTAAGTTAATATTAGAAAACATTATTACATAAATGGGTTTTTATGTTGAAGACTCAATTTATTAATTGGGCAAAGGACATTGGAGTAGTTCGAAAGCGAAATTAGATTACATGTGTTTATTTGAATTGAAATTATGTTATATACATTTATTCCAATTGCAAGTATGAAATTTACACTATATTGTGACACTATAAGAAATTAAAATATATCATTTAACTTTATTTCATTTGAAATTATAAGAAATTACATTATATTTGTACATTTCATTTCAAATTATAAGAAATTACATTATATATAAGCTAATTTCATTAGAACTTATGAGAAATTACATTATATAATTTATTTTATTTTAAATTATAACAAATTATATTATACTAGCTATTCATTACATTTGAAATTATAAGAAATTATATTATAACCAAATTAATTTATATAAAGAAATTTCTTGTGAATTATAATGAAATGCAACAATATATTCTTGTATTATACCATTTGAAATGAAATGAACTTATATAAAGTAATTTGTTGTGATTTGTAATGAAATGAAACAATATATTTTAATTCTCTTATAATGAACTAATAAATTACATTATATTGTTCATTTCATTTCAAAAATATAATAAACTATACTACATAAGTTCACTTGAAATTAGATTATATAAGTTAATTTTGGTTGAAACTATAAAAATTATAATATTTTAGTTCGTTTTATTTCAAATAACAAGAAATTTCATTATGTAACTTGATTTCATTTGAAACTACAAGAAATTTAAATGGATACATAGCATGGGAAAAATATTAATAATTTATGATGAGTACGCTTATATGTAATATGCATTGATATACAGTCTAAATTAATACTTGAAAACATACTACATTATATAATACAATAGGTAATAATAATAATAATATAAAGATGCGATATCATACTATATTACATGATTCAAAAGAAAATCATAAGATTAAGAAGTAAACATACTATATTATATAATGATCGGAGTTTGAAACTTTCAAATTTCACTAATACCTCTAAGTGTGAGTTTGTCACATTATGGTTCTCCACATATGATTTATTTCCGAGTGATATTTATAATTTCAAATTAAACGAACTAATATAATGTAATTTATTATAATTTGAAATAAAACAAAATAATATAATATAATTTCCTAATTCAGGGGTTTAGGGGTTTTAGTTGTTTATGGGTTTCCGGGATTCAGAGGTTCATGTGTTTAGGGGTTTGAGAGTTTTACGGGTTTCAGGGTGCCGGATTTCAAGGGGTTTAGGGATTTCAGGTGGTTTTAGGGGTTTCCGGGGGTTTAGGGATTTTAGGGGTTTCAAGGTGCCGGGTTTTAGGGGTTTCAGGGGGTTTAGGGATTTCCAGGGGTTTTAGGGGTTTTCGAGGGTTTAGGGGTTTAGGGGTTTCCGGGGTTTAGGAGTTTTAGGAGTTTTAGGGGTTTCAGGGGTTCATGGGGTTGGTGGTGCTGGGATTTAGCATAGTAATGAAATAAAAATTATATAATGTAATCTCTTATAATTTTAAATGAAATGAACTAATATAACTATTGCATGTAATTTGAAATGAAATGACAAATATAATGTAATTTCTTATAGTTTCAGATGAAATAAGGTTATATAACGTAATTTCTGGCTATTTAAAATAAAATGAACTAATATATTGTAATGTCTTATAATTTCAAATGAAATTAGCTTGCATAATGTAATTTCTTATAATTTCAAATGAAACGAACTTATATAATCCAATTAAACAACTAATAAAATATAATTTCCTAATTCATTACAAGAAATTATGATATATTAATTCATTTCATACCAAATTACAAGAAATTACACTATATGGTTTCATTTCGTTTCAAATTATATAGCGTAATTCCTTATAGTTTGAAATGAAATGAAATTATATAATGTATTTTTTTATAATTTCAAATGAAATGAACATTAATAATGGTTTCATGGAATTGAATTGAAATGAACTATTGTTATTTGATATAAAATAAACTAATATATTGTATCTTCTTATAGTTGCAAATGAAATGAATTTATATAATTTAATTTCAACTGAACTAATATTCATATAATTTCAAATTATACGAACTTATATGTATTAAGATTTATTATAATTTAAAATGAAACGATCAAATATAATGTAATTTCTTAATTCATTAAAAGAAATTATAATATAATATTTCATTTAATTTCGAATCACAAGAAATTACTATCTCAAATGTTATAATGCAATTTCTTATAATTTGAAATTAAATGAACTTAAATAATATAATTTCTTATAATTTGAAATGAAATTAACAAATATAATGCATTTCTTATAATTTGAAGGCAAAACACATCCTTATATCCCTCTACTTTTATAGTTCAATTTTTATGTTTTACTAGGTCCTTCTGTTTTGATGATACACTTTATTAGATCTTTGTACTTTGATATTTTATTTCAATACATCATTGTATATTTTTTATATTTAGATAATTAACACTCAAGTTGCTAAATAATTTTTTGTGTTATTTATTTATGTTAATATAATAATTTGCAATAACACCACAAACTTATAGTAACTTTTACTTTTTGTTAATTACCGATTTATATTATGCTTGTTAAAGATTTGTAAATGTTATTTTTTTAAAATATTTATTATTTTTATTTATAATATATGAAAAATGGTTGAAGATTATTATGGAATGAGATTAATTGTACTTCATTTGTGGTGGTTGTATCTCACCGATGGTCTAGACTGGAATTTCTTTCTAAAAAAAAATCAATCTAGAATTAAACAAAGAATGAAATTTATTCAAGATTGTATTTTTTTAATTAATTAAAATAAGTTCAGATGTAAACAAATTAATTAAGTAATTTCCTTTTAAATGAGTTGATTTGCGAAATAATACAACTAAACATAATTAACATTTTCATTTCTCTCTCTTCAACAGGAATTTAGGATAAATCACAGTTTAAAAAAAAAAAAAACTCAGCCACCGCTTCATCTTCTTCTCCGACTCCATTTCCGCGAACAACCACTTTTTCTCCCTTTCTTCTCATATTTCCGCCGACAACTACCGGCCGCCAACGGCCACATCATACGCCCAGTTTTTATTCGCTTGATCATCTCCCTCTTCTCACTCCACTCGATGAGAGTTTGAGGACCACAATACTGCCGCAGCCCCCTTATTCCTTCCCTCCGGCAACCGCAGCGACGAAACCAAATCTACTTATTTTCTAGAAATTTTCGGATATGCCCCATCACCTTCAACTTCCAAACAAAAAGATTAAGTGCAATTATACAAATCTAGCCTCTCATCAGCGGAGCTCTCAACGTCGTGGTGCACGATATACTGATTACTCGGGTGGTACAACGCCTCCAGTGTTCGGCGGATCTGGATATCAAGTAGGCGAAGCGCGGTGGTGCAGGCAGATCGGAGATCGGGAGACAGCGGAGTAGTAGCGGGGTAGTGTGAATAGCGGCACACCGTCTGGCGAGGTGCGGGTGGCTAGAAAGAGAAAGAAAAGTGAAACTATAGCGCCAATTGCGAGCGGAAAGATCCATTTCCGCTCCATTTTGTTAGGGTGTTTCAACTACAAATAGTATTTCTTCAACATCTTCATCTTTCCATCAAATTTCATCACTTCAAATCTATAGAAAATGGTCACATATTTTGCGGATGTGGGTTTAATGTTTGGAGAGATTTGATTTTGAGTTGGGTGGAAGGTGGACGGTTTGCTGTTGTTTGTTCAATTTTTGGCTGCACCTCTTTATTTTAAATTTTTTTTTTTAAAAAAAATAGAGAAAAATAAGAGTATTGAATAATTGAGTCCAAGTCATGATTGCACTTTTTTGCTTGACTGTACTATTTAATTAACTAAAGTAAGTTAACCCAACCTGCCAACAGTAATATCGACAGAATTTTTTTTTAAATACCACTTTCCACATGTCGAAAATCGAATGCTGGTATGCACTGGAGCTGGTTGTAGCATCGAGTAAACCGACTATCTCTAACAGCAATCACCCCAACCACCCAATCACTTCAATATTTAATTAATTTATCTCTCTTTCACATAATCAATATTCATCTCAACCCAACCACACCTATTTTGTATGGTTCATCCATGACCACCCAACCACTTAACCACAACATTATAAATAAATTTTTTTATTTTATTTTTAAGATTAAAATATAACTTGTAATAAAATAATATAAAAAATTATAATTATAACAAGAAATTGAAAAATATTCCAAAAAAAATTGAGCAATAAATAAAAAAAAAAAAATCAATACCAAAAATATTACAAACTAAATTAATAACATAAATTACAACAATGAGAATATGATGTTAAACAAAGTGGAAATGCTTCAAACAGATAGAGAAGTTCAGTTATGCATACATGAAATTCAAAAAAGCATTGTAATGATTTTGTTGAAATGTATACATAGATATATAGACTCTCAATTCAATTTTGCCGACATGAAATTCAAAAACATGTATGCACATGTGATCCTCAATACTTCAAAAAGCATGTTTGCACATCTGATCCCCAATATTCTGCCGACATGAAAACTAGAGAAAGAAAATAGTAGATATAATGTATAGAGAAATAGTAGATAATTTTAAAGTGAGTTGAAATATAACAAAATTGATCTCTATTTATAGAGAAGGAAAAAATATGAATGTTAGTGTATTTTTATTTATTTTTATTATATTATATAAAGGATATATCAATTTTATTTATGTATTTAAATAAATTTAATTAACCAATAGAATGAAGATAAATGTTTGTATCGCATTGGCAACGGTGGAGGTTATGGAGAGACCTCCTATGGTCTCATGCATGGTAACCACCCATGGTTAACTTTGGAACTTTTTTTTTAAATACTTTATTCAAGTGGCGGTCAACCACTTGGATGAAAAGGTTGCTGTTATTGCAAGTTTGAATAATATTATAAACCATAAAGTAAATGAAAAACATACAAGAGAGAACTCAATAGATCAGGCTTCATTAAGACTATGAATATTGATGATCATTTTGCAATGGTACGGTGGTCGCTACCACCTCAGTAAAAGAAAAAAATATAATTTTGAGGATCACACCATGTGCGACCAGAGACCACAAGAGACCCTCTCATTTCCCTTTATTTTTAATTTATCTACATGCCACATGGCATGATATAATTGGTTGTTTATTTTTGGAATAATATTTATTCTAAATCTTTTATATTTTATGCATTTAAAAAAATATATAAATTTTGTTTTTCTCAATCTCTATAAATAGAGTCCAATATTGAGATAGTTATACACATATTACAATTACCTCATTTTCTCTACATTTGAGTATCAATTTTCATTTCCAAAAAAATATCTTTCTCTCATCTTTCATGGATCCCAACCAAAATTTTTACTCAAACTACCAAAATTTCTCACCCTCACAAGCTTATTATCCAAACTTTGAAAATATCCCAAACTCTGATGAATTCATGAAATTTGAAACTCCCGAGTATCACCAAAATATTGAAAAAACCCCTCGAAGTTCAAACACTTCAACTGGTCTAAAATTTTTACAGATCAAGAAAACATAGCACTGATGTCTTCTTTTTGTAGAGTTAGTGAGGATCCAATTGTTAGCAACAATTAAAAAGTGAAATGATGTGGCAACGCATTTTAGAAATGTATGAACAAGCTCGGATAAACAACCCGAATTTAGGAGTTGAAAGATCCTTGGAGTCATTGAGAAACTGATAAACCCTTATTTTTCAATGGTTTTCATGCATTTTGAGGTCTATTTGGATGGTAGTTGATGAGCATTGCATGTATGAATTAACAAGTTGCGCATAATTTTCTACATTTTGTGTAGTGTCACGTATTTGCTCATTTTGAAGGAATTTGATGCCATTTATTTTATGAGACTCAATTGAGTTTGAAAACTACCTAAGAAGATATAGGATCAAGTGAGGAGCGCGCTGCAACTTGAATCGAGTCAATTGGATGAAAATCGAGTGAGAATGAAGCAAAACGGCGAGGAGTGTTGGACGGCAGAAGCTGGCGCACGGCCCATGCACAAAGAATCCTTAGTGCACGGACTGTGTGCATCCAGGCACTCTCAATCCAGCGAGTTACGCACGGCCCATGCGCGAGAGAACCCTTGGAGCACGGACCGTGCGCCGTGAGGCGGTTTGTGGTGGATTTTTCTCTCTTTCCTTGTTCGACTCCAACACCCATCCAAACTCGGCCCAATTATTTAATGTTTCTTGGAGCACAAAAATTACACAACTTTTACCTTATAGAAAGAGCAGAGAACATCGTGGAGAAAACAGAGAAGAGACCATCGAGAGATTGATGAAGCACATCATAGATTAAGTTTATTTTATACTTTATCCAATTAGAACTATCATGTTGAATGCTTTTTTTTATTTATTCTCTTTGAATTTTGAATACAACATGAGTAGCTAAATTTCTAGAGATCCTAGGGTTATTGGATGTTGATGGATTTATGATTTGAAGTAATTTATTGTTCCTTTTTATTTCTTGTTTGTGAATCCTTGTTTATTGTTGTCTTGTGTGATTGAATTGATCAGCTTTTGCACATGTGTAGTTAATTTGTTATTCACTCGAGAGAGGTTAATAGATTAACAGGTTAGGATTGCATAACACGAGTCTACTAGATCGAGAGATTGATAGGTGTCGTGACGAGAATAAATATGAGGTATTAATTGGGGTTAGATAATAATTCGAGATCAAAAGATAAGAATTAGAATCTAATCTACGTCTAGAACTTACTTGAGAGAGAGGGTCTAGATAATTTAATGATTCTCCTACAAGATTTAGAATTAAATTGGTTTAATAAATTATCTAAAATCGGGAAATCCAGTCAACAGAAACACTCTAGGATCCGTCTTTTATCTGTTTATCCAGTTTTCTCTTGTTTAATCTATTAAATTTCTTTTGCAGTATTTAGTTAATTGAAATCATTTTTAAATTGGTTCTCTAGATAAAATAGGACAATGGGATTGGGCACTTAGCTGTATTACATAGCCAGTCTCTGTGGATACGACCTTGCTCACCATTGTTTTGCTATAAATTACCTCGTGCACTTGCGAGTAGTATTTTAGGTGAAATAAAATATCGAATAGAAACCGTTGCAGAAGGCTCAACACAAATGTGACAAAGTGGATCGATACATACAAGGAAGCTTACAAATGAAAAAATGAGCGAAATGTCAAATAAAGATGTTGAGAACGAGGCTCAAGCATTATACAGGAAAACCAAGTTTACACACCATGGGGTTTTTGAACAAGTTATGTGTCACAGTCCAAGGTGGAAACTGAGCTTGGAAGGTGGAAGTTCACGTAAAAATCCAGATGACAACAACGAAGAAGATGACCAAGGTAATTCAAAAAGATCGAGAATCAGCAAAGATGGTTCAGATTCAACCGAGGTAACTCCAATTAGTCGTCCTATTAGAAGAGGCAATACTAAAGGTATGAGGAAAGAAAAAGCCACAGCATCTCAATCTTCATCTATCTCTAATGAATTCACTGCAAAACTTCGTGCATGAGCAATAAAATGAGATGGCCAAAAGAAAGATTGATGCAGTGTTGTGAATTGCTCGGCTAATTCGGTGGAATTTGATGGGATCGCAGAGGAAATGAAGTGTGGTGATAAAAATGGGATCTTGATTGAATTAGGGTTGAAAGATGAGGGAAATTCTGAAGTAGAGAGTCAGGTTTCTCCGCCGGGTTCATCGTGGGTCACTGGAGATCCGAGTAAAGGGGGCCGTGAGTTATTGGGTCGTGACGAAGAATGGGCCGGAACAGATAGTGGCTAATGGAGTTAAATGGGAAGATGAATTATATTTAAATTTAGCATATGTTATCTTTTATTATGTTGATCATTTAGGGTTTCTTTTGTGTGGGACCGATGTAAGGGTGGTATATAAACCCATTATGAGATATGCAAAGGGTATGGAAAAAAGTTATCTTCCTCTCTTCTCTCTCGGTTGCTCTCCCTCTATCTCTACACTCTCTCCTCCTTAATATAGTCTCTGATCTACTATTACATAATTACACTAAAGCTACAGTTATAAACATAAATAGTTGTAGGGGTCACTACAATTGGTATCTTGGAGCCACGATCTTGAAGAAATGGTCGACGATACACGCTTGAAGGACCTGCAAGAAGCACAAAAAAGAATGGATCCGGTCTTACTTGCTGAATCTACCAAGAGAGAAGCAGGTGAATTAATATTACAAGAGAAACTGGGAACTGTGACTGCAGAAATGCAAGATCAATTCAAAGGGGTCCACTCAAAATATGATCAACTTGCTGATGCCCTTAACACTATTCAACAACAACTCTCAATTCTCACATCTGGGAAGGGACTGCAGGAGGAATCCATATTAGGAGCCCCACCCTCCTGTATGTTGGCTACCAACAGCACACCACACACCTACTCCTCAAACCCTGGATCTAGGGCGATGGTAGACAACTCTCACTGGCAGGTAAACCATCCCAGACCTAAGATAGAGTTCCCTAAGTTTGATAGAACCCAAGCCAGATCTTGGATATTAAAGTGCAATCAATACTTCCAGTTGGTTAGTAATATCCCAGATTCCCAAAAGATGATCATGGCTTCCTTGCATTTTGAAGGGAAAGCTGACCAGTGGTTCCAAAATTATTGCCATAAGTTTAAAGGGTTATCATGGCAACAATTTTTAGAAGTGGTGTCTGCTAGGTTTGAAGAGCTTAAGGAAACAAAAATAATTATGGAATTCAACAAACTGGAGCTTCAAGGCTCTTATGAGGACTATGTAGAAAAATTTGAGGAGTTAAAGGCCTGTATGTTGATGATTAACAAATCTGATTATTCTGAAGGGTACTTTATGGCAAGCTTTATCAGTGGATTAAGTGAGGATCTTCAGGCAGCTATTAACTTATTTAATCCCAGCACATTACAACAGGTGATTGAATTGGGCAGGAGCCAGATCCAGACTATGGAAGCCATTGCTAAGAAGTTAAAGGGGACAGGTAAATTTAACTCTATATAGGGAACAGGGTACAGAAAACAGGATGCTTCAGTGGGGACTCCTCCTAGGCAATTCAATCCTACCCTTAAACCACCCACCAAGCTCTTAACATCTGCAGAAATGGCTGCTAGAAGGAAAAAGGGGCTATGCTATAACTGTGATGAGCCCTATGTCATTGGGCATAGGTGCAAGAACAGGAAACACTACATGATTATGAGTGAAGAAGAGGAGAGTTCCTATGACGATGCCAATCAGCTCCTGTCAGAGGAATTATTTCCACCTGATACTGGGGAACTGATAGGTCCATTTTTTTCGTGTTTTTATGGGCATTTTATCCCTTATAAATGTCCTTTTTAGTGTGTTTTGAGTCGAAAAGAACCAGGCTGCGGTTAAAGGGCATTTCAAGAGTCGAGTCTGGCGGAAGGGGCATTTTATGCCCAGTTATTCACGTATATCTCACACATATATTCATTAGAGGCACATGGGACTTCTTCAGTTTCCATCCCACATTCGGTCGGTGAAGTGGGCATATCAGATACGGATGGAACTGACAGATGATGTCGTGCCCACAGTACTCGCACAGACTCGACCACAGGGCAGAATGGGCATTCCAGTGAAATTCGGGAATTAAGTTGAAGGATAGCTGGTGGAAGGATAGCTACATATCCGCAGGAGAGTTGGACTAAGCTGGACTCCTGGAAGGTGCTGCAACAAAAGGATAAGCTCAAATGAGGAGATAAAGCTCAATCTGAGGAGATAAGAGCAATCCCTAAAAAATAGGGATTTGATTGAAGATGAAGCTTATCCAGTCAAAATCAGCGAGGGCACACCGTTCCGAATTTTCAACAGAAGATCCCCGCCTGTGGAGGAAACTCTACTCGAGAATGTAGTTATTTAAACAAGTTTAGTTTCTGGAAAAAATGAAGTTTTTAGACAATCTGAAACATTTTACATTTTTACATTTCTGCATCTTTAATTTCCGTACGCTGCTTAGGCAGCCAAACAATCAAAAAGGTCTTAAACCTTCAAGACTTAGGTTATGTTCATGTTTTCCGACGTTGGAGTCGAGTTTTTGCTTAATTAATTCAGTAAGTTCGTGTTTATTTTTATGTCTTTAAATTCTGCAGTTTTAATTATGTCTAGCCTTCTCGGCTAGATCTTTAATTCTGGCGTTTGAATGATGAAATTGAATTAAGCATAAATCTGGACTCGTGAGGTCAAAATGGGCATAGTAATGCATGATTAGTTTCCGTTAATTCTTGTGCCTTGTTCCACGTGAGTGTGTGTCTGAAATGCCCAATGTGGCTGATCACTCGTTAGGTAAAGAAGGCACACCACTATTAATTGAATTGGTGAATCGTGACTGTGTGTCAGTTCATATAGTAATAAGGGAATTAATGGGGTGTTGTGGGCACAAGAGGAATCAGTTGAACACAACAGATCTGGGTCCGTCTAGGGCACACTGCTGCTTGCTTGCTTATATCTCTTAGAGGAATCGGGAGGTGGGTAACTGGTTAGGGGTTTAATCGAAGAGGAATCACTTTTAAACCTAAAATGAAATGATGGATGAGGAGACGCAGAGAGGAATCCGGTCACCATAACTAGATGACGTATCATGTATGAAAATCGGTGTGCCCATGATCGAATTGTTTTATGTTTAAAATCAATTTCTAATTCAAATGCCAGAACCTTTTGTTATTTGATATTTTCGTTAGTTTTTTTCGCAGATTTAAATTCAGTTTAGTGACAACATCAAAACCCCCCTTTGTGATTGGTTACTTGAAGATAGAATTGCAACAGCTCTCTGTGGGATCGACCCATACTCATTGGCTAGCTACGCTCGCTGTGGGCACAGAAGTTTACAAATATATTTTTGAGTGCGAAACGACCGCGCGTCAAAATTTGCGCCGTTGCCGGGGAGCTGGTTTTTAGTGATTTTATCTTCCACAATTGGCGAGCCTAGAAGTTGATGTCCAGGGGCTCTTTGGAGGAGACTCTATTGTACGATCCAGAGATAGAGAAGACTTCGAGGAAAAACAGGGCAGCAGCGAAGAGGGCACGCCAAGCAGCAAATAGACCTCGTGAGCCCACACCACCACCAGAGAATCAAGAAGATCAAGGAGACGAAGGGCACGAGGAGGAAAGAAAGTTTGAGAATGGCCACAACATCAACATGGCCGCAAATGAAAATGCCGCGAATGGCAATGCGGATGATAACAGGACTTTAAGGCAGTTGGTCTTCCCGACCAACATGAATTTGCGCCCAATGGGCATTACACTCCCAGCTGTGACTCAGAACTGGGATATTCACGCAAACTTTATCCAGATCTTGCCGAAGTTCCACGGAATGCCTGGAGAGGATCCACAAAGGCATTTGCAAGATTTTGAGATGGTTTGCCAAACTCAACCATCTGACCATGGACAAGAAGAGTATGTGCGGTTGGTCTTGTTCCCTTTTACTCTCCAAGATGGGGCACGAGACTGGCTATACACACTACCCACTGGCGCTGTGACCACATGGAGACAACTCCAACAGAAATTTTTGGAAAAATATTTCCCAGCATCCATAGTGCAAGAGATGAGAAGAAGGATAGGGAGCCTGAAGATGGGGACTAACGAAAGTTTCTATGACTATTGGGGAAGATTCCAGACGATGCTGGCGAAATGCCCACAGCACCAGATTACTGAACACGATTTGATTCAGTACTTCATCAGAGGATTGAGACCACATGAGAGGACGATCGTGAATGCCTCATGTGGAGGATCCATTTTGAACAAACAGCCTGTTGAAGCATTCAGAATTCTCACAGAGATGGCTAAAGACAACCGAGACTTCGGTGGAGAGGGCATTCGGGTTGTAAGTGAAACAGAGAGGGCACCGGACTAGGACAGTAAGATTGATAGATTGTGCGACAAGATCGAAAAAATCTTGTCCGGTGCAAGCATGGCAAGGAAGCCTAGACCTTGTGGGGTATGCAAAAGCATATCTCATTACACGGATGAATGCCCTACTCTACAAGATGAAATGGAAGAAGTGAACGCTGTTGGTGGCCAGAATGGGCATTCCAGAAGATATGATCCCCATTCCAAGACTTATAATCCTGGCTGGAGGGACCATGAAAATTTTAGATGGAGAAGGCCAGAGGATGGGCATCCTGCACGCCCATTGCCACCACCAGAGGAGAAGAGGAAGCAAAGGCTGGAAGATCTTGTGTTTGCTATGGCTGAGGAGAATGAGAAGTTTAAGCAAGAGACTCGAGCTGGACTCTCGCACATGAGCAAGCAAATCAATCAGCTGGCTCAAGCCATGCACAAGATGGAGGAGAAAAATGGGAAGCTGTCTTCCCAGGTCGAGAATCCAAGAGAACAAGTGAATGCAGTAGCATTGAGGAGTGGAAAAGAGCTTCCGGAGATGGTCATGCCAAGGGAAGAGAAGGACGATGTGCCCTTGGAGGAAGAAATGGAAAAAATTCCCAAAGAAGACAAGGCACAAGAGACTGAGCAGACTGATACTGTGCCCATCCCAGCAGTGAAGCAATCTACCAAGATGCCCACTCCAGAAAGACGGAAACCTCCTTTTCCAGGGAGATTGGCACAAAATAGAAAAGAAGAAGAAACCAGTGAGATGCTAAAAGTATTCAGCAAGGTGGAGATCAACATTCCACTGATTGAGGCAATCAAACAAGTGCCGCGGTATGCCCGGTTTCTAAAGGATCTTTGTACCAGAAAGGTGCGATTCAATGACGATGCAAGGTTCCTAGTTGGGGAGAATGTATCGGCTGTGATACAAAGGAAGTTACCCAAGAAGTGTGACGATCCAGGGATGTTCATGATCCCTTGCATAATTGGAGACAGAAAAGTCGAAAAGGCCATGCTGGACTTGGGGGTATCGATCAATGTAATGCCCCTGTCGGTGTTCAAAGACTTGAAGATTGGACCTTTGAAGGAGACCCGTGTGGTCATTCATCTTGCTGACAGGTCCAATGTATATCCAGAATGCCTCATTGAAGATGTATTGGTTAAGGTGGACGAGCTTATCTTCCCAGCAGATTTTTATGTGTTTGACATGGGCACAGCGACTTCAAAATCTTCAGTTTTGTTGTTGGGAAGACCTTTCATGAAGACAGCTCGAACCAAAATTGATGTGGACAAAGGCACACTGACGTGTGAGTTTGATGGGGAGAAGGTGACATTCCACATTTTTGAAGCCATGAAGCACCCTCGGATACAGAAAATTGTAATTTTGTGAATATATTTCATTCCCCGAGCCGTTTTACTTTATCTATGGTGAGCAACAGAGAACCACTGGAGTGGGCATTGTGGGATGGACTGAATGACCAGGATGCCCTGGATGAGGATGAAGACATAAGGGATGGAATTATGATACTGTATTCATTAGAAAAAATGCCACACGGATGTGTAGACTACGGTGTGCCCATTCGGAGAAATGATGATAAGTTGATGCCTTCTATTGTCAAAGCACCCACGCTAGAGTTGAAGGCATTGCCAAGGCATTTGAAGTATGCCTACTTGGGAGATAATGAGACACTCCCTGTAATCATTAGTGCAGGGTTGAATCGAGCTGATGAGGACCGCCTTTTGAGATTGTTAAGACTATACAAGGAGGCACTCGGTTGGACTTTAGCAGATATAAAGGGTATTAGTCCAGCGGTTTGCATGCACAAAATATTGTTGGAAGATGATGCAAAACCCGTTCGTGATCCACAAAGAAAGCTCAATCCAGTAATGAAGGATGTAGTGCTAAAAGAGATAATTAAGCTTCTGGACCAAGGCATTATATACCCGATTTCAGACAGCAAGTGGGTCAGTCCAATCCATGTTGTACCCAAGAAGTCGGGCATTCAAGTTGTGAAAAATGAGAAAGGAGAGCTTGTGCCCACACGACTGCAAACTGGCTGGAGAGTTTGCATTGATTACCAGAAGCTGAACACGGTCACGCGGAAGGATCATTTCCCACTTCCGTTCATTGACCAGATGCTGGAAAGACTCGCAGGAAACAAGTTCTTTTGTTTCTTGGACGGATACTCAGGATACATGCAGATTGCAGTAAGTTAAGAGGACCAGGAGAAAACAACATTCACGTGCCCATTCGGCACATTTGCCTATCGCAGAATGCCCTTTGGCCTCTGCAATGCTCCTGGCACATTTCAGCGATGTATGATGAGCATATTCTCTGATCTACTCGAGAACTGCATTGAAGTGTTCATCGATGACTTCACAGTATATGGGAGCTGCTTTGATCGATGTTTAGATCATCTGGAAAAAGTGTTGCAGCGTTGTGTGGACAAATGCCTGGTGCTGAATTATGAAAAATGTCATTTCATGGTCAGAGAGGGCATTGTACTGGGACATGTGATTTCTGAGAGGGGCATTGAGGTTGATAAAGCCAAAGTGGACATAATTGAGAAATTGTCATACCCCACTTCAGTAAAACAAGTGAGAGGCTTTCTAGGGCACGCTGGATTCTACAGGAGGTTCATAAAGGATTTTACAAAAATTGCCCAACCTATTACTCACTTATTGCAGCAAGATGTCCCATTTAAATTTGATGAAGAGTGTAAGAAGGCATTCAATGATTTGAAGAAGCAACTGGTCACGGCACCAGTCATTCAACCACCAGATTGGGGAATGCCCTTTGAAATTATGTGTGATGCCAGTGGCTACGCCGTGGGCGCTGTACTGGGTCAAAAGAGAGGAAAAGAAAGCCATGTAATTTACTATGCCTCCAAGACTCTGAATGGGGCACAGTGTAATTACACCACTACTGAAAAGGAGTTGTTGGCAGTAGTGTTTGCATTTGAAAAGTTTCGATCCTATCTCTTGGGAGCAAAGAGCATTGTCTATACAGATCATGGTGCACTGAGGCACTTGATGGCCAAGAAGGAGATGAAACCAAGACTAATTAGGTGGATCCTGCTTCTACAAGAGTTTGATGTCGAGATAAAAGATAAGAGTGGGGCACAGAACTTAGTGGCTGACCATCTGAGCCGGGTGCTGAATGAGAAAGGTGACAAAATGCCCATTGCCGATCATTTTCCTGATGAGCATTTATATTCAGCAAGGGGCACACTAGCACCCTGGTATGCAGACATAGTGAACTACCTCGAGTCTGGAGAAATGCCTATTGAGTACTCAAGGTACCAGAGAAATAAACTAAGGTATGAGAGTAGGTTCTATGCATGGGATTGCCCTATTCTATGGAGGAGATGCGCTGATCAAATCATCAGAAGATGTGTTCTTGATGAGGAGATAGATGAAATTTTAAAGCATTGTCACAGTTATGCTTGCGGAGGGCATTTCGGACCAAACCGAACAGCAAGAAGAATTTTGGATTGTGGGTTCTTTTGGCCCACAATATTCAAGGATGCCCACAACATCTGCAGAAGGTGTGACCAATGCCAGAGGGTAGGGAACATTACAAGAAGAAATGAAATGCCCATGACACCAATCATGCCAGTGGAGATCTTCGATATTTGGGGAATGGATTTTATGGGACCCTTTCCAAATTCAAAGGGGAACCAATACATTATCCTGGCAGTTGATTATGTGTCCAAATGGGTAGAAGCAAAGGCTACCCCTACCAATGATGCAAGAGTAGTAGCCGCATTTCTGAAATCCCACATTTTCAGTCGGTTTGGCGTGCCCAGGTCCATCATCAGTGATCAAGGGACCCATTTCTGCAACCAAACGCTGGAAAAATTGTTGAAAAAATATGGGGTTCACCATAGGGTAACCACACCTTACCATCATCAAGGAAATGGCCAAGCTGAAATCTCAAATCGAGAAATTAAAGCCATTCTTGGAAAGGTTGTGGCTCCAAACCGAAAAGATTGGAGTGTTCATCTGGAAGATGCCCTGTGGGCATATCGAACTGCATTCAAGACTCCAATTGGGATGTCCCCATACAGGATGTTATTTGGGAAGTGTTGCCATCTGCCAGTCGAGTTGGAACACAAAGCACGATGGGCACTTCAGAAGCTGAATATGGATCTTGACGCCGCTGGGCATTTCAGGAAATTTCAAATTCAAGAACTTGAAGAGATGAGAATGGAGGCCTATGATAATTCAGTGCTGTACAAGGAAAAAATGAAAAGGCTCCATGATCAAGTAATTCGGAGAAAGAGATTCATCCCAGGACAGAAGGTATTTTTGTACCACTCAAGGTTCAAGCTTGTGGGAGGAGGATTGAGGACCAAGTGGGTTGGTCCATTTGAAGTATATGCAGAATGCCCAAATGGTGCAATTGAGCTGATAAATCCCGATACTGGAGGGCGCTTCAAAGTGAATGGCCACCGTGTGAAAGTGTACATGGGGCACTCCGATGAAGATGTCACAGTGATCTGGCTCACGGAGCCCACTTACGCCTGATTTGGGGTGATGTCGTGCCCACGACAATAACTGGGGCGCTACTGGGAGGCAACCCAGGTGTTTTCTTATCTTAATCCATTTTTATTTACTTTTAATAAGTTTTCCAGTTAATTAAACTAGTTTAAGAAGCAATTTTACGCTTGTTTTGGATAAGCATGATGTTTGCAGGTTTAGATACGGAGAGAGAAAGATGAAGATAAAAATAAATCCCTTAGAAATAGGGATTCTGAAGTGAGGCACTCTGGAGAGAGAGAGAGTTTGTTCCGATTTTTCAGGGGATAAGGTTTATCCATTAGCATGGGGCATACTGATCCGAGAGACTCCGAAGAAATTTGAAGATTCATAAGTCAAATCATGAATAGTAATCCCTTCAATATAAAAGCCTAACCCCACAAAATCTCCACTATCACTTTCACAAAAAAAATCAGAACCTTCTCTCTCTCGATTTCCTGCAACCCTAATTTCTAAAAACCTTCCAAAAATCCAACAATGGCGAAGACAAGAGGCAAGAAGGTCATACCAAAAGCTGGACCCAAGGCACGCCTGGACTTCGAGACCCCCGCTGTCTCTGAAGAGCCCTCCCCGACCAAGGTCGTGAAGAAACCTTCTACAAAATCCAAGGGGAAAGCTGCATCTGAAGCAGCCACTTCGAGTAAGCTTCCCAAGGAGACCCCACCGGAACAGGAGCCTACGCCTGAAGTTGAGACGATGGAAGAAAGCTCCGGTACTCCAACTCAAATGGAGCAGCAAGATGATGAGGCGACTGCAGAGGGCATGCAGGAAAAAGAAGCGACTGAAGAGCCTGCGCCAAGGCCTAAAAAAGGGGCTGAAAAGAAGAAAGCTAAGAAGCCCGTTAAGGTTCCGACTCCTGTGCCGTCGGTGGAGATCGAAGACTTGGAGGATGAAGAAGAAGGAGAGGAAGTATAGGGAAGAGCAGAAGATGAAGGAGATAAAGATAGTGAGTTGGACAAATATCTGACTGAGATTGAAGATATTGAGGCTGAGCCCCAACCGGAGAAGGTACCCTTGTTTGAAGAAGAGGAAGAGGCGTCCGCTGACATCAAGAAGTGGGCACTGGAGAAAACAAAGGGAAAAAGAAAAGTTGGAGAGCCCATTCCAGAGCCAACCGAGCCAGAGGCGTCCCAGCAAGGGGATACTGACGAAGAAAAGGAGCAGCAGGAGCCCAGTGTGCCCTCCCAAACGCAAGTAGGCTCTGAGGAGCCCTCGGAGGGCTCCTTACCCAAGCGAAGGGTAGGTAAATCTGTTGGAATGAAAGCTGGAGCCAAGCTGGCTGGAGAGGCCTCTTCACAGAAGAGGAAAGCTGAAGAGGGCATTTCAGCCCCTGTGCCTAAAAGAGGCAGAGGGGTGGGGAGCCCCACACCAAGTAAGCCCAGCAGTGGCCCGCCACCAGTCAGGGGCATCATCAACTCAAAAGGAGTCCACCGTGAGACGCTTGCAGCTCTTGGTATAGAGCAGGAGGTAAGAGATTTATTTTCTGCAATTGGTTGAGAATGTTTCTTAGATATGGAGTGTGTTATTTTTCCGTCATTGTCTCGTGATTTTGTCCAGAACTTGAAAATTAAAGCTGTAAACAAGCCTGCTACTTCCACTAGGGTTTTAACTTTTAACTTAATGGGTAGGAATTATTCTGTGTCTGCTGATGACTTGAATATGTTACTGGGCATCGTGACATACTTGGACCTCCAGGTGAAGGAGTATGTCGATGACGTGACTGTAGTGCCCGACTCTGCAGAAGGAGTCGACGCAAAATGGGTAGATATTGGGGATGGATCTGTTTTTCAAAGCGGATCCACAAAAGGATATTGCTTAAATAATGATGCTTTGAGATTCTGCCATAGGGTGTTGGCCTACAATTTTTTTGGCCGTAAGGATAGCTCTAATTCAATCACTAATCAGGAGCTGTTCATTTTGTGGTGCATGGTTCATAAAATTAAAATCAATTTTGGTTCTGTGGCCATTGCACATTTTCGGGAAATTAAAACGCACCCTGGGCATCGTATCTCTTGTGCCCAATTGATCACCCAGATTGCGGTTAGATATAGGCTCCTTGACTTGCATGAAACTGATTTGACCCCCCCTTCCCCGTGAGTATTTTGATGTTAATTGCCTGAGGAGAATGCAAGATGTGGTTGACGATGAGGATGGAAAGCCCGTTTTCTTTGTACCGGGGGCAGACCCCTGGAGCATGCTTCTAGCTATTACAGGTACATCGAAGAAACCACCAGCAGGAAAGGCACCGCAGATGGAGCACCCAGTCGCAGTGATCACAAGGAGACTTGAGTTGATTGAGAATGCCCAGTTCCAGACCAATGAAAAACTGACCCGAATCGAAGCAGCCCTGAAGGCCTATTTCAAGCATGTTGGGTTCTCCTACCCAACGCCTGCATCCGATTGACCTGGTTCTTTCTGTCCTTTAGATTAGGTTTTGTTTTGTTTTGTTTTTGTTGTTCTTCTGTTTTCTTTGTTTTTGTCGTTTAAGTCTGTGTCCATACTTTGCAAGTTGCAAAGTGTGTGGGTAGGTAGTTGAGTCGAAGCATGCTATTCTGTGAGTCTGTGTGGGCATTTCAAGTGATGATCCAACTTTAATTGCTTTACAGAAAAATAAGCATGCCCAATTAAGATAGGGATGACGAACGAGTTTTAGCATGCCCTGTGAGACTTGAGCCTATATGCTGTATGCTTCAATTTTACAGTTTTCTTTCATTCATGAGTGTGAATAATTCTGTGTTTATAATGTTCTAGAATTTGCCTTCGTTCTGCGTTTAACTTTGGGAAGTATTGATGCACATGTAAATGAGATAGGCCATGTTTTTGCTGAACCACTGAAATAAATAACTCCCACCAATGACACAACCCTTGCACCCCCTTTTGAGCCTATGAAATGCCCTGGTCGATTTTGTTCTGGGATGGTTTATATTTAGCCAGGGCATTATAAAACCTGAAAAGAAAAATGGGGAAGGCAGAGTTGTTTCTGGAAAGGCAGATATATGAAGGGCTAGAAAAGATAGGGGGAAGAAATAAATATATATAAAAAAAGAGAAAAAAAAAGGGGTGATTAGAAAAAAAAAAAAAAGAAAAAAAAAAAGAAAAAGAAAAAAAGAGTCTGAATAAAAATCCCCCGAGTTCTAAGTGTTTAGAATGCCCAAAATAAGAAAGATTCAGTGCCTGAACAGGGCATAGGAGGGTAGTGAATAAAAAGGAGCTGAGGAGGGGTCTGTACAATCAATAAAAACCCCTCCCACTTAAAATGCCCAACTGTAGCCTAAAAAGCCCTATTGATACTAATGCATCATGGTTTCTGGAGAATGAACAGCAGAACTTTGGCAAACATATGGGACGAATTTGCATAGAATTACAGCCGAAATGAGAGTATACACTGAGTGAAGAGATTCTGTGAGGAACACCAAGCTAGAACACATTTTTGACCTATTTTTTAGGTATGCTGGAACTTTGCAATTTTTTCTAGATTGTTTCTGATGTACCCACACTGAGTAACAGTTTGCATGCTTGTGTTGTGAGTCTGTTTCTTTTCTCTTTTCGTTTCTCTTGTTTTTCTGGATGCGTTGCACCCCATGCTTGAGGACAATCATGCTTAAAGTGTGTGGGTGTCATAAGTCCATTTTTTTCGTGTTTTTATGGGCATTTTATCCCTTATAAATGTCCTTTTTAGTGTGTTTTGAGTCGAAAAGAACCAGGTTGCGGTCAAAGGGCATTTCAAGAGTCGAGTCTGGCGGAAGGGGCATTTTATGCCCAGTTATTCACGTATATCTCACACATATGTTCATTAGAGGCATAGGAGACTTCTTCAGTTTCCATCCCACATTCAGTCGGTGAAGTGGGCATATCAGATACGGATGGAACTGACAGATGATGCCGTGCCCACAGTACTCGCACAGACTCGACCACGGGGCAGAATGGGCATTCTAGTGAAATTCAGGAATTAAGTTGAACGATAGCTGGTGGAAGGATAACTACATATCCGTAGGAGAGTTGGAGCTAAGCTGGACTCCTGGAAGGTGCTGCAATAAAAGGATAAGCTCAAACGAGGAGATAAAGCTCAATCTGAGGAGATAAGAGCAATCCCTAAAAAATAGGGATTTGATTGAAGATGAAGCTTATCCAGTCAAAGTCAGTGAGGGCACACTCTTCCGGATTTTCAGCAGAAGACCTCCGCTTGTGGGGAAAACTCTACTCGGGAATGTAGTTATTTAAACAAGTTTAGTTTCTGGAAAAAAGGAAGTTTTTAGACAGTCTGAAACATTTTACATTTTTACATTTCTGCATCTTTAATTTCCGCACGCTGCTTAGGCAGCCAAACAATCCGAAAGGTCTTAAACCTTCGGGACTTAGGTTATGTTCATGTTTTTCGACGTTGGAGTCGAGTTTTTTCTTAATTAATTCAGTAAGTTCGTGTTTATTTTTATGTCTTTAAATTCTGCAGTTTTAATTATGTCTAGCCTTCTCGGCTAGATCTTTAATTCTGGCGTTTGAATGATGAAATTGAATTAAGCATAAATCTGGACTCGTGAGGCCAAAATGGGCATAGTAATGCATGATTAGTTTCCGTTAATTCTTGTGCCTTTTTCCACGTGAGTGTGTGTCTGAAATGTCCAATGTGGCTGATCACTCGTTAGGTAAAGAGGGCACACCACTATTAATTGAATTGGTGAATCGTGACTGTGTGTCGGTTCATATAGTAATAAGGGAATTAATGGGGTGTTGTGGGCACAAGAGGAATCAGTTGAACACAACATATCTGGGTCCGTCTAGGGCACACTGCTGCTTGCTTGCTTACATCTCTTAGAGGAATCAGGAGGTGGGTAATTGGTTAGGGGTTTAATCGAAGAGGAATTACTTTTAAACCTAAAATGAAAGGATGGATGAGGAGACGCAGAGAGGAATCCGGTCACCATAACTAGATGACGTATCATGTATGAAAATCGGTGTGCCCATGATCGAGTTGTTTTATGTTTAAAATCAATTTCTAATTCAAATGCCAGAACCTTTTGTTATTTGATATTTTCATTAGTTTCTTTCGCAGATTTAAATTCAGTTTAGTGACAACACCAAAACCCCCCTTTGTGTTTGGTTACTTGAAGATAGAATTGCAACAGCTCTCTGTGGGATCGACCCGTACTCATTGGCTAGCTACGCTCGCTGTGGGCACTGGAGTTTACAAATATATTTTTGAGCGCGAAACGACCGCGCGTCAGGAATACCTAATGGAAGAGGTTGAGATGTTAATTAACTCTATGATTGGTTCAGAGGGAATCACCACTCTAAGGGTGGTGGGCAAGGCAGGGGAGCATGAGCTTCATATTTTAATTGATACAGGGAGCACCTTGAGTTTTATCCAAGAGGCCACAGCTCTTAAGATAGGGTGCCCTCTGGAACAAGCCAACTCCTTGCTAGTGAAGGTGGCTAATGGGCAGAAGCTGGTCAGTAGGTCTCAAGCTAAGGATTTCAACTAGAATGTGCAGGGGCACCATTTCAACTACTCCCTTAGAGTACTCCAAACTGAGGAATATGACCTTATTTTGGGTGGTGACTGGCTGAAATCCTGTACCCCCATTGAGTTGGATTACAAGGCAATGACCTTTACTGTTACCCAGAATGGAAGCAAAGTTAAACTACAGGCAGCTCAGTCTCATGTGGACTGCCAACTCATATAAGGACCAGTCCTATACAGAATGTATCACACCAGATGCAGGAGGGAATTGGAGGAGGTGTATCTGGTTAAGTTGCAGACTGCTAGACCTACAAACTCTGACCCACATAACACCCTTTCAAACTTGGACATGGAAAGCTTACTGTATGAATACAGAGATGTATTTGAGGAACCCACTGAGCTACCTCCAGCTAGGGGCACTGAGCATCAAATCACCTTGAAACCCAACAGTGAGCCCAAGCATCAGCATCCCTACAGGACTTCCCTTGGCCATAAAGATGAAATTGAGAGGATAGTCCATGAGCTGTTACAGGAGGGGTTGATTCAACACAGTAGAAGCCCTTTCTCTTCACCAGTCCTATTGGTTAAGAAAAAAAGATCAAACATAGAGGATGTGTGTGGACTATAGGTACTTAAACTCCCTTACAGTTAAGCATGAGTTTCCTATTCCAGTTATTGATGAGCTGTTGGATGAGCTAAATGGGGCTAGATACTTCTCAAAGATTGATCTAAGATCTGGATATTTCCAGATTTTAATGAAGCCACAAGATAGGTACTTGACTGCATTCAGTACCCATCATGGGCATTTTGAGTTTGTGGTTATGCCATTTGGACTGAGCAATGCACCTGCCACTTTTCAGTCCTTAATAAACCAGACTTTTAAAGACCAGTTGAAGAAGTATGTCTTGGTATTTTTTGATGATATATTAGTGTATAGTAGGATTTAGGAGTCTCATATGCAACACTTGAGGGATATTTTGCAGTTGCTGAGGAGCAATAAACTATATGCTAAGAAGAGTAAGTGCAGCTTTGGCACTTCTAAGGTAGATTACTTGGGACATGTCATCACTCCAGAGGGAGTTTCAACAGACCCTCAAAAAGTTGCATGCATGCTTGACTGGCCAACACCAAAGACAGTGAAGCAGTTAAGAGGATTCTTAGGCTTGACAGGATATTATAGGAAATTTGTGAGGGGTTATGGCCTCATTAGTAAGCCACTAACAGATCTCCTAAGGAATAACAGTTTCACCTGGAATGAGGAAGCAGAGAGCTTTCAACAAGCTCAAGGTAGCCATGACTACCTCACCTGTCCTAGCCCTACCTGATTTCACCAAGCTATTCCTTCTAGAGACTGATGCTAGTGGGTTGGGTATTGGAGCAGTGTTCATGCAAGAGGGCAGACCAATAGCATTTCTGAGCAAATCTCTTGGTCCAAGAAATCAATCTCTATCTATTTATGAGAGAGAATTCCTAGCTATACTCATGGCTTTGCAGAAATGGAGAGGCTACTTGCAAGGGAATAAATTCATTATTAAAACAGATCAACAAGTTTTAAAGTACCTGCTAGATCAGAAGGTCACCAATCCCATGCAACAAAAATGGGTGACCAAGATCCTGGGGTTCAATTATGAGATCCAATATAAAAGGGGGAGTGAGAACAAAGTGGCAGATGCCCTTTCAAGGAAGGAAGGGGGGAAGTGTGTTCAGCTATTACAACTGTTCTTCCTAGCTGGGTGCAACAAGTTATTCAAAGCTATAAAGGAGACAACTATTTCTCTAAAATTTTGAGTGCTAAGCTTATTGATGCAGACTCTTATCCAGACTACCAGGTTAATGATGGACTGCTTAGGTATAAGGGAAGGCTGGCAGTGGGTAACTCTTCTGATCTCAAGTCTCAAATACTTACAGCCTTACAAAACTCCTCCTATGGTGGTCACTCTGGGACAAGGGGAACTTACATGAGGCTCAAGGCTGTGTTTTACTGGCCCAACATGAAGGCAGATGTTACTAAGTGGGTGCAGGAGTGTGATGTGTGTCAAAGGAATAAGTCTGATCATGGCTTGTACCCAGGCCTACTGCAACCCCTCCCCATTCTCCACCAAGCTTGGTCTCACATATCTATGGACTTCATAGAAGGGCTTCCTAAATCTGGGGGTAAAGATGTTATCTTGGTGGTAGTAGACAGATTCACCAAGTTTGCTCATTTTATTCCACTATCTCACCCCTATTCAGCTGAGTCAGTAGCAAGGGTACTTCTAGATAATGTCTACAAGCTGCATGGACAACCTGTGAGCATTGTGACAGACAGGGATACTATATTTACAAGCTCCTTTTGGAAAGAATTTTTTAGATTAATGGGAGTTAAATTAGACATGTCATCAGCCTATCATCCTCAGTCTGATGGACAAACTGAGAGGCTGAATCAATGTTTGGAGAATTACCTACGCTGTATGGTGAGCACTACCCCTAAGAAGTGGCTACAATGGCTGCCCTTGGCTGAATTTTGGTACAACACCAATTACCATAGCAACCTCAAGAGCACCCCTTATCAAGCCCTCTATGGCCAATCGCCCCCTATACTGTCAATCTCTTCCTATTTGAACTCTAACAATACAGAAGCAACGGACTTCTTGACTCAGAGAAGACAAATTCTAAAGACACTCAGAGAAAACCTCATCCAGGCCCAGACCCGAATGAAGTGGTTCGCAGATCGAAAGCGATAAGACCGGACCTTCTCAGTAGGAGAGCAGGTCTACCTTAAGCTACTGTAACAGCCCGGTCCCGAGATAGGGATTTACGAGTGGGGACAGGGTGTTATTAAGAGATTAACGAATAAAGATGGGGGATTTACCAAGCAGTTTAAGAATCAAGACGTGCCTTAGAAGTTATATGGTGATGCTCGGGTTTACTTGGATTGAAGGAAAACATGATTAAGCGGAATAAAATGACTTATTAATCAGATACCAACTTGTTAGGCTTCTTTGCGGGTGAACGGAGATCATACTCAAAAGCAGAGATAAATGTAACATGCATTTTGTAGGAATTAAATTGTTTCTGAGGGAATTATTCATAGAGTCTTGCTAAACATAATAGGACTTAGATAGAATTAAAGATGAGTGTATCAGAGTAACGGATCACAGAGTGGGATTTCATAGAAACATTAGATAATAGCAAAATAGTCTTGGAAGCCAACCCACATTCACAGCCACCAGCATCCTCAGCATCTCAACCTGAAAACATTTGAAAAGAGGGGGCATGAGCACTAATGTACTCAGTGGGTTTTAGCGAAAATTCTTTTATAACTTTCAAGATATCCAATGATTAATAGACGGTATATGGAGAGCAAAACGCAAAAGCCCTCTCCGTATTCGTAAAACCTTTTCTTTTCTTTTGGGCCCAACTTGGCTCAAACCTGTCGTCAACTGTACCCTTAGGCATGCCATAGGATAGAAGAGGGGTTACCTCAAATATCCGAACGAGTTTGCGAGGGAGAAACCCCTCAGCGACTACCTTAATAGTTCTGAGCTCGAGTCCTGCTTAAGTGGATGCTAAGACCATCTCTTCCTAATCTTGCTAACATTACCAAGCTTAGAACAATGTCTAAGGCTAATATCTTATCACTACATGATCTCGGCCTACAGAGGGGGGGGTAAAGCTACCCTAACAAGGCAATCCTTGAATCTTGACTATACGAGCTTTATTAAAGCATAAACATTCAAGTACAAGGAAATGAACGCGGATAACATCGATTGCAATTGAAGCAATTCTAAACACTTCATGCTAGCATAAATTGTAAATAAACAATTCTAGCATATCTAAACATACTTGAGAGCTCACTTAACTTATACTAACTTTCTTTACTTATCTAACCCAAATAATAGTTCAGCATAATCACGCATACAACTACATTTATTCCTTTCCTTGTACAGAGATCAAACAGGCTGAGCAAAAATACTTTATTGGATATCTCATTTGCCCTAACATGCTTCTAGAGCTTATTAGCTCAAACTTTAGATGAGTATAGGTTTACCCACCTTGATTACGGAATGGAGGACGAGGCAACGAGCTGGTGGTTTTCCTTAGTATTTCTCCGAGGCTCGATTCCTCCTACAAAAGTCGAATCATCGACTTAGAAGCCTTCTTTGAAGATTTCTGATAACATGATATTAAATAACACTCAACTAGTAACCTCTTAGCTAGGACTTAATATGGATAGCACGACTTTGACCTAATGAGGGTCCGAACAGGATTTATTTTATTTAAAGGAATTTCTCGACTTGATTTTCTAAATTTTTAGACGGAAAAGATCTTTAAAAATTTTCTCGAAATAAATCGGAGAAATCTCGAAAAATATTCTTAGTTTAAGCTTGAGAATTATTTGGAAAAACATGACTCGAAAAGGAACTCGAAAAGTCGGAAGGACGAGCGTCGGACAACACGGGAAGGGAGCGTCGCGCGCCGGTGGCATCTCCCGCGCCCGCGCAACCTCCGCACCCGCGGGGTCCTGGGCCGAGGGAGGAGTCGTGCGGCCGCGCGCCCCCCCGCGGTCGCGGGACCCTTTTTCTCTCTCTCCTGGGCGATCTTCAACTGGGTTCTTCGTGTTCGTCGATTCTCGACGAACACGAAGAACGCGAAGAACGCAAAACCCGGAATTTTTCCAAAACAACGTGCTTGAATTTTTCATGCAACAACATACATTAACTTAAAATAATTTTGACATTATAACGACATAACCACGATAATCCTCCGAAAATAATTAAATATGGCTTGACGGATTTTTAACGGAATAACGAGGTTAATCTTCTTAGAATAATAATAACGGAATTTAAAATGAGAAATATAACGCATAAGTCATAATCTTGGAATTCCAACAAAAATCGAAATGTAACTTTAGACGAGAAATAATGAAGAACGCGAAGAACGTAAAGAATGGAAAGTAAATGCGGAAATTTAAAGACGAAAAAGAAATGAAATTGAGACCGACGAACTAAAATGGACGGGGTCAGGTGCGTCGAGGGAATGTGGTTAGCTTGGCGTCTCGTCGAATCGCAACGGCGGCAGAGCCGCCTGCTACGATTTCAACGGCGCCTCCTAGCACATTCCCTCACCGCATCCCTTCCACGCCACTCCGCTCGTCATCTCGAAGAACACTCACGAAGAACGCTTTTTATTTTGACAGAACCTTCTCGGCTTTCAAAGCTTTTCACCTCTCGATTTTTAGAAGTGAATAGAAGAGTAAAGTGAGCAAGAAAAGCTAAAGGGGTGGTCTCCTATATATAGGAAAAGCTTTGGCTTCCCTTGGAAGCCATTGCTGTGCGGGAATACTACAAAAGTTACCCCGGGTTCGGTTAAAAGCTGCTTTATTCGATGTCGAGGTCCAAATGACTTCAGACACGAAATCTAAAAATACCGGAAGATTCGTTGGATCGAATACTAGTGAATCAACTTGTTTCGTGAAGAAGACGGGTTCATCAGAAGGAAGACGAGCAAAGATTCTCTTTTTGGAATTACTTTTACTATTCACTCAAACTAACAGATTTGGCTCCCGAGCGTTCGATTGACCTCAGAATGTCAATCCGTGAACGCTAACAGAATCCTTGAGTCATTTTCCATAGGAGGGGCCTGACAGAACTGGACTTGAATAAATGAGGAGGATTTCGTAAATTTCTCAAAACACGAACGCACGCAAAAGTTACTATTCATTCTTCTTTTAAATGCGTTTTTCATCACCGGGAACTCTAATGACTTCAGAATTAAAATCTGAAAACACCGGCATACTCTTTGAGTTAAAACCTTTCTAACGAGACCACAGATGGTCATAAAATAGTTAAAATCACATTTCTCAAAAGGGCGATCTGACTCCTAAAGTCGTGACTGACATCCAACCTTAGCTAATCTTAATTAAATTCCTTCTTTAATTAATTAACTTATTATTAACATTCCTCTAAACCTTATTCAGAATTCTGGGGTATTACATCCTACCCTCCTTAAATAAAATTTCGTCCTGAAATTTACTAACCATGATAAGCGATATCAGGGTACTTTTTGAGCAGCTCGGATTAAAGCTCCCAAGTTGCTTCCTCTGAACCATGGTGGTTCCAGATTACTTTCACCAGGTCGATCTCCTTATTTCTCAGCTTCTGAATTTTTCGATCTACGATGGCTTGAGGTTTTTCTTCATAGGCTAAGTCCTCATTCAGAGCTATCTCTTCTTTGCTAATCACGTGTTTTGGGTCAAACACGTACCTTCGTAACATTGAGACATGAAAGACGTCATGTACGTTACTCAGGTTGGGTGGTAAGGCCAACCTGTAGGCTACTTCATTCACCTTTTCTAAAATCTCAAAAGGTCCGATAAATCTGGGCCTTAATTTGCTTCGTTTGCCAAAACGAATTATTCCTTTTGATGGAGACACCTTCAAAAACACTTTATCTCCAATGTCGAAGCTGAGATTCGTTCTTCTCTCATCTGCATAAGCCTTTTGTCTATCCTGAGCTTCCTTGATGCGTTGACGAATGAGCTCGATTTTCTGGACGGCCTCCTGGACCATCTCGGGTCCAAGTATCCTTTTCTCTCCGACCTCGTCCTAATATAGGGGCGATCTACACTTCTTTCCATAAAGGGCTTCATAAGGGGCCATGCCGATCGATGTCTGGTAGCTGTTGTTATAGGCAAATTCTACCAAAGGCAGTAACTCCTCCCAATTGCCTACTTGATCTATGACGACTCCTCTAAGCATGTCTTCTAGAATCTGGATGGTCCTTTCAGATTGGCCATCCGTTTGAGGATGGAACGATGTGCTAAAGTTGAGTTTTGATCCCATTGCATCTTGTAGGCTCTTCCAGAATCTTGATGTAAATCTTGAATCACGGTCCGATGTAATCGAGACCGGCACTCCATGCAAATGCATAATTTCCTTAACATACAACTGGGCTAGTTGATCTAGTCCGTCCGTCATCCTAACAGCAACAAAGTGTGCCGATTTAGACAATCGGTCAACGATTACCCAAATGGCGGTATTTCCCCGCTTGGACCTTGGCAGACCTACGACGAAGTCCATGTTGATATGATCCCACTTCCATTCAGGGATTTCTAGGGGTTGAAGCAAACCAGAAGGTTTTTGATGCAAAGCTTTCACTTGTTGACAACTCAGACACCTTTCCACGAAGGCGGCTATCTCCCTTTTCATGTTGTTCCACCAGAAATTCCTCTTGAGGTCTTGGTACATCTTGGTGCTTCCGGGATGTGCTGTATATGGCGTGTCATGTGCTTCGCACATGATTTCCTCCTTCAGTTCTCCTTTGCTAGGCACACAAAGCCTTCCTTTGAATAAGAGTGCGTTGTCGGCGGCTTCCGTGAATTCTTGAGAGTCATCTGTTCGCGCTTCCAGTCTTTTCTTTTCAAGAAATTCGTCTCCTCTCTGGGCTTCAATTATCCTTTGCCTTAGGTCGGGCTGAGCGACTATCGCGGAAATTTGAGCTTGGATGGTCTCGGGTGGTATTAGCACCTCGATCTTTAACTTCTTGAATTCATTGCGAAGATCTTCCTGAGCTGAAACGAATCCTAACTCCGCCTTCTCCTTTCTACTTAGGGCATCTGCTACTACATTTGTTTTCCCTGGGTGGTAGTGAATCGTACAGTCATAGTCTTTTACGAGTTCTAGCCATCTTCTTTGTCTCATGTTAAGATCTTTTTGCTCGAAGAAATACTTCAAGCTCTTGTGGTCTGAGAAGATCTCACACTTGGCTCCGTAGAGATAGTGCCTCCAGATCTTTAGCGCATGAACGACCGCTGCTAGCTCCAAGTCATGCGTCGGGTAGTTTTGTTCGTGATTCTTAAGCTATCTAGAAGCATAAGCAATCACCTTTCCTTTCTGCATTAGTACGCATCCTAATCCCTTACTCGATGCGTCTGCATAAACCATGAAATCTTCATTCCCTTCTGGAATGGCTAAAACAGGGGCTGTGGTTAGCATCTTCTTCAAGGTTTGAAAACTTTCCTCACATTCAGGCGTCCACTTGAACTTGGAATCCTTCTGTAGCAGTCGCGTCATAAGCTTGGATATAGTCGAGAATCCTTCAATGAATCTGCGATAGTATCCAGCGAGTCCTAGGAAACTCCTTATCTCGTTCACACTTCTTGGAGACTTCCAGTTGCTTACAGCTTCAATCTTGTCCGGATCCACCTTGATTCCTTCTACCGAGACTATATGACCTAGAAACGTTACTTCTTTGAGCCAAAACTCACATTTGCTGAACTTAGCATAAAGCTTTTCTCTTCTTAAGGTTTCTAGCACCACCCTTAGGTATTTCTGATGTTCT
This sequence comes from Perilla frutescens, assembly GCA_026008535.1. Taxonomy (NCBI): domain Eukaryota; kingdom Viridiplantae; phylum Streptophyta; class Magnoliopsida; order Lamiales; family Lamiaceae; genus Perilla; species Perilla frutescens. Next base: position 53,702,329 of record BRKX01000004.1, read on the forward strand.
TCCTCATCCTTGGAATAGATGAGAATATCATCTATGAAAACTAGGACAAACTTGTCAAGGTACGGGTGAAAAACCTGGTTCATTAAATCCATGAACACTGCTGGGGTGTTGGTTAATCCGAATGGCATTACCACAAACTCGTAGTGCCCATAGCGAGTTCTAAAAGCAGTCTTAGGGATATCCTCCTTTCGGATCTTCAGCTGATGGTACCCCGATCTTAAGTCTATCTTGGAGAAGACACTTGCTCCCTTGAGTTGATCGAAGAGATCGTCTATTCTTGGGAGAGGGTATCGATTCTTGATGGTTAGCTTATTAAGCTCTCTATAGTCGATGCACATTCTCAACGTGCCATCCTTTTTCTTTACGAACAAGATTGGAGCTCCCCAAGGCGAAACACTAGGTTGGATAAAACCTAGGTCTAGTAACTCTTACAGTTGGACCTTGAGTTCTTGCAACTCCTTAGACGCCATTCTGTAGGGGGCTTTTGAGACTGGGGCGGCTCCTGGTTCCAACTTGATAGTGAACTCCACTTGCCGGTCTGGAGGTAGTCCTGGCAGCTCCTTTGGGAATACGTCGGGATATTCTCTTACGACTGGAACGTCTTCGATGGAAAGCTCTCCTCCCTCTTTCCTTATTAGGTTAACTAAAAATGCTTGGCAGTCATTCTTCTTTATCATCTTGGTGGCCTTCAGGGCGGATATCATTGGGATTTTGGTTCCCAACCTTGATCCGTAGATTTTCACCTAGGGTTTCCCGGGTGGTCGAAATGTTACCTCCCTCTCGGGGCAGCTTATGGAAGCATTAGCTGAGGCTAACCAATCCATCCCTAGGATTATGTCGAAGTCCTAAATCTTTATCACATAAAGATTTGACTTAAAGTTTTCCCCTTCTATGTTCAATTCTAGGTTAGAGCAGACCTTCCTAGACATCATTTTCTTTCCAGAGGGAATACTTATTTCAAGAGCGTTCTCAGCATCCTCAGGTTCAATCTTCAGTTTCTTACAAACAGACTCAGCTATAAATGAATGCGATGCTCCTGTGTCAAAGAGAGCTAAAACTGGTGTCTCGAGGAGGGTAATCATACCTGCTAGATTACCTGGGGCCTTAGCAGCTTGCTGCTGATTAAGAGCATAAGTACGAGCTGGCTGAGGTGGCCTTTGTCCTTGATTGAACCTTTGGTCTCGCCCTTGGTTCGGTCTCGGGTTCAGTCCCGGCCTTTGACCCTGAGGTCCTCCTTGCTGCAGTCTTGGCTGGTTTCCAAGAAGTTGCTGAAGTGGTTGCGGGTACATGGGTTGCTGTGGTGTTTGGGATCGTTGGTTGTTTCCTTTAGGACATTCTCTTTTGAAGTGCCCCTCCTCACCACAGTTGTAGCACCCAGTTAGATTTGCTCGACAAACTCCAGGATGCATTCTTCCGCACTTTTGACACGACCTAAAACTAGGGGCGTTGCTAAGTTGATTTCGAGGCACCCCTGACTCTCGGTTTTGCCAGTGGGGTTTCTTTCTTCTGCCATCCCTTCTCCCTCCTTCCCACTTCCTTTTCCCCTTCGGATCATTAGACGACTGAGAGGGTTGAATCTTCTGAGGAAGGATGGCTTCTATGCTCAATGCTTTGGCTAAGGTTCGGGCATAAGACATGTCTTCTTGCCCAGCGAGGGCTATGCCAATCTCGGATCTGAGTCCTTTTTTGAACTTGCGTGCTTTCTTCCCATCTGTGTCCACTAGATGTGGAGCATGCCTTGACAACTGGTTGAATTCTCTATCGTATTCTGACACTGTCTTATTCCTTTGCTTTAGATTCCAGAACTCCATCTCCTTTGCCTCTCGGTAACAATCCGGGATATATTTCTGATACAGATCATGCTTGAAATCTTCCCAACTATAGTCTTCCCATTGAACCGGGGTTATGGTCCTTCGCACGGACTCCCACCAGTAGTCTGCATCCTCCGTTAACATGAAAAGAGCGCAACTTAGTTTTTCTCCTTCAGTGCAAGCTATGAAATCGAAGATTCGTTCTAAGGAGCGAACCCATTTTTCGGCATCCATTGGATCTCCTAAACCATTAAACGATGGGGGGTTGTGTTTGAGAAACACACTTTTGGCTTTTGGACCGAGGTTTGGGGCTTGCTCAGGTTTGTTTTCATCCTCATTCTCGGCTTGACGTCTTCAAGGCGGCATTCTAAAGAACTAAATATTAGCGAGGTTTGAACAAATTCACATAAGACAAGAATGCCTTTTGATAAGGTCTTTTAATTGCACAAGATAGATCAAACAAAATGAAATTTAGGCGTCATTCAAACATGATGGGAAAATTGCCTCATTTAGAGGACTTTGGCATCGATATATAAAATTATGGGTTACAACCGGGATAGGGCAGTCTCTTTGGAAAATTCACTGCCACTATTGGGTTTAGAATTCTTAAAGCATCTATTACATATTAAAGTCTTGGTCAGAGCGGATATTAGATTACAGGCAAACAGATGGATTAAACATCTAGGTGTTCTAACAGCAACACCTTCTACACCTCCTTTCTATGCTTAATCATGAGCCGGGCCTTTACCCTTTTCCTTGCATGGCGATCCTACTTCCTCTTCGCCTTCTTCTGGGTCCTCGTCTTCTTCTTCTTCGTCTCCAATATCAACCATTTCCGGGACGGTAAACTTGAATGTCCTCATGCGAACGCTCCCTTCAGGATACTGATGGGGCATACATTGTCCCAGACCTTGGGAAGCGGACACAGGGGTCCACTGGTTCACTTGAGGAGTGCAGGAGAATAGGGATTCGGTGTGGTTCACGATTCGGGTATTCGAAGGTCCTGCTCCTGTGGTCCCTTCGTCGTGAGGACGTGGCACTTGAAATCCAGGGGGACTGTTGAGAGTCGCCCTTTGCAATTCTAGCTCTACCACGAGAGAGGGATTTTGTTCATCTTCTTGCTGCTCGGCTAAGGCGTGCATATGGCCATACTCCGATACCCAACGAGCCATTAAGGCTGACGAGAATTCTGTCAGGTTTCCGATTTCAGCATACGTCTCGGGATCGCGGGTGATCGTGCTTTGCAGGATACGGTACATTGTAGGCCTCCAAGTAGGTGGCGCATGCTCGCATATGCGGATGCACGTTTCCAAGTCGGATACGCTCCCGGACTCTCCTCCGTAGCCATTTGCCCAAGCCCACCTTTCGAGGTATCTTGCCATGTAGGACAGCAACTGTTCGTTACCATTCCAAGTTTCTCTTCTGAACCTCTCAACTCTTTCTTGCACAGGGCGGAAAAGAGGCACGCTCTTCCTAGCTCTCGAACGACGCTTAACCATCTAGAAGAGAATAACTTAATCAGTCTAGATTCAAAAAGGGAGACCTAAGGTCCTTCTAATGTCTGGATTTAATCTTGTATGCTTAATTCCATTTTATGGAGCAGTTGACAACTTTTATAAAAATTTTGGTGCCCAAGGTTCTTTAAACATACATTGTTTACCTTTTCTTTTGACTCAAAATTTCGAGAGATGATCTTTTTTAAGTCATTTTGGAATCGAGAAATCTTTTCACAAACTTTCCATCTGGGAAATCATCTTACCCGAACACCTTTTACTTGGAATTTCATTCTCACGGTTTTTCTCTTGTCCATAAAACAGGTATGCTTGCTCAAATCTTTTCCCTTCCTGTATTCCAAAATCATGAATCCAAAATCCGAAATTTCTATACTATCATACCTTGATTTTGGTTGAGAGTGCGAGGGTGATGGCGAGCTGTGGGTTGCTGCTTTAACTTATCAGAGAACAACTTATATTCACATAGACTCATTTCAAACAAAGAGACAGGTCTGCAGAGTTGCAAACCTGCTCTGATACCAACTGTAACAGCCCGGTCCCGAGATAGGGATTTACGAGTGGGGACAGGGTGTTATTAAGAGATTAACGAATAAAGATGGGGGATTTACCAAGCAGTTTAAAAATCAAGACGTGCCTTAGAAGTTATATGGTGATGCTCGGGTTTACTTGGATTGAAGGAAAACATGATTAAGCGGAATAAAACGACTTATTAATCGGATACCAACTTATTAGGCTTCTTTGCGGGTGAACGGAGATTATACTCAAAAGCAGAGATAAACGTAACATGCATTTTGTAGGAATTAAATCGTTTCTGAGGGAATTATTCATAGAGTCTTGCTAAACATAATAGGACTTAGACAGAATTAAAGATGAGTGTATCAGAGTAACGGATCACAGAGTGGGATTTTATAGAAACATTAGATAATAGCAAAATAGTCTTGGCAGCCAACCCACATTCACAGCCACCAGCATCCTCAGCATCTCAACCTGAAAACATTTAAAAAGAGGGGGCATGAGCACTAATGTACTCAGTGGGTTTTAGCGAAAATGCTTTTATAACTTTCAAGATATCCAATGATTAATAGACGGTATACGGAGAGCAAAACGCAAAAGCCCTCTCCGTATTCGTAAAACCTTTTCTTTTCTTTTGGGCCCAACTTGGCTCAAACCTGTCGTCAACTGTACTCTTAGGCATGCCATAGGATAGAAGAGGGGTTACCTCAAATATCCGAATGAGTTTGCGAGGGAGAAACCCCTCAGCGACTACCTTAATAGTTCTGAGCTCGAGTCCTGCTTAAGTGGATGCTAAGACCATCTCTTCCTAATCTTGCTAACATTACCAAGCTTAGAACAATGTCTAAGGCTAATATCTTATCACTACATGATCTCGGCCTACAGAGGGGGGGGTAAAGCTACCCTAACAAGGCAATCCTTGAATCTTGACTATACGAGCTTTATTAAAGCATAAACATTCAAGTACAAGGAAATGAACGCGGATAACATCGATTGCAATTGAAGCAATTCTAAACACTTCATGCTAGCATAAATTGTAAATAAACAATTCTAGCATATCTAAACATACTTGAGAGCTCACTTAACTTATACTAACTTTCTTTACTTATCTAACCCAAATAATAGTTCAGCATAATCACGCATACAACTACATTTATTCCTTTCCTTGTACAGAGATCAAACAGGCTGAGCAAAAATACTTTATTGGATATCTCATTTGCCCTAACATGCTTCTAGAGCTTATTAGCTCAAACTTTAGATGAGTATAGGTTTACCCACCTTGATTACGGAATGGAGGACGAGGCAACGAGCTGGTGGTTTTCCTTAGTATTTCTCCGAGGCTCGATTCCTCCTACAAAAGTCGAATCATCGACTTAGAAGCCTTCTTTGAAGATTTCTGATAACATGATATTAAATAACACTCAACTAGTAACCCCTTAGCTAGGACTTAATATGGATAGCACGACTTTGACCTAATGAGGGTCCGAACAGGATTTATTTTATTTAAAGGAATTTCTCGACTTGATTTTCTAAATTTTTAGACGGAAAAGATCTTTAAAAATTTTCTCGAAATAAATCGGAGAAATCTCGAAAAATATTCTTAGTTTAAGCTTGAGAATTATTTGGAAAAACATGACTCGAAAAGGAACTCGAAAAGTCAGAAGGACGAGCGTCGGACAACACGGGAAGGGAGCGTCGCGCGCCGGCGGCATCTCCCGCGCCCGCGCAACCTCCGCATCCGCGGGGTCCTGGGCCGAGGGAGGCGTCGCGCGGCCGTGCGCCCCCCCGCGGTCGCGGGACCCTTTTTCTCTCTCTCCTGGGCGATCTTCAACTGGGTTCTTCGTGTTCGTCGATTCTCGACGAACACGAAGAACGCAAAACCCGAAATTTTTCCAAAACAACGTGCTTGAATTTTTCATGCAACAACATGCATTAACTTAAAATAATTTTGACATTATAACGACATAACCACGATAATCCTCCGAAAATAATTAAATATGGCTTGACGGATTTTTAACGGAATAACGAAGTTAATCTTCTTAGAATAATAATAACGGAATTTAAAATGAGAAATATAACGCATAAGTCATAATCTTGGAATTCCAACAAAAATCGAAATGTAACTTTAGACGAGAAATAATGAAGAACGCGAAGAACGTAAAGAACGGAAAGTAAATGCGGAAATTTAAAGACGAAAAAGAAATGGAATTGAGACCGACGAACTAAAATGGACGGGGTCAGGTGCGTCGAGGGAATGTGGTTAGCTTGGCGTCTCGTCGAATCGTAACGGCGGCAGAGCCGCCTGCTACGATTTCAACGGCGCCTCCTAGCACATTCCCTCACCGCATCCCTTCCACGCCACTCCGCTCGTCATCTCGAAGAACACTCACGAAGAACGCTTTTTATTTTGACAGAACCTTCTCGGCTTTCAAAGCTTTTCACCTCTCGATTTTTAGAAGTGAATGGAAGAGTAAAGTGAGCAAGAAAAGCTAAAGGGGTGGTCCCCTATATATAGGAAAAGCTTTGGCTTCCCTTGGAAGCCATTGCTGTGCGGGAATACTACAAAAGTTACCCCGGGTTCGGTTAAAAGCTGCTTTATTCGATGTCGAGGTCCAAATGACTTCAGACACGAAATCTAAAAATACCGGAAGATTCGTTGGATCGAATACTAGTGAACCAACTTGTTTCATGAAGAAGACGGGTTCGTCAGAAGGAAGACGAGCAAAGATTCTCTTTTTGGAATTACTTTTACTATTCACTCAAACTGACAGATTTGGCTCCCGAGCGTTCGATTGACCTCAGAATGTCAATCCGTGAACGCTAACGGAATCCTTGAGTCATTTTCCATAAGAGGGGCCTGACAGAGCTGGACTTGAATAAATGAGGAGGATTTCGTAAATTTCTCAAAACACGAACGCACGCAAAAGTTACTATTCATTCTTCTTTTAAATGCGTTTTTCATCACCGGGAACTCTAATGACTTCAGAATTAAAATCCGAAAACACCGGCATACTCCTTGAGTTAAAACCTTTCTAACGAGACCACAGATGGTCATAAAATAGTTAAAATCACATTTCTCAAAAGGGCGATCTGACTCCTAAAGTCGTGACTGACATCCAACCTTAGCTAATCTTAATTAAATTCCTTCTTTAATTAATTAACTTATTATTAACATTCCTCTAAACCTTATTCAGAATTCTGGGGTATTACGGCTACAGCCGTTCCGGCAGACGACTGTAGCCCTTCGGCGGAACCAGAAACTCTCCGCCAAGTATTATGGCCCCTACACCATCTTGGAGCGTGTAGGCACAGTGGCTTACCGGCTAGATCTTCCTGCTCATTCGAAGATCCATCTGGTCTTCCACGTCTCACTATCAAAGAAATGTGTAAGCAAGAAGATTGTACCTTTGTCGGACCTTCCGGCTACTGATGAAGATAGCCACTACGCTATTCTACCGACAGCTGTTACCTCTCACCGGAGTATTGAAAAGCAGGGACGATCTATCTACCAGGTCTTCGTCTTGTGTTATCCACAGGATCCAACAATCTGCTCTTGGGAAGATGAATATTTCTTCCACTTTAAGTTTAGGTCTTTCGATTCTTAGGGATGAGAATCGACTGATCCCGGGGGTATTGTTTTGAATTGCTCGGCTAATTCGGTGGAATTTGATGGGATTGCAGAGGAAATGAAGTGTGGCGATAAAAATGGGATCTTGATTGAATTAGGGTTGAAAGATGGGGGAAATTCTGAAGTAGAGAGTCGGGTTTCTCCGCCGGGTTCATCGTGGGTCACTGGAGATCCTAGTAAAGAGGGTTGTGAGTTATTGGGCCGCGACGAAGAATGGGCCGGAACAGATAGTGGCTAATGGAGTTAAATGGGAAGATGAATTATATTTAAATTTATCATATGTTATCTTTTATTATGTTGATCATTTAGGGTTTCTTTTGTGTGGGACCGATGTAAGGGTGGTATATAAACACATTATCAGTTATGCAAAGGGTATGGGAAAAAGTTATTTTCTAATTCCCTTCATCTCTTCTCTCTCGACTGCTCTCCCTCTATCTCTACACTCTCTCCTCCTTAATACAGTCTCTGATCTACTATTACATAATTACACTAAAGCTACAGTTATAAACATAAATAGTTGTAGGGGTCACTACATGTAGTTACTTTAATTACATTGTTGAACAATCGTGACTTAACTTCTGAAGAAGATGACTTAAAACTTCGTCTGATGGTAAAATTATATTCACATGATTGATCATATGTTATAACTTGTTGTCATTTTAATATTGTATTGCAGTATTTTATTTCTTGTTGTTTCAATTATTATAATTTCAATTCATATGCTTTGTATTGTATTGTATTATATTGTATTGTATTGTATTGTATTGCAGTATTTTTATTTCACGTTGTTTCAGTTATTGTAATTTCAATTCGTATGTTTTGTATTGTATTGCATCACTTTTATTTGACATAATTTTTGTTGGCAATCATACATGCAAATTTAAACTGTGTATGTGACTTTGGCAATCAATATAAACTTTTCAGACTTTGGCATGTATCTTTGGTAATCAACATAAGCATTTAAAACTTTGTTACTTATGTTCTTGATTATGTATTTTCCATTTCGTATTTCGATTGTTGTTATTTATGTTCTTGGTTCATTGTATTTTGAAATTTTATTAGTTTGTAATTTTATAAGTTTTTTTTTCTTATTTGTGCTATTATTTTATTTTAATTTTAACAAGTTAATATAATTCATAAAATTATATTTAAAAATAATTATATATAATATTGTGGTGGCATGGTTAGGTGGTCATTGATAATTATCAAAATTAAATGTGGTTGGGTTGGGATGAGTAATGGTGATGTGAAAGAAAGAGATAAATGAATTAAATATTAAAAAAAATTGGATGGTTAGGTGGTTGAAGTAGTTGTCGACAAACATAGTTTAAAACCATCCTCTTAGGAAAAACCTCTGCACATGGAAAAAGAGTACCCCGTCTATAGCAACACAATCTAGCCAAAGGACAAGAGTGCATCCATGGTCTAGTATAGGATCAAAACTTAGAAATTAGATATGGCAATTAGAGCAAAGCAATACGCAGTACGTGAAAATACTTGAGAATGTGGTGCAGAAATCTTCCAACATTCGGAACTAACTTTAAAGATATCTAAGTGTTCAAAAATCTGCATACAATATGCCAAAAAAAAACAAAAAAAGAGAGAGAAATGTCAAAAGAGATAAGCAAGCATACAATATTATTAACACATGTTATTTCCAGGAATCGTTTTGACGGAATCGAGTACTATTTAGGATTGTGGGTAGGGTAAATTACACTTTGATACTTATATTTTGGGCACTTTTTAAAAAATGACTCACTTTTTCAAAATTAGCAAAACAATACCCACTTTTTCAAAAAAAATTGCAAATTTAACCTTTAATCAATTTTACGGCCCGAAAATTAGACACAATTGATTATAATTCAATAATTATTGATTGGATAAATATTTTCAATGTGGTTGGGGGAAATATGAATATTAAAATACAATCAATTATGTATAATTTTTTAGTCATAAAATTGATTAAATATTAGATTTGCAAAATATTTAAAAAAGTTGGTACTATTTACTAATTTTGAAAAAATATGTCATTTTTGAAAAAATACCCAAAATGTAGGTATTAAAGTGTAATTTACCCTTGTGAGTAATAGTGTTGCATTCGCTGCTCAGGTTTATATAGATCTCTCTCTCTCTCTACATGGTCATCAGCACCTAGTTTACAATTTTTTTTTTTCAGTTTCTATTAATTTTGTAATTTCAGTTTTGGTTGGCAAGAGTTTTTGGGACATCTAGAGTAATAATCCGTAGTCGCTACATAGAGGTGGACACTGGGTAAATCATGTTTTTGTACAATAGCCTAGAAACCACACAAAAAAGTAAATCGCACTTGGAACATCAAGTGTAACAGACTCACACTTAGCGGTGTTGATGGGATTTGAACTCAAACTAGTCAGAGGAGTGGCAGTGTAGATTCAGTGGGCTCCCAGTACTACGACTCTCAGACCGCCATCCAAGATTTGGAGGCGAAGCTGTAGGCACAAGAGGATCGGTTTCAACAGTGGGAGTAGACCTTGGAGCAGAAGCACCAGAAGATGATGGATCAGTAGCTTACTCTCCTTTAGCAGATGCAGGAGCAGCGGACCTTCTACGAGGAGATGCAGCGTCGGTTCAGGGATGGCAGTGGGTCTTCATCGTCTCAGCCTTCTCCTGGCATCTATTTCTGATATGTATAGTTATGATGAAGCATACCAATACCATGAGGGTTAGATTATAAATTCAAATAAGTAGGGGTTCCACCACCAGAGCAACAGCGAGTGGTGTCAAATTCTTGTCTGGGTAAGTGATGTCATCTTCATTGTTCTTGTAAGTAACCTCAGATGCTTGCATAATGTTGAGAAATTGCTCCACCATTTCCTTGGGCACTGTAGTTCTACTTTTCACTCATTTTGTATTCAAGTGCTTCCATATGTCCTCAATTAGATCCGAAAATTGGAAGACTAAACCTCAAAATCTCTTAAAAGAGAATCAAAGAATAAGAAAGAAGAGAAGAAGGGGAGTCCGAAAATGTAAATGCATATTAAAAATAAAGTCACCGGAAAATTATTCCGGCCGGCAGTGAAGGCGGCGCCGGAAGAGAGGGGAGGCGAGATGGAGAGAGAAGAGAGGAGAGGGGGAGGCATGAAAGCTGACTGATTTGGATCCCCAACAAATGACCTAGAAAAGTAGTAAAAGGAGTATTTATACCACTCCCTAAAATAAACCCTAAAATCAAATTAAAACAAGAATTAATTCATAAGTTAGTCAAATGAAGTTCATCTAAGGTGAAATCAAGTTCTATGGTTTCGTATTAACGAGCACTATCATATACCATATTTGATCACTTCATTCCAATAACTATATGTCTCGGAAAAAAATTAAAACACGAATGGGTTAAAAAGCTCATAAGTTGACCGCAACATTAAAAGCTTATACTTAGTATTTTGGGCCATATGCAAAATTAAATAAAATAGAAATAGTGTCGGACCCATTATAACTATTATATTTATATTTCTAATTAATTTTTGTGACGTCCCAAAAATGCATAATAAGGATAAATGAATGTTGCATAATAATCAACTTTGGATTCCCCACATTTACTTGACTTGAAAAAATGTAATGTATTAAATATGTCCACGCGCACCGCCTATCAACATTATAATAAATTAATATAACATTTAGAGTAAATATTAAATAGCTTTAGGATAATATATACATATACATGTGTTAAGTATGACATGTTCCAGATGATGTTATCACTTCGGTGATAACATTGCAATCAATGTCGTACCTAATGTTGTTCCGTCATTCTCGTCACATTAAGTATAACACTCGGATTAATAATCTTATCCTTTCCTAGTATTTTGGATTAATTTATTTTAAATTAATCTGAATAAATTGTGATTTTTGTCACATATCATTTTCCACGTTTTTAGGGATTTATTAGATATTTTATTTTGAATTAAAACGTGGATAATACTTGATTTTGACTTGTTCAAAATCTGTTCCGGATTTCATGGGGACGTGATGTTCCCACTCCTTCTTGGACACTAACTGTTGCAGGAGATCGTGGGTCACTGGAGTAACCGCTACTATTGCACGATGTTGAAGAACGTGTGCCATGCAATGCAGAAGACGGTTATCTCAAGTCCACTTCAGCAATGGGTAGTGGAAGGCGGTTAATTCAAGTCCAAGTGCTCTAGGATCGTGAAGCAACTGCCAATACAAGATGGAAGAAGTATTTAAGGTCTCCTTAGATCTTAAAATCATTTATGCAAGCAGGTTATCACCGTGGTTTGTGAGAAGCTCTGAATATTGCATCTAGTGTCCTCTCTGAAATCCAAGACATCTTCCTCGACATCTGCCTAGCGTCCCAATCAGCTGGAGACTTTCATTCCAGTTGTGTGTGTAGGTTAGATAGTCAACTTTGAGAAGTCTAAGATTTAGAGTGACTAATTGTAATCTATGTGTTTAGATAGATTTTTTTTTAGCGATTATTCGAGTGAGTGAAGCTAGGATAGTCCTATATATGTTTTATGTTGTGTTGTTAAGGGGGTAAACCGAGACAACATCTACATTGTTTTTGTTTATCACTTATGATAGTGAATTTCGCCTTGAGGCAATCACACCGTAAGGAGTGTGATTTAAAACTTATTTTGTGCAAAGTTCTGTTTATATTTCCGCTGCATGTTGAAGGCAATGTGGTAACACTAGCTTCAATATTACATTTAACTTTGCAATTTACATTCGTAATTCACATTGTTTCAGGCAACAAATTCTAACAACATGTATATGATATATATATATATACACGTGTGTGTGTGTGTGATGTAGAAAACATATGAATATATATATATATATTGGTTTAAAGCTAGGAAATAAATTTAAAACTAACCAATCCCATTGCAAATGCAACGGTACAAATTTAAGATGAACTTTACCTTTCGACAATTTTAGAAAAACACAAAGAACTTGTTTTGAAATGATTTGGTGTGTTCTTGGTGAATAAAAAGGGCTCCTATTTATACTAGAACTTTGGTGTATGAAAATGAAAGCAACACATTTGCAGGGCGTTTGATTGGAGTCAAATCCCAAATTTAATGGCATAAATTTATACTTGTTGTAATTGATAAATTGATTTGATAAAACTTGATTTCATGAAATTTAATTAGCCGAAAATTGGAAGAATGATTAGCATAAAGTTTGCCTTGATTCATCCACGTGAGAAGAGATGAAATTTTGATTTGTTAAATATTTTGAAAATGGTTATTGAATTTCTAAATATTAACCTCTTTCGGCCTTGCTAAAAAATATAAATAAATAGGGACCAAAATAAAAGAATAGATAAATACTTTACTTTAACAATTAACTTTTATATCCTTAAATAAATATGTAAACAATTCACATGCTCTACGTAAATATTTAATAATTAAGGTGCGGCTTATAGGAACGTAATAATATCAATAACTCGCTTGAATCAACATTTTTAGAAAAATGGTAACGACCAGTCTAAAATGATTTCAGGTCGTTATAATTTTAGATATAAAAATTTAGGGTATTGTACTATTTAGTTCATTATCAGTGGAATTATTTATCTCCTTTGAATCCCCATCAAACGACTTTAACATAACATCAACACACTTTGAATCAATTTCCTTCTTCTTCAACTTTCTTTTCATTTTCAAAATCTGAAATACAAACAGATGATAATAGTGACAACCCAAACATAAACACCATACCACAAATTTCATTTTACAAAACTAATTTCATTGATTGCATATCTATAATTCAAATACTAACACGTGTGATACTTATACATGAATAAAATGATTCTTAAAAATTCTGAAACTAATACTAAACTTTAACACATTAGTTTTAATACAATTGTGATACTTATACATGTATAAACGGATACTTATACATGAATAAAAAAATTGTACATATAATTCACAATCACACACCTGTGGTACTTATACATGTATAAATCGTAATTAATTGTACTGTAATTAAACCACAACTCAATTTTCATCCAATTGTGATATTTATACATTTATAAAAGGGTACTAAATTTACTGTAATTAATCCACACCTCAGTTTTCATACAATTTTGATACTTATACATGTATAAAAGAGTACTTATACATGAAAAAAGTTGTACACATAATTCACATTCGCATACATATGTGATACTTATATATGCATAGAATGTTATATATGATTCAGAGATACACCTATGTGATACGTATAGATGTATAAAATGATACATATATTCACACACACACACACACATCTTACTTATACATGTATATAATGGTACTTCAAATGTGTAAAATCTAATACTAAAATGCGAAACATAACATCCAAGTATTTTTCAGAGATAAAAAGCCTCAAATCCCAATAGTAACCCCATCCATTTTCTTTGATTACATATTACAACTACAACCATAAATATGGTGCAATTTTTCAACAAAACTCACACTTGCAATAATTCATATGCTATTACATACTAAAATAAACAAATAAAAAGTAATCAACCAGTAAAAAAATAAAAATGTAAATAAAACACCGGACAAAAACTTTGGAAAATTAACAATCTAATCTTTGATGGCATCGAATTGAAGAAGAAACTAGAAAACTCGATTGAACGGGCAATAACTCCTCTTTGACTCAAACTGCGGTTGAATAACAAATAAAAAGTAATCATCAAGTGAAGAACACAAAAAGGTAAATTAAACGTCCAATGAAAGCCCTAGAAATTAACAATCTAATATCTGATGGCAACGAATTGATGAAGCAACTGGAAACTTGATTGAACGGATGATAAATTCACTTCGACTCAAACTGTGGTGGAATCTTCAGCAAATCTTCATTGAAGTAATGATGTCAAATGTTTTCGTGAAACTAGGAATAAGGATAGTCGAAAATCTTGATTGAAGTAACGATGAGTTGTCTTCCGCCACTATTTTTCAAATTAAGGTTTAGAAATAGAATTGAAACGAAATGCATTTTCAGATCGGAGGAGTTTCTCTGCCGCTATACTTCAAACTAAGGTTTAGAAATCAGAATAAGAAATAATGAATGGAGCGGGTTTTTTTAGATATATCTCGAGGCAATGGATCGGTCGGACCCGACCCGTCTTATGCATATAAGTATTTGCAAAAATGCTATCATAGTACCCACCTCTTTTATCATAAAAAAAATAAAAATAAAAATCATAGCCTACTTCTATCCCTACCTTTTTTATTCTAAGAAATCATAGCCTATGCGAGTTTCATAACTAAAAGGGGGGAAAAAAACACATTGCAAGTCATAGCCTAAAATAAGGTTAATAGCTAAAAAAATATGAAGATTTTTGTCTCCACATTGGTTGTTTCAATATTTATAAAACTCGTGTCATGCCTACAAATGTATAAGCATATGATTGTAGATATGATGATACGAGGTCGATCCACAGGGAAAAGAAATTAAATGTGAAAATGTAAGTACCACGATAATAGATTGATGAAATATCTAAACTATGAATAGATGAGGGGTGATTATCATAACACAAAACCAACACATAAACTAAATAAGGCAATACCAAACAACAACAATAAACAATCTAAATAGAATGCAAGAAACAAGATCAACAAGGGGAGATTTGAAGAAGACAAATTAAGACAAGATTAGAGGACATGGATTCACAACATTCCTCTTGATCAAACAACAAGGGTTAAACACACAATCATGCTAACTTCATAGATAGGAAGACCACGAATATAGAAGGAGCATCTCTCGAATATCTCCTTAATTTCGAATGCGACAAGGATGGCTATCTCTAACACATTCCAAGGTCGCACCTACCAAAGGCTCAAAGGGGTCACATTTCCTTCCACATATTCGACATTCAACGAAGAGTACAAATACATAGATTCAATCCATACATGCTTATGATCACAAAATTGACTAGATGCATGTGATTCAAACATTTGATGTTAAATGAATGCCACTTCAAATAACATAATACAAGAACTAGCAAAGATTGAAATCTTGACAAAACACACCCATAGATTAAACCCTAGTCAAGAACAAGATTCACATTGTTTCTCCACATCCTAGAGCCCTAAGGCTCTAGCCAACCATATTCAAAATAACATCAAGAATAAAAAAGGAGGAACAAAAACTCATTCTAAATACAAGATGTTGGTCCCGGGCGAGTTGATATCAGTTTAGAGGGGGGGTGAATAAACTGATTAAAACTTTTGCTTCAAATGCGGAATAACATGGCCCTTTGACTCGCTTAGTGAAACTTATCTATGCACAAACTTATTGAACAGTTAAGACAATTTGAGTGCAGCTTGTGTGATATTGTGTGCAGTTCAAAGATATGCAATAGCCAATATAGTACAGCACACAAGCGATTTATAAAAGTTCGAAGTCTCAAACTTCTACGTCCTCTCTGCCTTCCGCAGAAGGGCAACTTCACTGTATAACTTGAGTTTCTTTACAAATTATACAATGAAGGAAAGTTGGCTGAACCTGGTAACTGCTCGCTACCTCAGCGGGTCAACGGCTCATACTTGAAGTCCCTAACTGCTCACTAGAAAGGTAGGTGCTATTGTCGTCTTTACAAGGTTTTAGATCTCTTTCGATCTTTGAACAAGGGTTATCAACTGATGTGCTCCTTCAATTGAGCTGAGTAGTTGATCGTTGTGTAGCTGAAACTGAGAAGACTATCCTGGCTGGATTGTCAACAGCTGGCTGATTATCTTGACTCTGTGAATTTCTTCTTCTCAGTTGGACTCTCGCAGTTTCTATCAAATACTGAACTTGAGCTTGGGAGGGAGAAAGAAAAGCTCTTGTTTGTATATACGAAAGTTGTGTAGGCTAAGGATTTTTTTTGGCTCTGCTGAAAGTTGTTTTAAACTCTAATTCACTCGTCTTTTATAGAGGAGTTATTTTGTGACCGTTGAGTTCCATTGTCCATTGATCGGTGGCTCTGTTGGCTTATTAATGGAAGATGGTCTTTAATGATCGCTTGGAGCTTTTGGTTGAAATAGCCATTACTCTGCCAATCGATCTTCATTGGATATTTAATTCCAGGATCTTTGTTGAAGCATTTATTCCGAGATTCGGCGGTTTGAGCAATAAACTCCAGGGTTCTCTGGCTTCAGCTTTCTTGGCAGTTTTGAGTTCCAGTTGGCAGTTCTGGACTTGTCAGCTGAGTTTGACTATTGCTCCAGTTGGCAGTTTTGAGCTCGTCAGCTGAGCTTGTCAGTTGAGTTTGACTATTGCTCCAGTTGGCAGTTTTGAGCTCGTCAGCTGAGTTTGGCTATTTCTCCAGTTAGCAGTTTTGAGCTCGTCAGCTGAGTTTGGCTATTGCTCCAGTTGGCAATTTTGAGCTTGTTAGCTGAGTTTGGCTATTTTGTCAGCTTGATTGATTTCTCTTGAGCTTTCTTGTCAGCTTGACTAATCGCAAGCTGCCTGACTACAGTTCTGGCCTTCAGCTGATCTATCTTGTTTACTTCAGTTTGGTCATCAGTTGGATGCTTCCAGTCTTCAGTCTAAACTGATCTCTTATCAGTTCCTTTAGTTGACTCTTTTCTCCCTCAGCTCAGCTGACTTAGTTGTCAGTTTGTTTCAACTGATTCGACTTCTTGACTTCTTAGTTGAGTTGACTTCTGACTGAATGACGTATCCTTCAGCTTGCAGACCATACTCTTGATTGGTTGACTTTGACTTTGCTTGAGTTCCTTTCTGATGATGCCCTGGATTGATCAGCTCCGATCTTCAACTTGAATTTTAGTCAGTTTTTCATAAATAATTTTGACATCTCATCAAAACCTCATCTACGGGTTCCTTAATAGTTTTTCCTAACAATTTTTCCCTTTTTGATGATGTCAAAACTTTGTTGATGATGATGGAAAAACTGCAAGTGTAGCAAGTTTGCTTAAGCAGTTTCAGAGCAAATTCAGAGCAAGTTTAAGAGAAAATTTGATTCATGATTTTCATTCAAGTATCAGAGCATTTGTCATTAGCATTTGTCATTCATGTTGTCATTCAAGTATTAAAGCATTCAAGATATGCATGCAATTCAAGTATTAGAGCTATTAAACTTCAATTTTCAGAGCATTTTTTCATTCTTTCACTTTGGGCATGCTTTTATTTCAGTATTAGAGCATTTTTCATTCAAGTATCAGAGCATTCAACTTGATCAAACTTGAAGTATCAGAGCATGAGCATTATCAGTGCATGAGCATTATAAGCATGATCGAAATGTGTATTATATATTCACTTTAAAGCATATTATATTTTCAAGAGTCTACTCTACTCCCTGAAAATTGCTTTCTACTCCCTGAAAATTGCTCATTTGCTCTTTTTCTTTCTATTCGATTCTTCTTTTTCTTGAACTCCTTGCATTCTCCATGCTTCCCCCTGAAGCTGATCTTCCCCCTCATGATGAATTTCTCTTTGAATCTGATCCCAAAGAGTTAAGCATCCATCATCTCCATCATCTTTCTGTCCATTTTCCCCCTTTTTGGCATCATCCAAAAGGTGGAATGGATCGGATAATGGTAGTGACAAGTTTGGCAGGAAGGTGAAGGCAGTTGCCAAATTATCATCATGAACTAAGGGAATTTGCATGGGTGAGGATAGCCATGCATAGGCTTCTTCTATTGTCATGAACTGACCTTGAGCAGAGGGGAGAGAGACTTCTTGCTCTCTGAAGTTCATCGAGGCCATGTTGTTGAAGATCTCATCGGTTGAAGGGATGGGTGGATCATCAAAGAAAGGTGTGCATGAGGAGTTGGTCAGTTCGTTGTTGGGGAGAGGAGCATAGGCTGGTAGACTTAGCTGGATTCGCTTGATCCTCAAATCCATTATTTCTGAAAGCGTTGGTGGCGAGGAGAGTGGATGATTCATCCAGTTTCTACTCCAATGTCCTTTGTTGATCCAGAAATTGGATCCACGGGTGTGGATGAGGTGGAACATTGTTGTCTCATCCAGTTGGAATAGCCATATAGGGTACTACAAGTACCGCCGCAGTTGATTGAATAGAGAGGAGTCTGTGTCCTCAATGAGACCGAAACAGCTTCTCAGCTGATGATCTAGAACTGCTTCAAACTCAACCTCAATGGAGTCACGTTGGACTAACGGTAGAGGTTGGGAGCTGGCTGATATTGTAGGCCGATCACTCAGCCTTGAAAGAGGTTCGCTCTCAATCATCAGCTCTCTGTCTTCAGAGGAGCTGGCGGGTGCCTCCAGTGGTGCCTTTTCACGACCTGAGTTGGAAGTCCCTTGTGGACGTGAACGCTTCGGGCTCGGATGTCAGTAGATAGTTGGGAGCATGTCCCTTCTTTTGAGTTGTTCACCAGTTGGGATGTCCTCATCAAACTGGCTTTGAATGATATGGCTTATGCGACTTATAAACCCGACCTTTTCGCGAAATGAGCCAGTTGATGGGTCATATGCCGCTCGCTCTACATTAGCTCGCAGTTGAGCAAGGATGAAGGAGGCTCAGTCAGCTTTACATCCGTAATATAGAGCGGCTGTGAGATGGGCTTTGACGTCCGAGAATTGGACTGTCTCAAAGTTTCCATGTAGAATATGGTCGGTGATATCTAAGAGTTGGATAATATCATTGGGCATACTCTCCTTCAGCCTATGTGAACAGTCATGGTGGCAGACTTGAGGAAGCTTCCAAGCATCCCACAGTGCATATTTGCAGGGCAATTGCAGGGTCATGACGTCTGGACCGTCACCTGGAAGGTGAAGGGTAGACATCATCGTCTCTTTCATCACTGTGATCGCCTTGCTCTGGACGGTAGAAATGATGTTGTCGCCGGAGATGGTTGCGTTGTAGTAGAAAGATGCTGAAATGGGGGTTTCATATCTGCAGAAAGATGCTGTTTTAGTTTAGATAGCAAGTGTTTTTGAGGAGAGAGAGAAGGCTAGCAGATGATCAAAGCAAGAGAGAGAAAAAGTGTGCTAATGATCAGAGCCTTCATCTCCTTGCACATATTTATTCATCTTTGCATGCAGGAATCGAAGGCACTCGATTGCTTTTCTTAGCTGATCAGCCATCCGATTTGATGGAGGATTAGCTGAATTAATGATGCTTACGTCTCAGCCGTTTTATGAAGAAGTAACTTTATGACCTTATGGCTGAGAAGTAGCGACTCTGAAAATGGGGTAGTTGCCATAAATAGCAAAATATTTTCTACAGATCTTGCTGTTTATATCTCAGTAAAAAAATATTTTCTTTTTCAATTTTGAAGAGTTGATTTAATATCAGCGCAGAGATATTAATTGCAGCATTGTGAGATAGAACCCTATTTTCAAATTGTAACCGTTGAGTATAATATAAGAAATTTCATAATCGCAATGGTAAGAATGTAATTATGATAAGCTTTGAAAAATTAAAAAAACTTATCCGGATTCAGTTGGGATACAGTCTAACTGATTGACTGCTTCGGCGATTGGATGATCAATTGAGTCTCGCTTCTCAGTTGTCGCTGAAGTACTGGCTGAAGCTGAAGCTGTAATTGAACTGAATTGATCAGTTGGCTTGATCAGTTGCTTGGCTTTCAGTAGACAGTTTCCGCTTCTTGAAGGGCCTAGCTGGACTGGCTGCACTGCTTCTATTGGAGAGAGTTTTGGTCTTTGGTAGTTCAGGCCTTGCAGTTCTCCAGGCTTGGTGAAGGTGAAGCTGGATGGCAACTGACGAGTTTTTCATCCTATGACTAAGGGATTGTGAAGTTCCCTTTGGTGATGATCGAAACTGATCATTTTTCATAGGCAATTGCATGCCTTTTGAGCTAGATGTGAGCAGTGGAGTGACATAGCTCTTGGATAGGAGGCTTGGTGATGTGGCAATGTCTTCATCATCACTATCGCTCTCGTCAGCACGCCTTGGATTCTTCTAGGTAGCCACAGCTTCAGTATGTGATAAATGTGGTTCTATCCTTTCGACGACCGGTGGAGTTTGTCGGGATGGCTCAGCTGACTGACTTGATAGATTATCAAAGTTCAGTTTTCGATAAAGCGGGCCAGTTGGACAGTTGACTGGTTGATCTGCAGTTCCAACTGCTTGAGGCATGATGTTGGTCTTGATTTTTGTTAATAAGGCGGTTGCTGGAATCTTGTTAACAAGCCGGTGATTCATGATGTGCTAAACTTGCACAATGGTTGGAGGAAATAGATTTGACGATCCTATCCATTTAATGCTCCATGTTTCTTCACGTTGCCAGTAGCTCATGCCATGAAAGACAGTTAGCAAGAAGTGAGACTGGATAGACATAGAATGTCTCCAGTTATACCAGTAGAAATACCGGTGGAGTTGTTTGAACAACTCTTGATCACGTTGTGCAACGAAAGCAAAGTGAGTGAGAAGAAGATTGGTCACTTCATTTTGTGCACCTTTGACTGCATATTCACCACTATAAAAAGTGCGAATATTCTCTTCAGTCAGCTGGAGATGAGGGCATGTACTTTTGAAGTAGTCCGCTCCGTAGTTTGGATGAGGGATTCCAATGAATGAAATAAGCTCATCTGGATCAGAGCAAACCTGGAAATCAACTGGTGATCTGTTCTTTGATTTTGGAGACTGAACGGTGTTGGCAGTTGAGTTGCTCGAAGAGGGGTTGCCTGTCTTGGCTTTGGCTTTTCTCTTTTTCCTTAGTGACTGAAGATGAGCAGTTTCTTTCTTGGGAATCCAGTCAGAGATAAGAACTGATAGTGACTCATCATTTGGAAGCTTCAGCAGGTCCTCAAGCATTTTACTCATTCTTAGAACAAGTCCGACCTTGGACTCAAATTTACCAGAGTTCTTTGAGTCAGAGGCCTTGATGACTTGATGCTTGAATTGTTGAAAGACAAATTCTGCCCAGTTTGTTTGTCGCCCTTCAGCAAGGTGAATCATAACCTTGTATCTCTCTTGGGTGAGTTGACTCAGGCTTCCAATGGCCCCGAACATCATCTTGTTCGTTATGTCAAGTAGAACTCCATACTCGGGCTTCAGGTCAGTTTTAGCGGTTGTAAAACTGAATTGCTTGTCGCAGGTTGAAGCTTTCCATTCTCTCCAATATGACTCTGCAGATTCCTTTAGATCTTGAACGGATGAACCTTCCTGTGGAAGTTGGAACACTTCTACAATTATCCTTTCAGTGATTTGAAGTAGTCGTCCTTAAATCACTGATGACACTGTCTTTCCATCTGCAGATAATTTTGCTTGAAGCAAAGATTCACTCACCAACTTTTGTCTAAAGAACTTTGGTGGTGTTTCCAGGTAGTAAAGATTTTTTGTCTTATGAAGATTTGACAGAAGGATTGGGTTGTTTGATTCATTTAGAATCAATTGAAATTTCTTCCTATCAAGAAATTTATCTCTCATTAGTTGTTCTTTGAAGGAATTTGAAGATCTGGATAATTCGGCCATCTTTGAGGTTGGCTGAGATTTTGGGAATTTAAGATCTTTTAAGAGAGAGTTTTTGAGATTGTGGAAGGAGGGGGCTTTTTGAGAGGTTTGAAAGAGAGGGGCTTTTTATGAGTGTTTGGACAGGCTCATAGATCTGATGGTTGGAATGGTACTAGCCTCTGGTCTCTTTTGGTCGTTGGCAATTAATGACTTTGACACGTGTCATTGTTTTGCAACGGTCATAATTTCAAAATAAATTGAAATAAAAAAGATAAACTTTTATAAATATGTCAAAAGATAATTTCAAACTGATTAACAAGAATTACACTTAGGGCTTTTCTAATCAGGTTTAATTTGATCAGCCACTTAGTCCTTCTTGTGATCAGTTTTCCTTTTCTTGGCCAGCGGTTCAGTGAGGTCCTCTTCTTCATCCTCATCACTGCTTTCTGACTCAGTTTCAGCTGACTGGAGCCTTGGATGGGCTTGCAACTGCTTGATCTGCTCTGTGTGCAGTTTAACCTGTTGCTGCAGGGACTAGATCAGCTCTTCATAATATGGAGGGAGTTGGACTATTGAACTGCTTGTCTGAGCATTGAACTGAGTTGCTCTAGAGTCCACTTCCTCTCCTAATTCAGTTCTAACAAGTTCCTCGCAAGGAACTGTGTGGGAGTGTTCCGCTTTCTCCATACTAATTGATCCATCATAGCTTGCCTCTGGTGGAGTTTCTAGTGCAACAGCTTGGGCTTCAGTTTGAAGAGCCCTTTGAACTGGATCAAAGTACACAGTTAGTGCTAGTGTACTTTGATGGGCAGGTTGTCCATCGTTTTGAACCATCTGTCCAGTTGGCTGGTCAGGCTCAGCTGGCTTTGGAGTTGACTCTTGGGGAGGAGCAGTTTGAGTCTCAATTGGCTCCTCAGGCAGTTGAGTCTCTTCAGTTGATTTCTTTGACTTTTCATCACTTGGCAGATCTAGTAGAATAGGAGATTTGAGCAGTTCTTCAAACTCCTGATCGCTAACTATTTGCTCGTCAACTTGTTACGCCTTAGGAAGATCATCAAGAAGGTCAATGATGATGTCATCCGGTTGAGGGAATTTTTCGAATGTTAACTGCCTAACCACGGATGCTATGACAGTTTGCCTTGAACTGTAAGCTGCAGGGGTTCCAGCCCCTTGTTGACTGCTTTGAGCTTCTTTGTTGAACTAGTTTTGCACTTCTCGAAGCTATTGTTGCATGTGTGTTTAGCAGTTCATTGAGCAACCAATGCTGTTGAACCTGAGGATTTTTCCATTGTTGCTGCTCAGCTTGAGTTCGCAGAGGTGGCAGTCTGATGTTGACCCAGTTGAGTAGATCATTCATCACATCCAACAGGATTTGCTAATCAGGATGTGGGTGATTCCTACGAATGGCAAGCATTCTCTTCAAGGTGATGACTAGATTTTGCTCAGGAGTCTCCTATCTAGCCTATTGCATACTCCACCTTTCTTTCCTTCTCCAGAAGCTCATCCCGTGGAAGGCGGTTAGAAGGAAATGGGCTTCGGAGTTGAAGCAATGTCTCCAAAGGTACCAGTAAACATACCTTGATAGAGCTGCATACATAGCAGTGGTGCCAATCACATCTTCAATAAAATTTTCAGTGATGAACTTCTACACTTGTTCATCAGCCCAGCATTTGACGATTTCAGCTCTTGATAGAGCTCTCATGTTTTCTTCAGTCTCTCCCATTGGGGGGCAAGCAGTTCTGAAGAATTCGGCTCCTGTGTCCTTTGGTGGAATTCCCCTGTCAGGCACAATATCATCTCCTGCGATTGGTGCTACATCAAACACCTTGATATTGTGAGGAGGCAGTTTTGGAGGGGGTGGAGGCCCTGATTTCTTCTTCTTCCCTTTTGGTTGAACTGCTGCGGGCTTCTTCTTCAACTTGCCAGTTCTTTCTCTGAACTGAACTGGCCTGGTTGGAATCTCTTCTTCAGGTGAATTAATAGATGATCCACATGGAACTTAGCGCAGTGGCTTAGCTTTAATTGTGCTTCCCAACATTTGGCTTATTGGGAGATTGTCGTCTGAATCAGAGTCTTTTTGCGGTATTTCAACAGCAATTTCTTTGCCTTTTCTTTTTGTAAGCTCCTCAGCTTTCTTTGATCGGGCAGTAGTTAGCTGACTGTTTTTTATGTTTATGGATTTTGCAACTGGCTGCCTTCTACTGGTTGCTGGTATAAAATCCATCTAATCAATCGCCAACGTGTCAGTTTCTTCAGATATGGAGTTTAGAGAGTTCTCCAATATGCTACTTATCATGCAGGGGTAGCACATCTTCTGATGAAACTCAGTTTCTTTCTAGTTCTTTTCAACAATATCAACATACTTCTTTATTTTCTCAAAGAACAACTGAGCCCAGTTTACGTTGATGCCTCTGATGATTGCTGTACAGATTTTATACTTGTGCTCCGACATCTTCGAATGGCTTCCAGTTGTCCCAGTAATCATTCTAGCAGCTACTGATGCTAGAACTCTCGATTCTTCTTGGAAGAGAGACATGAGTATACTACTTTTATAAGGATCTTCACATTTCACTCGCTTCCATTGACGATAGGCTTCCTCTTGATCCACTTCTACATCTTGCAACCTTGTTCCAGTTGTTGGTAATCTGAATAATCTTTCTAGTAGTTCTGGAGTTATTACCAGTTCAACTCCACGAACTTCAGTTACTACTCTGTCATCATGACCTTTTGAGTTTAAGTAAAACTCAACCACGGCCCCTGGGTAGATCTTGGATGAATATTCTTCCGTAAATCTTTTCAAACCGTTTTGCTCTATTTTTGCGATTAGTGAATTGCAGAGAGGGGAATCTGAGCATCTTTCTCTATAAGCATCTAGATCCAGGAACTTGTCTCTGTAGAGATTTGTTTGGAATCTTTGTGAGGATTCGCCAGTTCTCTTAAAGTCGAACTTTCATCGAACAGCTAGTATACATCTTTCAGCCATAGAGTTTTTGAGAGGAATGGTTTAGAAAGGACAAATTGGCTTTGACTGAATTTCTGAACTAAATATTTTTACTTTCGAAGGTTTTGCAGAACAGTTTCAAGAAATGAAGGAAGAGAAATGCTTTAATTCTTTACTAAGCTTGAGAACGGTAAAAGTAAAAATGGGAATTCAGCCATCCCTTTTATAGAATATAGTGGGGTTCATCCAACGTTTGTGTCATTTCATATGCCCAAATTCAATGGTCGGATTAATTCAATCGACCCGTCGATTGGCTTTTCATTTCTATCCATTGGGGATAAATTGAAGGAGGAGAGAGAAGGTTCAATGGTAATATTTGAGTGACATGTGTTTTTACCATTTCTAATATTGAAATTTTTGAACTTATTTTTTCTCTCTAGCAGCTTCTCCTTGGCTTAATACTGATTACGTCATCAGTTGGCTTTGACTATAACTGATGATCTTTCTGTTGATCAGTTCCAACTGAGATGTCTTCTCATCAGTTCCGAACTGGTCTTGACTGCATGGACCTTCATTCAGCTGCTTCTTAGTTCAGCTGATCTTTTGAACTGATGTCTCCTTTTGAGTTGATTCTATTTCCTATGATTCCTTCATCAGTTTGATCAGTTTGCAGCTGGTATGTTCTGCACAGCTGACTGGATCATCAGTTTGAGCAAATGAACTGATGATTTAGTTGAGCTCATGGGGTAAACTGATCATCTCCAGTTTACTTTTCTCTCCATAGCTTATTGCTTTTACTTCAAACTGATGGCTCATGTGTCCAACTGATCAGTTTCTCGCCTTTTTGGTTCAGTTCCTCTCTTCAGCTGGAATGGATTCATGACCTTTTTCTTCCAGTTGATCATCTTCATCCTGTGATGCTAGCTCAAGTAGTCCCAGCTGTATGCATAGCTCCATAAACCTTGCTTCAGGTAATGGTTTGGTGAAGATGTCAGCTATCTGTTTCTCCGTGTTGACATATATGATGCATATGTCTTTCTTCTCGATGTGATCTCTGATGAAGTGATGTCTTATATCAATGTGCTTGGTTCTTGAATGTAGAACTGGATTTTGAGATATTGCAATTGCACTGTTGTTGTCACAGAAGATAGGGACTTCTTCAGTTTCAACTTTGTAATCCTTCAACTGTTGCTTCATCCAGAGTATCTGAGCATAGCAGCTTCTCGCAGCTACATATTCTGCTTCAGTTGTTGACGTGGAAACTGAGTGCTGCTTCTTGCTAAACCAGGATATCAGTTTGCTTCCAAGAAACTGATATGTTCCACTGGTGCTTTTTCTGTCGATCTTGCATCCACCAAAGTCTGAGTCTAAATAGCCAGTTAGACTCAAACTGTCATCTCTGGGATACCATAGTCCAAGAGTTATGGTTCCTTTGAGATATTTGATAATCCTCTTAGCTGCTTCAAGGTGACTTTTCTTTGGGTTAGCTTGAAACCGTGCGCATAGACCGACTGAATAAGAGATGTCTGGCCGGCTGGCTGTTAAGTAAAGTAGCGACCTAATGATTCCTCTGTAATATGTTTGGCTAACCGATTCTCCTTCTTCGTCGAGAGTTAGCTGAACTGATGTGTTCATAAGAATCTTGAGAGTTTTTCATTTGCTTACTCCAAACTTCTTGACTAGCTCCTTGGTGTACTTCGCCTGGCTAATAAAGATCCCATCTTTCAGCTGCTTCACTTGGAGTCCTAGGAAGAATGTCATTTCTCCCATCATGCTCATCTCAAATTCGCTTTGCATCAGTTGAGCGAATCGGGTGCATAGATCTTTGCTTTTTGATCCAAAAATTATGTCATCCACATAAATTTGAACCATTGAGATCTCAGTTGATCGTTCTATTCGGAATAGAGTTCGATCAATGACTCCCTTTTGAAACCCATTTTTCAACAAAAATATTGTGAGAGTTTCATACCATGCTCTAGGAGCTTGTTTCAATCCATAGAGGGCTTTCTTCAGTTTGAAGACCTGATCACCAATTTCAAAGCCTGGCGGTTGCTCGACATACACGTCCTCCTTGAGCATTCCTTGAAGAAAAGAACTCTTGACATCCATTTGGTAGACTGTGAAATTGAAGTGAGCTGCATAGGCTAGGAACAATCTGATGGCTTCCAATCTTGCAACTGGTGCGAATGTCTCATCAAAGTCAATCCCTTCACTTTATGAGTATCCTTTGGCTACCAGTCTAGCCTTGTTTCTTGTGATCACTCCTTGTTCATCCAGTTTGTTACGAAAAACCCATTTTGTACCAATGATATTCTGGGTCTTTGGTCTCTCAACAAGGAACCATACTTCATTCCTTGTGAATTGGTTCAGTTCTTCTTGCATGGCCATGATCCAGTCTGAATCTTCTAAGGCTTCTTTGACGTTTGCTGGTTCAGTTTGAGATATGAAGCATGTGAATAGTGCATGCTCAGTTGAACTTCTGGTTTGGACTCGACTTCTTGGATCACCAACTATCTTGTCAGTTGGGTGGCTTCAGAGCCATTTGGGCAAGATAGCTTCAGCTGGATCTTCAGCTGGTTCTTCTGTGGTGATGTCATCAGTCGCCCTTTCATCAGTTGGTTCGGCATTTTCGTCTGTTCTTCCCCCAGTTTCAGTTGTGGGGTTTATGGTCTCAGCACAATTTGTGTCTTCATTAACCATATTGTTCTCAACTGGTTTAGTATCAGTTTCATTACCTTCTTCTAGTGAAGCTTCAAACCGCTCTGGAACAATGTGATCCATATAGTCCTGCGAGTTCTCAGTTTCACTAGGTAGTTCTTGAACTGATGTGTTTATTCTTTCTTTGTTCCTGTACTCATTAGCAAATTCATCAAATGCCACATAACATGTTATTTCCATAACAAGAGTTCGTTTATTGAACACTCTGTAAGCTTGTGCATGAGGAGAGTTATACCCAAGAAATATTCCCTCATCAGCTTTAGCACTAAAAGCTTTTAATTGAGTCTTGCCATTGTTGTGAATATAACATTTACAGCCAAATATTTTAAAATATGAGATAGAAGGCTTATGACCCTTATACAACTCATAGGGTGTTTTGTCATGGGCTGCTACAATAGCACTTCGATTTTGAGTATGGCAAGCTATGTTGACTGCTTCGGCCCAGTACCCTTTAGCTATGTTGGCATCAGCTATCATTGCTCGAGCTGTCTCTTTGAGTGTCCGGTTACGCCGTTCGACTATACCATTTTGTTGTGGAGTTCTTGCAGCCGAGTGTTCATGAGTGATTCCAAGCTGGTTGAGGAAACTGATCATTTGCTGATTTACAAACTCAGTTCCATTGTCGGAGCGAATCCTTTTAACTGATCTTTCCTTTTCAGTTTGTAGCCTTCTGATCAGCGCCGTTAGCTTGTCATAAGTTTCATCTTTGCTTCTCATGAAATTCCACCCATGTATATCTTGAGAAATCATCAACTACTACCAGAGTGAATCTTTTGCCTTTTGAGGTTTATGGTCTAACTGGACCAAACAAATCCATATGTAGCAGTTGGAGGCAATCAGTTATTCCTGGTGGATGACTCCTATTCTTAAATGATGCTTTCACCTGCTTCCATTTTTGGCATGGCCCACATACGCCTGTTTTCTTATATATTTCCTTGGGAAGCCCCTCAACTAACTCTTTCTTGGCTAGGTAGTTAATTATTTTGAAGTTGAGGTGGTTCAGTCGTCGATGCCATAGCCAGCTTGCTTCAGTTGATCCTTTTGAAAGAAAGCAAGCTTCTGAGTAGCCGGTTGACCAGTCAACAATGTACATGTTGCCTCTTCTTATGCCAGTGAGAAGAATTACTCCAATTGACTTGTCTCGTATGCTGCAGGAGTCTTTAATGAAGTCAACTGAATATCCATTGTCGCACAGCTGGCTGATGCTGAGTAGTTTGTGCTTCAGTCTATCCACGTGGGAGACTCCATTTACCACTACTTTTCCCTTGACTACGAACTCTTCTCCAATGGTTCGGCTTTTGGAGTTGTCTCCAAATGTGACAAGTGGACCCTTGACTTTTTCATAACCGTCGAGATCTTCTCTGTCTCCAATCATGTGCTTGGAGCACCCGCTATCTAGATACGAAATATCTTTGGCTTTCTTCATAAATAGGATGCTTTTGTCCTGTAAAAACAAGGATTAGCATTTAGGGACCCATTTTATATCGGGTCCTTGTTGATTCATCAAGCTTTTTAGAATCCAAACTTGCCAAACTTTTGGCTTCTTATCATTCAGAGATCCAACTGACTTGGATCGTCTGATCAGTTTAGATTTTCTCTCAACTCTTCTATTTTGATTTGAATCAGTTGAGTGATACCTGCGTTGAGAGTTAGTTGGATAAAACAATTCAACTAAAATGCTTTGGTCTTGAGACCTTTAAGTTTTGTGATCATACCAGTGTTTTGTATGTTTCCAGTTTATTGGAATGAACCTTTTTGGCTCATTTCTGGAATCTAGGTACTCATTATAATGATGGTAGGGTTCAAACGAGTTTCTTTGATCTCTCCTATAGGTGTTCTGATTGAACTTCTTGGTAGGATAGGCTTGAGGATAGGCTTGAGATCCAAACTGATTTTTCTTTCTAAAGAGGGCTGATCTATCAGTTTGTCTTGGGGGCATTCTTTGTTGAGATGATGGTCTTTGTTGAACTGGAGGCTTTGAACGAGTGGATTGGCTTGAGTGAACTGATGGTCTTGGCTGGAAATTGGGCTTCAGTTGGCCTGGTGTTTTTGTTTGGTAAAACTGACCAAATTACCTAGGTTGAGTTTGAGGATTTTTCAATATTCCTTTTCCTTTGGTTGACTCAGCTAGCTGATCATGAGATCTAGTGAACCCTTTTAGGATTCCCTTATCACTGGGTTGGGCAACTGCTTTTCCCTTTTCTAGAGTAGTTAACTTGCTATATCCTAGCCCTGAGCTGCTAGTTCCAGTTCTTTGATGATTTAATATCTCATCTAAGGTTTGAGATCCCTTTTTGAACTTCAGATTTACTTTTTCTCTTTCATGGATCTCTTGTTTGAGTTTTTGATTTTCAGCCTCTAGATCAGCAGTTCTCAATTTTAATTTCTCAAATTCTATAAACTGAGACTCAAGATAATTCAATCTTTCATGATTAATGCTCAGTTTTCTAACCTTATTTCTCAGTTCATCATTTTCATCTTTCAGTTCAACATGCAAGCAGGATATTGAAGCTAATTGGTCTTCTAGCATCATAAGTTTCATATCAAGTTCATTACTAGAGACAGTTGCTTCATTTATATGATAAAAAGAGGTTTGAGAATCAGTTGTACTAACCTCTTCATCATTGTCAGCCATGAGGCAGAATAGCGCATCATCATCTGAGCTGTAGCCGTCAGAATCAATTCCAGAAGGATAGTCTGAATCATCTAGCACGGCATTCTCAAGGTTTGCAACCATTGTTTTTCTTTTGAAGAAGCTTCTCCTCACCTTGGCTTTCTTGTCTTCGAGGAGTTCTGGACATTCAAATCTATAATGTCCTTGTTTGTGGCAGTGAAAGCATTCTCCAAGATTTCGGTTGCCACCCCTGAATGGTTCAACTGACCGTTCAGCTGGTTGATGAGTTCTCTCATCTTTTAAGATTTCATCAGTATGAAGTGGAACTGATTGCTTATCCCGAACTCTCTTCAACTTTTCTAGCAACCTGGTAACTGATTGGATTTGATCATTGATGTCATCAGTTAGATTCTCCTTCTTTTCAGTTACTTCTCTTTTTCGTTCAGTTGAAGATCCGCCTTGATTTTATTTGGTTGGTGAGCTCCTAGGTCGGAAGTTGTTCCTTCCTCGAGTGTCTCTAAACCGGTTCCTTTCACCGTAAAAGGCTGCATCTTGAGCTGACGATGTTGATGCTTCCTTCTTTCGATTTAGACTATACTCATGGGCTTTGAGAGAACCAAATAGTTCCCTTGGAGTGATGCTATTTAGATTTCTCGATTCCTTTGTAGCTATCACTTTCATATCCCATTCTTCAGTAAGATTATCCAATATCTTGGAATTCATCTCAGAATTGGGATAAATCCTCCCGAGGTTGTTCATCTCACTGATGATGCCCAGAAATCTGGTTTCAAGGCTTGAGATGGACTCCTCTGGCTGCATTTTGAAGGATTCATATCTGTCGACTGCCAGTTGGAGCTTGTTTCCTTTGATGGCTTCGGACTCTTTGCATAGATCTGCTAGTAAGTCCCATATCTCCTTGGCAGTTGTGTAGTTCTTTGTGTCCTTCATTCTGTCTTCATCTAGAGTTTGGAATAATGTAGCTTGAGCAACGAACTCTAGATTTTTTAGCTTCTTCTCTTCGCTGGTGAGCAGATTAGTTGGCTTTGGAATCCTTACTGGTTGATTGATATCAACTATGTGAGCATCATTGTCCATCATGATGATGATTGGACAATCTTCGATGACTTCCCACATATTCTCATGAATTGAGCAGAGATGAGCCTTCATTCTCCTGCTCTAGTTATCATAATTCTCAACTGAAAACAAAGGTAGCTTATGGTTTCCCATAGCTAAATGTTAGCATAGATAAGTAGATCTGATTCAGTTAATCTGCAAAAACATCTGATCCTTAGAATCAACCGCTCTGATACCACTTGTTGGTCACGGGCGAGTCGATATAAGTTTAGAGGGGGGGTAAATAAACTGATTAAAACTTTTACTTCAAATGCGGAATAACAGGGCCCTTTGACTCGCTTAGTGAAACTTATCTATGCACAAACTTATTGAACAGTTAAGACAATTTGAGTGCAGCTTGTGTGATATTGTGTGCAGTTCAAAGATATGCAATAGCCAATATAGTACAGCACATGAGCGATTTATAGAGGTTCGAAGTCTCAAACTTCTACGTCTTATCTTCCCTCCGCAGAAGGGAAACTTCACTATATAACTTGAGTTTCTTTACAAATTATATAATGAAGGATAGTTGGCTGAACCTGGTAACTGCTCGCTACCTCAGCGGGTCGACGGCTCACACTTGAAGTCCGTAACTGCTCGCTAGAAAGGTAGGTGCTATTGTCATCTTTACAAGGTTTTAGATCTCTTTCGATCTTCAAGAGATTAGTCTTGAACAGGGGTTATCAACTGATGTGCTCCTTCAATTGAGCTGAGTAGTTGATCATTGTATAGCTGAAACTGAGAAGACTGCCCTGGCTAGATTGTCAACAGCTGGCTGATTATCTTGACTCTGTGAATTTCTTCTTCTCAGTTGGACTCTCGCAGTTTCTATCAAATACTGAACATGATCTTGGGAGGGAGAAAGAAAAGCTCTTGTTTGTATATGCGAAAGTTGTGTAGGCTAAGGATTCTTTTTGGCTCTGCTGAAAGTTGTTTTAAACTCTTATTCACTCGTCTTTTATAGAGGAGTGATTTTGTGACCATTGAGTTCCATTGTCCATTGATCGGTGGCTCTGTTGGCTCATCAATGGAAGATGGTCTTTAATGATTGCTTGGAGCTTTTGGTTGAAGTAGCCATTACTCTGCCAATCGATCTTCACTAGATATTTAATTCTAGGATCTTTGTTGAAGCATTTATTCCAAGATTCGGCAGTTTGAGCAATAAACTCCAGGGTTCTCTGGCTTCAGCTTTCTTGGCAGTTTTGAGTTCCAGTTGCCAGTTCTGGACTTGTCAGCTGAGTTTGACGATTGCTCCAGTTGGCAGTTTTGAGCTCGTCAGCTGAGTTTGACTATTACTCCAGTTGGCAGTTTTGAGCTCGTCAGCTGAGTTTGGCTATTGCTCCAGTTGGCAGTTTTGAGCTCGTCAGCTAATTTTGGCTATTGCTCCAGTTGGTAGTTTTGAGCTTGTTAGCTGAGTTTGGCTATTTTGTCAGCTTGATTGATTTCTCTTGAGCTTTCTTGTCAGCTTGACTAATCGCAAGCTGCCTGACTACAGTTCTGGCCTTCAGCTGATCTGTCTTGTTTACTTCAGTTTGGTCATCAGTTGGCTACTTCCAGTCTTCAGTCTAAACTGATCTCTTATCAGTTCCTTTAGTTGACTCTTTTCTCCCTCAGCTCAGCTGACTTAGTTGTCAGTTTGTTTCGACTAATTCGACTTCTTGACTTCTCAGTTGAGTTGACTTCTGACTGAATGACGTATCCTTCAGCTTGCAGACCATACTCTTCATTGGTTGACTTTGACTTTGCTTGAGTTCCTTTCTGATGATGCCCTGGATTGATCAGCTCCGATCTACAACTTGAATTTTAGTCAATTTTTCATAAATAATTTTGACATCTCATCAAAACCTAATCTAAGGGTTCCTTGATAGTTTTTCCTAACACAAGATTAAAAAAGGAGAAGAGATGATAAAATCCAATGTATAACACTCTTCTTCAATCTAATGGCTTGAATCTTCAAATGGATAGATGAATCTTCCTTCTTCTTCTTGATCTTCAAAAATCTCCAAATATGGTATTTCTCTAAGTGTATTTCGAGTAGGAGGAGTGTTGGATCCATCTTTTGAAATCCCCAATTGATATATAAAGTAATGGACCAATAATTGGATGCCAAAAGTCAAGTTTCAATTCCGTCAGTCCGAAGCACGACCCCAGGTGATAGGGCTTTGGTGTCGGGCTTTGCTTTGTATTGAAACCCAACCCCAGTTGCTAGGGCTTTGGGGTCGGGCTTTGCTGTGTATTTGAAACGCGACCCCAATTGCTAGAGCTTTTGGGTCGGGCTTTCAACAAAGAAAAACTCCTCTCTGAAGTTCTCTACAGTGCGACCCATGAGTAGGGCTTTTTGGTCGGGCTTTGCTGTGCATTTGAAACGCGACCCCAGTTGCTGGGGCTTTGGGGTCGGGCTTGCAACAAAGAAAAACACCTCCCTGAAGTGCTCTACAGTGCGACCCATGAATAGGGCTTTTTGGTCGGGCTTTGCTGTGCATTTGAAATGCGACCCCAGTTGCTAGGGCTTTGGGGTCGTGTTTCAGCTCGTGACTTGGTTTTCTTGTCTTTTGTTCATCTTTGTGCCACCTTTTCGATCCAATTCACTAACTTGACTTATTTTGCATTGTTTGAACCCAAAAATTCCCTATATTGGCCACATTACACAAAACATAAGATTAAAACAATATTTATAATATTTACAATATATTTACATACTAAACAAGTACAATTGCACTCAAAATATAGTGCAATTGAGTGCAATTTATGTTGGGGTTTTTTCGAATTAAACCACCGCATGACCATTTGGTTGTTCATTAATCCGTGTTCATGCAAATCATAATTTTATGTAACATGCATGTTTATCACAGTCTAATCAAAAAGCATGCAAAGCAGATTCGAATCTAATAAAGCGGAAGACATAGAAACGAATCTACTTACAAATCGATAGACGGTCTGTGGACAAGATTAAAGATCTAATCTTGTTGTTGAATGAACTGTAGTTGGCGCCACCTAGCACTCAAAATTTCGATCACCACTGTATTCCACTCCAAGATCTTCTGTTGTATTCCCGGACTGTATCTAGATTCAGAGTGGGCTGAAATCTACTAGATAGAGTTGTGAAATATGTGGATAACTTTGAGAGACAAAGAGGGGCTGATTTCCAATGAATAATATCCTCAAATTTTCGTGCCCCCCTCCCCTTATATATAGGGAGGGGCGAAAATTTCATGTTTTAGCCCTATTGGGCTGGGCCTCTATCTCAAGTTCAATATCCAGTCCACTTTCAGTCAATTGGGCTACAACAGGGATCTAGAAGAATATTAAATTGGCCCACTAATTTATTTAATATCCAATATCCAATAAACCTAGGATATAATTAAATAAATTAAGTTTTACTTTTATTCCACTAAAGAAGTAAAACTGACCTACCAATTTAATACATATTTATGAATATGCTTTCTCCTTTAGTCCAGCCATTCCCCGTGTTTAAGATATAATGTTCATTAATTAATTATGTAAGCCTCTGACAGCTATAATTAATTAACATCTAAAACCTTGAGTAGTACCACACAAGCTTTATTCATGTACGGAATAAATTCCACCTGCAGGGTTTCAACATGAACTTGTACTTCCTCAAGAGAACATCATCAACCTGGCGCACCAGGACACAGTGCTCATGCATACTGCTCGAGACATCTTGTATACATTGTTATTACCCAAGATATCGAATTCGATCTACGAAAAGATCTTACTCATTGATAAATCAAAGTAATAAACAACGCACACATATGCTCGCCAATATCACATGAGTTCAGAACCTGAACTCTGTGGATCTTTATTCTCTCAGTAACTGGGTCAGAGACAGATAATAGTATCCTATCGTGATCCTCCTCAATACACTAACCAGTGTACTAGAATAATCAGTTAGCTAAGATAAACTAACTTATCAGATTATTCTACGGTGTACCGATGGTGTGTTCATGACCATCTAAGCCGTGAGCTCTTTAATACATTACAAGGTTCTAATGATATGATCTTTACCGTGTGACTCCCCACACCATATCATCTACAATGTAAGTATATGGAACATTGCATAGAACAATTATAGAACATAATCTAAATGCAAACAGTGACTGCAATAACTTTCATTTCATATCATCAGAAAAGTATACAAAGACAAGTCTTCCAGTATACAAAACTAACAATTTATACACTCATCAACCGGATTTATAATTTAGACATGACCTTTAAAATGTTGTAATAATAACACAACCTTTTTATTTGTAGCAAAATAGACACCCCAAAAAAATTCAATGATTGGAAAATTGACGTTGCATAATAAGAACCCTTATATTCGACATACCAAACCTAAATTAATTTATATACATGGAAAAAATATTGTTACATCTTAATTCTGATTATTGAGAAAATTTGAAAATGTCAAATTTACTACAAATTAAAAACTTGAGTTATTTATGCAACATTTTAAAAGTTATATTTAAATTATAAATTCGTTCAATAGTAATTATTTATTCATTTATTTGACAATTTACCCTAAATTTATTTGTGTACGGTGAGATATCTACCGTGGAAAAAATATTTAAAACTATGACTTGCAATAAGTGTTTTGTCAATTGCGAGTTTATAATTAAAAGACAACAGCAGTAACATTTATTATTGTATTTTTTTATTTTATTTTTTTTGCAATTTCTCTAAAGGTTTTGATTACAACTGTTGTATTTTAACAAAATTTTAAAATCTTATTTATTTATTTTTTACTTTGAATTTTGAGATTTGTAATATTTTTTATTTTTTATGTATAGGTGGAGGATTATCTTTACTCTACATTTGTCGCTTAAAAAAATAGTTTTCATTGTGTTGCGTAATAATAATAATAATAATAATAATAATAATAATAATAATAATAATAATAATAATAATAATAAGTAGAGGTATAACATAATTTACAATAATTTATTATTTTTCTATTTCAATTTCATCATTTGAAATATTTTACTAATTATATTTTTATACATGTTATATATTATAAGAAATCAAATGTTATTTAATCGTGGGCAATTATACATTGCAATTTATAAAATCGTGACGTTTAAAATATTCCAATTCGATCTTTCTACCATTGATTTTTATTTAGATTCTAAAATTTAATTTAATTTTTGTTTGTCGTAACTACATAAAATTGATCTTCTTGTATAATTAATTAATATGTATGCATATTATTTTATTAATTTATAAAAATTGAACACAACATATATAATTCAGAAAATAATTATAATATTACATATCTAAAAAAATAATAATTATTTGTGTATCACATTGGAGGAAATACCAGTAGTCTAATATAGAACAAACGTCCAGAAATAGAGCATGATACCCCATCATGAAAATAAATAATAATAATAAAAAATTACAAGAACAGCAAAAAGATAATATCCGATCAAAACAAACAATTCCCGCCAAATATTTTGAAAATCCGATCAAACTCTACCTCACTGTAACAATGTCGTCAATCTTCAAGATCATGCGAACGCACTCCGCAGCCAGGGTAATCGCGCTCGTGCTCACTAGCAGGGGCTGCACTACATTCTCCTCCAAAATGTTTGTGATCTGCCCCTTCCTCACATTGATCCCTGCATTGATCTCCCCTTGCGCGTGCCTGTTCCTCAGCTCGGTCACAATGGCGATTGGATTCAAACCCGCGTTCTCAGCCAACGTGTAGGGAATCACCTCGACTGCTTCAGCAAATGCTCTCACACAGTACCCTTCCATTCCCTGCAGCGCCTTTGCCCAGGCTCCTAACTGCCTCGATAGCTCTATCTCAGGCGCCCCGCCTCCAGCAATCAGAAACTTCTTGCTAACCAAACACCTCACCACACACAAAGCATCATGCAGGCTCCTTTCAGCTTCATCAATCACCAAATGGTTCGAGCCACGGACCAGCACACTTGTAGTCCTCCCCATCTCCTTAATCCCCGTGATCTTCACAATCTTCGCACCATCTCCCAGTGGCACCTCCTCCACCAAATCAGCATATCCCAACTTCTCAGCGCGGAAATGATCTATGTTGGACATGGGCAAGCAGTTCAAAGTCTTGGTTATGAACTCAATCTCATCCCTCCGATATCTTTGATGACTAGAATCTTGGCCTTAGCTAGATAATGCAGAGACAAATCCGTCACAGCATCCCTCAATATACTCTTTTGAATCAACAACACGTTGCAACCCGTGGCTTTGATCTTCTTGATCATACCTAAGATATAATTCCTCTCCTCCTTCAAAATCCTATCCATCTGTGAATAATCCGACACTACAATGCTCTGTTCTATATCAGTTTTAGGGGGAGAAATTTGAAATTGTATCACAGCTATCTTAGCATTTTCGACTCTAGTCGGTCCACCAGAAGCATGGCTCACCTTCTTATCAAAAACAAGCCCTTTCACTGATTGAGTGTCATCAACAGTTCCACCCAATTTCTTCACGATCTTAATATCTTTCAAATCGACTAAATCAGGTTTATCAGGATCCACAACAGAGAGCACAGAATCAACAGCTAAAGGCGCTAGAAGAGTGGAGTATTGCGAGACTACCTTCGAGTTCAGCGACGTCGACGCCGATTTAACGAGCGATTCGCGATCGGAGAGCTCCACGGGGACTGCCATGGCGGACAGAATCTCGACCGCCTTAATCGCAGCCTTGTGGAGCGAATCGGATACGATGGTGGGGTGAATGCCGGCGCTCAGGAGAGTGAGAGAAGCCTTGAGCAGCGCTCCGGCGATGACGACGACGGTGGTGGTTCCGTCTCCGGCGACTACGTCCTGAGACTTGGAGAGCTCGACGAGAAACTTGGCGGCGGGCTGGAGGACTTCCATCTTGTTGAGGATGGTGGCGCCGTCGTTGGCGATGATGACCTCGCCAGAAGCGACGGAGATCATCTTGTCCATGCCCTTGGGGCCGAGGCTGGTACGCACGGCGTCCGCCACCGCCTGCGCCGCCGCGATATTCGCCATGCGAATGTCGTCTTTCCTCTTGTTGTCGACGAAGGTCTCTGTCGGCCTCGCCGGCGATACCGCCGCGGACGCCATGAATTCGGACTGATGAGAGAGAAGTGTCGAGATTTGAAACTTAAACCCTAGAGAGAGAAAGAAGAGAGATGGAGATTCAGTCACTACACTACACCGGTCAAGGCTAGAGAGTAACTGAATCGGAGAAAATTGAGAAAATTTTCTAAAATTCAAGTGGGCTAATAAATGGGCTGAGATTTGGAGGTTTTTTACGGGCTTTTTTGAAGATGATAAATGTTCTAGATTTTTATTTTTTGTTTTTTGAATGGATAAATGTTCTAGAATTGATAATGATATAATTGTAGTTTTATTTTCTTAATTATAAATTTGGTCATGACAATTTCTAGGAAAAGAATAGAGAATAGAAATCTCAAGAATTTAAATAGTCAACGTGCCCGTTCGAATTTCGTGTTATCCTTTTTATGTTTCACTATTAAATTTAGGATTAATTACAGAATTTAATACAACGTTTGCACCATTTTACAATTTTCACACAACGTTAAAAAATTTACAATTCATATCACAACCTTTAATACTTTTGACATTGTAACATCTCCAATATTAATCCAACATAAAATGACATTTTATGGAGATGAAATAAATGGAGAATCTAGTTGTATATAGTGAATCAATAAAACGACGTCGATTAAGTAGCCGGGAACGGCAGTAAACTTGGATTACAAATCGGACACGTATAATGGATTTGTCGGATTAATATATGTGGTGTTACAATTGCAAAAGTATTAAATGTTGTGATATGAATTGTAAATTTTTAAACGTTATGTTAAAATTGTAAAATAGTACAAATGTTGTGTTAAATTATGCAATTAACCCTTAAATTTATGATTTTCATAATACTTATTATAAAAATGAAATAATATAACATAATTAATCCTAATCAACATTTATCAATAAAATATAGATTAAAAAAAACTATAAATTATAATTATGAAATAATCAGCTATAATGATTAATTATTAATTAAACTTTGATCCTTCAATAATAAAAAACTAATTACAAATTTTCATCGGGTGGAATTAACTCTAACGAACAATAGTAAAATTAAACTAAAGTATAAGTAATTGAAATTGAAGAAAAGAATTTTAAAGCAAAAGTTGTAATTTGAGAGTGAAATGATCACAAAAATTATATAGCACAAAATTTCACTTGTCAACCTATTGATCTTGTTGTCTTGTAAAGGGGAGTTTGATTCATTTGTTATATTTCCATTACACATATTATATTTCATTTTATCAATACACTTCATATGTATATTTATAATATCATTCTATCAGTACATTATATTACATTCAATACATATGATGTACATTGAAACGCAATATGTAACACGGAAATATAATGAAATATTGCATTCCCTTTTCAATTGAGATATTTATCATACACAAATAACTGGGACAGACTGTTTGAAGGGCCTGTCAATATCTGAATTCAAACTCATATAACTTATGTATTGGTAGTGTTTGGATACGACTCTTTCACCATCTATAATCGAATTTAATCCACCAGACAATAGGACACAACTTTCTCATATTTTAAAACAGTGCTACATCTTCTATTCCAATCATGAGATTTATGTTGTTCGTTTATTATCACATATATATATATATATCATAAGTGTATACGTGACATGCGTTGATGATAAGAAACAACAAGGCGATGAAAAGAAGCCCAAGAAACATACAATCAATATGTCGATCGATAAGTGCATTTCGTCGATGATTCAAGCCCATCAAAGAGGAAAAATGTTGCCCGTGATGGCGACTTGTGTAGATGTCCACTTAAAACGTGCGATTTTATGGTGGGTTCAGAATTAGTAAAACGTAAAGTGATCAATCGAGTTGGCTAATTTCTTACCAAACAAAACGACAAAAAACTAATGGAGAAACTTCAATTTTTGACTTTTTAGGTCGGAAGATACAATTTGGTCTAATTAAATTAAAGTTGCTCGCTAACTAAGTCAATTATGTAACATTTATTTTACAATAATTGGTTGGAGTTAATTATATATATTGGTGGGGCATCGTTAGCAAGTTGAATTTCGGTGATTAAAGATAAAAACTTATTTTCGACCATCAATAAATTGGAACGGATGTATACCGCACGTTGTGATATATTTTATACATAGTGGATGTAGACGAAAATATTTTAGGACTTCACTGCATTATTTATATAATTTTCCATTGTTAATGAGGGGTCGAAATCAGCATATATACGACCAAAAAAATCTATAGAAAGCAAAAAAAAAAAAAAGGTCAATTTTCTTATGCACTGTCATTAGACGGTCAACGTGTAGATAAAAAAATCATCAAAATAGGTGATACTTTTAGGAATACATGAAATATTTTTTGAATTTTGAGTGATACTTTTTAGTGTTACAGCTAATATTGATTTTGACTATTTTTTTTATTTTTGTTTTTTTCTCATCGATACTTTTTAAAGATATATATATGTGATGTTTTTGGGCTTTTGAATTACCTTTTAGTATTACAATTGATACTTATTTTGACTCGATCAACGCATTTACCGTCTGATTTGCACCTAGTGCGCACAAGACTCGCCCAAAAAAAAATTATTGGGGTTTGGATCCCCCCCGGGATATATACATTCATTTTTATTAATATTTTGGGTGAACGTTGAGATATGTTTGATATGTTTATATTTTTCTTTTGTATACATATATATACGATTTAGAGTTTTAGGTTAGAAATATGAATTGAATTAGGATTATAATTAAATAAATTAAACAACCTAATTATACTATAGCTAATAATGCAAGCAAGATGAAAAAAACACGTACAAACTAAATTCTTGAAAAAAGCTATGCATGCGTGATACCTAATTGGTCAATTTCAAATTATGTTATTCCTTTTATCTTTGGGATAAGGTTCGAATATTTTATGTCTTCCTCTTTTTATTTCAATTCGAAATCAACGGTGGTTTAATTTCCTATGAAGAATAATGTTTTATTTGAATATATTTCAATTCAGATTTTAATAGCACATATACTCTTTTTTTTTTACTCACACACCCGATCTGTGGTCTTGAGGAGTACATATACAGTAACAATAAGTACTGCATGTGTCCTTTTGTGTCATTTTTAAGTACAATATTAATTAAATCATGTGATCGCAATTGGGAAGTATTATGTTAAAGTAAACAAGAAATCGAAATAGTTATACAATCATCATTAGAATTACATAATATTCCGAAATTAATTAACATATACATAACGTACGTCATCATATTAATTATATTAAGGTTAAAGACAATTAAGTCATTGGATTTTTAATGCATAATAATAAAACACTATTTATTTATTATTGAGAATTCTATTATAGTGATTCGAC
The DNA here is from genome assembly GCA_026008535.1 of Perilla frutescens. NCBI lineage: Eukaryota > Viridiplantae > Streptophyta > Magnoliopsida > Lamiales > Lamiaceae > Perilla > Perilla frutescens. Next base: position 53,743,987 of record BRKX01000004.1, read on the forward strand.
TTGAGACTTGCCGCAAGGGCCCTTCATCCTAATGTAGAGCCGGTACTCGTTGAAAGTGGTCGGCGGGTAGCGCGGCGGCTGCTCTGTCGTGACGAGCTCCTCCGCTGGCTTAATGACATTTTCACCCTTTGGATTGTAGAAGAATGCCAGAGATACCCTCTCTTTAGCTGAATTCACGATCACTCTGTGCTCCACGCTTTTATAATTTGCATTGCTAAGTATCTGCATTATTAATCAAAACAGTATATTTTTAATACTTTTATTAATTAATAAGTCAACGAGTAAAAAGCAAATTTTAAGTTATGACTATATATATTAATTATATATGTAGTACGACTAGCTAGGACATACACGAATTGTGGACTAAATAATTAATACGTACGAACCTGGAGTTGGTCGCCTAAGTTGACGATGAAGGCGTTGGGGACGGGTTTAACGGTGATCCATGTATTGCCACGACGGACTTGAAGACCCGAAACGTTTTCATCCGGGTAGAGAACCGTCATTCCACCCGGATCCGAATGAGCTGAAAGACCTAGGGTGAGATCGGGTTGAGGGCATTTTGGGTAATAGTTAACCCGCATGCATGCACCCAACTCCTCGTCTCCTCCAAATGCTTCTAGAAGATAGTCTTCTCTTAGGCCAAGGTTGCTTGCAAAAATCTTCATCAATTTTCCACATAGTTCTACTACTTCTCTGCTGTACTTCGCCACCAATTCCCTGCAATAATTTCAAATTTAATAAATAAATATTTATTTATTGATAATTATATGATTATTTTATGCTAAGCTCGAAAAAATATTAAATTTAAATATTTTTTCTTCGCAGTTTGGCACCAGATGGGTAGTTAATTAACCGAATATATGAATTAAACATGTCACATGCATGTGTGCTCCACTCTATGGGTGATATGTTCCCCCATAACACCACAACCAACATAACATAGCAACTCCAAACTCCCAACATATTGGACTATATATATGTTAAATAAAATATTTTCTATAAAAACGAACCAAAGTAAGGGGTTTAAATTAAATGAACACTTACTTTTCTTGATTTGTGAATCCATAATAGTTGAAAGTGTCGGGAATTAAATTTATATATTAAAATAAGTCTAAACATTTTCAACACGTAGTGAATTAAGTCAAAAAAATACGGTTACTTTGGTAAATGCGAAAAACACGCACGTTTATTTATACAATCACGTGCAAATACTAACCTGCATGTAACGGGTAGGGTAGGCCATTTTTCCTCGTTCCTGAGCTCAACGGGGAGATAATGGAGGAAAAAATAGTCGCTCCAATCAAGAGAAATTCCCTCCGAGACGCCGAGGCGGCTGCCGTAGCCCTCGTACGTCGCCGGAGAATTCGCGAGCTTCTGCTTCTCCGCCAGCGGAAGCTGAAAGAACTCGCGCCAAACCTCGCGGCTCCGCGCCAGCAGCTCGTGGCTGACGCCGTGGTTCACCACCTGGAAAAAACCCCACTCGCGGCACGCGTCGTCGATCAGCGCGGCTGTCCTCCGCCGGAGAGAGGCGTCGCCGGAATAGAGCCCAGCCATGTCGATAACCGGAATGTTGGCCTCGGCCCCGGCGGAGCCGCCGCCGAGACTCGGCCGGTCGGAGGGTTTCTTGACGTAGCGGTCCGGGATGACCCGTATCCCGCTGTCGGATAAATGCTGGACCCGGACAACGGGTTCGGGCCAGCTCTGCACGACGCTCGTCATTTTTGGTTAGTGTGCGTGTGGTGGGTTGATGGGGTTGAGAGAGAGAGGGTTATACACTTTATATATAGAGAGAGAGATGAGAGAGAAAGTTAGCCCGGTGTGTGCCCAATGTGAACGAGGAGGTGCAGACGTGAAGTGGTATACGTGAACGTGAATTTCATGCGAGTTTTTGGAGTATGCGATTCGATTAATTTGTGGTGATCAGCAAATGATAGGCATATATAGACGTGAAATGGACTCCTAGATGCATACAATATATATATACAGAACGTGTTTTATATCATCTAGTTGCAAGAAGAAGATGGAGAGACATTTTGTGGGTGAGGAAATGAAATAAAAACTAGTTCTGAGCGAGAGGGATAAGTGGAGTGAGAGGAGACACACATATATATACACACACAACTACACAGTTAGACAGAGAGAGAGAGAGAGAGAGAGAGAGGCATTAATGGAGAAAATTTCCGGCGCCGTGAACAAGTGGAACTCGTATATGCCTCTTGCCGTCTGTGGCAGTGTAATGTGGAGCAAGAACAACATACATTAATCGTGGGTTAACTTTTTTGTAGGGGAAAAAGTGGAAGTATTTTATGGAATGTATCAAATCTGACTTGGTATTGTCATTATATGAACCGATTTTATTAGATTTGGATAATCTTGATTTTTAAAACTAGTTTGAATTTTGATTTTAAACTATATATGTCTTGAATGAAAAAAAGTGGATGAAATTCTCCAGTTCAAATTGTGTGTCTTATTGGTGTGCCAACATAAAAAACGCATAATTTTAATAATATTTTCCATAAAAATAAAAATTTATTATATTATCACTAATCCTAATAATATTTATTATAAAAAAATTAAATTTTTTAAAAATTATAATGCACCCTAAATTTAGAATAATCAACCTTAAAAATCAATTATATTAACTAAAAAAATGAAATTTAAATATTAAAAAATAATTATAAACCCTAATTGGGTGGTAATAAATCCTAAATAATAATGTGAAAGTATACTAAACAAAACTAAATTAAAAATGAAGAAAAAAATGGGAAAAAATTAACAATTTTGATATTTTGTACACGATTGGCACACAACTTTGGACAAGAGGATCATGTGTGAAAAGGGGGGAAAGAGTTAAATTAAGATTAAAAATATTAGGATAAATTTCATATTACTCCTATGTGCATTTCTGAAAAATAAAAAAACTCATGTGTTTAATAAATAGTCTAAAAATCTCATCTTTTATAATAATAATAATAATAATAATAATAATAATAATAATAATAATAATAATGATGATGATGATGATGATAAACTCTTTTGGAGAAAGTGAATTATACATTCTAAGAAAGATAGTAGGATATATATTTTTTTTATAATTTTTATTATAGATAAATATATTTTATATGATTTGAAAATTATAGTATTTGGTTATACTGCTACTTTTTAACTATTTTGATAATTTCCTAAATTTCGTATGTTTTTACACATAAATATATTTTATAATATTTAAAAAAATTGATTATATTTAAGGAAAATATAGGGGAATAATATGAAATTTGCCCAAAATATAAAGATGTATTGTCTATTATATTGTACTAGTCAAGTGACATTTTCGTGTTACACTATTAAATTTTTAATTTTGTAATAATTTTTTAAAAATAAAAATCAATTATAACATAATAAATCTTAATCAACATTTATTAATTAACAAAAAATGAATTAAAAAATTATAATTTTAATCAATTCAAATTAAAAATGACAATTTAAACGAAAAAATAATTATATACTCTAAGTGGAAAGAATAAACCATAACTAAAAACTGTAAAATTAAATAATTTTTATTTTTAAAAAAATTATTATAAAATTATAAATTTAATAATGTAAAATGAAAATATGACACCCTAATGCAACAAACGATTTCATGTGCTTTTTGTGTTGATTACTAAAAATCCAATTCAGTTTGTATAACAATGGAATCGTTCCTTCCCGCACGATGTAATAAGAAATGAAATATGGATCTCATATATATCCCAACAACCCAATAAATATTTTGATATATTACATGGTGTTAGATAAACTGTCATTTGATTAATTTAAAATTTCATTTATATATAAAACACATGAAAGTGCATGTGCACACTACATCTCATCTTATACATATATAGATCGAATGTCACATACTCACATTCCCCTATATAACAAACACTAGCACAAATAATAACTTTGAATTTTTTATTTATACATGATAATATTTGAAGAATAGCTCTGCGCAGGTATGTACTAGCCTACCATCTATATATAGAAAATATGTGATATCTTCTTCAATTTGCGGCGTAATAAATATTTTGTTTTCTTTAAAGTTAATTGTTTGAAGAATTATAATTAATTATATATATGATGATCCAATGACTCATTGATGATGTAATCTACTATATACTTATCTCCAGAAGAGAAAGAAAAAAAAAACATTCCGCATAGATTACAACATATTAATAATATGTTTTTGATTAAAAAGAAAAAATTGTTGATGTGTCATTATATATACTGTGAGATATATATATATATATATATATATATATATATATATATATATATATATATATAAACCCCTACTGCTCTACGTGTTCTAGAATTTTCTTTATAAGTAGAAATAATTAATTCATTATTAGGAACAATATTTTCTTCTTTATTATTAAAAAAAAAATCACATGGCTTAATTGTCATTCAGTCTCTGGTTGGAGAGACCTAGATCTATAGGTTACAGATATGGATAGTTGGTAGAAAATTATCATCAGACATTATATATATACTTTATTTTTTCGGTAACCTTCCACATTAATTTGTCTAGATAGTGAGGGTTAGTGCACAATTAAGTTTTTGAATTGACTTCGCCACATAAATAGCAGTAACACAAGAGTTTGATACGTATATAAATATAAAAAACAATATTAAAATAAATGGATATGCAAATATAAATTAAGGGCAGGTCTTGCGTGCATTAGGTGCACATCAGATGGTCAACACGTGTGTGATCAGGTTAATACATACACCGAAAAATCTGTCAAAATCAGTATTATTCGTAATATTAAAAGGTATCACTCAAAAGCCCCCAAAATATCACTTGTATCATTAGAAAGTATCTGCCAGAAATTTTTTTTATCAAAATTAGTATCAATCGTAACACTAAAAATTAAATATCACTTAAAAAAAAAAATATATCACCTGTATTCTAAAAATTATAAACTGTTTTGATCATTTTTTTAATTAACACATTGACTATCTAATGTACATATTATGTAAGAGAATTTGCGATAAATTAAATATAAAATTTGAAAGGGGGAACATAACTATCCATTTAGGCTAGTTTTCATTGGTGCGAGTTTTAAAAATCAGTCGAGCTTTGCCACCACTAGCTCCATATACATCGACGTGGCGGATTATCGGATGTAATTAATGAATATCTTTTGTCGTATTAATAATTTTTTGTTTTAGAATATATATATATATATATATATATATATATATATATATATATATATAGGGATGGGATCTGGTGAGAACTCTACCCCAGGTGAAAACTAGGAACCAATCACATCCATCCATTTCACAATCTGGACAGTCCAGATCAAACCAGATTTTTCGATGGTAATTGTGTAATTAAAACGAAAGTCTTCAATTCGCGCGTCTCATTAAGGACAAAATCGGAACTGAACTCAGAAATTACCCATATTCAATTTTAGCCTCAGGCTTCGCTCATTTTAGCCCCATGCATTTCTTATTTTAGCATGTGTTGATAAACAAAAATGGAACGATGATTTCATTGGAATGAAATGCAATACACCCTATTTGGGGACAGTGAAGCCTAATGGGAATCTCATAATTACTAGATGGGACCAAAACCCTAATCGGAACGTAATAAACCCTAATTGGGAACGATGAACCCTAGTGGAAAATGTCATATCAATTTTAGCCTCCTACATCGATCATTTTAGCCTCAGAACAAAAGGGAAGAATTATTAAATTACTATATTACCCCTCCGCCCACAAAGTTGCCGAAAATTACAGGAATGCCACCGCCCATCCACTTAAATCTGATTTAATCTAGACCGTCCAGATTGAGTCAAACAAGGGTTAGGATTAGTTCCTAGTTTCCACCTGAGGGAAGGGTTCTCATTTTATCCTTTCCCTATATATGTGTGTGTGTGTGTGTCGTATTAACTTCTTTCTTCATACATTAAAAAAAAGTAAACTAAACTATCATTTATATTCTCCTTCGTCTTGTAATTGTAATTTCATATTTCTTTATTGGCGGTCTCAAAATTTTTTTATTTGATGTGTTAAATTTTCATCTTCTACAATGTACCCTTATTTAATATTTTTTTGAAATTAACAATCCTTCTATTTTGAATAATTAAATAAGGGTACTATAGTAGGAAAATTTTATATTTCCAAGTAGAGGTGGCAAACGATTCCAAAATCGATTAAAACCGTAATCGGAACCAGAACCGTGGTCGACGGTTCAAAATCGTAACCGGAACCGTTATTTGGCGGTTCGATTCCAGTTCTAAATTTTTGCAATTTTTTTTTTAATTTCTTAATGTTAAACTTGTACAAACTTGAATAAAAATACCCAAAAATTAGAAACCCAAAACATAATATGAGATTTTCATAACAAGGTATTATTAGAAAAAAAAAACTTTGTCAAATGAACCAAAAACCAATATTCTTTTATAAGAAAAGTCCAACTCGTTGTCTTTTATATGAAACCGATGTGGGACAAAAACATTCCAACTCTCAACTCTCAAACCAAATGCTCCACATCGATTTTTTATCAAAAGTAATGATTTGGTTTAATCTATAAAAGGATATTAGGTTATTGGTTATCATTACACCAATCTATCTTATTAGAAATTTCATTATTTGTTGAGATTTCTAATTCCTTAGTTTTGTACATCAACTCTATAAAAATAATTTATTTAAATTAATCAATAGTTTGGTTTATCCTATAAAAGGATAGTGAACCTTTAGTTATCATTACACTCATTTTTCCTTAGAGAATTCTCATTTTGGATGTTTTTTAATTTGTGGGTATTTCTACTCAAATTTGTAATTATTTTATAAATAAAATTTAATTTATTTAAAAAAAATAAATTTTAAACCAGTTAGAACCATCTTAAACCGTAGAGCCATCGGTTTCGGAATCGTCCTGTAACTGTGCTTTGGCGGTTCGGTTCCGGTTCCACATATTTGGAACCGGGAACCGGCAGTTCCGGAACCGTTGCCACCTTTATTTCCAAGTACATTACATAATTTTTTTTAATGTGTAAAAATTGGGGAAAGTATCCCAAACTATTTTCATTTTTTCAAATTTATTTAATTAATTAATACTTTTGTCAAAAAAAATGCCTAAACTATTTAAAAATTAATCAAATCTATCATTGAATATAAATTTTTATTGTATTTTTATTATATCTAGAATATAACATTTTTATTATAATTTTTACCTTCTTTCTAGACTTCATTTTGGCTGAAAAAATCATTCGAGGTTGAATTTAATTAGTTTTTAAATAGTTTATATATTTAATTAATAAAAGTGACAGTTTATGATAGATTTAAGTATATTATTATTATTGCTCTCTCTCTCTCTCTATTGGTATAGGGTGACAATGCAAATCTAATAAGTATGAATTCGTAATGTATTAATGTTTTAGGAGTTGAGATATTTTGCATGTACGTACCTATATAAATAAATTGTCAATATCTTAAATAAATGAAAAGAGCATCGATATTATCCAAGAAAAATCCTTCCAATGATGACGTTGGTAAATAACAATATCATGTCATCTCGATCGACTTTTTACCCTTATTAGGCTCGTCAAATTTAATAGGGCTACGCCAGAACACCTATTACATTTTTTGTGGCATTTTCTGGATTTAAGTGCTAAGTCTTTATTTTTTAAAAAAATATTTTTAAATTTTTTTTAATTTATTATAATTTTATTTAATTAATTTTTTTATTTAGGATTCATTCATCCTCATTTAGGATATATTTTTTTAAATTAAAAATAAAATTTAATTATGGCACATCAAGTGGAACGTGAATAGAGCCACCAAATTTGCTATACTATACACACCACCAAATTTTCAATAAACAACACTATTAAATTAATTAAAAATAAATAATTACTTATTTACTTAAATATTCTTCAAATTAAAGAGCTGATTAGTATAATTAAAAATCAATTAAAAAAATGATGCCAGCACCCTCTTTCTTTCTTCTTTCTTCTCCTTCTTCGGTTCATCCCCACCCTTCACCTTCTCTCTCATCTCCCTCTATTAGAGCCGCCTGCAAACCCATTCTTATTTCTTCCCCACAATTCCTTAGGGGGCGTTTACTTTAAAGGATAGATTAGATAGATTGAATTGATAAAAATAATATAGCCTAATCTACCACATACTTTGATGGATTAAACCATTTTAAAACTTGAATCCTTCGAATACTCAATCTCATACATTATCAATATAATCTATCTTATCTATCATCCAAAGTAAACGCCTCCTAATGGTTTTATGCTCAAAACACTTTTAATTCAGCACATTCAGACCGCTATGTCGAAATTGAATATGAATGTCGTTTGAAAAAATCAGTATGAAATGCGTCACATAGATTCGAAAATTATTTTTCAAACGTACCTTGTATGTTTGAAATATAATTTTCAAAAATATTGATGAGATTCAAATTCATTTTTTCGAACATCATAGTGTGAGATTCGAAAAATTATTTTTGAAGTTCTTAGTCTACTTCAAAAGGTTTAGTTCGTATAAAATATCAAACGAAATTCAAACGGGAATGAATGTATGAATGGTTGTGAATGGAGAATGAAAAACCAAAGAAGAAGACAAGTCGAAAGACGAGTGAGTTGAGAAAATGGCAGTGGCAGCGGCGGCTATAGCAACGGCTTCTCTGATCTTTTTTTTTTCTTAATTAAATTGATTTAAATTGAATTTTAAGTAGAGGGGAAAAATGGCAGAAGTGTGTTGTATAAAGTAAAAAATAATGAAAAGGAAAAATTATAATGGTTGTGGGTGGAACCTACAGAAATTTTTTATCGGGGAGACCGAATTGTTCTTCACGTACAAATATTTCTATATATAATCCCCCCCTCCAACACTGTTCCGCTCTTGAGTTGTACGTGTAGTAAATGTGGTGTATATTGAAAATTGGATTATAGCAAGTTAGCAACAATATCCTTTAATAAATATTTGGATCGTTTCTTTATATTCAATTCAATCATACAAATAAAGCACCGCAAATTCAATCATTCAAATAATAAATATTTGGATCGTTTGTTTGTTTAATTAAACAAGTAATTATGTTGAAGCTAATATAATGGTCCCACACGGAATAAAGCGGTATTAACTATTAAGCGGCAAGGTGTCCTGGTGGGGATGATCTAGTGATGGAGTGAGATTACGTAGAGATCAAAAATCACGGGTTTGAATCTCCTCAATACCACAAATCGGGTATGTGAGTAAAAAAAAAAACACTATTAAGCGGCAAGGTTTCCGGGCAAATATTCTTCATATATATGTATAGAAGTGCTAATTAAATTGCAGATTATTATTTAGCTCGTCTTATTTCGTCTATTTCTAGAGATTTGATCAACATTTGAACTCCAAACATTCTTGAATGGCTCAAGGTTGTTGTTTCTTCTTAACTTCATTAATATTAATTTTTATTTTTCTAATATCGTCAAATCAATGATGGGTATGCCGTATGCATTGACATTAATTAACTTGTTTTCTGTTAATTTTTCTGTTTCTGACATCGCCAAATCAATAATGAATACATTAAAATTATATTATATTATGTGTTCAATTGACTATGTTGTTTCTAACACTATCAAATTAATTATGGAAACGTTAACATTATCGTGTGTCTACAGAGAATAAGGAAACGATCCTATCCCACCATATTCAATTTGTGTAATGAACATCAATCATGTAATAAGTGTGAATTTGACTTTATTAATTAGTATGATTGGTTAATTTAGGTTCAATCACTAATAAAACTCCCCAAATGATATATTTTTTTATGTTTGTGTATGAATTGATCCTTTTCAATTGAGACTTTTGAAAACATTATGTTCAATCATGCAAAAATTAATAATTAATATGATAATACACGTTTCGATTGATATTGTCACTTTCAATTCTCCCTCTTAATCCTTATCGAGTATATATTATTGGCACACCGTCGTTTAGTGTGCAAAATACACTTGCGGGCAAATCGTCCACAAATGCTTAATCTGCCCTCAACGGCTAGTATAGCTGGTGAAGACGGATGTCGATCCCACGAGGAGTGTTTATAACCTTCTGTCTTTTCTTAGTTTTGGTTTGGGTCTTCAGTGTCACTCTAAAAACCTTGCTAATAAACTTAAACTAACTAAATGCTGAAAAGGAAATCACAAGAGAAAATATCAGTAATAAAAGTGGTCAAGTCAAAGCATCAAGTCATTCTGTTAAAAAAATGATGCCAGCACCCTCTTTCTTTCTTCTTTCTTCTCCTTCTTCGGTTCATCCCCACCCTTCACCTTCTCTCTCATCTCCCTCTATTAGAGCCGCCTGCAAACCCATTCTTATTTCTTCCCCACAATTCCTTAGGGGGCGTTTACTTTAAAGGATAGATTAGATAGATTGAATTGATAAAAATAATATAGCCTAATCTACCACATACTTTGATGGATTAAACCATTTTAAAACTTGAATCCTTCGAATACTCAATCTCATACATTATCAATATAATCTATCTTATCTATCATCCAAAGTAAACGCCTCCTAATGGTTTTATGCTCAAAACACTTTTAATTCAGCACATTCAGACCGCTATGTCGAAATTGAATATGAATGTCGTTTGAAAAAATCAGTATGAAATGCGTCACATAGATTCGAAAATTATTTTTCAAACGTACCTTGTATGTTTGAAATATAATTTTCAAAAATATTGATGAGATTCAAATTCATTTTTTCGAACATCATAGTGTGAGATTCGAAAAATTATTTTTGAAGTTCTTAGTCTACTTCAAAAGGTTTAGTTCGTATAAAATATCAAACGAAATTCAAACGGGAATGAATGTATGAATGGTTGTGAATGGAGAATGAAAAACCAAAGAAGAAGACAAGTCGAAAGACGAGTGAGTTGAGAAAATGGCAGTGGCAGCGGCGGCTATAGCAACGGCTTCTCTGATCTTTTTTTTTTCTTAATTAAATTGATTTAAATTGAATTTTAAGTAGAGGGGAAAAATGGCAGAAGTGTGTTGTATAAAGTAAAAAATAATGAAAAGGAAAAATTATAATGGTTGTGGGTGGAACCTACAGAAATTTTTTATCGGGGAGACCGAATTGTTCTTCACGTACAAATATTTCTATATATAATCCCCCCCTCCAACACTGTTCCGCTCTTGAGTTGTACGTGTAGTAAATGTGGTGTATATTGAAAATTGGATTATAGCAAGTTAGCAACAATATCCTTTAATAAATATTTGGATCGTTTCTTTATATTCAATTCAATCATACAAATAAAGCACCGCAAATTCAATCATTCAAATAATAAATATTTGGATCGTTTGTTTGTTTAATTAAACAAGTAATTATGTTGAAGCTAATATAATGGTCCCACACGGAATAAAGCGGTATTAACTATTAAGCGGCAAGGTGTCCTGGTGGGGATGATCTAGTGATGGAGTGAGATTACGTAGAGATCAAAAATCACGGGTTTGAATCTCCTCAATACCACAAATCGGGTATGTGAGTAAAAAAAAAAACACTATTAAGCGGCAAGGTTTCCGGGCAAATATTCTTCATATATATGTATAGAAGTGCTAATTAAATTGCAGATTATTATTTAGCTCGTCTTATTTCGTCTATTTCTAGAGATTTGATCAACATTTGAACTCCAAACATTCTTGAATGGCTCAAGGTTGTTGTTTCTTCTTAACTTCATTAATATTAATTTTTATTTTTCTAATATCGTCAAATCAATGATGGGTATGCCGTATGCATTGACATTAATTAACTTGTTTTCTGTTAATTTTTCTGTTTCTGACATCGCCAAATCAATAATGAATACATTAAAATTATATTATATTATGTGTTCAATTGACTATGTTGTTTCTAACACTATCAAATTAATTATGGAAACGTTAACATTATCGTGTGTCTACAGAGAATAAGGAAACGATCCTATCCCACCATATTCAATTTGTGTAATGAACATCAATCATGTAATAAGTGTGAATTTGACTTTATTAATTAGTATGATTGGTTAATTTAGGTTCAATCACTAATAAAACTCCCCAAATGATATATTTTTTTATGTTTGTGTATGAATTGATCCTTTTCAATTGAGACTTTTGAAAACATTATGTTCAATCATGCAAAAATTAATAATTAATATGATAATACACGTTTCGATTGATATTGTCACTTTCAATTCTCCCTCTTAATCCTTATCGAGTATATATTATTGGCACACCGTCGTTTAGTGTGCAAAATACACTTGCGGGCAAATCGTCCACAAATGCTTAATCTGCCCTCAACGGCTAGTATAGCTGGTGAAGACGGATGTCGATCCCACGAGGAGTGTTTATAACCTTCTGTCTTTTCTTAGTTTTGGTTTGGGTCTTCAGTGTCACTCTAAAAACCTTGCTAATAAACTTAAACTAACTAAATGCTGAAAAGGAAATCACAAGAGAAAATATCAGTAATAAAAGTGGTCAAGTCAAAGCATCAAGTCATTCGGTAGGTATGTGCAATCCCGGGCAAAACACATGTAATTACCACTACTACCCGTTGTGCCCACACTAGCAGAAAGGTCAAAAACTGAATCCCTATGGCCAAATATGGGTAATTGTCACTTTGAGGGTTAACCGGTTATAGGAAATGGATACGATCGGCCACTCCCCAATCACTTCTTACATTATATCGTCTAGATGATACGATCGGCACCTAGGGACCTAACTACACAGGAACCTAAGGAGAGAATCACATAAAGGTTTTGCAAGTATAGCAGCTTTGAGGGCAAAAGCGACCCGATTCTAGTAGGTTTGACACGGTCTTGTGCCTGCATATACTACTCAATCTCAACTACCAAGGCTGTCACCCCCGGACTTGTTACTATGCGGATATCGAGGCATGGGTCACCTATACACTCCCACGTAACTAACACTAGTACCAGTAAATCAGAAATGCGCGATTTCATCTCCAACCACCCTTTACCTATGTCTAAGTGAAAAACAAGTTAAGATTGTGAACCCTTAAGGCTTTAAAGTCCGATCACCTCATGCACATATTCTACCCTTAGACCATTACCTTGACTTGAACAGTGGTTACTTAGCCACTAAACATAGAAACGAAAGTAAAAGAAATGATAAAAGACATCTTACTTGGAAAGGAAATAACTTGATTAACTTCTGGGCCCAACCCCAGTTTTGCCAACAAAACAACTGAACTACCTTTATGCGGGCAAACCGCCAGCTTCAGGCAGACAGAATATCCAGAAACTAAACTAAGTACGAAAACAGTAAATTGTATCTTGAGGTGCAAATCGAGTGTGTACGCGTGTGTGCTGATATATAAACAGATAAAAGTATTTATAGCAACTGAATTAAGGCTTCAAGCAGCCCAGATTTCACCCACGCAGAGGTTCTTGCACTCCTCCACTTCCTCATCTTCATGCTCCATGTTCTTCCTTGATTTTAGGAGTGGTCGCAACAAGCCCTAGCGTCTCCAGCAGTTTTCTGATGTCCCCACTTCCTTCCCAACGTGCTTAGATCTCCCCAAGACTCGGAACTGACCGCCACATCACCTCCATGTGCATATAGGAACTGTCCCGCGATTCTGTTGCGTATTTCTCGCAACAACTTTGACTGGGTCCTCGGCAGGCAAATCAGTCCTTTATGCCCTCAGCATAAATAGCACCTGTCTGTGCCTATTGTGGTGGTTTTGTGCCCTCAGCCTCTTGCAATCAGCTTTACTTCCCAAAACTAGACTAGACTCTATACTAAACACTTAAAAAGGGTGTCAAAAGATAAAAGAAAAGACACGAATTTGACTCTTCATCAATTATATATAATGTTGATTCTAAGTTTGAACATAAATGCACAATTATGAAAAAGACAAACTAAAATATTATTAATTAGTTCCTTCATCATTATTGAAAGTGATCTCAATCAGACGCCTTTCACAAACAAAGATAATTTTTACTTTCATTTTTTATTTTAGTACATGTCACGTATGTATCATTAATTTCATATCGTATACAAACACATGCATCGGTCAATTAGGTTAATTGAGTAAAGTTTTTTTAATTAAAAATACTTATGATCAGTAGGATTTTTTTTTACGAAATTTAAAAAATTTAATGCATGCACAAGCTTGAAATAAATATTTTATCAATTAATTTTGTGTCCGAACTATTAACACTAAACTTTAAAACCCATATCCAACAATTAATTTATTAATTTTCTCAAAAAAATAATAATTTATTAACGAAAATAAAGGGGAAAATAAAAAAGGAAAAATGAATTATATATATATATATAGAGAGAGAGAGAGAGAAAATGAATCAAATGTAAACCATTCCCCGGTGTGTAAACTGTAAACCAATCTATCACCACACATAATCAAACATGCGGTGACACTTTTGTTATTTTCGCTACTTTTTTCAGCCTATGGGAGTATTTTCGTCTATTTGTTGAAAAAAAAGCTGATGTCATGCTGACTCAGCATCTAAAAAAATTCTTAAAAACTTCTAACGATCATAACTTGCTCGCTTTTCATTGTATTAACGCAAATAATATATCAAATTAAAGGTCTTTTAATTCTCTTTCATTTAAGAACAATGAAGCATATGTTTATTTGGAAAAATATGGATGAAAAATACAAAAATTTCATTTTTCACGCGTATTCAAGCTCAGAATACTTCGTTAGCATACGGCATATGTTTCGTTAGCATATGATAATTTAAGCTCAGAATACTTCGTTAGCATACGAAATATATTTCGTTAACATATGGCAAATGTTTCGTCAGCATCAATTATATTGCAATAAAGATTTATTCAATCGTAATTAGGTATGCTTCGTTAGCATATAAAAAATATTTCATTAGCATATGACAAATGCTTCGTTAGCATATGCCAAATATTTCATTAGCATCGACTATATTACTGTAAATATTTATTACATTTCAATTAATATATGCTTCACTGACATCAATTATATTGTTATAAATGTTTATTTAATCTCAATTAGGATGTGTTATAACAAATATTTCATTAGCATCAATTATATTCAAAATGAACAATACATTAATGCATTAAGAGATTTTTTATATGAGAATGTTAATGCACTGCTAACGTTAGCATTGACATATGCAAACTAAAATATTATAATAATGCTAATGTAGTATAATTATATATGATAATAGAATCATACGTGTTTAATGTTACATGTGTATTATTAATGTATAACATCTATCTCAATTAAGCATGATTCGTTAGTATATGACAGATGATTCGTTAGCATCATGATTAGTTATATTGCTATCACATCAATTTTAGAGTTTAACAATTTAATTTTATTGAATTTTATCATTTGTTGTTGTTAGCACTATCGTATGCTAACAGAAGTATTATGTAATTATAAAGAAAAGTTATACGCAATGCTAACAAAAGCAATAATGTTGTGGATTGAAGTCAAATAATGCAACTAACAACCTTCAATCAAACAATTATAACTTTGTCCACGATTCATATTTTTTTGAAATTATTTTTTGTTGAAAATTAAGCTTGGCTAGCTTTCCAACCATATAAAAGTCGTCATTTAATAATTTTCTAATAAAATCAGTTTTGTGTTTAAAGTTAAGTGTTGTGCATGAAATAATTCTACTTCGTTAGCATGCATATGATTATGTATTCGTCAGCATATGATTGTGTCTCCGTTAGCCCGCGTCCTGGAAGTCCGTTTTTTTTTTTATTTTAACCCAAACGCAAAAATTACCAAAATGCCACTGCGTTTTTTGAAGTTTCCTTTATTTACAGGAATGTCACCGCCCCTTTGACCAAATCTTAACCATTGGATTTTGATGGATGTGTGGTTGGAGATTGGTTTACAGTTTACACACCAGAGATAGTTTACACCAGAACTATTCTCTCTATATATATATATATATATATATAGCCGGCAAGTAGTGACCGTACATGGGCGTCCGGTCTTAGTCGCCCGCTTTTTTTTTTTTAAGAAAAGTAAAGGAAGACGCAAACAACATATTTAATCAATTCGCACAGACATTAGATATTTAGATATGTAGTGTTAGTGTTATTTTTTACCCCCCAAATAAGAGAGAGATCGGGGTTCGATTCTCAATTCCTCATCCTCGATCAAATTCAAAAAATAAAATGAAAAACATAATTAAATAAATATATACATCTATTAATTTTTGCAATGATTAATATAATTAATACATGAATGTTCAATTGAAATTTAATGAACAAATTATCTAAATAACTATATAAAAAAAGGGTTAATACATTATTTTTTAAAAAGTTTTAGTTTGAGAGTTTCAATCATTCCATTTAAATAATAAATTAATTGATAGTTTTATCTTTTAAGTTCCGATTTGATTGTCAACTTATCTTCCTAAATCTAAATGGATAAAACTCGTAATTAAGAATTTTGCACATGTTACTACAAAAAAATGGTCTTTAGAGACAAGGTTAATAGTGACGACAAATGTCGTCACTAATACTAGACTTTTAGTAACGACATGTCATTTTTAATTATTACATTTCATATCTAATAAAATTTTTGTGATGACATTGTTATCACTTAAAAATATTTTTTGTGACTACATCATATCGTCGCAAATAGAGCGTCCCTAAAAGTTCGTCCCAAATAAATTAAAAAATTATTTTAAATGACAACATTGTCGTCACAAAAAATGTCATTAGAAATAACATGTAATTACTAGAGACGACATGTTATTTAAGTCTATCATTAGGACAACATTTGTCATCGTTAATAAGTTATTACTAAAGACCATTTTTTGTTAGTGTGTAGAGCACATTAATTGTTCATACTTTTTCTGAAATACAAATATTAAATAGTGGATTTGGTAATAAGAAAGAAAAACTATGATTATTTTTTTAAATAATGGCAATTTACAACACGAAATATTATAGTTAATATATGAAATAAAGAGGTGATTGACATATTAACACCTCAATTACATATATGATTTGCACTTCGCACCTCAAACTTAATTTTTGTTAAATTACATCAATGAAATAAAAATATTGTTACACTTCCCACCCTTTAAACATTTTGAGTAAATATAAAATTCTCATATTTGTCTCTTCTTCTATATTTTTTAGTTTTATCTTTAAAAACATTTTCTTGTCATAAATTTTATTTTTCGTGTTCCATCACTAAATTATTATTATTATTATTATTATTATTATTATTATTATTATTATTATTATCATCATTATTTTTGTTGTTGTTGTTGTTAATGTGTGTGCGGGCGCGCATAGGTACGCACATTTTATAAGATAAATGTATACTATTTGGTTATATATTCATTATAAGATTAAATTTATTTGGAAAAAGGCAAAGAAAAGACAGGGCATGGAGAAAAGTAGAAAACAACATTACCAAAATAATAATAAAAAAATGCAGTGGATAGAATATTCATATTATAAATACTTTGATGATATTTTGATTTTTTTTTTAGATTCAAAATGTCCGAGGGTGCAAAATTCAATAACTGCTCTATTTCAATCTTAAGAGCGAATATGTCAAAATTTTAATTTTGAAATGCAATAAACCTACATAATTGGAGGGTGCTACGTGTCAATTACCCCAAATAACTCTTTATCTCAAATAAAAAAAATTAAAAATGCGATTGGGTTGTTAGAGGATGAGTGTAGACTTTTAGAGCAAAATATTGGAAAAATCTCATTATGTAAAAGAAAATGAATTATTGGGGTAAAAAGGTCAAAAGGCAATGTTTGGCCGACATCAGACTTACATTTAGTCTTTAGACTTATGTCACGTGGCGTGCATTTCTAGAACCTACATAATCACGTTTTCCTTATTTCCATTATTTAATTTTAATCAATCACATACATCTTTTAAATTAAAAATCAACACGTCCAGATAATATCATTACAAACAAAATTGACATTAATTAGATATATAGATAATTTTTTAGGAGATTAATTAATTAGATGCAATTAGTCTATTTACAATGTAATTGAGTGATCCCCCCCTCCCCCCTAAAATTGATGCATATATAAATTAATGGACGAAAAGAAAACTAAAGTTATAATAATAATAATAATAATAATAATAATAATAATAATAATAATAATATCTCCACTTTTTTTTTGGTTGCATGCGACGGGTGGCCTCCACAACGACGTCGTATCTTCTCGTTGCTAAATAAATCATAAATGTACTAGTCATCCAGAAAAATAATGTCTAATGTACTATTTTCTACGTAATATTTGGAAAAATAAAATATTGCATTGCCAAAAGTAGTTGCTAATAAAATTGAAACATCACTAGGTGGTGCTTTAATTCATTTTTATGATATGATAGTTTTGTGATCATATGAGAACTAAATTATCATGTGAGAGCAGATCGAGAATTAATCAGATCGGTTGATCTTCATTTTTTGGACAACTCATATTTGTATTAAAGATTGAATTTTTTTGTGGAATTATTATAATATTATGATTATTTTAATAAATTGTGGTTTTTTTTTTTGTAATTTAGGATATGTATTCTATTTCCGCTGAATTCATCACGTGATCTTTATTTATTTCACAGTCGATCTATTTCCTTTACTTTATCTCTTTTCTTTTTTTATATCTATGTGTTGTTTTATGTAATCGGATTTCAATTTTTCGCAATCGTTGTTCACGCAATTGTTATCGATTTTTTCTGAAGATAGTTGTTCATTGTTTTTTGATGAAGTCGCCAGGTAAAATTTGAATATTTAATTTATTTTTTTCAATCTGTGTTTAGCTGAGATCACGAATGTTGATGATTTGATATAATTTTTTCACGATTAATTATATTTTCGATGTGAGATATGTAGATTCAAACTTAAAATTAATGTTTTCCATGTAACATCATATTTTTTGAATTTAATTAAGTAGATCTTTTTCAACTTTCACGATTAACATATGTTTTCAATTCTTTGTATTGTTGCTGGTGTATTTGAGTGTCTAACACATATTATTAGATGTTCAATATTTTGTGTTTTTGTCTCTTGATTTCTACAAATTAAGTTTTTGCATTACTATATACATGTGTTATTTTTCAGAAATTGTTAACATTATAATACGTCTTATTAGCATTATGAAATGAATTATTAACACTATAATAACAACCAACATTTTAAAAAAAAACTTGTTAACAAACTATTGGCATGATGAACGTTGTATTAGCATTACTATGATTAGTTTTAATATTATTGTGATTGGTTTTAATAGGGCCGTCTTAAAAAAATTTGATGGGCCCTGAGCTAATTTTAAAAATTGGCCTCCAAAAGAACGCTAAATTTTAATACAAAATATCAAACTACATTTTCATTTAGCCTCCAGACTTGCTATTGATATTAGAATTGAATACATATTAAACTCCACTAATTTTCTTTTAGATATCATAATTAATAGCTAACTTAAAATATGAAGAAATCACAAAACCATCAAATTTCCACCACAAATTTCTCTGCAGGCTAAGATACAAGAAAGAACAATGCTTAAACTGCTACATTAGCTTTAATCTCATAACATCAGTCACATAATTTCCCATTTTAAATGCATACAACTTTTTAAATATGAAATGAAGGAGAATTTCTTCCCTTTTTGCTTCCCTCAACTAAATCAAAATTTGGATTTCCGCATACATCCAAATAAAAACAAATCACAAATTGGCTTCAACCCACAAACGCCCTTCATCTTCATCCCCACCCACCCTTTTGGCTTCGACCCACAAACGCCCATCTTCCCAATTTCAAGCTTGGATCACATAAATTGAAGAAAAATATTACTCGAAGTTGAATTGCACTACTGTAGTAGTTGCAGCAGCAGAAGAGATGAACGGTAATTTTTTTGCAGCACCGAAAGAGATGAATGACAATCTTTTATTTTTATTTTTATAAATATTGAACAAGCAGATCTAAGAAGAACGGCAACGGAAGAGATTATAAATTAGAACTAGAAATAGTTTCTTCCATGGAAAAGGAGAAAATAAATAAAATTGTTGAGAGTTCAACAAGAAAGATGAAAAGTTTCAGAATTAAAGTCTGAAAATTAAATTTTTTTCTCTAAATTGTCGATGAATTAATGGAGGGGAGAGAGATATATATATCTAAATGATGGTAATGGCGTCGCTTGGTGTAAAGGAATAATTTATTATTTTCATATTTTAATTTATTAGGTATGCAGTATTTAGATGTTTTTTTTGCCCTAAAAAATGTTGGGCCCTATACAATGGATCACCTTGCACTCCCTTATAATCGGACCTGAGTTTTAGCATCACTATGATTAGTTTTAGCGTCGTCAAAGAAGATATTAGCATTACTCTTTTTATATTTTAATTTTAATCTTATTTAATCTGTAGATTGTGTTGGCATCACTGTAGATATTTATCCTAGGTTGTGTGAATTATATATACCTGATTGCGAAGCATCTTTGAAGCCTGCATTGGCAAATTTTTCCTACTTTAGATGTTGGTATAATGTGTTTTAGAAGGTATATCCTTTATCATGTCGATTTGATATTCATTTGTCTATTACAAAGAAGTTTAAAGATAGTATTATAGTTTTGAAGTATGTTCTGTGTGTAACCGTGAGGAATTTAAGAAAACATTGGTGGATTTTGATGAAACTTTAGAAAAAAAAACGACGTCGAATGTCTAAGAAGACTTGTTGTATTGCTAGGATGGAGTTGAAATATGTTGGTTCAGATGGCTAAAGTATTGTATTATTTGAAGTAAAATATTTGCATTCTCTTATTTTGGATACACATAAGGAGTTTATGAATTTGAATAGGAATTTAGATCCTTCACGCCAAAATTTTATTTTAAAATGTGCAAGGGCGAAAAATGGACCTAAAAACATTTAGGGGGCGCTTGGTAAGGGGTAATCAGAGTGAGTAATGCGAATAGAAGGGGATCCATTCCTATTCTTTATATTTGGTACAAGGTAATGAGAATCAAAATAAGTTAATCATTCCCTTAGATTGATTAACTATCCCACCCCCTTTAATCATTATCCTCAATCATTACCACACTCCTCAATCATCACCATCGTTGTTGTTGTTATAATTTATTATTATTATTATTATTATTATCATCAATGTTATTTATAATATTAATATTATTAATAATATTAATATTATTTTTATATTATTATTTATTTATTGTAAATATTAATATTAATGTTAATATTAATAACTAATTTATTTATTATTATCATTGTTTATAATAATAATATATTTAATTTTATTAATTAATTTTGATATTTATTTATTAATGTTATTAATATTATTTATATTATTATTTTTATTTATTTTTATCATTTATTGTTGTTGTTGTTATTTATTATTAATTAATTAATTAGTTTTTTTATTTATTATTGTTATTCTAAACATTATTGTTATTTAAATTGTTTATAATAATAAATAAAAAAATAATTATTAATATTAATTAATTTTGATATTTATTTATTAATGATGTTATTATTATTTTTATTTTTTTATTATTTACTGTTGTTGTTGTTATTTATTTATTCATTTGTTTATTATTATTAATAATAATTAATTTGATTATTTATTTATTAATGATATTATTATTATTATTTAAATTATTTATTTATTATTTATTATCATTGTTGTTATTTATTATAATAATAATAATATTTATTGTTATTATTATTATCTATATTATTTATTAGTACTATATTTATTATTCATTATTATTATTATTATTATTATTATTATTATTATTATTGTTGTTGTTGTTGTTGTTGTTGTTGTTGTTGTTGATGATGATGATGATGATGATGAAATTTGAATTTGAAACAAACCAATCATTATCTATCATAATAACAATCATTCCATAATTGAACCAAGCAACAACAATGCAATCATAATTCCCATTGTGATTGACCATTCAATGATATCCATTGTGATTGTGATTACTTAATTTGAACCAATTAGCAGCCCTATAGGTTATTTAAAGAAATTGATGGTGAATATTCCAATATAGGGTGTATAATAATTGATTTCAAACATTTTAATCGGGATCTTAAGTCCTATCTTGTTTTCGTTAATGCACAAATGATGTTGGATAAAATGGGTAAAATGTGTGAACTCTAATCTGCTTTCATATTTGATTACGAAGTTAACAAGAATGATCAGTTAAAATGTCTATTTTAGGTTGTTCCTATCTCAAGAAGGAACTTTTCGTTAGTTGATGATGTTGTGTCATTTGATGCAACCAAGGATTGAAATATCGCGAAATATATATCGTGGATTTTAGCATTGCGATACGGATATAGGGGAGAATATCTTTTTTACTGGGTATCAATGAAATATCGCAATATATCGCGATTTTTTTATATTTCTATAATATATTTTGATTTTTATTTAATACTATATATTTTTGTGGTCTTTTTTAGGTTTTCAACGTAATTATTTGAGTTGCAATATTCTTTGCTTTTCAAAGACACTTACACTTAAAAAAAAAACTATAGAAGAAAGAAGCCTGGGAAACCAATAAATGTCTTAGAAAGAAAAATGAGATGCACCAGCTTTATTTTGTCATGACGAGAGAAAAGGATTTGCTGATCGTGCTGCAATTGCTTCCCAATCTACTATTGTCCCATATAAGTCTTTCACTTAATATTTTTAAATAGGGCTTGTTTAAATAATTTAAAATCATGTATTCAATGAATAAATATACATTGTATATTTATTGGTGTTTGGTAATAACAATTGAATGGTGGGTTATGTATGGTCATTCATCACCTACAGTTAATTAGATATTTGACTGTGCGAATATTATCAAAATGTGTATGGAGGTCAAAATGTGCATCACCAAAATAATTGGGTTAATGGACATTATCCAATCCATGGTGAAGCTATTGGAAGAAATCAAGAAATTATATCCATAATTACTCTAATGTGATGAGTTAGTACTAATATTGTTTGGAACAAGATGACATTTCATCTACTATATTTGAACCTCATAGATCCTCATTTCTGTATTAATTGTACTTTATAATGTTTATTTAGTTATTTTATATTGTATTATATATTATTTTGTCAAATGTATTGTTTCAGACAATATTTATATAATGTATTATTCATATGTTTGCTTTCAAAATACAATTTTATCAAAATTTTGAGTACAATATGTGCATAATAATATGTTATATTAGTTCCTAAAATTTTTTACTAAATTTCCAAGATTTTAATATAGTTTCCGTTATTTTTTTCAATTTTCTGCGATATCGATATGCGATATCGATATATCCGGCGATATATCCGTAAAATTGAAGTTGCGATGTATGGTACGATAGTGATATTTTCATCCTTGGATGCAACATATAGAATTAACAGCCTATTTATTATTTAGCTATGCTCTTCTGTTTTAGTAGTTCCATTCTATAGTTTTAACATTGGTGGGTTGATTCTAGGTGACAATGTTAGCATTATTTATCTATTCAATTTTGATAAATATTATTTTTAGCATTACTTACATTCATATTTAGCATTGTAGTTTTGTTTTACTATGATAACTCTCTTGCTTAATTATAATAAAAAAATATTGTAATAACCGATCGAGATGTATTTTTTTTTTTTTATATTGGTAGGTATTTAATACTTTTTTACATGTTTTACTGAAAATAATAATCATAGAAAGTTGATGTGTTTACACAATTACACCTGATGTTATGAAATTTAAAAGATCTTTCTCTATTTTTTTTAGTTTTATTTTGGGTAAAAGTTAGAATTCATATTGAATCCGTAATAAAAGAAAATTATTAACGGTGACGTGACAGAAAATCCTTATGATAATTATGCAAATAGTACGACTGTACGATGGGCTTCATTGAAAAGTAGGATAATAAGGTATACATAGGGCAACCGTAACAAATTAATTAAACATTAATGTTTGGTTGGCATTCCCTAGTAATAAAGATTTTTCGTTACATTAATTTTTCCAGGTAAACTATCTTAAATTATTTTTATTTTCTCAAATATATTTCAAACTAACACTTTTATATATCAATTAAATATTTAAATAATTAAAAAATTAATCAAATTTATTTTCGGATACGTTTTTGACAAATAAAAAAATATCTTATGTTTCAGCTAAATACTTGGATATGCTTCTTGCGTTATGTTGTAGTTAAAATGACATAACATCTTTATTCTAATTTTTTAACATCATTTTAGACCCGATTTTGACTTGAAAATTCATTTGATGTTAGATTTAATTATTTTTTAATAATTTAGATATATATTTAATTGATAACGATGTTAATTTGAGATAATGAAAATAGTTTAAAATATGAACGACGGTTTACTCCATTTTTCATTACATCTTATATTTCACTAACATTATTAGTGGATGTAATAATCATTTTTACGTGTATTATATTATTTTTCTATCTTCAACTCGACTAAGGTTTGTAGATGCCGTATTTTACGTAAGCACGTAACGTCTAACGTGTATGTAATTAAGTAATTAATGAGAAAAAAGTAATTAATGCATGGAACCACTCACACACACTGTCACTGAGGTAGATTATATATATACATACATACATGAGACCGATTATCATCATTTGTAAACGTGAATTTCAGAAACATTTGACCACACATTCTTAGTCACATACATACATAATATGTATGTATGTATATGTAGAGAGAGAGAGAGAGAGAGAGAGAGAGAAGTGGACAAGTAATGATGCATGAAAAGTAAGCACACGTTTGGATTGGAATATTTAAGTGGGGAAATCGGTCGATCGAGTGAACTGCTTTTAAGCTTTTCAGCCCCTGGGATAGATTTCTAATACCACAAATACAATTGTTCAGACAACAATTTCAACATAGTTTTGCTTCTCTCCCCACTAGGACCATCCACAACAGATGGGTTTTTTTTTTTTAGGTACAAAAAATTAGTTGGTACATACTATGGTGGGAGTTCAAAAAATTGGTGCAAAATTATATATCATTTCTACTGTATATATTAAAATTTTATCTTATTTTTATCAAATGTGGGGCCCACCTATCCCCACTATGCCCTTTTATTTATTTATTTTCTTTAATTATTCAATTTATTCCAACTTTTTAATTAGAGCACAAAAAAAAGTTACTGTGTTACACCCTGGATCCAGAGTGTAACAATTCAGAGAAAAAAAAATTAATGTATTACACATTGATGATCCAAAGTGCAAAAAAAAATAAAAAATTATTGATGTATTACACATTGATGATCCAAAGTGCTAAAGAAAAGAGGTTGATGTGTTACACGTTGGAGGTTGATCCAACATGTAGAGCCAAAAAAAAAATGAAAGTGTTATACACGTTGGTTGATCCAATTGTGTAGAGCAAAAAAAAAATTGAAATTGTTATATGTACACGTTGGTTACCAATGTGTAGATCAAAAATATAAAGGTGTAGATATGTGTATTAATTATACACTTTTGTTAATTATGTGTATATATATAAATTAAATCAACCAACGTGTAGATAAAAAAATGAAATTGTTAATTTAAATAAAAATTAGTTAACTATACATAAAGTGTATATATATGTGAATGTATATTTTATTAAATGAGTGATATGATATGGTGGGACCCCAAAAAGTTATGCATGTATCATATGTTATAGTAGGCGATGTGAAGGGAATGTTATTTAAAAAAGTAGGTATATAACTTTTGATGTGGCGGTGACGTGGCGGAGTTATGTAGCAAAATTTGTGTACACTCCAGGAGATGCTCTAACCATGAGTCCATGAGTCCATGACTTCATTTTTTTTTTAACTTTTTACGTAAAGTAGTTTAAAAGGGTTAATGGATTTACATATCACGAACTATACATGAGTTTTGATTTTTAACATAAATTTTAAAATATTACCTTTACAACACGAATTTATATATATATATATATATATATTTATTTTTATTTTGCAATTACAACATCAATTCAAAATTGAGTGCAATTACAAGCACACAAATTATGCAAAAATACTTAATTGATTGAATACATTTTAAATAGAGGTCGAAGATACGAATTTGTAGGTGTATACATGCACATCACACTTGTACATGTGGGTGCTACATCAATTTTAATTGGCCGAAATTCAAAATGATGTTATAATTACAAAAAATTTAAGTTTATGTTGTACATATAACATTTTAAAGTTCGTGTTAAAAATCAAAATTTGTGCACAATTTGTGATATTTAAACCATTTAACCTTAGTTTAAAATATCAGTGATCATCTTGGACAATTCAAATTAATTTGATATTGCATTTTTTCGTGTTTTCACCCTATGTTTCACTATCAAATTTATGATTTAATAATATTTATCATAAAATAAAAATTAATGGTCGAGATTTTTTAACAAAAAAATGAATTAAGAAAATTATAGAATTTAATTATGGAATAATCAACCATAATAATGAATTATTAATTAAAAATTGAAAATTAAATAGTAAAAAATAATTGTAAATCCTAACTAGGTGGGTGAACCCTAATAAAAATCAGTAAAATTAAACTAAATCACAAAAAAATGAATTAAAGAAAAAATACAAGAACACGTAATATGAAAGTGCAACACAGAGTGAAATACGGAGAGTGTAATAGGAAATCTTATGTGCTTCTCGGACTACCGGAAGAGATAATATTTCTCAAGATCGAGATTCTCACATGATAGGTGTTACGCTCGAGGCAGAAGCATGGAGTGATCGCCGAGGCATGCATAGACATGGATAAAGAGAGACTTTTGTTAGACTTCCAAGTGAAGAGGTGTACATGAGTGAACCGAATCCATCTTAAAGAGACAGATAGGGAT
Source organism: Perilla frutescens (assembly GCA_026008535.1). Lineage (NCBI taxonomy): Eukaryota > Viridiplantae > Streptophyta > Magnoliopsida > Lamiales > Lamiaceae > Perilla > Perilla frutescens. The sequence goes on from BRKX01000004.1 coordinate 53,770,866, forward strand.
TCGGAAGCTATACATGAATGAGACTGTATAATCGATGATAACTAAAAGGATTTGATAGGTTCTACTCATATAGTCATACCAGAAGATGCATCTTCTTTTCTGGCACTCATTCAATGTCAGAACTCCAAAGTTAATTAACCGTGTTTGACCCGGGACAATGGTGAAATGAGTGACCTTAGAAAGTTTCTCAGAAAGCGTGTCAATATGAGGACAAAGCAGCTTGAAAGATTAGTAGTATGTAGGGACAACCGCCAACTCAAAAAGTGATGATTTGTGGGGACAACCGTCGATTTGGAAATAAGATCATTATGGTTGTGCTGGTTCCTCGGAAGCCAAATCATTATGGTTGTGTTGGTTTGTGTGAACAATTGTTAATTTAAAATTTGAATCGTTATAGTAGATACCTACATCAGTACACCCTATGCGCTTGTGACTTGTGTGGAGAGAGAGAGAGAGAGAGAGAGAGAGAGAGAGTGTGTGTGTGTGTGTGTGTGTGTTAGTTAATCGTTTGATCACAATTAAGTAGACCATGTAACAATTTCGAGAGAGAGAGAGAGAGAGAGTGTGTGTGTGTTGGTGACCTTATTGTAGACCATGTGTGTGTTAGTTAATCGTTTGATCACAATTAAGTAGACCATGTAACAATTTCGAGAGAGAGAGAGAGAGAGAGAGTGTGTGTGTGTGTTGGTGACCTTATTGTAGACCATGTAACAATTGAGAGAGAGAGAGAGAGAGAGAGAGAGAGAGAGAGAGTGTGTGTGTGTGTGTTGGTGACCTTATTGTAGACCATGTAACAATTTCGAGAGAGAGAGAGAGTGTGTGTGTGTGTGTGTTGGTTGATCGTTTGATCACAATTAAGGTTTATCGTAGATGACCATGTAACAATTTCAATTATATATTATATGTACTGATGTACTGATGTCGACATCTTACATATCTTGTAGGAAAAATTAAAATTGTGGACGGCTCGATATAATTACTGATTAAATAGGAACGAACTTATTTAAATCGGGTATTTTGGAAGACGATTTTTTTTGCTTGTTTGGTGCTTTATTTTTATTTTAGGAATCGGGCTTTTTTTCTAATGATCGTTTGTTAGGGAAGGTGATTGTTGTACTACTTAGTTATCGATGTTAATTTTCTGTATATTGATAGGTAATATATATTGTGAAATTCAATAATTGAATATTGGTCCATACATCGTCAAAGTCGGAATATAAAAATGATATGTAATATATATTTATATATATATATATATACTGTGTTTTTTAAAGTGAATATATATACGTACTGCATTACATTTTGATGTATTCAGTATTTGTTATCACACTATCAAATTCTCATTAATTAATTATCACATTTTGAAAAAATAAGAAATTTAACTTCAAGCAAAATCGTTAATTACATTTTCGAGTTGCATTCCCTATTACATAATTAATTTTTTAAATCTTTCTTCATTTTTTCTTCGATTTCAATTTCTTGTACTTTAGTTTAATTTTAAACTTGTTATTTAGGGTTTATTAAACTTTTTAGGTATTTAATTTTTTAATTTTTAGTTATTAATTAATTGTTTGAAAAATTAAATACTAAAAAATTATAATAAACCACAATTGGTATTGTGTAGGATGAATCATATATAACAAGTGTAAAATTAAACTAAAGTATAAAAAATTGAAATCGAAAAAAAAAAAGAAAAAAATAATAATTGTGCAATATAAAATGCAATAGACAATTTTATCTAAGAAAACTTGAGACTTCGTTAATGTAGGATGACATGCTCCAAATTACAAGTTCTTGCAACAGGTAATAAAATTTCCCTCGGTCTAACATAGAATGAAGTTAAAAAATTGACATAACAACGAAGGAAAACATACACTCCCTCTGTCCCATAATTATAGTCTCTTATTCTTTTTTTTTTGTCTGTTCCAAAATTATAACTTACTTTTCTTAATAGAGATGTATTAAATTTTCATTTTCTTAATATGCCCCTATTTAATATTTTTAAAATTAATAATCATTTTACTTTGAATGAATAAATAAGGATATAGTAAAAAAAAAAGAATTATGTGCATATGCATACGTCTAGCATCTACACATGATATCATAAAAATTTATGTCAAGTCATACGGAGGGTCAAAATATCGGTAAGCGTGTCAACATCCGGATCCAAATCGATACTTCTAATTTTTTTTTATATTTTGATAGTGTTCGGAGTCGAATCTTGACCCGTCTAACATCAGGGCCGGCCCTGGTATTTCGGGTGCCCATGGCAAAACAAAAAATGAGGGGCCCTTGTATATATATATGGTTTACGAGTATTTTGAAAAAAATTCAGTATTGTTTTCATCCTAAATTTTGAAAAAGTGTAATCAATTCAGTGTTGTTTTCATTCTAAATTTTGAGATAAAAAAAAACATGTAAATAGACTTTGTTATTTTAAATATGATACAAAATATTTTGTTGTTATCGGTCTATAATTTACTAATAATATTCAAAGAATGAAAATTGTTAGACTCGGATAATAATGCCTCAAAAAACAAGTAGATTGATGATACACATATTTTTTATTAGGCTTTGTATTAAATAATTTAAAAATTATTTTTTAAAATATAATATTAAATTAAAATAAAAATTGGGGGCCCCAATAATTTGGGGGCCCATGGGCGGTGGCCCACCTGGCCACCCCTATGGGCCGGCCCTTTCTAACATATTCTAATCCGACAAATGATCTAATACAAGACATCATCTCATATTGTATTGCAACATGTGGTCTCAACTACTAAGACACCAAAGCATCCATCTTATGAATTGAATAGGATAACTTTTTTTCTAAATACAAGCAAGGGGATGAATATCCAACATTAAGGGGAAATTAAAAATTGAGGCTAATTTTGGCTAAGTCTTGTGCTCAAAATGCAATACAAAAATCACATAGTACGTTTATATGTATGTTTTATTGGGAATATTTATTTGTGGTGTTATATGATGAAATGAAATGGTAAACTGAAAATGGTGAGGCATACCATACAAGAGAGCCAAAGTAGCTTTTTTGCACTCAATAAAAAAAACGTGCCGGGTACAATAGTTGCAATAGCAATTTCAGCAATTTCATGCTGCAACTTTTGGGGGTCTCTCCATTTTTTACTCAATTAATCTTTTCAATTAAAGTGAATATTGCTATCAACTTTTTCAGTTTTTTTATTTTTTAATTTTAATTGTTATGTGATAATTTTTCATCACATGTCATGTTGGACAAGTACTAAACAGCTGCTCTAATTAAACTGTATTTTTAGAGCAAAATAGTCCCAAAAACCTTCTCCAAGATATGCATTATTTGATGCTGCAAAATGAAGATAGCTGCTCTGTTGCTCTATATTTACAGCAGCATTGTAGCTGTTGTATTTTACTGTTTACATTGGGTTTTTTTTTTAATTCACGAGGGATTGTTGGATGCAAATTGAGATATATTTTTTTTTAAACTTATACTTTAATTAGATTAATTTTTGTTTACAATTTATATATATATATATATATATATATATATTAATCTTATACTTTAATTTATTTATTTCTTAAAAATATTGAAATAAAAAATTGTATATCAAAATAAAATGACATCAAATAAAATGACATTTAATAAAATTACATAATAAAACTACTAAACATAAAAACAAAGAAAATACAAATAAAGCATTGAAAAATGCTAATTTAAAAATACTAAAAAAATTTGTTCGTTGCAATATTATTATGAAATGTTTCCATATTTTATTATTATTTAGTTTCAAAAAATTTAATAGTTATTTTTGTTGGAAAAATCTTGATTAAAATAAATACATAAAAAGGAATATTATGGAATATTCTTTTTTAGAGTAGAATTTAGAGTAAACCGTTGGAAATGAAGTGAAGACTTTACTGTATAATCGAGATAGAGGTATTGTAAAATGAAGTAAACTGTTGAAGATGGCCTAAATGAAACAAAACACGAGAAATAGTATTCAATAATTTTATTTTATTTTATTGTGACGAGAGAAACTCACAGCCTAGCCGGTGGTGATCCGTAAGTACTGCAAAAGAGGAAAAAAATACTAAGAAAATCTCATGGGATATGACTTAACCTATAAAGCATTAGTACTGAGATTTAAACTTTTGTGATCTTTTAACTAAGAACTCATCCACTTTACCAATAGACTACCTCATTGAATAGTCTATATTTTTTTAGGAAATTGCATCTCATATTTTGTTACATTTGTGCATGTCTCCACCATCCAATTAAAAAATGCCAAAACCACGCGTCTCATGCACATGCGGTCCTATTGTTTTTTTTTTTGTTTTTTTTTTCATTTTTGGTTTTTTTAATTTTTTCAAAAAATATATATTCTAAAATAAAATTAGTGAACTCCAAAATAAAAATGAATTAATTTATTTTTTGATCCAGCAACTAGCGCACACTCACCAGACGCTAACGTGTATGCTCGTGCACCGTGCTCGACAATTATTTTTTCGAAATAAATGTAAACCCTAATTTAGATGTATTCATAATTGGAATAGAACAAACTCATATAGTTAAAGGAACGGAGATGATATTTTTAAGTCCACGAGTAATACATTTTAGTGTAATGGGTAATACTTTTTTAGTTAATTTTTTTTATCCGGAGCTAAGTGGGGTGAGTGGATCCAACTCTCGCAGCCCAGCCACATGACGGTCTGATTTTTTATTTTTTTTCAAAATGTGATGGAAGACTTTGTCTTTGTACGTATAAGCATGAAAATAATTGAGTTTAAATTTGGTGTACTAGTATTAATGAAACATGAAGTGATGTTTGTCCATCTACTACTCCTCCCGGTTGGTGGTTTGGAATTTATTCCTAGCTAGTATTCCTATACTTGTTCTTTCTGATTTTTGTGGTGTTGTTTATTTACTTTCGATCTTTTTAGAGAAGTATTCTTTTTTTCTTCTTGAGTTTTAGCTTTTGAGTTTTCTATGAAAGTTTTAATGTGAAAATTTATTGATCTCTTTGAATTATCAATATGTGATTTCCGGAGGTTTTTTCTGTCTTTTTTTTTTTTTTTTTTTTTTTTACTTTGTCCTTCTTTTATATAATTTAATTAGAGGAAACATGAAGTGATGTATGTCCAACCTGCAAAATAAACATGGGCTTGCAATAATATCTTTTAGTTGCTTCCTCATCCATGACAGCCACGAGAGACTTATTTTATTTATTGTTCAAAAACCGGCTTCTATTTTAATTATTTATATTCATGATATTGAGGAGATGTGGGGAACTAAGTGCCAAAATAAATGTTTTATAAATAATTTGAAAAAAAAACAAAAGAAAAGGATTAATATCATATTTTATTAATTATCTCAAACTTTTAACAGTTTATATTTCAATTCTAGCCATCACAACCTTCGAAAAATTATAATTTCTATCATGACCTTTTTTTTCAATTCTATCTATTTATCAAATTCCGACAAGATATATATGATATGGCTCATCGGAAACTTATGTATTGTTTTCATAAATAAAAGAAAATTGTGCGCAAATGTCATATTTCCACATGTGATTTAAAAAATTATAAGCTTCTGGCGAGCCACATGGCTCACATCACATATTCGTTGTCAGAATAAGGTTATTGGATAGAATTGAATAGGAAAAGAAAAAGAAAAAGTTGGGATAAAATTTATAATTTTTTAAAAATTAAGATAGAATTGAAATATTGTTAAAAATTTGGGATATAAGATTAATCTAAAAAAAAAACCATGGCCAATTAAATCTATTTAATTTCTCGATTTAACTGAAGCTTAAAAAGGTGAATCATCGGGTCCTAGCTTGAGTAGTCATTTCATTGCTTCTTCTCGATGGAAGTTTGATTCTCAAGAATTAACGAGGTTGTTTATTTTTATTTCTAATTGGAAATTTTAAATTTTTTATAATTCAAAATACTGAATATGCGTTTATTTTATTAATTTTTTATTAATTTCTTTCCATTTTTTTCAATCTTATATAATCTATTTAATCATATATATCATTAAACTGAAGATCATTGTGAATATCCATATGTTCATCGATTCATTCTAAACACATAATATTTATTTTTTAATATCAACAAATTGAAAAAAATAATCAAACAGATGCATTTTCATTTTCCAAACTTATAAATCTAAATATTAAACTACTCATCATCATAATAAAATGATTCTATTGTTTCAATAACCAATATACCTTATAAATTGAACCGAAAATAATGAAAATTGGAAATTTTTATTGCAAATAAAACCAAACATCCCCATTTTCTATATAGTTGTTTTAAACTCATTTTTCTGACTATCATTCAGTTCTACATTATATAACTGATAATAAGTTGTAATTTATGAAATTACATTTATCATTCACAACCACTTGCATGCAGGGGCGGGGATAGTCTATCGGAGGCCCTGTGCGAATATGGGCGGGCCCTACTTGTTAAAAAGGAATTATGTCAAAGGGCCCCCAAGCGTAAGTAGTAAAAAAATGTTACACTCAAGAATCAATCCCTAGCACTAAGAAACTTTAAGAAAGTGGTTTTCCACTGAGCTAAGTGATTAATTGATAATATTTTCAATTATTCATCTATATATACATATATGGACCTATATATATTCGAGGGCCCTTGATTTTTCGGGGCCCTGTGCGGGGCCTGTGCGGTTGCTCACCCCGCACACCCTCAAAACCGCCCCTGCTTGCATGCATATATAAAGTATATATAAGCCTTATTTCAGACGGATCACTCAAATTCGCGGGTCAACCCAATTTGACTTGGGTCAAGACTGGTCAACCCGCAAAAAAAATCCCGAGAAAAATGAAAGTTGATGCACCATGATGTGTTCGGAAATGATGTCATCAAATACATTAATACATGTGACCAAAAAATAGGTCAAAGGATAACATCTGACAACATAATTTTAGTGGCACTCTTTTTTATATCTGGAAAGCATGAGATTTCTCATTTAGTATTAACTAGTATTTCTAATGTTCGATGCACATATTTTATTTTATAAATTATGATGTTAAATTCACATCAGTAAGATAATTTTAGTGTTTGAATATAGAACATATAATACCAAAAAATCGATCATAATGTTGAGGATATGAATAATATGAAGTTAACATTATTAATACAACATTGTACATATATAGATGCGAAAATGAAGAAGATTAGTTGCGGCCTCACCGAATGTTTAAATTAAAATAAGATAATAATCCGTATTTAGTCAATGATACTTCAAACTTGGGATATCACAATCAATGTCTCACCCTTGTCACTTGTCAAGCCCATGAAATTCTCGACACATTACATATATTAATCGTATGATTTTTTTTTATTTTTTTTTTTATGTTTTTTCATTTCAAGGTGTATGTAGGTCTACTACACAACGTAATTGCCTAGAATATGATGATGTCTCTTTCTAAACCATAATTTAATTTCTACCTTGATTAAGAAAAATAATCTTATCGGGATACGCGAGGGGTGGAGCACTTGAGATTTCATGTTACACGCTCTTTATTTTATACTCCGTGTTGCATTTTTAAATTACGATTTTTTTTCTTTAATTTTACTTTTATTTTGTGATTTAATTTAACTTTATAATTGTTTATTAGGGTTCACTCCACCCAACTAGAGTTTATAATTATTTTTTAGTATTTAATTTTCAATTAAAAATTCGTTATTATGGTTGATTATTTCAAAATTAAATTTTATAATTTTTTTAATTCATTTTTTGTTGATAAAATATTAATTGTGATTATTTATGTTCTAAAATATTATAAAATTCATAAAATTGAGAGTGAAATACGAAGTAGTGCCACGGGAAATTTGAATCGGAGGTGGAGATCCCTTTGGAAAAACGATTCGATTTCCATGCTACATTTTGCGTTACATCTCATGTCTCATATCATCAATTAATACACAACATATGTACATTAATGATGCCATTAAACACATGGGCATAGAATTTAATACACATAACATGCATTGATGATAGTAGAACATGGAATGTAACATGAAACTGTAATAGAAAATCTGATAAAGTGGAAAAGAGGTTGTCTAGAGTTTGAAACTCCCTGATCCTCTAACCCCCCAACTAAAAAAAAACACTTGAGCCACACTTTTTATACTTGTAAGTACTTGTTCTTTCTAGCTATTAAACAATAGGCTTAAATTACTAGTAAAATAAGTAATTTATTAACAAAGATATTAAATTAAAATGAATAGTAAATAGTTAAATTGAGCTTGTGCAATGGTTAACTGCCTACTTTTCAAAGACGAGAAAGGTGGGACTGAACTGCCGACTTCATTAACAGTACTACAAAATTATATTTTGCACGTTGTTTTAATGTTATGTAGACTACTACACATTGATAACGACTCCTGAGTTTCACCACCAATTATTTCAAAGTACAGAAAGCCACTTGCTTTTGTCTTCACCAGAGTTGAAATATGTTAAAAATAAACATTAAATCTTATTAATATCACGAAGAAAGATTCTAATTCTTATCGAGAAATACGTTGTGGATTGGATAGGATTTTTTTGAAGATAGGATGGAAGGAAAAAAAGGGTCAAATATTTGGATTGAGTACGCAATCTTTTGGCTGGATAATACTTCTATCTCAATTTTTCAAAAATTATGGATTGATATATGATCTTTTAATGTTTTTAACAAATTTCTTGATGGGGTTGAGTCCTTCCAACCTCGAAAATCCATGCAAGAATCTAACAAGCCACGTTTTGAATCTAAGAATCTCGCTCTCATCCTAAATTTGTTAAAACATTCAAAAAGTCATCTATAAATCTATATACATGAAAGATTGAGATAAAAATGTTGCTAAATACAAAGATTGAGTACTAAAATATAATTAACCTCAAATATATCATGTTTAATTTCTATGCAAATAAGATGATCTAATTTTTAGTTGAGCTAAGAGGATCAGTGAGTTTTAAACTCAAGACAACCTCACAAACAGCAGAATTCATGCCACGTCTCTAATTTCTTTTAAAAATTACTGCCATGCCACAATCTCTACAGTGGTGTGGGTAGAACCCGGAAGGGAGGGTAAAATTTTCCTATAAAAGGCCAAATATTTAACTTTTTTTTACTCACACACCCAACCTGGTGATATTGAAGAGATTCGAACTCGTGATCTTTGGTCTCCAAGAAACCTCATTCTACCACTAGACCATCCCCACCGGGACCCAAATATTTAGCTGTTAAAGATCTAAGACTTTACAAGTTCTGACAAGCTACCAAAATAGAAAGTCTACTTATGGAAAATCAAAGACGAATTTTTTTTTATCAAAATTAATCAGGTATTTATATATATATGAGTCGACAGCTCGGCATGATTATCGATTTACCTTGACTTCAATGAAAATGCCGATATAGTACCATCAGCCCTGTCACAAATCAACACCTGCATTCTCTCATATTCATCTCATCTTTCAATTCATCAATAACATATTACCAACAGAGAAATAATCCAATAATCTTCAATCACCCTCAAATTCATCTCGTGCTTCAATTCATCAATAGTAACATATTATCAAACAACAAATATTATCAAATCGCATTGCTTGCATGTCTCAAAAGCACAGAAAAGACACATAAACAGTGGCTCAATCTACTACTGGAGCATAATCTGTTTCCCTGAGAAGGAAAAGTTCCATGGCAGAATATGTACATGATCACAAGACTATAAATCCTGCCACGTTTCGTTACAGGATAAAATCTGAAAATATTTCACCAAAAATTATCTGGAAACAAAAGGGCCCCAGAAAACCAACAGAATAACATGCCAAGCAACAAAGGAAAAGATGGTTGCATAATAATGCACAAAGATAAAGAAAAGAAGACAAGTCCTCTAGTTCTTTTCCCTGGTATGTGGGCTTTTTCATATGCATCATCCAAGATGGTGTACATCCAAAATAATCGCAATAAAGATATAACAAAAATGTGATGACTCGGCCTACATGAACATTGTCAACAAAGACCGTCCACACAAAAGTTCACAGCCTGCAATGATCATGCTCACAACCCAACAAAAGGAATGACGAACAGGAGGAGGAAATGAAGACAGTTAATTCTAGGAGTTGCTATGTAGTTACAGCTTGCTCCTGGAAATTGGTAAGTTGGCTCTTACAGTGATGTAGTCAGGGAAGACAAACAAGAGTTAGTCACTATTATCCTAGGATAAATTGAGGGAGAATAATCATCTAATACAGAATTATTTACTACTAGCAACCGTATTGCAAGTGCAAGGATAGCATACTATAAAGATAGTTCTATAAACATGAGAGTTTCAGCAAATTTTTGCATCTAACCTTCCCTTCTCAGATAAGTGAACTCACATGGAAATTTGTCAGGACTATACCAGGTCACAAATTCAATTTCTTTCAAGTTAAATCCTCCATGTAAAGAAAGATTACATTCCCAACTCCCAAGCACTACATGTTGATACACAAAGGTCAAAGACCATGTCCAGGTGATGGGCCACACCAGAAGAACACAAATACGACAGCAGGATAGTAGAAGGAACTAGGAAGAATGACAAAACTCATCGGTTGTCCACACTTCTACAAAATGGAAGTGATAAATAAATGGAAAAGGAAAAGCTGATAGCAAAATCCAGCTAAACAGTTGCATGTCAATCTGGGAAACCGGAGGTGATGAAGCATAAAAAAGCAGGAACATTGAAATTTTTCTATGGTTGGGATTTTATAAAATGTGGAAGAAAGCATAGTTCAAGGTGGTGAGCATTTTATTTCCGAGAGGAAGGGTTCTGTACTGCCAGTAGAGATCAAAATGTAGTTTTCATTTCCGACAAATTTGATCAATTTATTTTCCAGAAAGAGAGTAGAGAACAAGATAAAGAGTTTAGAGTCATAGAGTCATGTGATGCACACAATTTGAAGACATAATAAAGTTTAAAAACTTAATCAGAAATGAAGAACCAAAATAACTTTTATCATGAAAAGAAAAAACAATAAACAATAATGTCCAGTAAATTTAGCTGAATACATGACGACCAGGTCCTAAGCTAAGAAGAGGGAAAAACAAACACAGAGAAAATCAATTTGCTCAAATTGAAATGTGCACTCAAGAGCTATGCTTTTGACACAGATATTTACTACAGTACCATACATCTCAAACATCTGCCAACAAAGAAACAGTTTGAGATGTTGAATCGGGGGAGAGAATAAGATGACACACAAAATCTCAGGTACTAGAAGGCTTTGTGCTTTACTAACAACACTTTGAAGAGACTAATCAATTGTACTCGCCCCCATTCAAAATCTTTCTAAGTCACCAATCAGTTGGAACCCCATTGTAAACAAGGATGGCCACAGTAATGATAACAATGGTAATCTCACTACAAAGGGCGACAACTTGGTAACTCATACAGATGAGACAAACAGTCAAATCGTCTATATTTACTCACCCAAGTTAATAGAACCATCCTTCATCAACTTTATACTCAGATTATTAAATCTCCCTCTTGAGTAATGTCGTGAAGCCTTTCTCCAATCTGTTCCAGTTTTCATCATGGCTACAAATTCATCATAGCTGATAAGTCCATCCTGCATTTATGGTAAAATGCTGTTACAATCTATTCCATGCTACATCATATCAATACTACAGAATTCATTTTCACCTTATCCGTGTCAACCTCCTGGAAAATGTCGTTTGCCACATCTGTACTGTCATCTTCGCCGTCTTCCATCAAGGCATCGCGAAGCTCACCAGGCTCAATGTAACCGTTTCCATCTTTGTCAAAATAGGAGAAAGCCTTGTGAAGATGCTCATCATTGGCCATCTTCTGCAGATGGAGTGAAATAGCAAGAAATTCTCCATAGTCCAATTTTCCTTTACCGTTTGCATCCACCTGTTAAAGAATGAATAAACAATAGCAAGAATTTGATTAATAAACCAAAACCATCAAAGGATTCCTCATACACAAACACATATGACACATTTTCTTTTGTTAGTTGATGATTTAAATCATACTGGTGGCTGGGTGTTCAAGGAAAATAAGAACTCAAATGCATGTTTAGAAAAAATAATTAGTTTTACAAGTGGCAGCATTTCTTCATGTTAAAAAACATAATGACACAGAATACGCTTCATCAGTGTCATATAAAAACTCTGAATTAATGGTTACAATGATATTACAAATTTATAAAGCAAGAAAGTGGGTGTATTCCTACTGAGTTAATAAATTGCAGACTTACAGCTTCAATGAGCATTTGTATTTCAGTCTCTGCCATCTGTGAGTTAGAATTTTTCAACCCAACCTTTAGTTCTTCAGTTGAAACAATGCCATCATTATCAGTGTCTATCCTTGCAAAAATCTCTTTGATACCTTCAACTTCTTCATTAGATAAGAAATCAGCAATGACCTAATCAAAAAAGACCAAGGGTGCAGATCTTTCTCAGCAAAAATGAAGACTGCAAAAGAGATTGAAAAGGTTGAAATCATCTACCAACCCTGAGAGCCTTTCGCTTGAATCTGTTCATCAATGCGAACTGCTTCAGTCTTGACTTTACAACATCTCCAAGAGGAACATTCGGTGCCTTCTTCGCATTTTGGAGCCAAGTGTGCTCTGTGGACCAAAAAAAATCATGTTGTGAAACTTTCAATGACTACATATGCATACAATTTATTTCCTGAACTTCAAGTCTTCAAGAGGTTCTGCAAACAGATTCACTAGGACAAATGACCGGTCCATGATCCCCATTCTCTTTTCCTAACAGAATGCACGGCTATGCTAGATATGTAACTTCTACAAACACCTATGTATATAACCTCATTTACAAACCACTGAATATGATGATAAGATTATCAATTCATAATGATGCACTAATATGTTTAAAATGACACAACTCCTTAAAATTAAAGATGGGGATAGTAAATAACTCAGTATGAACAAAGTATAAAAAAATAAATAAAATTGAACAGTTAATGGCACTATGGCAGTACCAAATATGAATTAAAATGCATAACATCTATGCATAATATGATCATATTTGTGTTTCCATAAGATGCTAGCAATAGCACAGCAAGGAACAATCTGGGCATGTTTCAGGCTATAGAAAATGTATGAATGAAAACAATATTTCTCCTGAACTCAAACCAAGATGTTAATACGACTAATAGAATATACATTTTCTCGCACAATAAATATTAAGAGCAAAATTTTGTAGACCATCTAGTCCAAACCATTATACCTCCAAATGTATCTTGAAGGGGGGAATTTAAAATAATTGCAATATTTCAAGAGCATAGTTTAGATTGAACGAAGGTAGCAGAAGTATCACAAGACACCAGAAAACTACCTTAACTGCAGAACAATATAAGGTAGAAGAGTAGAACAAATTCATTTTCACTCCAAGAAAACCATGCCATTGCCAACTATTGATAATAAAGTAAATGTCAAGAATTCATCAGAAGAAATAACCAAGGGGACATATAGCTAACATACCAAGAACTTGTTTTGCTGTCAGTCGAAGCTTAGGATCTGGTTCCAGCATCTGTCTTACAAGGCTCTTGGCACTCTCTGATATACTTGGCCATGGTTCACGTTCAAAATCTATCTTCCCACGTATGATAGCCTGGGCTACACCTTGCTCAGACTCTGTGCAAAATAGCTTAAATGTCAAGTCATTTTAGACACTTCATATTCTACATGTATGAACCCACAAAAGGGCTGTGGAAGACACCGCATGAACACAAGAAATTATTAAATGGGGTAGAAATGAGTATAAAAATTTGTTATTGAATGTCAGAGCATGTGATCTCCCTGAACCAGAGAGCCTTATTGGTGAACACTTACAAGTGCTGCTGTATACACTATACACTAGGAGGTGAAAGGAACATTTGTTAAGATGTGTGTCCACAAAAGTGTATATCCATCAACAAGTAGATACAGAGATTATGGATGGATAACAACAGGAGGATAACAAAGGAATTTAAGTTACCTGCCCAGAAGGGAGGAACCCCACACAACATGATATAAAGAATGACCCCTGCGCTCCAGATATCTATTTCTGGCCCATAATTTCGCCTGAGTACCTCCGGGGCCATGTAGTAAGGGCTTCCCACAATTTCAGAAAACCTTTCACCTAGAATCGAAGTGTTATTCTTTTATTCTTTACATGGATAAGAATACATATTAACCTTGGCAATGAGACACAAGAGCACTGTCGACTTTACAAAAATATAAAATGTATCTAAACAATTCTGAGCCAGTATTTTAAACAGAAAGGTGAGTCTACCCCAAGGCACCACATATAACATTATAAACGATAACTGAAGCTCATCAGACATGACACTTTAACTCAACATACAAACATATCAACTTCTTTAGTCTATCAGTTCCCTGCGACCTTTAACTTCAAGTGCAATCCAGAGCAGGTTCCTAAGGAAACATGAAAAAAGAAGGAAATGGCAGACACAAGAGAAAAAATCGAAAGTCTCTGTAGAGAAAAAAAGGATGCTTTCTTAAGGAGAAACAAATAAAAACAAACTTCTAAGACTAATATCTGAGAAAATGAGGGTTGCTTACACACTAAACCCAGTAGCATCTACTTCCATTTTACATACCTGCATTGTCCGTGTGCCTCTTTGTTCTGTATAGATAGCGTAGTATCTACAAGACACTAAATAAATAACATAATAACCAACATTTCAATTCACAATCTGAGATGGCAAGAGCCCTGCCCTCAAAGGATAGAAGCTATATGTATTCAATCACTATCGGAGCAGAGCAGCACTACAAGGTCTTATCTCTTACAGAGCTACCGCATCAAGTCACATTTGAGAACTTTTTCTAACAGAGAAGGAATTATTTCCTTGTCGTGGTTAACATCCTCTTCTCCCGCAGTCTATTATAGGTTATGACACGATCTTCTATTTTAATATATTCAATTCAACAATATTAAACACAAACGACGGAGGCAATCACAACAATAGATCTTACAATATCCAACTTTGCTGATAATTGCAATTATGTATTTACTTACATAACATAATTGCTAGTAAATACAACTATATCCAGTTAGCTAACGATTTAAGAAAGTAACTCAACCAGAAATATTCAACTAACCTGGCTTGAAGAAAATAGACAATCCAAAATCAATAGCTTTAAGAGGCGAATTTTCCTTCTTATTCGAAAACAGAAAATTCTCCGGCTTCAAGTCCCTGTGGATAACCCCGTGTTTGTGGCACAGCTGCACGACCTCCACAATCGTCTTCGTCACAGCCGCCGCCGCCCGCTCCGTGTAATGCCCTCGAGCCACGATCCTATCAAACAGCTCCCCGCCCTCGCACAACTCCATCACCAAATGCACTGCACTGTCGTCCTCGCACGCCTCTTTCAAGGTCACGATGCTCGAATTCTGCGGCAAATGCCTCATTATCGCCACCTCCCTCCTCACATCCTCCACATCCACCGCCGTCCGCAGCTTCCGCTTCGATATCGACTTGCAAGCCAGCATATCCCTCGTCTCCCGCTCAATGCACAGGTAGGTCACCCCAAATTCCCCTCTCCCGAGCTCGCGATCGATTAAATATTTGTCCTCGATGTTTTCCTTCTTAACGTCCGTCAAAACGGCGATTGCTTTCTTAACGTTTCCGGATGACTTAGCTTTCCGGCCATGGTCGTTGCCGGAGAAGTTGCACGACTTGACGTCTTCTCTGGCGACGGCCGCCGGAGATCTGCAGCAGTTCCCCATTCACAATTCAGTTGAGATTTGTCAGTCAAGCAAAAACCCTAATTGTAACAGAATCTCGGCTTTCACATCACTGGAGTGTACATTAGAGCTCGAAGCTGATAATCTGTGTGAGATTTTCACACAGAATGAGTGAATTTCTCAGCCAGAGTGCGTGAGTGAGTACGTGAGTGAGTGTGTGTTTCGGGGGGTCACTCTGCAAATAGAAGGTGGGTACGGGTAACGGTTCAGATACTTTTGTAGAGAGAGAGAGAGAGAGAGATCTTTTAAATTTTGGGAATTAATTAATTTGTAATCGAATATTTGTGTGTGTGATTAATTGATTAATTTTTTTAGTTTTTTGTTCTTTTTGTTAATTTTAATTTGTCGGTTTGGCGAAGGGGATGTTCATGTGAGTGGGAAACAAAAGTAAAGTAACGGGAAATTGATATGTTAGAACCCAACAAAATATTGGTTTGTATTCTATTTAATATAAAAGTGTTCACATAATGTATATTTTTGTGTATAATTAATTGAATTCGATCCAACTTGGATTCTGGTTTTATCGAAAAGAATTATAACACATATTTTTCAATTTAGTTTAGCAAATTTATTACATTAGACTCAAAATCTTAACTTAAATTTATAATGAATACCGGTAAGATACTTTATTTATTTTGATTTTTCCGCGATGCCATTGACGAGCTTTCTTTTAATACTTAATTTGATAAATGGATCTCCTTTCAATCCATCTTGAAAATGATACTTTTACAATCCTAATAATTATAAAAATGTCATCGTCTTTTAGTTGATTCAAGTAATTATAAAATAATAATCTTTTTTGTGCGAAAAATAAATGTTTATACTTTTCAGTATTATAAATAATATTTACAAATATTATAAATCATGTTTATCAATAAATGTCACTACCTTTTATATATTGAATATGAATTAAAAAGAATTATATGTTTACCCAACTCAACAGGCTTTGAACATTTTTAGTAGGCGGTAAAAATTTAATATCATATATAATATTTTTATTAATTTTTATATATTTATTTAGTTTTGAAATCATATCAAATTCAAAATTAAATAAAATATTTAAATAATAAAGATATTATTATCATATAAAACATCAAGAATCTTTGGCAACAAGTAAATATCTTTCAAAAGATATATATCAGTTTCCAACAGCCAATGAGATAGAGTCACATCAGCCCTAGATCTCCCCTACCTACAATTATAAATGGGAGCATTTATATCAGTTGAAATCACACCAGAAGTCATTTGAAAAGTTCAAGAATTTGAGAAGAAATTCCATAAGTGAAATTCTCTCAAATATTCAAGGCGTTTTTCACCAAATTCATTCCGAAGACGGGGTTTGATCCATAAGCAAGGCAGTCAAAGGCGTTCTAGTCAAAGAAGATCGAGGACACAAATCGTCCTCGAAAACTTCAAAAACCAAGTTCAAACAACAAGTCCGAGAAGATCAAAGAGACAAATTTACTCTGAAAAACCAAGTTCAAACAACAAGTCCGAGAAGATCAAAGAGACAAATTTACTCTGAAGATTTATCGAGGACACAAATCGTCCTCGAAAACTTCGAAAACCAAGTTCAAACAAGAAGTCCGAGAAGATACAAATTTACTCTGAAGATTTCGTTTTCGAGAACCAAGTTCAAACAACAAGTCGACAAATTTACTCTGAAGATTTCAAAGACCGTTTGAAAATCAAATTTCGAAGAGAAAAATCAGAGGAAAAATGGAGATTGGATCCGTATAAATACTTTTGATCCGAAATCATATTATTTGTACACATTTTGTATTTTATCAAATTAAATACAAAAATTTTGTGTTACAGTACCATATGTACTTTATATACGTATCTGAAATAATTATATTTTAAAGATACTCAACATCATCTATCTTTTGTCATGCTTTAATCTCGAATTTTATTTTTATAATTACACATTGAAGAATGACGTTGTTCATAAATATATTTATTTTTTAGTAAAACAGAATATGAAATGGAGACACGTTATCCATATATAGAGGCTAAACAATTGAATTGGGGGTCTCATAAAACCGGTGATTATCATGATTAAGCTCACAAAAGTGAAAGTTGATAATGATAAAACTATGGTATAAAGTTGAAACAATTAATAATTGGGCTACCCAACATATGCTATTATTGCACAGTCAACGTAGTCAAAGCAACAACAAAAAAAGTGCATAAATTTCATGAGTTGATATCATTGTAGACAATTAAAAAACTAAGTTGATTACAATTAAATTTGTCTAACAAAGAACCATATATATGACATCACTATTGCAAAACACTACTTGAGAGCAATGGCATATCAAACACATGAAATCTAAATTGATATCATTAGAGACTATTCAATCAATTAATCGGTCGTGTAGTTCCTAACAACTTATTATCATCAAGACTAAATAAACAAATAAATAAGTTATTATAATAATAATAAAAAAAGTCGTAATATATGTCTTACTTAATGAAATATTTCGACTAAATTTGTTATTATTCGTCGGTCTAAGTGTATTTACAGATCATACATACTTCAATTAATGTTGATTTTTATCAATCAAATCGAACCTAATTAGCCGATTCCTTCATCATCTGGTTTCAGTTCGAATTTACGCATCCATACTTAAATCATAGTCAAAAGAATCGGTGTATCTTTACACGCTTACAAAAAAGAAAGAGCAACATAAATAAAATGCATGGCTGCATATAAAAAAAATTGATACGATTATTTTGTAATGATAACAAATTTTGGATGATAGTAGCAAATACATCTGTATTAGGGCGCAAGGAATCACCAAGAAATGGGCGATTATGCTAAATGTGTATTTTGTTAAAGAGAATATGTTTGCAGGAATTAAGAAAAAGAGATGCCATGTGTTGTCTCTTTTATTTGCAAAGCAATTGATATGTAGGGATCATGATGTCTCACTTGTTTTCTTTTATATTATTAATTAATCAATCTCCCTTATTAGACTACTAATTTTGCCTCTTCTCTCTCTACAACTGTTGGACCATCTCTCTAGGACCAACTAAATATTATTTTCACTAATTTGAAGATGATTTTGATATTGAATTTAAGGGTGGGGTAATGAGAGAGAGAGAGAGAGAGAGAGAGGTGCCTCGCTAGTGGCTAGTAGCAAGTCTTGCAATGGTGTTTCCTTCCCCAGTTAAAAAAAACCTCAAACAACAATCCTCTCTAATATTTGTCAAACTCCTTCGAGTTATCAAAATTTTATACGAAAATCCCTTATAATTTTTAAATTCCACAAAATCCCTTTGTATCAATTAAAAAGTATGTACTATTTCTATTTTTTATTTTTTGGATCAGGGCCGTACTATGAGGATACGGGGCCTCGAGGCGAAATATAAGTGTGTGTGTGTGTATATATCAATATATTTTGATATAGTTGTACTTAAATAAGATTTTTAAATTTTAACTTTGAAACACATATTTAAGTCGAATAAATGATTTTAGATATAATTGAAATATCACATAGTCAATGCATATGTTACGGAAAAAATAATTTTGTATCTATAACTTAGTATTTTAAATTTTTAATTAGGTTGTTGGTTCCACTCCAATAAAAATAAATTAAATCATAATAATCAACCTAAGCTTATAATAAAACTAAGATTGAAAATATAGAAAGATGAAGGTTCACAATAAAATTAAAGCAGGCCTATATGAGGTTATGATGTATTAATTGTAATTAAGCCAAAGCCTAATAAGAAGTTAGAACCCCAAAAATAAAAGTAGGCCTAAAATAACAAAAAATAAAATGAAAAGAAAACAAGGATTGATGCTAGGTATTTTGAGCAAAATAAAAAATTAATAAAAAAGGAAATTGTGGATATTTTTTAGAAGTACAAATACCTCTTTAATTTATTTCATCTTGCAAATTGTACTTTCTGATGAGGGATAGTTATGAAATATATCATAAAAAAAATTGAACTCCGAAACAAAATTTTGGTCGAGTTTCAATCGAGTTGAAGCTCCAACATGAAGTTAGGTCGAGCTCAAAATCGAACTCGAACCTAATATCACTTGTATCGATATTCATGCATGTGCACGTATAAAATTATAGTCTAACATAGTCCATCGAGTGGAGTCTACGAGTATACACGTTAATTTATTATATATTAGATATAACACAGCCGAAAAGATAGTTATCGTGGGGGCAATACCAAAGATCAATAATCGGTGTTGCTGAAAGTCTTGGCAGGCTGTGTTGTTAGCCGATAAATCATAATGTGACGCTACTTTTTGAGGAAAACTCACCTCAAAAGAATTGCAAACTGGTGAATGGCATATTGCACTTTATGTGTTTGCTGAAATGGCTGACTGAAGCAGTACCTTTTCTTTTCTTCTCTCCCTTTTCCTGTTGTGTGCTGCTAAAAATTAAAACAATCTAAGCATCATTTATATCCACTCTACTTGCTCTTTGTACTTCCTGAAATCACCCTCATTAATGCTGGTAATTGCAATGGGCCATTCTCACGAAAGTCTACCATGTGCGCATTGGGTATTACCCGCAAACCATTGAGATCGTGTCACGTAAGTAATATTTTTAAAAAGCTGTCAACGCAATATGATATCAATGGATTGCGAGTACTAGAGGTGGAAATTTAGGCCCGACACGGGTCAACAATTTTATGGCCTGAAATAACTTTGGAAAAATTGAATAGCCTGAACAGGTCGGGTTGTATTGCCCGAAAATGAAAAAATTACAATGTGTCCTCAGGGGTTGGGCCTCCAACATTTCAACCCGAAAGGATTCTGAGTCGGGCAGGGCCACACCCAAATTTTGCACTTGGCCATATGGGTATGGGTATGGGCCGGACGGCTCGTTTTGCCACCTCTAGCAAGTATTACTCATGCGGGCAGACAAGAATTTTCCCCTATTCTTCTCTCACTACGTATTATGTAATGTAGTTAGAAATGGATATGGTTAATTGCAAGTTTTAGTACCTAATGTTTGAGTCGTTAATGTTTTTGTATTGAAGTTTTAGATGTTATATATTGATACTAATGTTTGCATAATTTAATAAATTTAACATGTAAGTAAGTTTTTGATATTTCAATTATGACGTGACATTTGGAAATTAAAGAGAGTGGTGTATATTTCATTTGAAATATGCAAATTCTTGAAAATGTGATATCAAATTCATGTCCACATATAACATACCCATTCTTTATTACCAACTATCGTTTTTCATTTCACTCCAAAACTAACTAAGAATGTAAAATCATTTATTAGATTTTCATTATAAAGTTAGATTGAATTTGAATGAGTTATGTTTTACTTTTAATGTAAATTAATATACTTTCAGGACATCCAATCGATTAAGATTCTTGTGTAAAAGAAGAAGTCTTCGTATTCGAGATCTACCGATCATCTTCTCCAATTTAAAAGAAAATTATTGTTTTGCTTTGCATTTAAATTTGAAATTCAATGTTTTTTTCTTCATAAAATCTAATTTCCCACCTTAATTGTTCCAAAATATATGAATTGTTTGGGTTTTAAGGATCTTATAATTTATGTTTTCAATATTGAATCCATTTCTAATTTCTAAATTCAATATACTAATTATGTAAAATAAAATAATTGTTTAATGATGAATAATTAGGTATGCACTATAATCTCCATATCTCTAATGTTTTCTATTTAAATACTAAAATTATTATCCCTTTTAATAAACTAAAAAATGTGCATCACATATGAAAAATGCTAGTTCTATTTAGAATTTTAGATGCATAAATGCTTGTATTGCTAAAAAAAACTACTGAATAATTTGAGCTCTCTGTATTCAAATATCTATTTGGGCTCTTAAAACACAGAAACTCATAATATAGGTTTGGGCTCAATCTCTACGCCCAACTAATAGGCCCAAAATTACCTCGAGATAAATAAAACTTGAGCCCAACCAAAAATCATATAAAAATAATGGATTTAGTCTTATATCTAACACTAACAATTTATTTTCAAAATAAGGTCTAATATATCATATTAGTACATAATTTAATGGGAGAGTGTTGCGTGATATTATTTTACTATCTAATTCAAATGACAAGCTCATATCTGAATCCAAATATAATTAAACACCAATAAAATTATAAATAAACTTATGACCGAATATCAACATGCTACGTCAATTTTAACCGTAAATATCTCAGATTTTTCATTTTTGTATAATTTAATATCTATCTTGTATGAGCGATCAAAAGTCAAGAACTAATATAAAAATAATTGACGTTTCATGTGGAATTTATCGATCAATGGTGTTTTTCTCGATAAATGGTCTACAGCATTAGTCAAATGTCAGACTTTAAAATTTAGAACATCAAGAATTTATACAACGGACAATAGAAAAAAATGGAATGATGAATATCAAAGTCAAAGTGGAGTGAGAAACGATATAATTTTGCTTTTGCAGTGCATATATAGTACAACTTCCGTGCAACGCCCTCCACACCCCTATATTTGAGACCTTTTTTTTTCGATTTTCTGTTTTTTCTTTTTATTTTTTGTCCCAAAAGTTTTATACTCTAAAATAAAATTAATTACACTAAAATCAAAATGAATTGATTTAATTTATTTAAAATAATAAATTTATACCCTAAAATGAAATTAATAAACACTAAAATAACACAAAATAAATCCCTAAAAACCCAAAATAAACTCCTAAAGAACTCTAAGAAAAACCCTAAAAATACAAGATAAACCCCTAAAAAAACATTAACCCTTGAAAAACCCTGAACTCCTAGACTCTAAACATTAGTTAGAATGTAAAAAATTACAATTTGAACTAAATAAACTAGTACAAGATAACTACCAAACACCTTAGCATTCAAAAGCTATTTCCCTTTTATCTCTTCTTCTATTGTTTATATTTAATTCAGATTAAATATCCTCCCAATACTATAGTCCAATTCTACGATTTCATGTGTTGAAATAATCGTGAAAAAATTAAGTTAGGAATTTAATAGATTTATTTCGGTGCCCACTCACTACCGTTCAAAGGGAGGATCGAATCGGAAGACCGTGGTGTTTACGAGATTCAAGATTCAAAGGAGGTTTAAGAAAAATGTATTTTCTTTATCTCTTCTTTAGCATTAAATAAATTTAATTCGCATGGATATTATATTTTTATATCACGATCTATTGTCTGATTTATACCGCTTCCGCTCCAGTTCGATTTGATCGAAAAGACGGATTTTATTCGACCCGAAATCGTTTTGGACTGGTTTAATTTCCAACAGTATGGAAGTGTTTGTGTATAATACACAAGGGGCTTATTTACTTCAATGATTTACTATCGGGTGGATAGATAATTTAAATGAAAAGAGTATGAATAAATCATATCTAACCTCTTTAGGTGGGATACATTTGCTACTCAAAGCTCATTTTATCACGGACTTTGGGTTATTCATTATTTTAATATCTGTATAGTAAACATATGATACTTATTAATCCGCCATTTTTCATCAAAGTAAATAAGGCCAAATGACCAAATATATAACTAAATTTACTTTAAAAAAAATCAAATTCATGAGCAAATTTAGAAAATTATTTTCAAGTATCAAGTGGGGTCATTTTATCTATAACGTACCTGTGCCGGATTCTCCCTTGACCAAACAGTTTTTATTTGATAATTTTAATTTTCCATCCTAGGTCAGACATTTGTTTAATTTGATTGAAAATTAATTTTAGAGAATTTGGAAGACCATATAATATTCAATTTCGCATCTCACTTTTGAGATGTGATTTTACAAATATGATAAAAAAAATATTACCTATGTTTAAGATGCAAATAATAATATCTACTCTCTCCGTCCCATTTTGATAGGCTGATTGAGATTTTTCAAGAGATTAAGAAAAAAATTGAAAAGACAATTAATCAAGAAATTTTATAATATGCTTCTATTTATTTTTTTGATGGTGAATAATGATTAATGTAAATATATTAAATAAGAGTATATATTAGTAAATTAGCTAAATAAATAAATAAATATATATAGCTAAAAACGTGCCTATATGTTGGAATATCCCAAAAGGACAAACAGGCCAATCAAAATGGGACGGAGGGAGAACCCGCAAAAATATTTATCCCAACAATTTTCTAGTTATGAATTGATATTTCCGCTAAAAGTTTTCTACATAGTTGAAAAAATAAAGATTTTTTTCACTACTACATAGTCCTCTTATTTCAGAAAAGAAGCTTATCAAGGAATTTGATGGAAATAACAAACAAATGAGGAGTGGAATTAATGATATAGACATTGTTGGCCATGGAAATAGTATAACAATGGTTAGAATTGGGTGAATAATCACGGAAAAAATAATTAAGCACTTTAAATAATTATCAGAGTTTGGGAAAAAAATATTTTTACCTCACCACAAAATGACATTTTTTTGTACCTTAAAAGATAAAAAAATTGAAAAATCAAAATTGTATATTCTTTCTTTAGCTCTCTGTCTAGACACAATATGACCTTGTTTTGTTATTAGAGCGGGAATATTTTCCATATAATTATGAAAGAACATGATTTTTGTGTTACATTAATTTCTGTTTGCTGGAAAAAAAAATTGCTGAATGTCTATTTTACAAAAATATGTAAGTTTAAGCTTTAACTGCAAACTTTTAAAAAGTCTGTATCTAAATTACAATTATGTCAAAATTTGTGTATTTAATCACAACTAACTTTACATATTTTTATACTTATTTGTTCAAATTTAACTCATCCAGCTTAATTCCATGCTGCATTTTAAAGCTATCAAACATAAAATTATATTCAACTTTATTTGACATGTTTACCGAATCGAATTTAAATGAATTTTTAATATGCTAATATCAAGTTATATAATTTAACTAGTATACCACCTATGCGATGCACAGGGGATGCTAGTAAAAAAATATTTATGTACAATAATAAAATTGTATTTAGTCATAATTTTCGCATATAAATATATGAATTATATCATTTGAATTATAAATTATTTATGTATTTTTTATCATTTAAGAAATCAACCTTGGCGGCTCTAGCCGTGCCGAAAACACTCAAGTTGGTTGTAAAATTGAGAAGGCAGAGTCCTCACCACCCAGATATTCTCGACATCGATTAATCGGCCAATTAGGCACGAATAATGTTTTTTTTTTTTTTAAATATTTTTGTTTAAAATATGATTAAATAAAAATTTTGAGGTTTTCCTCCATTTTTATACAACCTACATCCCAATGTTTCAATCTACAACCTGTGGGATGTAGGAAAATTAGAAAAAGTTTCAGAACTAATTTGAGGTTTCGATTTAAGATTACCCACTCTTTTATACAACCCACATTCCAATATTCAATCTACAACCGATGAGAGACGTATGATAAGTGAAAATTTAATATGTAAATAGCAATATGTAATAATCTATTATAAAAAAAAAACTTAGGCGAAGACAATCGAGATGGAATATTATATATTATTATATGTAGCTTTATGAACCCATCTACAACCGATGAGAGACATATGATAAGTGAAAATTTAATATGTAAATAGCAATATGTAATAATCTATTATAAAAAAAAAAAACTTAGGCGAAGACAATCGAGATGGAATATTATATATTATTATATGTAGCTTTATGAACCCATTTGTAGAGAAACAATATATTATAGTCCCGATAATTGATATGTAATTTTAGAACTTCATAGATCTACACACGCGCGCGCACACACGAATGAGGAATGATAGAAAAAAAATATTTTTTATTGAAAAAATCAAATACATTATCTTTAAAGATTTTAGCTCATCCAAAATATTTTGGATGTGGATGTTGAATTTATAATATATTTAATTAACTTAAAAAATTAAAAATATTTTAAATTAATATATTTAAAATATTTTATTATATTTGCTTAATATATTTAATTCAATTTTAATTAAAAATATTTAATTTCTAAAAATTTAAAATGTATCGTATTCAATTGATAAAATCAAATATCAAATATTATACTTGATCACAATTTTCAAAGATCATTATTGGGCCTCACAATTCATGTATAGTTTGTTCATATACAATATAAATTTTTGTTCTTCAATGTGGGATAAATTTTGGTTTGAAATTAAAATATATAAGTTTTAACTATTTAAAACATCTTTAAAGTTGAAAACTTAAAAATGATAACTTGAAAATCATAAAATTATCTAACATTAAAATGATAAGATCAATTAATACATTTCGAGTTTCGACCATCCAAAATTTAAATATATTTAATTTAAAAATTTATATGCGGATCATGATTTTTTAAATATATATTTAATTAATGGGTGTTTCTAAATACACCACTAAATTTTCTTTATACACCACTATTAGATTTAATTCAAAAATAAATAATTATTAATTTATATAAATATATTTTTAATTTTAAAAATTACTTAAAAAAATATAATAAAAATAAATAACCCTGTTCTTCTCACCCTAGTGGCCCCTCCCGCCGCATTGCCCCACAATTGTTCTCTCTTTCCCTCCATTTATGCTAATTTCCATTTCTTTCATCTTCCTCCATTTATTTTCTTTATAAGAATTGCCTATAAAATCAAATGTATGTATTGATGTCGTATATTTTTGGGGCTAAAAAATTAATTTCATTAACTTCTCCAACCATATGATTTGTCACATAAATATTTGGAGAAATACATATATCTGAATGAAAGATTGAAATTTGGAACATGGTGTTGACAATAATACTTTAGAATCTGGTGACATTGAATGATTTGTCAAAATATTTTATAAATCTAAAATAAGGATTTTTTCAGAGTTGGAACATAGTGTTGACGGCAACTACGTCCTTCTCTATTTTTTTTTGGAAAAAAAAAATTAATTATTGGGGAAGAAAAGCGAAGGTGGTGGGTCAGGAAGAAAAGTGACGGCGACGGACAACGGCGGGTCTGTAGTATGGAGGGGAGGGAGTGAGGGTGGAGAATACTTTTTTTTTAATTTCTTTTGAATTATTTTTTTGTTAATTTATTTTCATAGTGAAAAGATAGAAATGACTTTTATCATTGTGTGTTAAGATAAAATGTGAAAATATGAAAAAAGATGTGTGATGTATCAAATAAATGTGGTGTATAAAGAAACAATGGCGGTGTATATAGAAACACCCTTAATCAATTAAAGAGTAGAAAATTTAAATCAATATTTTAAAAAAAATTCATTTGAACTATTTAATATATATAATTTAATTCAAATCTATAAATTTAAAATATATTTAATATTTAATATTAAAATGATAATATCAAATATCTAAATATTACACTTGATCTCAACTTAGAGATCAACAAATGTGGAAATATCATTGTTGGGACTCATAATTTACAATTTGTTCATGCATAACAATATTTGTAAGTTTTTTTGATGTGAGATGATTTTTGTTTGAAAAACTAAAATTATAAGCTTTAACTATTTAATATATATATATATATATATATATATATATAATTCATGACATAATTATATTTAAAATTAATTGCTAACTAATTTAACACATTTAATTCAAAAATTTAAGTAGATTCAATTTAAAATTCTAGACTTGTATCTTGATTAATATATTTAATTTGAAAAATTTAAATACATTCAATTGAAATTTTGATGTGGATATGTAATTATTTTAATATATTTAATCAACTTAAAACTTTAAAATATTTTTAAATTATTATATTAAAACATTCACTCATAATACTTAAAAGAATGATAATTAACATAAAATTCTGATCCATCGTAAAGAAAAAAATAGATGTTTAGAAAATTCACATATAAATAAATAAAGGCCACACAATTTATTTCATCTTATGAAGAAAATAATGTTTGATAAAAATATAGTATTTTTGCGAAAATTAAAAAAATATATATAATATTGAAATTATACTATTGAATGACTATATAATATAGATAATAATTAATTTATAAATATTTTATTTTTATTTATAGAAAACGTACTTAGGCGGGAAAACTAATTATTACTATTTATAGTGACTATCTTACTTTTAGATATAATATAGATTTGGAGTCATATTCTACATGCCACGCGATAATAAAAAAAATATGAGGGGAAATGAATCGAGCGGAAAAGAAGTCGCGCCAAAGACGCGGATGACAGTGTGAACGAAGCAACGAGTGGGCCCCACATTTTCCAATTGCGCAGTCATGCATGCGCGACACGTGGCTAGAGATGTTAGGCGAGCGCACGTGGGACATGACAGAACTCCGCGTATTTGATTTTAGGCCGAAAATAAGGAAATTTTGAATAATATTGGCCCAGATCGAATACCTTTTTTTTTTACTATTTTCTGGATTTTGCAAAGCCCAAATTTATTTTATTTTTTTCATTTCTATTTTATTCTATTAATAATTCTACCAATAATTATAAAGTGAACACACTATTTTATTTTATTCCCCCCCCCCCCCGTTTGTCATCATTATCATGATCTGGCACACGGTTTGTTAACAGTACTGAAGTGACACTAATGGGTAGGGTTTTTTTTTATAATTTTTAATTTTTATTTTGAGAACTCCTATTAGTTACACAAAATTTTAGAAGAAATAATTTTACAGGTCAAAATCTATCATACGTTCAAGATTTGTTTTCTAACTCGTATTTAAATTTATATTTGTATTGGAACACTTATGTGAGACGGTTTCACGGACTTAATCTGGAATCCTCCCTTTCGATCCAATCCAAAAAATAATATTTTTCTGTATTAGAAATGATTTTTTTTTATCCACTAAAATGTCACATTCCTTTTATTGATTCAAATAATTATAAAATTATCACCACTTTTTTTGTGCGAAAAAAGAATTACTCATATTTTGATCAATGTTATAAACGATATTTTTCAGTATTAAGAATTAAATGATACATTTTTTAACCAAATAATTATATAAAAAAAAATCCACCACCTTCTTATATTGGATCTGAATTAAAAGATCTGTTTAATGAATTTTGACATGTTAAATAATCTTACACATGTTTTTTAGCTTTATAATTTTATTAATATTTATATTTAAATTTAATCCGTCTAATGAATTTTAACCCTCAGGTGACCAATTATTATAATTCGGGAAGTGGTACGCAAATTATTTCCTTTGCATGGGTGTTTGTCTTTAAAATATTTATGAAAATGAAATATGGGTGAGAATGAAATCTTTGGAAAATAACCAAAAAACAATGGATCGTTTTTCTTTCCTTCCTACCGTCAAAACTGGTCTTATTGTTATATAATATTTTATTTCATTTTATCAATAGATTAAACGTTTATTCATAATGTTATTCCACTAGCTAGGCATGATATTTGTTGATTGATTATAGTGGAATATGCCAAATATTATATGAAAATCTCCATCCCACTTTTCTCTATTTTATTTGGTGTTCCATTCTAATTTTTATTCAATTTTCATCATTTTTTTTCAATTTCAATTTGTTATGGCTTAGTTTGATTTTATAATTATTATTTGGGGTTCATTCCACCCAATTAGATTTTATATTTATTTTTTAATATTTATTTCTTATTTTTTAGTTAATATAATTGATTAATATATATGGTTGATTATTTCAAAAGTAGGGTATATAATTTTTAAAAAATTTAATTTTTAGCAATAAATGTTGATTATGATTTGTAATACTATTATAAAATTTATTTTTGTAATAAATATTTTTAAAATATTAAATTTTGGAGTGAGACACAATAATGAGACATGAAAAGTGGACTAGAGAATTTTATCCCGTCAAATATGAGATATGTATAATTAACATAAATTAAATTGAAAAAAAAACATAAATTAAATTGAAACAGAACCCCGCGCGCGCATATATATATATATATATATATATATATATATATATATATATATATATATGCAGCTAGCAAGCTTGAATGATCGAGCCAACCAACAACATATATATATATATAGGAGAATTGTCGATTCAGGACTTGAAAGATGAGTAATCTATCAATTCAGGACCTGGAAGATGAAAACTCTCAATTCAGGACTCGAAAGATGAAAATTCTCAATCCAGGACCTCAAAAATCACAAATTTTGATTCTCTTTTATTTTTTAATTATTTTTTATTAATTTTCAATGAAAATTCCTTCATTAA
The DNA here is from genome assembly GCA_026008535.1 of Perilla frutescens. Taxonomy (NCBI): domain Eukaryota; kingdom Viridiplantae; phylum Streptophyta; class Magnoliopsida; order Lamiales; family Lamiaceae; genus Perilla; species Perilla frutescens. Next base: position 53,800,802 of record BRKX01000004.1, read on the forward strand.
TTATCTATTAAATCTAATAAAGAAATTATTAAAATTAATTTAAAAATAAATAGAAATAAAAATTTGTGATTTTTGAGGTCCTGAATTGAGAATTTTCATCTTTCGGGTCCTGGATTGAGAGTTTTCATCTTTCAGGTCCTAAATCGATAGATTACCCATCTTTCAGGTCTTGAATTGATAATTCTCCATATATATATATATGGTTTAAATACGGGAGCTCATTTCTCACGTTAATATTAATATAATGAACCCAAAAAATCACATTACTCAAATTCAATACAAAACTCGCAATTACTTGTGAGACGTATATACAATGTGAAATTGACCCAACTCAAATCAACACATGACCACAACATTATCATTTTTTGATGACTTGTCATTTTCACTAGGAATATTTTTGAAAAAAATGATGAAATGTCTTAAAATGATATAATGCAAGGACATTTTTAAAAATCGCTTAAACGTTGGGACATTGTATAATAAAACAGTTTCACGCCTGGTCATGATTCGAATTAATATTAACACAGTAATAAAATATCAACTACATTATAAATGTGTCATTAAATATGAGTTTTGATTCGAATCTTGACTTATCTTATAACTTTTGACTCACAAGACGTGGTACACGAAATATATATTGTTTTTCCTAAACACGAACAGTAAAGGAGTTTATATGGTATCTATGATCTATCTTTCAAAAAGCAATTATTGATTGTTGCATTATGGAAAAGGCAAAACACACGGTTGCCTTCCTTCCGAAGTAATATAATTATAATTAATGAAATCTCATCCCTTTCTTTTGGCGACGAAGACAAACTCCTACTACAACAAAAACCATGATATTAATTTAATTTACTCATGAGGTCGACAACTGCCAATTAATTTCTAATTACCAACAAAAAAAAAAAAAACACCACTACTTTTAGCGATAGACGATTTTCCATCGGAATTAGCGACGGACTAGGAATAGAATGTCCGACACTAAACATTTCAGGATTTTGAATTGGGCGGGAATGTTTCGTGTCTAAGTGTAACGACGGATTAACGATTGAATTGCCGTTATTACATTTTGTTCAAAATTTAATAATTCTAAAAAAATCTTAACGACGGAATTAATTCGTCGTTAGTAATTCTGATTATTTAAATAATTAAATATTAAACGTTAATGACGGACACGTTCCGTTGTTAGCATTTTACGATTTTATAAATTAAAAATATTTATTTCTAACGGCGGACATTGTCCGCCGTTACGAAAAACGGATATTAATTTAATTTAAATTAAATTCTTACTACGGAAATATTCCGTGATAGGTATTTAACCGATTTAATTAAATAAAAATAAAATATTAACGATGGAATAGTTTTGTCGTTAGAGAATATATTTTTTATTTTTATTTATTTTAAAATGTTAACGACAGACTCTATCCATCGTTAAATCACGATATATGGGTGGTCTTCTTCTCTTTTTTCTCATTTCAGTTGGAGCCCTAATTAAATAAAATCGCCGCTGTGGTCCCACATTTCCCCTCCCCTTTTATATACAGTACAACACCGTTGTCTTAATCCATATTAATTTTTTTTTTGAGTCAAATTAAGAGATTTAATTAAATGAAAACCCGCTCACCAGAGGGAATGTCTAAAAACAAATTAGCCGGAATGTCACCGGTAAATTGAAAAAACATTGAATTACTAAGAGCAAGTTGAGCTAAAGAATGAGCCACGGAATTTGCCGTACGCCGAGCCCAACTATAAATCACGTTCTCAAAGTGCATGGCTTCCATTCTGATAGAGTTGTATATCTCTCCCTTATAAGACAAATCTTCCTTGTTTGACTGCAACATTTGAACAGCAACTTGGTAATCTGTCTCAAGAACTATCTTCTTTAATTTCCTCCGAACTCCGCCGATAATATCAAGCCTTTCTGACAAGCGAGACTTTATTAAAAACTTATTTTATTAATATACGTTGTGAATGCAATTGGCTGTAATTAAAATATATAAAATGCGTGCATAAAATAATGAATTAAGACTCCAATAAGCAAGAAACAGAAAATTTAATGATGTGACTATATAAGATTTCACCTTTTAAAAAATAAAAAAAGGGAACTATACAAGATTTCATATTAAATGTTATTAAATTCGTCTATGTATATATATTGTCAGGATATAACTAATTATTATATACTGTAATAATACGTTTTAATCATGTATATATTTTTTAATAATGAATCTATATTAGGTGTAAAGATTACTCGATCGGAAAAGTATATTAAAAATATAAAATTCTAAATTGTTGGCGGCATCTCATGCACTTTTTATCCGAGAACATTATAAAATTGAAAAAGAAATTTCGGGAATTTAACACAAGCGTTATAATTCAATGGAAATGCACACAAAAAGCGGTTTGCTATATCATGTTGTAGATATTTTTATTATCCATAAAATTTTGATTTTATATTATTTTATCGATGGAGTAAGATATATTTTTTTTGAAAATATTAATATAGTTTCAAAATATTTTTGGTAAACTTTAATAATTTGGGATTAATAATACTAAATTAATTAACACTCTCAACCCTACATAACCACACAAGCGTGGCCGTCTTAAATATTTTTGGGTCTTTATGGTAATTATAAAAATTGGGTTCCTAATATAAAAAAAAATTACACGAACTTTTTTTAGGGAACATCTCCTTGCACTCCCTCATCACTGGTCATACTAATGAGATTTATATTACATTTTTTTTTTGCATTTCACTCCGTGTTTTACAATCAAATTTTGAATTTTCTTTCATTTTTTTTTTCAATTTCAATTTCTTATACTTTAGTTTAAATATACTGCTAGTTTTTAATTAATAATTTATTAATATGATTGATTATTTTTGTAATTATAATTATAATTTTTTATTTCAATTTTTTATTGAGAAATATTTATAAAGATTAATTAGGTAACTTATAATTATTTTTTAAATTTTCATAATAACTATTATGTATCATAAATTTAATAATGTAATACGAAACGAAACACAAAATTAAAGGTGTCTGGCAAGAAATTTGAACCGATAATATAACTATTAATTACTAGAGAAAACCTCACCTGCATATAATTATAGCATAAATACATTAATTTATAGTTGCCAAATATTAATTATAAATCTCTAACAATAATTCAAATATTATTATATAGTATATAGATTACGAAATCATAACTAATTAAATTCTGGGAAATAAAAGCCTTGTGGTACAAGTATTACAACTGGTCCAGGGGGAATAAAGAAAAGCAAATCCCCACAAGAAACAAAAATAATGCATCCGTCAGCATGACGCACGCAGACCGCAATATGAACAAATGTGGATGTCCCAATAATAAAGTAATAGATATTTACACTGTACAGTTTTGTAAAAAGAAATAGTTCTATATTATCATAAAAGGGAAAATCATCAGTTTCCGCGTAGAGGGATTAGATATAGACCATTAGGAGAGAAGAAAGAAGGAAATTACAACCCCATTTAATTTCTATTCGTTGACCAACGTGTTCGTTCTCGTAATTCATTTCTCAATAAATTCACGTGTTCATTCTCGTAATTCATTTCAGATTATGTGAATTAACAATTTGAACGCGTAAAAATTTGAAAGCATTTGTATTTCAGTAATTATTTATTTTCTTTTTTAATTAACCGTGTGAATACGACTACATGTACTCAACTTTAATGTATATGCGAGCGTTTCATAATTCACTTCACATTATACTAACGTGCTCATTCTCGTAATTCATTTCACATTACATGAATGTCATTAAAATAATCCAAACGCGTAATAAAAACGCTCGTATTTCAGTAACTGTCTCCTTTTTTAGTTAACTGTGTGAATACGATTGCAAGTCAACTATCGTATACACATGTATTAAAGAAGATACTTATAAATTGAATCGCGATAGAAAATAAAATAATTCTCCTCAGAGGTTAAAAAATGGATGGAGAAAGAGAAATCCTTCTTTGTATTTTCCATTTAGTTTTTCCTTTGACACCTAAGCCAAACTGAAATCATTCTTTTCCTTTAAGAAAATCTTTTTTTTTTCCAGATTTTCACACTATATTTTCACACCACCCTTTCATATAATATCAAATAACAAACCTTTTTTCCTTGAGTTTTCCTTTCCACCAAATCTTTTTCTTTCTTCCTCAACAATTTTTCATATATCTTTCCAATAATATATATGGATCAAGGGCATCATCATCAGCAGCTCCACCACCAATATTCCTCCGCGAGCGCCGACGCCGCCGCAGGCGGCGATAGGTTTCCTCAATGGAGTATTCAAGAAACCCGGGATTTCTTGATGATTCGGGCCGAACTCGACCCGAATTTCATGGAGACTAAGCGTAATAAACTTCTGTGGGAGGTGATTTCGACCCGGATGAAAGAAAAGGGTTATAGCAGAAGCGCTGAGCAGTGCAAGTGCAAATGGAAAAACCTCGTCACTAGATACAAGGTATATATAATTATATGTATAACACACACACACCCACATGTGTGTGTTTTTATTTATTTATGATCATCAAATGAAGATCATGAGTATTATTGGATGAGTAATAGTTTTTTTTTTTTAATTCAGATCTCTATATATCTATTTGTTAATTAGTGTGGGTTTGTGTGAAGAATTTTACACGAGAATTAATATGAGATGGGAAATATTTTTATTTTTTGATGAGTAATTTCGTTGAACATTTCAATCCATAGTAACGAAGAGATTCATGTAATAACATATATGAATGAATTAATAGATTATACCTAAAAAGGAAAAAAAGGGAAAGAGTATTAATGTTCTGACTTTTAATTTATTATTTGATTAATTAATTATTATTACATATTCAAATATTTAGGGGTGTGAAACAATGGAGACAGAAGCGATGAGGCAGCAATTCCCATTCTACACCGAGCTGCAAACAATCTTCGCCACGAGAATGCAAAGAATGCTGTGGCTGGAGGCGGAGGGCAGCGGCAGCGCCGCCACAACATCGAAGAAGAAGGCGGCGGCGCAGTTCTCCTCCGACGAGGAAGATGAGAACGAGGAGAGCGAGGGAGAGAAGGCGGCCCCGAGTAAGAAGAAGAGAAAGGTGAAGGGCGGAAACACTAGTTCTTCGAATCCGAATCCAAACTCAAATTCAGTGGTGGCGGGAATAAGGGAAATGATGGAGGAATTCATGAAGCAGCAAATGCAGATCGAAATGCAGTGGATGAAAGCGTACGAGGCTAGGGAGGAGGAGCGGCGGATCAAAGAGATGGAGTGGCGGCAGACGATGGAGGCGTTGGAGAATGAGAGGATGATGATGGAGAAGAGGTGGAGAGAGAGAGAGGAACAAAGGAAGATGAGAGAGGAAGCTAGAGCTGAGAAGAGGGATGCTCTTATTACAGCGCTTTTGAACAAGCTTAGAAGAGAAGATAACATGTAAGAATTCATTCCTGCAAACTTTTTTTTTTTTTCAATTTTATTTTTACTGAATGTCTTCATCGATGATCTTCTTTAATTTGTTCATGGATATCTAGGTTTGTTTATTGAAACTCTTTAATTGTTTAGTTAGTGTTAATTTAGTTTATTATATATATTGATCGGAAATTCGATGCCCCTTTTGCTTATATACGTTGTGTTTCAATGAGAATGTTAGGTTATTTTTGTGGTTCGTGCCATTGTTTTTTCATGAGTCGTAGGATTGCACGTACGCGCTTTGAATTTTTCAATTTTATTGGAAGAGAAGTAAGAAAAATGGCTAAGATGTGAATCCCATTTAATGAAGATTCAAAAATTTCTTGTGTTTTGGTGAGCTAAAAACTACCATATATGAAATGAATTAATCTCCTGGCCTAGCGCTAGCGCTCATGCAAATAAATTAATGTAATATATTTGCAGTATATAAAATTAAATGCATATAATGATTTATGATAAATGAAATAGGATAATTCAGATTGATAAATATAGTTAGTACGTAATTTATTCAAGTAGTAATTAAGAGGATAATGCAATATCATATGTGCTTGCTCATCATGGAGTACTTCCTTTATCATGTCAAATTAAAATTGGACACATTTGTGCTCTCACAATCTTGAAAAAATTATTGTTTTTTTTTTTGTGGTGATGCATGAAGTCAAAAATGTATGATCGATATTAATAGAGTGTTCTAGATTTTGGGAACATGGAGGATTTAGCAATATATGAACAACGCTAATATTTCGATGATTATCTTAATTTAATGAAGGTGGTGGGCATTCACGTTATATATAGGGCCATCACTAAGTAGAGTAATCGCTACGCAAAGTTTATATTATGATATGTTTAATTTTTTTTAGTTGATTGTGAATTTTAATTTTTCTTTGAATCACTTCATTATATGATTTAAGTTAATTTTATCTACCTTAAATTCCCAAAAGGTAACGAGGATTTATTGTTATTATAATATATATATATATGTATGTATATGATTGTTTCTTAAATATTGGTAAATTTATATTTATCGACATCATATTTCTTTTCCAATACATTAAAGTTATTTAATTTCTACAGCATATAATATATTAATAGTTTATTGAGTAAACGTAGAATTAAATCTAATTATATATACTATATGTATATATATTCAATTATTTTTCTTGCTTTCCCCTTTTCTCCTTTGTCTTGATTGAGCTTATTTTGTTGGCAGTTTTTCTCAGTGAAGAAAAAATAAAATAATGTATAGTATAAATTTTTGTATTTGATGTTTAGGAGGGGATGTGTTTTTTTTTCCTCTAACTTTCACTTGCTTTCAAGATCAGATGATTTAATACTGATGATAAAACATGCGATTTAATTAAGTTAGTTTGGTGTTATAATTATTTTGTATTCTTCTTGAATTTGAAATATATGTTCATAAATGATGATTATATTTTTTTCCAAGGTGATTTTTGACGACACATTGTTACAGTTTGATGCATATAGATAGAGTAAGGGGAGTTTAATTTGTATGGGACGGTCACACGTGGTCAAAAATCAAAATTCATAAAATGGATCAAGACTCGAATCCAAACACAATCAAGTACTTATAAAATTATAAATGTGGCATTGAATATGAATTTGAATTTTGACCCGTCTTACATATTTTAATTTATAAGACAGTCTTACACAAGTTTTATTATAATGGAATTAATCTGTGAAAACTGTTATATATGTAATTCTAAAGTATATCTATCTACTATGATCTTTTTGTTTGTGTGGTTGATTATAATTGACATTTAGGCTCGGTAACAGTTTTGTTCCAACCTTTAAATAATAATTATTGATCGATATCTGATCTTTGAAGGTTTTCACAAATCTAAGACGAGCTAGAATGAGATTATGTGATCTCAAATATGATGTATGCAAGAATCTGGTAAGCAATAAGATCTCGTCACATTTCAGATATTAATTTGTAATTATTTTGAAGATTGAGACAAAAGTGTTATTGATCACAAATTTAAGATATTTTAGTGTAATTAACATTTTATTTTGTTTTGGGTAATATGATATTGCAGTAGAGCTAGAATGTGTATAATGCATGTACAATACTAAAACTAGAGAGTGCTTGGTAAGGGATAATAGAGGTGGGTAATGGGAATAGAAGGAATACATTCTCATTCTTTATGCTTACATGCATCAATCATCATTATTATTGTATTTATTATTATTTATTAATTGTTATTATTGTATTTATTATAAATAATATTATAAAGATTTATTATTATCGTTGTTATTTATTATAATAATAATATTATTATATTTATTTTATATTTATTTCTGCTATTTATTAAATATTGTTATTATTATTCCTATAAATATTATTAATTATATTATTTATTATTATTTATGTTATTATTATTATTATTATTATATTTGTTGTTGGTAATGGTGGTGTTGTTATCTATTATTATGATGATGATGATGGTTTATTATTATTATTATTATTATTATTATTATTATTATTATTATTATTATTATTATTGATGAAACCGGGCCATATCTATCACAATAAAATTCATTCCATAATTTGAACCAAGCGACAATAATGCCCATTGTGATTGACATTTATGATTGATCCTTCAATGATATTTATTGAACCAAATGAACCAAGCTATACTTATCACAATAACATTCATCACAATGTTGATTGACACTTCAATGATATTCATTGTACTTGTCATTTCCTGAATTTTAATCAAGCGACCCCTTTATATATATAATATCAAAAAAATTATACTGGTGAAAAGAAACAATGTACATATGAAATACACCTTTTGAATTATTTAATTAGATGTATGTTAATTATGTGCTTTACACTTATGCATATATAGTTGTTTGTTGTTGCAATTTGTTTCTTCTAGAGTTAGCATATATTGTTGTTAATGCATTTTTTTTTGTTCAGAAAGTCAATACTAAGATATTTTTATATGATTATTGGATGTTGTCATTATTTGAAATAGAAATAATATTGTGCAAATTGTTCGAGAGCTTTATTTAAAGCCTACTACATAGGCTTTATTTAGTGCTCTAATTTTAATTAAGGCTATACTTCTTAGACAACACGGATATATATATGAGCACACAGGGTGTTTAAAATTAATCAAATGATTCAATCAAATGAAACAAATTCAATCCATAAAATAATACAGTATTTCAACTAAAGCCTTGTATATTATCGAGAAATTAGAAGTAACACGCTTCAACAAAAAATAACACTTTTGAGAAAACAATACCTTTTAAGTGCAAAAATAATAATATCGATCTCTTCTGAAAAACAATACTTGTAATGTGAAAATTAATAAATTTAATTACTAAAAAATATGTGATCGACTAAAAGGAAATATGTGTCGAGAAAAAGAAGTACTTAATAAGCAATACTATATTTTTTTTTAATCGATAAAAAAGGGAGTAACGTCTCGAGTTATCGAACTCGAGACGGTTCATTTTTACAACGCAAATATACTCCTGAACATAAGATTTACATCAGACGGTCAACACATTGACTGAAAAATCATCAGAACGGGTGATACTTTTTAGGGATACAATTGATACTTTTTTAATTTTGAATGATACTTTTTAGTATTTCAATTGATACTGATTTTAATAGTTTTTTTTTTCCTGGCCGATACTTTTTAATAATACAAATGATACTTTTTGAGCTTTGAAATGATACTTTTCAGTATTATGAATGATATTAATTTTAACAATTTTTTTGGTCAACGCATTGACCGGATCAACGCGCGTTGACCCGATCAATGCACAAGACTTGCCCTTTTTACAAAAAGGGCTCCGTGACTTTTGTGTCCCATAAAGGACCATATGGGAGAGTAAATAAGCTTTACATATATCTAGATCATTTAGGCGTTCATATACGTTATATGCCAATGCCATTTTTTAATTCAAGATCCATTTAATTGGGTCACATTACATGAGTAAACTATTTGACTGACATAATTAAATTGACGAGATGATCTTACACAAAATAATTCAGGTGTGTAATTTTTTTAGATGTATAATAATTCAGGTGCATTTAACTTTGGAGTTCTGATGGAATGAACGCCAGAAAAAAAGATGTACCTTGTAGTATGAGTAGTATCAATCAAATCCTTTAAGCTCAACTCGACTATACAATCTCATTCTTGTATAGCTTCATAATCTCTCTTTCGGATGGATTCGGTTCATTTATGTACCCCTTTGCTTGGAAGTCTTATATGAGTCGCTCTTTGTCCGTGCTTTGCACCGACGATCACTCAACACTTCGACTCCGGACGTCACAATATACTAGGCAAATCGTTGTTATGTTTTCACTTTGAAACTAAATAACTATGAAAAATATTCCCGTGGGATGGTTCCCAATTTCAGTTTTTTTTTTTGGTCTTTTAGTAAAATGCTGGCCCGTGTGCCCACATGCCGCGAGTGGCGCAAGCACCAACAATTATGGCAGGTATGGGCCGGATCTGGGCTGATTTTGGATGAATTTTGGACAAATTTGATTTATTAGACTGTTTCATATGAATTTTTGTAAATAATCATATAGTACATTAGCATGAGAAGAAATTAAAATAGCCATTTTATATAATAATTTTTTTTACCACCTCCAAAAAAATATATATCTTTTGCTCACTTTTGATTGTTATGTCCTAAATATCCTTTATATTTTTTTCTCTCTTTCTTAGTTTTCTTTTAAAAGTAAAAAAAATAAAAGTTACAAATTATTGAAAACCGATACCCCAACCCCTCCTCCATCTTCTTTCTTTCCTGCAAACCTTGAGGGCACGTTTGGTTGACACGGAATGTAGATTGGGAAAGTAATCCAATTCCCTTTTTTTAAATTATAGTGTTTGGTTTAATTTTAAGGTAAGTAGTACAACATTCCAGGATTCTTATTCCTTACTTATTATAAGTATTCTTTTTCCTCATTCTTAGGAATTTAAATCATATACGTATAGGAAAATATAGTCCTTATTAAAAAAATGATTCTTATTGTTGATAAAAAAACTGATATTTCTAAAAAAAATGATTTCCAATATTTTCAAAAAATTCAATAATTTAATATTTCTGGAAAAATCAAATATTTTCAAATTTTCAAAAAAAAATTACTATCAACGTTGCAGGTGTAAATTGCCGAGAAGAATACAATATTTTGAAAAAAAAATATATTTTCGATATTTTTGAGAAATTCATTAGCAACGTTGTCAATGTAAATTTTGATGATAATTTAAATATAATAATAACATGTGAATTTCTTTTCAATTAATCGTAAACCTTTCTCATGACATTGAACTAGTTTCCGCTCTTCTCCATTGAAAATACATCTATTGGTTGTGATTGTGTAGGTGTCTTCATAAATGAAACACTTTTATTCATGGAGATAATTGTTGTATTTTGTGTTTCTCTATAATATAATTAATGTATGATGTGGTTGAGTATGCGTATATAAATGTACTTAATTGTATCGAGAGGTATTATTCTTATTTATATGTGATGAGTGGGTCTATAGTGTTTAAGTGTGTATGTATTATTTTTTATACAAGTGTGTGTATATATATTTCAGAATCTTGATAATTTATCTATTATTCTCCAAACTTAGGATAATAAATTCATGGATATCCATTTTCCTCAGAATAACATTCCTAAAAATCATATTCTTTGACAACTTTACTTTCCTGTCAACTAAACGAGTCCTGAAAATTTATGGTGCATTAAGTACAATTACACTTTGTACATATTGTGACACTTAACTATCATATTAAATACCTATTGTGACATTTGACTATTTATTGTGACATTTAATGCATTGCACTTGATGCACTCAACGCACCCATATAATTTACCCAACCCTCCCACCCTTTCCACCTCTTTTTCACCTTCCCCGCCCCCAACACACTCTCTCTCATGCGCTATATTCTATTCTTATTCAAAGAGTTGCATCATTCTACTCTTTTAACTTTTTTTTCTTCTAATTTTAATAATGTAAATTACTTTATAACTGTATTCAATAATCATAGTTTAAATTCAAAGTTCAACCTTATTTTTTTTATTCTTTTATAATCCTTAAAATTTATAATCAATCCATAATTTAATATTTAACAAACATTAGCTTCATTGAAAACAAATAAAAAGTTCATATAAAAAACATATGTATCAAGCCTACACAATTTTATATTTTTATAAAACAAAAAATTGGAGGTTAAAGTATGACTTTCTCCTCATCTTATTTATAGTAACTATATATAAAATTTTCAAAAAAAGAAAAGAAAAAAAGAAACCATCTATAAAAATTCTTGTAAAAAATGTTGGGGGGTTGTATGGGTGTTTCTATTTGCACCACAATATTTACTTTTCACACCACAAATTATTTTTCTTTTATTTTTATTAATAGTAAATTTATTTAAATACCTTTATTAAAATATAAATAAATAAAAAACAATAAATAAATAAATGAAAAGAGAAAAAAAAGAAAACGGCAGCGGAAATGAGACAGAAGGATCTTCTTCTCCGGTAGTGTTGTACCTTCTTCTCAGGCGTTCCGACGAATGCCCGACCGCCATCAACGACAACTGCACCCAGCCCCGACAAAGACGGTTTCCGACTCGACGTTGCGACTTCTTCTCATCGTTGCCAGGCTTCGTCGGAGAAATTAAATCTAAAAATTTTTAAAAAAATGAGAACTTACATATTTTTTCGAATGGAATAAGTTCGGAAACGAGTCCTTTACAGGTTTCGAAAAACATTTTTCGAAAAATAGGCAAAAAGAACTTCAAAGGAGATGGGGTGAATTTTTTTTTCCTCTAAAGTTTTCAGATTCAATTTCTCTGGGAGTCTGATGATGAGAAAAAGTTACGAACCGGGAGTCGTCTTTGACGGAGTTGTGAGCAGTTGTCGTCGCAGCATGCACTCGACGAAGAAAAAGTTGCAGATGCCATTCTGCCGGAGAAGAAGAGACGCCTGTCTTCATTTTTTGTTGTTTTTTTACTTTCTTTTTTCATTTATTTATTTAGTAAGGGTATTTATGTAAATTTATAAATGATAAAAAAAATGTGGTGTATAAAATAAATATTGTGGTGCAAATAGAAACATTCAGGCTCTATTCGCCACTGCCGACACCCACCCCCCGCGACCTTCTTCTCTTTGCCCGGTTTCTGATCACAACCCTTCATTTCTCCTCTTTTTACTTGTCGACCAACGCCGCCCCTAAACCCCTCCGATGGGAAGACCATCAGAAATTCAAAATCGAAAAAGAGGAGAAAAAAAGACCATGAAAAAGTGGCAGAGGTCACCTTAAATTTGTTGATCAAATTAATGTTGAACACAATTCAATACATTATTATAGCCTAGGGAATTTATGAATTGGGATTAATTCTTTCAGTCGCCGGCCGCAGAGCAATAATCTTTCAAAGTTTGAAGTTCTTAAAATTAATTTTTTTATTAAAAGAAATGTGAAAAAATATATTTTGAATTTCTGTTACAAGGAATAGAAAAAGAAATTAAAGAGTGACGGTATTTTAGCCCTAACAATAAAAAATAGTTAAAAAACATGATTTTGAATGAAGGTGATTAAAAAAGATTTATTTATTTATTTTGTTATGAGAAGTGGCTACTCCTGTATAATACCACTACATTAGTGATCAATATCCCGGGCCACCAAGTACCAAAGAGTTTGCAAGTTGAATTTTTCCGACAATGTGCCCGTTTTGAGGGATCAATTTTTCATGAAATGACAGAAAATTGTTTTGCCGAGATAGGGAAATTAATAGAATATATAATATTAAAAATTAGAAGTTTCACTCTTAGTTTTATCAATATAGGATATCAAAGATAGGCTAGTTATCAATTTAGAACCTGGGAAAAAAAAATTAGTACTTGAATATAGGTAAAATTATCAATCTATTAAAAAAACCATGCATTTTGATTTTTTAAATTTTAATTATTTGATATTGATTTTCAACAAAAAAAATATTCCATTAATTATCTATTAAATTTAATAAATAATTTATTTAAAATAATCAAATGATTTTAGAGCCTTAAATTGGAAATGAGATCACCTGTTGTAAATCCTGTTGCATTTCCTGTTGCAACTCTTCAATATTTTTTGTTAATTTATTATGATTTATTTTAGTTTAAATTTCACATTTAGGGTCCATCCATCCCCAATTATGATATATTAAAAATAATAAAAAAAATAGTTATGCAACACCAAATGCAACAGAGGATCTACTCTGCTTAAATTGATAATTTCAATTATGTAGATTCTAAATTAATAGTTTGAGCATTTAAATCCTGAATTAATAGATTAATAATTTTTTGAATCATGAATCAATAAAACCTACACAATAATTGGGAAATGCACATGACAATTGAAAAGGGGGACAACTGAGTGAATGTAAGAATATAAATAAATTGGGTCAAATATATTTAAGTTCCATATTTTAGTTCATTTTGCAAAAATGTCTCGAACTTCAAAATATGCAAGAAATATATGATATGCTCGTATTCTTGCAAAAAAAAAAAAAAAAAAAAAAATCATTGAATTCAATTTTCAGTGTTGGAATATTAACAAAACACATCAAAATGCACAGTGTGTAAGAACATCATTTTATACAATTTAATGTGCATTATCAACAATTCGATGCCGAAAATTATATCATTTGATATTCCTCTTTATAAATGCCTAATTACAATTTAATTCTCAATGTTTGAATATTTTAACAAAAATAACTCAACATTTTAACAATTACAATTTAATTCATAATGTTTAAACATTTTAATAGAAATAACCCAACATTTTTAATAAAAATACCATTTCGATCAATTTTGATCACATGTACTCTCAAGTGAGCTAGAAAACCCACATAACGGGCTAATATTTTTGCCGAAAAAATGACCATTATGGTTTTCAATTTGCCTAAAATATCGGATCATTTCCCTTAAACTATTCAAACGTTGGGAATTAAAGTTTTAATATTAAACGTTGGGTTATTTCTATTACAATACCCGAATATTGAGAATTAAATTGTAATTAACCCTTTTATAAAAATATGAAAATGATATATATTTTTTAACATATTTTAAAGTTTAAAATAATTTAACAAAATATACTAAATTTCATGATATAAGCATATACATATTTGACTTTATAAGCGAAACTCACGTAACCAAAGAGTTTTTTCTAATTTTCTCGAACCAAAAAAAAAAAAAAAACCAAAGAGCTTGAAATGAAAAGCACGCTTTTCTGCCAAGTACATGAAAAATCGCTAGATAAAACTACAAAATTACAAATATCTATATATCGACTAAAAATTTACATCGTAGCATTTCAATTTTATTGACGGGTAAAATTCGGAAATCCGGCGAAAAATGGATCGGGCGCAGCTTCTGTTGGTGGGTCTACCCCTCTTCCTCTTCTGCTCCGACATCTTCAACCTCTTCTCTCCGGCGCCGGCGAAGCCCGCCGCTAACCACCACCACCACCACCATCATCACCAGCCCGAGTCACAGCCAGTGATCCAACAACAGCACGCGTCCCTGGAATTTCCTGCTCAGGTTTGACTTAGACCCCAATCTCCTCCACACTTTTAGGATTTAAAGTTAAAATTAATATTAGCAGATTACTTTCGAATAGAATTATTATTAGATACAATTATCTGTTTAGTTTGTGAATTTAAAGTTGAAATTAATTGAAGCAGTTGCTTTCGAATCGAATTGTTATCAGATACAATTATCTGTCTAGTTTGTTTATTTCATAGCTTCGTTCGTGGTATTGGATTTTTGTTCAGTGCCATAACTTTTTTTTGCCCTTTTTTTAGAAAGCTGGAGGAATTGGTTATGGAAACACTGTTAGCATCGACTTCTGTGCATCTTGTTCTTACAGGTATATATGATTCTCTCTTTTTTATTCAAGATTTATTAATGATTATATTATTATTTAATTTCCTTTTGAGGTAAATTAGTTAAAATTTTGTATTTGATGTTTGTTAGTCTTCGTAGTACTCTTGCACATTCCATACGCGTATTATGTTTGTTTATTGAAGAAAACACTAAGAGTATGATTTAGTGTGCAAAAATCAAGATTTACGTGAGATTACATGGAGAATGATTCAACATATTGCATGCATTAGCATGATTCTTACCGGAAAGTAGACAAAGCTTATGCTAATTTGGTAATTATGATGAGACTAGCTGAAAGAGTTATAAATTGGCGCAAGTAAATATATTGTGTAATAGTTATATGCATTTGGTTGTGTTAGAATTAGGAGGAGATGTTTTTTTTTTCTGTAAAAGTTAGTTTGCCCTCTAAATACGTTTGAGAAGGTTAGATGCTTAGATGTGAAGATAACAAAAGGGTCAAAGATTGGAACATCATGGAAAAAAGAGGAGCATGAAATAAAGTATATCATATCTCTGATGAGTTCAATTATGTGCTTCCATTTTGGCAGAGGGACTGCAGTCACAATGAGGAATATGTTAGAAAGTCAACTTCCTGGAGTCAATGTCGTTCTTGCAAATTATCCTCCTCCTCTGCCTAAGCGCTTGTTGAGCAAACTCGTGCCAGTTGTTCAATTTGGTGTGATCGGCATCATAGTGGGCGGTGAGCATATTTTTCCGAGACTAGGATTTGCTGCACCACCCCAATGGTATTACTCCTTGCGTTCAAATAGATTTGGGAGCATGGCAAGCACTTGGCTACTTGGCAACTTCCTTCAGTCCTTTCTGCAAAGCTCCGGTGCTTTTGAAGTGTACTGTAACGGTGAATTGGTAATGTCTCTCTTATCTTTCATCAGTAGTTGGTGTTAATATGTTGTGGACTGGTAGTTTGAGCTGATGATTTCTGATATCAACTTGTTTTCTAGCTTGACTCTGGTATTTGCTTCGGAAAATAATGTTACTGTAGCTTCCATCAGTGAGATTAAATCTGTACAGAGTTTGTAGGAAGATCTGATTTTATTTGAACATGCGCCTAAGATTCTGAAACTATTAACATTTATGGTGATGCAATCTCTTTGAGTAATATTTTGAAAAGAAAGAAAGATTAAGAATGCCTTAGGGTTTGTGATCTCCCTGCTAGGCAGTTGAATTGAATATATGCCACTATGGCTGAAGATGCATTTATTCCTTATGCCTCGCCCCTAGTGACCGATTACCTATTATAGTTTAACCAATATGTATCGGTTTACAACTTTATGTCCACCTAGGATACAATAGATGCATTGGTTTGTTGTAATTTCATGCATCATGCTTGCTCAGTGCTAACATTCAAGAAACGCAGGCCCTAAAAACTTGTTTGGTGGTGCTGGTTGGTCGAGCTATTTCCTTCTTTGAAGTTACATAACAGCTGGTGGTTGAACAAGTCGTGTACATCATTGTTTTTCTACCAATCGTTCCTGAATCCAGTGTTTGTCTGATGCAGGTGTTCTCTAAACTGAAGGAGCATAGGTTTCCCGGTGAGATAGAGTTGAAAGATCTTATAACTAGAAGGATTGCAAATTCTAGAGTGATCATCTGATAGATTTCCTGAATGGAAGGCGCTGGGTCCTAGAAGGCAAGAGTCGAACGTAAAATAATCCGAGGATTACGCTAAACCAGTGTGCAGGAGTTTTAATTTCCTGTAGTGCTTTGATTTCACTTATTATACTGAACAGGAGTTTTAGTTTCATGTAGAACTTTGGTTTCCATTTATACTGAACGATTTTCATTAACTGTGTACAATCTAGCAAATTTCCATATTTGAAATCCTTGCAGCAAATAATCGTGCATAAATATACTAAAAAATCAAGTTGCAAATTGCGAGAATGTGCAGGCGTCAACGAATGGAGATTAAATTACTTTCACAATCTTCCAATGTTTACGAACTGTACTGGAAAAAGAAGTCTTCATGTATTCACAATCTAGTTTCTTCAGAAGATCCTGTGGCACCCTATATGGGTCGATTACCGACGTATAATTTGCAGAAAAATAAGGTCTTCTCCCAAGCTGGTTTGCTGTTGAGTTCCAGCAACGAAACCTAGGAATCGATAGCTACTATCTGGCACGCCTTAGAATATGGATTGATGAACAGCAATGTCTAGTCTCAAGAGAAATTCCAGGGAGGTGCAATTCTATTATACGTGATACCACTTTCGATTTTCCATTGCCTTGACAAGCTCATTGGCCAGTGACGCGAAGTCTTCAGCTCCGTTTTGTAGGTCTTCAGTTCGTCTACTAATTTTCTGCAGAAAAAAGAGACAAGAATAGCCTCTGTTATGGATGCTGCTTATGGCTAAAGATTATTGACCATGCAGATATCAACATATACAAGAATCATGAAAAAACAAGGAAGAAAAAAATCAGAATCTCATTAGTTTGTGCTACAATTCAATATGTAGCACTTATTCATTCCTCTCCCACTTTCCTGGTACACCCTCCTGGCTTTTCTGCCTTCCACACATTCTAAAAGGAAATGAAGAGATATCAACAATGCTGCAGAATAAACCTATTAATTTCCTTCCCTCCCTTCCCTGTCCCCACCACGCCAAATACCTGGAATGAGATCTTATTGGAGAGGAGTATCCAGTTTGCTAATACAATGATGACCAAGAGAAGGACAAAATTAAGAAGCAATCTAGAGACAGCAATTATGTTGGCTGGCTTATCTCTAGGAGCCCAAATGCATTTAGATTTGTAATTTTAGATTTCTCAACGCATATGGGCTTCCATCCAGGTTCACTTATTACTATTACCAAATCCATGGAGCAGGAAGCATGAATATTGCATTTTCTCACAGTTCTATTCACTCCTCACTCCTCAAACCGACAATCTCCAGATCGTCATTATCTACATTTCAGCTCACTCCCCGACTTAAGTCTTCTATTTTCCTGCTTTTAGTTTGGTTCATTTCTTCCCTCGTATAATTTGTTACCTTCTATTTCCTGCTTTTATTCCCTTTTATACTTTGTTATCTGCCAAAGATGGCATTTCAATCACTACTTATTTATAAAAAAAAGCTAAAGCCTTGGGTCATTCTTTTATAGATATGTAACCTCAAGTTTTTCTTGGCGTTCCAAAAGCTTGTCTTTTGCTTGCCCAGCTGCAGATGAGGCATCCTGGAATTGGAAAGACAGATCAATCAACAATTGATTAGAATGGCCTAACATGATTACGAAGGTGATAGCTCGAAGGACTGCCAACATAAATTACCCCCGTTTTTCTGTATTTAGCAACGATCTCTTCCCGCGTTCTAAGTCTGGGTTTAATCTCAGCATCATCGTCAAACAATTTTTCTCGTTCACTTTTCTTGTCTGCAAGATAAAAGGAATATCTCAGTCTTTCCAATGGTTATCCAAATCCAATCCAACCAACAAAAACAGCACTCCACACACCTTTATTTTTGCTATCTAATTCATGGGATGAAGTAGATGCCAAGGGCCCAGGCTCATCAATGTCAATGTCATCTGTACGAATTTGCTGTTAGCCACATAGATCAAAACAAGATAGAATCCTTACAAGAGCGCTAAACCTTTAAACAAGATGAAAAATGCAATATAAAAGTACCAAAGCAAGGAAATATTCACAAAAAAGTGAGATGTAAAACCTATAGTCAGCTCAACAGCCTCTGGTTCATCTGTAGTCAACAAAGGCTCTGGAATTATGTTCCTTACAAAGATCCCCTCAAGGTGACTGAAATCAGCTTTAGAATTGGAGTCGTGATATGTCAGTTTGTTTGGTTTTGGTCCTCTTAATCCTTTTACAATACCACTCAGAATGCCAGGATTACCACCCTGTAAGAATAAGTCAATCAATATCACTAAACCGAACATAAAAAATGCATACACAGAGAAAAAAATAAAACAAACAAACCTGTTTTCTCTTTTGATCAGAGGATATACTAATTGCAGCATTGGCAGCGGCTGCAAGCACTTCATCATGAAGACTAGGCAGGGATTCTGGGATCCTGGAAAATAAAGCCCGCATTCATTATTTGCATTCAGAACATTGTCTTACAATCAGATAAGTACTGATGAAACAGCACAGTTAGGAAACATGATAAGGGATAATGATACCTGAAATCATTTTGACCCTCTAACAGAGAAACAAATGCCACTTCAGAGCCATTAGCCTGTGAGGAATGCTCAATATGAAAAGACATTCTTGTGGAAGCGCATATGAAAATTAAGAGCAACAAATCCATTATGTTAACACAAACCTTCAAATTACAATTCAGTCTATAAAGAAATTACATTGAGCAGAGAGAACACATGTGATAATTATTTCTTGTAGAATATGCCATTTATAAAAGTTACCAATGCAATATGTAAGTTTTCCACAGAGCTGATCATCCTTTCCATGTTTGGCTTGAAGTTCCACCTTAACTCAGAAAGTAAAGAAAATTCTTTCACCAATTCCAGATCAGGCAAAGATCTGCATAAAAGTTCCATTACAACAGCCAATGGTTAGCTTTGTTCGGAGATATCCAAAACACCAAATTCTAAAATGAAGACTTCTGATATAAGCTAAAGAAGAACTGCTTCATGGAGTTCAGTATCTGTGATGATGGAAATTTAATGCAAGCTAAACAAGACAGAAACTTGAAAGGAGGTGGTAAACCTGATCTCCATTTCTCCTGTCTGATAGAATACTGCCAACCCACCGACATGGTCTTTCCTGAAAACAGTAGTCCAACAGCAAGGCTTGGAAAGTTTGACTTTGTAATTAGATTTGCTTCGTCCCTGATAATCCAAATCATGTTAGAAAAAGACAACATCCAATAAAAGGAAAATGAGAAATGGGAGACTTACCTGAACCACTGACTTTGCAGGATATATACGTAGTGAGTCCCTGCAACAAAGCAGAACAAACAACTCCTTCGAACTTATTGCAGATGGGTTTTTATCCAAAGCGCAGTCTTCATTTTCACATTTCTCACTCCCTTGAGCACCACTTGGTAAAGGCTCATTTTTTAGTATGTCATCCGTCTGCAACTGTAATTCATCTACAGAACTACAAGCTGCCAACTGGTTTTCTGAAATACAAAAACCTAGCAAGTAATGCATATCATCCGTCATATGACTAGAAAATTAATCGTTGTAATATGGTATACTTGCCTATAAGATACACAGAAATTGCTGTTGACTTCTTCAACTGTACAGGCCTTGAGCTAATCATGCTACCATTGTTACCGTCAATAACATATATACTTCCTTCCTTGGTTAATACGAATATGGACTCGCCTCTAGAGATGTCTGGAATTTTTGGTGCAGATTCATTTGTTTTCTTGACCATTTCGTAATCAAAAGCTTTATACAGTACTGATATTACTGGGGAGGTTGGTATAGAGTCTGTTATAAATGCAACAGATGATGACTGCACATCTATCACTGCAATCTGAACCAGAACACATAAGCCTGCAATTAATGCATCAAAGAAGATAGCTAGAAAAACATTACTCACTCGAGAACATTCATGTGCAACAATAAGTTTGGAGCCTTGGTTTATAAATCTGAGCGCCTGAACTCCTGATTTGTGAAGATTGAAAACAGCTCCACACCTAGGTCCCTGAACTTGAGCAGAACTGCGAACTGCAAGAAGCCATGACTAATATCAAGCAAAATAGACATCAAAGCCATATTCTGGTGCCTTAACGATATCGGTCGGTACCCCCTTTTCCAAGTATTCAGGTATGCCTTGTATCGTTCACTTCAGCTTTGTCCAATAATAGGACCAAACTTAAAACTAAAGGACCAACATAACATGTTTAAAGTTTTTATAGATATGCTAACATATCAAGGATGGTTTTAGATTGTTGAACCTGATATAGTTTGTGGATTTTCAATATTCATAGAACTTCAGGAATAGTAACACGGTCTACTTCCAATTGCTTGCAATCACAATCCATAAGAAAGACTGAAAGAGGATGCTATCAAAGGGAAATAGCGACTGAATTGGGAACCTATCTTGCTTAACACTGCCCCTGATAGCTCATCCTCTCATACAGAATCCTTGACCATAGACTAGAAGCAAGTTAATCAAGCAATTGACCAGCATCGGGAACATACTTGGTCTCATGTACCACACTAACAGCATATTTTTTTAATGAAATGCGCCATCAAAAGAAATTGTGAAACAAAGTTTAAATTACCTTCACTTTTGGTTTCTGTGACAAAATGGATGCTTGTCTCGTTGCTGCTGCAGAGTTTGTAAAGTTCAACCTACTTGAAATCAATCCAAGACAAGAATGAATAGAACACCAAGAGAAAGTTTGTTTTATTGCTGAGCATGTAAATACTTTAAGAAATATTTCTAACCCGACCACATTCATTTCCAACGGCTAGTCTCAATGTAGAGGAACATAAATCAACGGTTGTCAAGGAAGCACCAGAATCAACCAAATTTTCACTGTTAGCCTGTCATTCATCAGCAAAAACTCACACTAAGTTTGAAGATGGATTATTAGCTACCCTACTTTATAAGTTCACTGATCAATTAAATTTTAACCTCATTTGTCAAAACACAGAGGAGCGAAAAAACTGGATAAGTAGCATCCCATATTCGAACTGAACCATCCTGATAGCCTGTTACATACAGTCTCTGAACCTTGTCATCTTTGCCAGATGATAAATGATTTATTATACCCCCAGTTAAGGGCCACCTTTTATTCCCAGGCAAGGTCAATGTTGAACTTGCTACAGTTATCTAATTACACACAGAAGCATGACTAGTTGGTAAGGAATAAGGATAAGAATCACTGATATAAGCCAGGACACAATAGGAAACAAACGTTTAACATAGAACTCTATATCACCTTGGATCCTAGGCCATCTGTGCTTCCACTTACATGAAAAAGCTCTGCCACCGTCATTAAAGGATCAACAGTTGGTATGGTAACTGGAAAGTTTAGAGCAGAGACAGGTACATCCTCTTTGGGCTGCAAGTCCGAGGAGTATATATGTATACGGCCAGGGTTCGATAATACAAACAGAGAAGCATCTGTATTACACCCAGTTGTACCAGCAGATGGAACTAAAATCATATCAGCAAAAGAGCCAGTAAGTGTGAGGTCAGTGCGGCCCGTGCATCTCACTGCTTCCATTCCAGATGACCATTCAAGACTTAGAACCTGCCCCCAAAGAACTTTTAAGAACATCTCAAACTACTGTCTAGTATTATCATCAGTTTGAACTTCTACTAGAGGAGATTGTTTTGTAAATCTAGTGAGGCGTATCGTAGCCAAAACAATAAAATCTCACATATGCACAGGCCTAGGTGGCATTCAGTTGGTATTCACTATGTAAGCTGTGTCTATATTATTAAAAGGAAAAAAAAAAATCAATAATATATCTGAATTATTTGCAGACAAACAAGTTATTTAAGTTCATAGATTGCTGTCATTTATGAATATAAAAAATATTCATTCAAGCCAAATATGTGGAGAAAAAACATCTTTCCCTTTGTTATTGTACCAGTTAAAATTCCATTGGATGTCAATTGCCGCAAAAATGAAAAGATTCGCAGATATTTTGCATGTTGTAAAGCATCTTAGCCTTAGGGTTAAAAATTAACCCTAAGGCAAAGAGTACTCCTAGATCAACAAATAATCGTAGAATAGCTTCAGACTGAATGTAATATTTATCAAGAGTTAAGATGATAACCCACCGTAACAACTTCTTCACTTCCTATCTCATCACCACCGTATATAAGAAGTTGACCTTCTCGATGCTTACTGGATTTACTGTTGTCCAACCAGTGCAAAACAATAACAGGGAGCCTCTTTTCAGAAGAAGACAACTGCAGCTTGACAACATTTGATGACAACCCAGCTTCTTGGTCTTTAATGGAAGAATCTTTTGATGTATTCCAAAATAGAATATCCCCATCTACATATCCCACAGCGAGAATGGACCCATCTGTGGATGTCCAACAAAGAGCACTAATCTCTTTCTCCTCTGAGTCAAGAGAAGGTGCGTCGTCTACAATATCAGTATCCCCATCATCTGTGGTACCAACTTTATTTTGCAATTGCAGAACCTTATCACCTCGAACAACAACAGCATGTGCTTCAACCACATCCCAGAGAACAATCAGTCCACTCTCATAAGCAATCAATAGCCTGCAGATGTAGAAGCATGTTGAGCATCCCATGAAGAACAGAACTTCATATTTATTCAAAAGTTAATTCCATCCATTTTTATAGTTTGATGTTACATTTTAAGCCACTTCACAATATTTCTCTCCCATACTCAGGTAGAAAGAAGTCATTCTTATTCATTAACATAAAGAACTTTATTGGGTACAACGCAAACCTTGAGACTGGATATGCTAAGACAGAACACATCAAAGGCATGACTCAAGGTCAATGGGCAAACGAGCAACACTCACAAAAACACACATAACTCCAACAGGGTAAATCCACTTGAAATTTTAATTAGAAAGCTCATTTAAGAGAAAACTGTTGCAAGTTCCTCTGCATGTCTCAGGTTAGATATCACATCACTTCACTTCAAGACAGATGAAAAGTTATCCATCACTTTGACAAAGGATAATAAAAGAAAAATAGGGTGTAATTGTATCTTGCCTATTTCCAGAAGAACAGGGTTGAGGAAGAATCCCGACTATGGGTTGTTGATTGGAGACTGAGACTCCAGTTGCTTCTGTGAAATATGCACAAAAATATGTACAGATAACACTAACATGATAGTGCAATCATTACTAGAGATAAAGCAAAGTATGTCTTTCACGTTGGCTAATGAATAGGCATTTTATGATTAAATTTCAGGATATCATTCAAAAGCGTTCTCCGTGAGTAATATCTTAACTCATTGATATAAATTGATCACAAAATTAATATTGACTCTCCATATGGCATTACCAGGATAGCTTAACACTCAAGTACTACAACAGCTATACGATTTTGTGGACTTTTCTCTGGAACAAAGAGTGCATTATACAATCAATTATGTTACACGCTGATCTTTTTTCTAAGTTTGACAAGCAGTTTGGACCTCTGGGGGGAGTACGATTCTATCTTTATGTGTACAGTGTCGGTGCAACATGGATTAACTTATTTTTAACAATGACAACTCAAGCCATTACATGTAAACTAGAAATTCCAAGGACTTCAATATATCACTCACGAAAAACAGTAGTTACAACCTAAACTCAATGACATTTATTGAACCCACAAAGCAAAATAAATAGATAATGAAGGAAGTATGCCTTCACTTAAGCAATATTTGTTACTCTTTACAGTACTCACCAGCAAGAAAATCTGAAGAAAGTTGATAAGGCAATCGCAAAATCTGTCCCCTGTCCGGATCATACTTCAAAACAGACATCAATCCGTATTCATCACCAACATACCTAGAATGTAGAGACAAAGGTTAATCTCCACAGTGGAGCACTGCACTACACAATCCAACTATTTTCATATTATTATCATACATAAACGAGGAGCCACTGATCACAGAGAAAGCAGTTACATTGGAGTCCCACTGTAAACTACATGCTATTGACCTCTTCTCTAGACTCCAAACCTGCAAAGCAGAGAGATGTTTTCAGATAATTAGGTATTCACCTCAATATTACAAAGTTCTGATAGCCCCTCTGACTCTGTATTTTCTCTGATACTAAAGCCCATAAATATTTAAGTTTAAAAGCTTGCTTGGAATGGAAGAACCTAATTTTGGTACTTCATTCTAAACCAATGTGTTTGAGTGAATGATAATGCAATGATATATGAAGTAAGAACATTAAAATGATGCTAGGAGCTGAATAGGAGAACCCATGTTGATCAACTAGTTCCATCCTCCATGTCGCAGCAGTATGAGAAAGATAGTGATGGATTTTTCGCTATCATAATGAGATCTTTCTGTAAAAATAAAGAAATGAATGCAGGTGCAATGAGATCAGATTCAATAGCACAGTCTATTCGCTATTTTCCTGGTTAAGGACAGTAACTAAAATATGCCACATTAGAATTACAACCTTGAGAAGAAATAAGTTGGCCAACTAAGTAGTATTAATAGATCAAATGCATAGCATAGAACTTCATAATAACCTATCACTTTGGTATATGCACAAACATATCACCACTTCAATGTGAATGTATAAAGGTCCAGCAATCACGGAGTTCTAATCCCGTGAAGTTACATGTAAGATATAAGATCCAAACGTAGACATGAATGTACAGTTAAATAAGGGAAATTGCTAGTATGGCAACTAGACCAATCTAGCTAACTAAGAGAGAAGAATACAACAAAGATATATGTTTCAATAAGTGTACAGTGGTAGAAAAAAAATAGCATGGGAATGAGTGAGAACATAGAGAATTAACGTGTAAATATAAATGGCCTAATGATGTCTGCATTTTGATGAGTACCGAGACACTGGGTTGAGATTCTAGATAACCAGAAATCAGAATCATTTTTCCAGTGACCAGTGATGTAAGATCAAGAGAAATATGCACACCTGAATATCATCGTCATTTGTAATGCTAACTATGAAACCTTGATTCTGCAGAAACTGCAAAAAAGAAGAACAATGAGAAGTACAAAACAGTAAATTGCTAAAATATTAACAATACAGCCGAAGAGAGAACCAACTACAATATGATGGAGGATATACCAATATAAAATGATATTCAATTAGCCTAGCAAAATTTCAGAAGGCCTCCAAATTAACATACATAGTTTATAGTTGAACCTGTTTACTATAGTGAATAATGAATATTTTCTACAAACACCAAAGAAGGGCGTTAATTCAGGTACGCAAGAGCTAACAATCAAAATATGAAAAGGGCCATTTAAACTTATCGATCAGCAGGTTGGGTCCCTCATACACATTCAATTATCTAGGATTTCTGTACTAGAAAATAAAAAGAGCTAACTTCACTAGAGAATAAAACGATTGACCTAGTATGTTAAGCAGATCATATATGTTAGTTGTAGCTTTTTGGTATCACAATTTAGTTTATGACGGCTACCAGTGAGTTATCAATAGGCATCTCGATCAGCTGTTGATGTAAACTTTTCCAGTAGCGCATCCTATTAAGAGAAGAACTAGCAGCTTAAAGCATGGCACCAGTTAAGTTCCTAGGTCAGTAAATTATACAAAATCATATTTACGCTTAAATCCAATGCAAAGGACATTTTTAGGTGCCTAAGATATGTAATAGGAGAAAAAAAGTTAAGGCAGATTTTTGAGGACCATCCAAAGTAACAAAACTGACCTCTAAGTATTTGTAAGGCAACAACTTCGGAGAAATCAGAAGTCCTTCAATATTATCACCACCGATAACCTTGATCCTACCATCCCTGCATACGAGTAGGGAACAAGTATAAATCAAGTGAAGAAGACATAAGGTATGACGTTGATTGCTGGTGAAAAGTTGACATCATGAAACTGTATATTAACATGACAGTAAAACCCATTAGGCTCGACATATGACAATTATTTAACAATCTGCCATTACTCTTTACAGTACTAAACAGTAAAAAACAATGCACTCCAAGTTTAAATGAACCTTCATCATGATGAATCAGTTCCAGTCTCACTATAATAAGTAAAGGGGTAAGTCAACCAAGGTCCCAATAGTGATATAAAATGGATTCAGAAAAACATCACAAGAAAAACGCAAGAACGAATTCTTATCCGTATGACATATACAAGCTAAAATTAGACCAACCAATCCAAACCATCAACCGAAAACTCTACGATAACTTGTAGCAGCTTCACTGATGACCAAATATCAATAGAATTAAATACTCACTTACTCGTTATCATCTGAAATATCACTAGCACATAACATTCATTAAATGACTGGTACATTCTAGCCATCAAAACACTACAAGGTAAGCGCACACGTGGCAGATGCACGCATTAAACTCACTTTCACGTGGGAACTACTTCAATACGAACTGAATTTGAAACACCTCTAGCTCACATAAATATTCAATAAGAGCGTTTTGTACTGATCACGAGAAGCAGGTGCAGACTTACAATGTGCCAATCGCCAGCAGGCGCTGAATCGGATCAAAAGCGAGAATCGACGCCGTCGATGGAATTCCGTAGTGCACATTAATCCGGAAATTCAAATCATCCGGCGACGGTGAACTCTTTTCATGCCTCTGAATCACACACACAATTCAAGTTCGATTAAATTGATAGGAAAACAAAAAGTGAAAGTCAAACTGAAAATTTGATGGT
Source organism: Perilla frutescens (assembly GCA_026008535.1). Lineage (NCBI taxonomy): Eukaryota > Viridiplantae > Streptophyta > Magnoliopsida > Lamiales > Lamiaceae > Perilla > Perilla frutescens. The sequence goes on from BRKX01000004.1 coordinate 53,828,499, forward strand.
TCTATCACCTGGTGACGATGAACGACCTTCTGAAACAAGCGCTTCGTGAACATGGCGAGGTAGGGAAAAATCGAACGTTAATGAGTAGAGTTGATTTCGAAGTGAGGTTTCCCGTTTTGTTTCAGAGTGGAGTTTATAATTATAGATTTTGGGAAATGAGAGAAAAAAAACACATGGAATTTTTTCCTCGGTTTGTACGCTACAATGCGCCGGGGGTGAATCGTGGGGCCCAATCGATTGACAACTAAATAAGGTAAGTACCTAACATACGGGTCGGGTCGGGTCGGGCCACGGGCTGATTGGCCGACCCGTTACTTTACCGTTCTTTTCAAAGTTTTGAATTTTTTTTTTTTTTGAAATTTTCAAGTAACTAGTTTTTCACGTGTGCAATGCACGATAATAATTGAACTTAAATAATTAAAGATAATGCATATTATAAATTTGTGTATAAATAAATAAGTGAGCTAAAATAATACAATATTGTCAATTTTGAAAAGCTAACTCAACTTGCCAAAAAAATTCATATCGTGAATTTATGATGCACCAAATAGCACCAACGCCTTAACAAATAAAAGTACAATATTTAGAAAAAGTAAAATCCACAACCATTTGAGAAAGAGTCCTGCATATCATAAAATCGAAAGTTTTTGTTTTATTGCTTTAAATTTAATTCAAGCTTAATGCTAGGAAAACAAGCATTCAAATTATAGGAACTCAATAAACGGATAAGAAAGAATAAAATTCAAAATTTTCATCTTAACAATGAATAAACAATATTAAAATTTTCTACATTTAAATTAGGGGTGCACATAAATATATTTAGGCTGAATAAAATGATCAACCCAAATCGAATTTAGGTCGTATGACCCGTTACGATTACAAACCGAAGTTGTTTCGGGTCATACATTATGTAGGTCGACCTTAATGGGTTAGCCTGCGGGTTCAAGGGTCTTGACCTAAACTAACACAAATCAACTCATTACATTTTATTCAATTATATATATTAAATGTATATAATTATATATGATTCCGTATTTATGATCTTGTTCCTATTGATCGATATGCATTTATTTGACTATTTTAATTCTCAAACACTCAAACTCTAAATATATAGGAATAAACTTTCACGTAGGGCAATCTAGCTAGTAGTTTTCTTCTTCGCCACAGGTCGATATTGACAACTTTCACAATAGGGTACAATAAATTAATGAGTTTATATTTGAGCTAATTGTTCACTTTCAACCCGATGAACCCAACCCAACCCTTATGTAACACAAATTTTTATATTTAATTTGGTAAAATACAAAATGTGTACAAATAAAATGATTTTGACAAAAACTTGTATGAGACCGTCTAACGGGTCTCTTACATTAGATGGATCTCCCTGACCCGACCCCGACCCGACATATATATTAAAAAAAACGGATTCTCCCGCCTACAGCTCCCGGATTCACCCCTCTCCCCCGATTCTCTGCTCACCGCATCTCCCTCTCTCCCGCGATTCTCTCCTCCGCAAAAACCGCCGGCGAATGTCCCCCCGTAACCGCAGTTTATGCTCATAACCGCACTTACTCCTTCTTCATATTAGTCACAACCGCACCGTTCACAACCGTCACCATCATCGCTCTTCCACACCATTTCAGGAAACTATTGGTGAAATTTTTGCGAGCACCATCACCGTCAGCAAATTTCCGATCACCGGTGTTCCAGTCACAACCTAAATCGGTTCTATGAGGTCAACATCTCCTACGCTGACTTCGAGTCGATTCTGTAAGTTTATTTAGGGTTTTTGTACTTTTAGGAATTTGATTTTTTTCCTTGAATTAGAAGTTGGTTGAAGTTTAAATAATGGGTAGAGATATGTTGTGAGTTCAGATTTGTAATTTAGGGATTTGATTTTAGTAATTTGTAATACACTATTTTAGTCGTTTTAGGGATTTGATGCAAATTTACTATTTCTTGAATGAATTGGGATTTGGGATACTGTCTTTTCTAGAAATTTACCAAATGGCTGGTTTCTTGAAGGATTGAAGAAGATTTTGACTTTTTTCTCTGTTTCTCTTTGTTGTGTGCCATTGCTACTACTATATGTAAATCTTTAAGTGTTTCTCTTTGTGTTGATTGTGTGTTATAGCCATTGAAATTGTGGACACGCTTGTTTTGATTTTGTTACAGTGTTGTGGTTGTTCTCCCGTTGTGTTATTTGTTTTGGGTTGTTCGTTATTCTTATATAAGAAGAAATAGGGGATATTCCAACTTTAACAATTAGGTGCAGTCTTTTCAGATTGCATTTAGGTGGAGAAACAAGGCAGATTTTAGAGTAAATGAGTCATGCGCCCTGTTTTTGAACATGTAAACAAGACATAGCATTGCATAAGTAGTTAAATTCCCCATACCATAGTAGTGCAAAACAAGTAAAATGAGTTTAGAAGGCTAGATTAATTTCTAGCTATCTAAATGATTGATTTATATTATTTGCGTATTCTAATTTCAGTGTTTACTTTCAAGCATTTCATTTAATTTGCGTATTCTAATGAAAATAACCTTGAACAAGAAACAAGGAAATGTTGTTGACTATATGCTTTTATTCTATGTTTTGTAGTTGGATTTTTTAGTGATGGAACGAATTAAGAAGAGGTTGCAGTGACCTAGTAAGTCAGTACCTGAGGAGAAGAAAGATGATGCTACTAGGTATGAATTTTGGTATTTCAGATTATGATGTTGTATATTTTGTGTTACAAATGATACTTGACAGGTTCTTAGTAATACTTTTATGTTAGTTAGAGATACTTACATCAGTTTGTGATACTTATTCTTTTTTATGTTTATTCCTGACTTTTATAAGTAGGGATGCTTATTTTTTAATAGTGATACTTTGATATTAATTAGTAATACTTTGATGTTACTTAGTGATACTATTTTACTTATTATTTTTTTTCATATTGCAGTGAACATGATGATGAGGAATGTGATAAGAGTGATGATAACAATGCTGAAGATTCTTCCTCTGAACATGAAGTCAAACATGAAGCTAAGAGAACAAAGAGGACAAAAAGATCCGGTGAAGTGCAAAAAAAAAATTAGTCATTACTATTCAGAAGAAACTAATAAAAAATTTGTGTTAATGCTTGTGAGAGAGATCTTGCTGGATGAGTATTCATTCTCGTTGGTGTTGAAATCTTGTTCAAGGTTGAGTTTGTTGAGCAGAGGAATGCAGATTCATGGGTTGATGTTGAAACTTGGGTTTGGGTCGGAGTTTTCTTTTAAAGAATTTTTTGATTTGCATGTATGTACAGTGCGGGATTGTTCAATATGGGAGGTTGGTTTTCAATAGGATGCCTAGAAAGGATTCTTTTTCGTATAATTTGATGATTGATGGATATGTAAAGTGCGGGATGGTGAGTTTAGCGCGGGAACTGTTTGATATAATGCCTTCAGAGATGAAGAATTTAGTATCTTGGAACACCATGATTAGTGGCTACTTGAAATTAGAGAATGAATTTGAGAGTGCGAAGGACTTATTTGATAAAAACAATGTGACTACAGATTCAACTAAAGCCCTTGCAACCTGCTTGAAATGATGTTATTTTGAAACATGTTTATTGTTCGTGTGCATTGTTATAATATAATTGAATCTTTTTCCCCGTTAATTGGATCTTTTGGTGCAGGTAGAAAGCGGATTTCAGGTGAAATGAACGAGGAGTTGACGGGCTGTTTGAGGCACTGATAGCCCGATTAAGCTGTCAGGTGATCACTTGGAGTTCATAGGAGTCGAGCAGGTTGCTGTCGTGGTGCTTTGGACTGAGTTTCCAGATTGAACTGGGGCGACGAGCTAGATTATTAATTAGTAATACTTAGTGATACTTATTTTTACATTCATATGTTAGTGATACTTAACAGATTTTTAGTGATACTTTTATGTTAGTTAGTGATACTTACATCAATTTGTTATACTTATTTTTAACTAGTGATACTTTATGTTTATTTAGTGATACTTTTACATTTTTCAGGTTTATCTCTACTTTATGACTTAGTGATTCCTAACTTTTATAAGTAGGGATGCTTATTTTTTAAATAGTGATACTTGACAGGTTTTTAGTGATACTTACATCAGTTTGTTATACTTATTTTTATCTAGTGATACTTTACTTATGACTTAGTGATTCCTGACTTTTATAAGTATGATGCTTATTTTTTAAATAGTGATACTTTTATGTTAATTAGTAATACTTTTCTGTTACTCAGTGATACTATTTTACTTAGTGATACCTATTTTTACATTCATTGGATAGTGATACTGTATTTTTACTTAGTTATACTTTTACATTTACTTGGTCATCCTTTAATTTACGTGATAAGTTGTCAAGATTTAGACAGCAATGCTTGAATGTTTATGATCAACTTCATCATTCTCTTGGGTGCAACTCTTCATTTATACGTCGTTTGATCTTCAATTTGCATTGTGAAAGTAACCTCATCGATGAATGCATGGTAACCTTGTTCTGTCATGTCCATATTTCATCAAATGCACTCACTCTCCTTTCTAATTTTGAATTTGGTGACATCTTAATTTGATGATGGATATGCTTTCTGTAATATCTCAGTTTTGGGGAATTCGGTGTGCTCCCTTTTCAGCTTATTACACAAGTTATACACGAAATCACAAATTCTAAAATTGGAGCAACTTCAAATATATATAAAGAAAAAATAAATTTGAAGGGGTGTTTGAAAACATAAGACAACCATAATATTATTGCAAAGCTTTCTAATGTACAAAACAACCTGGATTAACACAAATTCACGCTATAACATGTGAAAGAAAGAATGGAGATGACTTAAAACAACAAACTATTTCACAACTTACAAAGATAAAAAAAGAAAAAAGAAAATGATTAAATATTACAGAATTCCAGTGTACATGATGCAATAAAAAAAATCAGAGGCGAGACCTCAACATTCGGCATAAACTTCGACCACAAAATGCAGGAAAATTAGCTCGAATCCATTCTGCTTCTTGACAAGAATGTGCAATGTTAGTAAACAAGAATACATTGTGTTACAGCAAAACATATGTCAGAAAAGGGTAATATAACTACCTTTCAGAACACATTCTTTTGCAAATCATCAAGCTCGGGATCCACAACTTCTTATTTTTTATGAGATTTTTTTTATGAGTAGTGATACTTTATTTTTTTAAAGAGTGATAGTTGACAGTTTTACTTTAATGTTACTTAGTTATACTTACATTAGTGATACCTGAGAGTTTTTTAGTGATACTTTAATGTTAGTTAGTGATACTTCTATGATATCACTAAACAACATATAAGTATCACTAGTGTACAAAATTCAATATGTGCGTGTGTTATACACACTAAATACCATAGAAGTATTAGTAATTTACAGAATACATTTTTCAGTAGATGGTTTACAAATCAAAGAATAGAAGTAAAGTACTACTTACTCTCAATTTACAACATAACAGATTCATCGTCATTATTGATCTTTGCTCTTAAATATGCCTTACAACCTGTGCGTGTGACATACACCTTTCTTGAGTTTAGAAGTGTTTGGTTTTTTGGCTCCTTCACAAGAACACAAAAGGTATTTTTTAACTACACTTCCATTTTCAGTTCTTGTTGTGAATTTCCTAACACTAAACCCATTTTCAAGAGCATGACTACAATATAAGTCATATATATCATCAATGTTCTTCCTTTTCAAACCAATAAGGCAACCTCTTACATCAAAAGAATCACCTACAACATATCAGTAAAAAATAAAATAGTGTCAATAAGTACTGGTGGGGTATCAAAAAAATACTGTTGATGTATCATTACTATCGAGTGAATCATAATTATTTTTTAAGTGAAACAGTTGCAAAATATCAATAATACCTAGCGAAGGATTACTATCATGAGACCAAGTATTATTAAATACCATAAAAGTATCACTATTGTATATAATTATTTTTTAAGTGAAACAGTTGCAAAATATCAATAATACCTAGCGAAGCATTACTATCATGAGAGAAAGTATCATTAAATACCATAGAAGTATCACTATTATATATAATTATTTTTTAAGTGAAAACATTTGCAAAATATCAATAATACCTAGCGAAAGATTACTATCATGAGAGGAAGTATCACTAAATACCATAGAAGTATCACTAGTGTTCAAAAGTTAATATATGAGTGTGATACAAACTTTTCTGGATTTATTCAGGCATAAATAACTACTGTTCAAGTATCATTAGTATGCAGCGAATTGTAATTACGTTTTCCCGAGATAAAGTATCACTAAATACCATAGAAGTATCACTAAATTACAAAATACATTTTGCAGTTGATGGGTTACAAAATCAAAGAATAGAAGTGAAGTAGTGCTTACTCTCAATTTGCAACATGACATATTTGTTCTCGTTCATAGATGTTTTTTCTACATCTTCAACATTGTCTTCATTATCAAGTATAACAATATCTGAAATTTAGAAAATTTAAATCACTTTTATAATTACTATAACACTAATAGATTACTAAATCAAAACTTTAATGAATTAGTTCATAGTAGCATTTTATCGAACAGTTTGGATGCAAAATTTGATATATCTAATAATTGGTTAAAAATTGATAAAAATTTCAAATCTTCTAAATTAAGAACACATACCGGTCGTTGCTATTGTTTCTTCGCTTAAATTAATCAGAATTCCACCGGGAGGAAGCTTACATTCTTTTCTCAAATTATCCATTGAATCGTTCGCCGGAGGGGGGGAAAATCTACGCGCCGCCGCGAGCTCGACGGGAAGACCTAGGCGGTTATCTGGATGGGGAAAATGTGGCAGGGCGGCGAGCTGAGGGAGAAACCTAGTGGTGCGGCGAGCTTTGGGAGAAAACGTACGCAATCTGGGAGGGAGAGCTATGGGAGAAAAAAATACGTTTTTTTTAATATATATATCGCGGGTCGGGTCCGGGTCGGGTCAGAGGGATCCGTCTAACGTAAGCGATCCGTTAGACGTCTCACACAAGTCTGCCCCAATGATTTTTGGATCAAAACATATTTATACGGATCAGATTTCTATTTTTCTGTTCATTCTTCTTTTCAAAACTTGATTTTCAAATGGTTTTTGAATTTTTCAGAGTAAATTTGTCTCTTTAATTTTCTCGGACTTGATCTTTAAAGTTTTCGAGGAAGATTTGTATCAACTTGGTCTTTGAAGTTTTTTCTTGCTAGTTAACTTGTGGCCTTGAGATTGATTAGGGAAACATTTGAACTACTTGATTTGTATTGGTAGGGTTGTCACTTGACACACCGAGTCTTATTTTGATTGGAGCAAATTAAATATGATTGTTATTACTGCAGCATAATTATATAATTGTGTATTCCTTAGCATGTATATTGGAAATTCATTTTTTTTTTAATTTAGCAAATTTATCGTAATGACACCGCATTTTTTTAAGTTTCTTTTATTTACCGTAATGCCACCATATTTTTGATCAAATTTGAATCATCAAATCTTAAAATTGAAGACTGTTAGTCCTCACACCAGACTTCGTTCCTGGAACCAATATCTTATTATGTTTTTTTTTTCATGAACTCATAAAGTGAACTAGAGTGAGTTCACAACTATCCATGTGAACCAGAGCTCTTGCAATTTTCATAAAATTGACATATCATTATCAATGATACATTTGCACTCTGCTGCATATCAAACACAATAAAATCAATATGAAAAACAAAATCGCGTACTTTCACCAAGACGTCTTTGATAGTATTTCTTCTCAATTTCACACGATATGGTGAAACTTTCTTGATCTTTGAGCTTTGCAGACAAATTTCTTTGAATGAGAACACACCATTCTTCAATAAATACACAATCTCGAACTTCTCTCCATCTTTATCTTCTTAGATAGCATATCATTGAGGAATTTTACATAATTGAACATCACTTGCAAAACTTTCACAAAAGGTAAGTTGATATATGTTACTAAAAGTTGGAGAACAACTCATCTACCTTCTTCTTTTAGGTCGTATTTTCTACTATATGATTTTTCTTCATACTAGATTCCAAAAACTATTAAATATGGTTATATTTGTAAAATAATGCATCAATATAATCCCAAATAAGAATACGAGTATAATTTCGGGACATTTAAAAAAAATATAATGAACTACAATTATTAGACAGATGGAGTAATACATTAATTATGAATTAAATGTATGAACTTTGATATAAATTGTAATTTAGATAAAAAAAAATCTGAAATTTTTCAATATTAGAAAAATTTGCAATTTATTGAAAAATAGACATCCTCAAATTTTTCCAGATCAACGAAAAATTGATGTTGCACAAAAATGTCACATCACCACAAAATGACATCTCTCGTGGCAATGCTAGTTTTCCATTGGCCGGAAAAAAATAGAGTGTCTCTTTTGTAACAAATTGAAAAATTGTGTCAAAATCCGTGCATTATTTGAAATTAATGAGATTATAATTTTCTATAATTGACAATATATAAAGGTATAATTATATAATAGTTGCATTATTTAGTATATGGGGATGTAGCTCAGATGGTAGAGCGCTCGCTTAGCATGCGAGAGGTACGGGGATCGATACCCCGCATCTCCAATTTAGCTATTGCCAGCTTCTGCATTTTTTTTAAAAATCATACTCTCTCTCTCTCTCTCTCTCTTAAATCTCTGTTTTTTTTTTAATTTATTTTTTAAATCATACTCTCTTCTTCTTCTTCTTCTTCTTCTTCTTCTTTTTCAAATCACTCTATCTCTGTCTTAAAAATAATAATAATAACGTAATTTTTCGATATTAATTTTAGGAGAATTTAATCTAGTGATAAATATATGAAGTGTTTGACCCGTATTTAAAATTTGAAATATATATTTGCTACATGATGACTAACATTAAATTTCACATAAGAAAAACTTAGACCTTGATAATATATATTGAAGAATATAAATTAATTTATTTAAAAATACAAGATCTTATATTTTTGGGTTCATATGCCACTGAATAAAAATTTGTTCAAGTAATCTGTAATATAATAAACCATAATATATAATTTGGAATTCATATACAATTTAGAATTACATATACAAAATAAATAACTGCCTCTAACTTGTTCTGCTATTCAATCATATATTTTCAAAATTTGATCATCATCATCATGATACAAGTCGATACACGAAATCGAATTCTATTTAAATAATTAATACATATGCCATGAATTGAAGAAGTTCAAAATACCATTATTTGGTAGTTTGATTTTCACTGAATCTCAATATTGTGTAATTAGAGATGAAAAATAAGCCGCCGAACTTTGCTATAGACGGCCTAGGTCAATCATATTGAACATAGGCTCAAGCCTGGTGGTTACTTGTCCAAAAATTTTATATGTGTCTGAAACCTTTTTAAAAGTCTATTAGCATTTTTTCTTTGCGATGCACAAATTTATTTATTTTTCAATTTATGATAATATTATTATTATTATTATATATGTTGTTTTCATTTTTTTTATAATTAAGAAAACAATATACACAATAATTAGATAAAATATATATTTTTTCTTGATTTTCTGGTCATAAATTATATATATTATATTATAAAATATGACAACCAAAAATAATTAAGTCAATAATTGCAAGTTATTTGGGCCGAGTAGAAGTTTCAACAACAAAGGACCAATCCATATATATATATATTTTTTGAGGGAACCAATACGGATTTGTTAGAACACATACATATGACATAATCCTATTATAAATTACTTAATTTTGGGATAGGAATTTCATGTTACACTCTATATTACACTTTCAAACTATGAGTTTTTCTTGTATTATTTTTCTTCAATTTTTTTATTTTTTTTGTGATTTGGTTTAATTTTATGATTGTTTTTAGGGTTCACCCCACCCAATTAGGGTTATAATTATTTTTTAATATTTAGTTTTTTATTTCTAATTAATAATTCATTATTATGATTTATTTTTAAAAATTATGTTTTATAATTTTTTAATTCATTTTTTTTGTTGATAAATATTGATTATGATTATTTATGTTATAATTAATTTTTATTTTATAATAAATATTGTTAAAACCATAAATTTGATAATGGAACACGGAGTGAAACACAAGAAAGTGTAATAGGAAATTTCAAACTCTAATTTTGCCGACTCACATTATCACACATTTTCAACAAAGGATGATTTTGGTCAATTTTTCAAATCCATATGATAATAGCATATTATATTCGGATGAGATCCTCTATTCTAAATTTGTTGTTTCAACACATATTTCATGATCAACTTTATAAGTTTAATAATATATACTATAAAAATAAAAACTAATTATAACATAATCGACCTAGTCACATTTATCAACAAAAATTTGAAATTTAAAAAATTATAAATTATTTTTTAAAATAATCAACCATTATAATCATTTTTTTGAAAATCAAATATTAAAACATAATTATAAACCATAATTGGGTGGGATGAACCCTAAGAAACAATCATAAAATTAAACTAAAACATAATAGGCAAAAACTTCCCAAAACTAGTTGTATATAATGTTATATCAGACGGTCAACATGGGTCAATGCCTGTTGACCCGGTCAATCTGTAAAAAAAATAATGGTAATACTTTTTAGTGTTACGGTTGACACATTATGATGTTGACTCGGTTAATGCGTCTACGCGTCTGATGGTGCACTTTGTGCACATAAGGGCATCTCCAGTGCATGTATCATTTTTTAGGTACAAATAGCTGCCACATTTCTGCCACATCAAAAGTTACTAAATTCACTAAATTGCTACCCAAACCTCCACAATACATACAATTGCTACTTTTTGAGAGTCCCACTCTTACATCACTCATTTTATTTACATATTATGAATTTATTAATAAATTTATTTATGATTTTCATTATATATATATTAATATAATATGATAATATTTTTTAATAAATTTATTTTAAATACTAATTTGAAAATTTAATTTATTTAAATATAAATTTATTTGTAAATAATTTATTTTTATTTGTAAAAGTATTATTGTAGGTACGAGATTTTTTTTTTCAAAATATGTGTTACCACTCCAACCTACCTATTTTTTGAAAATTTGTAAAAAAGAAAAAAAAATGGCAACTTCAAGAGAAAAAAAAAGCAACAAGGAAAAGAGAAGGAAAAGAAAGGAGAGAGAAAAAGGAAATGACAATTTTTAATCATCAAGTTAAATTTTATATATATATATATATTTAATCATCCATCATTTTTATATTTCAAACAATTATTTGAGAAGTAAATATTTTATATACGATGAGTAGAAGAATAACAAAAAAGAAAATGAAAGAAAAGAAAAAGGAGAGAGAAAGAGGATACGAAAATGTGTGAAATGAGTTAAAGAAGAAAAGCTGCAAATAGGTCCCGCAGCTGCATGGTATAATTTTTCATTTTCCTTACGGTGGTGGATACGCATCCTTGCAATTCTGGCATGTTGTTCACCTCCTCCATTGAGAGTAGTATTTTCTTTTCACTTTTTAAATTAGCAATTTTGCTACATGCAAGATTTTAATTAATTGCTGCAAAGGATTCACAATGCAAATGTTACATGGCAACCGTGTAAATTTAAGCTACAAAAGAATGTTACCTAGTGCATTAGAGATGCCCTAAGTCCAGCTCTAAATTAAAATAGACGAAAAAATGGAAGAAAAATTTATAAATTTAATCGTGGAACATGGGTTGAAATATCAAATTTAGAATAGAGGATTTCATCCGCAATTCTAAAGATCTTTTAAGAACTTGACAAAGGCAACACTAGGAGCCTACAATGGATAGTTATGGACGTCAATGCATATTAAATAAGAGCTAGTATTTAATACAAATATGTGTGTGTGGTGTATTAATAATAATCATCGACCTAAAGTTTTAATTTTACTTTAAATAAATATAATAACTAAATAGTATTTTTTTAAACATACTAATCACAACATCTCAATTTGAGCTAAATGCTATTGAAAAGGGGAAAAAAAAAGGCAAGAACTCTCTTGTAGTTGGAGGGATCCAATTTAAATACCATGATGAGAAATGTCGTTCATATACGTATGGTATGAAAATTGCTCTACAAAAGAAATAAATTGAACTAAATCAATACGACAAAATACATAAGCAAGGTAAGAGAAACTAATAACTTATATAAAATTGAGATTCAACATTGCAAAACTGAAAACAATTAGCGGATATTTTTACAAAAGCATTGCCACGGGAAAAGTTTGAGATAGTACGCAATATGATTTGAGTCGCATAAATTCGCACCAAGAGAGAGTGTTAAAATATGATGCTAATTTCTAGAAGTTTTGAGATTTTGCTAGAATTATGAATATAAAATGTTGTACTAAAAGGTACGGTAAATAAGAATTATCTAGATCTAAAAGTCTAAAAATCTAAAAAAATTCTAGAATATTTAATAATGTAATGATAGAATCTAGTAATTTAATTACCTAGAATTATTGATGAAGACTCAAATTCGTGCTTTTTCCTTTATCTTTTTACACCCTTTTTAAGTGTTTATTATAGAGTCTAGTCTAGTTTTGGGGGTAAAGCTGATTGCAGGAGGCTGAGGGCACAAAACCACCACAACAGGCACATACATGTGCTATTTATGCTGAGGGCACAAAGGACTGATTTGCCTGCCGATGACCCAATCAAAGTTGTTGCGAGAATTACGCAACATAATCGCAGGACAGCTCCTATATGCACGTGGAGGTGATGTGGCGATCAGTTCCGAGTCTTGGGGAGGTCTAAGCACGTTGGGAAGGAAGTGGGGACATCAGAAAGCTGCTGGAGACGCTAGGGTTTGTTGCTACCACTCCTAAAAACAAGGAAGAACATGGAGCATGAATAGGAGGAAGTGGAGGAGTGCAAGAACCCCTGCGTGGGTGAAATCTGGGCTGCTTGAAGCCTTAATTCAGTGGCTATAAATACTTTTATCCGTTTTCATATCAGAGAAGAGACGCACGCGGACACACACATTCTGCATCTCAAGATACAATTTACTGTTTCGTATTTAGTTTAGTTTCTAGATATTCTGTCTGCCTAAAGCTGGTGGTTTGCCCGCAGAAAGGTAGTTCAGTTATTTTGTTGGCAAATTTGGGGTTGGGCCCAGAAGTTAATCGAGTTATTTTCTTTCCAAGTAAGATGTCTTTTATCTTTTATTTTACTTTCGTTTCTATGTTTAGTGGCTAAGTATCCACTGTTCAAGTCAAAGTGATGGTCTAAAGGTAGAATATGTGCATGAGGTAATCGGACTTTAATGCCTTAAGGGTTTACAATCTTAACTTGTTTTTCACTTAGACATAGGTAAAGGGTGGTTGGAGATGAAAGCGCGCATTTCTGATTAACTGGTGCTAGTGTTAGTTACGTGGGAGTGTATAGGTGACCCATACCTCGATACCCACATAGTAACAAGTCCGGGGGTGACAGCCTTGGTAGTTGAGATTGAATAGTATATGCAGGCACAAGACCGTGTCAAACCTACTAGAATCGGGTCGCTTTTGCCCTCAAAGCTTCTATGCTTGCAAAACCTTTGTGTGATTCTCTCCTTAGGTTCCTGTATAGTTAGGTCCCTAGGTGCCGATCGTATCATCTAGACAATATACTGTAAGAAGTGATTGGGGAGTGGCCGATCGTATCCATTTCCTATAACCGGTTAACCCTCAAAGTGACAATTACCCATATTTGGCCATAGGGATTCGATTTTTGATCTTTCTGCTAGTGTGGGCACAACGGGTAGTAGTGGTAATTACATATGTTTTGCCCGGGATTGCACATACCTACCGAATGACTTGATGCTTCGACTTGAACACTTTTATTACTGATATTTTCTTTTGTGATTTCCTTTTCAGCATTTAGTTAGTTTAAGTTTATTAGCAAGGTTTTTAGAGTGACACTGAAGACCCAAACCAAAACTAAGAAAAGACAGAAGGTTATAAACACTCCTCGTGGGATCGACATCCGTCTTCACTAGCTATACTAGCCGTTCAGGGCAGATTAAGCATTTGTGGACTATTTGCCCGCAAGTGTATTTTGCACACTAAAACGACAGGTGTGCCAAAATTGGCGTCGTTGCCAGGGAGTGTAAGCGCACTTTACTGTCTATTTACTGTTTTACCTTAGTATATACTTCGTTCTAACCACGCAGGAGATTTACTCTACGATCCGGAGATAGAGAGGTCAGCGAGGGCAAGAAGAGCACAAGCTAGGGCATTTTTGAAGAGGCTGCAGGAGGAGAATCAAACTGAAGGATCCAGTGAAGATTTGACCTCAGGCGGAGAAAGTCAGGCAAGCAACGAACAAGCTGAGACAAGCAACGTCAATCCACTCTATTCCGAAGAAGAGATGAAGGACGATCAGATATCAAACCACGAGGAAGAAGAACAACAAAGATCACCACCGCACACCCTTACTTTAAGGCAGCTGAGTTTCCCTCAAACCATGAACATGCGTCCCACAGACATTGTTTTGCCCACAACTACTGGTAACTGGGAGCTGAGGGCAAACTTCATCTCAATTTTGCCCAAATTCCATGACCATCCAGAGGAGGATCCACAACGACATCTACAAGATTTTGAGATGGCATGTGAGACGCAACGCACACGAGCTAATGGGACAGGCGAATACATACATCTGGTTTCTTTTCCTTTCACCTTGCAGGACGGAGCTCGAGAATGGTTATATACTATTCCTGCCAAGAGTGTAACCAACTGGAGTCAACTCCAGCAAAAGTTTCTGGAGAAGTACTTCCCCACATCAAGAGTGCAGAGCATTAGAAAGAAAATCTCAACCGCAAAGGCTGGTCCCCACGAGAGCTTTTACGACTACTGGGAGCGTTTCAAGCAATTGCTCTCGAAATGCCCACATCACCAGATTCCAGATCATGACCTGGTGAACTATTTTGTCTCGGGGTTGAGAAGCGAGGACCGAGCCCTACTGAATGCAGTATGCGGATGATCTATCCTGAACAAGAGGGCAACTGAAGCTCTAATACTTATTGGAGAAATGGCCGAGGAGAACAGAGACGATTCATATGAAAGAACAAGTGTTGCCGCTGCGGGCAAAACTATCTCTGTGCCCGAAACTGATGATCGAATCGAACAACTCTGCAACAAGATGGAGAAGATGATCACCATATTTTCCGCTAATACCTTGCGAATTTGTGGGGTATGTGAATTGATGGGGCACCACTCTGACCAATGTCCACAATTGAAGGAGAAGGAAGAAACGGTTAACGCTATGGATGAAGGGCACAGAAGGAAGCACAATCATTTTGCCCCCAACTACAGTCAGAGGCAGACAACACCATACTATCCTGCGCCCGCAGCAGGACCATCTTTATCAGACATGGTTCACAAGATTGTGAATGAAACGGTGGAGGTACGAAAGAAATCAGAAGCTTTCGAACAGGAGACAAGGAATGGATTGAGCTATTTGGGAGGACAAATATCCCAAATTAGTGATGCAATCGCAAGGATAGAGAAAGCTAAGAGAATTCTGCCCTCACAGACAGAACCACCAAAAAAGGCTGGGGTAAATGCAATAACACTGAAGAGTGGAAGACAACTGCCTGCACCATATCCAGAGACTGCAGAGGATGATGCCCACATCGATGATGAGCCCACAAAGGAGGAAACAGAGTTGCGGGCAAATGACGAACCAGAAGCAGTTGTGCCCAAACCCATCCTGAAGAGTAATATTCCAAAAGAGATCGAGGTGCCTTTACCATTTCCAGGAAGAATGAAGCGGAACAAGAAAGAAGCAGAGAATAGAGATCTAATGCACATCTTCAAGAAAGTGGAAATCAATGTTCCCCTACTGGACGCAATCAGGCAGATGCCCCGATATGCCCGTTTCCTGAAGGACTTATGTACAAAGAAAGTAAGATTCACAGAGGAGGCACAAGTGGTTGTGAATGAAAATGTGTCAGCATTATTGCAGAAGAAGCT
The DNA here is from genome assembly GCA_026008535.1 of Perilla frutescens. NCBI lineage: Eukaryota > Viridiplantae > Streptophyta > Magnoliopsida > Lamiales > Lamiaceae > Perilla > Perilla frutescens. The sequence continues at coordinate 53,844,506 of BRKX01000004.1, forward strand.
GTCTGAAAAGTGTGGAGACCTAAGGATGTTCTTTATTCCCTGTGAAATTGGAAGACTTCGAGTTGAGAGAGCTATGCTGGACTTAGGGGCATCGATCAATGTTATGCCCCTAAGCATTTTTGAAGAGCTAACCTTAGGACCGCTCAAGGATACAAGGACCATTATTCAATTGGCTGACCGTTCCAATGTTTACCCCGAAGGAGTGCTTGAAGATGTCCTAATCAAAGTGGAGAGTCTGATTTTCCCAGCAGATTTCTATGTGCTGGATATGGGCAAAACCAATCCAAATGCTGTCTGTATACTTTTGGGCAGACCATTCATGAAGACGGCACATACGAAGATTGATGTCGATAAGGGCACATTGACGTGCGAGTTTGATGGAGATAGAGTTACCTTCAACATCATGGAGGCAATGAAGTACCCCAATGACACTGAGGGTATACATATGATCGACGTTTTTGAGCCTATGATCCAAGAAGAAATTCCAAGGTTGCTGACAAAGGATCCACTTGAGTGGGTACTTCAGAACAGCAAGATCGATTGGGATGCTGAAGAGGAACGAGATGAGCAAATCAAAGAGGCAATTCTGCAATTGTATCACATCGAAGCTAATTTTTCAAGGGATACACGTCTGCCTTTGCCCACAACAAGGCAGGGTGATAAATTATTGCGGTCTATCATTAAGCCACCCAAACTGGAGTTGAAGGAGTTGCCTGATCACCTCAAATATGCCTATTTGGGTGAAGGAGAGAATTTGCCAGTTATAATCAGTTCATCGTTGACCATGAAGCAGGAAGTCAAGTTGATAGCACTATTGAAGATGCACAAGGAAGCAATTGGATGGACCTTGGCCGACATCAGGGGCATAAGTTCCACCATTTGTATGCATCGGATCCAGTTGGAAGAAGGGGCAAAACCAGTGCAAGATCCCCAAAGGAAGCTGAATCCCTTGATGAAAGAAGCTGTGTTAAAGGAGATTCTAAAGCTGCTCGATATGGGCATTATCTTCCCTGTGCCCGACAGTGAGTGGGTGAGTCCTATTCACGTTGTGCCCAAAAAGTCTGGAATCCAGGTTGTGGAGAATGAAAATAAGGAGCTTATTCAGATGAGACTGCAGACAGGATGGAGAGTTTGCATTGACTACCGCAAGTTGAATGCAGTCACAAAGAAGGATCATTTTCCTTTGCCTTTCATCGATCAAATGTTGGAGAGGCTTGCGGGAAAATCATACTTCTATTTTCTGGATGGGTATTCCGGTTATATGCAAATCGTGGTGGCCCAAGACGATCAAAGCAAAACGACATTCACTTGCCCCTTTGGCACATTTGCCTACAGAAGGATGCATTTTGGCCTTTGCAACGCTCCAGGAACATTCCAACGGTGCATGATGAGCATATTTTCTGATATGCTTGAGACTTGTATTGAAATCTTTATGGACGACTTCATGGTTTATGGAGATAGCTTTGATCAATGTCTTGATCATTTGAGCAAGGTACTTAGCCGCTGTGTGGAAAAGGACTTGGTGTTGAATTATGAGAAGTGTCACTTTATGGTGAGAGAAGGAATCGTGCTGGGACATGTAGTATCCGAGCGAGGAATTGAAGTGGACAGGGCAAAAGTGGAGATCATTGCCAAATTGCCCTATCCCACCAATGTTAAGCAGATTCGGGCATTTCTAGGCCATGCGGGTTTCTATCGTCGATTCATTAAGGATTTCGCAAAGATTGCTCAACCACTCACAAACCTACTACAACTAGAGGTAAAATTTGACTTTGATGATGACTGCAAGAAAGCTTTTCATACATTGCAGAATATGTTAGTGTCTTCCCCTATTATACAACCTCCGGATTGGGGAATGCCATTTGAGGTGATGTGTGATACCAGTGGATTTGCCGTGGGAGCAGTTTTGGGCCAGAAAAGAGGCAAAGAGAGCTATGTTATCTATTATGCCTCTAAGACATTAAATGCCGCGCAACGCAACTATACCACCACGGAGAAGGAGCTGTTAGCAGTAGTGTTCACTTTTGAGAAGTTATGTTCCTATCTGCTGGGGGCACAAGTGATTATTTACACGGATCACGCAGCTCTAAAGTACCTGCTGTCTAAAAAGGAGTCAAAGCCGAGACTCATAAGGTGGATATTGCTCTTACAAGAGTTCGACGTGCAGATCAAAGACAAGACTGGGGTAGAAAACCTGGTTGCAGACCATCTCAGCCGTCTGATGGTTGAGAGCAAAGAGGAAATCACTGAGAATTTTCCAGATGAGCACTTGTATAAGGTTGTGGGCAAAACAACAAAGGAGCCATGGTTTGCCAACATAGTGAACTACCTGGTCGCAAAGCAGTTTCCAGTTGGTTTGAGTGACTATCAAAGGAATAAAATGAAGCGTGAGTGCAGGTTTTATCTCTGGGAAGCACCAACTCTTTGGAAAATTGGAACTGATCAAGTCATAAGGAGGTGCGTCAGTGATGATGAGGTCTTAAACATCTTGAAGTTCTGCCATAACAATGCATGTGGAGGGCATTTTGGCCCACGTAGAACAGCCAGGAAGGTATTAGATGGAGGATTTTACTGGCCTACGTTATTCAGGGATGCTTATATATTTGTGAAGAAGTGCAAAAATTGCCAGATAACTGGGAATATTTCTATTCGGGAGGCCATGCCACAAACACCTATCATGCTCGTGGAAGTCTTCGACATATGGGGCATAGATTTCATGGGACCATTTCCCAAGTCAGGTAATAATCTCTACATTATCCTGGCTGTAGATTATGTGTCCAAGTGGGTGGAGGCAAAAGCCACTCCAACGAATGATGCAAATACAGTGGTGAAGTTCCTGAGGGCAAATGTGTTCTGCCGCTTCGGAATGCCCAAATTCCTGATCAGTGACCAAGGGACTCATTTCTGCAACTCAGTCATAAAGAAGATGATGGCAAAGTATGGGGTCACACACAAGGTTACTACTGCATATCACCCCCAGGCAAATGGACAAGCAGAAGTCTCAAATAGGGAGATCAAAAATATTCTGGAGAAAGTTGTTGGACCAAGGCGCAAAGACTGGAGCAATCACTTGAAAGATGCTCTGTGGGCATATCGCACAGCCTACAAGATACCTATTGGGATGTCTCCTTATAGGCTGGTTTTTGGAAAGTATTGCAATTTGCCCGTAGGAATGGAGCATAAAGCATTTTGGGCAATCAAGAAGTTGAATTTCAATAATGAATGTGCTGGAATTGAGAGGAAACTGCAGATCCAAGAATTGGAAGAGTTGAGGTCCGAGGCCTATGATAATGCTGTGATGTATAAGGAAAGGATCAAGAGATACCACGATGCACTCGCAAGGGGCAAACAGTTGCTCTGTGGGCAAAAGGTACTCGTATTTAACTCAAAGCTCAAATTACATGCGGGCAAATTGAAGTCAAAATAGATGGGCCCCTACCTGGTGCAACATCAACACCCAAGTAGAGCAATCGATCTGGTGAATCCAAAAGATGGGTGCGAATTTCGAGTCAATGGCCAGAGGGTGAAACCATATTTCGAGCAAGAGAAGGAAACTTGGGCAGAAACCCAAGTTTTGAGTAGTCCTGAGTACTACTGAAGGCACAACAAGGTCGAGCCAAAGACCTTAAACAAAGGCGCTGGACGGGAGGCAACCCGGTTGTTTACTTGCTTTAATTTCAATTATGTTTGTTATTTGTATTTTGTGTGTGAATTAACGCTGCAGGAAGGCAAAGACTGGAAACGCATCACTGTGGGCAAAGTAATGTGCAGGGCACAGCAAGGTTCAAGTGTGTGGGTGGGAACTGTAGCTGATTTGACCGATTGGACGTGGCCAGTAGCTACAGAGACGGTTGATTTCCCCATGCAGTTTCGATAATGGTGGAAAATTGAGGCCGAAAAAAGGGGAGTGAGGGAGAGATGATATATCCATATCATTATTTCAAATTTTAAACATATTTCTCTCCCAATTTCAAATTTCCCCAATTCTTTCAAAAATTAGGCACAACCGATTCCTAAAATCTCGGCCCCGATCTCTCTGCATAAACCCACCACCCTCACAACACCCCACGTCCCCAGAAGCATTTCAAATACCCCCCTCCACCTTCGATTTCTCATAACTCGAGCAAAGCAAACCCTACCTATCAAATTTCGAAAAAAAAAAGAAGAAAGAATGGTGAAGGCAAAGAAAACTGGAGAAACCGCCAAGCGAGGCACACGCCACAGTGCCCGCAATGCCGGCGAATCATCGCAAGAAACGACGTAGACCACCCAGTCGACCCAGCCAGAGGAGCCGAAACAAAGCTCTGAACCCGTTCTCAACCCCTCACCAATCCAAACCATTCTACCACAACACCCACCACTCCCACCACCACAAGCAGAGAAAAAGAAACGAGCACCGCCGAAGGCTAAAGGCGGTGCGTCGAAGAAGAAGAAAGTGGAAGCTGATAAGGGCAAACCGCAGAGCCCATCACCAGCTGGGCAAAACCCTGACCCAACGCCTACACCTGAGAAGCCACCGACCCCTGAGAAGCCACCGACACCCCAACCTAGTGAAGAAACAGGCGACTCTGAGCCTGAAAAAGAACCAGAGAAGGACGGGGAAGACGATGGTGAACCAGAGAAAGAAGATGAGGTGGAGAAAGAAAAACAAAATGGCAGCGGCGATGAAGAAGAAGACGGCGATGAAGAAGAAGAGGATGAGGAGTCTGAAGGCGAAAGCATGGAAGAAGAAGACAAGGATGAGAAGAAATTAGAGCAAGATCAACAAGAAGAGAAGGAGAAGGAACCAGAACCGGAAAAAGAGAAAGAGGAATCGATGGAAGACGACAAAGTTGCCTCAGAGGGATCTACCTCTGAAAATGCCCACAGCCAGTCTGAGCAACCGAAACAGGCACAACCTGATCTACCCACAGAGAAGAAAAAATCAAAGAAGGCAAAACCACAAGAGATCTCGAAGGAGGCATAGAGGGAACCAAGTCAAAGCAAGGGTCCCGATGTGCCCGAAAAGTCGAAGAGCAAGTCAAAGAGAACCAAGCCAATCAACAAGGAGTCGAAGAAACAAGAGAAGCTACCCACCAAGAGAAAGCTAGATGTGGAGCAGTCCAACAATGAAGAGGAAGAGAAGTCGGTGCACAGCGAGGAAGTGGAACCGGAGATCCAAATCATCCCAGCTCCTAATCAATCCTATGTGCCCGCAAGGGTGAAAAAGGGCACAAAAAGCAGGGTACCACTCATAACTCTCCCCCGCCGCTCGGCGAAGGAGGAGGAGAAGGAGGATCCAAGCAGCTCAAGACAAGGAATTGTCGAGAGATTGAACAAGAAGAAGCATCTGCCCCTGTACGTTCTTCATGACAGCACGCTGAACACACTTGGAGTCATGGACCAAGTGTATGAATATTTTGCCAACATCAGTTGGGAGCAAGTACTCGGCTGGAGGAACACGGTACGCCCTTCTTTGACCATTGAATTTCTTTCCTCATATGAGTTCAAGCCAGTGCAGGGATTTGGTCTGGAGACACCCTGAGTTGTGAACTTCTATATAGCTGGAGAGAGCTATAGTATGTCAATCTCAGGATTGAATCTGCTATTGGATTTCATCCAACCAAAAGATGTCCATTCGAAGTGGTACAAAGAAGCAGCAACCAGCGTTGGTGACGACTGGAGTCGAAACATTCAGCAACGGTGGGAGGAAATTGGAGGCAAGGGCTTCTATCTTTCGGGCTCAAGCAAGGACAAGCACATCTCTAACCACGCCCTCCAGATTTGCCATAGATGGATGGCATTCAACCTTTATGGGCACAAGGATGGCACAGGCCAAGTCACGCAGCAGGAGGTATTCCTCTTATGGAACATGGTGCACAAGTGGAAGGTCAACCTCGGCTACATTCTGGCGATCCAATTGCAGGCGCAGACCAGCAACACCAGAGCAACTGTTGTGGCGTTGGGCATGTTCGTGGCGAGAGTGTTTGAAGGCTTGAAAGGTGGCGACCTCGACGACGTCTTTGAAGGGTACCCAGAGCTTGATGAAGGGACAGAGTATCTCGATGCCCAGAGGCTGGAGCGGATGCAGCTAGTTGGGTTCACTGAAGAGAACACCCCATACTTCATCCCTTTTGACGAACCAACATACTTTGAAAAGAGAAAGGCCCCCAAGGCACAAGAAGGATCGCCCAGGGCACAAGAAGGACCGAGCAGGGCACAGAGCAGTGCAGATTCAAAGAAGCTTGAAAGAGTTGAGAAAGCCCTGCAGAGCATTTGTGTTCACCTCGGGTTAGACTACCCCTCCTCTCCTTAAATCATGATTTATCCCCATTAGTTTAGGATTTGTTTTTTTTATTTTTGTTTTTGTTTGTGTGTTTAGTGTCTACTTTTGTTTCTATATTTGCGTCTGTATATATAGAGTCTGTTTTGGGCATATCTAACCCACATTACTGCTTGTGCCCGCAAGGGTACTTTGCACAGCAAGTGTGTGGGAGGGATATGCCTAGGTCGTTGTGTTTTTATGTTTTTATTTTGTGTGTGCATGTTGAGTCTACAACATATGAGTCATAGATTGACATTGGGCATATATGGACATAAATTTATTGTTAGGCAGATGGAATTAATCAATCGCATGTGAAAGCAATATATAACTACCCAGTGAGCTTTGAGCCCAAAGTAACATTTGCGACTTCTTTCTGTGTGTTTAAATTCCACCACCTCATTTGATGCTTACTTGCTTATGCCCTGTCAAACTTGATTTCATGCATGCTTAGATGATTAAGGCATTTTCTTTCGTCGTTATTTGGCCATATTATTCACTGATAAATGATCCCCATTGCTGCCATTATTTGAGCTTGCTTAATTGTTCATGACCTACATTCTGAAAATCTCTCTTTAAAGAGTATCTTATGACTGGAAATGAAACCTTTATGCTCGTATTGGTAGCATGTTTAAGCCAAATAGTGACAGAATGCCAGAAATGGGCACAAAGAAAGAAAATAAATAAAAAAATAATAATAAAAAAAATGTTTGAATTTTTATTCTCCCCAGGTTGTTATGTGGGCACAAAGCTGCCAGTGTTGATTTTGCCCGAATACTGTTGAAGGTAGCCAGTTCCTAAATATTTCCAACCTTGATCCGCATGCCCCATTACAACCCTCGCAAGACCTTTTGATATGCATGCATGTGAATAACGTAAATTGTTTATACAGGGTGTTTGCAAGTTTGTTGATGATAATTTGGTGGAATTGTTGAGAGTAAACACTTAACCTAAACACTCGAGAAAAAGGCGAGTTCAGTGCACACTACAATAGTAGCCTGAGTTTGATTGATTCGATTTGTCTGCATCATTATGTTCAACTGTTATGCCCTTTATCAACTTATGATTCACATGATGTATTGTCTTGTTTTGAGTCATTTGAGTCTTCTGTTTTTTGTTGTTTTGAGTTAAAGTTACATTCATACTTGAGGACAAGTATAGTCCAAGTGTGTGGGTGTGATGAAGACTCAAATTCGTGCTTTTTTCTTTATCTTTTTACACCCTTTTTAAGTGTTTATTATAGAGTCTAGTCTAGTTTTGGGGGTAAAGCTGATTGCAGGAGGCTGAGGGCACAAAACCACCACAACAGGCACATACATGTGCTATTTACGCTGAGGGCACAAATGACTGATTTGCCTGCCGATGACCCAGTCAAAGTTGTTGCGAGAATTACGCAACATAATCACAGGACAGCTCCTATATGCATGTGGAGGTGATGTGGCGGTCAGTTCCGAGTCTTGGGGAGGTCTAAGCACGTTGGGAAGGAAGTGAGGACATCAGAAAGCTGCTGGAGACGCTAGGGTTTGTTGCTACCACTCCTAAAAATAAGGAAGAACATGGAGCATGAATAGGAGGAAGTGGAGGAGTGCAAGAACCCCTGCGTGGGTGAAATCTGGGCTGCTTGAAGCCTTAATTCAGTGGCTATAAATACTTTTATCTGTTTTCATATCAGAGAAGAGACGCACGCGGACACACACATTCTGCATCTCAAGATACAATTTACTGTTTCGTATTTAGTTTAGTTTCTGGATATTCTGTCTGCCTAAAGCTGGCGGTTTGCCCGCAGAAAGGTAGTTCAGTTGTTTTGTTGGCAAATCTGGGGTTGGGCCCAGAAGTTAATCGAGTTATTTTCTTTCCAAGTAAGATGTCTTTTATCTTTTATTTTACTTTCGTTTCTATGTTTAGTGGCTAAGTATCCACTGTTCAAGTCAAAGTGATGGTCTAAAGGTAGAATATGTGCATGAGGTAATCGGACTTTAATGCCTTAAGGGTTTACAATCTTAACTTGTTTTTCACTTAGACATAGGTAAAGGGTGGTTGGAGATGAAAGCGCGCATTTCTGATTATCTGGTGCTAGTGTTAGTTACGTGGGAGTGTATAGGTGACCCATGCCTCGATACCCACATAGTAACAAGTCCGGGGGTGACAGCCTTGGTAGTTGAGATTGAGTAGTATATGCAGGCACAAGACCGTGTCAAACCTACTAGAATCGGGTCGCTTTTGCCCTCAAAGCTTCTATGCTTGCAAAACCTTTGTGTGATTTTCTCCTTAGGTTCCTGTATAGTTAGGTCCCTAGGTGCCGATCGTATCATCTAGACGATATACTGTAAGAAGTGATTGGGGAGTGGCCGATCGTATCCATTTCCTATAACCGGTTAACCCTCAAAGTGACAATTACCCATATTTGGCCATAGGGATTCGATTTTTTATCTTTCTGCTAGTGTGGGCACAACGGGTAGTAGTGGTAATTACATATGTTTTGCCCGGGATTGCGCATACCTACCGAATGACTTGATGCTTCAACTTGAACACTTTTATTACTGATATTTTCTTTTGTGATTTCCTTTTCAGCATTTAGTTAGTTTAAGTTTATTAGCAAGGTTTTTAGAGTGACACTGAAGACCCAAACCAAAACTAAGAAAAGACAGAAGGTTATAAACACTCCTCGTGGGATCGACATCCGTCTTCACTAGCTATACTAGCCGTTGAGGGCAAATTAAGCATTTGTGGACTATTTGCCCGCAAGTGTATTTTGCACACTAAAACGACGGGTGTGCCAATTATCTAGGACTTGATTAAGTCGGTTAAGAATTGACATATGCCAACTATAAATATGGCATTAGGCCACGATAGTTGAGATAGAAGAAATAAAATAGTCAATTCAAATCATTACCAATTATTGCAATTCATAATTTTGTCCACTTGCCAAACTTTGATATAATTTTAAACTAATTGATTTGATCATTTATACTTAATTCCAATTAATATTAATCCACCTCGCTAATTATCTAATTACTATAGCCCTCGAAGAATGAACAAAACAACATAATTGAATTTTTTTTTGGGTATCATGTTTTAATAATTTTCAGTTCATAGTTCATTAGATTTGATCCAAATGATGAATTCAAACAATCCAAAATTATCAGCGCATGTTTTGGAAAAGTAACAGTCGATTGAAACGAACTCTATCAAAGTGAAAGATCTTCTAGAATTCAAGAATGTTGATCAAGATTGCAGTGAGGATGATCTACTGGGACATGCACAAGCATACCTGATGTTTATTATTGGTTGCCTCATACCTGAGATTTGGATCTTGTTAATGAATTCGCATGGGGTGCTGGTACTTTGGCGCACACACAGGCTCCACTCGCATCTCGAAAGAATTTGAAGGATTCAAGCTTGGGAGCCGACTTTCATCTCCAATGAAATACTACCCGAGTTGCATTATAGCATCGGCTTCAGGTATCCGTATCATCGACTCAAACTGTCTCTCTAAAATAACATTTTCTTGTACATACTACACAAGCATAAACTAAAAGAAAAAAGATAATGAAAAGAAAAATCAGGGATCAAGCTACAGACTCATGAAATTTTTCTCATGAGGGAAGTATCTTAGACTTTGCAACTCAGTATACACAGTCCGAAGCTTCTTTAAAGTTGCCTGATGTGACTTTTGGAAAACATTAAGCTTGGCATATGCTAGGTATTTCTTTAGCAACTCTTGAGAAATTATCTGTAAAAGAAGCACTATTATTCCCAATGAATAATCTATTACAAAATAGTGGTGGTGTTATAAGAGATCAAAAGTAAGACATTTGGATCTGCTTGTTATGCTAAAGCTTGGATTTCATCAAATTTGGTATCTTTGGCTTGTGATTTGTAGTGACTATCAACTACAAATTTTGCCAACATCTTGTCATTTACAGCGTCAATGACATATTATACATATCATAAAAGCTACTGAAATACAATATCAAAAAAACTATTAGACTTATAGCACAAAATTCAGATAGAGAAAAGACCTGGACAACACAAAGAATATCAAACTGGTAAACAATTGAATCTATGAAAGCCATAATTTCTGAAAATGACTTTAAAGAATCATATTTGCAGAAAATTTGCCAGAAAATATCAACAACTATGGAATAGATCAAACATGTGAAAATTAAAATGAAAAATTGATTTACCAAAACAGTCACACCCTGCATTTCCTTCGACAATGTAGAATCAATTGTACTGTGTTTTCTTTTGATAATTGATAGTTTAGAAATGAAAACAAAACATAAGCAATTTTGCAGAAAGTCTCTGATGATCATGAATACAAAGATGCATTTTGTGAAGCCGGTAAGAACTAAGGAAAAAAATTCTCGGAAGGATCATAGGAAGCATAGATCCAAAACACTGTATTATAGGATGTTAACGCATGTACATGTGCACCGCGCTTGATAATTAATATTTTTAAATTAAATGTAAATCATAATTGAAATAAAATAAATGGTTATTGAAAAAATATGTGTGTGTATATATAGTATATAGTTGGCGCGTGCACAACATGGGTTGAAATTTCTATAGAATTTCTTTCCAATTTTCACACGGGATGGTGAAGCTTCCATGATCTTTGAGTTTTACATATAATTTTCTGTGAATGAGAGCATTGTATTCTTTATTAAAATATATAGCTTCGAACTCCTCCAACTTCCTCTTCTCGGATAGCATATTTTTAAGGAATTTTCAATAATTGTATATCATTTCTAAAACTTGCATAAAAGGTATCTCATGTTGATTTTACTGAAGATCTACCGGAGAACAATTCGTGTAGCTTATTTTTTTGGGTTATATTTTCTACTCTATATTTTTCTTCACACTAGATTTTAAAAAATATTAAATATGGTTGCATTTGTAAAAGAATGTTGTAATATAATCTTAATTAATAAATATGATTATAATTTTGGGGACATCTCAAAAAAGATAATGAACTACAATTATAAGATAAACGAAGTATTATTTTAATTACGAATTAATTGTATAAACTTCGACATAAATTACATTTAGATAAAATTTTTGAAATGCTTTTAATCATAACAAAAATTTGAAATTTATTGAAAATTAGACATCCTTAAATTTTTTTTCCCCAACTAACGGAAAACTGACCTTTCATAAAAATGTCACTTCACCATAAAATGACATTGTTCTCGTAACAATGCTAGTTTTCCATTGGCCTGAAAAAATAGTGTCTATTTTGTAGCAAATTGAGAAATTGTGTCACGGGTGCATTTATTCAAAATTAATCTAATTATATTTTTTTTATAATAAAGACAATATATGAAAGTATACTTAAAAAAATAGTTGCACTCAATTAATACATGGGGATGTATCTCAGATGGTAGAGCGCTTGCTTGACATGCAAGAAGTACAGTGATCGATACCCACTTCTACTAATGGTGTTAAATATTAATCCAAAAAGTAGATGTTGAAATATGTATTCTATTCAATTTAAGGCTTGGAATTTTAACAGTGTTAAATATTAATCCAAAAAGTAATGTGGTCATTAAATACTCACGTTATCTTGACACATCACTTTTATTCTAAATTAAATTAAACATAAAAAACACAAATTAATACCCACGTTATCTTGACACGTCCCTTTTATTTTATATCTTTATATACATAAAAGCAGAATGGTCTATTAGTAGAAGTCCTGAATTTTTCCCGCCTAAATTCCCCATTCCAAATTTAGTAAGTTTAATTCTAACTTATTTCTTATATAAAGGTATTATTTTATATATTAGTTTTTAAATTTTATGAATTCGTTAATTTTTAATTAATTAAAAGTAAAATTAATATATTCATTTATCATTTATATATTTATTTATTTCACTATCCATTGTTTTTCTTATTATTTTTTCATAGTCTCATTCTCTAAGAATTAAATATGAAAAAATGCATTTACGATATAATTTTTAAAATTTAATCCTAAAAAATTACTAATTAATAATTTTAAAAAATAACACATAAATTATAAATTAATCAATATGTGTATATATTTACATTAAATAATACTATATATATATATATATATTAATAGTTAAAATCTTAATCTTAATATATATAAAAGTAAGAAAGTATGCCTTATTTAGTAAGTACCATTTCCCGCCAAAACTTGATACTATATTTAGTAATTCATCCACAATTTTAATATATTAAGATATTAATTAATAGATTTATTCTTTTAATTAATTAAGCATACCCATATTAATATAATACGTAATAGCTTATATATATTAAGATTAATATTAATTAATTGATTGAATTTTTCAACAATTATCATAATACGTAATAGTTTATATATATACACACACACACACACTAAGATATTAAGATTTAAAAATCATGATTTACCAAAGATTAAGGTAATCTGATTTTTATTAAAGCATATGCTAATTTTCATTTGGTCAATTTTTAGTTTTTTTCATTAGCAAATCTATTAATATGCATTCGATTTTTTTAATATGATGTATGTATTGATATTTTAGAGCTAATATATTACCGATCATATTATGAATCTTAATATATATATATATATATATAAAAGTAAGAAAGTATGCCTTATTTAGTAAGTACCATTTCCTGCCAAAACTTGATACTATATTTAGTAACTAGAATGACCCTTCGTGCAATGCACGAATAATATATTTACAGTTATTATTATTTTATTAGAAATTATAAATATGAAATTAATATTATACAATATATTTAAACTAAAATCTATACAATAACTTTCAAAGATATGCAAGCTTTGGTCGTCCTGACTCTTCGCGAAGACCCAAATAGTAGAAATCATGTGTAAAAGTGAGACATCTCGAATTAAAATCTACCGGTTCCTCGTTACCCCAATTCAAAAACAAAAATGAAATGATTAGTTTTATTGTATGTTTTTTGTTTTTCATTATAATTTTATAAAAAATATAAGATATTCTGCCATGTTGATTTTCAATTTTTTAGTTTTTTAATTTTATGTAAATTTAAATATCTTAAATTTATACTTTTCTTCAACATAATGAATGGGTACACTGTTGTAATTATTTTTAGATTAATAAAAAATTATTTTCAATTTATCAATTTCAAAGTTCATTTTATTGTATATGGAATTTGTTATTTTTGCATTGATACATTGTTTAATTTGAAATTTGTGACATTATTATTTATTAAAAGAAAAAATGATTCGTGTTTGATTAAATGAAAATTATACATACATCAAAATTATATAGAAAGATGACCAAAAAAAATAAATTTAATTTTTTTGAAGAAATCTAAACTTACTAATAAAAAAAATGAAAGTATAATTAGACAAAATAAAAATGATTTAAGAGATGAGACGTTGCTTCAAAAAAATATGTTTGTTCCGTCAAAAATTGGGATAATAAGTAGATGAGTACAATCATTTATTTATGTACATACATTATATGTGTATATGGAAAGTATCACAAGTAAATGAAATTAAATGTGATGATGCATAATTTTATACATTACTATAATGCCCATATAATATTAAATAAAATATCTATAATACCTTTTTATTAGTGGGCGGGAAAATAAAAGTGTGTTATAATATATATATAGATAGATGTGCAATCTATATTTTACAAATTTTGAACTTGACTATTGTTGTTCTTGAAGTTAAATATAGTTAAGGCAACCTATTGTTTATTTTATCAACAAAGAACAAAGATAAGTATGTTTCCATCGTTAAGTTTTGTTAATTTGTAATCCAATTGATTATCGTTCACCAATTAGAAAACATTAGTAAAAAAAATAAAAATGGATACAACTATTATTCCTATGCTTTTTTTTTTTTTTTTTTTCTGTTTTGCAGGATTCAATTCCACATTTTAAAGGGATCATCATCTCAAAATCAATCTGATGAGAAAGTTTCTCTACAATATTTAGATACAAATTCACCTATTTATGAAATTTTTTGGGCACATTTTAAAAACAATTCAATAAATAAATTCATCAAATACCCATTTTTTCTTTGCCATTACATTCCCCTCTACTACTTACGCTCTATACAAAAGTTTATAATTTTTTTTTTCATTTGAATGTTTGCATAAAAAAACAAATCTACTCCAAATTATAAGTTCCGAAAATTCTTATATTTTATGACCATAAAAAAATACCCTACTCGTTGAGTTAACTACAATAACAATTCATTTTATAGGTTATTCTTTTTAAAAATCTACAGATAAAAAATAAATCACAACATATCATTATTAAAAACTATAATACTAATACAAAAGGAATTAAATATGAATTATAACTATTCTTACCAAAGCCTTAAAAGTTAATACTTTAAATAAATGGGGTAAAAATGTTCTATTAAAAATGAAAAATTCCACATAATTGTTTTGTAATATGTTAAATACGTTTTTTCAAACAATTTTAAATATTGGTCGAATAATCAACATCCATCATCATCTTCTCGCATTCCATCGACACATTGATATATCTGTGTCCTCCTATATATTCCAAAGAAAGTAACCAAAATAGCATTGATCTTGAAGTTCTACAATACATTATATTTAATGTTGAAAAACTAAGATTGAAAAACATAAATAAACATAACATCAAAACCAACAATATTGAATCCAGAAATGAGAATTGACATAATTATATTCTTAAACAAACAAATTAAAAATAAATAATAATTAAAAAATGAGAAAGGTAAACATCTTAAAAGAGAGATTTGAGAGAGAGAGAGAGAGATGAGTGTGGCCGTGTAGGCAATCAAGACATATTTCTCAAAATTTCGCAACACCGAGTATGAGAATTTATAGAAACGGTATATCACTACCTCATCCCTCTCTCTCTCTCTCTCTCTCTCTCTCTCTCTCTCTATATATATATATATATATATATATATATATATAAAATTAAAATAACTGTCATCTCTCCCTACAGATATAGTTATAGAAACATAATCAATAGCTCATACAATTATAGAAACATATTTAATTGATTTGCAATCTATAATAATATAGATTACACACACAAACAAATCAATCAATCACATATACATAACACACGATTTCTGATTATAAATTAATGCAATTATTTTTAACATATAGATATCCAATTTATTTAATTTTGGAAATTTGCATGGTTGATTATGTGTGTATATATTCTGTTATACGTACTATATTTTCATTCTATACATTATGCATAAAATAAATATATTTCTATACATAAAAGTGCACGTGTGTATATATATGTATTGTTACCATCACATTTAATACAATCATTATATATAGATAATAATTTAATTTTTCTACCATATATAGTAATTAACTGTGGCAATTAAGTCTCCTAATTATCTCCTCCACACATATTTTATAAATTATATATACTCCATATATAGTACTTTAGTTTCGGCAAGTGCAAAGCCCGAGGGATTTAGTATATATTTGTATTAATTAAAGAAAAACATAAGAACCGTTCAGTATATAAACATCACTTATAACTTACATGATACCATTTATAAATTAAATTTATTAAATTAGTGTGTTATTAAATTATTAAAATACTCTTTTGTAATGGGCGGGGAAAATGATGACGAAGAAGTGTGTTATTATATATATATATATAGATTCATCCACAATTTTAATATATTAAGATATTAATTAATAGTTTTATTCTTTTAATTAATTAAGCATACCCATATTAATATAATACGTAATAGTTTATATATATTAAGATTAATATTAATTAATTGATTGAATTTTTCAACAATTATCATAATACGTAATAGTTTATATATATACACACACACACACAAACTAAGATATTAAGATTTAAAAATCATGATTTACCAAAGATTAAGGTAATCTGATTTTTATTAAAGCATATGCTAATTTTCATTTGGTCAATTTTTAGTTTTTTTCATTAGCAAATCTATTAATATGCATTCGATTTTTTAATATGATGTATGTATTAATATTTTAGAGCTAATATATTACCGATCATATTATGAATCAAATTGAGTGCAAATATTAAAAGATGTCGTATAGATATAGTATAACCATAATTCATTGTAAACCAAATCTGTAAATTTCAATCAATCAATCTCAACGTATGCAAAATTAAATCACATTAAATATCATAATTCTATTGTATTAAATATAGATATGTCCATAAATTGGAAAGGGTTAAGAATATTTTGGTAAGTTTTATTAGCTATATAAAGGAATGTTTAAATCAAGAGGTTGCTCAAAATTAGTTATTCATCACAATATTTCATAACATGCGTCTTTAAATTGCAGATGATTGGGATGAGTTACAACTTACAATACATTCAATTAATTCTAATGAAAGGGTTTCCATGCATAAATATCAAATTTTGAAAAATTGACTTGTGAAATAGATCCCTTTTATGCTTATAAATACATGTTTGAAAGAACTCAATGTACATCTTTCAATTGTGTAAGGTTTGTATTTTTTCCCCTCTATTCTTATTTTGAATTTTGAATAAACCTCAAATATTTTGTTAATTTGTCATTTTATTTTTGTTTTATTTTTCCTTTTATTATTTTGCAGATGAGCTAATTTTTCATTTTGTTTTGCAGTTTTGCGTGAGATACTGATATGAATTGGAAAAGAGCTTCATTCGATTCAAGTTCGTCTACATTTTATTTGCACATGACAACAATATAATTGTTCAATTGTGTAGTTATAAGTTTGTATTCATAATAAGTTAATGTTCTACATTGTATAGTTATTCCAATTTTTGGAACAAAGAATGTATTTTAGTAATTATGATTTTATTATTGTTTAGTTTTATTCATTTTTCTTTTCTTTTCACTGACACAATCCCGACTTGGTAGTATTGAGAAGTTTAGTTTTATTAATTTAATTGGTTTCTTTTTATATTTTAAGGTTTGTGTTCAAAGCAAGATAAAAGTATAAATTTCTAAAATTACTTGATCTACTTTTATATAATTTTTTTACAGTACTTAGTAATCTCTCTCTCTCTCTCTCTCTCTCACACACACACACACACACACACATATTTTTTTTATATTATATTGTAATATATGTGCTTGATATTTATTATTCAGTTTTGATATATTTTTGCATTTATTTATCTTAATTTTAGAACCCATATTTTTATATTTTAAGAGAACATGTTTTTAGATATACATACTTTTTTTCTTTTTTCTTTTTCTGAGGATAAAGATGAGGACTATTAATTAAGTTGATTCCAAACATAATAGATTCGAACATTAATGTCCCTATAAAAATATAGTTTCAACTATATATAAACAAATATTTTTTATGGAATATCTTAAAATTTGAAGTTAATTTTTATATTTAGTTAATTCTTTGATGTTATATTGTATTAACCAAGACCATATTTTGAGATTCATGATTTTTCTCCATGTGAATTTTTATTTTATATGACCATATATAATAAAATTGGCATCATCAAAAAGTGACGCCACTTTATTGCCCACGTATATATATGCATGGAAAATTGATTAAATGCATAATAATTAGAATAAATAAATATTTTTCTGAAAATTGTTAATTTGGCTAGCGATTTTCAGAAGTCAAATCAAAAGAAAAATGGATAGGTGATAGTTCAAAGAGCTAACATTAATGTTTGTGGATGTTGATTTGTGAACAGTTTAGTGTGATATTCTATACACACTACCAAGTAGATAATATTCATAATTTATGTTTTATTCATAGTAATTAATTTTTTGTAATTTATGTTTTAAGGCCTATACCTATAATATATATATATATAAGTAATTAGGATTGTATAATATGATAAAATTCAAAATCTAAATTTCTCCCGAGTTTCTTTTTCTTCCCCTCACAGTCTTGTGAAGTTTGTGAAAAAGAAGAAAAGATTCTGAAGAAGAAGAAGATGATAATGATGAAGAGTGACATTGGCGTAATGAATATTTTAGAGTTTTCTCTTGCGTTTATTGTTGTGATATGTTTCTAGGTAAAATTATATATTTTTATTAGTATTGTAGAATATTAAGTCTATTTTAATTATTCATACTTTAAATTATTAATGTCAATTCTATATATTAAAGAAATCAAATAAAAATATTTTTAACTAAAAAAATAAATATTTTTAAGTTTGAAATTTTAAATATATGAAATATATTCTAAGCACTTAATTAACCTTCATACATCTTAATTTTTCAAACTAAACTTATCCCAAATTGATGGATCCCAACAAATATTTGTTTGAATGAACTTATAAATTTTGAATTAAATAAATTAAAAGTTTGAATAAATATATTTATAGTCTCAGAAATTAGATACACACACATGTTTGCAATTTGAAATAATTTTTTATGGGAAAACAACAATCATTTATTAATAATCGAACTTGAAAAAAAGAGCAAGCAAAGCTGAGCAATGTACTATATTTCATGCTGTAATTTATTTTTTTAAATATCGAATATTATATTATATGTTGAGCTAAATTACATCTTTTTTTTTACATTATTTTATAAGTTCGAGATGATTTAATATATTCCAAATGGGTTATATGTGAAATATATAAGATCAACAATCATGCATTCTTTTCTTTTTTTATTAGAACAATCCATCATGCTAAGCAATTTATTATTTTTTTAATATTGGTATATTAAAAATTTTGGATCTTTTGCCATCAAAATTTCTGCCTATCAATTCTTTTATAAAATAATAATGAACCGTTCATTTATGATTTAAAAATATAAGCAGGCAAGACTACTATTCATTACAGCTCGACAATCGTGTGTAATTATTGTATTTTAATATTTCTTGAATGGATGAATTTTTTTACGAGGCTGGGAAAATAAAAATATTAAAATACAATCAATTACGTATGATTTTCGAGCCATAAAAATGATTAAATGTTAGATTTGTAATTTTTTTTGAAAAAGTAGGTAATGTTTTGTTAATTTTGAAAAATTGGGTTATTTTTTAAAAAGTGCCTAAAATGTAGGTATCAAAGTATAATTTATTCTAAAATTTATAAGAACTCATAATAATTATAAGTTAGTCTAATTATTACTTTAATTATTGGCCATATTATGCTTTTATTTAATTATAATATATAAAATATAGTCTGTGCATTCCGCAGTTAAAGGACAATGATGGAGCTCTACATCTTTTATTGATGAAGAATGTCATATATCTATAAGCATTTCATGATTTATATATTTTTAGTTTGTATACTCCTTTAGCACAATATTTTATCTAAACATGTATATCTTACCTATGTTATATATCGTCTCATTCTACAATTATTACACACACACACACACACTGGAGTACTCCATATTGTAAAAAATTATATAAAATTATACTTATAAAAATTATGTTTTTATATTGAATATATTTCAAAGTAAATACACAAAATTATACTTATAAGTTATCTATTTATGTATTAATTAAATGAATTTATTCAATTTAATAAAAAAATGGAGTAACAAGTTGATATTGAATGTGCATTTTCTCTTAATTATTCATATAAATATTTTATATTGATTTTTAAATTAATTTTCATTATAATATTTTATATTGATTTTTGTATATTATATTTTCATATAGTATTATCCAACTTTTCTTTTTGTTGAAATTATTGTGTACAATTCGTTGTCATTTGCTAATATATATACTAGGTTGTAAAGTTTTTATCTCACAAATTATTAGAATATTAAAAAAAATATATTACAAACTATCTTAAAAAAATAGCAATAATTACAAGGTCATGTTAGAAAATTGTGTTTTTTAATACAAATAATTCTATTTGTAATATTCACATACTAAGTATATATACTGTTCCTAGTATTAGCGAACTTCAAAGGGGTAAGACATGTTTTGCCACAAACGAAGTAACTTTCTTGTCATAAAGATAAAAATTTATTATATTATAATCAATCCTAATTAATATTTATTGTTAAGAACTGAAATTTTAAAAAATTATATACCATACGTTTGAAATAAACAACCCTGGTAATATATTATATTAAATAAAAAATGAAAATTAAATACTAATTATTGGGTCTTTTGCCAACTTCTCAATTTCCCCTGTCTGGCTTCTTTGTGCTCAATGCGTGGCTGCCTAATTTCCTCAGTCGTCTTGCATCAGCTTGTAAGCTGAAAAAGGGGTCCTGTTTCTCGGCCACATAATTTGCTTCCAACAGAGTGACAGAGACAGGAAACCCTTTCTTTGTGTTTAAAGACATGCCTAAGAGCTTGGTATAGATTCCAGTCACCTCCTGTATTGTAGAAAATGGCGCATTATTATGAGTATCAACTTAGGACTTGTTTACTTTGAAGATATACATATCCTCCATATAAGCACTCAAACTTCATTTATCACGGGCCTTGAGTTGTCCACCATTTTAATATCATGCAAAGTAAACATATGATATAGTTGAATTACTTATTAATCCATCAAAGTAAACAAGACCTTAAGAGACTGTAAGAAAAAAACTAGAGTTAGAGATGCAAAGATTTACCATCTCTTCTCCACGTCGGGCACAATCAACAAGATCGTTGAAGAGTATCACTTAATTCCAAAGCTTTCTTGAAGAGTAAGTTTCTGGCAGTTCCTATATATTGCCTATAGCAAAAAAATAGTAATAATTAACTTAGCAGAGATCTCAGTAGCACTTAACAGAAACAAGGAGTAGGGGAATATTTATTTACCTGTTCAATGTTAACTGTAAATGGTCCTTTTGATTGACAATGTGAAAGCTCTGCATATGATGTCTTGACAAACGGCCCCAGAATTGCTCCGCATCTATTACAATCATATTTAACTTGCTGCAATTGGGGCAAGACTCCAGTGCATCGAGTGACAACTCCACCAATACGAATCATGTAGTTCAAATGACTCTGCCTGCAGAACAGAACATAAATGGAATGCAAATCTCAGTTATCACACAAACCACACGCAAAATCATATCGGGGTTCAAATGCATTACCCAAGGTCTCGTATCTGTCTATAATAGTTCCCTTCCAGCAAACCTCATAATTGAGATAGAAAAAGGAAGAGATTAGGGCCTCCAGTTGATTCTCGGCTAAGATTTACCAGAATTGCCATAAATATGCCCATCTATGTCTGGAACAAATCCCTTTTCCATCATTTCCTCCTTAATGAGATCATAAGTTATTCGATTAGGCACCAATCCTTTCTCCAACATCTCATTAAGATATCTATTTGCTTCTTCCAGCTTTCCACTTTCAGAAAAAGCCTTAATCAACACATTATAGGTCACAACATTTGGCCGCTTCTTTTCTTTCTCCATTCTTTTCTTCACAGTCAAAGCTGCCTTCAAGTTTCCCTGCTTGCAATAACCATCCATCAGACTATTGTACGTAATATGACTCGGATGCAATCCCTTTTTAAACATTTCATCAAGGAACCTAACTGCTTTCCTGGTTTCACCACTCTTGCACATTGCATCTATCCTTATGTTGTAGGTAACTACATCAGCTTTCAAGCCCTTCTCCTCCATCTCATTGAGAAGCTTATCCGCTGCTTCCATCTTTCCATCACGATAATAAGCACCAATCAAGCAATTGTATGTTGAAACATCAGGAGAAACCTCTTTACCCAACATAAGGTTGAATATTGCTACTGCTTCTCCCAATTCGCTAGCTCTACAGTAGGCATTTATCAAAGTATTAAAAGTCATTACATTGATTGCAACCCCTTTACTCACAATATCATCAAACAACTCTCTGGCTTCATTCAACATTTTCTTCTTTGAATATCCATTGATAAATACAGAATGAGTAACAATATTTGGCTCCAAACCCATTCCCACCATTTCATCCCTCAAACTCATTGCTTCATCAATTTTCCCATCAGCACAGAGTCCATTAATCAATGTGTTATACGTGATAACACTCGGTCTCACACCCTGCTCTTTCATTTCCTTAAGAAGCCTTAAACTGGCAGCCAAATTATCATCCTTGCAAAATCCATCAATTAGAATGTTATATGTGATTACACTCGGCGAGAGTCCCTTCTCCACCATCTTCTTCAGCAGTGCATCAGCTTTATACATTCTTCCAGCACCACCCCTCTTGCAATAGCCATCAATCAAAGTGTTATAAGTAACCACACTCGTCGTTACCCCATAAACACTCATATCCTCCACAATGTCACTCGCCTTGTTTAACCTCCCAGCCTTACAGAGCCCATTAACCACTGTATTAAACGTGGTCGAATCCACCTCAATCCTCCTCCTAACCATTTCCTTGTATGCAAACTCCACATTCCCAATCCTACCACCGCGTACCAGCGCAGCCAGCATTGAATTACACGAACGCACCGACAACTTAAAGCCGTAATCCCCAGCCCTCATGAAACCCTCAAATGCTAAATCAACCTTTCGATTGGTCACAAGAGCCAGTATCAGCATATCAAAAACAACACTATTAGCACACACATTGTCACTAACAGTCAAAAGGGAGTTACAAAACGTAGAGATTGAGATGGGTTCTTCTTGTTTCGTGAACAAATGCAATAAAGATCGAATCTTTGTGTACTTCTTCTCATTCGCTAGCAAAATAAAGAGTTTCACATAGTTATCAGTAGAGTAGGAGACCTTGTGTTTACGCTGCGACCATTTAAAGAAGGATATAATGAGGTCGGAGTCGAAATTGTTGAAGCGGAACAACTGGTCAAAGAAATAGACGTGTGTGGAGGGTTCAGTAATGAGTCTGAGCTCCGACCACTTTTGGCGGGAGATGATCGATGAGAGTTGGAATTGGATATCCGGGTCGGTGAAGGGAGGCCGGCCGGCAGCGACCGTGTGGAGGAGTAGGGATGGCTGCTCCAAGTTAGAGTAAAGTGAAAGCACATTGTTGTAATTTAGTGTGCTCGTGTAATTCATTTCATTCATCTTCTCAAAGGTCTCCAAAGCCTTATCCAAAACTCTCTCCCTGCAATAACAGCTTAGAAGTGCTCCATATGTTTTATCAGTTTTCTCTTGGAGGCCATCAAAGTATTTTTCTGCAGAAGCTACACCCTCAGCCCTGCCCAGGAGGTCAATGCGTACAGCTTCATCAGCATTACTAAATTGAAGATTGCTGCTATCCATCCACTCGTACAGCTGATGCGAAAAAATTGGATCAAAAAATATGAACAAGTGCAAAATAGAGCGCATGCATACTTACAAGTTACAAGTTCAAGAAAGAAAATTAAGTGAAAACATGCCGGTGCAAACACATCCTCAAGTACAAGGAAAACAACAAACACAACATATATTATGAAATATTTGACATCCAAAAAACGTTGATGTTGCAAAATGTAGAAGACCACAATCAAGAAGGTACGCATTAAAGGTTCTAAATAAGTAATCATTCCGCTCACCTGCTACCAGCTTCTTCATAGTAAAATGTTCTCTGAAGTGTTTTGTTCGACTTGGCATGTAATCTTATAACGTTGATTTCGTCTTCTTCCTATCCCTTTAATTAGTGGCCTTAAAACCCTGGGATGAAAATCAGCAACGCTAGTGTCACTGTGTTCTTCAGAAGAGTAGTTTTTCCTCCCTCAACCCATTTGTTCAGAACGTCCACCACACAGGATTTGGAGCTTGCGCCAACCACTCTATAGAAAATAGTGTTTCGCGATTTTTCTTGCGGCGCCTCCGTCGACTTCTCCATCGCCGTCGATAGCCACCTCGGTGGAGGAGATTGAGACAATTTCCGGAGGATTAAACGGGTAGTGATTCTCATAATCGCCATCTTCGTCACTTCTCTAGTGAGCAGACGGTGAAAATGGGCGCAGGGTTTAAGGGTAAAGGGTTTTGTGAATCGTAGTTCCCTACGGCGTCGTATAACCCGAACATATTTTATCTACTTTTTTCCTCGGTAAAAGGGTCAAAAAAATACACCGTCAATATATTATTAGGAAGAAACAAACCCTACTTATTTCTATATATTTTGTTATGTTCCTTTTAATGATACAAAAAATGAAATAAATAGATTTCACTTATTTCTACATATATTTTGTTTTGTTCTTGTTAATGATACAAAATTAAAATAAAAAATCGGCAAAAAGTTATTTTGGGATGAAAATAGTAAGTATTGTGTAGTCCCATCATGATAATATCACCAACAGTATCTTCTTATTGTGTAGTCTATTCAAGAGAATAGAATCAAAAAAACCTATCTACTTAATAAAACCATAATAAGATCTTATTTTATGTATTACTCTCTTTATATTTACAATTATTCAGAATGCCAACTTGTGCAGAAATTCATAATTTACGATAATTAATTGATGGTACATAAATTTGTCATCTTATTCATTGATTGAAATTCAAACATACAAAGGATAATAATTAAATAACATGAAAATAAGTTACAATCAATCTCCAAACACAATTGCCATCAGTCGGCATTTCAGTTCTTCATCTGCAGGAGTTAAATGTGTCTTTGGCCAACAATATATTCAACAATATTTCTTTTGATTTTAATGACTTTTCTCACTAGTTTTTTATGCTCCAAATCGAGTCTCGCGTTTCCCAATTTGTTCATTACTTCGAGTTTACTCTCTCTAGTTAGTCTCAATGCACGAATCTCTTCAGCAACTTCATTAGTAGATGTAGATTGCGATATCTTACCTTTTCCTTTTTTCTTCGTCTTGTCTCTACCTGTAGGACGGAGAATCTCTGAGTGGCCACTACTTGGAGTTTCAACCGCTTCTGGAATTTGTGAGCTACTGTAATATTCTCCATCTTCGCTGGTTCTTGATCTTTTTGAGCTACCCCGCTCTCATCATTTCCTCCATCGTCTTCAGGATGAAAACGTGTTGAATTAAATTTATTTTTTATCCGACGTCTTGCGCAGTGCACTCACCCGACGCTAACCCGTGGGCTCATGCACTGCGCTCGATAATTATTTTTTTAAAAAAAATATATACCTTAAAATGGAATTAATAAACCCTAGAATTGAATTGAATTATTTTTTTTTAATTAAATTTTTGTATCTGGTGTCTCGCGCAGTGCACTTGCCCCACGCTAACGCGTGGGCTCGTGCACTGTGCTCGATAAATAATTCTTTTGAAATAAATAATATACCCTAAAATGAAATTAGTGAACCCTAAAATTAAATTGAATTAATTTATTTTTTTTATCCGGCGTCTCGTGCAGTGCACTCGCCCGACGCTAATGCGTGGGCTCGTGCACTGCGCTCGAAATAAAATATTAAAGTAAAAAAAAACAAGAAAAAAAGAAACGAAAGAAGAAAAAAAATAAAAAAAGGGGCAAAGGCCCAGCAGCCCAAGCCCGAAGCAAACAATTCTTTTTTTTTTTTGTTAAATCTGCAACCCAACTTGAAAATGTGTGGGTGAGCTAGTTTTGGAAGGGTTTTTGGATGGATTTGGATTTTATTTGACCCGTCTAACATCGTCTAACATTAGAGACTTGTTAGACGGTCTAATACACGTTTTTGTCTTCGCATATCATTTTCCAATTTCCAGTTGTCTCTATTTTGCAATTCTTTAGAAAATACTATTTATATTTATCTATACATATATTAAAGCAAAATTGCAGGAATAAAATTGCCATTAAAAAAGTCAGAAAAAAATTAATTTAAGTTAATACTTCTGCCAAACAAAATAAAAAACGTGGAAGCGGCGGAGTGGTAGAGCAGTTCACTTGATAGCACAATTTCATATTTTAATTTTTTTGAACTTTCCCTTTCCGTTTTCTTTTTCTTCTACTGTATATTATCTTTTTCAATTTTTTCTCTTTTATTCTTTTATTTATATTTTGGATGTTTCTTTTATTTCTGTATGATTCTTATTTTTCTTTCATCACTTAATATATTTTAGATACGTTATTAAACTCACAATTTATTTTGATAATTAACATTGATTCCTTTACTTTTTTTTTTCAATTTTTTGTCCTTCTCCTTTTATACTTTATTTTCTTTTTCGATCTTTTCTTTTATATCAACTACTTTTTATTTATTTATTTTTTATTACTTGATTACTTCATATATTTTAGGTACATGATATAGTCCACAATTTATTTTGATTATTAACATTTTTTTTCTTTTCAATTTTTATTTTGATTCTTTTCCTTTTACTTTCTGATCTTTTTCTTTATTTCTACCTGTTTCAAGTGTTTTTTTTTCTATTATTACTTAATATTTATTAGGTACACAATTATCAAGTCCATCATTTATTATGATAATTACCAGTATATTTATTTAATATTATAACTATTTTATTACTTTTGTTATTTTTTTATTTAGATGTTGTCAAGTCCATCATTTATTATATTAATTAACATTAATTGTGCTTATTTAGTATTGTCATTGTTGGTTATTTAATATTGTAATTGATCACATAATTTTCAGGTTTTTAGGCCAAGTAGTTTTGGGACTACAAAATATTAGGCTAGCGCAGCCCCAAAAGTCAATAAGTATCATTTTAGCAATTTAGTTTTGCTTCACAAAAGTATCATTGTACCCATTGAATGTGTAAATTTCATATTTTTCCCACATTTGTCATTATTTTATACATCAAAACATTTATATTTGACTCATTAAATGTATTCACATAATGTTGTATTAGGTGATTTGATTACTTTATTAATATGTGTGCATTTATCCAGAATGACAATTATTTAGAGACGAAGAGATTATTTTTTAATTTGATTGATATTGTGATATTTGGTAAAGCTACATATATACTCTATCTGTTTCGTTTTGATTATTGTTTTAGTTTTTTTTTAATCTAAAACTAACAATTAAGGGGTGGTCTCCTGTGAGACGGTCTAACGGGTTGCTTTCGTTAGACGGGTCATAACCCGACCCGCTATCCTAGTTTAATATCTGGTGACACTTCAGTTCATAGTATGTGACACTTGAGTTTATGATTGGTGATACTTAGTTTCATATCTGGTGACACTTCATTGTTATTTGTTTTAATAATTCAACGTGATACATGTTCCTTATGTTAATGATACTTCACCTTACAATTGATAGACTTCACACAATAATTAAAGATATTACTAAAAAATATTAAAATCTATTAAGACTTACATTGCTTCATATCCGGTGACACTTCAGTTCATAGTATGTGACACTTCAATTCATAATTGGTGATACCTAGCTTCATTGGAAATTACTTCCTCTGTATGGTTGCCTATCTTTCTCTCTCTAATTTTGTTACAGTTCTTTGTAATTTCTCTTCTATCTCTAGCTGCTAGAAATCTCCCTTGATTTGATTTACAAAATCCACCTAAGTATTTTTATTATTATTGTCAAAAACTCCTAGTCTTGTTTTCGGTTTTCCAGATGTGTGTATGCACGAGATATGGCTTATGCTTCTCTTGTTTCCCTCGCGCAAACCATAGATAATTTCCTACATGATTATCAATATTCCATTTCTATTCATGTAAAGCAAGAAATGCTATCCATCCATAAGCATGCCGTTTCATTGCAGAAATTTCTTGAAGATTTTCTAAACAAAGCCAGCAATTTGGAAGGACAAATGAGGGATGTAGCCAATGAAGCAGAAAATATGATTGAAGGGCTTATGTTGGTGAAATGGTGTTCATTAATCATGGAGTACTTCTATATTCGTGCTTGGGTCACAGTATCACAAGATTATAGCACGCGCGAAGTTCTTTCAGGCCTCTTAGTTTCCATGGGAGAAAAAAATGACAAAGTTAGACAGCTAAGTACGGAAGCAATAGCTGAGAAAGTTTACAAAAGCTTGATGGGTAGGAGATTTCTCATTGTGATGGATGACATGTGGAGCACTAAGGTCTGGGATGATTTAAGGATGTTATTTCCTGATGAACACAATGGAAGCCGAATCATGTTAACCACGAGGCTGTACGACGTGGCTGTTTATCCTAATCCTTTTAGCCCTCTTCATGAGATCCATTTGTTGGGTGAGGATCAAAGTTGGAATCTTCTTCGGCATAAGGTGTTTGCACACCTGGATTGTCCTATAGAATTGGAAAGCATTGGAAAGAAGATTGCAAGAAATTGTAGGGGTCTGCCCGTTGCAATCGTAGTGATTGGAGGAATACTATCCACAGTGACTCAAACTCCATCCTCATGGGGGATGATTGCAGAAAATGTAAACTCAATCATATCTACAAAAGGTGAACATTTGGAAAAGACATTGTCTCTGAGTTACACCCACTTGCCTCATCACTTGAGGCTATGTTTCTTGTACATGGGAGGGTTTCCAGAAGATCATGAGATTTGTGTCTCAAAACTCATCAATTTGTGGGTAGCTGAGGGCTTCTTGAAATGTCCACATGGATCTAAAAACTCGGAAGAGGAAGCAGAGGAGTGTTTGGAAGATCTCGTCAGGAGAAACCTAGTTTTGGTCACCAAGAGGAAGACTAATGGAAAAATCAAAAGTTGCAGCCTCCATGATATGATGAGGGACTTATGCATAAGAAAAGCCCATGAAGAGAAATTTCTTATGAATCTTATGGACAGGTATGTTAAAAAGGAGCTTTCTGCAGAAGGTATAAGAAACCAGCAACGCACGAGTATTGGTTCCTACGGTCCACTTTACCTTTCAAACATTTATGGCTCGAGCATCCATACTATTATTTGCTTCCACTGCATTTCAGTAACCAACTCTTTGAAAAGTTTTCGATTGCTGAGGGTACTGGATGCAGGAGATGCTTATGTTGAGACGCTGCCTGCTCAACTATTCGAGCTATTTCATTTAAGATACCTTGCTATGAACTATGATGACATGATTCCATCAGCCATATCAAAGCTTCAAAATCTTCAAACCTTGATCTTGACCGAGTGGAATCACTGTTTGCCTAAAGAAATTTGGCAGATGCCTCGGTTAAGACATATTCTATTTCGTGTCAGGATACCTGATCCAGAAGGAACAACTTCAATTCTAGAAAACCTCCAAACACTTTCCCTACAGTCTCATTGTATGTGTACTGAAGGGATCTTAAAGGCAATTCCAAACCTTAGAAAATTGAAAATCCAATGTTCTGGTTTTCAAGTCTGTGCTTACCCAATTTGGTATTATATCTGCATCAACTAGAAATTCTCAAGTTGCACTAAGATTATGGAATGGATTGGCAAAAATATGATCTGAGTTTTCCAAGGAAGCTCAAAAAGCTGAGCCTGAGTGGTCTGCGGCTGACAATTTTTGGTTCATTGCCAAATCTTCAAGTGCTTAAAGTGCGAGATTATGCTTGCATAGGCAGCATCTGGGAAACGACGGAAGGAGAATTTCCTAAGCTGGAATTTCTGCTGATTGAAATATCAGATCTTGAGTATTGGATAACAGAGAGTAGCCACTTTTTCAGGCTTAAGTGCCTAGTGCTTGACGATTGTAGGCGGCTAAGGGAAATTCCAGAGAATATTGGAGAAATTTCAACTCTTGAACTGATTGAGGTTAAGGGCAAAGCAGAAAAGTCACTTGTGGATTCAGCCAAAAGGATACAGGAGGAACAACAAAGTTGGGGGAATGATGCCCTTCAAATTC
This sequence comes from Perilla frutescens, assembly GCA_026008535.1. Lineage (NCBI taxonomy): Eukaryota > Viridiplantae > Streptophyta > Magnoliopsida > Lamiales > Lamiaceae > Perilla > Perilla frutescens. The sequence goes on from BRKX01000004.1 coordinate 53,874,325, forward strand.
GCTGCATCACTTATTAATCAGGTATTTGTATATAATTATATCCTTTACACCTCAAAGTTCAAAAATTTCAAGCCTTTTGTTGAAATAGTTTCGTAGATGGTGTCAGACACAAGAATTTATACACAGCAAATAACCATTATTTTCAACAACAGAAACCAACAAAGGGGCAGAAAGGTAATAACAAGTTTTGTAGCTAGGAATTAAACAGGAGTTAATTTATACTCATCATACCAAATGAGTACTCAATAAATGCCCAAAATTTCAATATAGTTGTCAAACTCAAACATCTATGGCTTTAACACATTATCAAAAAAAAAAAGAGTAATCAAAGATGTAAACAAAATTCAAAACCTTTCTGCAAGCCGAGCGGTCACTGATCTTAGCTTAGAATATACCTTAGCAGCAGGCGACCCTAAAATTAAGCTACAGAGTGAGTCCCTAGCAACCTTAATATTAGCAAACGATCCAAGCATATGAATCTTCGTCTCCGCAATCACAATCCTCGTCCTCGTCGCGTTCTCAATCGCGAATTTCGTCTTCCCCCCCTTCCCGCTCAGCCGCCCGATCGCTCGAGACAAATGCTCCCCTTTCAACGTCTTCACGTCCTTAATCTCAAACGACTCCACGTAAAGCTCGTCCATCCGCAGCATCGCCACGGCGTCGATCACGTCGAATCCCAGCGTGAAGGCGTGCACGAAGTCCGCGCATTTCTGCAGGTTGCTGACGTCGGGGGTGTCTCTGCGGGTCTTCAGTTCGACCCTCCGCGCCTTTAGATTCATACGGATGTCAATTTTCATCTCGTCGTAGATCGGAGTGTAGATTTCCAGCCACGCTTTCTTCAGCGGAGTGTACCGGTGCGGCGGGACGGGGATTTTGCGGAACTGGATCTGTCCGTCGGAGATTTCGTGCGCCTTCAGCGGCCGGAAGTTCGGTTTCTTGGCGAACTGGACCGACGGCTGCCGCGACGGAGCGGCTGAGGTTTCAACATCCATGGCGGTGGCGCCGCTTTCAGTTGACTGATTTTGCATTGTTACGATTGTGTATTGAGAAAGGACGGTGAAAACCCTAGCTCAAATGTCAATGGAGATTGCTAGGGTTTTAGTTCTGGCGGGGTGAGGCTGTGAGATGCATAAATAGTGGGAGTAATTGGGCTTGGGCTGCTTGTGTGGAGCTTTTGTTTTTAGGCCTTCTCTTGAGATAATTTTAGGCCCAATCTTATATAGTCATTGTTAATTTACTAGCTTAATGTCAATAAGTCGGCCCGCTCGGTTTTGGATTAGCTTTATTGGACTGTCATACTATTCAATTCACCTATGTGTTTTTGTGCTAGTTCATGTAATGTCAAGAATGTTGATAGCTTGTAATAGTCATTTATTATTATCTTAAATAAACTGGTCATATATTATTAGGCAATATTTACATATCAGTAATAATCAAAGTTGTTGTATATTTGACGGCCACGTCACCTTCAGTTGGAAGAATTTTTAACACCGTTGAATCTCCAAGTCTTAAATTGATAATTTTAGATCTCTATAGTCTTGAATTGATAAAATTTATCTTTTGAGGTCTATATCGATAGATAAACTATCTTTTGGGCATTGAATTGATAATTAATACTCCAAAAATAAATAGTTATTTTAATTAGTAACTACAATTTCTCCGCCCATTTACATTTACCGGAAATGAAAATGTAATATTCATTACATAATATATATTTATAAATTGGAAAATCATTATCTACAAATCCAAAAATGTTGATTTTATATAATATGATACTAATTACTAGAAGTCTTAAGTTCTTGCTAATGGATATCAAATGTTGTAGTAAAAAAGTAAATAAGAATTATGTAGAACCTAGAAGCTTACAAAACTAGAAATTTCTAGAATATTAAGTTTACCTTATCAAAAATCGGGAATTATGCTTTAGAGGATCTCTAGGACTTGTTTGAGAAGGAGATGCAACGTAGCAGCGTATAATCTTGAAATCAAAGTGTTTCAATTATAAGGTTAGTTGTATTAATCACTAGTATAGATTTATTTTATTTTAAAATATAAAAATAATATCAAAATTTTTTAGGGGGAAAATAATATTAACTTTAAAATATTTTATAATTTATATTTAGTAACTATTAATTTAATATGTAAACTACCGGACGCATTGAATTAGAGAGGCTTTCTTCAAGGCCTAAACCTAAGCTTACTTATTGCACAAACCATTTATAAAGCCTATAATGGGTCTTTTACTAAACATGACAGGACCGATACAGGCCACGCAACAGATCCCTGTTGAATTGCGTGACCTACTTCCAACATGTAACAAATTATAATACACACACCTTCTTTTCATTTCCATTTCACTAGTCTTGTATACCCTCATATTTATGCATGAATAAGACAAACCTAAAGATTGTAAGCATTTCCCTAGAGCTTGAAAAAAGGGAATAAAACATATTTATATCTTTGTACATTTAATTTGTTTTTAGTTGAATCAATGTAGTTTAATTTATAAACATAGTCGTATTTTTTACTTTTAACAGAATTTACGTATTACACAATTTACACAAAAGGGATATGATTTTAGCATAAATGAAAATTCATCGACTTAAGTTTGACAATTAAAAGTATAGAGGCCCAATTCAAAAATATTGAAAGTACATGGATCCAAATGCATTTATCCTACAAAAACCAACAATAATAATACAGTTAGTAGCTTTGAACAGATGGGGATGTAGCTCAGATGGTAGAGCGCTCGCTTAGCATGCGAGAGGTACGGGGATCGATACCCCGCATCTCCATAATAATGCTTGTAATTTCTGCATTTTGTTTTTAAAAAATCATACTCTCTCTCTTAAATCAATACTCTCTGTTTTTTTTTTTTTTTAAATCACTCTCTCTCTCTCTCTCTAAAATAATAATATGGGGACTTTTTAGATATTTATTTTAGGAGAATTCTATCGAGTGTTCGATCCGTATTTAAAATTCGAAATATATATTTGCTACATGATGACTAAATAAGAAAAACTTAGACCTGTCCCCTTGAGGATGGCCTAGTGGTGGAGTGGTGATATCTTGAGGCCAAAGGTCTCAAGTTCGAATCCCACCAACACCACTAGGTGTGAGCCTGTTATACCTGGTTTCCCAAGTGTGGTTTATCTCCCCTGGTTTGCCAAGTGTGGTTTACCTCCCCTGTGTGGTTTGCAGGCTATTACACAGGGGCCTGTTATACCTGGTTTGCCAAGTGTGGTTTACCTCCCCTGGTTTGCTAAGTGTGGTTTACCTCCCCTGTGTGGTTTGCAGGCTATTACACAGGGGCGGGATTTACCCAGTGCGCACCTCGGTAGCGGCTGCGGGTTACCTTCGACAACAAAAAAAAAAAAAAAACTTAGACCTTGATAATATATATGGAAGAATATAAATTAACCTATTTAAAAATACAAGATCTTATATTTTTGGGTTCATAAGCCACTGAATTAAAATTTGTTCAAGTAAGAGCAAAACTCCTATCAGACTTTGGAAACTAAAATTCATGAAATCAGACCCATCAGGTGGGGCGGGTCACGCGGGTCAACCCTAACCCAACCCGCTCCTCTAAAAAAAATCGCTAGAAATAGTATCATTTTGAACGCTAAATAGTATCATTTTGAAATACAAAAAGTATCATTGCGAAGTACAAAAAGTATTGGGCCTGCAACTTGTCCTATATGAGTTTTTTTAATTCAAATTATGATTTATTTCATCTCAATTAATGTTTAGAGCTTAGGGCTTTGGGGTTTAATGTTTTTTTAAGTTTTTTTTTTAGGATTTTTTGGGGGGATTTTTTAGGGTTTAGTATTTTTTTTTGGGTGTTTTTAGGAGGTTTATTTTGCTTTTTTTAGAGTTTTTTTTTGTGTTTTTAGGGGTTTATTTTGTGTTTTTTAGGGGTTTTTTTTAGGTGTTTTTAGGGGTTTATTTTGTGTTTTTTGGAAAGTTTTTAGGGGTTTATTTTATATTTTTAAAGGTTTATTAATTCAATTTTAGGATATAAATTCATATTGATTTCAAATAAATTAAATCAATTCATTTGAATTTTAGGATTCACTAACTTTATTTTGGGATATAAAATTTTGGTAAGAAAAAAAATAGAAAATTGAAAAAAAAACCTGAAAAATCAGCCCATAAAAAGAAAAAGAAAAAAGACAGACAGACGTGTGATGCACATGCGTGACGCGTGGGCGCTACGTGCCCGTCTAATGTGCACAAGGTATATGGGAGAGTGCCCCTTCAAGTAATCTCTAATATAATAAACCATAATATATAATTTGGAATTTATATACAATTTAGAATTGCATATACAAAAATAAATAACTGCCTTTAACTTGTTCTGCTATCTAATCATATATTTTCAAAAATTTCATCATCATCATGCAAGTCAATACACAAAATTGAATTCTATTTAAATAATTAACATATATGACATGAATTGAAAAGGTTCAAAATACCATTCTTTCATAATTGATTTTCACTCAATCTCAGTATCGTGTAATTAGAGATGGAAAATAGGTCAGATTAAAACGGACTTTGCAATAGACCGCCTAGGCCAACCATATTGAACTTAGGCCCAAGCCTGGCCGTCACTTGTCAAAAGCTTTTATATATGTCTGAAGTCTTTTTAAAAGCCTACTAGCATTTTTCCCGTGCGATGCATAAATTTATTTGTTTTCGATTGTGATATTATTATTATTTTAAATTATATATGTTGTTTTTAATTTTTTATAATTAAGAAAACAATATACACAATAATTAGATAAAAACATATGTTTTTCCTAGATTTAGTGGTCATAAACTATATATATATATATATATATATTATAAAATATGACAACCAAAAATCCATATTCAACAAATGATGATTTTGGATCAAATTTTCAAATCCATATGATAATTGCATGATATAAAAATCCTGATAATGTACAATTCTAAGGATTTGGTTAAGAACTCGGCAGAGCCAACACAAGGAATCTACGGTGGATAGCTATGGACGCCATCAGTGCATATTAAATAAGAGCAAGTATTTAAATACAAATATGTGTGTGTGGTGTATTAATAATAATCATCATTGACCCAAAGTTTTAACTTTACTTTAAATAAATATAATAACTAAATAGTAATATATTTAGAAAAGGGCAAAAAAAAAAAGGCAAGGACTCTCTTGTGGTTGGAGGATCCAATTTAAATGCTATGTTGAGATGTATGATCTGAAAATTGCTCTACAAATTAAAAGAAACAAATTGAACTAAATCAATACGACAAAATACATAAGGAGATAAACTAATAACTTGTAGAAAATCGTAAAAGAAAAATAATTTAATAGTTGCAATCACGGTATATTTTTCTCACAAAAATAATCGAGTATATGGATATTATGTATGTGAAGAGATGAAAGCTAATGCAAGACTAAACCATTCTAACACACAAACATTTGAAAATTCTCAACAAAAAATATTATTTTAAGTAATTTTCTACTTATCCCTGCGATTTTATTTTAGTATATGTATAGATAGATAGATTAAGGCCTACATATAACAAAACTTTATATTTTTCTACACTAAAATCGGTATTAACAAATCATCCTCTTCTTGGTGGCAACAATCATCCACAGAAAATTAAAAAAGGGTTTTTATAACACTTTTATCTTATTCCTTAAGGGTGTTGCACAACCTAATTTTTAATGTACACCACATTTATTTAATACATCACTATCTTAATTTTTTGATTTTTTTTACTTTATACACCACACTATTTCTCAATTCCACCATTGAATTTAAAAATATAATTTAAAGTAATTAAAAAAAGAAAGAGAGAAGAAGACTACGACTTCTTTGTCAAATGCCACTACAACTCTTTCTTGTCGCCACCAAAGCTTGTCAATGGCATCCACGCACGAAGACACCAATTGTTGACACCTCTACTCGGTTCAGCCTCCATCGTACTCGAATTTAGCCCCTTCCGAACACCAACTTTGAATCAAACTGGATATCTCGAATTGGGGGCCCTGGTTCAAATTTTTTTTCATAATATCATGAATAGATTCGAAAATTTATTTTCCAACCTAGGCAGTTGTCTTTGAAACTTTATTTTCAAACCATGGCCAAAACGAACAAGTATTTTTGAAAATGTATTTGCCCAGCTGCACTTAATTAGTGTAGAAAATAATGTCTCATTTTTCTTCTTTGTTTCTGTTGATTAATTCTGTCATGCAGATTTGGAATTCATCTGAAGTTTGGATCATTTGCTTATTTGGATTGGTTGTGGGTTTGGTGATGAAACATATACGACATCTTTTTTAAGTTCTTTTGAATTGCTTTTAAGTAAATATTTTTAATTAAAGAGGATATTTAAGTAAATTAGTAATTATTTGTTTTTAAATTAAATTTAATAGTGGTGTATAATGAAAATTGGATGGTGCATTTAAAACACCCATTCCTCAATTCAATGATGATCAACATAAAAGTAACCTAGATGGATTTAAACTTAAAAAGTACTCTCTCAGTTTCAGAAAGATTGATATTTTAGTCTCTAAATTTTGTTGTAAATTATTTGATATTTTACACTTTTTAACATTCTTCCTCTCAATTTTACCTCTATAAAATCTCCTACATTAAATATGTTAAGGAAATTAAAAAGAAATATAGAGGCATACAAATTATAATGATAGGGAAATTAAGATATATTAGGAAAATATAATTTAATAGGAAGAGATGATATATTTATCACATTTTCTAATTTTTGTTGTAGAACCTAAAATATTAATCTTTTTGAAATTGAGTGAATATATAATTTGATGATGTAAATCATGACAACTTATTCATTAAGCATCCCATTCATTTTTCTAACAAATGTAGAAATCAAAATATTAAATAAATTTCTCACCAAATATTGAAAAATTAAAATCATCACCTTAAAAACAACAAATTCTAACAAGTTCGAATAGTCTAAACCTTAAATCTCTAGTCGGGAAGACACAAGTTTACCTTATCAATTCTAAGGTTAGTTGTATTAGTCACTTAGTATAGATTTATTTAATTTTAAAATATAAAAATAATATTACACTTTTTATGGGAAAATAATATTAATTTTACAAAACGATGAAAGTAGAAACTAAAATAAGATGAAAAATAAAAATCACGATAAGAAAAAGAAATAAATCAACACACTAAACTGTAAAAATTAATTAAAAAATATAAAGTAACAACATACATGAAGTCTCCATACAAAGACAATGTTAATGAACTCTACAAATCGCAAGGTCGAATTTCATGATAAAAAGATGAAAGCAGAGACTGAAAGGTGATGAGAAATAAAAAAAGGGGCGAAGAAGAAGTAAATCAGCGAGAGAGAGAAAATGGGAAAGATAAATATGAAAAAAAAAATCTGAAGAATGAAACTTGAATTATTAAATTGCTATATTACCATGCCGTCACTTAAACTTGTAACAAATAACAAAAATACCACCACCCTATATCTTTAATATCCACCGTCTAGATTGAATGTAATGGTACATTTCCCGCTCAAATGATATTTCAATAAATGGAAATCTATATTAATTAATTAAAAATTATTTAATTAATTGTGATCGATATAAATGCAATTAAACAATGAATCTACATATCATATCTTTATTTAGTATGTATATAGATATTTAATTCACATCATCAATTAATAATTGCTATATATATATATATATTACCACTCAATTATATTGTTAATCAATCTATTTTCAGAATTAATCACAATTTTTATGCATTTTTTAAATAAAGAAACTTTTATAAAAACTTTATATATATATATATATATATATGCACACATTGTCACCCAATTATATTGTTAATCAATCATTTTCAGAATTAATCATTATTTTTTATGCATCTACCGAAAATGAGCTATAGAATTTATCAATATTAATGATTATTATAATTTAGATACATTGTTGAGTAATAATTTATATCAATCAAATTTTGAGGAAGGAAAAAAATTTAACAGATCAATCTATTTTCAAAATTAATCATGATTTTTTATGCACTTACAGTAAATGAGTTATAAAATTTAGGATAAATTGCACTTTGATACCTACATTTTGGATACGTTTTCAAAAATAGTCCACTTTTTTTAAATTAACAAATTAGAACCCACTTTTTCAAAAAAAATTACAAATCTAACATTTTATCAATTTTACAGCTCGACAATCGTGTGTAATTATTGTATTTTAATATTTCTTGATTGGATGAATTTTTTTACGAGGCTGGGAAAATAAAAATATTAAAATACAATCAATTACGTATGATTTTCGAGCCATAAAAATGATTAAACGTTAGATTTGCAATTTTTTTTGAAAAAGTAGGTAATGTTTTGTTAATTTTGAAAAATTGGGTTATTTTTTAAAAAGTGCCTAAAATGTAGGTATCAAAGTATAATTTATTCTAAAATTTATAAGAACTCATAATAATTATAAGTTAGTCTAATTATTACTTTAATTATTGGTCATATTATGCTTTTATTTAATTATAATATATAAAATATAGTTTGTGCATTCCGCAGTTAAGGACAATGATGGAGCTCTACATCTTTTATTGATGAAGAATGTCATATATCAATAAGTATTTCATGATTTATATATTTTTAGTTTGTATACTCCTTTAGCACAATATTTTATCTAAACATGTATATCTTACCTATGTTATATATCGTCTCATTCTACAATTATTACACACACACACACACACACACACACACACACACACACTCTGGAGTACTCCATATTGTAAAAAATTATATAAAATTATACTTATAAAAATTATGTTTTTATATTGAATATATTTCAAAGTAAATACACAAAATTATACTTATAAGTTATCTATTTATGTATTAATTAAATGAATTTATTCAATTTAATAAAAAAATGGAGTAACAAGTTGATATTGAATGTGCATTTTCTCTCAATTATTCATATAAATATTTTATATTGATTTTTAAATTAATTTTCATTATAATATTTTATATTGATTTTTGTATATTATATTTTCATATAGTATTATCCAACTTTTCTTTTTGTTGAAATTATTGTGTACAATTCGTTGTCATTTGCTAATATATATACTAGGTTGTAAAGTTTTTATCTCACAAATTATTAGAATATTAAAAAAAATATATTACAAACTATCTTAAAGAGCTAACATTAATGTTTGTGGATGTTGATTTGTGAACAGTTTAGTGTGATATTCTATACACACTACCAAGTAGATAATATTCATAATTTATGTTTTATTCATAGTAATTAATTTTTTGTAATTTATGTTTTAAGGCCTATACCTATAATATATATATATATATATATATATATATATAAGTAATTAGGATTGTATAATATGATAAAATTCAAAATCTAAATTTCTCCCGAGTTTCTTTTTCTTCCCCTCACAGTCTTGTGAAGTTTGTGAAAAAGAAGAAAAGATTATGAAGAAGAAGAAGATGATAATGATGAAGAGTGACATTGGCGTAATGAATATTTTAGAGTTTTCTCTTGCGTTTATTGTTGTGATATGTTTCTAGGTAAAATTATATATTTTTATTAGTATTGTAGAATATTAAGTCTATTTTAATTATTCATATTTTAAATTATTAATGTCAATTCTATATATTAAAGAAATCAAATAAAAATATTTTTAACTAAAAAAATAAATATTTTTAAGTTTGAAATTTTAAATATATGAAATATATTCTAAGCACTTAATTAACCTTCATACATCTTAATTTTTCAAACTAAACTTATCCCAAATTGATGGATCCCAACAAATATTTGTTTGAATGAACTTATAAATTTTGAATTAAATAAATTAAAAGTTTGAATAAATATATTTATAATCTCAGAAATTAGATACACACACATGTTTGCAATTTGAAATAATTTTTTATGGGAAAACAACAATCATTTATTAATAATCGAACTTGAAAAAAAGAGCAAGCAAAGCTGAGCAATGTACTATATTTCATGCTGTAATTTATTTTTTTAAATATCGAATATTATATTATATGTTGAGCTAAATTACATCTTTTCTTTTACATTATTTTATAAGTTCGAGATGATTTAATATACTCCAAATGGGTTATATGTGAAATATATAAGATCAACAATCATGCATTCTTTTCTTTTTTTATTAGAACAATCCATCATGCTAAATATAGTAGAAGTAATTTATTATTTTTTTAATATTGGTATATTAAAAATTTTGGATTTTTTGCCATCAAAATTTCTGCCTATCAATTCTTTTATAAAATAATAATGAACCGTTCATTTATGATTTAAAAATATAAGCAGGCAAGACTACTATTCATTACAGCTCGACAATCGTGTGTAATTATTGTATTTTAATATTTCTTGAATGGATGAATTTTTTTACGAGGCTGGGAAAATAAAAATAATAAAATACAATTAATTACGTATGATTTTCGAGCCATAAAAATGATTAAATGTTAGATTTGTAATTTTTTTTTGAAAAAGTAGGTAATGTTTTGTTAATTTTGAAAAATTGGGTTATTTTTTAAAAAGTGCCTAAAATGTAGGTATCAAAGTATAATTTATTCTAAAATTTATAAGAACTCATAATAATTATAAGTTAGTCTAATTATTACTTTAATTATTGGTCATATTATGCTTTTATTTAATTATAATATATAAAATATAGTTTGTGCATTCCGCAGTTAAGGACAATGATGGAGCTCTACATCTTTTATTGATGAAGAATGTCATATATCAATAAGTATTTCATGATTTATATATTTTTAGTTTGTATACTCCTTTAGCACAATATTTTATCTAAACATGTATATCTTACCTATGTTATATATCGTCTCATTCTACAATTATTACACACACACACACACTGGAGTACTCCATATTGTAAAAAATTATATAAAATTATACTTATAAAAATTATGTTTTCATATTGAATATATTTCAAAGTAAATACACAAAATTATACTTATAAGTTATCTATTTATGTATTAAGTAAATGAATTTATTCAATTTAATAAAAAAATGGAGTAACAAGTTGATATTGAATGTGCATTTTCTCTTAATTATTCATATAAATATTTTATATTGATTTTTAAATTAATTTTCATTATAATATTTTATATTGATTTTTGTATATTATATTTTCATATAGTATTATCCAACTTTTCTTTTTGTTGAAGTTATTCTGTACAATTCGTTGTCATTTGCTAATATATATACTAGGTTGTAAAGTTTTTATCTCACAAATTATTCGAATATTAAAAAAAATATATTACAAACTATCTTAAAAAAATAGCAATAATTACAAGGTCATGTTAGAAAATTGTGTTTTTTAATACAAATAATTCTATTTGTAATATTCACATAGTAAGTATATATACTGTTCCTAGTATTAGCGAACTTCAAAGGGGTAAGACATGTTTTGCCACAAACGAAGTAACTTTCTTGTCATAAAGATAAAATTTATTATATTATAATCAATCCTAATTATTATTTATTGTTAAGAACTGAAATTTTAAAAAATTATATACCATACGTTTGAAATAAACAACCCTAGTAATATATTATATTAAATAAAAAATGAAAATTAAATACTAATTATTGGGTCTTTTGCCAACTTCTCAATTTCCCCTGTCTAGCTTCTTTGTGCTCAATGCGTGGCTGCGTAATTTCCTCAGTCGTCTTGGGTCAGCTTGTAAGCTGAAAAAGGGGTCCTGTTTCTCGGCCACATAATTTGCTTCCAATAGAGTGACAGACAGGAAACCCTTTCTTTGTGTTTAAAGACATGCCTAAGAGCTTGGTATAGATTCCAGTCACCTCCTGGATTGTAGAAAATGGCGCATTATTATGAGTATCAACTTAGGACTTGTTTACTTTGAAGATATACATATCCTCCATATAAGCACTCAAACTTCATTTATCACGGGCCTTGAGTTATCCACCATTTTAATATCATGCAAAGTAAACATATGATATAGTTGAATAATCCTTATCCAACAAAGTAAACAAGACCTTAAGGGACTTTAAGAAAAAAACTAGAGTTAGAGATGCAAAGATTTACCATCTCTTCTCCACGTCGGGCACAATCAACAAGATTGTTCAAGAGTATCACTTTCATGCATCTTGGTAGCCGACCAGCAGGAATAATTCCAAAGCTTTCTTGAAGAGTAAGTTTCTGGCAGTTCCTATATATTGCCTATAGCAAAAAAAGCAGAGATCTCAGTAGCACTTAACAGAAACAAGGAGTAGGGGAATATTTAATTACCTGTTCAATGTTAACTGTAAAAGGTCCTTTTGATTGACAATGTGAACAAGAACCAACCTTTACCCCTGCATATGATGTCTTGACAAACGGCCCCAGAATTGCTCCGCATCTATTACAATCATATTTAACTTGCCGCAATTGGGGCAAGACTCCAGTGCATCGAGTGACAACTCCACCAATACGAATCATGTAGTTCAAATGACTCTGCCTGCAGAACAGAACATAAATGAAATGCAAATCTCAGTTATCACACAAACCACACGCAAAATCATATCGGGGTTCAAATGCATTACCCAAGGTCTCGTATCTGTGTATAATAGTTCCCTTCCAGCAAACCTCATAATTGAGATAGAAAAAGGAACAGATTAGGGCCTCCAGTTGATTCTCGGCTAAGATTTACCAGAATTGCCATAAATATGCCCATCTATGTCTGGAACAAATCCCTTTTCCATCATTTCCTCCTTAATGAGATCATAAGTTATTCGATTAGGCACCAATCCTTTCTCCAACATCTCATTAAGATATCTATTTGCTTCTTCCAGCTTTCCACTTTCAGAAAAAGCCTTAATCAACACATTATAGGTCACAACATTTGGCCGCTTCTTTTCTTTCTCCATTCTTTTCTTCACAGTCAAAGCTGCCTTCAAGTTTCCCTGCTTGCAATAACCATCCATCAGACTATTGTACGTAATATGACTCGGATGCAATCCCTTTTTAAACATTTCATCAAGGAACCTAACTGCTTTCCTGGTTTCACCACTCTTGCACATTGCATCTATCCTTATGTTGTAGGTAACTACATCAGCTTTCAAGCCCTTCTCCTCCATCTCATTGAGAAGCTTATCCGCTGCTTCCATCTTTCCATCACGATAATAAGCACCAATCAAGCAATTGTATGTTGAAACATCAGGAGAAACCTCTTTACCCAACATAAGGTTGAATATTGCTACTGCTTCTCCCAATTCGCCCGCTCTACAGTAGGCATTTATCAAAGTATTAAAAGTCATTACATTGATTGCAACCCCTTTACTCACAATATCATCAAACAACTCTCTGGCTTCATTCAACATTTTCTTCTTCGAATATCCATTGATAAATACAGAATGAGTAACAATATTTGGCTCCAAACCCATTCCCACCATTTCATCCCTCAAACTCATTGCTTCATCAATTTTCCCATCAGCACAGAGTCCATTAATCAATGTGTTATACGTGATAACACTCGGTCTCACACCCTGCTCTTTCATTTCCTTAAGAAGCCTTAAACTGGCAGCCAAATTATCATCCTTGCAAAATCCATCAAGTAGAATGTTATATGTGATTACACTCGGCGAGAGTCCCTTCTCCACCATCTTCTTCAGCAGTGCATCAGCTTTATACATTCTTCCGGCACCACCCCTCTTGCAATAGCCATCAATCAAAGTGTTATAAGTAACCACACTCGTCGTTACCCCATAAACACTCATATCCTCCACAATGTCACTCGCCTTGTTTAACCTCCCAGCCTTACAGAGCCCATTAACCACTGTATTAAACGTGGTCGAATCCACCTCAATCCTCCTCCTAACCATTTCCTTGTATGCAAACTCCACATTCCCAATCCTACCACCGCGTACCAGCGCAGCCAGCATCGAATTACACGAACGCACCGACAACTTAAAGCCGTAATCCCCAGCCCTCATGAAACCCTCAAATGCTAAATCAACCTTTCGATTGGTCACAAGAGCCAGTATCAGCATATCAAAAACAACACTATTAGCACACACATTGTCACTAACAGTCAAAAGGGAGTTACAAAACGTAGAGATTGAGATGGATTCTTCTTGTTTCGTGAACAAATGCAATAAAGATCGAATCTTTGTGTACTTCTTCTCATTCGCTAGCAAAATAAAGAGTTTCACATAGTTATCAGTAGAGTAGGAGACCTTGTGTTTACGCTGCGACCATTTAAAGAAGGATATAATGAGGTCGGAGTCGAAATTGTTGAAGCGGAACAACTGGTCAAAGAAATAGACGTGTGTGGAGGGTTCAGTAATGAGTCTGAGCTCCGACCACTTTTGGCGGGAGATGATCGATGAGAGTTGGAATTGGATATCCGGGTCGGTGAAGGGAGGCCGGCCGGCAGCGACCGTGTGGAGGAGTAGGGATGGCTGCTCCAAGTTAGAGTAAAGTGAAAGCACATTGTTGTAATTTAGTGTGCTCGTGTAATTCATTTCATTCATCTTCTCAAAGGTCTCCAAAGCCTTATCCAAAACTCTTTCCCTGCAATAACAGCTTAGAAGTGCTCCATATGTTTTATCAGTTTTCTCTTGGAGGCCATCAAAGTATTTTTCTGCAGAAGCTACACCCTCAGCCCTGCCCAGGAGGTCAATGCGTACAGCTTCATCAGCATTACTAAATTGAAGATTGCTGCTATCCATCCACTCGTACAGCTGATGCGAAAAAATTGGATCAAGAAATATGAACAAGTGCAAAATAGACCACATGGATACTTACAAGTTACAAGTTCAAGAAAGAAAATGAAGTGAAAACATGCCGGTGCAAACACATCCTCAAGTACAAGGAAAACAACAAACACAACATATATTATGAAATATTTGACATCCAAAAAATGTTGATGTTGAAAAATGTAGAAGACCACAAACATGAAGGTACGCATTAAAGGTTCTAAATAAGTAATCATTCCGCTCACCTGCTACCAGGCACAAGCTTCTTCAATTCTAGGTTAAGCAAATTACAGAATTCTTTCTAGACACGGTGCAAAATGAACAGCATGCAAGCAGCTATATCATAACCCAACCCTTGTCACCTGCGAATTGTTTGTGTAAGTTTTCAATACTCTAAAAAATTTGACCGCATCCCCAACCTTCCATCCAAATGTACAACACCATAGCCAGCTAAATCATAAACTAATCATAAAACCTCCTCAGCAGTCAAAATGCAAAATATTTAAGGAGAAGTATACAAAGTGTGCGAAAAAAATGCAAACTGATTCGAGAATAAAATAACAAAAGCTATTAGGAAATGTACATATTCACATATTTAGATGTCCCAAGATGACTAGATGAGGCCTAAAGCTCACTGATTACTTATTCGAAATATAAAAATTGCCTTTTTTTTAATCCCAGTAGCAATGTAGTTCAAAAACTACTCTTCTGAAGAACACAGTGACACAAGCGTTGCTGATTTTCAACCAGGGTTTTAAGGCCACTAATTAAAGGGATAGGAAGAAGACGAAATCAAAGTTATAAGATTACATGCCAAGTCGAACAAAACACTTCAGAAAACATTTTACTATTTTTCATTTGCACAAAAAACAATAAGGGTTTGCTTGATAAAGCAGAGACCCCTTCAACAAAATTTGACCCAAAACAGAAAACGGGATTAAAAATTGAAAAAGAACCTGAAGTGCAGCTCGGAATTTCTTGCGAGAGCGGAAGTAAGCACTGAGGTTGATAATATCGGCCTTTTTGACTGTTTTTCCTGCCTCAACCCATTTGTTCAGAACGTCCACCACACAGGACTTGGAGCTTGCGCCAACCACTCTATAGAAAATAGTGTTTCGCGATTTTTCTTGCGGCGCCTCCGTCGACTTCTCCATCGCCGTCGATAGCCACCTCGGTGGAGGAGATTGAGACGATTTCCGGAGGATTAAACGGGTAATGATTCTCATAATCGCCATCTTCGTCACTTCTCTAGTGAGCAGACGGTGAAAATGGGCGCAGGGTTTAAGGGTAAAGGTTTTGTGAATCGTAGCTCCCTACGGCGTCGTATAACCCGAATATAATTTATCTACTTTTTTCCTGGGTAAAAGGGTCAAAAAAATAAATCGTCAATATTTTTCAGGAAGAAACAAGCCCCGCTTATTTCTATGTCCCCGTGGGGATGGCCTAGTCGTGGAGTGAGATTGCTTAGCGGGTTCGAATTCCTTCAATATCACAGATCGGGTGTGTGAGTAAAAAAAAAAAAAAAAAAGCCCTACTTATTTCTATATATTTTGTTATGTTCCTTTTAATGATACAAAAAATGAAATAAATAGATTTCACTTATTTCTACATATTTTGTTTTGTTCTTGTTAATGATACAATAATTAAAATAAAAAATCGGCAAAAGTTATTTTGGGATGAAAATAGTAAGGAGTGACATAAACATTAGTATTTGTAACATTAAAATTTATTTATACCTAAAAATGTTTGATGAAGCTTTCACCTTAGGGCTTTGGGAGTTGAGTCTCAATGAAAATTCGAGATGATATAGATAAAGGGGGTATTATACAATAGGAAAAAACACTAGTTCATAATCCAAACTTTGGCAATTTTGTCTTCTTTCTCAACGAACTACAAGTCTACAAAAGTGGCTGACCATTCAAAATTTTAACAAATCTAATATGAAATAGAAAATTTGGCATGTGAAATATGAGTTGGTTTCGGAATCATGCATGTAATTTCAACACAAGTTAGTAAATAAATATATATAAATAAAAAGAGGTGAAGAATGTCATTTCCATCTCGTAACAAAATTAAACCACATTGTTTTATTCGTGAAAATTGAAGAAAAATGCCGAGAATTATTACTATTTTTTATTTAAGAGTGGGAAATTAATTAATGATTGAATTTGAACCCTACCCATTAAACTACAATAAATGTCAAGGTTGTGATTCACAAAACTAACGGTAGAACCGTAGAAGACCAAAAAACACAAGTTTTTCCTCGTACCCACAAACTGTAATACCTAACAACACAGTCAGCTTTGCAACAACGTAACAATAAAAAATATTTCACGCTTGCTTCTTTCTCCTTCATATCACACACAAACACGCAGTCGAAAATGGAAGCAAGAAAGTATTAGGTATTCTAAAACAGCTAACATTGCAGATACTGATTACAAAGGACATGGGAGTCGGCTTTAATTTTGATCCTACAAAGCAGCAACTGCTAATGGATATACAAACACGAGTTTCGCTACGTACGTCTATCCACAGCTCGACTACAATCGACATATATATCACATCTCCCCTGGTCACTGCCCTAACAATTTACAAGCTATGAGGAAGTTGTCAAAAGGGCTGGCAGGCGGCAACCTCAGAGCTAACCAGGTGTTGTTTTGTCCGTCAATAATATTGTTGAGTTTTCACTACAGCATGGCTGCATGCATGTGCATCAGTTCTCACGTCCAACAAATGTATGAATTGTGCAGTGTAGGAAGATACAGCAGTGATCGTGAGAAGAAAGAGTTGTTGCAGTCTTATTAACCATGCATTCTACGTGGCATTCGATAAAGCTTTGTGAGCTAGGACCAGTATGAGATTGATAATTAGAACCGCTAGATATATTTTGTAGTGTTATAGCCGTGGATCTTTGTAGCTTAGAAGGCACGCTATTATGCAGTATAAATAAGCTTTCTTCTTCATTGTAATATACAGATGAATTACCAGAAATAAGAAAATATCTCTGAACATTTTACTTCTATGAAATTTTATGTTTTCTATCGATCTCTACATGGTATCAGAGAGCCGGTTGTTTTGATTAATCTATACAATCAAGTGAATCAACAATTCACGCTTTCCTATATCAATTAATCGGTAGATTTTTGGAGAAATGATGAAAAAGAATCAGAATTTCTCTTGGTGAAATGCACGTGATGAGGAATTAGAAATGATGAAAAAGAATCAGAATTTCTCTTGGCGAAATGCACGTGATGAGGAATTAGGGCTTACTGCTCATGGAAATCCAACATTGCAAGCTGGATCCAGCGGTACAAATGGAGAGAGAAGGTTTAAAGAAGATGGAGCTCACCTTTGGTGTGAAGAAGGGAATGAGCTTCCTATTAATTAAAAATTCATTTTATATTTAGTTGAGCTGAGCTAAAAGGCCCCCATGCTCGAATTCTTTTGGGATTGGGCTTGTTTTAATTGATTCAAACTCAGCCCAATAAACTAAGTTGGGCTTTAGATAAAATTCATATTCTCCTAATTAAATTGGCCCAACATACAATGATCCGAAATATAAGTTCTAGAGTATTACAGTTAGTGCAATCAGTGTGTACTAGCTTAATTGTTATTTATTTCGGCAAATCATGTGTTGTGCTAATCGTGGTGTTTGCAGTGTACTAATCCACGATCTTTATCTGTGCAACTTAAAGAAAATGTCGAACCAATGTGTCAAACTTGGAGAGAATAATATTCCTCAGGATGCTTGCGCGAGACGATGGTCGAGACCTTGGGCTTCCAATTTCTAATTGATCAAGCTAGGTTTTTTACTACCGCCTTAATGGAGATTTAACTTGGAGATTCACTCTAATCACCTCCCGCTCAAGAAGACAATAAATTCTATCAACATGGAAACAAACATCATAAGACAAGACTTGAAGAAGGCAAGTGTTCGTGCTCCTACATGAAGGCCATTCAGTTACAAACGAATGGTGCGCATCAACTGAATTATGCATTACAATTCTAAGTATCGAATTGTAATAGATTGATAGTTTTTTATTGTGTCTACTAGTGTTGTTCTTGTTTAAGTTCAATATGAATTTCTAGTGGGTAGTTTATTGTTAGGACAAATAATTTGGGCACCATGTTGCTGTTGAAGATTGTAACTCCGCGGGCCGCGGAGGTTGCAAGAGAGACTAAGTGTGGGCACTTGGATCATAAGTGGTTCCTACGGTTTCAATCCATTGAAGAATGAGTAGTGTTTGAAAGGTTGTTCAGATAGGTGGTTATGTTGTACAAGTCATTGTCAAAAACTAAATTTGAAGGAGTAGATTAATTCTCTACTGGGTGAGGCCCTCCAGGTGTAGGTGTGTACACCGAATTGAGTAATCATTGACAAACGGGATTTTCGCCCGTATTTCCGAGCATAACATAGTCGTTTTATTGATCCTTTCATATATTTTTAAATGTTCTAATGCCATTTTCCCTTTTATTTTATAATAAGTGTTTTTAAACACTGTCGTACAATTTCAGGGTAAAATTGATCGGGTCGGGGCTCAAAGGAAGACAGTCGGCGCGACCCGGGTGCAAGAGTGGCGCGAGTGCGCGTCCATGCAGAGGCCTCGAAAGCACAGCAAGAGGCGCGGCCCGACTCAGGCCAAGGAGGCACGACCAGCTCGGTCGCGCCACCCGGCGCAACCCGAGCCAGGCCCGACACGGGTTCAGAGTGAGCGCGACCGGGCGTCCATGCAGAGGCCCTGAAAGCACGATGCCCGGCGCGGCCCGAGCCAGGAAGGTCCGGCGCGACTAGCTCAGTCGCGCCTCCTGGCGCGACCGAGCCTGTGTCGCGCCCCCTGTTCCGCTCTGAATTTTAGCATTTTTTATTTCATTTTCGATTTATTTTTATTTTGCGGATTTATGGGGGTATAAATACCCACTCTTATCAAACTAGGGCAATACTTGAATTACTAGCCCCCAAATTTAGAAATTTAGTCTTGGAGATAAAATTTTGGAATACAAGTGTGAAAGTTGTGAAGATTTTGGAAGCAAAAAGTGAAGTTTGAAGATTGTTTCATCCCTTTTCGGGTTTACTCTTATCTATGATTGTGATTTCTTTCTTCTTTATTCATTTTTGTTTAGTTTCATGTTTGGATATGTCTAGCTAAATTTTGTAGTCCTAGGGTGATATGATTTGACATTAAATGGTTTGGTGAATTGATAGAAAAGCATGTTGATTCCCTCTCTTTGTATTTCCATGGATCAATGGTTTGAATTTAACTAACTAGGGTTGGCCTCCTTGAGTTGAATTTTATATTGATTATGTTTTGAGAAAGACTAATTAGCATTAGGAGTTGATTTATGGGACCCATTAGGTATTAAATGAGAATTTATGCCTAGGTGGATTTTTGGTTGATTAATTGTGCTTGAATTTGAGAAAATTGGAGTTTAGTCCTAGAGATAGGAGAATTCCCTTTTGCTCAATTATATCTTAGAAACTCGAGAGAGTCTAGGATTACTCGTGGAATTAATTTTGAGTGGAATTAATTTGCTTTTTAATCTTGAAACCCACCGTTCGTGTTGATGAATATTACCCTAGGATTTCTTTTTCCCTATCATTTGTTACTTCTTTTAGTGGATTTGTGATTGTTTGAGTTTATTTTAGTTTATTTCCGCAATTTGTTAATTTCCACGCTTAGAGTAAAAGAAAAAATCAAATTCAACCTATGATTTTGTGATGCTTGACTTGTAAAACGATATGAATATGGTGCTTGCATGCCTTGGATTATCTAAATTCCCTGTGGATTCGACCTCGATTTTTCTTGTACTACAATCTGCTTGTATACTTGCAAGTTAAGTTGAGTATTAAAACTCTTAGTAGGAAAAATATTCCATCAAGTTTTTGGCGCCGTTGCCGGGGAATCTTAGTTTTATTCAAGTCTTTTTATGCAACATCAATATAAGTGTTGTTTGCTAGATCAAGTGGTTCTATTTTATTTTATTTAAGTATCAAACTTACTTTAAGTTGTTCGCAGGTGGTGTATGCATACAAGGGCACGTGGTGACCCGTTGCTCGAGTTAGATACCGAGATCGAAGCCACGAGTCGTCACAACAACGCTCGAAGAAGAAGAAGACATAGAATGGTGGATAATCCACCACCTTCTCCTCCCATCCAAGATCCGTTGATTCTTCAAATGCAAAGACAGCTTGAGGAGATGAGAGGACAACTTCGGGCCCAAGAGGAAACTAGGGCTCGAGTTGAAGAAGCGCCAATTCGGAACTTATTCCAACCTATGCTTAATGAGGGGGTTGTCAATGGGCCAGCTATACAAGCCAACAACTTCGAATTGAAGCCAGCATTGATGGCTATGGTGTCCCAAAACCAATTTGGTGGAACGGCACTTGAAGATCTGCACGAACATGTCCACCAATTTTTGGAGATCGCTCGAATGTTCAAGATTAATGGGGTGCCCGAGGATGCAATCCGTTTGAAGCTATTCTATTTCTCACTGCGGGATAAAGCACGAACATGGTGGTTGAACCAACCACCCGGTTCATTCACCTCATGGAGTGACTTGCTCTCTAAATTCCTTCAGAAATTCTTTCCTCCTAGAAAGACATTAAAGTTAAAGGGAGAGATAACTCAATTTAAGCAAAGGGACGAAGAGTCATTGTGTGAAGCTTGGGAGCGGTTTAGAGAGATGATTCGCAAGTGTCCGGGCCACGGTTTTGGCACGGATCATCAAGTTTGCATTTTTTATGGGGGTTGCAAGTCCAATGTTCGAAGTATTCTTGATGCATCGACCGGAGGATTGTTACTAAATCGAGGACCCGAAGAAGCCGTCACAATCATCGAGGAAATGGCCTCCAACGCCTATCAATGGCCGAGGGAGCGGAAAAATGTACAAATCTTGAAAAAGGTGGAAACTACAAACAATGATGCCATAGCCCTTTTAGCCGCCCAGATGACTACCATGAACTCTAAAATAGAGGCTATGACATCTCCAAGACCGGAGCCTCCAATTATGCCTAACTTAGAGGAAGCGAGCTTCGTTGGTCAAGGGAACTATGGGGGTTACCAAAGGCCTTTTAATCAAGGTTTTAAGCCTCACTTTGGAGGACCACAAGGGCAAGGTGGAAACCAATATCATCCTAGGCCACCACATCTGAATCTTTCTTACTCAAACCCGAACAATCACCTCCAACCGCCTCCTGGATTTTCGGTCACAAATGGAGTCATTGATGAAGAAAAGAAGCCCAAACTTGACGAGCTCCTTATGGCTTTCATGAACAAGAGCGATAAATACATGGGGGATTCTCAAGCATGTTTTGAGAAGATAGAAGAGAATCAAGCCGCGGTGAATACTCAACTAAAGGTGTTAGAAAAACAGATGGGGAAACTTGCCTCGACTTTAGGAGGTCAACACCACCCGGGACAATTCCCCTCAAACACTACCATTAACCCCAAGGAGAATTGCAAGGCAATAACCCTTCAAAGTGGAACATCTTATAAGGAGCCCGATATGCCCAATCAAGAGAAATAAGCTTTGGGTGAGGAAGAGCCAAGGGAAGAACAAAGAGATGTTGAGTCAAAGATGGATGTGCCTTATCCTCAGAGGCTTCGAAAAATTAAGCATGAGGAACAATTTTTCAAATTTTTGGACATCTTCAGAAGAGTGCAAATAAACATACCCCTTGTGGAGGCTTTACAACAAATGCCTACGTATGCTAAATTTCTTAAGAAGGTAGTTACGAAGAAAAGGAGGTTGGGCAATTATGAGACCGTTAATCTGACGGAAAATTGTAGTGCATTGATTCAACAAAAATTGCCCGCCAAAATTAAGGACCCTAGAAGTTTTAACATCACAGTGACCATTGGAGATAGCCAAGAGAGGAGGGCCCTTTGTGATCTTGGTGCAAGTATAAATCTCATGCCATTGTCATTTTTTCTTAGGTTAAATGTGGGAGAGATAAAACCTACGACAATCTGTTTGCAAATGGCGGATAGGTCGCTAACCTACCCAAAGGGAATTGTGGAAGATGTTATCGTTAAGGTAAACGACTTCATATTCCCCGTGGATTTCGTCGTCTTGGACATGGAGGAGGATAAAAATGTGCCCCTCATTTTGGGAAGGCCGTTCTTGGCAATGGGTAAGGCACTCATTGACGTCTCGAAAGGAGAGCTCACACTTCGTTTGAATGATGAAAGTAGTACATTTTCGATTTACAATGCTATGAAGTTTCATGATGATAACGAGGAGTCCATGAAAGTGGAAGATTGTAAAGTGATGAAGATTGTAGAAGAATGTGTTGAAGAGACAATGATGGAGAATTGCATCTCTCAAGACCCCTTGGAAACCATCTTGTTTGCATCTCTCTACTCTTCTTCTTCTCTTGATGATTTTGATGATAATATCGATATTGTGGATTGTGTGTTTGCTCTTGATTCCCCACAGGAAATCCCAAGACGAGGAAATCGCTTTTTGCCATTAAGGGATGGAAAAGAAGAAGCACTGAAGAATGAAGGAGGAGAGAAAAAGGAGACCAATGAAGAGTTGAAGCCCCTTCCAGGACACTTGAGGTATGCTTTCTTAGGTGAAAATAAAACTTACCCCGTGATAGTGTCGGCTTATTTGTCAGCATGTGAGCTAGATAAACTGCTTAGAGTCTTGAGGAAGTATAAGTTCACTCTAGGTTGGTCTATTGCTGATTTGAAAGGGATTAGCCCGTCTGTGTGTATGCATAGAATTTTGCTTGAGGATGAATACAAACCACGTGTGCAACCACAATGAAGGTTAAACCCCATTATGCAAGAAGTCGTGAGAAAATAAGTTTTGAAATGGCTTGATGCGGGTATAATTTATGCTATATCTGATAGCGAGTGGGTTAGCCCCACTCAGGTTGTAGCAAAAAAGGGGGGCATGACGGTAGTCCAAAATGAGGGTAGTGAATCCATTGCTACTAGAGTTGTCACAGGTTGGAGGGTTTGCATAGATTATCAAGCTCTAAATGCTGCCACTAGGAAGGACCATTTTCTCCTACCATTCATTGATCAAATGTTGGATAGGTTAGCCGGATATGAGTTCTATTATTTTCTAGATGGCTATTTCGGGTACAACCAAATTCTAATAGCTCCTGAAGACCAACATAAGGCAGCATTCACTTGTCCCTATGGAATTTTTGCTTTTTGCATGATGTCTTTCGGTTTGTGTAATGCTCCGGCTACTTTCCAAAGATGCATGATGTCAATCTTTCATGATTTAATTGAAAAGATAATGGAGGTCTTTATGGATGATTTCTCGATCTTTAGGAATTCTTTTGATAATTTCTTGGATAGCTTAACACGAGTTTTGCAGCGTTGTGAGGAAACTAACCTTGTCTTAAACTGGGAAAAATGCCATTTTATGGTGAGAGACGGAATAGTCCTTGACCACAAAGTGTCCGCTGCAGGCTTGAAGGTGGATCGAGCCAAAATAGTAGCCATTGAGAAGCTTCCACCCCCTACTAATGAAAAGGGAGTCCGGAGTTTCCTTGACCATGCCGGGTTCTATCGGCGTTTCATTAAGGATTTTTCAAAAATTTCGAAACCTTTGTGTAAATTGCTTGAAAAATCTAATGAGTTTGTGTTTGATGGTGAATGTGTGTAGGCGTTTGAGACCCTGAAGAAGGCCCTTATGACGGTCCCGGTACTCATTACCCCGGATTGGAGTGAGCCGTTTGAGCTCATGTGTGATGCAAGCGAGGGGGCCGTGGGGGCCGCATTAGGGCAAAGAAGAGAAAAGTTGTTCCGTATGATCTACTACGGAAGCAAGACTTTGGACCCGGCACAAATTAATTACACAACCACAGAAAAAGAGTTGTTGGCAGTCGTATACGCTTTTGATAAGTTCCGGCCCTACCTCATTGGGGCCTGAACTATCGTGCATACAGATCATGCGGCCCTACGACATCTATTTGCTAAGAAGGATGCCAAACCTAGATTGATACGATGGATTTTGTTGCTGCAAGAGTTTGACTTGGAGATCAAGGACCGGAGAGGTTGTGAGAATGTGGTGGCGGACCACCTTTCTCGGCTTGAACATACCTCGGATGAGTTAGATGACAAGAGGCCAATAAATGATGATTTTCCAGATAAAAGGATACTAGCCATAAGAGCCACAACACCGTGGTTTGCGGACTTTGTGAATTACTTGGTGGCAGGGGTCAAGCCCGTGGAGCTCGAGAGTTATAAAAGAAAAAAATTCTTTCATGATGTGAAGTTTTTCATTTGGGATGAACCATACCTATACAGGCGTTGTGCCGACTTGATTTTGAGGAGGTGTATACTTGAAGATCAATGGAGAGAAATCCTTGAAGCATGCCATACCGGGCCAAGTGGTGGCCATTTTGGTGCCAACCGGACCGCTAGGAAGGTTCTCCAAAGTGGATTCTATTGACCTTCATTGTTTAAAGACGCAGGAGGGTTTGTAAAGAGTTGTGAACAATGTCAGAAGATGGGGTCAATTTCCAAAAGAGACGAGATGCCTATGAGAAATACAATTGAAGTGGAACTCTTCAATGTGTGGGGTATAGATTTTATGGGTCCGTTTGTAGCCTCTGAAGGAAATGTGTACATACTTTTGGCCGTTGACTATGTGTCCCATTGGATAGAAGCGGTGCCCACAAAGACGAATGACTCTAAGGTGGTACTCAAATTCTTGAGGAGGAACATACTCACACGTTTCGGTGCTCCGAGAGCCCTCATCAGTGATGGTGGTTCCCACTTCTGTAATAGATGGATGTCGATGCTACTTGCTAGGCATGGGGTGAAGCACAAAATCACCACACCATATCACTCCCAAGCCAATGGTCAGGCGGAGTTAGCAAACAGAGAAGTCAAGCAAATTCTGCAGAGGTAGTTAAGACTAATGGCAAAGACTGGGCCTCATTGTTGGATGAGGCACTTTGGGCATATAGGACCGCCTATAAGACGCCGTTAGGAATGTCACCATATCAACTCATCTTTGGAAAGTCATGCCACTTACCAGTTGAGCTCATTCACAAGGCTTTTTAGGCAACAAAGAAGCTCAATTTTGATCCTATGGCATCGAGAGGAGAACGGATCTTCCAATTGAATGAACTTGACGAGTTTAGGATGGAAGCTTTTAAAAATTCCTCAATTTACAAACTCCGGGCAAAGTGTTATCATGACAAGCTCATAAGAAACAAAGAATTGGCCCTGGGAGACGAGGTACTTCTATTTAATTCAAGACTTAAGCTCTTCCCCGGGAAGTTGAAAACAAAGTGGAGTGACCCATTCACTATTGAGAGGATTTTTGATGGAGGCGCCATTGAGCTCAAGGGAAGGGATGGATGTCTTTTTGTAGTAAATGGGCATCGAGTCAAGAAATTCTACACACCCGAAGACAAACTTAAGCCTACCACGTGTTACATACAAGATGCCTAATGATTGGTAACCCCGTCGAGCTAACGCCGTTAAACTTAGCACTTGTTGGGAGGCAACCCAATGTTTATTTTGTTCCGTCTATTAACTTTTTATGTTTTCTTAAACTTTGTTAGTTTTATATATCTTGTCATTTTTGATTTTGTCATTTTTGTGGTTTTTAATAGTTTGGTTAGTGTAGTGCAAAAGTGCAGGGGATAGGGCCAAAATTTCATCAAGTATGGAGCCCCGAGCACAGTATGGCGCGACCCAGTGCCAGAGTCAGTGCGAGTGCGCGTGTACACAGAGGGTGCAAAACCACGTTGTCGGGCGCGACGTGACTCAGAGACGGACTGGTGCGAGAAGCTCAGTCACGCCCCGAAGCGCGGCCCGATCGAGTAATGGTTGGCGCGAGCAGCTCAGTCGCACCCCGAGGCGCGGCCTGACTGCCCAACGAAGTCGCGCCTGACTTACGGGTTTTTAAACCCCTCTCCCCATTTCATTTCTTTTCACTTCTCCCTCTCAATTTCTCTAAACTCTCTCGCACCCACACACGAGCACACTTCATTTGTCCACAATTTGTCACTCTTCCACACACAAGGACACCCCAATCCAAGGTATGGAGTTTCTAATCTCCCCATTTTCTTTTTCTATGGTTTAAATTCGAACTTCCAACATCTTTTGGGAAAAATCATGTGTTACTCTTGAAAATGTTTGTTCTTGGATTAATGATGCTCCTACCCATGAATCCTAGCCGATTTTATGTTCAATTTGGGTATTTTTGGTCACATTTTAGAATTCCCAAAACCTAGGGTTCTATGCAATTTGGGGATAATTTGATTCTAGTTGTTCATTATGATTTTGTTGGCACAATTGAAATTAATCTCACCCATAGACCCTAGTCATGGTGAAATTTGTGAAGTCCTAGCTATTTGTGTTGAAATGTGAATTTTGTGCATTAAGGTTTTGGTAATTTTGGGGAAAATGCCATGTTTCTTACACCTTTATGCATGTACCCATGATAGCCAAACCCCAATTGGGTAACATTGTGGTCTATTGTTGTTGGAAACCCCGAATGAAAAGCATGATGGATTGATGAAGCATGAATAGAGATTATGGAGATCTTAAGGGATTGTATGTGTCATTTGGAATTTTGTACCTTTGATGAGCTTTATTTGTGCAATTATATGCCCCGTGATGTTTGATTTAGAATGATGCCCCTCTATGCTAGCTTTTGATGCAACTCTTGACATATGAAGCTGTGTATAGTTGAAATGAATGTTGCTTGGGTGTAGTGAGTAGTTGAAGGGGTTGAAAGTGTGTAAGTGGTCATTTTACTTTAGTGTCGTCTCCTCATGGTCTAGAGTGGTGCCTACGCTTGTTATATGTTTTATCCTCAAAAATTTGTGTTTGATGGAATTATACTTTGTTTATTCAAGGTATGGCTCGACGAGGTAGGGAGACACGTCGAAGGAGACAAGTAGAGTCTGAGAGTAGTGAGGAGGAAGCTCGGGATTATGATGAGGGTAATGAAGAAGAGGAAGAAGAAAATAAGGAATTTGATGACGAAGAGGCAGGGGATGATGAAGATAACGAAGGAGAAGAAGAGGATATTGATGAAGATGAAGTAGAGGAGGATGAGGCCTCGTTTTTCCCATTGAATTGGAATGGAGATCACCCAAGTGAAGTGGGAGTCCATCTACTGAAATATGAGCATATAAAGAAATGGTTGCGACTGTCTAAACATTTTGAGATTAAGGCAACCAAGTTTGCGGTTGCGGCGGCTACCAGACAGTTGGGAATTAACGAGGATGTTTGGAGGTTGTTTGGACGACTGGGTTGGACACACATACTGGAGGGAGGATGGGTGACTTACCCAGTGCTAGTAAAAGAAATTCTTGGCTACATTGAAAGTCAAGTCTACTGATGCAAAGGGGCCCATTTGGTGCAAGTTTCGACTGGGAAACCAGAACTGGCGGTTCACTATGGCTGAGATGAACCGTATGTTTGGCACTCCGCATGATGGAATCTTTAACTCGCACCCTACTTTCCGCCTCGAGGACTTTTGGAGGCGTATCATGGACCCCGATCCCAAGATGGTCCATTATGACTCGAGCAAGGCTAAGGCCTCCCACATCCAGAATCCGATCTTCCGTTACATTCAGCGGGTCCTCTCATCCACAGTTCTAGCCCGTCACGAGAATAGTGGTTTCCGCACTCAGGAAATCCACATACTTTGGTGTATATTGAAAGCGATCAATGTGGACTTTGCAGCTCATTTTGTTGACCAGTGCAAGAGACAGGCTGCACCAGGTAGTGGGAAGATCTGCATTGGGGGATTGATCACCCTAATTGCTCGAGCTTTGGATGTAGACCTCTCCAATTATGTTGCTGTGCCCGGATCCAGGAGGATAAACTTGCAACATCTCCGTAACGCTCGAATGATAGGCTCTGCTGCTCCACCTCCATTCCAGTTTCTCTTGAAGAATCGAGTCCAGTTTCCTCTCCCCAATCCCACTTTCACCTCAATCACTACTTTTGAGGATCAGCGGAACTGGATGATGAGCACACCAGAGCACCGCGCCCTGATTACCGTGATTGATGCCGGTCCACGTAGACCCCCTCAAGGGGAAGCATCTACATCTCAGGCACCCAGGGCAGCGAGGTGGTCTAGGGAGGATGTCCAGGAGGAGAGGTTTAGCAACATGGAAGAGATGATGACAGAGATAACGGCCAACTTGGGGAATATGCGGGTAGATATGACTTCCAGATTTGGGGATATGCGCACGGAGATGGATTTGCATTTCACGGGGCTGCAAGAGAACTGTGATGCACGCTTCACTGGACTGCAGGAGGATTTGGACGCCCGTTTCATGGGCATGCATGAGGAGATGGACACGAGGTTTTCGAACCTCCAGTCCCATGTCGATTCCCGTTTCACCGGGATCAGTGTTGAAATCCAGGGCCTGCAAGGAAATTTCAATACTTTCCAATCTGGTTTCAATGATTTTGCAGGTTACATGAGGCAGTGGACTGGACAGAGCTCATCTTCACAGCGGCCTCCTCAGCAGTTTCAGCAGTACCCTCCATATCCGTATCCATATATCCGCCCTATCCTCCATACCAGCCACAGCAGCCGCCTCAAGACAGAGATCGCTCCGAGAACTAATTTTGCCTCTCTCTCAATGGTCCCACAAGTCTTCCACCCAAACTTGACCTACCTTTAGCATGGTGCAAGTTTGGGGGAGGGGATATGCCAGTGGTGACCTGTTGAGCTCAAGTCTTTAGTCTTTCCTGGTTCTCTTGAACAATTTATGTTTTATGTTATTTGGTTTTGTTATTTGGATACTATGGTATGTATATGTTTATTTAGGAGAATTTGATAGCCCCGCTGATTTGTATGGATATATTTGATCGTTAGGATTTTATTTGGGCTATGTAATAAGTTATGCTCGGATTTGGGTGCGAATCTTGTTTTGATATTTTTACTATATTTGAGCATTTATTTGTCCTCTTTGCATGAGTAGAGAAAAGCAGGATGAGATTGAGCATGACTAGGGATTTGTGTAACCTTGCCTATGATGATGAATTTGTGCAAAATTTTTGAAAAATCATGTATGGAAATGAATGATTGGTGACTAGCATATAGATTAAATTATGAAATTTTGGCATGACTTGCATTGTACGTGAGATTTGAGCCATATTACTTTTCATTGCTTGAGAGCCGTCTTCAACAATGCTAGCATCTCCAGAACTTGCTTTACGAACTCATATAATTATGTATGTGCTCAAGGAAACATGAAGATGACCTAAGACGGTTCTTGTTAAAACTTTTGAGCCTAGAATTTTCTTTTGCTACTAAACACATCCTTTGTCTACCCCTTTTGAGCTATGACGGTTATTTTTTTGTTGAAAAGCCAAGGGTAGTGGGATTGATAAGAATGGTAGGCTTGGAATGACAACAATGGGGGAGCATAAAATGTGAAGTGTTTCGAGAATGATAAATTTGATTCTAGCCTTGATAAATTCAAAGTGAGTCCTTCTCCTATAACTAAAAAAAAATGATTGAAGAAAAGAAAAAATTTTGATCACTCTAGATCTTGCTTTGAAAGTAAAGAAAAGTTTATAGGAGAAGTGAACCAAAAAGTAGGCTAAGGTTTGTCCGTTTTATGGCTACATTTTCCCCTAGAAAGTTTGTGAAGGGTGGAAGAAAGCTGTGTAGATTGCTTTACTTAGATTTGCATTAGGAATGGGCTTGAGTAGAGCCACTCTTCCCCATATTTTCCTACCCGTCCAAAGAGCCGAACTCTTCAACCCGAAAGACCTATGTGATTCTTGTTTCTAGCACATATTGTGATAATATTGAGTTATTTTGCAAGCCTATGGTTGCATGTTGGTATTGCTTGATGTTGAGCGAAAATATGCATTTCTTGACCCCCGTGAGGTTTAATTGTGTGATTGATTCTTCAACTAAAAGAGGGGAGCCGAAGTTTCATAATTTGATCTTTTATGGACTCTGATCTCGCTTTCCTTGCATGAGCTTTAGCTATTTTTTCTGAGACATCAAGGCTTAGAAATCCCATACGATTGTATCTTTCAAATTCTGTGCGTTTCTATTTCTTGTTTGAGGACAAACAAGTGTTTAAGTTTGGGGAGTTGACAAATGGGATTTTCGCCCGTATTTCTGAGCATAACATAGTCGTTTTATTGATCCTTTCATATATTTTTAAATGTTCTAATGCCCTTTTCCCTTTTATTTTATAATAAGTGTTTTTAAACACTGTCGTGCAATTTCAGGGTAAAATTGATCGGGTCGGGGCTCAAAGGAAGATAGTCGGCGCGACCCGGGTGCAGGAGCGGCGTGAGTGTGCGTCCATGCAGAGGCCTCGAAAGCACAGCAAGAGGCGCGGCCCGACTCAGGCCAAGGAGGCGCGACCCAAGCCAGGCCCGGCGTGGGTTCAGAGTGGGCGCGACCGGGCGTCCATGCAGAGGCCCTGAAAGCACGACGCCCGGCGCGGCCCAAGCCAGGAAGGTCCAGCGCGACCAGCTCAGTCGCACCTCCTGGCGCGACCCGATCGGGGTGCGACCGAGCCCGTGTCGCGCCCCATTGTTCCGCTCTGAATTTTAGCATTTTTTATTTCATTTTCGATTTATTTTTATTTTGCGGATTTATGGGGGTATAAATACCCACCCTTATCAAACTAGGGCAACACTTGAATTACTAGCCCCCAAATTTAGAAATTTAGTCTTGGAGATAAAATTTTGGAATACAAGTGTGAAAGTTGTGAAGATTTTGGAAGCAAAAAGTGAAGTTTGAAGATTGTTTCGTCCCTTTTCGGGTTTACTCTTATCGATGATTGTGATTTCTTTCTTCTTTATTCATTTTTATTTAGTTTCATGTTTGGATATGTCTAGCTAAATTTTGTAGTCCTAGGGTGATATGATTTGACATTAAATGGATGGGTGAATGGATAGAAAAGCATGTTGATTCCCTCTCTTTGTATTTCCATGGATCAATGGTTTGAATTTATCTAACTAGGGTTGGCCTCCTTGAGTTGGATTTTATGTTGATTATGTTTTGAGAAAGACTAATTAGCATTAGGAGTTGATTTATGGGACCCATTAGGTATTAAATGAGAATTTATGCCTACGTGGATTTTTGGTTGATTAATTGTGCTTGAATTTGAGAAAATTGGAGTTTAGTCCTAGAGATAGGAGAATTCCCTTTTGCTCAATTATATCTTAGAAACTCGAGAGAGTCTAGGATTACTCGTGGAATTAATCTTGAGTGGAATTAATTTGTTTTTTAATCTTGAAACCCACCATTTGTGTTGATGAATATTACCCTAGGATTTCTTTTTCCCTATCATTTGTTACTTCTTTTAGTGGATTTGTGATTGTTTGAGTTTATTTTAGTTTATTTCCGCAATTTGTTAATTTCCACGCTTAGAGTAAAAGAAAAAATCAAATTCAACCTATGATTTTGTGATGCTTGACTTGTAAAACGATATGAATATGGTGCTTGCATGCCTTGGATTATCTAAATTCCTTGTAGATTCGACCCC
This sequence comes from Perilla frutescens, assembly GCA_026008535.1. Taxonomy (NCBI): domain Eukaryota; kingdom Viridiplantae; phylum Streptophyta; class Magnoliopsida; order Lamiales; family Lamiaceae; genus Perilla; species Perilla frutescens. The sequence goes on from BRKX01000004.1 coordinate 53,906,553, forward strand.
GATTTTTCTTGTACTACAATCTGCTTGTATACTTGCAAGTTAAGTTGGGTATTAAAACTCTTAGTAGGAAAAATATTCCATCAATCATCTTTATGCTTTCGTTGTTTATATTCTTAATCTATAGATTTTACAACTGAACATCATAAAGAACATCACATATTACGTTTTCTCACAATATATTGAGGTAGTGTAGTCAATGATATTGATCGTGTTGGCATGTATGTGTGTATCACCTAGCTACACAGCAATAACCAAGAGATTGGAGTTTTAAGGCTAAAATAAGAATTATATAAAAACTTAAAAATTAAATAAGCCCGATTGAATAATCAAATACGACAACAAGTGAAAGATAATTATTCTCCTTGTACCATAATTATAATCTTTAATTCATTTTTTGTCCATTTGAAAATTATATATAATTTTTTGATTGGACGTGCTTTTTTGAAAAAGTATGCAAGCATTTTCAACTAGTTACATATTCGAACTTTTTTCTCAGGTAAGAAAGTTTTGCAGGGTACGTTCATGTAATATATCAGTCACAAATGTGTTCATTTAATTAACAAACTTCAAGAGCAGAAAATCTCACAATAAAAATAGTTAATTTATATACGTTTAATTAACGATCATTAATTTCTCTATATTGCCATTGATCTATACAATCGAGTAGAAGAGATCGATCAATGTTTTCCTAAATATACACCAATATCAGCCGCAATATTATTCTCTTTCTGCAACTGAAACATACTAAAAAGTAAGACTTACTTTAGGAACTGGGACTTGGCAGTTCCTGGGCCACCAAGCAGGAGCACATTTATATCTCCTCGCACACGGTGTTTTCCTTCAACATTCTTCTCTTGGCCACCAAACATGGCAAGAGCTATTGCAGTCTTTATGTACTCATGACCATAGATGGATGGGGCTATTGACTCAATAATCTGATATATTGAAAAGAAAAAACAAAAGGCTAAAGAAACATGTTGCAAACAAATTATATGCGCAAAACCTCCGTCAACTAACAATGGATATACCATTTCTCAAATTCTTGAGTCTTTTGCCAACTTCTTAATTTTCTTTTTGTCTCTTTGAGTCAGCTTGTAAGCTAAAAAGGGGTCCTATTTCTTGGCAACATAATTTGCTTCCACCAGAGTGACAGAGACCGGAAACCCTTTCTTTGTGCTTAAAGACATGGCTAAGAGCTTGGTATAGATTTCGGTCACCTGCTGGATTGTAGAAAACCGCGCATTATTATGAGTATCAACTTAAGGGACTGTTAAAACAACTAGAGTTAGAGATGCAAAGATTTACAATCTCTTCTCCGGGTCGGGCACAATCAACAAGATCATTCAAGAGTATCACTTCCGTGCATCTAGGTAGCCCAGCAGGAATAATTCCAGAGCTTTCTTGAAGAGTAAGTTTCTCGTAGTTCCTATATATTGTCTATAGCAAAATAATAATTATTAACTTAGCAGAGATCTCAGTAGCATTTAACAGAAACAAGGAGTAGGGGAATATTTAATTACATGTTCAATGTTAACTGTAAATGATCCTTTTGATTGACAATGTGAACAAGAACCAACCTTTACCCCTGCATATGATGTCTTGACAAACGGCCCTAGAATTGCTCCGCATCTATTACAATCATATTTAACTTGCTGCAATTGGGGCAAGACTCCAGTGCGTCGAGTCACAACTCCACCAATACGAATCATGTAGTTCAAATGACTCTGCCTGCAGAACATAACATAAATGGAATGCAAATCTCAGTTATCACACAAACCACGCACAAAATCATATCGGGGTTCAAATGCATTACCCAAGGTTTCGTATCTGCTTACACGTAGATAGGTTAGTGATGCGCACATAGATTTTTTCATGAATTTTCTTGTAATCAGGGAACAAGTCAAAAACAAGCTTATTGGCGACGTCTTCCATAACCTCAAGGACAGTCCGTGGCGCATTCACAAGGTACAATGCAACGGTGTCCCGAAATTGTCTATGATCAATCTCAAGGCTATACTTGTTAACTACAAGAAGAATTTAGTTAATAAAGGGATGGATGGATGGATGAATGAACTTTCTCCTATGGTTAGGTAGTTTTCTTACCTGAGACCATTTCATTGATCTGCTTTAGATACGCAGTCTCTTCTTTCTCACTCTTTGGATCGACATATGTGAGCAGAAACTCCTCGAATCTCCTGCAAATGAAACGCCTCACGAGATTTGTAGCAACCCATTCTCTTATGGTTCCAGTTCCACGAATTCTATAAGCCGGTTCATCGTCCTGATCATGATATGGTAACAACCAACTGATGAAACAACTTGTTTTTTTATATATAAATCTGATCTAATGGAAATCAATAACTCATCCATACCTATGGGAGTGGCTTGAGTTTTAGAGTCAGCTCTGCTTCGTTTCGATGGCACGTAGCTTTCATCATCTCTATCTGCAAATACAATACAAAATTTACCTTCGACACATTGTTCTACTAATAGTCTAATACTATAGTAATACTTTTTCGACATTCAAACAGATTTTCAACAAGAAGCCCAGAGACTCCTCAAAAGAATTCTATTTGAAATGATACAAAATCTAAACGTATGATAATGCTCAATTGCTCATTATATGTTAAATCACACGGAGCAGAAAGCAGAAACGGGTAATTGGAATAAAAGCATCTCAATTAAGGGACCTTGATCATGAAGAAGATGCAGAAGCTTGAAAGGAGAAACACGAGCTTCTTGGGAGGCCTTAACCCTCACGACCTCCATTGAATCCGATGCTTCGTATAGGTCATTCTCGTCCATCCCCCGATTATCACTGCAACCATTACTCGAAACGCCCGCCATCGTCGCTTCACTGTGTGTGACAAGAGTGTAAACGTTTTTCAATTAGGGCTTTTCACATTTACCCTTATATATATACACACACACACACGAGCTACTCTCTAGTCTCTCCTCTGCGAGGATCCCGCCATTTTCCCTTTCTTTTATATTTTATATAAATTTTTTTAAAAAAAATCCTTTCTTTTATATTTTCTTTTTTAAAATATATATATATATATATATATATATATATATATCCTAGAATGGAATAATTGAATCCTAAATTTGAATTATTGGTGGCTCACACATTGCACTTCATTGAGTGCAACTTCATTTGAACGAGAGTGTTGTATTCTTTAGTAAAATACACAGTTTCGAACTCCTCCAACTTCCTCTTCTTGGAATATCATTTCTTTGAAGATTTTTTTTAATAATTGGGCATGATTTAAACATGCAAAAACAGTAAGTTGATATTGATCTTGGTGAAGATCTCCCAGATTTTGGAGAACAACTCGTCTATCTTCTTCTTCTGGTTATATTTTTTACTATATAAGTTTCCTTCATACTAGATTTCAAAAAATATTAAATATGGTTATATTTGTAAAATAATGTTTTAATGTAATCTCAAATAAGGAATAGCACTATAATTTTAAGACATCCCATGGACTACAATTTTGAGATGAAGGGAGTGATATGTTAATTACGAATTAAATGAATGAACTTTGACACAAATTATAATTTAGATTTTTTTTTTGAAATATTGTAATCATAACAAAAATTTGCAATTTATTGAATAATAGACACCCTTAATTTTTTTTCCTGACCAATGCAAAACTGACGTTGCACGAAAATGTCACCTCGCCATAAAAAACATCGTTCGCATACCAATGCTAGTTTTCCATTGGCTTGAAAAAAATAGTGTCTATTTTGTAACAAATTAAAAAAAATTGTGTCACGGTTCGAGCATTTATTCAAAAGTAACTCAATTATAATTTTCTAAAATCATGGCTATCTGTGGCGTACCATCCCTTGGTATGCTCGCTTAAGAAGAAGATCGTCATCTCAAATAAAATTCAGACCAAACTCGAACACTTAAATTGATCGAGAAAATTGAGTTATTTGAACTTTGTATTTTGTTGTAATAAAGTCAAGTATCTTTAAAATACACTTATGAAGGTATCAGTGCTCACCATATAGGTACCACAATAGTTTTGTTTCTTTTTTTATTAGCAGATTATTGATTTTTGTTTATTTTCTTTTTCTATTATTGTGTTTCATGTAGATGTTATGCAGTAGTAAAAGGTCATATGATAGCTCCTACACTTTTCAAAATATGCAATTGCTGGTGTTCTGGCTTAATGGTCTCACCCCCGATTTTCACGGCAACATGATCGATCTTTGGCCTTGTCGTCTTCATTTACATATCCACATCCTTGCTCTTGATCAAAGGCCATCTTATAATGCCTTGTTCTTGATCCAACTCAAACTTTGCATTGACCGGAGAACTCTGTGTTGTTGAAGAAAGGTCTGAGATCACTTATATCGAACTCACTTGCCTGCAATTACATTCCACATACTATACCTGAATTCCCATTTTACTTAATCAACAACTTCAAAAGCAAAAATAGAAGAATAAGACTGACTACCTTGATTTGCCGTTCGAATACTACCGGGCTTCATTATGGCTGACACATCACGTTCATCAATTCCAGTTCCAGTCTTCCGCAGCGAAAACTATGATTTTTGGTCTATCAAAATGAAGACCTACTTTTGTGCTCAAGATTTGTGGGATATCGTTAGCGATGGATATTCTTGTGCTGATGATGTTTCCGCATTATCTTCAGCACAAAAGAATGAATTAAAAGAAAATCAACAGAGGAATTCTCAAGCACTACTTATTCTACAGATGAGCTTGACGGGCAAATATTTTCCAAGGATCATGAGAGCTAATACCGCTAAAGAAGCGTGGGATAAGTTACAAGAGGAGTTTCAAGGAAATGAAAAGGTACGAGCCATTAGACTTCAAACTTTGAGAAGTTTGAGAATTTAAAAATGAATGATTCTGAGACTGCTAAGAATTATTATTCAAGAGTTAACGAAGTGGTTAATCAATTAAAAATTTATGGGAAAAATTTTACAGGAAGTAAAGTTATTGCGAAACATCGCATCATCTGCACAGAAAAGTATGATCCTATTATTGCAACTATTAAAGAGTCTAAAGATATTGAAAAATTAACCGCTACTAAATTAATGGGATCGCCGCTCACAAAAAAGGATTAGAGAGGCATTACCAGAATAACATTGAAAATATCTTTCAATCTAAAGTAACTATGCAATCTCAAAATTTAAGAAAAATGGGAAAAATTTTACTAAAGAAAAATCTAATAATAGTGGAAAATTTCCACCATGTGGCATTGGCAAGAGAAAAAGTCACTTGGAGAAAGACTGTTGGTTTGAAGGAAAACCACATTGTCAGAAATGTAAAAATTTCAGTCATACTGAAAAAACATGTCGTTCAAAATCAAATCATCAAACTAATTTTTCTGAAGAACAAGATGCAGTGGATAATATATTTTTAGTTTGCCAAGCTGTATCTAAAGAAAATAAAAATACTTGATATTTGGATAGTGGTTGCTGTAATCACATGGCTAAAAATGAAAATATTTTCTGTAAACTTGATAAAGTCAAGACAAAAATAAAAATAGATAATGACGAATATATGGAGACAATGGAAAAGACACCATTGCTATTGATACCAAAAAGGGAAAGAAATACATCATTGATGTACTCTTAGTCCCTAAAATTGACCAAAACTTGCTAAGTGTTAGTTAAATGATAAAAAAAAAGATATTCTCTACATTTTAGGGGAGATACTTGCACAATCTATGATAAAAAAAAAAAAAGATAAATCCCTCGTAATCGCAAAAATAAAAATGAGGGAGAATCGATGCTTTCTCATTCGATAGAGATACGCAAATGACACGGCAATGAAAGATCAAGTGGACGAATCGTTACTTTGACATAGATGACTCGGACATTTTAACTTTAATGGATTAAAGATTCTACATCAAAAGAACATGCTGCGAGATTTATTGACAATGAAGAAAGTCGATGAAATGTGTGAAGGATGCATGCTCATAAAACAATACCGGCTGTCTTTCATATCTTGACAAATCTTAGAGAGCCAACAAGCCACATAAGCTAGTCCAGACATTTGTGGCCCAATGCGTACTCCAACATATAACCAAAACAGATATTTCATTCTCTTTATTGATGATTATACAGAAATTCGTACCAATGAGGAGTATTAAAATATGATGTTAATTTCTAGAAATCTTGAGATTTTGCTAGAATTATGGATATAAAATGTTGTAGTAAAAAAGTAAATAAGAATTATCTAGATTCTTAAATCCTACAAAACTAAAAATTTCTAGAATATTCAATAATGTAATGATGGAATCTGGTAAGTTAATTACCTAGAATTCTCTGTGACTTGATTAAGTCGGTTAAGAGCTGACATATGTCAACTATAAATATGTCATTAGGTCATATATTAAGAGTAGTTGAGATAGAAGAAATAAAATAACCAATATCAAATCATCACCATCCTTGCAATCCATACTTTCATCTACCTACCAAACTTTGATATAATTTTAAACTTACCCATTTGATCATTTCTACTTAATTCCAATTAATACTAATCCACATTACTAATGATCTAATTACTATCACCTTCACAAGCCGAAGACAAAACAAAAGAACACTATTAAAATCTTTTTTGGGTATCATATATCTTCCGAATCTGCAACAAGTTTTCAATCATTTTCAGTTCATAGTTCATGGGATTTGCTCCAAATTAATGATGAATTCAAACACCCCAAAATTATCAACTTATGTTTTGAAAATGTAACAGTCGATTAATACTTGGGTATGTATGTACCTTGCGATAAGCTTGTTGCACACCAAACTGTTGGGTTGAGAGAAGTGAATCGACTAGAACTCAGATGGCCATGTCCACATCATCTTAAATTACATGCTGCTTGAGGTACATTCTATCATGGGCTTCAGACATCCGTATCATCGACTCTAAGTGTCTCACTGAAATAACATTTTCTTATACATGCTACAAAAGCATAAACTAAAAAAGAAAAGATAATGAAATTAAATAATCAAGGATCAGGTTGCAGACTCATGCAATTTTTCTCATGAGAGAAGTATCTTAAGCTTCGCAGCTCAGTATACACAGTTCGAAGCTTTTCTAAAGTTTCCTGATGCGACTTTGGAAACACATTAAGCTTGGCGTATGCTCGGTGTTTCTTTAGCAACTCCTGAGAAATTATCTACAAAAGAAGTACTATTATTCCTAATGAATAATCTATTACGAGAGAGTGGTGGTGTAACAAGAGATCATAATTAAGACCTATTGATATGTTTGTTTAGCTAAAGCTCGGACTTCATAAAAGTTGGCACCTATGTGATTTGTAGTGACCATCAACTACAAATTCTGTCAACATCTTGTCATTTACATCGTCAACGACATCTTGTACATATCATAGAGAGCTACTAAAATACAATACCAAAAAAGCTATTAGACTTGTAGCACAAAATACAAATAGAAAAATACCTTGATAACACGGAGAATATCAAATCGGGTAATAGTTGAATCTCTGAAACCACATTTTTTAAAAATTACTTTGAAGAATCATATCTGCATAAAATTTGCCAGAAAATATCAACAACGGCTATGGAACAGATCAAACATGTGAAAGTTAAAATGAAAAGTTGATTTACCGAAACAGTCATGCCCTGCATTTCCTTCGACAGTGTAGAATCAATTGTACTGTGCTTTCTTTTGATAGTAGATAGTTTAGAAATGGAAAGAAAACATAAACAATTTTGCAGAAAGTCTCCGATGATCATGAATGTATGTGCATTTTGTGAAGCCGGTAGGAACCAAGGAAAAAAATTTCAGATGGATTATAAGACATATAGATCCAAAACATTGTATTATAGGACGCTAACGCATATACATGTGCACGACGCTTGATAATTAAGCAATTTTGCAGAAAGTCTCCAATGATCATGAATGCAGTTGCATTTTGTGAAGCTGGTAAGAACAAAGGAAAAAATTATCGGAAGGATTGTAAGACGCATAGATCCAAAACATTGTATTATAGGATGCTAGTGCATGTACATGTGTACTGCACTTGATAATTAATACTTCCAAATTAAATGTAAATCATAATTGAAATAATGAAATAAATGGCTATTGAAAAATATGTATATAGAGTTGGAATGTGCACGACACCGGTTGGAACTTCTATAGAACTTCTTCCCAATTTTCACACGGTAACTACATTATCATCTCTACAAAATAGTTGGTATTCATAAACATTATCACTTAGGTCGTCTTAATTTTGAACATCTCTCTTTTGTTTGAAAATTATAGTTCGAAGCTACATCAAGGTATCGAGTGACCTTGTGAATTCCATATCCAAAAATCAACAAAACACCCATCAAATTCAGTTTTTTTTTTCCTAAAAATTCAAAGTTTACATGAATCTATTAACTTATTCTAGCATTTTAAACTTAATAAACAACCTAAATTGCCTAAAAATTAAATTTCAAATTGAGCAATTGAACAAAAAGTAAAAACTCACGGATTGACTCCATGAAGTTCGAATTGGTGGAATTTGGTAGAAGAACACTTGTCCTTAATTTATCGCCTCCCTCCTCTCATTTTCGCAAAAGAAATTCTGCCTCCTCGTTTCTCCCTCTGCTTTGATAGGCGAGAACTATTTCTCAACTCCTAATGTTATTTTCTTTTTCTTTTTTCGAAAAAAATTGATTTAAACTAATTTTTAAGCTAAAAGGTAAAATGAAAAAAGAGTGTGTGTATGAAGAAAAAAAATACTGAAAAAAATTAGAATAGTGGTGTATATTAAAAATTTGGTGGTGTAAATAGCAACACCCTTAATCTATATAATATATAACTAGCATATTTCCCGTGCGATGCACGGATAAAGTATGTAGCATATTTATAATTATGTATTAAATTTTCAAAATAATTAATTTTCACGACAAATATATAAAAAATAATATGAAATAAAAAAATGATGTTAATAGTATATTATAAATCAATTATATTATTGTATCTAAAAAATTATTCAATAAAAAACTTATTTTCTTCACAAATTTTCGAAACACGACAATAATAAATTTATCAAATAAATGAAATTTATTATATATAACATTTCTTATAATTTTTGTATATAAAAAATTCAAAAGTAAATTTAAAGCTAAAAGAAGTGTTATAGATAAATAATTTAGGATTATTCGTACTTGACATCATGCCTATAATAACTAACTTTTTAATTAATTAATTTTAAGTAAGATAACAAATCGAACAATGATTAAAATTTGAATCAATAAATAATGTAATGGGAGTTAGGTTTTTTTGTTTAATTTAAATTTTAGACCAATATATTTACATAATTATCTTGTGTATTTCAATAGCCAACAAATGTTTTAGCTGTAATATTTCTATATCATCAGTTAAACTTAGAAATTTGTACACATTTAATGAATTAATATCTTTTAGGTATATTTTGAAATTAATTAGAATGACATAAAATTATTCGCAAATCAATCACTAATCATCATAAACTCATAGTTTTTTATGAAAACAATTTAATATACAACCAATGTATAACTATAGTAATCACGATTGTTATATATTATTTATTTGTATAAATAATTTTATTTATGCTATAAATTGAATTATAGAAATGATACCATTAAGTTATCTAATAAATTATATTTAATAGTTACTTGAAAAAATATTTATATTAAATGGTTGTAAACATAATTACCAAAAATACCATGCTACAATGGGCGACAAAATGAATGTTGGAGAAGTGTGTTATTATATATATATAGATAACAAAACCGTGACCGCAAATAGAATATATTAGTTTTCCCGCCTAAATGACATTTCCGAATCTAGGAATAAAATTTTATTTTTATGAATAATTAATTGCTTATTTTAATTTGACTTTATTAAATATATATCCCCGTAAAATCCGTCTAATAAGAAGAATGTCTCAAGTAAATTAGGTTATAATTATTAATTTTCATTTATTAATAAGATACATATTAGGATATAATATATTGTATCTTAATTTACATTAATTGTGAAACTTTTCTTACTTAGCCGCATTAATATCCGCCTACCATCATTTATTTTAATAGTGTACGAGATATGTTATCTATATCTATACCTATATTCTATCTAAAAATAAGATAATTTCTCTTAACAACAAGTCTAAATTTTCCCGCCCATTTATATTTCTCAAAATTAGAAATATAATATAAATTACATAATAGTTATTTATATTAATTAATTGATTGGAAAATCATCACCCACAAATCTGCAGTAGTATATTGTGTTTTGTTATTAATGTACGAGATTTCTTTGTAATTTTAATTTGCTTATGATTAATTTTTATATGTATATATATAACTATTGCAATGGCTTAAGTATGATTAGTATTAGAATTTTCTTGGAGGTAAATTTTAGCAATTATAAATTAATATGCTGGGGGAGTATTTGTATTCTTTTAAGAATTTTTGTGGACTATATATTGCAAAATTAGATTACATTTTACTTTATATAAGCAACTAATAATTTCACCTATTACATTTTTTCATTTCTATTTTCTATTTAAATATACACGATATTTTTTAATTTGAAATTTTCTTTTTATATATTTAATTTTCATAACTATAACTTATTCACTCAATATAATTAATTACTACTTATAACTAGTTGTTATGCACTTATGCTATATACAACCTAAATAAATTGAGTACTTAATGTGGATGCACAGGTGAATTAGTAGTAAATCCTACAACTCTACCGGTGTTCACATTTCTTTCCAAATGAATATAGAGAAACTAATGTGTAATCTTGTTTTTCACCTTCTCAAAGGGTCAGATTTCCCAAAGTAAGTTGCAGCGCCCTCCCTATCAGATTTTTATTTTCAGAAATAAAACTCAAGGCGCTGAAATATACTCCAAAATTTGGGGCATTGCAAAATCAAGAAAATCGCTCGATTTATAAGTTGAATTCAGACCGTCACTTGCAACTTCCACAATTCTCATAGCATCTCCAAAGCTTCCGCTTCCTCCAAGTCTGCCGCTACATCTGCTAAAAATTGCCTCCAACCGTCCGGTAAAATGTCACATTTTTCCTTTACCCTTTTTTTATTTTTTCCTTTTTTTTATTCATTTTTTAATTTTTGTATTAATTTTATTCTTTAATTTTTATTAATCTAATAATGTAAAATATGTTATTTTTAGGTCTAATGTTATGTTTAATTTCACTTAATATAATAAAAAATATTATGTAATTATAAAAAAATTAAAAACTTAAATTACAAGAAATAACATAAAATATATTACATTAAATTAAAATTACCACAATAATTGTTATTAAAATGTAATTTATATTTTTGTTAATGTTTGTTCATGTTTATTAAGTAATTGTTTTTTTATGTCAGTAAATGTTGATTTTATGTTCAAATAAAATATAGTTTTGTAAATTAATTTAAATTATATTATTTTTTTATTATTAAAATTTAAATAATATTAAATATTAAACATAAATATATTTGAAAAAATATATGCTACACAATAATTTGATAAAAAAAATAATATTAGAAAGCATTAAAGTGAAATATTCCATTATACAGTGAATTGTAAAGTTATGATTGGAGATGTTTTTGCTCCAATTGTACATATTCCTTTTTAGAATAGAGGTAGAGGGGAAAAAAACGGTTGGAGATGTTCTCACAAACTACACGCGCAACCTCCATTCGCGACAATCCATTTCCCCCGATTTCTGTGCCCGCTTCCGCCAATTTCCGCCGCCGACTTACAACTGTAGCGTTTTCTCTAGCTATCTATCTCTGCAATTAGTTGGAAATTTAATTACTCGCTGCTTCTTTTTTTTTGGGGGGGGGGGGGGGTTTTCAATTCCGATTCCGTTGCGTTATGCGAATTATTCTGCTAGAAGATTTGCTTTTTGGCACGTGCTGTTCGGACGGGATTTTTATTGTTTTATTTTATTTTTGGTCAGATCGGGCCGGTTTACTGCGTTTCAGTTTCAATTGTTCTAGTAGCTTGCATGTTGAATTTCGAGGGGTTAAGGCAAAATGAGCGAACTTATGTTTTCATTCAATTGGCAATTGTTAGAATGAATTACTAACGCACTCATTGCTTTTGTTTCTGGTTAGGTTCCAAAAGAGCTGCCAGTTCGGAGCTCGTTACTGAGGAGGAATCTGATATGCGGTTCTAAAGCCTATTAACTTTGGTGGAAGTTGAAGAGAACTTGCCTGATCAGGAGGCAAATCACGGATTTGGACGAATATTTTCAAAATCGTAAGTACTTGGCATCATAATTCATTACAGAACCTGGTGTCTGGTGAAGTTGAATTTGCTTTCTTCTAATTTGTTTCGGTTGCATTGCATATAAGCGATGTTAACCTGTTTAGGTTTCTTATCGCTTGGTTATTTTTATTGCTCAGTAGTCCCTGCCTCACTCAATTATATTATTCAAAGTGCTTTTGTTATTGCTATCTGCTCAAATTTGGATATGATATTTTCGGATTTATAGTGCATTACTGCGTCATGCAAATTATATATATGAGTTGCATCAGCCAATGCCTCCGAGGTCAGTAAATATTTATCCTCTCGTGGTGTGCTGCATGCCTGCACATATATCTATTACTGCTGGTTAACAAAGTCAGTCTGACACCTTCACTGCACCCGAATTCTAGGCTCTTGGATTGATTTTACTCTCAAAGGGATCATTTCATAACATACGCAGATGTATTTGCTTGATTCATCTACTACCTGACGCATGACTCAACTTGTTCCAATTGGGGATTCACTCTAGTTCAATGATAAAGGCACCACTTTCTGGTGGGATATTAATAATTCTGTCTGGAAAACATAGAATTTGCTACTCTAAGATTCACAATATGATTATCTTTTTAAGGATAACCTTTCATGATTTATAGGTATGTGGGAATCATATAAACTTTGTTGGTTTCCAGTATCATTCTTTGACTCACATGAGGAACGTTTATCTTTGCTCTCAGCTAGCATTCCATTTTGCAGTCCAGTATTTACTGCCTTATGTGGATAGTTTCAAAACATAACTGTTTCCTTGCCTTCTATTGTGTACATTGTAGACAAGATATATTATTCAAAACTTTAGCATACTTAGTTGTTGGGGCCTGTTGATGTCTGTGCGGTCTCTCCTTACATAACATATGTCGTGGAATCTGCTATTTACTCTCCTGATCATGGCAAGATTTCCAAACTTTGCTTCTGATATTAGGCATGTCACATGACAAAACACAATTTTGCTGAGGAACTGTTGAACTTCCCCCTTTATCAATATTAGCATCTGCTGAACTTTCCCCACAGAAAGGCTTATTGGCTTATTTTATGTCTTGGTGATTCCTATTTTTATTTTTCTTTTATGATGATAGATCTATTATATGATGGAGAAGAAATTTGTTGTATTGGAATTTTTTCGTATTCATGTATATCATATGTAAATAATTGTTTTCAACCTTTTCACAGGGCGGTTTGCAATATCATGGTTTCAGTTTCTTCCCAATGAATTTGATTTCAGCACTCCGCCTGATAAGAGGTGCGGTCTTGGTCCATTTTTTGCCTGTGTTGATGAATTAATTGCACAATAAATTGGCATTTTTTTTTAAAAAGTGCACAAATAAACTTCAACAATCAAACGGCTCGTGTCATTGTTGGAAACTTTTACTTGTATGACTAAATAAAGAAATAAAGTCGACTAATGAGGATTAGCTGACATTGTTACAAACTTAGAGACGGGAGTAATGTGCTGTAGTATGTCTTATTTTTCTTGAGGGACCCCATGCCCCATTGTACCTTTTTTTTAATAAAGTTATTTTGTTTCTTAACCAGAAAAAAAAACTGCTCATGTCACATGGTTTAGTTCTTTTAATGTATAGTCTATGTTGTTGCATGTAGAGATTGGTCTGTTCATAGAACAAGAAACAAGAAAATCTATGAATTTTAATACGGAACATTAATTAGATATGCATTTATAATTTTTTTTTCTTTTTATTCATTTGATTTAGGCACTTAAGTAAGTAGTACATCTTCCCAATTCAAACGATTATTTACATTTATCTGATCAATTATGCGTTAAAAAAGATTGGCTGTACGGAGAAACAATTCTTCAGTTTTGTGGCTTTTCTATTTCCTTTTGGTTCATTGTGGTTATGGCCTCTAATATATGCCTTTATTGGTATGTTTAATTACATGCGATATGATATAAATGGTTGTTGTAGTAGTCATTTACTGCCTAAGCTTTAGCTACTATTTTCCTCAGTTTGTTATTTCTACAATGATTATTTACATGTGATTCAAGATTCTAACTTAATATAATCTTATGCAGATTTTCCGTGATTCTTAGATCTGCTTTTAAGAATGTGTCGGTGAACTGAAATGGTGGTGTAACGTGCATCCGCCAACAAAAACTAACTGAAACAAAGTGTGACTGAATTTATTCACATTTTTATTATTTGATCTTTCTTTGAAGCAACTGTTATTGCTTTTGCTGTTTCAATCCATGAAATCTTCGGCTCCCAAATTGAAAGAAAGGCACCGGCCATTGACCCCGTTAAGAGTAATAAGGGGTGTTATTTGCTTAATGGTCCTAATCCTGACGGCATTTGTATTGCTAGTGTTTTTTGGCTTTTGGACAGCAGTTCCCTTGAGATTTTTCAGTTTGCATCACAGCAGGAATGCAACTGCTTTCTTCTTTGGGATATGGATAGCTCTGTGGCCATTCTGGTTCGAAAAAATAAACAAGACTAAGGTGGTGTTTTCCGGAGACCTTGTGCCTGCCAAGGAACGGGTGCTGCTAATTGCAAACCATAGAACTGAGGTAGATTGGATGTATTTGTGGGATCTTGCTTTTAGGAAGGGACGTGAGGGTGCGATTAAGTACATTCTTAAGAGCAGCTTGATGAAATTGCCTGTGTTTGGATGGGTGTTTCATGTAATGGAGTTTATTCCTGTGGAGAGGAGATGGGAAGCTGATGAGTCGATGATGTGCAAGATGCTATCGTCCTTCAGAGATCCTCAAGATCCTCTCTGGCTTGCTGTTTTTCCAGAGGGCACAGATTTCACGTACTTCTCTATCACAAGTTTCTCCTAATAATCTGATATGTTGGATATGCCGTGCATTATGTATCATATTCGTGCTATTCACCACGTTATCAACTACTTTTTAACTTATTTTGTACAATCAGAGAACAGAAGTGCTTCCGTAGTCAAAAGTATGCTTCTGAAAATGGACTCCCGATTATGAAGAATGTACTACTTCCAAAGACAAAGGGCTTTTATGCCTGTTTGGAAAAGTTAAAGGACTCCTTGGATGCAGGTTCTTCCATGTTCCTTGCTTGCACCTTTCTTTCCTATGTCTCGTGCAATAGTTTTTTCTATCTCGAGGTTATTACTATAAGGGGCACATAATATTGGATGAATGACTTAGCAATGATCTAGTCTTGTTTATATTATTTGTCAGTAATTCTCATTGGTTGCCAAATAAATTATCTCCGTGATAGAACATTGGTAACCAGTCCACATGAGAACTTAGCATGTGAAAATTCGTTCTACTCAGCTTTTGTATAAATAGCTTACTTCTTAACTACAGGAGTTGTTTCAGTGATTTTACTGGTACTGCCCTATTGTGTGTGTTGAAACCCTGAAACCATGGTCTCCATCTCATGCTTACCGGAGTTTGAGAGGGACGTCTTATACTGTGCTCGGTAGAGTTTTATCGATTGTGGAAGGTCCAAACAACAGAAAGTACTCAACAAGAATTATCATTCCAATACAAGAGTATTCATGATCAGTGCCCTAATCCAATCATCTAATCTGAAATGCATAAGTAAATTGGCAGGCTCATGCATGGAACTTAAAGTTGTGTTTTTGACCATATATGAAACTCTGGCGCAAATAGCAAACAGGCATTAATGTTCTGTTTTTTATTGCAAGGAAGTGACTTATATAATTGCATTAGTGTGTGTGGTGGACTGGTGGTTCAATTTGCTGTATCCAGTTTTTTCGCACAGAGCTCTTCATGCAGACACCTTCTGATGGAATCTCTCATATGTGATGCAGTTTACGATGTCACCATAGGCTACCGGCACAACTGCCCATCGTTCTTGGATAATGCCTATGGAATCGATCCCTCAGAAGTTCATATCCACATTCAGCGAATCTCTCTAAGGGACATTCCCTCATCTGAAGATGAGATATCTTCATGGTTGATGAGTAGATTCAGCCTCAAAGACCAGATGCTCTCTGATTTCTACGCAGGAGGACATTTCCCCCGTGAAGGAACAGAAAAAGGCCTTTCTACAGTGAAATGTATATCCAACTTCATTTTTGTAATGATTTTGACTGTGACATGCATATATCTCACCCTTTTCTCCTCCATCTGGTTTAAGATATATGTTTCTTTAGTCTGTGCGTACATGGCTTCGGCTACATTTTTCGATATACGGCCATCGCCCATTTCTGTTTAGCAATGCATTATATCTTGAGATAGAACATAAACAAGCAGCAAGATTAATTTGCTTTGCAGACTCTTGTATTTGTTTCTTTATAGTCTTTCATTTACGGCATTACGTTTGAATTATTGACTTGTGTGATCTACAATCTAGACACTTCGAGAGAAGATTTAGAATACATGAGTCATTGTTCTAGCATGATTTAAATCCCAATATAGACGCTAAATGAATTGATTAAGATAATGAATTAAATAATGAGTATCCAATTCTAGAATGCGTCTTTTCTCCGGTGTTTGATTATTCGTGTTGATTTCCTCTGTGGTAATTTAGTTTATTTATTATTTTTAGTTTTTATTAGGTAATTAAATATCCCATTAATTTTCGGTCGTCTAAATAACTGTGAGAGGTTAAATTAGATAACTAGTAGATTAATTATTAAATCCTTGTGGATACGATACTCTTGTTCACTGCTATACTAGAAGTCTCACTGTACACTTACAGTTTAGGTGAAAATAAATACCGAACAAGTTTTTGGCCTGTCCGAACAAGTTTTTGGCGCCGTTGTCAGGGATTTAATTTTTGGTTTGCTATTATTTAGATTTAAATTCTTGTGTTAATTTAGACATTTTTATTATTATTTTTAATTTCTCTTTTAAGTTTTATAGGTTGTGTATGGGCACAAGATTAAAAGGGAACCTTTGCAAACTTTTGATCCTGAGATTGAAGCTACTGTTCGGCACAATAATTCAAGAAGGAGAGAAATGGCAGAGCAACAACCCGCAGCTCCTGTTACATCTTAACAGATGCGTCGCATGCAACAACAGTTAGAGGAAATACAGCGGTAATTTCAAGAGCAAGAAGCCACCAGAGAAGCAGCTCTGGTACCGATCAATCAGATGTTCACACCGGTGCTGAACCATGGACGTGTTCCCGATCCCGTCATTAATGCTAATAACTTTGAACTGAAATCGGGACTGGTGGGCATGGTGCAACAACATCATTATGGAGGGCACAAAATTGAGAATCCGAATGCGCACCTGCAACGATTCTTAGAGGTCGGCAGCACAATCAAGATGAACGGGGTATTGGATGATGCCATTCGGCTTCGCCTGTTCTCATTCTCACTGAGAGATGCTGCTAAGGATTGCTATCATTCCTTGGATCTCAGTACTGTAGATAGCTGGGAGTGCTTGGCGCACAAGTTTCTGCAAAAATTCTTCCCTCCTAGTTTGACTCTCAAGCTGAAGGCCGAAATTACACAGTTTCGTCAGTATGATGATGAAACGTTATATGAGGCTCGGGAGCGGTTTCGGAATATGTTACGGAAGTGCCCCAATCATGGATTTGGGGTAGATCATCAGGTCTGCATCTTCTACAACGGATGCGATATGGAGGTGAAGAGGCTTTTGGATGCCTCTGCAAGCAGGTCATTGTTGAACAAAGGACACGATCAAGTCGTGTCCATCATTGAAGACATGGCTACCAACAGCTACCAGTGGACTAATGATCGACAAGTAAAGATTTTGAAAAGGGTTGCAGCAGTTGATGACAGTGATCTGATATCCTGATTGGCAGCTCAATTGTCCACGTTGAATGCTACTATCAATAGTAGATTTGACACCATGTCTCAGCAAACTGCGAATCCTCCCATGAATCAAGTTGTGGAAGATGTGAACTTCGTCGATCAGAGAGGTGGCTATGATGGCAACAATTACCGAGGTGGAAATCAATTCTATCAAAGTAATCGATCTAACCTCTCATATGGTAACCCCAATAATGCTCTGCAGTCCCCTCTCGATTTCTTAGTAACAAATGGCATGATCAATGAGGAGAAGAAACCAAAGATGGATGACTTGTTGATGGCATTCATGGGAAAGACTAATAAATTCATGGGGGTGTCGCAAGCTCGAGTAGAGAAGTTGGAGAATACTGTGGTGCTATGAGTGTGCAAATGAAGATATTCGAAAAGCAACTGGGTCAGTTGGCTACAGTTGTAGGGAATCAGCACCAACCGGAACAGTTCCCCAGCAACACCACAGTGAATCCCAAAGAACAGTGCAATGCAATCTATCTGCACATTGAGGTTTCTGCGGCTATTGCTGTTGCTGGCTACAGTCATTCCTTCCAAGACGATTTCTGAAAAGCCGGAATCCACAATTCAGAGTCCTTAGACGGTTCCAACAGTACTCCCCACAGTGACTAAAATCTATACAATAACTTTCAAAGAACTGCGAATATTAAAGATATGTGAGCTTTGGTCGTCCCGACTCTTTGCGAAGACCAAAATAGTAGAAATCATGTATAAAAGCGAGATATCTTGAATCAAAATCTACTAGTTCCCCGTTACCCCAATTTGAAAGCAAAAAGGAAATGATTAGTTTTATTTTATGTTTAGTTTTTCATTATAGTTTTATAAAAAATATAAGATATCCTGTCATGTTGATTTTAAATTTTTTTAGTTTTTTAATTTATGTAAATTTAAATATCTTAAATTTATATTTTTCTTCAACATAATGAATTGGTACACTGTTGTAATTATTTTTAGATTAATAAGAAAATATTTTCAATTCATCAATTTCAATGTTCATTTTATTGTATATGAAATTTGTTATTTTTGCATTGATACATAGTTTAATTTGAAATTTGTGACATTATTATTTATTAAAAGAAAAAATGATTCATGTTTGATTAAATAAATAAATATATATATATATATATATACATCAAAATTATATATAAAGATGACCAAAAAATATAAATTTAAACTTTTTGAAGAAATCTGAACTAACTAATAATGTGATGAGAGTAAATAAATATTTAAGAAATAATATGAAAAAGAAAAAGGAAAGTGTAATTAGACCAAATAAAAATAATTTAAGAGATAAGACGTTGCTTCAAAAAAATATATTTGCTCCGTCAAAAATTGGGATAATAAGTAGATTAGTACAATCATTTATTTATGTGCGCCAGCAACCGAACTGAAGACCAGTCCATGAAAATTCAAGCTGAAGGGACACAAGTCCAAAATACCAGCTAAAGAACACTGGTTCAAACTGCCAGCTGAAGCAGAAGCAAACTGGAGCTCAGAAGGCATCAAGCCCAAGCCCAGAAACGCCAGCTGAAGATGATCTCAACTGAAGCTTTCCAAACTGCCAAGGGACACGCAGAACTGACAGACAAAGGAACTGAAGATTCCAGCTGCCAGACAAAGGAACTGAAGATTCCAGCTGCCAGACAAAGCTCAGAACTGAAGATCAAGAAGGGAGCCGCAACTGAAATTCAGATAAGCCAAATAAGATCTTGAAGTTAATGCAACCGAGATCTTGAAGCAAAAGCTTGTGGGAACATAGTCGTCCCTCATAGATGGTCCGGCTCCAGAACTGCCCAATTGCCTTGAAATCACGTACACGACCATCGCGGCAGTCTGCTCGCGAAGCAAATCGAGCAAATCTCCATCATCTTGCAAAGATGCTCTGATCCGTCTGCCAGTGTTGGTGCTGATCAGGTAAAATAATTCGTACTCCACCGTGCTTGGGTCAGTCCACAACAACTTGTGCACTTCCCTCACAAGTGAGCTAAAACACAGCTTATTGGATGACATCGTCACGAGGTGCTCGTCCCCATCAACATATTCTGATATCTCCTATCGCCCACTGTGTCATAAAATAATGTGATGTCTAACCATCTGTAATTTATAAACAGTGCTACATGAGATCACAATTTAAAGATACCTCAATTAATTTAAAGGTACCTCGATTAAATTTTAAATAGCCTCTATTAATTCTAATAGCCTCGACTAATTCTTAAAAAAACATCTAATAGCCTCGACTAATTCTAAAACATGCATCGACTAATTCTAGTAGCCTCGATTAATTCTAAAACAATTTAATTAATGCCTCGATTATTTTTACAGGATCTTTTCATCCAAAAAACAATTGAATTAATGCCTCGATTATTATTAAAATGAACATCGATTAACCTCATCTAAGCCTCGATTATTTTACATTATTTCCCGATTAAATTAAACTTACCCTCGATTAATTCTAATGGCCTGAAGTCTAAAAAATATATTGACTAAATTTAAAATAGCCTCGATTAGTTGGCATTATTCCTCGACTAAATTTAAATTATCCTAGATTAATTCTAATGGCCTCGATTAAGTCTAGAAAATGTCGTCGATTAATTCTAAAAAATTCCTCGCCTACATTAAAATAGCCTCGATTAATTTACATTATTCATCGATTAAATTTAAATTAACATCGATTGACTCTAATGGCCTCGATTAGTCTAGAAATGTCCTCGATTAATTCCAAAAAAAGCATCGACTAATTTTCAAATATCGTCGATTACTTCTAAGAGCCTCCATTAATTCTAAAAAATACCTCGATTAATTATAATAACCATGATTAATTCTAATAGCCACGATTAAATAGTCTATGACATGCAAGTCATCAATATATAAAAGATTAAAGAGTACGACATGCAAATCACTCTCTGTCGCCTATTTTCAAATTAAATCTAACAACACATGCAATGTATATAATCTAAACAATAAATATTTACAAAACAAGTTCAAAAAAATGGAGAGTACAAAACGTACTTTTGAAAATTGGTGGAAATTTTCGAGCTCTACTTTTTTCTTTGGAAAATTATTTCGCCCGCCTTGCTCCAAAAAATTTCTCCAACTTTTGCTCCTCTCGGTCGATTTCTATTGTAGTGTGAATAAGCTTGTATTGTATAGTGTCAATGAGCTCGATGAACCACTCTATTTATTTAAAAATTTAACCTACCTCCTTATAAAACATTAAATGAAGCCTGTAACCTTTAACATGTATTAAATTCGGTCCTACCTTCCATTTCTTTTCATTTAATGAAGCCAGTAACCTTTCATTCTTTTTATTTATCGAAAGTCAGTAACTACCTCACTCACACACAAGGTAGAGAACATTGCCTCGATTCATTTTAATGAAGACCTCGATAAATTCCATGATCCATGATTAATGACATAAATCTAGGTATTTTTAAAAAAATAATCGATACTTGTTAAAAAATAATCGCGACAGTTTTTAAAAAAATAATCGCGGCTTTTAAAAATTAATCGAGGCTTTTACAAAAATAATCAAGGATTTTAAAAAATAATCGAGACCATTTTAAAAAATAATCGAGGCTTTTAAAAAATAATCGAGGATTTTACAATATAATCGAGGCTTCTTAGAAATAATCGATGCCTCTTACGATGGAAGAAATAATAATAATCGAGGCTTTTAAGAAGCCTCGATTACTTTTACGTAAATAATCGAGGCAATGTTGTAATTGCATTCTTTCACTTTTCAATCGAGACAATTTTTAAAAATAGAGGCTCAACATATATATCAATGGAGGCTTGTAATTTTAATCGAGGTAATTTTTCAAAACTAATCGAGGCTACAAAATTAATCGAGGCTTCCTCAAATATAATCGAGACATTCATAATTAGGGTTTCGGTTTTAGGGTTGTGCATTCTCTGAAAATGATCTGACAAAGTACACTGACCCAATGATTGGATGTGGGGACCAAGTCTATTATAATACAAATTGCCTAACAAACTACCTATTTTTAAAAGTTGTTATTTTTTCCCAATAACTATTTACTTTTGTCTACTTTTTCCTATTTTGACAAAATTAAAAGTTGAGTCTTGTGCCTTTTTTGTATTGGATCTTTCTTTAGAGAAAAATAGTTGATTAATAGTCCAATTGCAAAATTGAGACTAATACAATACAAGATCTCAATAAATTTTCACACTAAATTTAGATATAGAAAAAAAATAAGCAGTGGAACTAATCACTGAAATATATTTCTCCTTTAGGTTAATTGTCCGAGAGAGTTCAACTTTGTATATACCTAATTTTTTTAAAATAAAAACTTACCTAATTAGATTTCTTTTAAAATATTTGGGGGTCTGGGCGGCAGCCCGCCTGATCTACCTAGATGTCATCAACATGGAAACGTTGTACAGGCTGAACATTGGCATAAATTATATCGGACCGTCGAGTGATTCCGGCAGGCTAATGCAGAGAAGGTACAATGAAGAGTTCAAGAAAATCGGCGGCAGACAAATCCTATTATTCTTATTTGTAACCATTATTTTTATCTTTTTCTTGAACTATCTTAAAAGTATAACTACATATGTATCTAATAGATAAATAGACCCATTCAGATAATTAGTAAACTTACAAATCTAAGAATATAGATTTAAAATTGTTTTGTGACCTTCTCTTCCTTTCGACGTCCGTATAGGAGAAATTATATGCTACATGTGGGGGTACTACCCCCACATGTAATACACCATTTTAAAATAATAAAAGTATATTATATGGAGAATAAAAAATTATTATACACTTTTATTATTTTTAAAATGGTGTATTACATGTGGGGTAGTACCCCACATGTAGCATAGAATTTCCTGTCCGTATAGATCCATAAATTTGATTTCTTGATTTCAGCGTAAGAATGCAAGTGCGCGCTTAAACTTTTATATAATGATTGTGAAAACTCTGCTATAACATTCATTATTATTATTTATATATTTTAATGAGAATAGTTAATGTGTCTTGATAATCAGTTATCACCCACAAGGTTGTTTATTTATTTTGAATTGTGTTACAAAACAAACAAACCATAATTTTGTAACTTATAATGTTTTTTTATATTAAATCCAAATGAATTCTTTCAAAGTTATTACTTTTTTAAATGATAAGCTGCAATATTATCTATGAAAATTACTTATTTTTATCAAAATAAGTTTGACTGCAACTCATTAAACTAAACACAATTTGTGAGTGTGTAATCGTGATGTTAATGTCCATATAGACCGATGAGCAAATAATTATTAGATATTAATAAGTGAATATATATTTCATGATCTTGAGTGTTTAATACACTATATATTACACTAAATAAAGTATATTTTTATAGTACTTCTATCACAATAGTAACAATGGGTACATATTGATACGACCTGAGTCGACGAAGGACTTGATCCCATTAGAGTGTCTGAAGGACCGGTGACAAGAACCAGAGCTAAGAGGTTCAAGGAGAGTCTCAATGGATTCATTCAAGAGGTCTGGAGCCAGGAGTCGACCAAGCGACCCGTGGAGGGAGTGGAACCCGAGCACAAGCTAAGTAAAAGACAGTGATCTTGAGTTGCAGAATAGACTGGCGCGAGTTAGGATGCGAGCAGTCGGTCGAGCCTATGTGCGCGAGTTACGGCGCGAGTGAGGGTGCGAGTGAGACCGCTTTGACCCGGGACGTGTTGAGCTTTGGACGGGCGCGAGTTACAACGCGACCCGAGGCGCGAGTGAACTGCTCTGACCCGCGGCGTTTTGAGCTTTGGACTTGGCGCGAGTTACAGCGTGACCCGGGGCACGACTGACCCCGTGTCGCGCCCATTCACGGCGTGTTCCTGAACTCCGAGTTTATCATGTTTTATTCCCTATTTCCTCCGGGATATTATTTTTGGATTATTTATTTTTGGACCCAACTATATAAGGGTTGTATTACTTTGTTCCAAAAGAGTAGATTATTATTATTATTGAAATTATTTTGTGAGTTATTTCTCTCTGGAGAATTCTCTCTATTTCACACACACACCGTGAGATTTCTACCGACTTATCAAACAACCGTTCCATATCTGTTTGTGGCATCACCATTTCGTCGTGTTTCCAATCTTCTTCGGGTTTCGTCGTGTTCATCGTCGGGGTTCAAGTCGTTATGAGACTAGGGTTCAGGATCTCCATCCAATTCCACCGTTGTAACCTGATACTTTTGGGAGGATCACATCACATATTAGTATGATAAACGAATTAGTATGTGTCATTATTTACTGACATAATCATTGCTATCGATTTAATATAGATCATAAGTTTATAAGAAGTACATATATATTATTTAGGATATCTATATCTATATCTATATCTATATATATATATATATATATATATATATATTATCATGTAAGATTAAGTGGTAAAATTAGAGATGTGAATTGTATGAATTTATAGTAAATGATACCTAACAATATAAGGGACAAACCTAATTAATTTTATTTCATGCACATATAAACATTAGATATAAAAATGAATGCATAATCAAACATTATTATTTTCAATAATTAATTAGTAGTCAACATAATGTAGTGTATTTCCAAATTAAAATGAATATTTTTCAAAAAAATTTCGCAGAGCACTTGTCATTTTTTTCTCCGTAAAATACAATTAAATGTGAATCCATGCAATTGTCCCTGCTATTTTTTTTTTTTTTTTACATGAACAAAAAAATTATATATCTATACACACATTAAGGCAAAATTGTATGATAGACAAAAGTTCTAGTGTAAATCGTTATCTATTACATATTTTGCCTTAGATAACAGTTTTTGAATAATAGACAATAATTTTGAATTATTAGACAACAATATTGACATTTATTGTTGAAAATTTTATTTATTAATACTATTTTTTTATTATTTTTTTTTTGCATTTTCCATGACGGTTTATGATGAAGCCATGCAAGGCTTTGAAGAACTAAAGCCGGAGTTGCCATTCAAAGGTCCAATTGCGCGTATAAGTGCCAAACAACTTCAAGGTTATTTTCAAATGCTAATGCGAAGAAATATTGAAGTTGGAGAAGAAAAAATTGGACGTAGCCCCAAATGGATTTTAGCATTATCAATTGAAGATGAAGATCAAGATCACACCATGGAGAATATTACTTGAAGAGTTGAAGAGAAGAAGTGCACGTGTGCATGTGCATGAAAGTGACGTGTACGTGTGCATGAAGAAAAATCGTCCCTTGATTATTTTAATTAGGGAATTGATTTATTTAGACTTTAGTATTTAATTAGATCATAGTATTTAATTATTTGAGTCAGTTTTTATTATTTATTTGATGTAATTTTCGTCCTATATAGTATAGGTTTGATTAGAATTGTATTTAAGGTAATTTCCTACCTTGAATAGAATTCTAGTTTATGTATTTTTCTAGTATAGTTAGATATTCTTTTCGGATCAGATTTTTAGGCCTTTTTAGATTTAAATTTCGTGCTCCCTATGTCCTATAAATAGGGGAACCATGTCAAATTGATATTTTAGACATTATTGATTAAAATTACTTTTGCATTCAATTTGTGTCTCAACCGTTTAAAGTTTTTGATTGTTTTATGTCGAAAATCATCATTTTTGAAGCCTAGCAATTTCAAGTCTTATTCCAAGGGAACGTTCTAATTCACACGTGGAATTAGGGTGAACTCGCTATGAAGAACAACTTGGAGATTCATTTTCGTCGTACAAGATACGCCGGGGATTAATCGAGTTGTAATTCACAACACTACCACCTTCGACCTTCATCAAGTGACGTCCTACATCATCCATCATCGTCCGTAGCATCCTTCCACGTCCAAGACCTGATCGTGTGTCGATCGTAAGGGTTCGGTTCCATACACATCCAATTCATCGTGTTTTCCATCAATACCGTAAGTCCTTTACATCCTTAACATATCCTATCTTCTCTAGCCATTCTTAACCCATAAATCACGTCCCAAATACCACCAACTTCCAGCCATAATTCTCGTCCTAAAACAACCCCTTTCTTGTTGAATTTGTGTTCCGTTTTTGTGTCGTAGTCTAAGTGTCGTAATTAGGTCTAGTTTCTTCGTTTATATTAGTTCGAGTCTTATTCTTATTATTTCAGTTTATTTTCGGTTAATTGAGCATTAGAGTAGGATTGATTCCTTCCATAGTTGACGTGTTCTTTTCTAAAGTCTTCCGCGCGTTCTCGTATCCTGTACAAATTGTCCGGGTTACATCAGTTTAGATTACAACCGTTGTATTTTAAGAAATTTTTGTAATCTTATTTATTATTATTTTTATTTGGAAATTTGAGATTTATAGGATTTTTAATTTTATTTTTTTATGCGTAGATAGATGGTTTGTAGCACTCTACATTTGTCGCCTAAAAAATAGCTTTCATTTGTATTGCATAATAATAATAATAATAATAATAATAATAATTTGTTATTTTTTCTATTTCAATTTCATCATTTAAAATAATTAAATAATTATATTTTTTATACATGTCATATATTCAAAGAAACCAAATGTTCTATAATCGTGGACAATTATACATTGTTATTTATAAAATCGTGACGTTGGAAATATTTCAATTCGATTTTTCTAACATGGATTTTCATTTAGTTCCTAAAATTTAATTTTCTTTTTGTTTGTCGTAACTATACAAAATTGATCTTCTTGTCTAATTAATGAACGCATGTGCATATCATTTTATTAATTTTTAAAAATTGAACACAACACATAAAATTTAAAAAATAATCATAATATTACAAATCTAAAAAATAATAATTATTTGTGCATCGCACAGGAGAAATACTAGTTTGAAATTAAAATAAAATCTCACGCAATATTAAATATTTCTTTATCATAGAATACACACTGAAGACTAAACACTTGTTTCTATTTTTGAATTCAGAAAATATCATAACAATGCACAAGTTGCATGACTCCAAATTCAGAGGTGCTATAGTTTGAATACGGTATATAGATTTCCCAAATATTTAACATACTAAATATATATTGTTTGAATAAATACCACGAAAGAGAAAAACTAAGTTCAAGTTCTGAAGTTTATAGTCTATAGACTAAGCAACGATTAATGCTAAGGTAAAACTAAATTCGAGAAATTCTATATTATATTTATATACAAGTGCTCAAACTAATTGATAGTGAATTCGTGGAAGATGTTGACAACATAAGCGAGATGAATTAGTATTTATCGCAAGCATTCAAAGGTTAATTAAAGTGCATAAATTATGTGAAGCGCTAGTCTCTAATTGTCCCACATTGGACAATAACATATCATATGCAACTTTGAAGTTTGATACTTAATGGGAAGGGGATACATTGTAAAACATACTTACCTGGACGGGGTGAATGGACGATCAAGAAGGTCCATGGCCTAGGTTGGTCACCTCCATTGCACTTCGGAGGGTTTCCTGCTTAAGGTCGGCCCAAGTGGTCGAGCCTACGTCATAATTTGTGGCAGTTGGGGCTTGTGTTCGCGCAGTCCCTGCACAATTCTAGTTACAATATTTGAAATTACATTTCCTCCAACTATTTGAAATCACCACTTTCACAAAACCAACCAATTTCCAAAACAAGTTGTCTTGATTGTGATATATATATATATATATATAATTTTTCCTACTTTGTTTTCAATCCTCTTGACTGTTTGGTACTTCCGTTTTCGAATTATCCTCTTCATTGTTTGGTGGACAGACTATGACGGTGATCGAAGGGCTCATTGAATCTAATTTAGTAGGCATGTTTAGAGAATATATAAATTAACCAACCAAATATATATAAATTGCATCTTAATTTGATGCAGTAAGTGGATCTGGCTGAAATAATCTTTTTATCAAGCAAAGCTACTGCATTTTTCAATGATCCTACTACTCTGTTTAGAGCTCTCACGCTAAGGTAAAACTGAAATCTAATAAAAAATGATAATAAGTGGCACGTGCCACTTTTCTCTAACTCCAATTAACTTGAAATGTATATGCAGCAAAAAAGAGTTGAATGAAAAGATTTCTGCACGTGCAACAGTGGTGCATTGCTAGTTCTATCAATATATCCCACATCGGGTAAATGATGAACCGACACATGAAAGCTCTTGTTCAAAATCATCCTGATATGTTGAGTTAGAATTCAAGCAGCTGCGCATTGAGCACAAAGCGAACTATTCTTTCGCCTTTTACTAAAGAATACCGTGTGCTCGTTGCATTCAAGCAGCATACTCTTATTTTTTGAGGGAGCTTCCTATAATTGGAGGCACCCATTAAAATTATCAAGATTCATTTTCTTCTAGTTTAGGGGATCATCAATCTTTCTTAATGATAGCGTTAATAACTGTATGACTAAACACATGAGTTGATATAAAGATCAATATTCTTTAAAACATTATTCTCTGAATATCGTGCGTGATTTCTTAATTTTTTGTTTTGAAAGTTTCTGCTACGACATTAGTTTGTAAGCTAAAACTAACTAAAGTTAATTGAGAGAACTAGTGTTAATTGGCTAGCTCATTAGAAATTAAACAAAAGGAGTTGGGGGCTGTAAATTGGGGAGGAGGATCGGTCATTGAAGCAGGAAGGGAACGAGAAGTCGGAAAAGGAGTTGGGGGCTGTAAAGATCCCATTTTTAGGATTCTGTGATGTTGAAGTCGAATTGGGGAAATTTGGAAATAGGGAGACCTCTTTTGACCAGTCGGGCGAGGAATCCAAATCAGTGGCTATGGGTTGAGATAATAGTACTATAGTAGTGAGCTGAGTTAGTTGGGCTTTCAGTATTTTAAATTACATGAAGGACTTTGGTCCATTAAGGCTAGGGTTATTTTATTTTGTACTTGTGGTCCCCACTATGTATATATGGTTTAAATACCAGTTTTTACCCTAAGGAATGCAGGTAAGAAAAGTATCAGTCTCCCACCTCTCATTCTCTACCTTTCCTCTCTTTCTTCTATTTTTCTCCCCCATACACATATATACATGATGTAGTAACAGTTGTCACTTCCTTTATTTACTTCATCGAAGTTCAAAATGAATAATATAGTATATCATCAAAATATAAAAAAAGAAAGATGAATATAGTATATTCACTTCCTTCATCAAGTTTTTATGTTAATACAATTTGTTTTTATTATTTTTCTACAATAAATGATCAATAATAACCCTTATTATAAATTAAGAAAATTATGGTATCTAAAAAATTATTCAATAAAAGAAAAACTTATTTTGTTCACAAATATTTGAAACAGAACAATGACAAATTTATTATCTGCAATATTTATTATAATTTATAATATATAAAAAAGTAAAAAATAAAATTAAAAGGTAAAAGAAGTTTCATATAAATAAAATAAATTTACGTGACATCATGTCTATCATAAAAAAAAAATAATTAATTTTAAGTAATAACTAATAAATTGGATAATAGTGCAAATTTAAATTATGAAATAATGTAATGGGAGTGAGATTTTTTTAATTTTTAATTTTTTTTTACATGTATATACATAATTATCTTGCATTTCATGAGTCAAAAAAATGATTTCGTTCAAATATTTCGATAATAGCAGTTAAAATTGAAATACTTATGTGCATTTGATAAATAATGAAATAATATTTTTTAGATATATTTTGAAATTAAATAGAATGAGATACATTGAAATGTTTACATACGTGGTTCATATTTATGCATATATACAATTGGTTCACTCCAATATTGATGTGGAGAAGTATTAATATTTCACTGAAAATCATTACATTATGCTAATGCAATATGTGCTAAGAATAATAAAATATCCATTAGGTATATAATAACTATACTTTTTCACATATATTTTACAGTTTTTATATAAAATAAGAAAATATATATAATTAAATAAAATTTGAAAATGAGTTACAACGAACTATAAAATATATATGTTACAATTTTGCATGAATACATGTTCAAAACTAATAACTTATAATTAAGTCATATATAGAGAATTTCATAATGCGATTCAAAATGATTGAAGTTCATATATTACATTTAATTAGTTCAGTAAAATTGATAGAAACTGCAAATGTGTAGCCATATCATAAAATTAAACTAATTTCATAATTATATAAATAGAATGATTCAATAGTCAATTACATTAATTCTATAATTGTATACATGGAATGATTAGTAGTCAATTGCACTAATAATTAAACGCGATTCAATTCCTTATCATTTTTAATTTTAGAAATGCATTAATATTGTTGAAAAAATAGACGGCTTTATCATGGAATTAAACTATGCGCATAAATCTAATATATTATCAATTGGCTAAAATATTCTTTTGTAAATGGGAGGGAAAAATAATGTGTCAGAATTCTACTAATATATCTATATATTGTATAGACGTGATTAACATAATTATATGATAATGTACTAATTAGTTGTATAGAATATAATGGAATTTATTTGGAATAATTATATGACTATTTATTGTATTAATTAAAAAATAACATTTCTACGATCCGGAAAAAACGTATGAATAAATAAACACATGTTAATTATAGTAGCGCATAATTAGCATTAATTATAAAAACATTATTGATAAAAATTTGCATATAACATTAAATTAAATAACTTATTAAATGATTGTATTGTTATTTGTCTAAAATATCCTTGTATATATGCGGGAAAAATGAGTTGTGAAAGTGTGTTATTATATATATATAGATATAGATGACATGAATTGAAAAGGTTCAAAATACCATTGTTTCATAGTTGATTTTCACTTAAATTTAAAGTCATGTAATTTGGGATGAAATAGGCCAGGCTTGATCGGACTTTGCACTATATGACCCAAGCCTGCCATATTGAACTTAGGCTCAAACTTAACATGTTACTTGTCAAAAATCTTATATATGTCTGATGCCTTTTTAAAAGTCTATTAAGACCTACATATAATAAAACCTCGTATTTTGTTAAACTCAAATTGATACTCTCTCCGTTTCATAATATTTATTGTTTTAGAATTTTATCTAACATTAACAATTAATTTTTTAGATTAATATACATCTTCCTTCTATATCAAATAAAATTTTATTCCCTTATATTTTCTGAAAAAGTTAGCAAGATTTTCTCTCTCCATATATTTGTAGCCGTAGGGTTAAGCTTGGGAGAAAGGGTGTGAAAATATCTAAAACAACAAACATTATGACACAAAAATAAAACTCTAAAACAATAAACACTATGAAACGGAGGGAGTATTAACAAATCATCCTTTTCTTGGTGGTAGCAATCATCTGCTAAAGAAAAGGTTTTACAACGCTTTTATCTTATTCCTCAATTCAATATGCTGATCAACATAAAAGTAACCTAGATGGATTTAAACTTACGAAGAACACAATTTCATGATATAAATCATGAAAACTTATTAATTAATTACCCCCTTCATTTTCAACTGAGAAATCAAACACACTAAATAAATTTCCCACCAAATCTTCAACAATTTAAATCCTCACCTTAAAACACAACAAATTCTAACAAGTTTGAATAGTCTAAACCTTAAATCTCTAGTTAGGAAGAGACAAGTTCACCTTATCAAAA
Source organism: Perilla frutescens (assembly GCA_026008535.1). Classification (NCBI taxonomy): domain Eukaryota; kingdom Viridiplantae; phylum Streptophyta; class Magnoliopsida; order Lamiales; family Lamiaceae; genus Perilla; species Perilla frutescens. The sequence continues at coordinate 53,938,201 of BRKX01000004.1, forward strand.
ATCAAGAATGATGCTTTAGACAATCTCTAGGACTTGGTTTGAGAAAGAGATGCAGCGGTAGCAGCGTAATCTTGAAATCGAAGTGTTTCAATTCTAAGGTTAGTAAGGTTAGTTGTATTAGTCACTTAGTATAGATGTATTTTATTTTAAAATATAAAAATAATATCAAACTTTTTTTAGGGGGAAACTAATATTATGATTTATATTTGATAGCTATTAATTTAGTACGTAAACTAGCCGGCTTGTCGAACTTGACGGGCTTTCTTAAAGGCCTAAGGCTAAGTTTACTTATTACACGAGCCATTTATAAAGCTTAAGATGGGCTTTTTACTAAACATGCGAGGACTGACGCAGGTCACGCAACAGACTCTTATTGAATAGCATGACCTACTTCCAACGTGTAACAAATTGTAACATACACACAAACACACTTTCTTTTCATTTCTACTAGTTTTGCTCCCGTGCGATGCACGATAATTATTGAACTTAAATAATTAAAAATAATGCTTATTATACATGCTCTTGAAATGAAAACATATAACTAACAATGTATGAAAACTAATTTGAATTTTGAAAAAAAAAATAATAATAAAATAAAAATGAGAGAGCTTTTGTCCTTTGACTTTGTTCTTCATGAAAAAACAATGAAGTCGTGACATTTTCTTCAAAATGTTAAAATGAGTTCTATTTTGAGTCATATATTATAACTTTCCATTCAAAAATAATAAACTTCAATATGCAATACCCAAATAATATTCGCGAAACAACAACGAAGATGCCATCATAATTCACGGAAAAAAAGGAAGAAAAAAAATATCAATATGATCAAGTGAAACAATATCTAAAAACCAAGCATAACAAAAAAACATAAATGAAACAATATAGAAAATCGAAAAGCACCTTCACTTGACAAATTAAAGATTTGATCCAATCCACACAGGTTCAGTACCGAGCGGTCTCACTACATATTTCGTCAAAATATCAAAGGAATTCGATCTATTGAGAGTTGAGACCCAACTATCCAAGAAGATTATGCTTTTCATTTTCGAAAAATCACTTCTACTATGATCTGCAGTAGCCTCAGAATATGCTGGGGACACATATTCAATCTGCACAAGTACAACGATACGCTTACTTCAAATCACAGTTGACATGAAGTACGAAATTCAAAATTTCCTAGGAGCAAATAGAGTCACATCGCGAGAAGACTGAGATGCACACCGACAATAAAAGTATTCAAGGTTTTTTTTTCTCTTTCCAAAGGTTCTTTGTTAACTACCATTCAATCAGGAAAATGCACCAATCACCATATATTAGCAATATTTGCAGATGTCATGCAGATTATTAGTAGGAATCTAATCACAATGTGGACCGTCAACTTAAATCAATAAACTAATGGTAACAGTGAGAAAGAATACAAAAATGCATACTAAATTACTAATTCAAAATCATTTGAAACATATGAACTGCATTAGTGAACATTGTAAACTTAGTTTCGGTGCATAACCAAAATCAAAATAATGCACTGATAAAAGCGGGAACAAACTACCTCGAAAGCTGCAATATTGACATCGGGCTTGAAGAATACAAACGTGAATGCAAATGCTCTCTCTCCAACTTTATTTCAAAATGTTGCTTGAAACTTTTGACAAAAAAGAGGCGGGCAGTGCCAGCTCATGTGCTTGTAGGAGCATCTTGCGGTTTAGTCAGGTTCCCTACACATGAAATTTGTTATATTAGAATAGTATATGCTCCCTGCTTTGAATCGAAAGAGCAACATATTCTGTTTGATGAAGAAATTTGATTAGTTTATCCAATATAAAAAAAATCTAGATATATCATTACCAACACCAATTAAGCAAAAAATTCATCTACTCCTATAAAGATTAAAAATACCATGGTGAAAAACAATTCTATAACAAATAGGACATAGAAGGTTTAAATACTTGCATCAGCTTCAAATGTGTAGAGTTTTATTGGTAATTATCCATACTAAGATTTTCATCTCTAGAGGGAGGTGTGTTGTTTGGACATGGGCGTTGGAATACATATAAGACTAAAATAGGAACCATCACTGCAATCTTGACATCCTCATCAGGTTGACTGATCTTTTTGATTTGATTTGAGCCCGGGAGAAATATGGTCGTGTTAGACTTTTGACAGAAAATCAGGGATCCTTTACTATCAAGGAGACAAATATAGAATGATGGACTGCCCTGTCCCAAACATGGAACCTTGGTCTAAGCCAACAACACTGATAGAAACAATAGAGAAAAATAAATTGCATATATTGCAATCAATTTACAGATCTAGTTCAGACATTACCGCATAAAGGATGTACATAAATTAATAATTACAGTGATGCATAGCATGAAAATGAGTATCCTTATAACTAAAAATAGGATAAATCAATAGACACAAGCAACAACATTCATTTTAGCACCGTCAACTCAGAAATGCCTAGTGAAATAAATTGTTAATTAGTTCCAAATCAAAGAAGAGTATAAGCATAAAAGTAGAGGATCCAACCTTGGCCGATGACTGTGGCATGATGGCCTTTCCCTACAAACAGGTTCCTCGAGTCTAATTGATACGCTGTAGACAACAGATCGTGAAGCTTTGACGGTAAATAGGGATGCTCCAACGGTGCATGGTGGAATCGGTACTGTACGTGCGCCCCTCAATCTGTGCTAAGCAACGGGGCTGCTCTTGATATACACAACTTTATGACTGATCAAAATCATAAATGTTTGTTAGAATTGAGTTTTCGAGAGGAACCTATAAGTCATTCGTACAGAGGTCCAAAGAAAAAAATTCATTTAATCAGCACAAATCTTTGAACGAAAGATAAAAAATACTACCTTTTGTGATTTAAGCATTTAACCGAACACCTTTGTTGTTTGATTTCAGTAGCCTTCACCATGAAAGAATTGGGTGCTCCGAATCTGGATACGGTCTGAAACATGACAAAAATTCCATGAAAATAATATGAACAAAAATACGCATATCTCTCCAACGCGAGAATACGGAAGATGAGTGGAGTACCAGTTGAACTTTGAATGTTGATAGCGCCAATCGTCTAACTTCCCGACCCATTTAAAATGCATTATTAGGTATTGGCAATTAGTGCTTATTTGAAATGCAATTTCCAAGAGCAGTTTTTGAATTAAATATTTTTGCCTACTATGCTTAAATATGTGAAAGTGGGGTGGTTATTATTGTGCACGATGATGAATGAAAGATGCATGGTTGAAACTTGAAAGTAACTGCAATTGTTCGCAAGTAAAATGACAGAAATAGCCATAATTTGGCGCAAAATTTGAATAAAACAAAAACTGTGTTTTTATATATATATAGATATAGATTTCATTAGTCGTGTATATCTTGAGATTTATGCATGAATAAGAGAAACCTAAAGATGGTAAGCATCTCCCTAGAGCTTAAAAAAAAAGGAATAAAACATATTTATATCTTCATACATTTAATTTATTTTTAATTGAATCAATGTACTTTAATGTATAAACATTCAGTCCTATTTTTTACTTTTACAGAATTTAGGTATTACGATATGATTTTAACATAAATGAAAATTTATCGACTTAACTTTGGCAAATAAAAGTATAGAAGCCCAATTCAAAAAATATTGAAATTACATGGACCCAAATGCATTTATCCTACAAAAAACAACAATAATTGTATATATTTATTATAGTTAGAAGCTTTGAACAAATGGGGATGTAGCTCAGATGGTAGAGCGCTCGCTTAGCATGCGAGAGGTACGGGGATCGATACCCCGCATCTCCATTTCTTTAAAAATTATATTTTGTTATTTTTTTCGCGTTACGTTTTAATTTTTTATTTTTTTTTATCTCATTATTATGTTTTTACTTTTACTCAATCGTTTTCCTGCATTGCTACCTGCTTCCGTTCAATTTCCTCCTGATCAAGTCTTCAATATTTACTTATATTAATCCAGAAGGCCCCATCTTTTCATATTTTTTAAGTTGCTTTCAAGAAGAGTTGGTGAATACTGACTCATCAAGATCCTTCCAACTATGCAACAAAAATCCAACGCTAATAAAATATTTGGTTTTGTGAATAATCCACTAAACTTGAAGCCTCGGTGAAACTTCCCAAAAATGTATAAATTTACTAGCAGAAGCAGAATAGAGTCTCTCACTTTCATCCCTTGGTGATCAAGAAATTAACTTGCAAAATTTGAGCCCAAATCTTGGTGATCAAGCATGCCCCTCTGTTGACTCCAACAGTATTTAGTAATATTCATTATAAATGCATGCGTTCAAGAATACTGGTACGGTGAGGCAACAAAAATAAAATAAATACATAACAAGAAGAATTTGTTGGTGCAGCAGTCATTCATGGATTCCAGTGATCAAACAGAACAACTTCGTAGCAAGAAGTGTGTGTTGGTACAAATTGATCAAGAGTTTTGAGGTGTTTGAGATGCTTATTTTCCTTTTTTATTTTGTTTTGATTGAAACAGTGCTCTCAAGAGAGAGGAAAAGGCGAAGCAGAGGGAGCTCATTCAACAGGAAAAGAAGGCATGAAATGAAACTCTTTTAAGTTTTAATTAGTCTGTTGTGGTTTATTTTGTTATGTATGTGTATAATTGAAGTAGTCTTACTTGTTTGTTCATCGTTTATGGTTAAAGGGGCTCACTATTTTTGATGGATAACTAGTATTATCCATGAAGCTGAGAGTGGATGGTTAGCAAAAATCTTAATTTTTTTATATTTAGACGAAAAAAAAAAAAAACTCATGCAGAAGTTGGCTACTAATCCACTTCATAATGAGCAGGAGTTAAGCTTTCTATCTAGATGTAGTGCAGATCACGGAAACTTGTTCGTAGATTTTCCATTTTTAAGTGAATGAAGTGATGGATTTCCTCAACTGCTTGTCCAGGCAGCTGCAGCAGCAACTAATAAGGCTTTCAAGAATCAGAATATATCCGAGGATAATGATATGGATCCAACAGTATGTTTCTTGTTCTTAGCTTTCATGCTCTTCTGAATGATGATCAGTATATAAAAATTGGATAGTTCAACTGCATTGAGCTAGCTGATTTTGGATTTGATTTTGATGGCAGCAATACTTGAAGAATAGATTAAGAAGCCTTGAATTGCTCAAGGCTTCTGGATCAAATCCATATCCTCATGCCTTTGTTGATTCGTTGTCTGATCTAGTGCTGATCCCTGAGTTCATAAAAAGATATTCCAAGTTGAGCCCAGGAGAGAATGAAGAGGCCGAGCAGGTCTTCCTAGCTGGTATGCGGTAGCTAGATATCAATTTCTCCGACTTCTATTAACTGATCGGACTTACTAATCTATCAAATGTCGTGCATTGGACAGGTAGAATCATGAGCAAGCGCGCCTCATCTTCTAAGCTCTACTTCTATGATCTACATGGAGGTGGAGCTAAGTTGCAGATTATGGCTGATGCAAGGTATCAAAGATGAATGGCTTTCTTGAATATGTGAGGCAGTCATTTATACAGACTTCCATTATTTCCACCTTAGGTTAAGAGTTGGGATGTTGGCAATGAAACTGGTTTCCAAATTTATGTCATTGATTATGAAAAGCCTCTTTCCATCTGTACATTAACACAGAATGGTAGATTTTACTGATGTAACTTACTTCATGCTCTAGCATTAAGGTTCAAGAGTAACGCGCTTTCCACTTTTGTATACGACTGCACACAGGAACTCGGAGATGGATGGGGATGATTTTGCCCGGTTCCATTCTGGAGTCAGACGAGGTGACATTGTTGGTGTATGTGGATTTCCTGGTTAGTGTTCTTTCATCATCAACGCGGTTAAAGAGCTTTTCATTTTACAGCAATCAGTATAAACAGATAGGCTAGATTTTTCATATTTTCCATTTCCATAAACATCACTGAGAAAAAAATCAGACAGCAGTAAAAAATGATCAACGGCTGGCCTAGAGTGTAGGAGGCCTTGTCAAGAATGACATCCAAATAAAAGGTTATAGGGGTGAACTCAAATTTTGGAGATTGTTGCTCAATTCGCCTCAAGATTCTTTAATTTTCTTCGGTCAGAATAGCTTTTTCTGCTTTTTAATTAACTAGTTATGGCAACCTTAAAATTTGTTAAAGATGTAGCTAATGGGCAATGAAAGATTGTGAAATACTTTTCAAGTGAACTGCAGTTTATTTTAAGCAAGGAAAATGGTTCGTGGTAAAGATAAGATACGTGCATCAGGTTCGACTTATCAAACATGCTACTAATTGTGCAGGGAAAACTCAGAGAGGAGAGCTTAGTGTGTTTCCAAGAATATTCACTGTACTTTCTCCATGCCTTCACATGTTACCAAGGAACTCCCCTTCTACTGATTCTAGTGACAGTCAGCCTAAGGTAAAGAATATCAGAAAAAAAAAATTAAAAGAAGCTTATGATTTACTTATTTAAATTTTTATGTCACAAAATTTTCCTTGAGACTAAATTATTCAGTTTCTTCCAGCAGAATAGAAGAGAAACAAGCAATGATACATGGAGCCTTGGAACTCAGAGGAATTTTGAGTCCTATGTTTTGAAAGATCAGGTAGAAATGAGGAAGCTGTTTAACATCATATCTTAGCATTTTGTAACTCTGACTGATTAGTTCAAGCATCTCCACTGTTAGGAAACCCGATTTCGCCAGAGATACTTAGACTTGATGCTGAACCCTGAAGTTAGACAAGTTTTCACAACTCGAGCCAGGGTTATTTCTTACTTCAGGAGGTTCCTAGACGAGCGTGGATTCTTGGAGGTTTGAAGCAAATGCATAATGTTCATGAGACTAATTGATGCTTCATTCAACTCTTTCTGATTCAGATTTTTGTATTTTAGGTGGAAACTCCTTGTATGAACATGACTGCTGGAGGAGCTACTGCAAGACCATTCACCACTCATCATAATGATTTGGATATGAAGCTTTACATGCGTGTCTCCCCCGAGCTTCATCTCAAGAAGCTGGTTGTAGGTGGGCTTGAACGCGTTTATGAGATAGGGAAGCAGTTTAGGAATGAAGGGATAGATTTGACTCACAATCCAGAATTCACAATGTGTGAGTTCTACATGGCTTATGCAGATTATGAGCAACTTATGGTTTTAAGTGAAGAGCTACTCTCAGGTATGCAGATTCTGGCAATTCAACAGAAAATCGACTTAGACAAACTAACAAAACAGTTATGTTACCTTGTTGTAGGAATGGTAATGGAACTAACAGGAAGCTACAAGATAAAATGTCACAGCAATGGAGCAGAAAACGAGCCTATTGAGATCGACTTCACCCCTCCTTTTCGGTTTGTTAGGCTATTTTCATGGTGCTAAGCATTTCGGAAGAATGATCAGTGTAAAAAAATGTGTTCATTGGTTCTGAAATCAATGCAGAAGGATTGATATGCTTGAAGAACTGAGTAGAGTGGGCAATCTTGATATTCCAGAAGATCTTTCAAGTGAAGCTGCAAATCAATATCTAAGAAATGCTTGTGAGAAATTTAATGTTAATTGTTCCCATCCTCTTACAACAGCTCGACTCTTAGACAAGGTTGAGATTACCTCATTCTGATCTTCTGCAACTGTTGATGATTCCACAATCTGAAAGGAATTGAAAAAACACATTTTCTTACAGTTAAACTTGGTCTAATAGTTGTGACTTGTGATCAAATGACAGCTTTCTGGCCATTTTCTTGAAGAGAGCTGCATGAATCCAACCTTCATCATCAACCATCCAGAAATCATGAGTCCACTGGCAAAATGGCATAGATCAAAGCCAGGTTTGACAGAGCGGTTTGAGATATTCGTCTACAAGAGAGAGGTGTCGTCTTAAACTATATATTTTTCTACTCCTTTTTGGAGATCAGAAGTAGTATTGAAGTTGTTGTTCTTACTTTCTTGCAGCTGGGCAATGCGTATACAGAGCTGAATGATCCTGTGGTGCAGCGGGAGCGCTTTGCTCAACAGCTGAAGGTATTGGACTCACTAAATCAAAATGCAAGAACTGACTAGCACTTTTTCTAGCATCAATATTTAGCCAAAAACACAATTTTTCTTCAGACTACATGTTAAATTCATCTACATTTCTTGCTGAGTATAGTTTTATCTATACTATACCTTCTGACTTCTGCTGAAGGTATTTGACTCACTACCTCAGAATGCAAGAACTAACACTTTTTTTCTGGCACCATATTTAGCCAAAAACACAATTTTCTTTCGACTACATGTTAACTTCGTCTATATTTTCTTGCTCAGAATAGTTTTATCTTCACTAAAGCTCAATCCAGATGAAGGTATTTGACTCCCTACATCGAAATGCAAGAACTAGCATTTTTTTTGGCACCATCTTTTGCCAAAAACACAATTTTCATTCGACAACATGTTAACTTCATCTATATCTATTTTCTTGCTGAGAATAGTTTTATCTGTACTATACCTTCAGATGAAGGTATTTGACTCACTACCTCAAAATGTAAGAACTAGCACATTTTCTGGCACCAAATTTAGCCTAAAACACAATTTTCTTTCAACTACATGTTAACTTAATCTACATTGTCTTGCTGAGTATTGTTTTATCTTTAGTAGTTCAGCTGAAGGTATTTGACTCACTACCTAGCTCAAAATTCAAGAACTAGCAGTTTTTTCTAGCACCATATTTAGCCAAAAACATAAGTTTCTTTTGACTATGTTAACTTCGTCTACATTTTAATTCTTGATGAGTATAGTTTTATTATCTATGTATTGATCAGGATAAACAGTCAGGAGATGATGAAGCAATGGAAGTGGATGAAGCTTTCTTGAACGCGCTCGAATATGGATTGCCACCAACTGCTGGCTTAGGCATGGGGATAGATAGACTTACAATGCTGCTCACAGATTCTCTAAATATCAAGGTCATTTCTCACTCTAGCTTCTTCTAAATACACACACACACACACACACACATATATACACTATAATATACATAGATCAGATAGATAGAGAGAGAGAGAGAGAGGGCTTCATTCTCAGAAGAAGTCTTGAATAGTTTTGAAACTGAACTGAAATGTATATTGCATGCAGGAAGTTATTCTTTTTCCTGCCATGAAGCCTCAGCAGGGAAGCTGATTCGGAGTTGGCATATGCTGCATGTGTGACTGTGTTTCCCAAAACCTTATAAAGTAGTCGTACATAATATATTCAATTTGGATCCCCTATTTCATTATCGTGTTTTGTTTTTATATTTCATTTAAGTTTGTAAGAGTTAACTACACTTTTGCTCCCATGAGAATAGATCACACACTTTTAGTTCTGAAACGGACATTTTTTGTCCCAAGTTTATTTTTTCTATATTTTTTTTGTCCCAAATTAAAGGATCATATGTTTCGATATTTTTTATTCCAAAACTAACTGGAAACATGGCAACCCTTAAATTTTGAAACCAAAAAGATCAAAACATTACACTTGGGAACCAAAACATTATGGTTGGAACTAAAAGTATTTTGACTCTACTAATTAATATATTGTTTTTCTAATTATTAACTTAATTATATTGTTAGCCTTCTTTGATCCATTTTTATTTTTATAATTTTTATATTAAATTTTAACAAAACAATCCTTTATTAATTATCTATTAAAATAAATAAATAATAATTAAAACAATAAAACAATTGAAATACTTAATTTAAGAAGTCATGTATTAATAATTTTCATCTTTTAAATCCCTTCAAATTATGAATGCATAAAATTATTATTTTTCGGTTTCTAAATTTATAATTTTCCTAGGCCATGCATTTTTTTTTTCTAGGCCATGCATCCCTTAAAGGCTATTCGTAATTACTCGTTTTTTTCGTTGCCGTGTCATAGCTCGATTTATGGAAACACTTCTTCCTAGTCGGCAATCCTAAAAAGCTCTTCTATTATAGACATTTTCCTCATGTACCCACAAATAGGTGAGCAAAACAATATCAATATTAAATTACTTATTTCTTCCTAATATAATTAAATAATAGTAATATTTATTGATTTGAGATTTGCAAAATAAATTCTCTATTAATTTAGAACATAAAAATTAAAAATAGTAATTCATGATTTGAAATATGAAAGATATTAAGACTCAAAAATCATGTATTTTGTTATAAAATATTTATCCAAGCACTCGAGATTGATACATATGAACTATGTAATATAAGAATATATAGAGAAGAAGATAGAGACCAATATAAAAGAATCAAGATTTATATTAAACATCCATTCCAATATTGCTCTACGATTACAATATTATTTGAAGAGTCATTTTAATTAGTAATGTGAATAGTCATATTATTTATAACATATTTTGATTTTTTTTTAAACTATTTTCATATTAATTTTCAAAAAAAAAATTATTCATTAATTATCTATTAAATTTACTCAAGATTTTATTAAAATAACTAGAAAATTAAAAGGAATCAAAATACGTGATTTTTTTTTTGTTCCTAAATTTATAGTTTCAATTTCTAGGTACTAATAATGAAGATCATTTTCGTTATTAGTCTTATCAATTTAGGAATAAAAAATATTATCTACCAACTCATAATCAGTAATTATTAGTCTCATTAATTTAGGAATCGAAAAATATCTTATCTAATTGATGATTGTCAATTCAATTTAGAAATTTGATGCATGCATAACATATTTTTCAATTCCTAGATTGACAAGAATAGTAATGAAAATAGTAGAACATAAATTTGCGTGTCAATCCACGTTATCTCCATCAATACTATGTAAAAAGTGTAATTAACTCAAGTTTGTAAGTTCATGTGTTATATATCATGGCATTATTACTTCAATTTTTTCGACATTTCGTTTACCTCTACCAACTTGTAGTCTTCAAAATTTAAAACGTGGATTCCGTTCTGCACCTAATGTTTTATATGTCTACACTGATGAAATAATTCAAATAAAATATAAGATCAAAATATTGAACTAAACAATAATTTGATCCCTAGCTATTACTTGGCGCACATTCCGAAAATTTATGCAACATTCATAATCGTAGATGACACTAATCTTATTTCTCAAAAAAAAAATCAAAGGTAAAATTTGAGCTATTTGTTTTAAATTTTTGATGATTCTCGATCTATTTTATACCCAACTTCGATTTTTTTATTTTCAATAATCCCTTATTATAATAATATTAAAATTATCTAAAATATTTATTACAAAATATAGCGTTGAGGTTACGACAGAGAAATAAGAAAATGTACTCCCTCCATCCCAATTATATAGCCCCTATTACTATTTTAGAGTGTCCAAATTATATAGTCTCATTACTATAATTATTATTTTATATAGTAATGTACAAATATAATCTTGTTAGATTTGGAAATTAAAAATTTAACAACTCATTTTTATGAAAGTTATAAATCTCAAATATGGGTAATTAATCTTGGAAGTTTAACTTTTGTATCTTGATTTCATAAATATTTTTCATTTAGGTGCGAATTAAAAAGGGGCTATATAATTGAGACGGGGAGTTTTCGATTTCAAAACTTCTAGCAATCTATATTTAATGCAACATTTGTAAAATATTCAACTACAAAATGCAGTAGAAAGTCGGATTGAGTTACATAATTTGTAAACGATTTGGCCCCTAATTTTTGGACTTCTGATCATTTCTACTACATACAAAATATATAATGATTAATCATACAAGGAAGTTTAATGTATGAAAGATGGGTTATTTATCAATTCAAAACTTGAATGATGAAAGTTATTAATTTAAGACTCCAAAATTCATATATTTTTATTCTTTTTATTTTTTTATATTAATTTTCAATAAAAAATAATTTATTAATTGTCTATTAAATTTAATAAAGAATTTATTAAAATAACTACAAAAAAAGAATCGAAATACATATTTTTGAGATCTTGAATTGATAGTTTTCATCTTTCAGGACTCAGATTTGAGTACATATCTTTCAAATCCTAAATCGAAAATTCTCCCATTTTATTTTCTAATTGTAGTATTCGAATAATTTAGCCTAATTTAAATATGTACCACTATGTTTCCTCAAAAAAAAAAAAAAAAAAAAAAAAAAAGTCGTACCACTACGTTAGCTCGGGGTAATCGAAAGTCGAAACAATATTTTCTAGGAATTTTATAGATTCCGAAAGATAGATGAAACTATTAATTTATAACTCCAAATCACCTATTTTTATATTATTTTTTATTAAAATCTTATTAATTATCTATTAAAATTAATAAATGATGAATAAAAATATTTTAAAACCTTCAAAATATAGACATAATTTTAGGAGGTGTGAATGAATAAATCTTATCTTTGAAATCCTTAATTGTTAGTGTTATCTTTCAAATTATGAATGTGTAAAATTACTATTTTTCAATTTCTAAATTGATAATTATCTTTGAAATTAATTGTTAGTTGTTGCCGCGCCATAGCTCGATTTATGGAAACACTTCTCACTCGCCCATCCTAAAAAGCTATTCGTAATTAATACGGTATAATTATACCATAGTTCTATTATAGATGTATTTTCCTCGTCCCAACAAAAATCTAGCTCAGCAAAACAAGATCACTATTATATTACTTATTTTTTTCTAATATTATTAAATAATAAGATTTATTGTTTAAAGTTTAAAAAATAGATTATCAAATAACTTTATGATATGAAATAAAAATGATTAATTCATGATCTGAAATGTGAAAAAATATCGATCTAAGACTCAAAATCGTGTATTCTGAGTTTTTTTTTAATTATTTTCATATTCATTTTCAACAAAATTTTATTTATTAGTTATTGTTAAATTTAATGGATAATGTATTAAAAATAACTAAAAAAACATTAAAAGAAATCAAAATACACATTTTTTTGGTTCCTAAATGAATAGTTTCAATTTCTAGGTATTGAACTAATAATGACAATCATTTTTGCTATTAGTGTTATTAATTTAGGAATCGAATGTTATATATCAATTAATATTATTATAATTGGGTTAATTGTCAAAAAATACACCACATTTCAATGAATTTGCAAATTAGACACCACTTTTCAAACGTTTCAATAATAACACAACCTTTTATTTTGTAGCAAAATATACACCCTTTTTTTCCGGCCACCGACAAAATGATGTGGCTTTACTTATTTCCTACGTGGACTGGGACTCCTACGTGTACTTGCCACGTCAATGTTTATTTTTAGTTTAATTGCCAAAAAATGCACCACCTTTCAACGAATATACAAATTAGACACCACTTTTCAACCGTTTCAATAATGACACAACTTTTTATTTTGTAGCAAAATAGACACTCATTTTTTTCAGCCACTGACAAAATGACGTGACTTTACTTATTTCCTACGTGGACTGGGACTCCGACTTGAGGAAACGTCGTCGTTTTCAGCTTAAAGATTTGAGAATTAAACACACATTAAATTTAAAGCTCACACATCCTTCACCCTAATTTCTCATGAGAAATCCTCTTGAATTTGTCAAAAACTTTCGAATATTGAAAGTCCATACCGGAGGTTTCTACCGATGTCCAAATCGAAAGGTGATTTTTTTTTTTTCATTATTTTGTTATCTCTGGGCATCGGTAGAAATAACAAAACAATGAAAAAACAAAATCACAGAAATAACAAAAGAATGAAAAAACAAAATCACCTTTCAATTAGAAATAACAAAACAATAAAAAAAATCACCTTTCAATTTGGGCATCGGTAGAAACCTCTAGTATGGACTTTCAATATTCGAAAGTTTTTGACAAATTCAAGAGATTTCTCGTGAGAAATTAGGGTGAAGAATGTGTGAGCTTTAAGCTGAAAACGACGACGTTTCTTCAAGTCGGAGTCCCAGTCCATGTAGGAAATAAGTAAAGTCACGTCATTTTGTCAGTGGCTGGAAAAAAAAAAGATGTCTATTTTACTATAAAATGAAAAATTATGTCATTATTAAAACGTTTAAAAAGTAGTGTTTAATTTACAAATTCGCTAAAAGGTGGTGCATTTTTTTGGCAATTAACCCATTATAATTTATAAATGATTGTGAATTGAAAAGGACATAAATTTGCGTGCCGTTCCACGTCATCTCCATCAATGCTATGTAATATTCGATTTCGCCTCCTCCATTTTCCACAATTTCTCTAAATTCAATCGCAATTGCGAGAAATCCGTTGCCATGAAAGTTCCAGCTTCCAGAGCTCAAGGTTTTTTTCACTCTGCCTCTTTTACACACACACGCACTTATTATTATGATTAATTTTCCATTGTTTCTTTGTTTTTCTTTTCCATATATGTTAGGGCGATGTAGTATTGTGATCATTTTTTTTATTCTTTTTTTTTCTTTTTATGTAATTGATTGGGATGTAACATCGAAAAATGTTTGGAATTGTTGGTGCAGAAGATATGAATAAAGAGGCGAAGAGCACGTATTTTGATTTGCCAGCGCTAGATGTTTCTGTTGCATTTCCTCAAGCAACTCCAGCTTCAATCTTTCCTCCTAGCGGTAGGATTGGTAGATTGCATTTATATCATTGAAGAATTAATTAAATATTTGTGGATTACTTGACACGTCTATTGGAAATTTATGTATTGTGCTTGTGATATTTTTAGATATTTGATCATTTTTTATGATTTACTCTTTTTTTCTTTTCTTTTTTTTTTTTGGTGAAAAATTCATGCTTTGTACTGGTGTTGATTGTGCTAATTCTGAGTTATTGAGTTTACAGTGTGGGATTATTATCAGTTAGACGATTTGTTGACTGCTGAGGAGAAAGCTGTGAAGAAGAAAGTACGAGAGTGTATGGAGAAAGAAGTAGCTCCGATAATGGCAAAGGTGTTTCTTATTTTGTTACCAAATTTTACAACTCAAATTTTCTTTCAGATATTATATGTCACCGTGTTAAATTAGTAATCAAGAAAAGCTCAAGCTTATGATTCTGTTGCATAGAGACTTAGATATGCCTACTCTTCTGATCACATGTTTAGTTTTAACTGCCAAGTGAATGATCTTTTTTCAGTACTGGGAGAAGGCAGAATTTCCATTCGAAGTGGTTCCGAAGCTCGGTGCATTGCGTATCGCTGGTGGCAGTATCAAGGTACTTAATTGGGAAGTTTCACATGCTTTGCAGTTTTATGAATGATGGCTATGAAGATGTAAGCCGATTTAATATCTAACTGCATACAATATAGGGCTATGGTTGTCCCAACCTATCCATAACTGCAAATGCCATTGCTACCGCAGAAGTTGCGAGAGTTGATGCCAGCTGCTCTACTTTCATATTGGTGCATTCCTCATTGGCAATGCTGACTATTGGTAACCTTTCTCTTGCTTGTCGATCCTTGTCTTTCTGCCGTGATGGTGATAGAACTTGTGATTATTATTATTTTGTTTTTCTGGCAATGATAGGACTTTGTGGATCAGAAGAACAAAAGCAAAAATATTTACCATCCCTTGCACAACTAAAGACAGTAGCATGTTGGGTGAGAAGCATTGCAATGCGTATTACTGTTGGTTTGATATGCGCCTTTTTTTTATCCGCAAGTTAGTAGCTAAACTATGTAGCTGATTGGATGTAGGGGCTAACTGAACCTGATTATGGTAGTGATGCAAGTGCTCTGAGGACAACTGCAAGAAAGGTTTGGAGTATAAACTTTGCTATTTACTACTTTCCCATTTCATTATATCTGTTTATATGTAATGTTAGATCGTAGATGTACTTATTTTTTGCAGTTCTACCATGGGGGCATAATTTCAGTAAAAAAAAAGATTTAGTTAAATAATAATAATAATAATAATAATAATAATAATAATAATAATAATAATAATAATAAAATAATAATAATTTCCTGATCCAATTAAGGCATGTGTATTTGTCTGTTATTTCTATATTATGTTGTGTCAATGTGTTTACTCGTGTTAACCTCTCTTTCATATTGACTTATTTTGACTTCAAAAAATCAGGTTGAGGGTGGTTGGATACTTGATGGCCAAAAACGCTGGATAGGGAACAGCACTTTTGCGGATGTTTTAGTTATTTTTGCTAGAAACACTGCCACAAATCAGATTAATGGGTAAGTTATAAAATAATTTAAAAAAAAAAAAGAGTTGCTTCTTACTTGCAGTGTTCCTCATATGTGAGTTTTGTCAGTAGAAGTAGATCTTAAAAATTTCTCATTAAATTCAGTCTTGTTTCAGACCATCTAGTCTCCAATAGATACTAGGCAGATTTTTTCCAATGGTTTGTGTCGATCCCTGGTTTTCTTGTTCTTCTCATAATTAATGACATTATTTCCTTGTTCCTGCTGATCCAGAATCTGGCAGATGTGTTCGGAGTTATATCCTTTTTATGATGACAAACTATCTATGTATCTACATCATTTAGCTGATTTGCATTTGCTGCAGATTCATCGTGAAGAAGGATGCTCCGGGCTTACAATCGACCAAAATAGAAAACAAAATTGGCCTAAGAATGGTTCAAAACGGTGATATTTTACTGAAGAATGTTTTTGTACCGGATGAAGACAGGCTCTCTGGAGTTAATTCATTTCAAGATACAAACAAGGTATCAAATCATGGAACTCGATGATTGGTGCTATGTCTGTGCTGGTTTATCATGTTGCCTGATCCAATAGCATATGAAATGCGTAATACATATCTTGAAGTAATTTACTGGCACTATATCTTTTAGACACTAAAATCTGCTCATTACTTATCTGATTGAACATTACCTGCAAATAGGTGCTTGCTGTTTCTCGCGTCATGGTTGCTTGGCAGCCTATTGGCATATCGATGGGTGTGTATGATATTTGTCACAGGTAATAACTAACTTTTTTTTTGACAATGGTTCAATCACCAAAAATAAGTAAAAAAAAAAAAGAATAACAGAGAACCACCTAGAACATTGTTCATCATCTCTTGTCTGGAGTAGAGAGGCTGTGAATTACGCATATATTGCTGATTTAAAAATATTGATTGATTTAGGAGATCGGATTATTTCACTAAAACCATTATAAAGTTAGTGGTTGTATTTGAGCCTTGCTTCAGACTGGGCCACTTTAAGAAACATAGACACTCATTTATTTATTTTCGTTGAGTAGAAACTATGGAAGACTCCAGTTGTGCGCATGTTTATTCTGTTGTTTTACTTGTCTCGAGTTTCATGACTTGACCATTTCTGGTCAATTCTCTTTTCAACTACTGATGAATACAGTTTAATCTTGCTGGCCAGTTCTGAAGTGGAGTTCCATAAATATGAGTGGTGTCTGAACAATTCTGTTTTCTACTTCCTCGGAAACAGCATAAAACAATCGGGTCTATAATTCTTTGATATTTGCTACATCTCTTGTTTGATTCCCTTAATTGCTTTCTTGAGGCTTATGAATTTGATTACGCATAAGGTACCTAAAGGAGAGGAAGCAATTTGGTGCTCCATTGGCAGCTTTCCAGATCAACCAACAGAAATTAGTTCGCATGTTAGGTAATGTTCAAGCAATGTTTCTTGTTGGTTGGCGTCTTTGCAAGCTGTATGAGAGCGGTAAAATGACTCCCGGCCATGCTAGCATGGGCAAGGTAATGTATTGCTATCGCACTTGGTTAATCAGGAACTGTATAGTGCCTTTCAGTTTTAATTGAAGAGTTTCTGTTCAATTCAGTCATGGATCTCCTTGAAGGCGAGGGAGACTGTTTCTCTTGGGCGGGAGTTACTTGGTGGCAACGGAATTTTAGCTGACTTTCTCGTTGCAAAGGTGAGATAGCATGCAACCTTTAGCATGTTATCTTAGTATTTGTTATAGTAATGATCTTGCATTGTTCAAGAGACTCTATACAGCTCATGACTTTATCCCTTGCTACCAATGTGTTTTTTTTTCCCCCTAATCTCAGGCTTTCTGCGATTTGGAGCCCATATACACGTATGAAGGTACTTACGACATCAACACTCTAGTAACGGGCAGAGAGATCACCGGAATTGCCAGTTTTAGGCCAGCAGCACCGAGCAACCGGAGCCGTTTGTAATATTGCCACTCCACGAGTTGGCTGGGTTGGGGGTTAAGTTACATGGCTTCTGCGTTCAACAATGAATAGTTGGATTGTGAATTTGTGATATGTGTAATTCAGAAGGAATCAGCGTAGGAATGTCCCAATAAATAAAGAACTCGTTCAACTACTGTCTCCAGTCATAGATTCTACTTATGTCGGAGAAAACATTGTTGTTTTGTCCAGTTGAAGTTCATGTATTAATTTATTAACGATTACTATTTATCATTCGGGATGTTGTTTTGTTGTGCACTCCAGTATAATTGGTATCACCATTTTATAATTGTAATTTAATGTGATTTGCTGCGTGGAGAGTGGATTTCAAATTATTATTTTATGGATTCGAAATGTTTTTTTTTTCTTCGGGAAAGCAAAAATTCTGTTCTGGAACGGCCTTTCTTCTCTGAACCAAAAAAAAAAGCACTATTTTTTTATTTATTTTTTTCATATCTCAGTCTTTCTTGTTTACTTTTTGATCGTCATGCATTAATTGAATGCTACAGCCTACAAATAACAAAATTCGCATAATAATTCTCAGAGAACGGAAGATTGTAAATTCGTCTTGTTTCTGTAATTTTATTCAAATTTTCACACAGTAATTATGGGAGCAAATCAGCTAAGGGAGAATCGCAAAGAAATCTTTAAGTTTAACATACGTTATTAATTTTTCTTCCATTTTTTTTTATTTTATTTAATTTTACATCTACATTTAAATTTAGAATTTATTTCAACCAATTAAAATTTATAATTAGTTTTTTATATTTTAGTTAATATAATTACTTATTAGTCTATTAATTTAAATTAGAGTATTGATTAAGATTGATTATAATATAATAAATTTTATTTTTATTATAAGCATTATTAAAATTAGATAGTTTTTAATTTTGGTACACACCTTTCTGTAGCATTCGTTACTTACAGCTGCAGGCCTGCAAGTGATCCGTCTCCGTGAAAGTTCCATCTGCTCAAGGTTTTCCACTCTTGCTTCTTTCCTCCTCTCCAATTTTGTATTCATTTCTACGGGTTTTTTTTGTGTGTTTGTGGTAGTCATGCATTGTATCTAACTGAGTGTTGTTTATGTAATTGATTGAGTTGCAACGTCGAAAATTGTTGGTGCAGAAGCCAGAAGATATGTATAAAGAGGTGAAGAGCACGTATTTTGACTTGCCTGCGTTAGATGTTTCCGTTGCATTCCCACAAGCAACTCCAGCTTCAATCTTTCCTCCTAGCGGTAAGATTGATGGATTAAATCTATTTTTCATTGAAGAATTGGTGAAATATGCGTAGATTTTCAGTTATGATTGCGTCTACTTAGAAATTAAACTTGTGTTTGTGTGATTTTGAAATATTTGATGCTTCTTACGCTTCACAAGGGTTTTTCATCGTGCTAAACTCTTAGGATCTTGAGTTTGCAGTGTCGGATTATTATCAGTTTGATGATCTGTTGACTCCTGAGGAGCAGGCTGTCAGAAACAGAGTAAGAGATTTCGTCGAAAAAGAAATTGCTCCGATTATGACGAAGGTGTTTGTTACTCTGTTAGCTGTTGTGTCTTACCAAAAACCTTGCAAGTATTAGCTAATTGATTTTCTGCATATTCATGAAGTTTATGATTCATCAAGTGAGGGTTGAGCTTATTGATTCCGTTGCATGGAGATTCACATAAACCTACTCTTGTGGTGTATTTTATGTTTTAACTTCCGAAAAATGTGCCTTGGCAGTATTGGGAGAAGGCAGAATTTCCATTTGAAGTTATTCCGAAGCTCGGTGCATTGGGTATAGCTGGTGGCAATATCAAGGTAATCACAATAAGATTTTCTATGGTTTTACAGCTTTTGGCATGATCAGTAGGAAGAATGGGGCATTTGGTATCTAATTCGATGCAATACAGGGTTATGGTTGTCCCAACCTCTCCATTACTGCAGCAGAAGTTGCAAGAGTTGATGCCAGCTGCTCTACTTTCCTCACGGTGCAATCCTCTCTGGCCATGCTGACTATTGGTAATTTTGATCTCTCTTGTTGATGCTCGTCATTTTCTACTGCTGGTGATAGAGTTTGTTATTATTTGTTGTCGAGGAGGATAGCATTATGTGGATCGGAAGCACAGAAGCAGACATATTTGCCACCCCTTGCACAACTAAAGACAGTAGCATGTGGATCGGTAGCACAGAAGCAGACATATTTGACCCTCGACCTATTTTACTTTATGTACTTACCCATTAATCTGATTTGTGGAGTTTCTAGCAAAAATAACTAAAATATCTGCAAAAGTGCTGTTTCCTACTTGACATTACTTTTATCTGCTTCTGATGATTCAAAATCTGCCAGATATGTTCAGTATCGTATCTTGTTTTATGATTACAATCTATGTCTGTAAATTATTAAGAGATTATTTGCATTTGCTACAGATTCATTGTGAAAAAGGACACTCCAGGTTTACAAGCTACTAAAATAGAAAACAAAATCGGTCTAAGAATTGTTCAAAATGGCGACATTTTGTTGAAGGAAGTTTTTGTACCTGATGAAGACAGACTATCTGGAGTTAATTCGTTTCAAGATATGAATGAGGTACATATCATGGTACTACAAGGTTTGATGAAATTTTAGTTGGTTTCTAGTGTTGCCTGCTGATCCAGACATCCAGTTGCAAAACAACTACTTAATACATAAAATTTACGCTGTTTTATTTGATTTCATCTAGCTACTGCTAGCAACAGCATCACATCCTTGTCTGCATCAATTTATATGCTTTAGTCTGTACATTATCATCTGATTCAACTTCACCTGGAAATAGGTGCTTGCTGTTTCACGCATCATGGCTGCTTGGCAACCTATTGGGATATCGATGGGTGTGTATGATATGTGTCACAGGTGATAGATAGCTTTGTCTTTTTGCTTGGTTTAATCACCAAAATGAAATAAACAATCAAAGAAAATAAATGTGACGTCCCAAAATTTCATAAATAAAAATATCTCATTTATTCACTAAAAGAGTTTAATACAGCGGAAGTACTATTTAAAATAAAATAATATTTAATTAATCTTGACCATCACTCCGTCTCCACGTCATCGCCCGAGCTTCATAAATCTGAAAAATAAATAATAGCTTTGGGGTGAGTGCTATTATGTTAGTTCTAGATATGAACTTGTTATAGAGAATATTGAGCAGAAAATAGAAAATGAAGAGAAAAGTAATGCAGCGGAAAATCACTACTCAACGTGTAGAGAGAATGGAATAAAAATACTCAACTGAATGATAAAATGAATTACAGATATATAGCTGCTAGTCAGCCACTACTTGAACAGAAATAACAACTCCCTAAAAACTAGGAACAAATTTTGACTAAGTAAAACATAAATATTTAAAACAAATACTAGCAGATTCTAATGCAACTAATTAACACTCCTCCTTGGATTAGAAGCTGCATATCCCAAGTTTCTGTCTAAGAAACTCAAACTTATTTGCTGGCAAAGGCTTTGTGAATATATCAGCAAGCTGATCTTCAGATTTGCAATAAATCAAGCTTACATCTCCTTCCTTCTGCACTTCCCTTTAAAAGAACAACTTGATATTGAAATGTTTAGTTTTTCCATGAAAACCTGGATGATGAGATATTGCAATTGCAGATTGGTTGTCCACAAATACCTCTGTGGATGTTTCAATTAACTTTTCCAACTTTAAATCAACCAGCAACTTTCTCACCCACAATGCTTGATTAACAGCTGCTGTAGCAGCAATAAATTCAGCCTCTGCAGTAGATTGTGCAACTATCTCTTGCTTCTTGCAACCCCAAGAAAATACACTACTTCCTAGACCAAAACAGTACCCAGACGTACTCTTCATATCATCAACAAAACCAGCCCAATCGCTATCAGAAAATCCCAACAGCTTGAAATTTTCACACATCTTGAACTTTACACCAAGACTAACAGTTCCTTTGATGTATCTAAGAACTCGTTTTGCAGCTTTGAGATGGAATTCACTAGAACAGTGCATAAAACGAGAAAGGATACTCACCGAAAATAAGATATCCGGCCTAGTAGTCGTTAGGTACATCAAACACCCAACCACACTCCTGAAATATGCTTCATCAGCTTTGTCAGCACCATCTTCTTTGCTTAAGTGCTCCTTCTGACACATTGGTATGGCTGTGGGTTTGCAATCTTCCATTTGGAATTTTTTTAGTATTTCTTTGGCGTACTTCTTTTGACAGATAAAGATTTCTCCATTGCCTTGTTTTATCTCCATACCAAGAAAGTATGTCATCAGACCAAGATCTGTCATTTCGAAAACCCGCATCATCTCTTGCTTGAACTCATCAACAAGTCCAATATCATTACCTGTTAACAATAAGTCATCCACATACAATGACACAACAAGAATACTTGTTCCTTTTTTCTTCACATAGAGAGTGTCTTCTGATAGACTTTTCTCAAAACCCAAGCTCAAAAAATGATCATTGATCCTACTGTACCAAGCAAGTGGTGCTTGTTTCAAACCATATAGAGCCTTTTTTAGAAGGCACACCTTGTCTTCATTCCCTTCTTCAACAAAACCTTCCGGTTGCTCTACAAAGATGTCTCTTTCTAAGATACCATTTAGAAAAGCAGATTTCACATCCAATTGAAACACGCTCCATCCCTTTTGTGTTGCAATAGCTAATATTAGCCGAATGGTTTCTATTCTGGCAACAGGAGAAAATGTGTCTGAGTAATCAACTCCAAATACTTGAGCATAGCCTTTTACAACAAGCATGGCCTTGTGTTTGTTGATAGATCCATCAGCGTTGAGCTTAGTTTTGAACACCCACTTCACTCCAATAATTTTCCTGTCAGCTGGTCTATCAACTAACTCCCAGGTTTTGTTCTTTTTTATCATGAACATTTCCTCCTCCATTGCTTTCTTCCACTTTTGGTCTTGAACAGCTTCTTCAAACCCAGCAGGTTCACACACAGCCACATTGCACCTCTGATAAATATCAGAGAGCGATCTAGTGCCACGGACTGGAGGATCATCAATCAGTTCATCTTCCAATAGAGTATTAGAATTTGTTGATTTTTGGACAGACAATGATTCATGCCTCTTTTCTTGAGGCTGCTCCCAGTCCCATTTTTCCTCCTCCATAAAAAACACATCTCGACTAACAATTAGTTTCCTAGATTTCGACTGATACACTTTATATGCCTTTGACAAAGAGCTGTATCCCACAAAAATTTCCAATTCTGACTTCTTGTCAAGTTTATCATGCTTAACATGTGGAATTTGGGTGAAACAGATACAACCAAACACTTTTAGAAATTTAAGTGAAGGCTTATAGTCATACCAGGCCTCAAATGGAGTCATATCCTTCAATGCTTTTGTCGGGAGTCTGTTTTGCAGAAAAACAGATGTACTTGCTGCCTCAGCCCAAAAGTTCTTTGGCAAAGCTTTCTCATGAAGCATACATCTGGCCATCTCCATTATGTATCTATTTCTTCTTTCACTCACTCCATTTTGTTGTGGAGTGTATGGAGCAGTGAGCTGGTGTTGTATGCCTGCTTCATCACAAAATGAATTGAATTTTCCAGAAGTGTATTCTGTGCCATTGTCAGATCTTAGGACTTGAATGTTGCAGCCACTTTGATTTTCTACCATTTTCTTGAATTTCTAAAATACTTCAGCAACTTCTGATTTGTGTTTCAAGAAATATATCCAACACATTCTTGTGAAGTCATCAATGAAAATAATGTAGAACCTACTACTTGACAATGAAGGAGTTCGTTGAGGGCCGCATACATCTGTATGAACCAGCTGTAGCTTTTGAGTGGCTCTCCAACTTGAAACTGGAAACGGACTCCGAATTTGTTTACCATATTGACATGCATGGCAATTTTTTAACTGGCCGTCAAATGATGGTAAGCCAAACACAAGCTCATTATCCTTCATCAATTGCATCCTTTTAAAGTGACAGTGACCAAGCCTTTTGTGCCATAGATCAAGATTACCAATCTCAGTTGATGGGGCAGCAAGTTCGTGTTTGATAGGATTAAAAGAAAAACTTTTTCCTTTCATCTTCACCTTGAGCATCTCTTTACCAGTAGCATAAAAAATACGACAGAAATTGTCTGCAAACAGCACCTGAAAACGTTTCTCCAATAATTGACCCACATTCAATAAGTTTTGGTCAATTTCTGGAACGTAGAGAACATCAGATATTGTTTTTGTGCCTGTAGCACCGGTAATAGATACAGTCCCTTTCCCTTTAGCAGAAAGGTATTTGCCATTGCCGATTTTGACGTTAGCATGATCAACCGGCTTCAAGTCAAGAAAGAGCTCCTTGTCATACGTCATGTGGTTTGTACAACCACTATCGATTAGCCACCGTTCAGATGAATGACTACTTGCAAAGCAAGATGCCACAAAGAGTTCATCTATATCCTCTTCTCCTGCAACTTGAGCTTCATCCTCCTGTTGTTGAAACTTTTCTTTGCAGATTACTGCCTCATGTCCAAGTTGATTACACCTGGAACACTTAGCATCAGGCCTTCTCCAACACTTGAAGGCTGGATGAGTTTTTCGTCTACAATGTTGGCAAGGAGGATAAGACTTCTTTTGGTTCCAATCTTTTTTCCCTTTTACATTGCCTGGAGCTGAACTTGCACCATTTCCATCGAACTGTTTCTTTTTATGTTTGGCTGGAGAGTTGTTCTTATGTTTGGCTACCAAAGCTCCTTCAACACATGTATCTTCTCTCATCTGTCTTCTTTGTTCTTGTGCTTGCAATGCATTAAGCAATTCTGACAAAGAAATATTTGCCATATCCTTGATGTTCTCCAAAGAGGTTATTGAAGCTTCATACCTCTCAGGGACTGTTACAAGAATTTTTTGCACAATTCTTGAATCAGTAAACTCAGATCCAAGAAGTCTCACCTCATTGGCGATGTTAAGAAGCCTATCTGCATATTCCTTAACCTTCTCAGAGTCCTTCATCTTCTGAATTTCAAATTCTCTAATGAGATTTAAAACTTTCATCCCTTTGATTCTTTCATCTCCTGCATATTCTTCTTTCAAATAATCCCATATGGATTTGGCCGTCTTGAGGGACATGATTCTGGTAAAAATTGTTGGTGAAACCGCAGCAAAAAGACAAGCCTTTGCCTTCGATTTTCTGATCTTCCTCTCCTTCTGTGTTTTGATCTGTGCCACAGTAGGGTTTGCTGGGAGTGGGTGAACGTCGTAATCTTCTTCGACAGCATCCCACAGATCCAACGCTTCCAGATAAGTCTCCATACGTACAGCCCACATTTGGTAGTTTTCTCCATCAAAAATTTGTGGAGCCATTGAAGAAAAATTCGATTCTCCTTCCATTTGAACACTCAAATAAACTCACAGATCCCTTAAGAATAAGGGCTCTAGATACCAGATTGTTAGTTCTAGATATGAACTTGTTATAGAGAATATTGAGCAGAAAATAGAAAATGAAGAGAAAAGTAATGCAGCGGAAAATCACTACTCAACGTGTAGAGAGAATGGAATAAAAATACTCAACTGAATGATAAAATGAATTACAGATATATAGCTGCTAGTCAGCCACTACTTGAACAGAAATAACAACTCCCTAAAAACTAGGAACAAATTTTGACTAAGTAAAACATAAATATTTAAAACAAATACTAGCAGATTCTAATGCAACTAATTAACATATTAACTCAGTGGGGTTACTGCATTTATCCAGATTATACACAATATGAACAATAAATACATAGCATATCAAGTATCATTTTTCTGCAGCCCATAGGCCGAACATGCAACCCTTAGGTTGAGTAACTTTTCCTGCAGCCCGTCGGCCGAACATGCAACCCGTAGGTTGAGTAACTTTTCCTGCAGCCCATAGGCCGAACATATAATTTCCAATATATAAACTGCATAAAATGCATAATAAGGATAAATGAATATTTTGCTCATATATTCTCCGAGAGAATCCCCACCTTTACTTGAACTTGAAAGAATGTAACGAATTAATTTAATCCACGCGCACCTAAAATATGT
The DNA here is from genome assembly GCA_026008535.1 of Perilla frutescens. Classification (NCBI taxonomy): domain Eukaryota; kingdom Viridiplantae; phylum Streptophyta; class Magnoliopsida; order Lamiales; family Lamiaceae; genus Perilla; species Perilla frutescens. The sequence continues at coordinate 53,964,257 of BRKX01000004.1, forward strand.
GTGTGTGTGTGTGTGTGTGTGTGTGTGGTCATTAAAAAGCTAGTGAAAGAAAAATCATCAAATGAGTTCGTGACTTTCGAAAACTAGAGAAAATAAAGGATTTGCTTTGATTGTTTTTGGTGTGGTTTGGAGAATGAAAATGCTCCTATTTATATTAGAACTTTGGTATATGAAAATGGAAGCAACACATTTGTGGGGATTGATTTGAGTCAAATCCCAAATTTAATGGCATAAATTATTGTAATTGATTAATTGATTTGATAAAAATTGATTTCATGCAATTTAATTAGTCAAAAAAATTGGAAGAATTATTAGCATTAAATTTCCCTTCATTTATCGACATGAAAAGAGATGAAATTTTGATTTTAAAATATGTTTTTTTTTTCAAAATGGTTAATGTTTTTTTTTCTAAAATATTTAACACCTTTCGGCCTTACTAAATAATAGGGACCAAAATAAATAAATAGATAAAAACTTTACTTTAACAATTAATTTTTATAACCTTAAATAAATATGTAAATAATTTAATTTACATATTCCACGTAAATATTAAATAATTAAGGCGCGATTTATAGGAACGTAAAAATATCAATAACTCGCTTGAATCAATATTTAAAAATAATGGTAACGACCAATTTAAAATGATTTTGGGTCGTTACAATAAACAATCGCGAATCTTAGTTATTTTTCATCTCTTGTCTGAGACTAGCCAGGTTCTGGATTATGCATATATTGCCCACTTAAAATGACCAATTTATTCAGGAGATGAGACTTTTTCACTGATTGCATTACAAGTTCGTGCTTTAAGAAACAGTAACTAACAACTGTTAAACTACTGAATTAAGGTACCTGAAGGAAAGGAAGCAATTTGGTGCTCCATTGGCAGCTTTCCAAATCAACCAGCAGAAACTAGTTCGAATGTTAGGTAATGTTCAAGCGATGTTTCTTGTTGGTTGGCGTATGTGCAAGCTGTACGAGAGTCGTAAAATGACTCCTGGTCATGCTAGTATGGGAAAGGTAACACATTTCTCTTTTAAGGAAAAGTTAGTATTGCTGATGACAGTTTAATTGGTGAGTTTCTGTTCAATTCAGTCATGGATTTCCTTGAAGGCAAGAGAGACTGTTTCTCTGGGGCGGGAATTACTCGGTGGCAATGAAATTTTAGCTGACTTTCTGATTGCAAAGGTATTTGGAGCATGTATTCCTTACTTTTCTATAATATGATCTTGGACACTCCTAGCTATGGCATTTAACTCACGACTCCTCCTAGCTCTTGCTTCCGACGCGATTTTTTGTCGCAGGCATTCTGCGATTTGGAGCCTGTATATACATATGAAGGTACTTACGACATCAACATCTTGATAACGGGCAGGGAGATCACTGGAATCGCTAGTTTTAAGCCGGCAGCAACGAGCAACCGGAGTCGTCTGTAATGTGCCACTCCACGAGTTGGCTGTATTTGGGTTAAGCTGTTTGGCTTCTGTTTTCAACAGTGGATTGTTGGAATATGATGTATAATTATTGTTGTTAGTCATGCACTCCCTAGAATTTGAAAAATTCAACCTTACATCAGGGGGGGAGTATAAGTGAGTCAAACCTACTCGTGAGTTACTCAGGATTAATTCGATGAAAATTCAAAATTGACTCGGGCTCAAAATCTCATGACGAGCTCGAGCTCAATAATACTAAGCTCAACAGGTAAGCCTTATCGAGCATGAAGGTAATAATAATTAAACCCGTAATAATTAATTATTTACATATATATCCTTAATAATTAAATAATTTTTTTAAAATTAAATAAATTTTTTTTATTTAATATTAGTACATAATAGAGTCAAGTCGAGCTCAAACTTGAAAAATCAAGGCTCAATCAAGCTCAAGTTGAGCTTCAAGTTTTCTTATCGAGCTCAAGCTTGATAAGGCTACTCAGTTCGGTTCGATCAAACCCCTTCTCTCACGAGTTTGAATCACATTGTCTTCTAAGTTAAATATGTCGCACATGATTTTTTCAATGCAATTTGACTCCTTTATTGTTTGCAAACTATTGTACATGGTGGAGTTTGCCAATAACACAATCCAAACAGAAACCACAAATAAAACTATTGTTTCTCTCGTAAAAAAGTAGATAATAAAATATAAAATACTTGTAAATAAGTGCATTCCTTACAGAGCTACAAATTTAGTACAGGTAAACTGATAGCATCTCTGAAGTCCATATATTATCATAATGGAATTAACCAAGAAAATTAAGCTAATTAATCAGATAGTAAAATAATTTACAGCATTACGAAGTGACCTGCAAATTATTGAGTTTCACCGTTCATCACAGGCCTTCTATTCCAGTTTTATTGAACCTTTTTTGAAACACCTCATCTTCAGCTAGTATACAGGAATCAAATAATACGAAAGGGCTGTAAGTCTCACCTAGAACAAACCACACAAGCGAGGCCTCGAGCAGATTTGCCTGCCGTTGGCCTTAATAACTGCCATCAATCCAGCAGTTAGCCCAGCACAGACAGCAGAAGATAGAAAATGCTGTGCATTTCGACCTGCTGTAGTAGATATAACATGATGTTAATGACTGTTTTCATAGAGTCAGTGTGCTTAATATAAATTTATCGATACCTTGGTTTAATGTGATCGATGTCACTGTCAATCCTCCGAGTACTAAAGCAGATGCAACCGGCAGATACTGAAAATATATTGTTCCCAAATCAGAAAGTAGTCATTGCATTGCATATCTAAGTTCAAAAGAGATTGCACAGAGAGAGGATCTATGTTAGCCATATTATGGAGTATGCACTAGAAACTAGCATGCGGGGGGTAGTAGCGCCATTTTGGTCAACACAAATGTGCTCAGTGGATAAGTAGAGTATAATTGCATCTGCCCGAGATGAATAATAGTGAGAGAACATCTTGGAGAGACATGAAGAAAGACTGTAGGCAAGTGGAGTGGTCAAAGAAAGCAATGAGACTGTAAACATACAACTCAAGAATTTGATTTGCAAGTAGATGAGATTAGTTAACTTGGGTTCGAATGGGAAATAAGCGACCCTTGTAATACCTTGAGTGGAATAACCTAATGTCACTCTAAAGTTCTATACTGATACTGCAGTTCACATAAAAAAAATATATATATATATTGATGAAAGATTATTTCTTACGGAGAGGGTTTCAAGTCCTTTAGGCTGGAAAGGAGAGGGTCCAATTCTGCTCATAGTATAGTGGCCACTGATAAGATCGATAGCGTCCTGTAAAGGTAGAGTATATTAAGATCTTTAATCCTATAAATAAAGCCTTCAACTTTTAGCAATCAAAAGAAAAAAAAAAGGTAAAAAAAGAAACCAGAGGATGATGATGAAAGAACGAGTATGATCAATACTCAATAGTACTAGATATCTTACCTGCCGAGCTCCGTCTAGAAAATTATTTAAGAAATATCTTGAAAGGGCACTTATCCCATCTTTAATAATACCAGACATTGTCTGCTTCCCATATCTGAGACAAAATGTATCATAAAAGAAGATGAGATTTTTTGGATTTGTATTTTTCATGAGACACTATTCCTCAAATTTAGCAATATTCTCATGTTACATCGTTACCTCACAAGGTCCCGCTTCAGAGCATGCGTTCCAGAGTACTCAAGGCTTATCTCATCCCCGTGATCAACCCATACTGTCATGAATAGCACAAGCAAAAAAGATCAGTACTTTATAATCTTTCAACACTAATATTCTAGAAGAATTTATCATATTTGATACATACAAGTCTTAAAAATTTCAAAATCTTCACTAAACATTGAAACGCTTTCAGTTGAAGAAATGGCACCAATTCTTTGTAGCTGAGAATTCAAAGATTTTTGTGCAAGGTAGCTCTGCACTTGAAACATCAAATTATTAATATGAAGAATTTATAATTAAAAATTTAAAAAGAAAAAGTTAAGCAGTAAAGAAGTAATTAATATTTTTGACCATTGAGAGGGAAAAATTTATGTGCAGGGAAAGAAGGATAGCCACCAACCTGAGTCACATTTGTTCTATCAAGGCAATCGATGCAATTCGATCTAATTATTCCTTCCTGCTCTGCTAGAATCTTTCCTTCAGAATCTAAAAGGAAGTATCTGTTCAGCTGGAATAGTAAATATTAAAAGGGCATTACGAAGATCCAGCATACTTCACACGCATTTCAGGAATAAGGAAATTCAAATGCAAAATCCATTCATTACCCTTGCTTCTCAAAGTCTTCAGAAATTTGGTCATACAGAAGTTGTATATTATCAAAGTTCCCATGGCCACATGATTGATGGAAGTCAAATGAGACATACCTGGAGCAACAACATATAAACAACATGCTATATTTTCTTTTACCAACATTGAAAACATGGAGAAATGGAGAAGGAAGACACAATGCATTGAAACAGATCAACATACTGCAAATTTCTAATCCATAGTTAGATCATATTCATAATTCGACATTACATATTCATGAGACATCTATGATCCAGACACAAAAGTTTTGGAGCAACCCTGGATCAGTTATGCTCCTCTGATGTTCAATAAGAATAAGAAATAAGATAACAATACGAGCAATTCATCTCCTTAAGTTCTATTTGAATACCAGTTTCCAAATTTTAAAACTGGAATTCTGACTGCTCCTATCTTTACCAATTTGCTTCCTAAATATAATATGCAAAAGAAAGGTTATATCAAAGATTTAGAGAATTGATATAAAAAACGTACCTCACGTTTGGAAGTTTTTGTGTTTCTTCTGCATAAGCTTTACTTAACATACCTTCATCTCCATGCTACAAGAACGAAAGAAACAGAGTATGAGAAGTTTTGCCCAGTCATATTTGTAAGAGACTATCAATCAGGCTTTAAAAACAAGTAAATTAGATGATGGAATTTGGAGATATTAAACAGGTCGAAATGTCTTAAGAAATTATTCATCAGGATAAATGTAATTTTCTTTTAATTTTATATAGGTCCATTGAGGAAGTTGGCAGGATAAAAAAACCTCACATCCTTACAAAAGCAAAAATAATTCAAGAAACTGGGCCATTTTATGACTACCACGAATGCCAAAATTGATTGAGAGCAAAATGACAGAATCTTCATAAAAAAAATTCACCACCTTTGGCAAAATATTTGCATAAAACAACATAGACAATTAAAGCAGTACTCATTCAGCAGCTTAATGCTAGGGAAGTGAGGGGTATTAATCAAGAATATCTAACCTTATCTGTCAGGTCAACCACAATACACCCTCCATATCTTTTCAGTAGATCATAAAAATGGCGTTCCACAACTTTTGACTGAAATACAAGACAAAATTTAGTGCTGGCAGTGAACAAAATAGTGAATACAGAAATCACTCTACTCAAGAATGAGAAGTAAATTGAGGGGCATGTACACACTGTCTGCTCATGATTAATTATCTGAAGTCGTGGTTTATAGCTCAAATCAACAATTTGCTCCCATAGCAGCGGAATTGATCCCCGAACCTGAAAAGCATATTTCCTTATGAGTTTGCCTCCCTATGGTTAAAGCATACAGAGAGCAAGGGTATCAACTGCAAATCTTCAATGGACAACCACTCAAATAATAAATATAAGTGGACTCAAAACATGACAAGGAAAAATGAAACCCCCACAATTCCGATTACACTGAAAAAATAATCTAAATAAAACTTAATTAGATTCAACTTATTTTATGGCCTTCCTCCTTCACATTATGTTAATTATTAATGGTAAAGATGCCTGCAAAGCAGGAATATATTCCAGACTTCCAGTTTACATGCATCCAAAGTCCAAAATCAAATGTTCTAGCAAGGGAACATTTAGGAAGAAAAAAAGTCGACTCCTTCACAGGATAAAAGATGATAGCTACCCCGCCCCCTTGCAACGACAAACAAGCATGACAAGCTACAGAAACAGAAAAAAGAAGCAAAATTTTGAAGCTGCTGAAAGCTGTATTTATTCCTAAATGTAAGTACGATCACCATCAATGGGAAGAGAAGTATCAACACGATTTTTAACACTAATATTGCATGTTGATTGATATATGTGCCATCCTCTTCATTATGAGAGTGATGATAACATAATCAAAAGGTGAGGCCTCAGTTATACTGCAAACTATCTCCAGCAGGAGGGTGTGGGTAACTGAAGCAAACCTGCAGAAAAGAAGATATATGATCTTCAAATTCCAGCAGCTGCTCGGTTTCTATAAAATTCGCAGCATCTCCTTCTAGATTGGCTCCTCGTCTCCACATTCTTGTTCCTAAATCAAGATGCATAAGTTGAATTCTAAAGGATCCAGATTAAATTGGAACATAATAAAATACAAACCATATTTTGTTACCTAGGCGCCTCGTACACCTCCGTGATAGTATTTTTACAACAGCAGGAGAATCTTTCAGCTTCAGTACTCCAGTTTGAAAGCTTTAGCCTTAGTCAAGTAAAACATAATCCTATCTTTCCCTCTAATTTTATTTTTATTTTTCTCTTAGCTGCTTGGTGTGAGAAACAGAACATAAAAGCATGTGTGTGTGTGTGTGTGTGTGTGTGTGAGAGAGAGAGAGAGAGAGAGAGAGGGAGGTAAGGATATTTCCTTGTAATAAAGGGATGATGAATTCATCAAGCTGCACGAAAAAAGTACACGATTAGAATATAATACGCTACAATAAGTTAGTCTTCACCACAGAACCCTCATGCTAAAACTGAACTTTTTCGTGCAGACTTTGCACCTCACGAAAATTCCATCAGTGAGGAAAGAATAAGAAACAATTCATGGAGCTTTAAATCCACAAAACATCCAACAGAGAAGTATCATGCTCTTTAGCCAGCATCAGTGGAAGGTGACATATATATCTAACCTTATTCTCAATAAGCTCCTCTAATAAATTCCTGTTCCAAACAAACCGTGGGTCACCCTGCAATTCACCAGAATCCAGTTTAATAGAAAATGCTTTTCAAGAAAAAACCAAAAAATATAAAATAATGTTGAAAGTAGTTCCATTTCTGAAGCACAATCAAGGTCGCCAAAGAACTAGACAAACTTCAGTTTAGTAATTAGATTTTTCAAACCAGTAACTACTTCTAAGTGAATGATGATGCATCTCTGTTCTCGATAGTGTACCAAATATGAATCATGAGCAAGCCAAACAGAAACTATGTAGTTCATTCAAGATACCTGCTTCCAAATTGGTTTACTCTCCCATCCTTTTGCCAGTTTGCATCTCCTCTGCAAGCTGGTAAATGTATCAGCTATCTTGAAAACAAATCAATAAAACTGATTTTCATGTAAGCACTAGAGTAGGAGATAGATAATCAGAAAACTTACTTCAGTGTTATATCTGTTCCATAAGAATAATACAAGCCATGAGTTGATTCAACTATCCTCAACAGAGTCATAAAGTAATCTTCATCCTTTTTCTGTAGAAAGATGCACTTGTAACTTATCTATTCAAACTGTCAGAAGCTTTAAAACATTAATTAAATGAAGGATGTACAATTATACTTCTTGACTTGCTAAGTTTCTTGAAGCTTCATTGCAGGATAGAAATCTCATTGATGTAACCCGGAAAACAGGAAAACCAAGATAATTTCCAACTTCTTTCCTAGAAGTTATAACCAGAACATATGTACCTACAAAAAGATAGCAGTGTTCGTCAGACTGGCCGGTATGGTAGACAGATGCGTATTCATAATAATAGTGTGAGTAAAAATTCATTGAAATGTGGATCACAGTCCTGTGACTAGTTAAAAATAGCACCTGCCAGCAACCTAATTGTTCCAGCAACCCCATATATAGTCGAGACTTTAGGACTTCCAGAAGGGCCATCACCTATAAAAAAAAAATAACACCACAATAAAATTAGATTAAGAGTAAAAACTTTAGCAGCTAGATTTTTCACACAAAAAGAAAAAGATAAAACAAAACGGCAATATCATTCAAAACGAACATCGTTAACATTCAGTAAAAATTAATTCAATGTATGATTACAATAACTATTTTTGGTGCTACAATGGCGTTCTAAGGCCTTGTTTGTTTTCATTTCCAAATGGAAATTTCTCACTTTTTACTATTCAAAACACCGGAAACACGTTTGTTTTACTTATTTTTAATTCTAGTTTTCACTTTTTTCAATCTTATATAACCTATTCAATCATATATATATATCATTACAGTGGGACCTATTAATTAAATATTCATCAATTCATCATAACCGCACAAATATTTATCTTTTCATCCCACCACACATTTCAAATTGAAAATATAATCAAACAAACATATTTCCATTTTCCAAACCTATAACTCTAAACATTAAACCATTCATCATAACAAAATCATTACATTTTTTCAAAAATCAATACACTTCGTAAATTGAAATGGAAATGCTGAAAATTGGAAATTGATGTTGAAAATAAAAATAAACAAGGCCTAAATTGTTATACTTGAGAAATAAAAACCAAATTGCTGAACACATTAAACATTACAATTTCTTGGATCACAGTCATCAATCTGCCCTTTTTCATAGTAAAAGACATGAACATACTGATGTATTTCCAAAGACATTAACTGATTCCATTTTATACTTTATAAACGTCGAAGGAGCTGATACAGCAAATAAATCCCTTACAAACGAAAATGATGCTTTGAACAGGCTAATAGCAGCTAATCCCACATTTAAACAAGCTATTCCACCAAATAACAGATTTCCTCTTTCTTTAACCGCACGAATGCTGCTGAACTAACATCAAACTTCTGCTAAATCACGTGCATAAGTAAATACAAAACGGACTCGACAAAACAATTACAGAAAAACGTAAAAGTTAAGTAACAAACGAATGCTTCTAAATAAATCGACATTAAGGTTTCATATAACGGAAAATCAAACAATATGTATAGGCTATCAACGAAAAACACATTAATTTAGAAAAATTAACAGACCGTTAAGCTTGTCGATGTTTCCATCAAATCGATTTATACAGAAGCCTTGATCCGGCGATTCCACGGATTTGATCACGAATTTGTCGGCGAATTCCAGCAATTCCAATTCGCTCCACAACTTGAAACCACGATTCGAATTCGATTGGATTTCCGTTTCCATAATCGCCTTTCTGAAATTACTTTTTTTTTTTTTTTACCTGAGAAAATTTTAGATTCGGAAAACTCAGAAGAGAAACAAAATCGGATTGTTGGATAGTAATGACGGGTCAACGATCCAATTGGTGCGAAGAATCTGAAAGAAGGTTTGTTGCAACTGTCGAATTAATCAATCAATTATGAGTTTTGATGAATCATTCTTTTTTGAGCTATCAACTCATAATAACTCATCAAAGGACGAAAAGGCCATGTTTATTATTGGAAATTGGTAATGTCTGCGTTGCTTGTTGTACCTTGACCAAAAAGTGTTGTACCATCTTATCCGTTTGCTGGGTTAATTACATTTCATGTTATGGTTTCAATTTTTAGCAAAATTTCTAAAAATATTCTAAACTTTACGTAATTATATTTAGGGTTAATGACTAAATAAATCATTACGTTTACATCTTTTTGCAAATTAAACACCACTTTTAAATTTAGTTAATTACAATAGCACGTTTTAATTTATTTGGAATTAAACATCCCCAATTTTTTCGACGAGTTAAATATGACGTATTTGGTCTAAAAACCATGTTGGCAGCCACATCAACACACATATGTAACAAACGACGTCGATTTTATTAGTTTTCTCAATATATTTTCTATTTTAGAAATAAATAATTATATAAAAAATGATTTTTTCAATTAAAAAAAAAGAAGAGAAAGTAACAAAAACGGCGTCATTTGTTACACGTGTTTAGTGACGTGGCTGCCAACATGATTTTTAGGCCAAATACGTCATATTTAACTCACTGAAAAATTTGGGGATGTTTAGTCCCATACAAATTAAAACGTGGTGTTGTAATTGGCTAGATTTAAATGTGGTGTCTAATTTGCAAAAGAGTGAAAACGTGATGATTTATTTATATTTAAGTATTTTAATTTTAAAAATTATAATAAATTTAGGACGGGAATAAAAATTCAACGATGAAAATTAACATTTATAATCAATATCTTGCGCCAAATGTCCATCCGTTATAATTAAATTAGGTGGAATATATGACCAAACATGTCATTTTTCATGGTCCAATTGTTTGCTCTATCCTTAGGTAATGTTTGGTACACTGGTACAGATATACCCACATTAATAAAATCTGAATTGCTTTGAAAGATAATTACGTATTAGCTATTTTAATTGTGTGTTTGGTTATTAAGATAAATATACTAAGATTGTTTCACACATCTGTTTGGTACATTGTTTTATTTGGTAGACTAACTTCTGGAATGAGTAAATTAGTTTAGGCAATGTTTGGTAGCCTAGATAAAGACATATATACTAAGATTGCTACGCCAGAAACTGTAATCGAGGGGGCGTCGGATACATTGTCCAGCCGAATCAGTAAATTACACCTCGGGCCTCACGTGAACGGGCAATGGCTACCAAACACACGGTTCTTGTTGGATAGCTTTACTAATATGCCTTTATCTAGACTACCAAACATTGTCTTAATATGCTATAATTTTAAAGTTCATGTACTAAAATACAATTGCGTAAATTTTAGAATATTTTTAAAATTTCACTAAATAACCTCTGATTAATACTTTTTTTTGGCACTTTATTTTCTTTTTATTCTTTTTGGGAAAAATAGTAAGTAGATAAGACTCCTACAACAAACAAAATTAGTCTTATTAATTAATGCACGTAACTGACGTAAGCCGCGCGAAGAGATTTCGTTTCAGTTTTACAAATTACTCAATCAATAAGTCAGACACGTAGTTTTAGGGGGGTGTGTTCAATTAGGATTTCGTTGGACTTTAAAATGTCCATGGATTTCTATGGATTTTTAAATCCATAGACTCCACATGGAGTCTCCCAAAACTCCACATGGAGTCTCCCAACTCCACGCAGAGTCTGGCGGATTTCGTGTATGGATTTCGGACGATTTTGAACGATTTCAATGGATTTCAAATCCATCTCGCCAGCGCTCGTTGGAACACAACGATCGGTGGACCCGGAAAAAAATTGAACCCAGCGACCGCTTGAATTGAGCGGCCGCTGGGAAGTCGAGTCGAGAGAACCCAGCGACCGCTGGAAGCCATGCATTTGGCACCCAGCGGCCGCTGGGGAGTCATCCTCAGTGAAGCCAGCGGCCGCTGGCTTCGGGTGACCGCTGGGGGGTCCCAATTTCGTGTACCCACCGGCCGCTGGGTCACAACGCTCCCCGGGTTTTCCAAATCCATCGAAATCTCGTGTCTAGAGGTCGGATTTCATCCTTCATAATTTTCATGTGAAATCCATCCGAAATCCAACGAAATCAATGACTTTTTAAAGTCCGTGGATTGTTGAATACCTCAAAATTTTGATGGACTTTTAAAAGTCGTGATTGAATACACCAGGATTTCATTGGACTTTTAAAAGTCTGGATTGAATACACCAAGATTTCGTTGGATTTTTAAAAGTCTGGATTGAATACACCAGAATTTCGTTGGACTTTTAAAAGTCTGGATTGAATACACCCGGATTTTAAAAGTCCAACGAAATCCAACGAAATCCTAATTGAATACACCCCCCTTAATTACAATATAGAATCTGTTGAATGAAAGACATATGTCACATATCAGCCACTTTGTGGATTTAGTTGCTAGACTAGACAACAACACATACCGTTTGGGATTTCCTTAAGTAATCTTACGGTTTTTTCCATGCTAGATCCAATACAGGTGCTTACTACCGTTGGATCTCCGCCACGTGTATAGTATCGGCTGAAAATAAAATTGTTAAAATAATACTCAAACTTTACCATGGTTACCATCTCTCTCCTGTTTCTCTCTCTCTCTTTTTTTTTTGTTTTTTGCATCGTCTCTCTCTCCTGTTTCTTTTTTTCTTTTTTTTGCATCATCTCTTAAATGATGTAATATTATGTCTCTCTCCTATTTCTTTTTTTCTTTTTTCTCTTTTTGCATCATCTCTTATAAATGTAATATTAGATCTTTCGCTTTCTTATTGAATCTCTTTCTTTTAATTAACTATCTTAGGCAATGTTTGGTAGCCTAGATAAATGCATATTAGTATAGGTATCCAGCAAGAACCGTGTGTTTGGTAGCTATTATTCGTACACGCGAGGCTCGGTCTTAATGCTAGGCCCGGGATGTAATTTACTGATTCGGCTGGATAATGTATCCGACGCCCCCCTCGGATACAGTTTATGGCGTAGCAATCTTAGTATATATGCCTTTATCTAGGCTACCAAACATTGCCTAAACTAATTTACTCATTCCAGAACTTAGTCTACCAAATAAAACAATGTACCAAACATATGTGTGAAACAATCTTAGTATATTTATCTTAATAACCAAACACACAAATAAAATAGCTAATACGCAATTATCTTTCAAAGCAATCCAGCAAATATTGCCTTAATATACTCTGTATATATCTTAATATATGTTGAATCTAAGATATCAAAATTTTCAAAAAATGATATGATATGTATCATATCTTAAACTTTTTATTAATTCAGACTTTGCATTTTTTATAGTTAATAATTAAATAGTATGAACCATATAAGAATACGTAAAAGACACGTAATTTTTATCTTAGCAAAATAATTAAGTATTACTAACCTAAATTCAAATTTCACAAAACAAGCGAGAGAATAAACATTTTCAAACTTTTATTTAGTTCACTTAGAAATTTAGATAGTGGAAAAAAACCCTCAATTAGTCGACAGGGACCCATAAACCAATTTCTAGCTTCATTCTCTGGCAAGGCTATTCTTCTTCTTCGAGACAAAACTCCTGCCAACAAGAGCCAGAAGAATACAGTCTTCGCACCAAAAATAGCAGCAACCTCCGGCCTCTTCCCATTTCTGTCTCGGTCGTCGGCACTAGTATAGCGACTGTCGACGGCAACGAATATTTTGCCCTGATGCACAGGCCAGTCACCGTAGACCCCAATAATCCATATGTAAGTGTTGATTACTGCCACAACCTTGAGAAAGTAGAGAAAGTGGGAGAACGAGAGAGGAGATCTGAAAGGGGGTTGAGGCTTGAGAGAATGGAGGGGGAGAAGATTGGCTTGCTGCTTGAGAGAATGGAGGCGCGCTGCAAGCGGCGCAGAGATGAGAAAGTATTATTAAGAATAATAATTAAAAGTCATCAACCATTGTTAACGGGCCTTATAATGGTGTGTGGGCTTTAGTGGGCTTCACTTTCAAATCTATCTTAAAAGCCCAAACTCATTTTTTGTGCCCGGGAATTTAGATGAGATTAATTATAACAACTTATCTATCGAAAAGATCTATCAATTGAGAGTTGGAAAAAAAATTGTAAGTTTGGATTATTCTAAGATTGTCGATCGAATTGATCTAATATTAATATTATTTATGAATTTTTCATGTTGTGCTTAATTTTTAAAATTAACAAAACGATATGCACATATGTTAATTGATTAGATAACAAGACCAATTTTGTGTAGTTACGACAAACAAAAGGAAATTTAATTTAGAAACTAAATGAAAATCCATGTTAGAATGATCAAGTTTTGATATGTTTCAAACGACACAATGTTATAAAAAGCAATGTAAAATTGTCCAATATTAAAGAAAATTTGATTTCTTTGTATATATGATAGATATAAAAATAATAAATTATTTAATTATTATAAATGATGAAATTTCACGGTATATCGAAAATACTGAAATTTTAAGGTATACCGAAAATACCGAATTTTACATGCCGTACCGATCCAAATTCTATAAATAACAACATAAAAATGAACGTCTCAACAATCAAAATACCAACATCAAACAAGTTTAATAGTTATTCACTTTAGATGAAACTTTTATGATGAGATTTTTTATATAAGCAATTCTTGATTATGATTTATTGAATTAAATATTAACTAATTTGTATTAAATTTATTTACTAAAGATTTAATTATTAGCATTACATGATGATTAATTTTTTAGATACAGATATAAATATAATTTTATATAGTTTATAATTTTTCGTGCAATAGAGTGAATAACTAATTAATGGACAAATAAAGTTTTTTTTCATCATTCATATACATAAATCTCGGTAATTTTTAGACATACTTAATATTTGTATATTATAGTATAGAAGAATCAAATATAATCAAGATTAACATTTAACTTTTCAACGGAAAGTGTCATTTATCTAAGCTTAGCTTAATTTTAGATTAATAAGTTTTGATTCAACTTTTCAATGGAACATCTTATATTATTACATTGTATTTCAATTTCTAATATATATATATATATATATTTGATTAAATACTTGAGTTTTTGTATTTTCAGCATCATCACAAACATATATATAAATTATTTATCATTAATATATACACACATTAGCCATGTTCATATTCGTATATTCATTTTCTATTTATTCATTTTATTTTTTATTATACTCAGAATTGTAATCTTGTTAGATAATTATATAATTCCTCATATTAGTTTATTATTTTTCATTAGTCATGTTCAAAAGTCAATATATAAATAGTTAAGTTTTTTTTGGCATGTTTAATTCGTTAAATGCTATATTATTGCATTGTATCATTCTTTCTCATTTTTGAATTTTTGATATATTTGATTAAATATTTGAGGTATAATTATGAATCCAAATTTTAAATAAATATTACAATATTGTAGAATCAAATAAATTCAAATATAATTATATGTTTAACTATCGTTTATTTTATTTTATTTTCCTTATTAATTATTTTACTTACAAATATAATCCACATTTGTTAAGTAGTTCATTCATATTAGTTTATTATTTTTGAAAAATATGAGTCATATTCAAAAATCAATATATAGATAGCGAAGTGTTTTTCTTATATCTCATAATTTATGTACATCTTATATATATTTATTAATTTTCAAATATTATATTGAAAAATTTTAGCAACTATCGATCGAAAAGATGTATCAGTAGAGCCTTGGGAAAAAAATTGTAAGTTTGGATTATTCTAAGATTAAAAGTAAAAAGTTGCGAGCCTAATTGTTTTGAGCTCGACCCGAATTGTTTTTTTTTTCAAATTTTTTCCATATTCCAGTTGTATTTTTTCGCTGGATTTTTTTAACTTTTTACAGTTGTGATTTTTTCATATTCTAGCGGTATTTTTTCACTGTAATATTTTGTCATTTTTTATTTTTTTCATATTCCAGCGGTATTTTTCCGCTAGAAAATTTTAATATTATTTTATTTATGATTTTTTCGGATTCCAGCGTTATTTTTCCGCTGGAATATTTTGTTGTTTAGTTTAATTTTTTATTTTTTATTAAAATTCCAACATCAATTTTCTGTTGGAATTTTTGAAATTTCACTATTTTTTATTATTTTAGTGTACAATGTTTATTTGATATTATAGATCAATATAAAAAATACATTACAAAATAACATATTAAAATGTACTTTAGTCTTTTTACTAGATAGTGAATATGTTTATTTTTAAGGAGAAATATCAATCCAAGGCCCGAAAGATGTTTTATCTATCGATATAGAGCTTAAAAGATTGATTATATCGATTTAAGGCTTGAAGATTTAACGGTGTTAAAACTCTATCCAACGGAAGGTGATGTGACCGTTAAATATCCACATCATTTTGACACGTCATTTGTATCCTAAATTAAATTAAATTAAAAAAGCCTAAATTTAGATTTATGAAATTAAATAGAGGGTTTTATCATATTCTATAAATTCAATCTCTACTTGATTCAATCAGAGATCCTTATAAGTTTAAATTAAATTAAATGTTTAACTATTGTAATACTTTTTTTTTTCGATCACAATAATAAATTGACATGGTTATTTTTTTTTCAATTTTGATAGATAAATGATTATTTTAAAAAGAGATATGTAGAGAGAATAAAATTAACATTAATTAATTTATTAAATAGTTCAATAATATTTAATAGTTTGCGATGGAATTAAAATCATAAAAAATAATTATAAATACAATAAAATTTAATTAATCAAAGAAACAAAGATGAATTTCAAACTTAAAAATAATGAGACCCAAACGAGAGAAAGTGTTGGTTTTTATTTGACGAAATTTAGTATAACCTCATGTTTAATTTAATTAAAATAATTAATGTAAATTTGTTTTTTTTTTAATTTAATAAATGAAATGATGTGGATATTTAACGGTCAAATTACCTTTTGTTGGATGGAGTTTTAACACCATTAAATTTACAAACCTTAAATTGATAATTTTAGATCTTTCAAGACCTTGAATCGATAGAATCTATCTTTCGAGCTCTATATTGATAATAAACCATCTTTCGAGCTTTGAATTGATAATTCTCCTATTTTTAATTACAGGAGATATATTTACTTACATACAAGATAAATTGATCATAAAAATATAAGATGAACTCGAGATTTACATAAAAGGATTTTGTTCTTTTAAAACTTATAAAATCACTAATCATCAAAAGTTTATAAAACTAATATATTAAATTTAACATAATAACTTTTGTTCAATCTATAATCATAATATGACAGTCTTCAAAATTTAGAGTTTGATTAAGTTAATTTAGCACACATAAAGTTTATTTAATATATATTTAACGCAATTAATCATTTAAAGTTTTATATAACTAATACAGATAATGTATTTTTACAGTTGAAAACTATGTATTGTAGTGAGTTATGAAATTTTTAAGCTATAAATCGTAAGATTAGTAATTCATTATTACACATGTTTATTCTCGCTTGTGTTTGTGAAATTTGAATTTAGGTTAGTAATACTTAATTATTTTGCTAAGATAAAAATTATGTGCTTTTTATGTATTCTTATATGGTTCATAGTAACAATACTATTTTCCATGACGGTTTACATTATAACCGTTGTATTGTAACAAATTTTGGCAATCCTATTCATTATTTTTTACTTGGAAATTTGAGATTTGTAATATTTTATATTTTATTTTTTTATGCATATGTGGATGATTTGTATAGTACTCTACTCTACATTTGTAGCATAAAAAATAAATTTCATTAATGTTGCACTATAATAATAATAATAATAATAATAATAATAATAATAATAATATATTTTGCTTCCGTGAAATTTCATCATTTATAATAATTAAATAATTTATTATTTTTATATCTATCATATATACAAAGAAATCAAATGTTCCTTAATATTGGACAATTTTACATTGCTTTTTATAAAATTGTGTCGTTTGAAATATATCAAAACTTGATCATTCTAACATGGGTTTTCATTTAGTTTCTAAAATTAAATTTCTTTTTGTTTGTCATAACTACACAAAATTGGTCTTGTTATCTAATTAATTAAGGATTAATTGCTGTTAAAATCACCAACTTTACATATTGTTGCAAATTTAACACGAACTCTAAAAATAGGCAAATATAACACCAACTTTTAATGTGAATGTTATTTCACACTTCCTAAATTTTCCGGCCATAAAAATCTGATGTGTCCGATTAAGTATGACGTGTCCGTCGAACTTGCCACGTGGAAAATTATATTTTATGTTAATAAATTTATAAAGTAAAATGGTGTCGTTCATGATGTATTCTAAAGATTTGATATAGGGCAACTCGTTCCAAAAAATCGTCAATTCACTTTCTCATATTCCCAGTAGAAAAATTGAGGGAAATGTAGGGCAACTATTCTGAAAATTACATCGATCGACTTCGTGTGTGGTGGGCTGTCGAAGCAGGGTGGTCCCGAGCTGTGTTTGTCGTGCAAATGGCAAACAGGTAGGTCCCCTTTTCTCATTTTTAATCGTCGAGTTTTGTCGTGAAATTCCATTGTTGGATTTTTAAAATCCTAATCTTTTTGTCGTGAAATTCCATTGTTGGATTTTTAAAATCCTAATCTTTTTTTTAAGATATTAATCGGGATTTACAATATTATTTAGGGATTTTCAATAGGGTGATGGCTTTTTATAATATTGTTAGGGTTTATATGCTAATGACTGTGATTTTAAAAAATGTTAGGGTTTATTTTGCTTTGATAGCTTGTTCTTTTCAAAATTTTGATTATTAGTCATTGATAAAAATATATTTTTGATGTAGTGATACTTTTTCAATCTATGTTCATCACGGTGGTAAGTTTGTATCTTTGGGAATCGAAAAAGAATACGTGGGTGGTTCACTTCATAGTATACATGGTCTAGATGCAGATAGATATGGGTACTTCGATTTGAAAGATGAAGTGGAGAAATTAGGATATAATGCATCGAATATATGTGGTTTAAAGTACCGAAAACTGGTGAATACAAGCTAATTAGAGATGATAAAGAAATTGTAGAAATAACTTCACATGTGGCTGAGGATTCTAAGGAATTTCAAGTGTTTGTTGATGATGAGAAGGTAAAAGATAACTATATGGCTGAAGAAGATGGGATTACTTTAGAAGAAAATATATTTGTAGGGGCATGTGAAAGTAGTTTTGAGAGTGATGGTGAAGAAGGAGTTGATCTTATGCAGCTTGAGCTTTTGGATTCATCTGAAGATGAAGACTACAATCCCATGGGTGAGAGTGAGACTGATGATGGATTATCTGACAGTGAATCGGTATCTGATGATGAGGAATACCTAGAGGCAAGGCATAACAAGAAAAATGTCCCTTTAAAATTGGTCACCAATACCCAATCAAATGTAGGAGATCTTGGTGATTTTGTGGGATATATCTCAGAGTATGAAAGCTCAAGTGCTGAAGTTAATTCAAACTCAAGCCACAGTGAAGGAGATATTGGTGAAGTAGCTGGCAGAAGACAAAAGCATAAGAGGGTGACTTATGATCCAAAATGTGATCACAAGTCTTTGAAGCTTGTGCTTGGAATGAGATTCATGGATGGATTTCAATGTAAACATGACATCCAGAATATTTCCTTAGAGCATGGATATCCAATTCGCTTTATTAGGTGTAACAAACGACAGTGTGAAGTCAAATGCATTCCAGAATGCGGATGGAGATGTTATGGGTCGCTTGTCAAAAGAGATCAAATTTTTTTAATCAAGATGATCAGTGGCGAGCATAAATGTCCTAGAGATATGCATAACAAACAAGCCACTGCAAGTTGGATTGCTAATGAATACTTGGAGGTGATCAGAGATAGGCCAAATATTAAGATTAAAGAGCTTCAGAATGACATAATGAAGAGATATGCTTGTCAAGTTGGGAAGTGGAGGTTGTACAGAGCCAAGTGGAAGGCTCTGGAGAAACTAAGAGGGTCTCTAAATGGTCATTATGGAAAGCTTAGGAGTTACATTAAGGAGTTGCTGAGAGTTGACAGTGAAGGTAGGTTTGAGCTGCTACTTGGTGATGGAGGGGTGTTCAAAGCATTTTATATTGGATTCAGTGCATTAAGAAAAGGTTTCTTAGGTGGATGTAGGCCTATCATAGGCCTTGATGGTTGTTTTTTGAAGACCATGTTGGGAGGGGTGCTTCTTTGTGCAATTAGCAAAGATGGAAATAATCAAATGTACCCGATAACGTGGGCTGTTGTCGCAGTTGAGAACCAGGCTTGTTGGACTTGGTTCCTAAGTATTCTATTTAGTGAATTGGGAATCATAGATGGACTAGGCTTCACAATTATTTCCGACCAGCAAAATGTAAATTTGAATTTAATTTGCAGTTGCTTTAATTTGCATTGGATTTTTTAGTTGATTGTTGAATATTCAGTTAGCTTTTCTTGTGCAGGGTCTAATTAATGCAGTGGCTGAGCTTGCTCCTCATGCTGAGCATAGGAATTGTGCTCGACATATTTACTCAAATTTGAAAAAAACCTATAAGGGACCAACACTGAAGAGTATCTTCTAGAGAGCTGTTCGGAGTACATATGTTGAATCCTATAAGATTGCACTTGAAGATATAAAGGCTGAAAATGAGGCAGCTTATTTGAATTTCTTGGAGAGGGAACCTCAAAGATTTTGTAAGTCTTTCATTTCCATGT
Source organism: Perilla frutescens (assembly GCA_026008535.1). Taxonomy (NCBI): domain Eukaryota; kingdom Viridiplantae; phylum Streptophyta; class Magnoliopsida; order Lamiales; family Lamiaceae; genus Perilla; species Perilla frutescens. Next base: position 53,984,304 of record BRKX01000004.1, read on the forward strand.
TGCCTCTATGTGATATGGTGGACAACAATATCAGCGAGACATTTAACGGGTTCATTGTACAAGCTCGTGGGAAACATATAATAAACATGCTTGAGGACATACGACGTCAATTGATGAAGAGGCAGTACGCAAAGTTGGAAGCCATATGTGGGGTTATCGATAGTGTTTGTCCAACCATCAGAGCTAGGATTGAAAAACTTAAGTTTGAATGTCGGCACTGCACAACAATTCCAGCCTTGGATACTATATTTGAAATACATCTGGGCGATAATCAGTTTGTTGTGGATATCCCAAACAAGACATGCACATGTAGAGCATGGGATTTAACTGAAATCCCATGCATTCATGCATGTGCTGCTATGTCTTTCTTAAATGTAGATCCAGGGGAATTTGTTGCTGATTTTTATACCTTGAGCCGCTATATCGAAGCATATCGTTTTGGGATAAAATCGTTGAATGGACCAGATATGTGGCCTGAAGCAGATGGATATCCAGTACTTCCACCTTTAGTGAAAAAAATGCCAGGAAGACCTAAGAAAAATAGAACCCGGGCTCCAGAAGAGAAAGAGGATAAAAATCTAAAGAAGCTAAAACGCTTAGGACTAGTTCAGATGACTTGTGGGCGATGTTTTCAAAATGGGCATAACAAACGGACTTGTAAAAATGAGGCAGTGATCAGACCTTCTAAAGAGCCTATAAGTAGTAACTTACTGATGTTTGCAAAAAATAGTTTTTCAATCTAATTGTTGACTATGACCATTGAATTATATTCCAGGTGAAACGAGGCAGGCCTAGGAAATCTGTTGCAAGTGCTGATGGGGCACAATCGACAATTAGGAGGAGTGGGAAACAAGCTTGTAACTCAAACGTTGAGAACCCACCGTCAACAAATTCAAGGAGAAGGTGGGAGAGATCTCAAACTGGAAACATACACATGAGGGTATTTATTTCTTATGAATATTTTTAGTAAGACAGAAAAATGATAGGGACTGATTTTTTTTATGTTATGCAGATGCCTGTTGACAAGAGAGTTTACTTTAACTTTCAAAGTGTCCTAGCTAGTTCCTCAAGAGGACGAGGAAGAGGACAAAAATCAAGTGAAGAGAGCAGAGCTGGCCATGGGACGCAAGAGAGTCGTACATAGACAAACCTCCAACATGTTTTTTGTGAAGATCCACTTTGCTGCAAACGATTCTTTTTTGACCAATGTGAAAACTATATGGGTGTTTACTTATTTTGTTGGTGGATCTGTGATTATGAATGATGTGTGGATGATAATTATTTTGGTAATGAATGATGTTGCAATCTAGTTGCCATTTTCTATTTTCTGTAAAGTTTCTTGCTGGTGGAATTAATATAGAAGCTCTTAAGGGTTCTTAAGGGAGATGCTTATGAGTTCATTACTAATGGAGATGCTAGGAAGTTTCAGTCGTCACTTTGCCTTTATTATCTCTTGACAAAGCAACTACTATTATATGGTCAAGAAACTTGGGGATCTTTATCCTTAATGCAAAAAACAAAAAAGACATCAAAAGCAAGATTTAAACTTGAAGGAAATTTTTATATTTTTTCCTTCTTTTTTAGTTTTACACATTTGTATTTCAACTGAATGTAAAAAAAAATATATTCTCACATTTGTATTTCAACTGAATGTAAAAAAAAAAAATCTCACATTTGTATTTCAACTGAATGTAAAATAAAATATGGGGCAGAGAGTTGTAAAACATAGAAATTAAATAAATTTCACATATGTTTTGATCAGATGAAATATGAGTCAAGGGCTACGAACATTAGTTGGGACATTTTGTCGAACACCTTCAGCTACATTACTTACAACATTACTTACAACTTCAATGTTACTTACAACTTGACGCTACTACCACGATTATGATCACCCGAAACATTAGTTGCGGCATTTTGTCGAACACCTTCAACCACGTCACTCACATCTTTGATGCTACCACAACTATGATCAACATCATCGTTAGAGCCAAGGTAACAGAGGCCAATAATCTTTCTGCTACGGGAAGCAGCTTCTTTGAGCTTCTACTTTCGAAGCCTCTTCCACTGAGCCCGCGTCAACTTCCAAGCATCACCACCCTCGTTATCATCGCTGCTCGACAGCGATGGTGCCTCATTCTAGATCTCATCCTCTACATTCTTGTTCCGTGATTCGGCAATTTTTTCTCTCCATTAAATTTCTGCTGTAATATTTTTTTCTCGCCCCTCATTTTCTGCTGTAAATTTTGAGAATTTTCACTACCTGCTTCCCATTTGCACGACAAACACAACTCGGTACCATCCTGCTTCGACAGCCCACCACACACGACGTCGATCGATGCAATTTTCGGAATGAGGTGCCCTAAATTTTCCTCAATTTTCCTACTGTAGATATGAGAAAGTGATTTGATGATTTTTTGGGATGAGTTGCCCTATATCAGATCTTTAGAATGTATTGTGAATGACAACATTTTATTTTATAGATTTATCAAAATAAAATATAATTTTCCACATGGATCATTACGTGGCAAGTTCGACGGACACGTCATACTTAATCGGACACATCAGATTTTTATGGCCGGAAAATTTAGGAAGTGTGAAATAACATTCACATTAAAAGTTGGTGTTATATTTGCCTACTTTTAAAGTTCATGTTAAATTTGCAACAATATGTAAAGTTGGTGATTTTTACGGCAATTATCCCATTAATTAACACATGTGCATATCGTTTAGTTAATTTTAAAAATTAAGCACAACATAAAAAATTCATAAATAATCTTAATATTAGATCAATTTGATCGACAATCTTAGAATAATCCAAACTTACAATTTTTTTTTCCAACTCTTAATTGATGGATCTTTTCGATAGATAAGTTGTTATAATTAATCTCGTCTAAATTACCGGGCACAAAAAATGAGGTTGGGCTTTTAAGATAGATTTGAAAGTGAAGCCCACTAAAAAGCCCACACCATCTACAAGGCCCGTTAACAATGGTTGATGACTTTTAATTATTATTCTTAATAATACTTATGTTATTCTTTTAGAAAACCTAAATTAGTTTAATTTCTATCTGCCACTATCTCTCACCTCTCACCATCTCTCACCTCAGCGCCGCTTGCAGGCTGCAGCGCGCCTCCATTATCTCAAGCAGCAAGCGCCAATCTTCTCCCCCTCCATTCTGTCAAGCCTCAACCCCTTTCAGATCTCCTCTCTCGTTCTCCCACTTTCTCTACTTTCTCAAGGTTGTGGCGGCAAGAACAAAGATTCTTCTCCCCTTTTGTTCTCGTCGTCTCTCTCCACATCATCGGTGGCAGCAATAAGCCTCGCTTCTCTCGTTTACTGCCAACAATCGTCTACTCAGAGGCGACGGAAGCATCTTCTCCGTCTCAAATCTTCCAAGAACTCCCATTAATTCAAAAATTTATCTAATATTTTGCTTTTGCTTGAGTTTTGACTTTCTCCTCTCAACCCGGGTTGTTACTATAATTATACTCGTATTTTTGTGATTTAGATTTATTTATTTATGGAGACGTGATTCTGTTTATGAATGATGAAAAATCTTGAATTTTTGTTTGAGATAACGTGATTTTGTTTATGAATGATGAAAAATCTTGAATTTATAACGTGATTTCTGTTTTTGTTGAATTTTGAAATTTACCAAAATTATGGTCAAATGTAAAAGTTGGCGATGAGAGTTTGAGATCGGGACATCAGATTTTTTTCATTTTACTGTTTTTTTTTTAAAAGAGGGACAGAAAAGAGAAAGATTACTTACTGAATTTGCTGGACTAATTATGATTAAAATATTTTAAAGAAAAAATAATTACTTCTTAATTTTTGCTATTATATGGTCTACAGTAATTCATCCTTCCAAGAGAAGACAACTACACTGATATAATAATATTACATTTATAAGAGATGATGCAAAAAGAGAAAAAAGAAAAAAAGAAACACGAGAGAGAGAGACAGTAATAATATTACATCATTTAAGAGATGATGCAAAAAAAGAAAAAAGAAAAAAAGAAACAGGAGAGAGAGAGAGAGACAATGCAAAAAAAAGAGAGAGAAACAGGAGAGAGAGGAACAATGTAACCATGGTAAAGTTTGGAGTATTATTTTAACAATTTTATTTTCAGCCGATACTATACACTTGGCGGAGATCCAATGTTGGTATGCATGTGGAGTGGATCTAGCATGGACAGAACCGTAATCTTACTTATTCATTTCTTTAATGAAAATGACGTCACGGATCATTCTCTAATACCAAATATTCATCATTCCCGAGCTTCAAGTATTACCTATTATCTATAATGATGGGCTTTTATATAGTTCTAATTTTTAGATTGGGGAAATTCTCAATAGAGCCCATTTTTCTATTCATAACCCTAAAATTAATTAAAATATAAATATTATTACACTCAGGAGCGGATTTACCCATGGGCTGCACTAGGTTCCAGCTCAGTGCAAGTCTAAATTTTTTTTACTACCTATATGTTATATTTAAGTCCAACCCAATATTAGCCCAGCCAAACCTCAAAAAAAAAAAAATTAACCCAACCCAAAGGATGAAAAAAATTGAAAGAAATTAACTTGTTTTGCTGTGAATTACGATGGGAGCACGAAAGCAATACTTCCACTTCTCCTTCTCGCTCCTTCAATCAGAATCAGATCACCATTCACCACCGTCCAGCTCCGGCATTGTCACCGTCGACTATTTTGATTTCCTAGTTCGTCTCTCTATGACTTTATCCTTCACTCATGTATGAATCCCTAAATTAAAATTTAGTACTTTAAGATATAAGCCCTAAATTAATAGCTAAAATCAAAATTAATTAATTTTGTTGAATTTGCTTTACTGAAGCCGAAATAGAGATAGGACAATTGATGAATTAAAGAAGAACCAAAGAAATAGTACAAGGAATTTTCTATGTCTATGAATGCTTTCGAGAATGAATTGGAGAAATATGCTTATATTTTTTATATGCTTTAATGATTAATCTATTTCTATTCCTTGGTCACATATTTCAAGAAAGCATTACAAATATATAAGATTTAATGATGTCTCTGTTGAATTGCTTCATCTCAGTGTGGCCTTAGATCCTAAAAATTCATTCAAATCATTCAAAAGTGATAATATTTGCAAGCTTGCGAGAAAATTATATGCTGAAGATTTCTCTGATCAGGACCTTGTTTCATTAGCGTATGAGTTAAGACATTATAAGCATGATGTAATGATGCTACAAGAGTTTCGAGTTTCTACACTTGTTGAATTGAGTCAACTACTTAGTGAGAGTGGAAGGTCAGTGGTTTATGTTATGTTAACTAGACTGATTCATCTAGTTCTGACGTTGCCTGATTCTACTGCTACAACTGAACGAGCATTTTCCGCAATGAAGCATGTGAAGACGGCACTTCGTAATAAGATGGGGATGATTTGCTTGAAGATTCATTAATGCTTTATATTGAGAGGGATTTTGTTAAAGATATAGATATAGATTCAGTTATTGATGAATTTTATGTACTAAAGTCTCGTAGAGCACAACTTATGTAAACTTTAATATATTTTGCTATGTATAAAATTTATTTTTCAGCCCACTCTACTCTCGAATCCTGGATCCTCCCCTGATTACACTAGACATTTTTGTGCTTATAGTATTCTTTAAAAAAATCCTAACAAAATCAAATACATTGAAATAATTTTGTAAATTAAACATTCTTAATATTTTTGTTCAAATTAAAGCCGACGTGGCGACACGTGTGCAATTACGTGACGGATGGAAAATACACATGTGAAGAAACTGGGGATCTCTCTTCCTCAAAATCATTAATCTCTAATTCGCGCTGGTTATTGGTCATCGGGCTATGGTGTCGGTGCATGATTTCTAGTGGTTATACTTCGACTACACTGACCCGACACTGCTCTACCCACATATGGCATCTGCTACCTTGATTGGGTGGACGACCATCCATGAGATCACTATGCGTCAACACACATGAGTTATCTCCACAAAATTCATCACACAAAATCCCTTTCGCAAAACTCATTTCGCAAATTCTTTCCCAAATATGCCCTAGAAAATTCCTTCAATCACAATCATTTCTTGAAGACCTGTCGGGAGTGCGAATTTTCCCATGGCTAAGTAATGCGATCTTTCCAGGAGTATTAGGTTACAACAGTGGATTGGATGGAAGATCCTGAACCCTAGCTTCACAATGACGAAGAACCACGATGACGGACTGATAAACAAGATTTTCACCCCAATTTCGAGCGTCGTACCTTACTTTCGTTTGCATGTTTGTCTTTGTTTTATTGTTTTTCTTGATGAATTAGCTATATTTTATAAATAAGTGTTTTTGACACAATTATTCGCTCTTTAGGGTCGAGATGAGCGGATCGAGCCTCCAAGAAATAACAAAGTGACGCGACCCGAGTTCAGAGACGGCGCGAGCGGGCTTGAACACAGAGGCCCTGAAAGCACGTTGTGAGACGCGAGCAACTCACTCACGCCAAGATGCGCGTCTCTAGGAACTCAAGAAGTGGCGTGACCCGTGCACAGGAGCGGCGCGACCCGACGTCTACACTGAGGCCTACAGAGCCGTGTTCGAGCGCGACCCGAGCCAGAGAAGGGAGGCACAACCAACTCAGTCACGTCTGGAGGCGCGATCCGCGTGAGAATTTGGAGGCGCGACTGACCCCGTCTCGCGCCTCCTTTCTTAGTTCTAGATTTTTGCATTTTATCTCCATTTTTGAATTAAATTTTGTACTCGAAAATTACCCTAGTATAAATAGGGATTCCAATTCAAAATTTAGGGCAAGCACTCATTTCCTTACTCTTTTTAGCATATTTTGGAGAATTTTGGCTTGGAGAATGTGAAGTGTTGAAGAAGTTGAAGTTTGAGAGATTGTTCTATACATTTCGAATTTAATCTAAACTTTATTTATGAGTTTCAATTTTTTTTATGTTTGTTGCTTTGGAATTATGAGTAGCTAAGTATTCTTGTTCTATGGTAATGCAAATTAATGTTGGATGTTTGTATTTTATTATGGATGAATTTTTTCTCCCTTTTCTTTTTCATAAATCAAAGTTTTGATTGCCTCTTCCTTTAGGTTGGTCACTTAAGGGTAAGATTTAGTGTTTAATTGGCTTTGAGAAAAGCAATTTTGCATGGATTATTGATTTGTGAGTTTAATTTTATATTAAGATGAGAGTCTAATGTTTAATTGACTTGTTGGTGATTGATTGAGCTCAATTACGTTAGATATGAATTCAACCCTATAGATAGGGGAATTCTATTCGGCTAAAATGTCCTTGAGGCTTGAGAAAGCTCTAGGACTAATTTTATATCAATCTTGAGAGTGGGTGAATAGCATGTTGTCCATATTAAAAAAAGATTACACCCTTATTAATGAGCATTGCCCTAGAACTTCTTTTTCTCCCCATTAATTAAATCTTCTAGTTGATCAAATTGTATTTTCTTATTTTTAGCAATCTTGTTGGTTATATCCGTTTATGCTTAGTTTAAAAACTCCAAAAAATGTTCATATGGTTTAACTTGCAAAACAATTCGAGTATGATGCTTGCTTCCTCTAATTTTCATTAATTCCTCGTATTCGACATTGTTTCACTTGCTACATGATTGTACACTTGCACAGTGAGATAGGATTTTAAAGCTTGTAGATTGACACATCAAAAATTTCTCATCACGGACAACGTGACCCAATGAAGATTGGAAACACAGAATCGAAATTAATGGTGTTGACGGCACATACAGATATAAATGTCTGTTTGATAAGTCGGATTAATCTCACGGTGTGTGCGTGAAATTCAGAGGATTCTCCAGAGAGAATAACTCACAAATAAATTGTATATAAAAAATAGTCTGTTTTGAACAATAAAATTACAACCCTTTTATAGTTGTGATAAAATAAAACAACCCGAGATTAATATCACAATTAAAATAGAAAACAAAACACTAAAATTCGGAATAGTTCCGTACGGGCGCAACACGGGGTCACTCGCGCTCTAGATCACGCTGCAACTCGCGCCCAGACCAAAATGAAACCCCCCCATATGTCAATGCGGTTCACTCGCACCGTTACTAGTGATGCACATCGCGTCTTTTGGCGCGACCAACAACTCGAGTCCTGACTAGTGCTGCACATCGCGCCGTTTGGCGTGACCAATCACCCACGCTCCGGCTCGCGCTGCAACTCGCGTTCAACTGTACTGCAACTTGAGATCAATGTCTTCCACTTGTGCTCAAGTTCTACTCCTTCCACGGGTCTCTTAGTCAGCTCTCGACTCCAAACTTCTTGAATGAATCCATTGAGACTCTCCTTGAACCTCTTAGCTCTTAATCTTATCACCGGTCCTTCCGGCACTCTAATCGGGTCCAACATCATCTTAACTCGATCCGCATCACTAAGCTTGTATTGTGATAAATATCTTCAATTCCATGTTGTATTATGTTTTTACGCATAGTTCTTAATTTGAATCTTTGATTTTACTTGAGTTGAACCTTTCCTTTTGAATTTAGTATGTTGAATTATGGACCAGTAGCCATTTTCGAAGAGGAGTGTGTTTGATTTTGCTGAAATTGAATGTAAAAATTTTGTAATGTGGTGATTAATGGGATCTAAATTAATTTTCTTTTGGGGGAAAATCTTGTGTTTTCAATGTCAATTTCTATTTTTTTTTTTTTTTTTTGGTATTTCTGAGTTGATGTTTGCTTTGATATTAGAGATTGGTAATTTTGTGAAAGGAATTTTACAGAGATAATTTGATGGGTTTTGAAAAAGAGAGATATCTAAATTATGCAAATGTGGCGTTTCGAGCTACCATGTAATTGTATATGTGTCGTCATATCAGTTCTAATTTGAGTAAAATTATTGAGGATATTTAATTTACAAAATAGTTTCGATTTATGTTAAAATTACAAAAATTAAAAAGTAATGTTTAAAACCAAAAGACGTGGAAAAGTGGTGATTTTGGCATTTCCAATTGTCAACCAGATAATTTGACATCATGTATCGAAGCACTTCTTTAGCTAATTGTTGTTGGCAGTGTCAGCAAGAGATCATGTCCGATGTTTCAAAGCCCTCATTCAATTTCAATATTACATATCGAATTAACATTAAAATTAAGTCTAAACCATTAATTACTTCAAATTTTTTATGACTAATTACTTAGTCGTTCGAGACTCAATTTACAAATTGAAGGTACCATTGAAAGACTCACGATTAAAGCTTTCTAACCAAACCCAAATTGCACAATATCATCATCAAAATTTAATCGGAAAACTTTTGCACGCAAATTCATCAACTTTTGTTAAGTCCAAAAGGTAACAAAAAGTCTTAATTGAGTCGTTTTCTAAAGTTCAACTATGTATTTGGACCCAATAGGAATTTGATAGCCCAAAACGTTTACTTTGGATGATATATTAAATGACCTAAATTGATAAAAACAACATAATCTAATCTACAACATGCATATTTTGAAGAATTGAACACTTTTAAAAACTTGAATCCTTTAAATATTTGATCATGTAAATGGGCAATATAATTTATCTAATTCATATCACAAAATAAACGCCCTTAAAGTCTGGTCAAATAATTTAGGATCTTGACCTACCATTCCTTTAATTTAAATTTTAATATGCAAATTAAATTAATAAAGTTTGTATAAAAATATATATTATATTATTCGAAATAGGCCTGCCTATAAACTTGATGGACATTTTATGAAGACTTAAGCACAAGCCATTTATGCAATGAGATCCGACCTAATTAGGTCCAAAAGAGAATATCCTGATCAATAAACTAGGGGGAAATTCTAAACACAGTCACTATTTTTCTCTTTATAGCCCCATAATTTAATAAAATATAAATAAAAAAATAGATAGACTATTTTGCCCTTTATCCCCGTCACTTGAAACCCTAAGAAACACGTATAGCCCCTTTCATATAAAAAAAACAAGAAGAATACGTATAGCCTCCACTTGACAAACCTGATAAACATACAAATTAAATATTTTTGCATCTTCAAATCCATGAATATTCAAACCATTCACTAAATTCTCAACCCTGTTATTCAATTTCTCCAGTTGACTAAACTTTGAAAGTTGTGGTGGGATTGCTCCAATAAAAAATTTTAACGGAAGACACAAATTGTTAATTCATTGTAATTTTATTCATACTTCAAGACGGAATTCTCCCAAAAAATGTTGCAAAGTTTTTAGTGAAGCGACATTGGAAAATCATGCTTTTAACAAAGTTTATTCATTTATCTTAAATTGAACAATCTGACAGAATATGAGGCAAACAATAAATTAATCATTTTCTATAAATTTGTTTTCGGATTTTTGATGATTTATTGGAAGATTTCAAATGGAGTACGATTGATTTGAGGAATTAAAAACGGAGAGGGGAAGAACATAGTTGGACACAAATTTTAAGATCAATTGATCGATATGGTGTTAATTGATAAAAACTCGTGATGATAGTGTTCTAGATTTGTTATTTCCAGTTACGAAGATGGGGTTGTAATGTTTTTGTGTTGAATTTTTTTCCATGTATGAAGACTGACTGATGGTGTGAAGAAACCGAACTCTCGGTTCTGAAAGAGTTGTGTACAAAGTTGTGTATAAAGTTGAGATAACTTTGCATACGCAGCGGAAATTTAAAACAGAAACAATGGATTGGAATTTTCACGAGATTATATTTCTATAATCTCGCGAAGTGCCTTAGGGCGAAATCTTCACTATATAAAATATGTGAATTACAAAAACACTACCAGATAAACTCTCACTAAATATTAAGACACTTTATCTCTTCCTTCACAGAAGGTTGGGACTAAAGTTGTCTTAACTATATCTAGTAGAAACGGATAAATACGAGAACTCAAAACTTTACAATATCTGAAAAGCTCTATTAAAAACTCGTGTCTAACACTAACTATCTGATCCCTATATATACACATCTCGTTGCTTGATCCCCACTCAAAGCAACCGATACACTAAGCCTTGATCTCCACGAACTGCACTCCTATATTTCCGGCGCAACTTCCGGAACAACCGTGGCTTCCGGCGCAACTTCCGGAACAACCGTGGCTTCAGCAGATCGTTGGACTTGGTCAAATCCCACATGCTCCTATTTCTTCTCAACAGATTTAATCCTGCAAGAAAGACAAAAACTCCAAATATACAATATAAACAAATATTCCTAAATCTATGATACACTTCAAAATGGTATCAACATGGTGGTTATAGGCAAAAAGCGCTATGATATTTTGTTCGGAGTATAAAGATTGACTGACGGGGGCTATAGGCAAAAAGGGGCTATGATACTTTGTTTTGATTTTAATTGATAGATTGAAGGACAAAAAAGTCTATTTTATTATTATTATTTATATATAATAAAATCATGGGGGTTATAAAGAGAAAAATGGTGACTGTGTTTAGAATTTTCCTAAACTAAGCTATTAAAATTAGCCTTTTATACGCAAAACATTATTTTTTGGTCTCTATACTTTTAAATTATTTTTGAATTCGGTCCCTATACTTTATTTGATTGATATGAAGTCCATATACTATCAATTTAATTAAAATGGAATATCTGAACTATCAATTTAGATAAAATCAAATATCGAGAGAATTTAATTTTATCTAAATTGATAATACATTGGTCCAATTCGAAAAAAAAAAAAGAATCATTTTTTATTCATTTTTTTAAGTTTAAAAATAAATAAAAAAATTGAAAAAAAATAAATAAATAATTTTTTATAAAATATTTTAATTTTATTTTATTTTCAAAAAAGTAAATTAAAAAAAAAATCAAACAATAGTTAAATAAAATAAAAAATTCAATTAAATAAAAATAAAAATTTTAAAACTATTGTTTGAATTTTTTTCAAAAAATAATAAGTCAAAATTAAAAAAAATATAATGGTTTAAAAAAATTAATTAAATTTAAATTTTATTGTTTTTATTTTTTTGAATAAAATTTTTACTTAAAAAATTCAGTATGTATTTAGTTCTTATTTTTATTTAATTATTTTTTCAATTTGTATTTTTAATTTTCAAATTAAATTCCTATATTATCAATTTAGTTAAAATTAAATCTTTGTACTATCAATTTTAATAAATTTAAGTACCTCAAGAACTTGATTTTATTCAAATTGACACTACAAAAACTATGAAATTGATAGTGCAAGAATCTTTATTTTAACCTAATAAAATAAAAGAACCCAATATTTTACCTTTTAAATATGACCCATAAAAACACGTAGTTTTGGTTTTAGTTTGATGCAAAATGTCAATTCTAAACAAAAGACTGATAAGATTTAAAAAAAAATAATAATAATCACCAATTCATTTCTTGTTAATGTGTTGTCTTGCTTGCTCAAGAAACTCATAAATCATAATTGGCCAGTTCATATAAGGCAGATCAATATTGCAGATTAAACTAAAGACATATAACTCGTCGTAATACATTCAAATTGAATCCAAAATTACGCATCCACTTTTTTCAAGCGAAAATGAGAAATTGCATCTAATAACTGATTAATTGTGATTAAATAAATAAGAAAAATCCAAACCTAAATTAAGCTGATTCACCTCGCGATAATATGCTATTACGCCAATTCCATTTCACATCAAATGACATGCTTATATCATAGCACCATTGTGTGAACACTGCAAAATAAAACCTAAATCTGGAAAAAAAAAATACAACTAAATACATCGACTATAGCTGTGCTAGCTTAGCCTCCGAAGCCGTAAAGCGTTCGGCCCTGCCTCTTGAGAGCGTAGACGACATCCATCGCCGTCACGGTCTTCCGGCGAGCGTGCTCTGTGTAGGTAACAGCGTCCGGATGACGTTCTCGAGGAAGATCTTGAGCACGCCACGTGTCTCCTCGTAGATGAGGCCGCTGATACGTTTGACGCCGCCACGGCGGGCCAGACGCCGGATCGCCGGCTTCGTGATGCCCTGGATGTTATCTCTCAGCACCTTGCGGTGGCGCTTGGCGCCGCCCTTGCCCAATCCCTTGCCGCCCTTTCCTCTTCCCGACATTTTATCAAACCCTAATTAGCTGTTTTTGCTTGAGTGATATTAAATTTTAGAGAGGGAATTCAAATTGGGTTATTGTTGTGGTTGAATTAATTTGGGGAGAAATTTATAGTGAGTGGGTAATGTGGTGACGTGATGTCAGCCGTTGGATATTGATTAGGATCGACGGTGGAAAGAAAAGATCCGCAGGAGGCTAATTAGCAATTATGATCCGTCGATTATTATTGAATCGATAGTGGAAAATCGTTTGAAAAGATGGCGCGGTTTGTGAGTTCATTTAAGAAGGCTCAAACTCGCATTCCTTTACATGGCATGTGGACTTGCTTTATTTCCACAATTTAATTGAACTATATAGTTTAATCGTTTTATTCAAGTTAAGATTTCATTATTGAAAAAAAAAAAAAAACTTTACTTTTATCTTCTTCTTTTTTTTTTTGAGAAAGACTTAAGTACTATTGAATTAATCTATAAAAATTAATTCTCACATTCTCTAAAAGCTCAAAGTTTACTTAATTAAATAATAAACTACAAAACCATTGAGTTTTGCCTCAAAATTACCTAGTTTAAATTTTGTTCACACTCAATTCAATTAAAAAACAACAAAACCATGGAGTTTTGCATCTCATTCAATTAATAAACAATAAGGGTGTGGTTTGCATGCACTATATTACTTAGAGGAACTCCAGTGGTACTAAAAATCCTATTTTACAGTTAATTTTCTTTTCAACCCAGTCACATCCTCAATGGTAAAATGGTGTGGATTGGTTTTTCTCCCCCTATAATGTAAATATGTATAAATACTGTAGTAAACCCAAACCAAACACATATCTCTTTTGATTTGATTTACTACAGTACCTACACATATTTACTTTTGAAATTACTAATATTTAACTTTAATGTTGTACCTTTGAAATTATATATTAGTCCTTCATATTTTATACATTTATAACAATTAGTTAATTTTATCTTGCATTAATAATTATTTTTTTATTCTTTATATGTTTTGCTTATATGTATTTAATTTTTTATGTGAGAATATTACAATTAAAGTACGGCATTAAAGTTAAATTTATAACATTCATGTACAAATTAAAACCATAACAATGACATTAAAGTAAAAAAAAAAAACATTTCAAAAATGAAAATAAGACTACATGATATACCATGAAATCACATAACCAACATTAAAAAAATTTAAAAAACACAACACATTTGAATTACTGAAAATAAAACACATGACAAGAGCCGCCGGCGAGCACAGGGCAAGATGGGATTTTGTGCAATACGGTTCCACCGTAGTGAAAGACATGGATCGCGTAATGGCATTTACCAAAGGCTTGTGGACTTGGGCGGGATGGAGCTTAATCAAACACATTCAATTCACAGGCCTCGAGCTACTCGTGAACATGCTTGATTATGGTTTTAGTTAAAAAATTTATATCATATAAACAATTTGGAACATATTGTTTAAAAATAAAATTGTCATATATATATATACAGGGCCCTATTACTATTACTTTCCGCAGAAGACATACCATCATTTCCCAAGGGTTGACAGAAAATGTTTCAAGAATTGTGCCAACCTTTGAATTTTCAAATTTTGAGTTCAAATGAATACTTGGCACAATTTTAAACTAAAAGGTAATAAATTTGGATAACTAAGGCAAAATATTGATGCAGAATGTTGCTCTCACCTTCAAATGCCTCCACACATCCGCTTAAGATTTTCAACATTCCACGACAATATTTAGAACACTGAGAAATTGCATTGATGGTATTTGAAATCCTCTTGGAAGGCGAAATGGACGTGGCCGCGCCGGTGCCCGAAGAGGGTGCCCACGAGAAATAACCTTAACAAACACACACCACGAAATTGCTTAACCAACATAAAAAATAAAACACATAACAAACCACAAAATAATAATAATTAACAGTAAATTGGTTTAATAATCTGATAAAGCGAAACTCAATTCTCCAATATTATTGAGCTATTGGTCCAATGAATCGGAACTAGATCATCCAATATTATTGAAATGATGGGGATCTTATAGTCAACCTTTTTTTTTTTTTTGCAGAATATGAGATTGTTGTGCTTGAACATGTATACAGATTTGGGGATCTTGTATGTCACTAGTGTATTGTATTAAGATTTTATTATCTTCCTTCATTTCTTTCATTATGTAGCTCATGTTTAAGTGCGTTATGAATTCCCAAATGATGCTCCATTTGTGTATTTGACTTCTTGAATTCATCCGCAAACTGCTTATTTCCTTCTTTCATAAAGTTGATCAAAGATGACGCATCACCCTCTTTTTTCCTTTTTAGTTTGGCTTTATTCACACAAAATGGATATTTTGATGGAGAATCACCAAGGACATTGTCGTCATCATCATCACCCAGGGAGGCTTGCGAATCGAAAGTTGAAACATTTGAATCAGAAGAAGGACACCCGAAAGATGGTTGTCTGGTGTATGCTCCTTGCACAATCTTGAAAATTTTCAAAATTTTTAATAAGATTCCACACGTGATTGTAATTCTAACTTGATTTGTACTTCACATCTCGCTTGAACAACACTTTGGCTTGGTACATCTGCAAGTAATTAAAACAAAATAAAATAATATTTTTACAATTGCAAATATTATATTTAATACTCACAATACATTCACTCGAAGCACAGCTTTGATGCATGTTTTCAATGTTTCTTATGCATCCATGGAGTGTCCTTATTGCTTTCTCGATAGCTTCAATTTGAGCTTGCATTGATCTTATTGTAATAATCTCTCATTCTTGAGGTCTTTCTTTATTGTAACATTCTTCTTCACGAGTCTAAAATCGATCAGATAACTAGTACACACACCCCAATACATGGATTTTGAGAAATGTCCATATAAACTCAACATAAGAGAATGTCTTCATCATGGTTATAGCTAGATGATTGAATTGGCATATTTAGAAGGATGTTAAAAGTAGTAAATATGAGGATGTGAATACAACTACAACTCCATACATCTTTTTCATACAACTTATTCTCATATTTCTTGACCCATCCAATCTATTATACTGCACAATACCACCACCCTCACAAGATTCTCACATTTCTCAACTCATTCAACCAATTATGAAGTGAAAGTGATTACATCATGCCACAACTCTTAGAGCAACTCCAATGATGCTTTCTCATTTTCGGCTATTTTGTTGTCACGTCAGAGTTATCTCAAGAGTTAGTTACCTTTTCTAAACATATTACTCTCCAACGATACTTTATCAAAAATAACTATTCATATGTCCCACCATCAAGTAATTTCATATTTGATATATCTACTTATTTATTTTTTATAATTTTATCTATAAATATTAATTAAACATTATTCATAATGTTTTAATTAACATGTATATACATTGATTTCACAAACTAATAATTAAATTAGTAACCCAATGGCTATAATCGCATTAAATTACAGCTGCCTAAAAAACTTAGAATTGTTTGATTATAATTTTTTTCAATACTAGAAGTAATGCATTGTTAAAAAAATATTTTTTAATATGTACCAAGGCAAAATAAATAAATACATCAATTCCCTCATATCACACACACGCAAAAGAAACACACACACACGCGCATATATATATATATATATATATATATATATATATATATATTAAAAAGAGGTTGTGGCTGGTGGGGAGCACTAGCAGACATGAGGATGTTTACCCATTCACAAGCGCAATTGATGTTGAGGGCTCATGATACGACCCTGATTTGAGATCATATCGGATAGGGTATTTTTCAAGTAAAACAAATTTCAATTTCACTTTTCGAGCAAACGAGACTCCAAACACATTGGAGTGTGAATAATTCCAATGAAAAGAACATTATTATTACTTGAATATCAACATACGTAAAACTTAGAACTATATATAAGCCATAAACCCTAATAATCTAAACAAGAAAAATAATACTAACAATGTAAACTACTTAAAGTAGATAAATCAACATATAATAAAATACTATTAAACAAACCTAAATTCTAAATTAAGGGATAAATCAACATATAATAAAATACTATTAAACAAACCTAAATTCTAAATTAAGGGATGCATAAGCTTCTTTCCCATCCTCGTATAGTCCACGCTCCTTTAATAAAGTTTATATAAAAATATATATTATATTATTCGAAATAGGCCTGCCTATATACTTGATGTACATCTTATGAAGACTTAAGCACAAGCCATTTACGCAATGAGATTCGACCTAATTGGGTCCGAAAGAGAATATCCTGATCAATAAACCAGGCTATTAAAATTAGCCTTTTAAATACGCAAAACATTATTTTTGGTCTCTATATTTTTATATTTATTTTGAATTTGGTTCCTCCACTGTATTTGATTGATATGAAATCCATATACTATCAATTTGATTAAAATAAAATCTATGTACCGTCAATTTAGATATTTGATTTTATCTAAACTGATAGTACATGGGTCCAATTCAGAAGGAAAAAAAAATAGTTTTTATAAATTTTAAAAATAAAGGAAAAATTGAAAAAAATAAATTAATTAATTTTTATAAAATATTGTAATTTTATTTTATTTTCAAAAAAGTAAATTAAAAAAATCAAACAATAGTTAAATAAAATAAAAAAAATCAATTAAATAAAAATAAAAATTTTAAAACTATTGTTTGAATTTTTTTCAAAAAATAATAAGTCAAAATCAAAAAAATAAAATTATAATGGTTTAAAAAAATTAATTTTTTATAGTTTTTATTTTTTTGAATAAAATTTTTACTTAATAAATTCAATATGTATTTATTTTTTATTTTTATTTAATTATTTTTTCAATTTGTATTTTTAATTTTCAAATTGAATTCATATATTATCAATTTAGTTAAAATTAAATCGTTGTACTATCAATTTTGATAAAATTAAGTACCTCAAGAACTTGATTTTATCCAAATTGATACTACAAAAGCTATGAAATTGATAGTGCAAGAATTTTTATTTAAACCTAATAAAATAAAAGAACCTAATTCAAAAAAATTTAAAAATAAAGGGACTGAAAACAATATTTTACCTTTTAAATATGACCCATAAAAATACGTATTTTTGGTTTTAGTTTGAAGCAACAAAAAGTCAATTTTAAACAAATGACTGATAAGATTTAAAAAAAAAAATCACCAACTCATTTCTTATTAATCTGTTGTCTTGCTTGCTCAAGAAACTCATAAATCATAATTTGCCAGTTCATATAAGGTAGATCAATATTATAGATTAAACTAGAGAGAACTTGTCGTAGCACATTCAAATTGAATCCAAAATTACACATCCCACTTTTTTCAAGCGAAATGGAGAAATTGCATCTAACAACTGATTAATTGTTGATAAAATAAATAAGAAAATCCAAACCTAAATTAAGCTGATTTACCTCGCGATAATATGCTATGACGCCAATTCCATTTCACATCAAATAACATGCATATATCATAACACCATTGTTTGAACACAACAAAATAAAACCTAAATCTGGAAAAAAAAATACAACTAAATACATCGACTATATCTGCGCTAGCTTAGCCGCCGAAGCCGTAAAGCGTTCGGCCCTGCCTCTTGAGAGCGTAGACGACATCCATCGCCGTCACGGTCTTCCGGCGAGCGTGCTCTGTGTAGGTAACGGCGTCACGGATGACGTTCTCGAGGAAGATCTTGAGTACGCCACGTGTCTCCTCGTAGATGAGGCCGCTGATACGTTTGACGCCGCCACGGCGGGCCAGACGCCGGATCGCCGGCTTCGTGATGCCCTGGATGTTATCTCTCAGCACCTTGCGGTGGCGCTTGGCGCCGCCCTTGCCCAATCCCTTGCCGCCCTTTCCTCTTCCCGACATTTTATCAAACCCTAATTAGCTGTTTTTGTTTGAGTGATACTAAATTTTAGAGAGGGAATTCAAATTGGGTTATTGTTGTGGTTGAATTAATTCGGGGAGAAATTTATAGTGAGTGGATAATGTGGTGACGTGATGTCAGCCGTTGGATATTGATTAGGATTGACGGTGGAAAGAGAAGATCCGCAGGAGGCTAATTAGCAATTATGATCCGTCGATTATTATTGAATCGATAGTGGAAAATCGTTTGAAAAGATGGCGCGGATTGTGAGTTCATTTAAGAAGGCTCGAACTCGCATTCCTTTACATGGCATGTGGGCTTGCTTTATTTCCACAACTTAATTGAATTATATAGTTTAATCGTTTTATTCAAGTTAAGATTTCATTATTGAAAAAAAAAAAAAAACCTTACTTTTATCTTCTTCTTTTTTTTTTTGAGAAAGACTTAAGTACTATTGAATTAATCTAAAAAATTAATTCTCACTTTCTCTAAAAGCTCAAAGTTTACTTAATTAAATAATAAACTACAAGACCATTGAGTTTTGCCTCAAAATTACCTAGTTTAAATTTTGTCCACACTCAATTCAATTAAAAAACTACAAAACCGTGGAGTTTTGCATCTGGTTCAATTAATAAATAACAAGACCCTTGAGTGTTGCTTCTGAGTCAATTAATAAACAAACAAGGGTATGGTTTACATGCACTGTATTAGTTAGAGCAACTCCAATCATACTACAGATCTTATTTTGCAGTTAATTTTCTCTCCAACTTTACAGACTCAACGGTAAAATAATGTGGATTGGTTTTTCTCCCACCTATAAATGTAAATATGTGTAAGTAGTGTAGTAAAACCCAAACCAAACGCATATCTCTTTTGTTTTGATTTACTACAGTACTTACACATATTTACTTTTGAAATTACTAATGTTTAACTTTAATGTCGTACTTTTGAAATTACATATTAATCCTTCATGTTTTATACATTTATATCAATTACTAATTTTATTTTGTATTAATAATTATTTTTTATTATTTATATGTTTTGACTTATATGTATTTAATTTTTTTTATGAGAATATTACAATTAAAGTATGGTATTAAAATTAAATTTATAACATTCACATACAAATTAAAACCATAACAATAACATTAAAGTAAAAAACACATTCTGAAAATGAAAATAAGACTACATGATATACTACGAAATCAGATAACCAACATTAAAAAAAACACAACACATTTGAATTACTGAAAATAAAATACATGACAAATCGCGAAATAACCTTAACAAACACACACCACGAAATTGATTAACCAACATAAAAAATAAAAACACATGACAAACCACAAAATAATAATAATTAACAGTAAAATGGTTTAATAATCTGGTAAAGCGGAACCCGATCCTCCAATATTATTGAACTATTCGTCCAATGAATCGGAACTAGATCCTCCGATATTATTGAAATGATGAGGATCTTATTGTTGAGCTCTTTTATGCGGAACATGAGATTGTTGTGCTTGAACATGTATACGGATGCGGGGATCTTGTATGTCACTAGTGTATTGCATCAAGATTTTATTATCTTCCTTCATTTCTTTCATTGTTTTGCTCATGTTTAAGTGCATTATGAATTCCCAAATGATGCTCCATTTGTGTATTTGACTTCTTGAATTCATCCGCAAACTGCTTATTTTAGTCTTTCATAAAGTTGATCAAAGATGACGCATCACCCTCTTTTTTTCTTTTTAGTTTGGCTTTGTTCACACAAAATGGATATTCTGATGGAGAACCACCAAGGACATTGTCATCATCATTCATCTAAGTTTAAAGAAAATGAAGATAAGTCCGGGGAGGCTTGCGAATCGAAAGTTGGAACATCTGAATCAGAAGAAGGACACCCGAAAGATGGTTGTCTGCTGCATGCTCCTTGCACAATCTTGAAAATTTTCAAAATTTTTAATAAGATTCCACACGTGATTGTATTTCCAACTTGATTTGTACTTTACATCTCGCTTGAACAATACTTTGGCTTCGTACATCTGTAAGTAATTAAAACAGAATGAAATAATATTTTGTACAATTGTAAATATTATATATACTTCTCTCAATACATTCACTTGAAGCACATTTTTTATGCATGTTTTCAATGTTTCTTATGCATCCATGGAGTGCCCTGATTGCTTTCTCGATAGCTTCAATTTGAGCTTGCATTGATCTTTTCGTAATAATCTCGCATTCCTGATGTGTTTCTTTGTTGTAACATTCTTCTTCACGAATCCACAATCGATCAGATGACTAGTACACACACCCCAACACATGTATCTTGAGAAATGTCCATATAAACTCAACATAAGAGAATGTCTTCATCATGGTTATAGCTAGTTGATCGAATTGACATATTTAGAAGGATGTTAAACGTAGTAAATATGAGGATGTGAATACAACTACAAGTCCATACATCTTTTTCATACAACTTATTCTCATATTTCTCGACCCATCCAATCTATTATACTGCACAATACCACCACTCTCACAATATTCTTACATTTCTCAACTCATTCATCCAATTATGAAGTGAAAGTGATTACATCATGCCACCATTCTTAGAGCAACTCCAATAATGCTTCTCACTTTCGAGTATTTTGTTGCCACGTTAGAGTTATCTCAAGAGTTAGTTAAATTTTCTAAACATATTACTCCCCAAAGATACTTTATCTAAAATAACTATTCATAGGTTCCACCATCAAATCATTTCATATTTGATATATCTACTTATTTATTTTTTATAATTTTATCTATAAATATTAATTAAACATTATTCATAATGTTTTAATTAACATGTATATATATTGATTTCACAAACTAATAATTAAATTAGTAACCTAATGATTATAATCGCACTAAATTACAATTGCCTAAAAAAAACTTAGAATTGTTTGATTATAATTTTTTTCAATACTAGAAGTAATGCATTGTTAAAAAAATATTTTTTAATATGTACCAAGGCAAAATAAATAAATACATCAATTCCCTCATTCACACACACGGAAAAGAAACACACACACACGCATATATATATATATATTAAAAAGAGGTTGTGGCTGGTGGGGAACGGTAGCAAACATGAGGATGTTTACCCATACACCAGCGCAATTGATGTTGAGGGTTCATGATACGACCCTGATTTGAGATCATATCGGATAGGGTATTTCACTTTTCGAGCAAACGCTACTCCGAATTCACATTGGAGTGTGAATAATTCCAAAGTAAAGAACATTTTTATTACTTGGATATCAAAATACGTAAAATTTAGAACAATATAAGCCATAAACCCTAATAATCTAAACAAGAAAAATAATCCTAACAATGTAAACTACCTAAAGTAGATAAATCAACATATAATAAAATACTATTAAAGAAACCTAAATTCTAAATTAAGGGACGTATCAGCTTCTCTCCCCATTTTCGTATAGTTCACGCTCCTTTCCTCACTCTCCCCCATCATAAAATGCCTAGATATTATTACAATTTCGTGGAATATGTTGAGTGATGCTTCAACATATTCCACACCATTGGAGATGCCCTTACAAGATTCTCACACTTTTCAATCCAATCAATCCATTAGAGCATCTCCAATGGTTAGGAATACATTGAGTTGACACTCAACATATACTTTTGGGGAATTTTTCATTGTGGACAAGTTTTGAGTGGAGGAATTTTGATGAAGAAGTGAGGCAACTTCCTGAGTTTTTTTTTTTTGGCCAGTGGAGAATAGGGAAGTGTAGTACACTTTTTTTTTTTGCAAATAAAAAAACAAACGTATGTGAGCAATTGAGAGTGGGGTTGGGCACATGTGTGAGCCCCTACTTGCAGTCTACCCCGAGTATATATTTGTATGTATTTTGGAAGAAATTTTACTTTTGACGTGGCGATTATGTGGCAATAAAATGCCTGAAAATGAGGAAGTATTGCTGGAGCACAAGAATATTTATCTCCTGTCACTGCCACATCACTATCTTTCTACTCTACCTCCTCAAAATATATTTACTCCAACAATATTTTCTTAAAATTAACTATTTATGATCCCACTATCATATCATTATCATTTGTCTTATTTATTTTAAATTATTATTCATAATAATTTAATTTATATATTTTATTTATAATGTACGAGACTATATATGTATATATATATATATTATAGAATCAAACCAAAAAACAAAAAATAATATAATATATATGTAATTATTATCTTAATTAAATGAAAGTTAAAACAAAAATAATATACATGTAATTTTATGCACAACAACTACCGAAAAAATGAAGATAAAAAATCAAAGAGAAAAATGCAGGGAAAAAGAGAAGAGAAGAGGAAAAAAAAGGGGCTATGTTTCACGCGTGGGATCCAAGTCTCGCAAATGTCCCACTTGAGACTTGGGAGTGTGAGGCACGTGCACACTAGCTATTGGGCCCAATTTTTCACCTCCTTTCTCCACCTTCTTCTACCCTAAATGGTGTTCATCATTCCACACCACCAACTTCCTCATCACTCTCTTATCATTGGAAATGCTCTTATGAAGATACTACACAATGTCACCACTCGTCGTACAAAGGTTCTCAGACTTATTAATCCATTATGAAGTGAAATTAACTATCACATGCCACCACTCTTACAAGATTAATTTCACACTTCTCAACCTATTATGAAGCAAAAGTGACTATCACATGCCACCACTCTTACTAGATTCTCACACTTCTCAACCCAATCAACTCATTATGAAGCGAAAGTGACTACTAAATGTCACCACTCTTAATATATAGTACTTCAGAGAGTTAGTAAATCATCCATTGTTATAACATATTTCTCACTCAAAATTTCATCTCTCAAAATGAATTTGTCATCTTCATCTTCAGATGACGATGAACATACGTTGATGATGATAAATAATTGTTGTCAAAGACAAATTGTGATTTGTCGTACTATCACTAATAATAACGCGGCGATTAGAGGTGGCAATTCGGGCGGCCCGGCCCGAAAAATTGGAGCCATTTTTTGTGAGGCCCAGCCCGCAGCGGCCTTAGTGTAATTTTCCTTGTTTTGGGCCAAAAAGTCCAGCCCGTTCGGGCTTCTCTCATTTTCGGGTTGGGCCAAAATTATTTCAGGCCAATTTTTTTAATACCCGGCCCCGCCCAAAAATAGTTCGGGCCTAATTTTTTTAGCCCAACCCAGCCCGAAAAGCGGGCCGGGCCGGGCTGGGCCAAAATTGCCAGCTCTAGCGACGATCCTATATATTCTTAATTAATAGAACAACCAAATAATACATGGTAATTTAGTTCCAAGCCATATTTTCATCAATTATGATATAGAGACTGCTGATCAAAGATTGTACAATGATTACTTTGTTGATAATTCATTGTACAATGAAAACATGTTTCACAGTATGTACCGAATGTCTCGTACGTTGTTCCTTCGCATTGTTGATATAGTTAGGGATCATGATACATACTTACAACAATGAGTGGATAGCACTGGTAGACTTGGACTATTACCTCTACAAAAAAAATAACAATAATGTTTTGTATGTTGGCATACGATGTAGCATAATATGTTGTAGATGAGTATGTTAAAATAGATGAGTCCACTGCAATTCAGAGCATGACAAAATTTTGTCGAGCAATTATAGAGATATTTAAGGATCAATACTTGAGGACACCTACTGCTAATGATATTGCTAGACTACTTTACATTGGTGAAAATCTTGGATTTCCAGGAATGTTAGCTAGTTTATATTGTATGCATTGGAAGTGAAAAAATTGTTATGTTGCTTGGGCTGCACAATATGTTAGTCGTACCGAAAATCCTACTATTATTCTCGAAACTGTAGCGGATTATGATCTCTGGATATGACGTGCTTATTTCGATCTACCAAGAAACAACAACTATATCAACGTATTGTAGTCATCACTACAAGAAAAACGCTCATAAACTACACTATTTAGACTACGGTTTTTTGAAAAAAACCGTAGTATATTGGTTTTAGACTACAGTTTTTTAGAAAACCGTAGTCTATGTGCGTGTCTACGTTCCTTAAGACAGCGGTTTTCCAAAATACCGTAGTCTATGTGCGCATTTTTTTTTCTTAAGACTACGGTCATTTCAAAACCGAAGTCTATGTACGTGTATTTGGTTTCTTAAGACTACGTTAATTTGAAAACCGTAGTTTATGCACGTGGCTCTAGTTTCTTAAGACTACAGTGGTATCAGATTTGTAGTCTATGTGCGTAAAAAAATTAAAATTATATTAGAAAATCAGAAAAATGAAATAATCAAAATATCTATTATTTATTTTATTCATTAAAAAAAATGCAAAAATTGGTAATTAAGAAGATAAATTATAAAAATATTTAGGATGTTAAAATTTTATATAAAATAAAAATTTATAAGTTAGGAAAAAAATGCTCACTTTAAAATTCGAACCACAAAATTAAAGGAGTAACTTAACCAACCCAAAAATTTTAATTGATATCCAAAATAATTCATTTATAGATATATTACTATTTATATGTTATCTTGTAGAATAGAATACAACACAGCGAACCCTAAGTTTCAATTTCCCCAATTCATTTTCACGCAGCCACCAAGTCCGCGCCATCTCTCGACACTAGGTTTTAGCGTCTAGATCTCGTGGGAGAAACCCCCTTCGCCGGAAACCTTCTACGGCAGCGGAAATGAGAAACCCTCGTGGGAGACGTTTTGTATTTCTCTCTATGGTGGTGCCGATTCAAATCTATATACTTTATCATAATTGTTTCCGAAATATCTGAAATTTATTGTGCGTGTGTGTGTGCAGCAGCGTCTGTTAGGCGCGGCGCTGGGGAGAGTTGCAGCTGGAATCGCGATTTTCGAGCATCGTAGAAGCATCTATAAATCAATTTCTAGTGCAGAACATCCGGTAATTTTTCTTTGCTATTTTCTTAATTTAGGTTACATTGCCAAAAAATCTGCTATTGAGTGATTTTTTTTTTTTTAAAAATGTAAATTAATTCAGTGGGAATTATAATCTATAAATGATTACATTGGAAATTAATTTTGTTCGTGAGGCTTGAGCAGAGATGTAATTTGTGCAAGAAGAAATCGTGTTTCGATTTTGTATGGATTAGCATATTTTGTTCTTTTCGAACCGAGCCTGTTGTTATTTTGCAGCAAAGAGGGAATTTTTTTCAAATACCTAGACCCAATATAAATTATTTGGTGATTAGAACTAATATGAATATTTAATTTAATTAAGGAACAATGGATTCTGAATGGTTGGTGTGTGCGTTTGAATCTCAAAAAAATTGACAAAGCATGTGAATTGCTATTGACACCATCACTTAAATTTTAACTGTTAATTTCATTAAAATATGATGTATACAATATACTGTATTTTATTTTATTAATAGAAATATATTAAGCAGACTATTATAGTGAAATATTGTGATTTTTAATTTGATGATGGATGTATTGGAATTTGGAACAATTGAGAGGCTTCCACATCCTTGAACAATGATAGGAAATATGATAGAAATGATGAGGCTTCCACCACTTCCCCTCTCTCTCTCTCTCATCACATACGCCCACATCAAAGAGATCACGTAGTACTGGTTTGCCACACTCAAAAGTAAAGATTTGTTCATAATCCCAATTTCTTTGGCAAATAAACACATATATACACAGCTATATATCTCACTACTTTGTAGGAACAAACTTAATTCCTATATATATATATATATAGTATATATAGGAATTCTCATCCCCAATCGATCAGTACAGCATCCTAAATTCTCATCCCTCATGGCTTTGCTGTGACCAATTCGATAACAATATCAGATCCTAAATAATTTTTTAGTTATTGGAGACTATTTCTATTCGCTAAATCAATCTCTTTAATGTAATGAAAATATAATTTGGTTGTCTATTAATTAATTATATTTGTTTTAGTTTAAGATAAAACTTTTTATTCATAGTACAAATAAATTTTCTTGCAGATTTCAAATAATTTCTCATATCATCATAATCAGTTGCAACCTTTAAACAAGAACCAGTTTGATTGTTCGTGAGACAGGTTGGTAATTTAAACCAACTTTCTTATTCGAATTTTATGTTGCTTTATTTTAGTTTGTAGATATTAAAAAAAAGAAAACAAGACTTGTTGAATGACTGATTAAATATGGGGTTGGAATTTGGTCTGTCTCACAATCTGCATAGATCTTAGTTCAGCTCTTTTCTTTTTCTTAAATTATAAATTACTGAATTTTGTTGCTTTTTAATTACTTTTTAAGTGTTAGTAGGCAGAGAAGAGCCTTGGGAATGTAATTTTTTGGTTAAGACTGTCAAAAAGGAGTTTCTTTTCTGATAGCTATTTATCTTGTTTCAAAAATAAGCATTATAGAATTCAGCTGCATATTCCTCAATCAAGAGGTAGGAAGTAGAAAACAGAAAGTGTAGATCAATTTTTGTTGATGTTTGGGATTACAATGGCAGCAAAAGTTGGTTGCAAATCCTACCAAATTAAGCACATTCTGGTGTATGCCTCTCAACTCATTTACATTCACAACCTATAAAGCTAATTGTGGCCTATATATACAGCAACTCCGGTGATCTGTAAAAATGATGAGTGCTGAAACTCAGACTTGTTCTACTCTGGATTCCCTGCTGCCTAATGCTTGACTGCTCCCGACATTTCTGGCGGATTCATACAGCAGACTCGACTGCCCACAAATCCACTGCAGGTATTGCTGATATGAGTTATCCCCATCCCAGTCAGGAATCTCAAAATCTTGAGCCATCTCCCAAAACATGCTTTCAAGTTCACCAAAGCTATAACTCTTTTACTGTTTTCAACAATTCACAAACTTAGAAACGACTACAACCTACACTAACCTCAAAAAAACAATGCACAACACTAACTGCTAATTGATTGCTCCAAGAATGCACAAACAAACTCTGATTTTGTCTAGACCACAATGTCTACTGAAAAATCTCCATCTCTACTCCATTTAGGTGCTTTAATTCTAACTGCTAGAGCAAAATCAAAAAGCCAATGCAGCTCATCTAAAGCCTTATTTTCCTCCTATAAAACTATCTAGACCATTGAGTGGAATTATTTTATGCTGCTTTACATCTTCATATACATACATATATTAGTGGAATTATTTTATGCTGCTTTACATGCTGGTGAACTGGTGTTGCTTGATGGAGTTGTGCTTCAGCAAATATTGCAAATTTGCACATGGCCAACTTGAGTGAGTCTCTTGGGAAGTTTGTACACTTGTGTTTCACTTTTAAATTTAACATTTTAATAATGTTTACTATTTATTATAGTATAATTAATTATAATTAAAATTTCAAAAAATTATATAACATAATTATGGAATAATTAACTATAATAATTAATTACGTTAACTAAAAAATAGAAATTAAATACTAAAAAATAATTTTTTGATATATACCAACTTTTTACATCTACTCGACATTATGGATAATTCGATCTAGAAAACATAAACTACAAATGTATAAACCAACGATATTTCAATTATGGAGTTGTCCACACTCCACACCACTATATCAACTAAGTTAATTGAAGAACACCTTCTGCAACAACTCCTAATTAATATGTACTGTATGGTAGCGACTTATGGCTTTACTATTACAGATAATTTCTCATATCATCATAATCAGTAGCAACCTTTAAACAAGAACCAGTTTGATTGTTCGTAAGACAAGTTGGTAATTCGAACCAACTTTCTTATTTGAATTTTATGTTGCTTTATTTACATGAGCATGTGAATAGATGAGAAAAATATTAATTGATTAATTTGCAATAGTGCCATGCAACGTTGTGTGAGTTGAAAGTTGTAGTTCTTCATAGTTCATATTTGATTTTTTATCGTGTGTGCTAATATATGATCTATTTGTTTTTGTTGATTAATTAGCCAACATTGGATCCTTACGGTCATTGATCCTTATAATGAGGTTGTATCTTCCTTTGACCCTATTAGGCATCAAATTCGTGATGATGAATGGAAAATGATTGTGACCATGTAAGATTTTATTTTTTTAGTTTTTATGTATTATTGAATGATGCATTAATTAAGGTTGATTTAATATGATTTTGTAGCGCATTATCCATGTTTAATGCAACATTAGGGAGAAAAGGAAAGAAACATCCAACTTGAGAAGTGATTAAGGTATGCACAATTCACATTAACTAGTGTATAATTGTATTTTATCTATTAACATTTATTTATTTTTTATCATAGGCTCCTCTTCAACCCGATTCCAAACAATGTGGGTACTTCATCATGCGTTATGTGAAAGAAGTCATTGAAGAGCTTAAATTGAGTGGCTCTATTTCTCTACGATCACAAGTAAGTAATTTTCAAGATAAAATCTTTTAAATTTTTCAAGGTAATTTGGAAAAGAGGTAATAATACAAGGTTGCGCTCTAATAGGTTATATTTTCTTAGTTTGAAAAGCAAAAGTACTCTAAAGAGGAAATTGATGAAGTTCGTGTTGAGTGGGCTAATTGCGTGCTTGATCATATTTAATAACAATGCAAGGTATATTTCAATATTTTAAGTTATAGTGGATGACTTTAGCATTATCAATACGATCAAGTTTATTTTCTTGATTTACAAGTGATGGAGTTACATGTTGTGTAGTAAAGTTTGATTTGTTGCAGATGTTGACGATCCATTTATGTGTGATCAACTGGTGTTGGGTATCATTTTGGAGAATATTGCATTTTGGATAGATATTGACTCTTTGAGTACTTGTATTTGGAATAATTTGTACTTTGGGGGAATATTTTTGTATTTGGAATAGATTATTGTAAATGGTTGGTATTTTGTATGCATCATTGTAATTTGTATTTTGCTTGAATGGTTAAATTAATTGGTCAAAATTATTATTATTGAATTATTAATAATATATAATTTTAGGCTAATAAAAAACGACGGTTTATGAATAAACCGTTGTCCATTTATATTCTTTAACAACAGTAAAAAGTGTTGTCAAAGTAATAAAAACTGTTGTCTAAAGAACGTAAGACTACGGTATTAAATCGTAGAAACGTAGTCTTACGCCATCAAGACTACGGTCATCAACTGTAGTCTAAGAGCATACAACCGTAGTGAATAGACCATTAAAACAACGCTTAAATATAAATGACTACGGTGTTTAATCGTAGTCTTAAAGATCTAAGACTACGATTTAAAACCGTAGTATATGCCACAAAGCTGTAGTTAAAGGGTATTTTAAAACAATGGTTAACTGTAAAAGACTACAGTTTTTATCCGTAGTCTTTAAGTAAAGACTACGGTTATAAACCGTAGTCTGTGAGATCATCTGTAGTTAAAGGGTACCTTAAGACAACAGTTTTCAAACCAATGACTACGGTTATAAACCGTAGTCTTAAGGCGTTAAGACTACGGTTTTAAACCGTAGTTTAGTGAGACACCCATAGACTACACCACCTGTCTCTACGGTTTTCATATCCTTTAGACTACGGTTAAAAACCGTAGTCTATGAGCGTTTTTCTTGTAGTGCATCTCATCTTTTTTCTAATATCACTCAACGCATTTCTCCTCCAGCTCATTATGTAATTCAAGAAAAATAATACAATACATGTTATTATTTAGTTGATAGGATATATATCCAAAATTGTATACCATTGTTCAAATAATCCATGATCCACGTACTTCGAAAAAAAAATATTTTGCAACTATACATGTAGCATGTAGAAAAGACATGAGACGTGTATTTGGAGTTCTACAGTCTCTTTTCGCCATTGTTGCAGGGCCAACATGTTATTGGAGAAAAGAAGTGCTACATGACATATTGACTACGCGTATAATTTTGCACAACATGACAATTGAGAATGAATGTGACCTTAGTGCACCAATTGAAATTGCAATAGAGACACCGCCACCCGATATTAAAATGGTGATCTATGAAAATGTCAAATTTTAAGAATTCATTTATCACCATCAAGATATAAGGAACAAAGATGCTCACCTCACACTTAGGAATGCATTAATTGATTATATGTGTTTGGAGTATATTAATATCAAGACTTAATAATAATGTACTTTTATTTTGCTTTAAATTTATGTGTACGAATGAGATTAATGTAATTTTCTTCTCAAGTTGTGTAATTTTTCTTTTTTTAATAAATGTCTAATAAAACAATGAAGTTATAGATTGATAATTATTTTTATTAATTGCTTCGTGGATTAAAAAAATTAAGAGTTATATTTGTAAATTTGATAAATATATGGGTGTTATTGAAAAAAAAATGTACTATGAGAAGGAATATAATGAAAATATTATTTTGAGTTTGAGTTTGAATTTATGGATCGGAGATAAATTAATGTTTGATGTTTCAACATTTTGAGATTGAGTGTGAGTTTAAGGGTTAGTCTTGGAGATGATCTTAATACTTTTTTTTTTTGAGGGCGATAACAGAATTTATTTACTATCTATCGTCGGATAATGATTGTGAGTTATTCTAGGTAAAGGAAAAAGGGCATTTAGTCATAATTTGATTCTCTATTTGTGTGAGAAGATGATCGTTTTCTATTTTTGCTACAAGACATTTGTAACCATGGACTTACTCCGTCAAAAAGAAGTAACAAACACATGAAATTCAAAATTAGATACAAATTTAAGCAAACTTGACAGCAGTTTATTCAGCTTGATAGAACACACATATAATCCAATTTGTATCTCTTCCACTTATCACGAAACTTGTTTTTGCCCAAGTAATCCACATTCCACACCACCACTAAACACTAGCACAACTAGCTTTGCTTTGCTCTAGATTCAATGCTACAGTGTCAACTCTAACAAAAAGATGAAACAATATGAAACAAAGATTACATTCTATTTGAACAAATCAGCAAGCTCGCCTTTCTCATACATGGAGGTCAATATATCACATCCCCCAACCAATTCACCATTAACAAAAATCTGAGGGAATGTAGGCCAGTTACTGTACCTCTTCAGCGTCTCCCTCAAGCCGTTGTTATACTCTTCATCGAGCACATCAACACTCTCGTAATCTACCCCTTGGGTTTCAAGAATTGACACGACCCTTTGTGAGAATCCACACATCGGGGCGCTTCTTGACCCCTTGATGAATGCTACCACTTTGTTCTCTTTCACTAGTCTGTCAATGAGATCATCCAGCGGCACTGTCAATTGAACGTGGCGGCCTGGTGTTAACCTCAGGTCAGACTTCTTTCTCGGAGCCCTTTTGACCCACGTTGAGTTTCCTGATTCATTCCCCGGTGGAACCTTCCCAGTAGCTGATATGTGTTCTTGCAACCATGTTTTCCATGCTTCAGTTAGGGCAGTTTTATCAGGGTCCTCAACCACTGCAACCTACACAATGGCAATCCAATTGTTTTGAAAATCCGAATGATAAACAGGGAAAACTAACATTGATGACTAAAATGCGAAATGGTCCATATATGCATATCAATTGACAACACAAGCTTTATCAAAGGATCCACAGTTTGTAGTTAAAATCTTGTTTAAAAATTTCAAGCCTACAATTTGCAAGTGTTGACTGGCAGACATATCTAAATCAATAGGACTACTTGTTTGCTGGAGCAGCTAAATTACATAACATAAAGTGTGCTCGTAAGCAATCTCTGCAATCACGGATTTAGATCAACACTAGTTATTCTTACCATTAACACATTCATTAATAGGAAAACTGATAATTTCACAGTTAACAACCCCAAACAGCAAAATCAGTTGTTCAATTGAGATGACTCCAAACACAAGCATTTGACTGCGTGATCCTAGTCTTGAAATTTCAAACCACCTTTTATCAAAGGAAGCAATCCCTTGCTTTTGCTTCATCTCCACATTGAGCTCAAATAGCAACTTTACCAACCTTAAATTCAATCAATTTAGGGAATTCATATATTTTTGCATATATTTTCTAGCATTTTTTCAGATATCAAATTAAGCTTGAATCATTAAAGAACTAATCAAACAAGGTTTCTAGTGCTATAGCTTATCCAAATTCAATTAGTTTGGTTACTTTTCATGGCCAATCCGACTGTCAACGGCATCACATTACTATCAACTACAAATCTTGAGCGAGTAAGTACAGCTTGAAATCGTCTAGTCCACATTAGTGTCACATTCACATTTTAAGTAAATCGAAAAAATAAAAATAAAAATAAAAAAAACCATCCGACACAATACCAACTAGATAGTCCATACTCAATACTCAATAAACTCAATAACCTTTATATGGTCCAAGCTTATGCTGAAAGGGTAATTACTATTCGATAGAGCAATATCCCTCTTAATAAAAAAAATTCCGCGGCGGCGGAGCTATTAATTTATGGAGGCATAGATTCCTGAATATGGATTTCGCAACTGCCAAGTAACTATGCATCAAGTTGGATACCTTTACAGAGCAACAAAGCTCCGGCAAGGAATTCTTGTGAGCGATAACGCTGGAGGCGAGATTCCGCGTTATCCCGACGAACTGAAGGTCGCCGCTGCTATCGTAAATGGCGTAAACACCGGCATCGGACGGGAATTTTCCGTCTGAATCGGAAGAGACCGTCACCGATTCAGTCTCCGATAGCTTCTTCAGCGCCGAAACGACGAGGCCGAAGCGGCGATGCTTCGCCGGCGATCTGTGATTAAGAGACGTGGAGCGGAAGTGAACTACGGGGTTGGGAAGGGAATAGAAAGAGAGAGCGGGGGCATTTATGGAATGAGAGAAATTGGAAAGTACTCGAAGAGACGAAGGGGTGTGTGTTGGAGATGAGAGGTTTAAAGCAGCCATTTTGAGAGCGTTGTGTGATTTACAGATGAAGTTTAGTCTCCGATATATCAGGCGGACTCGAGCCCTTTTTCTCCCGTGTTTGTTTCTCCGGTTCAGTGCAGTCCTTTGTAAAGTCGCTAGTTCATGGTGTTTTTGGTGATAATTGCTAAAAAAAATCATCAACTCTGAGTGGATTTGCCATTAAAACATGATTTTTAAAACTTTTATAATAATAACCCAATTTTTTTATTTTTAGCGAAATGCTTCAAATTTTTTTTACCAATGACTGGAACTGTGATGTGATAATATTTTTTCACATTTAGATTAGTTTAGTTTTTGTGTATTGAATGTGAGTTTTATTATTATTATTATTATTATTATTATTATTATTATTATTATTATTGTGCAACTTTAATTTTTTTTAATAGTAAAAAAAATTAGAGTGTTTATTTTGCAACAAATAAAAAAAATATGCTATTATTGTAACCTTTAAAATGTCTGGTATTTTTTTTTTAATGTTCCTTGAGTGTTGCAACTCGAGTTATACCTCTTTCGACACGGCCCACAAGAAAAAAATTGTCATAATTGATTGAGTGTTTTGAGTGTGCTATTTCATTGCAATAATTTACGGGTTTTCTAAATACACCACCAAATTTTCTTTCCACATTATTATTAAAATTAATTCAAAATTAAATAATTATTAATTTATTGAAATATCCCTTTAAATTAAAAAATATTTCATTATTCAAAAATCAATCAAAAAAGATAATAAAAAAAGTAAAATCTGATATTCTTCTTCTTCGGCGACCACTGCCCCGTCGACAAAAGTTTAAGTATCTTCATTCCTTCTCCAACACCGTCTCCACTCCCGTCGCCGCTTGTCTCTTCAACTCAATTAAAATGAAGGGTTGGACAAAAAGAAGAAAATGGTAGGCGCGGCTCAAAAATGGAGGTTTGTAGAAATGGAGGGAGAGGAAAGAGAAAGTGAGGTGGAGAAGAAGAGGTGGCTACGCTGCTACAAC
Organism: Perilla frutescens; assembly: GCA_026008535.1. Taxonomy (NCBI): domain Eukaryota; kingdom Viridiplantae; phylum Streptophyta; class Magnoliopsida; order Lamiales; family Lamiaceae; genus Perilla; species Perilla frutescens. Next base: position 54,019,116 of record BRKX01000004.1, read on the forward strand.
ATAAGGGGGTGGTTATGGTTTGCTCCTTTAGGAGGAAGGGAGTAGCAGCGGCCCGCTGTGGAGGATGAAGAAGAAGGTCCTTTGTGCTTGTTTCTCTCTTTTTTTTTTTAAAATTAATTTTTAATAAATTTTTAATTATAATACCTAAAAAGATTAAAATTTTATTTTTTAAGTGGAAGGGTAAATTAGATTTTTACTGTGGTGTACAAAGATAATATAAAAAAAATTAACAAAATATGTGGTGTATAAAGAAAATTTAATGGTATATATTGTAACATTTGGCTGCAGCAATTGGAAGATAAACCAGAGGAGCTACAATAGTGGCTCGGGGTAAAAAAGAGGGTACGTTGTATATATATGACAACTAATACCAAAGATTGCATTGCTGTTGCAGGAGCAAACAATAATGCAGATTTGTGGCATTGTCGACTTGGCCACATGAGTGAGAAAGGAATGAAAGGGCTGTGTTCAAAGGGTAAGCTACCAGGCCTCAAGACAGTTGACGTGGGTCTTTGTGAGGATTGTGTTTTCGGGAAACAGAAAATGGTAAGTTTCTCAAAGGGTGGCAGAGACTTGAAGAAGCAGAAGCTAGAATTGGTGCACAGCGGTTTATGGGGGCCCGCACCAGTAAAGTCTCTTGGTGATGCATCTTACTATATGATCTTTATTACTGATTCCACGAGAAAGGTATGGATTTATTTTTTGAAAAATAAATCAGATGCTTTTGATATCTTTAGAAAATGAAAAGCCCTTGTAGAAACTGAAACAAATCTGAAAATGAAGTGTTTGAGGTCTGATAATGGTGGTGAGTATGAGCTCAAGGAGTTCAAGGAATACTGGGCTGTGAATGGTATTCGAATGGAAAAGACCTTGAGAGGAACTCCTCAGCAGAATGGTGTTGCAGAACGAATGAACAAAACACTGAATGAACGTGCTAGATGTATGAGGTTGAAATGCGGGTTGCCACATATATTTTGGGTAGATGCAGTTAACACTGCTACATTCTTGATCAACAGAGGTCCATAAGTTCCTTTGGAGAATGGCATACTAGAGGAGGCTTGAAGTGGTAAGGAGGTAAACCTGTCATTTCTTCGAGGATTTGGTTGTGTTGCTTATGTTTATATTGATGGTGCTGCTAGAAGTAAGTTGGATGCAAAGTCTGTGAGATGTACGTTCATTGGTTAGGGTGGTGATGAATTCGGTTATAGATTTTGGGATGATCAAAATCGGAAGATAGTTCGCAGTCGAGATGTCATATTCAATGAACAGGTTTTGTACAAGGATAGATTGAGTGCACCAGATTCCAACACTACTGAAACCCAGGTGATTAAGTTAGATATCTCAAACTCAGGTGGGAGCAAACATGTTCAAGATGAACATGTGGTTGTTGAGGAAGAACCGATGGCACCGCCAAGTACACCACAGTCAGTAGTTCCTCAACAGAGACCTGTCAGAGAGCGTAGAGCACCAGAAATGTATTCGCCCTCTAATTATTATCTTTTACTGATTGATGGTGGTGAACCTGAAAGTTATGCAGAAGCTAGTCAGGTATAGGATGCAAGCAAGTGGGGGCTTATAATGGATGATGAGATGGATTCTTTGAAGTCCAATGGAACTTGGGATCTAGTTGAGCTCCTAAAAGGAAAGAAGGCATTGCACAACAAGTGGGGTCTATAGAATTAAGAAGAGGCCAACGGAAGTAGGCGGTACAAGGTGTGAAAAGTTTTTAACAGAGGCATGGTATTGATTATATAGATGTTTTTACTCCTGTTGTGAAACTAACCACTATTCGATTAGTTTTGAGTATGGTCGTTGCAGCAGATGGATATAAAAACAGTCTTTTTTCATGGTGATTTGTTAGAAGACATATACATGAAGCAACCGAAATGATACTTGTTGGAAGGTAGAAACAAGCTTGTGTGTAAGCTGAAGAAGAGCTTGTATGGGTTGAAACAAGCTCCAAAGCAGTGGTATATGAAGTTTGATGGGTTCATGCATGAGATTAACTTTGTTAGATGCAACACTGACCATTGTTGTTACTACAAGAGGTTCGAGAATAGCTACATCATCTTGTTGTTATATGTTGATGACATGTTTCTTGCAGGCTCTAGTGCAAGAGAAATGAACAAGTTGAAGAAGCAATTATCTGAACGGTTTGCCATGAAAGATCTTGGAGAGATAAAACAGATTTTGGGTATGCAGATTAATCGAGATAAGGTGGCAGGGAAGCTGTATCTTTCACAGGCAGATTACATTGAGAAGGTCATGGAAATGTTCAGTATGCAGGATGCTAAGCTTGTGAGTATTCCCGTTGGGTAGCCAGTTCAAGCTATCCATGAAAGAGTCACCTGGCAATAAGGAGGAGCGTGTCCAAATGCAGAGAATTCCCTATGCTTCAGCAATTGGTAGCATCATGCATGCAATGGTGTGTACTAGACCAGATATTGCACATGCGGTAGGAGTAGTTAACCAGTTTATGAGTAATCCGGGCAAACAACATTGGGAAGTGGTGAAGTGGATCCTTAGGTACTTGCAAGGTACCACAGAAAGTGTTTTATGCTTTGAGGGTAAAAACATAGAGTTGGTAGGCTATGTTGATGCAGATCTATGCAGAAAATTTCCTATACTTAAGCAATTGGTAGCATCATGTATGCAATGGTGTATACTAGACTAGATATTGCACATGCGGTGGGAGTAGTTAGCCGGTTTATGAGTAATCCGGGCAAACAACATTGGGAAGTGGTAAAGTAAATCCTTAGGTACTTGCGAGATACCACATAAAATGTTTTATGCTTTGAGGTCAAAAGCATAGAGTTGGCAGGTTATGTTGATGCAGATCTAGCATCAAGTGCTCTTAATAGGAGGAGGAGTACCATCGGGTATGTTTTTACTTTAGGTGGCACGATAATTTCTTGGGCTTCAAAGTTGCAGAAGATTATAGCTTTGTCTACTACAGAAGCTGAGTATGTAGCAGTGTGATGAGTCCATTTATTTCGCATTTTTCTGGGCATTTTAGTCGCTCTAAATGTCCTTTTTAGTGTCTTTGTGTTGGAAAAGAACCAGAAAAGTGGTTTGGGCATGATAGGAGTGAAATCTGGCGAAAGAGGCATTTTGACCTTCAATTTAACTGAAAATGGATGAAATGGGCATATCAGATAAAAATTAACCTGAGCAGAAGATGTCGTGCCCACAGTACTCGCACAAATTCGGAAGAGGAAATGAAGATGGCACATGCGAAAAAATCAGAATTCTGTTGGTTGGAGATAAAGATGGCCGATCTGATCAATTCTGAAGGGATTTAGAGTGGATAAAGACTACTGAAGGGATCAACATTCAGAGAAGAGATAAAATCCCTTATATATCGAGATCAACCCAATAACCTTCAAGATAAAGCTTATCCAACCAGAGTCCAGCGGGGCACACTAAATCCGCCAGACAGTTGAAGATCCCCATTTTTGGGGATTTTGATTTTAATCATTATATTGCTTTAAATACTAGTTTGATGGTTAGAAAACACAGACACTTCGAACCATATAGTTTCTGCACTTTTATTTCTGCATTTAGTTTAGTTTTAACGCTGCTTCGACAGCAAGACAATTTGGGGCCTTATGCCCACAAGAAGTAGGAAGCTGTTTTATGTTCAACATTGGTGTTGCGCACGTCTTTATTCAATTCTAGTAAGTTTTTCCTATTTATCATGTCTTTATTTTATGTCTTTACAATTCCATCTAGCATGGGTGGCTAGATTTATATTCCGGGTTGAACAAATATGAAGATTTAACACACACTTAAAACTGGTGAGGCCGTGTGGGCATTTTACTGTATGAATGAGTTTCTGCCAAGTTTTGTTCTTATGCTAGAAAAGAGCGTGTTTAATATGACTAATGTGGTTGATCACTCTTTAGTCGTAATGTGCATTCTAAGGCTAAAAGAATTAATGAATCGTGACTGTGTGTTAATTCGATAGTAACTAGGAACTTGGTGGGTTGTTGTGGGCACATGAGGAATCAATAAACACAACAGACTTGGGTTCATCTAGAAGCACAATACTTCATATCATTTACATCTCTTAGGGGAACCGGGAGGTGGGTGGTAGGTTAGAGATTTAATCGACGAGGAATTACTTTTAAATCTAAACTGAAAGGATGAATGGGGAGATGCAGTGAGGAATCTGATCTTTATAACTGCGTGATTCAATCATACAGGAAAATCGGTGTGCCCATGATCAAGTGAGTGTGAGTTAAATTGGAATCTAGTTCAAACCCGGAACCTTTTGTTATTTGATATTCTCTTTAGTTAGTTAGTTGATATTCTCTTTAGTTATTTTTGCATATTTAAATTCAGTAAGGTGACAATACAAACCAACCCCACTTTTTGATTGGTGACCCGAAGATAGAATCACATCAGCTCTCTGTGGGATCGACCCCTTACTCATAGCTAGCTACGCTCGTTGTGGGCACAAGAGCATACAAATTCATTTTGAGCGCGAAACGACCGTGCGTCACACTGACAAAGGCCTTTTGGGAGATGCCCAAAGAGATTGATTGGTGACCCGAAGATAGAATCACATCAGCTCTCTGTGGGATCGACCCTTACTCATAGCTAGCTACGCTCATTGTGGGCACAAGAGCATACAAATTCATTTTGAGCGTGAAACGACCGTGCATCACACTGACAGAGGCCTTTTGGGAGATGCCCAAAGAGAAAATCGTGCGGGCTTGGTCCAAAACGGACAATATCGTACTAATGTGGGGGAAAGATGAACTCGTGGCCCACTAGTCCGTGAACGGGTGCCTAACAGTGGTATCAGAGTCCGGTTTAGTGAATGGATAGTGGGCCACGTTGGTGTGGGAGTACACCTCAAATGTGACCTCACGGTTGTCTTGTGTATGGCTGGAGGGGGATGTGTTCCTTGGTTTGAGGGGAGGATTGTTGGGATGGCAATCCAAGGTAGTACCTTTTCCCCACATTAGTACGATATTGTCTACTTTGGGCCAAGTTCGCACGATTTTCACTCTGGGCATCTCCCAAAAGGCCTCATACTAATGGGGTAGATGAGCTTCTTATATCAAATATAATTCTTGGATATATTTCCGATATGGGACTTGGATTTCCATCCCAACAAGTTGAGCTAAACTAGAGTGAGCTTATAAATAGCGTGTGAGTAGTTGAGAAACATCATGTAAGATGATGTTTCAATTACACGATGTTTAGAATCACATTTTCATTATTGTGTGATTGAGTATATTCATATAATAAAATATAGGGAAATCTATAATTTTTATTACAAACTATTTTTTCTATAAAATCTATCACACACTGACATTTTTTTTCAATAAAATATATAACCAATTTAAAAATTAATCAAATTTAACATTGAATACATTTTCAAGTCAAAATTACCTTATGGGTCAACTGAATATTTGAGCATTCTTCCTTACCAACCACGTCTATAACATAACATATTTACTCTAATTAATATTTTGCCACTTTTTTCAAATTAACTTTTGGCTAGAAAATACATGTAGTGTTAAATTTGATTATTTATGATAGTTTATATATTTAATTGATAAAAAATTTAGTTTTAATGAAATTTGAAAAAATAAAAATAATTTGGGATATAAACGATAATTTACCTTAAAATATTATATAAAATGTCAAAATAGATAGAGGATCCCAATTAAATTCCAAATTACATGGAAACATATCTTTTAAATTAATAAAGGGAGGTCTTACTTATTTAAGGAAGCTTCTTAGTTCTTAGTGATAGTAAACTGCCATAAGCCCACCACATATTATTATGTTTTTGAAAACAAATTTGTAGTAGATTGAGTAACCTTGGACCAAACTACAGCTATTTTGTTACTGATAAATGACATCTCAGCTTCTTCCCTCTACTGTTCCCATCCAAGTGTATATTTTGTCTGTAGAAGTTGGGCAATCAATTCAAGATTTTTATCATGAACAGTTGCCAATATTTTTGGCAATCAGTTGATCCAATTAGCTTTTTTACTTTTAATTTATGTACCTGATTAATTGGAACACATTATCATTGTATCAAGATCTGTAATATTTTTCACCCAATGTCTTAAGATTTGTCTTTTCCACTATCCATGTATGTTGAACTATTTGATAAATAAGTTCAACTTTTGAAAGCAGAAGTTACCAAATCAATATTGTTACTGTAATTGCAAGTCATGTAAGAACCGGAAAGGAGCCCAAGTATCAAGTATGTTTTGATTGAAGCCCTTTTCCAACCTAATAGTTTCACCTACGAAATCGTATATTGCACATTTTGTGTCGCATTTTCTACGACACATTCTTTTTTTCCAATTTTTTTTCTTTAATTTCAATTTATTATGTTTTAGTTTAAGTTTACACTTATTATTTAGGGTTCATCCTACCCACTTAGAGTTTAATATGAATTTTTAGTATTTAATTTTTCAAATAATCAATTAATAACTAAAAATTAAAAATTAAATACTAAAAAAAAGTATAATGCATTCTAATTGGGTATGATGAATCATAAATAATAAGTGTAAAATTAAACTAATGTATAAGAAATTGAAATCGAACAAAAAAAATTAAAAAAATCAAGTGTACAATTGGAATGCAATACCAAATGTGTAATACAGGATTTCGTTGGCTGCAACCCACCTCTTCTGTTATTCAAATTTTTCGTTGTACTTCTTCGTGTTTCACTGTCAAATTTATTATTTTAATAATATTTATTATAAAATAAAAATTAATTATAACATAGTAATCACAATCAGCATTTATCAATAAAAAATAAATTAAAATATATAAAATTTAATTTTGAAATAATCAATTATAATAATGAATTATTAATTAAAATATAAAAATTAAATGCTCAAAAAAATAGAAAAAATATGACAATTTTATAATTTGAAATTGCAATATGGGGTGTAATACAGAGATTGCAGCCTCTTATGATGTTGATTTTAATGTATTGATGTACCAAATGATAATATCCCTCAAATACTCTTTAAGTAGAGCCTTATTGGCCAGATCTCTTATCTTAATGTGACGAGTGTAGTTGTTTAGAACGTCTCTCTATATATATTAATAAATAAGATATTCTTCCTATTAAATTGACTTATTGGGACTCCCTAACTAGCCTAATGTACATTGAAATATTGCAGGTCATCTTGATCCACCTATACCATAAGCTCTCAATCTCGAAGCAATGTCTGTATCTATCAGTAGTTGGACCAACAAACTAGCTTCTATTTGCACACAAAAGAACATTAATGATGTTCAAATCTTGCAATATTTGATTCATTAAACTCAAGAAACAATGTATATCTAAATCATATATACATGGCTTTAGCTTCACTTCTAATCAACTTCACATAAAAATATTTCTTCAAACACTTGTTTCAACCATAGTCCCCATCATTCTTCTGCATTACCTCCACAATGGGAATTTGGAGAGGAAAGGTGCCATTGTCCATAATCACCATCATAATTTTGGCTTTCGTTGCGCTCTTGTACACAGAAAGATTAGGCCCTCTATCTTCCAAGGCCATTTTCAGGATCAAGCCATGTGCTAGAAAAAATGCTGGTGAGAAATCTGCATTTTTAGCTCAAGAAAGTTGCTAGATTATTACATATATCCTAGTACTATTGTCTATTGTCAATGATGTTTGATCATGTGATCATGGCCTGATTTGGCTGTTGCTTTGCAGATGACAAATTAGTGGACGTCAATGGCTTGAATTATGCAGCTGATTATTTGTTCGATTTTGATCCGGACCAATGCAGTCTAAACCATGGAAAATGGGTGTTTAATCGCTCGATTGAGCCTCTGTATTCGGACAGATCGTGTCGATTTTTAGACAGGCAGGTTGCATGTGTCAAGAATGGAAGGCAGGATTCTGATTATAGGTATTGGGAATGGCAACCCGATGACTGCAGATTGCCGAGGTAAGTTACTATTTTGGAATAGAGGGTCTCGTCTGCATTCAAGAAACTAGTATATTTTATGTCGGGTTGTTTTTAGTACTGATTCTTGAAATTTGTATCATAGGTTTGATCCTAGGATGATGCTGCGGAAACTTAAAGGTAAAAGGCTTATGTTTGTGGGGGATTCACTGCAGAGAGAGCAGTGGCAATCCTTCGTTTGCCTCGTTAATTCAGTTATTCCGAAAGGAAAGAAGTCGATGAAACGAGGCCGTTTGCATTCTGTTTTCAGAGCTAAGGTCAGTTTTTAAGATTCAGAACTAAAATTCAGACATTTTCCGCAAGAAAAAAAGAAATGTTTTTAGGCACTGATTTGTATTTGTCTTTTGATGGATTGTTTAGGAATATGATGCTACGATAGAGTTCTACTGGGCTCCTTTCTTGATTGAATCCAACACAGATATTCATATATTAGCAGATCCAAAACAGAGAATTGTGAAGGTTGATTCAATCGCAAAGCATGCCAAATATTGGTTAAAAGTGGACATCCTCGTCTTCAACACTTATGTTTGGTGGATGAGTGGCCTCAAAACTAAAACATTGTAATAAAACCCCTCTCTCTCTCTCTCTTGATTTGACCATTAACTAAAGAGAGGGTTTATCTTAGAAATGTATAGTCATTACGTAAAGTTACTATATTGGAAGACATACATGATACATGTAACATAGATTGTGGACTAGAGAATTTCATCTGTTGTCTAATGCGTCTAATGATACGTGCAGATGGGGTTCATTTGCAAATGGAGCAGAAGGATACGAAGAGCTCGAAACACACGTTTCTTACACATTAGGACTCAGGACATGGGCAAATTGGGTGGATTCAAACGTTAATCCCTCCAAAACACGAGTGTTCTTCACAACAATGTCTCCTGCACACCACAAGTGAGTAACTTGTTCTCCACTTGTCACACTATCTGACATGTTAAGATCTGTCAAAGTACTTATATAGTTATATCTGAATTCAAGCATTTATCCAGTGTCATAATTGTAATTTTACTGCTGGCATTTATGTTTGGATTTTGGTATGAGACTTGTAGATAGTCTGATATAAGACTCCCAAATAAGTAACATCTACTGATCTCTTAAGGTTCTTCTTTCCCTGCATTAGGCCTGCAGATTGGGGGAATGAAAATGGCACAAAATGCTTCAACGAGACGCGCCCGATCACCAATAAACGACACTGGGGCAGCGGCTCGGACAAGAGGATGATGAGCGTGGTGGCCGGCGTGGTGGGGAGAATGAAGGTGCCGGTGACAGTGATCAACATAACTCAGCTGTCTGAATACAGAATCGACGGTCACACGTCGATTCATACCGAGTTGGGAGGGAAAGTGTTGACAGAAGAGCAGAAGGCTGATCCATATCATTTTGCAGATTGCATACATTGGTGTTTGCCTGGAGTTCCTGATACATGGAATCAAATACTATACACACATTTGATGTTGTAGCAAAAAAGAGAGAAAAAAAAACCATATATAACCAAGATGAGAATTTGAGTGATTTTGTGATTAATGAATGCAAGCTTGGCATTAAGATGTACATGTTTTGAATGATTTTCATGATGGGATGGGGAATTTTTTTGATGATTGAAATTCATGCTCTTTAGCCCTTGCTTCCTGAGATGCTAGATGCAGTTCTATTTTCTAGTATATTTTTGTTTTATTTACCGTACTTTTTAACAATTTTTTAGAACAATATTTTTTTATGATTATGAGAACTCGCAGTCACACGAGGTAAAGTGGTAAACCCGCTTTATATTTTTGTATTATTTATCGTATTTTACTTCTTTTTCTGACAGTTAGGTGTGCACTAAGTAAACTCCGTTATTAGTAGGTGTGTCAAATTCATGTCTATTTGTGTTGGTGATATTTGAACTCGAGATTTTTGATCTCACTCCTCAAATGTGACATACTCACTTCTAGCAGTATAGATGAGATTTAAACTCGAAATTTTTGGTCTTAAATTATCTCACCCCATTACTATACCTTCTCCAAATGACAAAAAAATAATGTATTTTACTTTTAAGGATACCTGTCAAATATATATTTTGATTGTGTTTGATTTTCATTCATTTACACCTGACTCAATGGTGCAGTATGACTGTATGAGACATAATATGTGATCTCGTACCAATTTTTTTCAAATCAGATCTCCTATTACATTTCGTATTACATCTCATGTTCCACTATCATTAATGGATGACACGTGTAGTAATTTCCACACTAATGTATTTGATGATATTATAAACGTACACTTAGTATGTTTTAATGATAGGGAAATAGAAGATATAACCATAAATGTAATCAGATGTCTGAACCAAAATTTTCCACCCTTTTCAATATATTTCTCATTTTAGAATGAAACTCGTACTTCTAAAAAAGGAGAATGAAACTCATGGATTTCTCAATATAAATTAATTGCCTAAGAAAATATAATATGTGTTTATGTATGTATTAATAATATTGATACATGATGTAAAATATCATCTATAAAAAATTTAGAAATCAGCCCCTAATATATTTATAATGTAATTAAACAAAAAAACCTTGGGCTGGGGCTTATTGAAGAACTCAGTAACCCATACTGCTGCTTTGGGCCCACAACCAGTTGGAAATTCGATACCACCCTCCGGTCACTCCCCGAGTTTTTTTTTATCGAAAATAAATATTTTAAAAATATTTCTTTTATAAAAAATTGACATATACGGCGAGATTAAGAATGCATCAACTATGTTGGTTCCGATTTTTTTTTTCAACTCTTATTATGTTAATGATATTTTATGTATTTTTCTAACACGTCATATATATTCCCAATAAAATATTTTTAAAATGTATATTTTAATTAAAAATATCAAGTACCCCCGTGCGGGCAGGATCGAATTTACCCAACCGGTTTGGGGTGAAAAACTGTCCTTTTTAAAATTTTGGCCTAAAGCCCCAGACTCAGAGCAGATCTTCTATTGCATTTTGTATTACATTTGGTGTTGCATAATTTTTTTTTTATGTTTTTAATATACTATAATTGCAGATGGATGAACCCTAAATAGAAAATTTAAATTAAAATAAATCATAATAAATTAAAAAATAAAAAAATTAATTTTTTTGAAAAAATATTGTTGATAACGATTGGTAGTGTATCATAGATTTAGGGATATTTGTTTAAATCGTATATTTGGAGTTTTTGTCTTTCTTGCAGGATAAAATCTGTTGAGAGAAAAGAGGAGCATGTGGGATTTGACCAAGTCCAAAGATCTGCTGAAGCCACGGTTGTTCCGGAAGTTGCGCCGGAAATGTAGGAGTGGAGATCATGGAGATCATGGCTTAGTGGATCGGTTGCTTTGAGTGGGGATCAAGCAACGAGCTGTGTATATATAGGGTTCAGATAGTTAGTGTTAGATACGAGTTTTTTAATAGAGCTTTTCAGATATTGTAAAGTTTTGAGTTCTCGTATTTATCCGTTTCTACTAGATATAGTTAAGACAACTTTAGTCCCAACCTTCTGTGAAGGAAGAGATAAAGTGTCTTAATATTTAGTGAGAGTTTATCTGGTAGTGTTTTTGTAATTCACATATTTTATATAGTGAAGATTTCGCCCTGAGGCACTTCGCGAGATTATAGAAATATAATCTCGTGAAAATTCCAATCCATTGTTTCTATTTTAAATTTCCGCTGCGTATGCAAAGTTGTCTCAACTTTATACACAACTTTGTACACAACTCTTTCAGAACCGAGAGTTCGGTTTCTTCAATTGGCATCGAGAGCAGACACTTGATACACTAAGTGGTGATCCTATTTTCGTAAGCACAATGGATTGCACGAACCCGCTGTTCAACAAACCTCCCGTTCTAGATGGCATGAACTATTCCTTTTGGAAAGTTCGGATGAGATCATGCATCAAGTCGATTGATGCAAGAGCATGGAATGCGGTTCAAAAAGAATGGACACACCCTAAGACCGTGGATGCTGAAGGAGATACATGCCATACACCACAGTCAGAATGGACCAGAGAGCAAAATGAAGAAGCCACCTTTAATGACAAGGCGCTCAACGCGATTCAATCCTCCCTAGACGTTCAGATGTTCAAACTTATAAGGAATTGTGAGACGGCTAAGGAAGCTTGGGATATACTCCAGCAGCATTGCGAAGGTGATGTTGGAATTAAAGAATCAAGGCATCGGATTCTCACCACAAAGTTTGAAAACATGAAGATGGAGGATGATGAGTCCGTAGGAGACTACTGCAACAAACTACTGGAGATTGCCAACGAGTGCAATGATTTGGGTGATCCAATTACTAATAAGAGGTTAGTTTCAAAAACTTTGAGGACTCTAACTTCTCGTTTTGACATGAAAGTGGTTGCAATTGATACTGCTACAACTACTGGAGCTCTGGATTTCACCAAACTGATGAATGATCTGAAGACATTCGAGATGGAACTAAATGAAAAGGGTGGACAGAAGAAGAAGGGAATCGCCTTGACTGTCGGGACAACTTCAAAGACAACTTCGGCTTACGTTGAAGAAGAAGATGAAGATCTTGAAGAAATCACTAAGAAGGATCCAGATTATGCTCTTCTCACCCGAAGAGTTAATTCTCTCATTCGAGCCAACAAAGGAAAACAACAAGTGGGAGGTAGAGAACAGCGAAAGCCTCGAAATGATGCCTCCGGATCTTTGGTTCTCTATGATAGGCTTATCACACCAGGAAAGGAACCAAAAATCATTAGGCGTGCTGCATCTGATCACTTCCGACCTAAGGAAGTGATGGACTTCTCTACAGTTCAATGCTATGAATGCAAGGGCTTCGGACACTTTGCCAACGAGTGTCCCAACACATTTCGCAAACTGGGAAAGCATGTCAACTTTCTATCCCTTAGCGATAGTGAGCTTGACACCTCAGGGATTTATGTAGAGGAGATTCCTAATGATCCACCAACTGAGCAGACAGCCTTAACTGCAGTATGTGTTGAAGAGGACAAGTCAAACTACACCGAAGTTGAGATAACTTCAGATAGGTATGATGAGTCCTACTATAACACTCTTTTCTGTTTCAACACTGTTGTGTCCACTGCAGAAAATGAGGAAGAAGTCACGGAAGAGGAAACTCTGGAGTTACTGATAAAGATGCAGGAACTTTACAAGGAACTGTACGTCAAATGGTCCAAACAGTGCAAAGTGGTAGATTCACTAACTGAGGAAGTTTCTGTGCAAAAGGCCTCACTACAAAAGCTGGAAGTTATGCTGACAAAGAAGGATGCTGAGTTGGACAACATGAGAATTAAACTCAATCATGCTGATGAAACTTTTAAAAGACTCAACACGGGAACCTCAAAACTAGATGAAGTTCTGTCTCAAACTCAGATAACTTCACATGGCCTTGGGTATGATTCGAGTGCAAGACCAGCCTTCACTCAGATTTTGTCTACTCATGGCAAACCATTTGTGAAAGCCAAGGAAGTTCCCACAACTTCGTCAGCAAAGAAAAAACGTAGGAGGTACATTTGTCACTTCTGTTTTCTTCTTGGACACATTAAGCCCTTCTGTCATAAGTTTTTGCAGGAACACCATAAGGAGATGCATCTGAAGAACCAAGCATCAAATCCTATCCTCTCAAACAAAGGTGACAAGTCCAAGAAACTGGTATGGAGACCCAAAGTTACGCCAACAGTTACCTGCCAAGTGGTCTTCACTGCATCGACAGATAATGACTCGACCACATGGTACTTTGATAGTGGATGCTCACGTCATATGACAGGCTCCAGATGTTATCTATCAAACTATCAAAGAATCCATGGCAGTGAAGTAACTTTTGGAGGAGGGTCAAATGGCAATATTGTTGGACGAGGAACCTTGGACAGTCGTGGACTTCCAAAGCTGGCCAATGTATCACATGTTGAAGGGCTGATTGCAAATCTCATTAGCATTAGTCAACTATGTGATGACAACTTCAGTGTCATCTTTGATAAAAAAAGGTGCACTGTGATGGACAGCAACGGAAATCATGTGATCTCAGGGGTAAGGTCTTCCAATAATATTTATGAGACTAGCAAAAACAGTTGTCTAAGTGCGCAGGTAAATGAAGTGCAGCTTTGGCACCAAAAATTGGGACACACCAACTTCCGCAATATGAAGAATCTTCAAAGACTAAATGTTGTTCTAGGAGTTCCTAAGTTGAACATTTCAAGTCCTAGCCTTTGTGGAGATTGTCAAAAAGGAAAACAAGTCAAAGCGTCGCACCCAGTTGTGACAACTTCTGAGAGACCTTTCACAACTCAAAGCTGCTTCGAACTACTTCATATGGATCTTATGGAACCAGCTGAAGTTGAAAGTCTTGGAGGTAAATGGTATTCCTTTGTGATTGTAGATGATCTATCTAGGTATACTTGGGTAAAATTTTTGAGAAACAAGGGTGAAACATATAATTCCTTCTTGAAGTTGTATGCCACGATAAATTTTTTTTACCATGCTTGTGTCAAGAGACTAAGATCGGATCATGGGAGGGAGTTTGAGAATATTCAACTCCTCAACTTTTGCACGAAGGAAGGAATTCATCATGAGTACTCATCTCCAAAGACACCCCAGCAAAACGGTGTGGCCGAGCGAAAGAATAGAACCCTACAAGAGATGGCCACGGTGATGCTGCATTCAAAGAAGTTGGCTAAATGGTTTTGGGCTGAAGCTTTAAACACTGCATGTCATGTAAGCAACCGAGTGAACTTAAGAACCGGAACCACCATGACATCATATGAGATTCTTAATGGTAAAAAACCCAACCTTAAATATCTGCATGTCTTTGGTTGTGTTTGTTACATATTGAATGATAGAGACTATCTATACAAGTTTGACCCTAAAAGTGACAAAGGTGTGTTCATTGGTTACTCCCTCAACAGTCATGCTTACCGTGTGTATAACCTCAGGACCAAAACTGTAATGGAGAGTGTGAATGTAAGGTTTGATGATTTGGCTAGTCTGTATACTCCTATTGATGATACTGACAGTGTTATTGAGATACAGGGAAGTACTGATGCCGCTGATGCAGAACAAGTTGACCCAGAAGTGGAGCCCACTTCAGTGACAAACAAGGATACACCCTCCGATGAGCCTGACTCGGATGCTGATCTTGATGATTCAGCAACCCCAGAAGTTATACAAAACAGTGTTCGTCGAGACCCTCCCAAGAGAATTCGCAAAGATCATCTAATCGACCAAGTCATTGGAGATGTTCACGAAGGGGTCCGAACTAGAGGTAACACTGTTGTTAACTACAAGGAAATGGTAAGGATGGTGTGTTTGTCATGTGTCATCAATGAAGTTGGGACAATTGTGTTCCTGTCTTTGATTGAACCTAGGAATGTAACTGAAGCCTTAAAAGACGAGTTTTGGATTAGTGCAATGCAGGCCGAATTACTTGAATTTGTGAGAAACAAAGTCTGGACACTAGTGCCCAGACCTTCTGGAGTTAATGTTATCGGGACTAAGTGGATATTCAAAAATAAAACTGATGAGTTTGAAAACATCATTAGAAATAAGGCTCGCTTAGTTGCCCAAGGATACACTCAAGTAGAAGGCATAGACTATGATGAAACTTTTGCTCCAGTTGCACGAATAGAGTCAATCAGGCTTTTGTTTGCTATTGCATGTTATCTTAACATCACTCTTCACCAGATGGATGTTAAGGCAACTTTTCTCAATGGAATCTTGGAAGAGGAGGCATATGTGGAACATCCTAAAGGATTCGAAGATCCTTCAAAGCCCGATCATGTGTACAAACTACACAAGGCTTTATATGGACTAAAGCAAGCTCCTAGAGCTTGGTATAGTCGTTTGACCGAATTTTTGCTTGATTTTGGTTTTTACAGGGGACATGCGGATAGGACACTTTTTCTCAAAAAGGAAAACAACTTTCTAACCATAGCTCAAATTTATGTCGATGACATAGTGTTTGGGTCAACGAGTGAGAAAGCCTTGAAGGAATTTGTGAAAGCCATGTCAACCTCCTTCGAGATGAGCATGGTTGGGGAACTTAGCAACTTCCTCGGCTTTCAAGTCAAGCAAAAAGAAAATGGAGTGTTCGTCTCACAGACGAAATATGCAAAGAACCTTGTGAAGAAGTTTGGTCTAAAAAGTGCAAAACACATGAGAACCCCCATGAGCACAACTGAGAAACTGTCGAAGGATGCAGTTGGGCCTGAAGTTGACCCAACGTTGTACATATCGATGATCGGAAGTCTTCTGTATCTGACTGTAAGCAGGCCATATATAATGTACAGTGTTTGTGCATGTGCTCGATTCCAATCCTGTCCAAAGGAAGAACACCTGAAAGCTGTCAAGAGGATCTTTCGATGTGTTGCTGACACTTGTGAACTGGGACTTTGGTTCACAAAGGACACAACTTCAGATCTTGTGGGGTACAGTGATGCTGACTAGGCTGGAGAAACTGATGATCGAAGAAGCACAAGTGGAGGATGCTGTTACCTAGGCAACAATCTCATCTCCTGGCACAGCAAAAAGCAAAACTGCATTTCTTTATCCACAGCTGAGTCGGAGTATGTAGCAGCTGGAAGTTGTGCAACACAACTGATTTGGTTGAAGTCAATGTTGGATGACTATGGTTTGGAGAGCAATCCCCTAGTGATGCTTTGCGACAATACAAGTGCAATCAACCTTGCAAAGAACCCCGTCCACCACTCAAAGTCCAAACACATCCACTTAAGGTATCACTTTATTAGAGATTTAGTCGAAAAGAAGTTATTAAAGTTAGAGTACATTAGTACAGATTCTCAACTGGCTGACATGTTCACAAAAGCTCTTAGCTATGAGATATTCTCATCTTTGAGAAAATCTCTTGGCTTATGTTCTATATGAGTTCAAAAGTTGAATCAACTGTTGTCACAACTTTTGATATATCAGAGTTGACTGTGAAGTTGAGCAGATTCGAGGATGTAAAAGCCTGTAAAGGGTGAAATCATGATCGTTCTTAAAAAACCATATAACTGGGTCAAAGACCTCAGATAAGTGGTTTTTATGAGATTCTCTTGGTTATACATCTATTCACTATCTGCTCTCTTCTTGAAAAGTCTTCTATGATGTGTCAAAAGTGTTCTGAATATTTCATCCTCTATGACAACAGTTGTTCAAAAAAAAAAAATAATAATAATAAATATACAAATTTTTTTTTGAAAGTCAGTTGAGTGAATCCGAAAGTGTATCCTACTCTATCTTTAATTTCATCTTTGACTATATCTTTAATTTATTGATCCCTATTTTTGTGGCGGGATGAATCTGTTTGTTAGTCTACTCATTTAAATTTCCCGTCTCTATTCTTCTCCCCTAAGTCTGATAAAACCGATCCTTGTTCCACTATTCACAAAACCCTTACTTTTTCACCCCTTCATCTTCCAAAAACTCTCACTCTCTCTCTCCCGAACTTTCTCCAAAATGACGCCGGAAAAAATGAAGCAGTTGGAGGAATTCATGGCGGACCCCGAAACTTCCGCTTACCTCCGCTACCTCTCGTCATTTCCGCCGCAACCATCTCCTCCCCGTCCTTTCGCACCCAACCCTTTCCGTCTCCTATCACCGGACACCACCCCTCTTCTCCGACCTAGCATCTTGCTCTCGCCTTCACGAGGGAATGCACCGATGGAGATCTCTCCTAAGGTGGGAAGCTCGGAGATTCAGTCTCAACCGCTTCCTCTCCTGGCACCGACTTCAATGCCGCCCTCTGTTCTGCCTCCGACGGCCGAACAGGCGATTATTGTTGCTCCGAGCGGCATAGTGATGCCATCGTTTGACTTTCCGGAGCTCGACACTCCAATTCTTGCCGAAGACCAAGAGGACTCAGTCCATTCATCTGAGGAAGCCGCTCAACAAGGCGGTAGCCCTATTCCCATCCCGTTCTCCTCTGCCGAGCCGAAGCCACAGCCGGAGGTCATCCCATCTCCGACCCCTTCACCTCCGACGAAGAAGCCTTCCAAAACACCTAGGGTTCCTCCCGCTCGATGTTTCAAGCGTGTCTCTCGACCAAGCCGTCCCTCTCAGGCTCCCGAGGAACCGATCCACATCGACAATGATGTCGAGGGTGAGGATCAATTGGGCGCTTCCTTCGATGACTCTGTTGAGAAATCGTCCTCTCACCAACTCTCAGAAGCTGATGAGGACGAAGAGCTTGAAGAGGAGGTTGCTGTCTCTCGGAAAGGGAAGAGGAAAATGCCTTCCTCATCACCGTTGAAGTCGAAAGGTAAGTCAGTCAAGAAGGCCAAACAAGAAGCTTCTCCGACCGAGGCCGACACCGACTCCGACTCTGAGCTTGAGGTAATTAAGGCTTTGAATGAATGCTTTTACAATGAGGCTGCTAAGAAGAATTGGGATAGCTTTAGGAAAATGGAGTTCATTAATGATAGGACAGTTGATTTGAAGGATTTTGCACAATATAATTTGCTTGATTTTCTGCGTAAAAGGAAAGTTTTGAGAAGTGTCACTTATGTGAAACCCTATGTTGCTGAGATTGTGAAGTAATTTTATTCCAATCTGCCTGTTGATTTTGCTAACCCCTCCTCCAAGATGTTTGAAAAAGTTTATGTCCGTGGGAAGATTTTCTCTTTCACTCCCTCTCGCATTAACAAATTTCTAGCTGCTCCAAATGTTATTGAGTCTGATGTTGAGATTGATGAGGAGCTAGAGGTTGAGATGGAGAATGTGCTTACGGGTGGCCGTGCAGATGTGTGGACAGTGAACAAAAGGCCTAACCGCATAGCTTCGGTCCTCACTTCCCTTTTCTCAACTTTGCACAAGATTTCCGTGTCAAATTGGATCCCTACATCCAATACCACAGTTGTGCCGTTTGAGCATGTGTGCCTACTCTACAAAGTGTTCAAGGAAGAGAAGTTCAACTTGGGCACCCACATTTTTAATGCTGTTGCTGAGGTTGTTGTGGCCAAGTCCACCAAAAAGTTGATTGTACCTTCTCTCATCTATAGCATGCTTGTTGAGCAAGGGTTGAAGCCGAAGAAGAAAGATGTCCTCACATCCAAGCTCCCTCTCCAAACTGTGCAACCTGCCTTCTTGAGTGAGAAAAGGCACAGAGATCTCCCGTGGATTGATGCCTCAACTGAAGAGGATCCCTCGGCCGAGTTAATGTGTTCTCTACCTGTTTTTGTTTTGCAGGAGCAAATAGCCTTCTTCTCCTCGCAGATTGCTATTCTTGAAGGGCAACGAAGGGTGTTTCAACGACTTCTTTTTTCCCAAAAAGGGGGAGAAGGCCCTAGCCGTTGCCACGGACCAAGTGATGAGGAAGATGAAGATAAGGAGTGAGGGGGAGAAGCATGAAGAAGAAGAAGTCTGCAGTGTGTTGCAGTATTTTGATGATGTTGTTGGATGAAACAAACAACTATTTTATTTGTTGCACACTTTATGAACAACTTTTATTTTCTGCCTAACTCTTATATATTTTTGATTGCATGCAGATATGTATGCATTTGCTGTGAATATATTATGGTTATGGTTGTTTTATGTGTTGTGATGATATTGTGTAGATTCTATTTTTATTACAGTTTTGGTGACAGGGGGGCAACTGTTTAGCTAACATTTCTCTAATCTTTTCATAGTTGTTGTGATTTGATTGTGTTGCTTCAGGGGGAGTAATTGTAACTCTTGTTTTTTGTTTGGTTTTGGGAAGAAAGCCAAAAAAGGGGGAGATTGTTGATACCGATTGGTAGTGTATCATAGATTTAGGGATATTTGTTTAAATCGTGTATTTAGAGTTTTTGTCTTTCTTGCAGGATAAAATCTGTTGAGAGAAAATAGGAGCATGTGGGATTTGACCAAGTCCAAAGATCTGCTGAAGCCACGGTTGTTCCGGAAGTTGCGCCGGAAATGTAGGAGTGGAGATCATGGAGATCATGGTTTAGTGGATCGGTTGCTTTGAGTGGGGATCAAGCAACGAGCTGTGTATATATAGGGTTCAGATAGTTAGTGTTAGATACGAGTTTTTTAATATAGCTTTTCAGATATTGTAAAGTTTTGAGTTCTCGTATTTATCCGTTTCTACTAGATATAGTTAAGACAACTTTAGTCCCAACCTTCTGTGAAGGAAGAGATAAAGTGTCTTAATATTTAGTGAGAGTTTATCTGGTAGTGTTTTTGTAATTCACATATTTTATATAGTGAAGATTTCGCCTTGAGGCACTTCGCGAGATTATAGAAATATAATCTCGTAAAAATTCCAATCCATTGTTTCTGTTTTAAATTTCCGCTGCGTATGCAAAGTTGTCTTAACTTTATACACAACTTTGTACACAACTTCTTCAGAACTGAGAGTTCAATTTCTTCAAATATTTAAGAGTTGCAACAGGGAATGCAACATAATTTACAACAGATAATTCCATTTCGCCCCAAACTACTAATGAGAGGAATTTTTTCGATAGAAAATGAAATAACCCAAATAAATAATTAACCGCGCAGAATTGAACAGGCAAAGACTCAAAGCGGACAGTTATTATTATTATTATTATTATAAAAAGGACAAACTAGTGGTGTTTAACTTTTAATTAGTTAAAGCTTGTAAAAAAACTTTTACTTAAAATATTAAAAACAATAATCGAGGTCCAAATTTAATAATTAGTACTGACACGGTGACACCAGACATAATATTAATTATTCATACCTGTCTATCAAATATTATATTTGGATAAATACATCATATTTATATTTTTATGGCTGATATACATAAAAAATAGAAATTCGATACATTCTTAACTAAGAAAGTTATATAATTATGAACCGACATAAAATGAATAGAAAATTATAAGAGTTACCTTATAGCCTAAATTCGTTGACATATGAGTAGTCCAAGTCCATGCTACACTAATGCAATTACTACGCACAACATAAAATTACAATAAAAATAATGAATTTTGAAGTTAGTTGTAAATTTAACATACTTTAAGAGTAGATAATTGAAATTACAATTTTGTTTCAATGGGGGTGGCCTAATAGTAGAGTGAGATTGTTTGGAGACCAAAGATCGCGAATTTGAATCTTTTCAATACCATCAGATCGGGTATGTGAGTAAAAAAACATCAATTTTGAATCAGTGTGTTATTTAACATTCCAAAAATTTTATAAAATAAATTGACCCTAAATCTAACATACAATTTGCTTATCTCTTCGAGCCCCGTCATGAGTCGTCAGTCAAAAGTTCGCTCTTACCCACTCTCCAACCAACGCGTACTGTAATTACTTGCAAGCCATAATGTGCATTCAATTTACATTAATGAAACATTCTTTTCAAACAAACGTGATGATGTGTTGTTTGCTTTGTCGAGACCACTAAAAGCACCAGAGGGTGTGAATTGCGTCGTCATCGTGCATCAAGCTTTGCGAGTAAAGCTTTTAAGAGTGAGGTGGACGTAATCTAGAGAGGACTACTTGCCGCACGGTGCGCTACTAACCTAAACACTACAAGCGCCCTGTGACAGGTGGTATCAATAATATCAAAGTGACCACAATTGTATGCTGGATTGAAGATCAATTTATTTTATAAAAAATGGGAATGTTGAATAACACACAAATTTAAAATTAATATTTTAATTGTCCACTTTTAAAGTTCATGTTAAATTTACAACTAAACTCAAAGTTCACCAACTCAAAATTGTTCTATAATCCATGCCACTAAGCGTAACGTTAACATATATTTAATTTTTATTTAAACAATAAAAAATAAAAATATTATATTTATAGTGTCACCAACTACATAATGACCGCGAATGATGAAAAATTTATACTCCCTCCGTCCCAGAATTATAGCCTTTTTGATAATTCACACAGATTAAGAAATCATATTTAATGTTGTATATAATTCCTATTCTACCCCTAATTATGATAATAACCATTTCCACTAGTTATTTAATATGTTAATGAATTGTTCGACTCTTATTTTTGTATATATACATTCCATCATTTAATTTACATTGGTGAATGTTAAGATTAAAGGGATACTTTACTCATTTCACACAATTCCATGTTGACCATATTATTAATTCTAATTTAATAGGGTAAATTGAATAAGGTTATATGTGTCAAATAACATTGTATTTTAGTTTAAATATAGTAAGAGACTATAATTTTGGGACATCCAAAAAAGAAATAAGGGACTATAATTTTGGGACGGAGGGAGTATAAAATATTGATTGAATTCGATAATCTTGTGTGATGACATCTACATTTATATTTACAAATTTTCGACTACAACTAAGACATGAGCATAATTGAATCGAAAGAAAAAATTTGCATTCGATGCGGTTGGTTTTGATCTCTTTTAAAAACCAAAATATTGTTTGAAGTTTGGAGTTATATACATATTTTTTAAAATTTATAATTTAGCAAATTAATGTCTATTCTTCAAAATTTTAAAAGCCATTTATTTCGTAAACCTTATTCTTAGCGTGACTAATTTATTTGGTTGGTTTCAAAAGCAAATTATTCATTATGTAACCCACAAACCAAAAATTCGGTTCGGTTTACTTCGGTTAGTTTGTCGATTTGGTTTAGCCGCAGCATATTACTACAAGATCGCCCTGTCCAACCAAGAGACGCCACGTCATCATAGACATATACGAGCGATACACCCGCACAACAGCAGAGTATTACCCATACCAGAGGAGTATCTAAAGCAAAACAACATAGTTGCATTAGAATACAGGGAGAGTGTTATCAGCTAGCTCATCGAGAACTAAGCTCTCTGGTTTCCAGCAATGGCTTCTCTACTCAACTCCGTCTACTCACTACGACTATCTTCAAACGTCGATGCTTTCAATTCGCGCCGAAATCGACGGCTGGCGGCGAATCCGAGCTGTGTTTCGTTAAATAGTAAGCTTATTTCTTCAGGAAAATGTTCTGATTACGATGTGAATGATGGTTTGTTTGTCGTCTGAGTGTTCACATGTACTAATTTTGTGCTCATTGAGTTTGCTTAGGGCGGAGGCTCGTAGTTAGAGCTACTGAAACTGATACGGACAAAGGTATGGTGGATTTCGCTATTTTATTTTTGTTTTATTTGCGGAAGTTTTGATTAATGCGGAGATTTTGAATGATTGGAGCTGGTTTCATATGGATTTAGGTTTAAATTGTTTTTTGAGATTTTTGGTTGATGTGTGGTAGTTGGAGCCAAGGTACCGGATAAGGCGCCGGCTGATAAAGGTTCAAGCATGAATCAGATTCTTGGTATTAAAGGAGCTAAACAAGAAACTGTAAGTTTGTTTTGTTGTTTAAAATATGAATGTTTAGAATTTGATCTTGGGCCTATTGGCTTCCCTGCCTTGCAACCTTAATTAGAGGTAATGCCTGTAGTACATAGTTTGAGAGTTTATTTGTGATAAGGAATTTATTCTTATTTGTATTTTGCTAATTAATGTGGTGATACTATAGGACAAGTGGAAAATTCGAGTTCAGTTGATGAAACCCGTTACATGGCCTCCTCTTGTTTGGGGTGTAGTCTGTGGAGCTGCTGCCTCAGGTAATTTCTATCTCTTTCTTGCAGTTTCACTTGGGAGCACTTGCAATTGAGGTAGACTCTGGTAGTTTTTTTAATGGAAGGTGACTTTGGGACCAATTTATAATTACTGCCATACAATATGTAGATTCATGAGCGTACAACGTAGCACATTTGCTGCTATTATTATCGTACACCCACACACAAATGATTATGGTTCTCAATCCAAAGAAAACGAGTCGACTGTTTCATTTGTCATTTTCTTGATAAGCAAAATTATTTTAATTTCTCTTTTGTGCTATCTACATCTGATGTGATTACTCTGATTTTCTCAAAGGTAATTTCCACTGGACTTTCGAAGATGTAGCTAAATCAATAGTCTGTATGCTTATGTCTGGACCTTGTCTAACTGGCTATACACAGGTACTTTTCATATTAACTAGATGCTTGCTTGTTCAGAATATTTCATGTCTTCTCTAGAATCCTATCTATGTATTTATTCTACTTTAACCTGTAGACAATAAATGATTGGTATGATAGAGAGATTGATGCCATCAACGAACCTTATCGCCCAATACCTTCAGGAGCAATAGCTGAGGATGAGGTATTTGATGTTTCAAGTTGAGGTCTGGAATAAAATGATCTTTTCTCCAATTCTAAATGTAGATGTCATCAGGTGATTACACAAATATGGGTGCTGCTCTTGGCAGGCCTTGGGTTGGCTGGTCTGTTAGATGTGTGGGTATGTCTTCAAAAGGATATTTCTTCCTGTGCAAATGTTCTAGGATCTTTCTCTAATTGCCTTTTCTATATAGGCAGGGCATAAGGTCCCAGTGATATTTTACCTTGCTGTTGGTGGATCCTTGTTATCCTACATATATTCAGCTCCACCCTTAAAGGTGTTCACCTCATCTTCGACCTAAACTTATACTATAAAGTTTGAACTTTGGAGAAGGATGAGTAAGTAGAAACTTCAATTTTCCTGTTTTACAGCTCAAGCAAAATGGATGGATTGGCAATTTTGCCCTAGGAGCGAGCTATATTAGTTTGCCTTGGTAATCTTTTAACTTTGAGTTTTGTATAATGGGTGTGGAAGTATTGAAGTAGCTACTAATATGAAACAGGATTATATAATACTTCGATTTTGGATAATGTCCTTTTTTATGCTGTTTTGTGTTCCTTTTGTTGAGTCCCTAACTAGTAGAAAGATAATATCTTCTAGCCATTTTTGATGGCCAGTAAAATAGTGGTTTAATTTCGTTGAGTTTGTTTGATAATTATGTGAAGTCAGCATTCAAGTATAAGCTGAGTGCCATAAATATGGACTTAAAAGTATAATTTCTAACAAGGATTGATGTCCTCTCGCCACTTCTGATGACACTCGAATAGTTAAAGATTTAATTTGGTTGATTTTGTTTAAATAATGGCTTGCCTAATTTGCCAAAACTTGTATGAGATGGTCTTATGGACCAAGAATATAGGATCCATGAAACATAATATCCAAATAATATTTTGCGAAAGTAATGCTTTTGAATATACGAAGTATGTTTTTGCAAATGTATTACTTATGTGGTTGAAAATAATTATACTCAAGTATTATGTGGATTGTCTTTCTCACAAAAAAAGCATGAGATGGTCTCACTAGAGACCTACTGTAAATTAATATTTGAATTCGATGTTCAAATGTAAGCTGCATGCCATATTTCTGGACTTAATAGTCATAATTTCTGACAAGGCATGCTATGAACATGATGCCTTTTCCCCCTTTTGTAGTATGTCTTATGATGACCAAAATGCTCCAATATATGCTACTTAACATTTTGAAGATCTCAATCATAGGTGGGCTGGTCAAGCATTGTTTGGGACACTTACGCCAGACATTATTGTTCTAACGCTGCTCTACAGTATAGCTGGTGTATGTGATATCTTCTGTTTGATCTTGATCTTTTTATGTGCTGCTGCATTAAGATGAATTCTTATATAAATTCTGTGTTTTATGCTTTAGCTTGGCATAGCCATTGTAAATGATTTCAAGAGTGTTGAAGGAGACCGAAAAATGGGACTACAGGTGCCTTTTAAGGAATAGTTTGATACATATGTCTGAAATCTTGGTATATATATCTGAATTCAGGGAAGCAAATACTTGTAAACTTACATGATGCCATACTTGCAGTCACTCCCAGTGGCTTTCGGCTCTGAGACTGCAAAATGGATATGTGTTGGTGCTATTGACATAACTCAGATATCTGTGGCCGGTAAATGTTTACTATTGACTTGAAATATAACTTTTGGTGAAGATATTCTAATGATGGCATCTGGTTTTGTTGCAGGATATCTTCTAGGTTCTGGTAAACCATTATATGCTTTAGCACTTCTAGGCTTAATTGCCCCCCAAGTCTTTTTCCAGGTAGTGATTGTTGAGGATTAATTCCTCAAATAATTCCAATTTAAGAGTGAACATTCATGGTCATTCTGAGCTCAGTTTCTGATCTAATTTGAGAGCATATTCCTCAAATGATTTGTTTGTAAAGAGTCAAGAGAAAATGAAGAAAGTTTACTTGGCACAACAAGAATGAAATAAGATAGTAACTTTAGTAAGCTTCCATTCATTATACGCTGTCATGATCAAAATATGTCTCTGAGTCCTTGCCAACAGAATTTAAGGAATTCTAGCATTCGTGAGTTTCCAAAAATGCTATGAGTGTGCATTTTTCCCCCCCTTCTCCGGGAGTGTAGTATGCTGATCTAACTCGTGAATGTAACTACCATCTAATGCAGTTCAAGTACTTCCTCAAAGACCCAGTGAAATATGATGTCAAGTATCAGGTACATATATTTTCCTTTATGTACTAGCATATATTCTCATAATTCATGAATATAACCCAGCAGAAAATATGTGAACCCGATAAATTTTATGTGTTTCATATACATGTATTTGAGTGACTCCATATTCTATTCCAGGCTAGTGCACAACCATTTCTTATACTCGGTCTATTAGTCACTGCATTAGCAACTAGCCATTGATCTTCATGTCGGAGATAAATGTCAGAAACCGAGGGGATATGTAGCTCCTGCTAGAGCAATGAGTCCGGACTGTCCATTCTATCTGCTCATCTGGTTAGCTTCCAGTGAACATCCAGCTGCTGTCTGTTTGTAGATTTCTGCCAAATTTTATAGACTATCTAGTAGGTGACTTTAGAGAACAAGTTTTAGGCTTCATCTTTTGCTGGGCCTTTTGTCAAATTAGACAACAATTTTAAGTAGTCCTACGGATCTTTTGTAACTAAACTCTATATTTTCATAATTGAATTTTTGACACTAGTCAGAATCAATTCGATATCTAGATATAGTTCGAGAGAAACTACTTTTTATATGTTATTGAGTGTAAATAAGCAGCATTTACTTGTTCATGCTATTTGCAACATATGATATCACATACTTGGGTGTATGCTAGTGAAATAAAACGTAAAGTTAAGCCCATGAAAACGTGGCAAGACATGCATACAACTCAGGTAGTTAGTTACGAACCAGTATTGGAGTGACAAATCCATTACAGAGCAGCTGTCTTATAATAGGATTTGTCAGTGTACATGAAAGAGTCTTTAGAGCACTTCATAGGGCCTTAGATAGGACATTATCCATTTGAAATTCCTTTGAAATTTAGTTGTCACCAAATAAGCCTTGAAAG
Source organism: Perilla frutescens (assembly GCA_026008535.1). Taxonomy (NCBI): domain Eukaryota; kingdom Viridiplantae; phylum Streptophyta; class Magnoliopsida; order Lamiales; family Lamiaceae; genus Perilla; species Perilla frutescens. The sequence continues at coordinate 54,046,275 of BRKX01000004.1, forward strand.
AATAGAATAAAGTTTACTTCTTTATAGTTCATTGACTAGTATATTCTCTATCGTTTTCGTACAAAAAATGACTCTCAAGCATTTCATTACGCAAACCTAAGTCAGTCTATTAGCAATCATCGGCTCGATTGTTTGATATTGTAATTCTCACAAACTTTGAAGTTCATTTGATATTTATATCAGTGGAGGCAAGGGTCATAACAATTTAAATGATTTGCATGTCCTTTCTAGCGGTGGAAAGGTATGATATAACTTTTTTTTTTTTATTATCATACCTCATATCTTAATTTTTGGAAACTCATACCATACAATTTCGATGTGATATCATCTCTTACCCAAAAATCACTATGCTGTGAATTTCAATATTTTTGGTATTTTCTCAGTACGGTATGTTAATATTTTCCCCCACTTCTAGTCCCTCCTCTTACTAGTTACCACCAGTGAGGTCTTATTTATGTCCACAAATGCTCGCTCTCTAATCGCAGATCCGTGCAAAGGTTTTGGATTTCTTTTGGTATAATTAAACATTTTTTAATATCTAAGACTTTAAGTACATAATTTGAGGATCATTGCAATTTGCAAGGGGGTCATGTCAACTAGCCTCGTACAGTCGTACTTATGAAAGCATTGCCGGTCAGAATGGGTTATTATCTATTTGAAATTCCTCTGAAATTAATTAAAATAGAGTTGTCGTTAATAAAACTTGTTAGCACTTACATATAGTAACTTACTTTTTTTTTTTTTTTTTTTATGAATACAGCCACAAAATTTTAAATGCAAGCCTTTATTTTGCTTAAAAAACTCTATAACAGCCACACAGATTGAACTGAACGTTCCTCCTACTCGAAGTCAGCCTCTACTGATTGAATTTAATCTAGCAATAACCATATTACTATCCACCTAATTACGACGTGTACATGAATGCAACAGCAGCCGTGACATTTCCTTAACATTCGCCACCGCAGCGGCGGACGACACATACAACATATTCAAAGGCCCCAACATCACGAAGCCTGGTTGCCCGAGCAAATGCGGCAACCTCACCGTTCCCTACCCCTTTGGCATCGGCAGCGGCTGCGGCATCAACGAGTCATTTGAACTTAACTGCACCGGTGGCCAGGTCCGAGTCCTGCAAGAAGGTCTGACAGTATATGTGTCCATCGACAGCGAGGGATTTATGGAATCTGAAGATGACTTTTCCGGCACTCAAGTACTTAAAATTTCGGACAGTCGAGTGCGCGTCTCCAACATCCTGCTGACAAGCAGTTGCTACAACAGAACAGGCGTGTTGAACATAACCGGGAACTCCGAGTCGAACCTCATGGGAACTCCCTACAGCTACTCGGATCTCAACAAGGTCACCGTCGTTGGTTGTGATGATTCCGGATCACTCTTCGGCAGCGGCAATGGGGATTTCGGCAGCGGCTGCGATCCAGTCTGCTCGCGACCTGAAGATGTGATCGGCGGCTCCTGCTCAGGAAAAGGCTGCTGCCAGACCCCCTTTCTCAAGGGCCAGACTTATTACAACACTTTCCTGTCAACTACAAACAACCATTCAGGCCTTTTGGCATTCAACCCTTGTGGTTACTTGTTTGGGGGAGAGCAGGGGGTCTTCGTTTTCCGTGGGGCGTCGGACCTGCCGATCCTAATTTGATGGAGTGGATTCGGGTGACTGTTCCCACGGTGCTCGACTGGTGGATTGGGAATTTGACTTGTGCACAACTTAAGAATAATTCTGCAGGAGACTATGCATGCAAGGCCAATAGTCACTGTGTTGATTCGGATACTGGGTTGGGAGGGTACCGTTGCACCTGTGATAGTGGGCATGAAGGCAACCCCTATCTCGATCCGGGCTGCACAGGTAGTATTAATTAATCTTTGCAATTTTATTTTGTAGGGGCTTTGTTTTTTAGTCTATACTAGTATTTTTGCAGATATTGATGAGTGTTCGGACTATAACCTCAATAATTGTGAAAAGATTTGCACCAACACTCTGGGGAGTTTTAACTGCTCTTGTCCACACGGGCAATATGGGGATGGAAGAAAGCTTGGCAAAGGCTGCAATCTTGACAACCCCGAGTTTCCAGTTATCAAGGTGGCTTTAGGTAATTTAATTCTTGAGTTTACTAGAGTATGCATATATGTTTCACTTGCATTATCTTACTTCATCCCTTAATTTGTGAATTTTCTCAACAATCAAATGCAGGTGCTGGATTTGGGCTTTTATCTTTAGTTATTGCAGTAACTTGGCTATACTTTCTCATCAACAAAAGAAAGCTCTTAAAACTTAGGGAGAAATTCTTCCAACAAAATGGTGGCTTTTTACTACAACAACAACTATCTTCAGAAAAAGATTCTGCAGAATCTACAAAAATATTCACCGCAGAAGAGCTAGAGAAAGCTACAAATAATTACGCAGATGATAGAATTCTTGGTAAAGGTGGATATGGCACCGTCTACAAAGGTATTCTACCTGATAAGCGCATAGTTGCTATTAAGAAGTCGAGAGGGATAGATGAAAGCCAAATAGAGCAATTTATCAATGAAGTTATTGTTGGGATTGGCCCATTTGTCCTCTTTCTGGCCCAAATACAAAATAACCTATCTACCCGGCCCAGCCCCAAACCCTTAACCCTAAGTGGCGATCCAACTTACTTCATTAAACAGCATTATTGCTGTAGTCACTTCCCTATGCTCTAGAAGCATCTATAACATTACTCATCTCTCTCACTCTCTTCACGGCTGAACTCACAATCTAACTGCATATTCTCTCTCTCTCTCTCTCTCTGGATCTTCTCATTTCGCTCCCACAGTTTCTCTGGCCGGAGTTCTGTTCATCGGCTCCTGTTTGGCCGCTGAGTGTTTGGGAGGAGAGTGTTGTGAGAGAGAGAGAGGCAGAAACCCTCTGCCCCCTTCAACCCTAGCCACCTCGCTTCCTCTTCCCCTTCCCTGGACTGTTCTCAGGTCGCCGGAGAGGGCTTCTGCCGATCCCAGTGGGAAAATCTGAGCCGCTGTGCCTTGGGCACCTTTTCCCACTCCCGATTGCTCTCTGTCTTTTCTTGTTACTCTCATTATCATATTTGCTGTGTTATCTCACCTGTTTACTTGTCTTCTCTGCAGATAAGAAGGGATTAGAGCCTGTGAAGAACCTTGAAGGTTCTCCTGACCTTCATCTCTGAGGCCGAAGCTGCTGCTGCTTGAAGAAACCCTAGATTAGCTTCTACAGTTGAAACATCTTGTAATCTATTGTATCTTTCGTTTCTAGCTACTTGAGTAGCCTGTGTTAGGAACCGCTAGAGGTAGGGAAGCAAGCGGTGTAAGCCCTAGCTAGGCAATACCACAACAGTGGTATCAGAGCCTGGTTTAGGCCTAGCCGGAGGCACCCTCCTACCTCCATTCCTAGCACCTTGCCGCCGGTAAGGACCGTGCATACTTCGCCCCCCTCGGGCTCCGATCTAAGGGTAAGTCCGACTTTCCCCTGCCTGGGAAAGTCGGCTCTGGTATTTTCTCTTTGAAACCCTAAAACTCCTCTGTGGTATCTTGATCCTGTGCCTTAATTGCTTCCGTTGATTGTCTCTGATCTGTTCCTTGGCATTCCAAGCCAACCCCTTATCTGTTGCTTACGGTCGGGACCGTCTGGATTCCCCTGTGGGTCTCCTCAAAGCGAGTTGCCCTGATAGCAAAGATAAGTAAGGACTTTTCAGTGGGTTTTGGGCTTGATTGTTGTGTCTTCTGTCTGTTTTCATTGATTGTTTGTTCCATTTTCTGTTTTTGTTGTGGAACCCCTGAGTTGGGTCCCTGTTAACTTAGCAATAAGTCTGTGGTGGTGATTTGTGGCTGAAAAGGTGTTAGGGATTGACCTGAGTGACCCCCTGCGCCACAAATAAATCTGTGTTGCGAGCTGGGATAGCCTCAGCTCTAGATTCCCCAGGTGTTCCTTTTCTGGCCCGTGGAAGCCCTGCTTCCTGTTTGGTGGTGCATTCCTAGGTGTTTGTTTGTGTTCTGGTGACTATTCTGAGAATCTTGGGTGATTCTGTGAAATTTCTGTGTTTTAAGTGAAATTTCTATGTTAAGCATGAATAATCTGAATGCTGTCCCATTTAATGGGAGTGGTGATTTTGGTGATTGGCAGACTAGAGTTGAATGCATTTTAACCAAAGAAAATTTGTGGGATGCTATATCTGATAGAATTGATGAACATGAAGCTGATAAGAATCTTGCTAAATTAAATGCTGGTGCTAGGGCTACAATTCTGTTAAATCTAAGTAGTGCCATTGTGAGGCAAGTTTCTCATCATAGATGTGCTAAGGACTTATGGGATGCCTTAACTGATCTGTTTATTGCAAAATCTGAAGAGCATATGTATTCTTTACAAAATCAAATCATGTCTTTTCAAATGGATCCCTCTAAAGATGTTGACACAAATATGCATGAATTCACTAAGCTATTAAAAGATGCAAAACTTGCTGGAGATGATAAAATTGAAGCTTATGCTCCTCAAATATTGCTTGGTGCTATTCCTGAAATATATGCTGAAGTTAAATCTGCATTAAAGTATGGTGGGTGTAAACTCACTTGTGATATGATTGTATCTGGGTTAAAGGCAAAAGAAAATGAAATCAAGAAATTAAGTTCTAAGCCTCTGCAAAATGAAATCATGTATGTGAATAAAAACTTCAAAAATAGGCCCTATATTGATTTCAGCCCAGAAAACCCCAGTGTGTTAAATGCAGAACAACATAAAAGAGAATCTGAACTTGAGGAAAGACATAGGAGGGAATGCAGAATTGATAAATCCAACAACTTTTTCCAGCCCTGCTGTAACAGATTTATCCCCCAAAATCCTCAAAGGCAAAACCATTATCCTTCCAGAAACCAACCTTTCAGATCCTCACCCCAAAACTTCCAACCCCAAGACCAAAAGCCTAAGAAAACTTGTTGGAACTGTGGAAAAACTGGTCATTTCTCCAATAGGTGTAAACAGCCTAAGAAGGGGAGGGGTTTTGGGAATAATCATGCCAATCTCACCATGCAGTATAACTCTGAGTGTTTTGGGTGTGACAATACTGAGCCCGATTATGAAAGGGGAGAAATGTATATGGTTCACACTACATCTGATTTTCAATTCATAAATCTGTCTAATGCTGTGTCAAATTCCATGCTTGAATCTGAATGGTTAATTGATCCTGGATGCACCTTTCATGTCACTCCACACAAGCACATTTTTTCAAATCTTAATCTGTCTAAGTGTGGCTCTGTTGCATTGGCTGATGGCCAACAATGTGATATTGAAGGAAAATGTGATATATGTCTGAAATTTGAGAATGATAGCATGATCAATCTGCAGAATGTGAGATATGTGCCAAAATTGAAGTTTAATCTCTTATCTGTCTCAAAATTAGCTGATCAATTGCTTTATGGCTCTGTGAACAAAAAATGTTTCAGTTTTGAAATGAATTCTATGCACTATTTTGATGCTCCTAGAAAGGGAGATCTGTACTCTGTGCTTGCTAAACCTATGCCTATTTTGTCTGCAAACATGGTCCAATCTGATAAAACTCATCTATGGCATGCAAGATTAGGTCACATGAGTAACAAGGGTTTAGTCATATTGAATAAGGCTGGGGCTTTTAAAAATGACAAAGTATCTACTATGCCTTTCTGTGAGCCTTGCTTGTTGGGAAAACAACACAAGTCCCCTTTCCCTTTGTCTGCTGCATATCCAAAAATGAAATTAAGCTCTCATATTCTAGAATACTTGCATGCAGATGTGTGGGGACCCTCAAAGGTTCCTACCCATGGTGGTAACATATTCTTCTTATCTATCATTGATGATTTTTCAAGAAAAACATGGGTTTTCCTAATGAAAAATAAGTCTGATGTTTTTATGAAGTTTTCAAAATGGGCAACTAAAATACAAAATCAAACCAATATGAGAATTAAATGCTTAAGAACTGACAATGGTTTGGAATTTTGTAATCATGCTATGGATAACTTGTGCAGTGAAATGGGAATTAAAAGACACAAATCTGTTCCCTACAACCCCCAGCAGAATGGGGTTGCAGAAAGAATGAATAGAACTCTCCTGGAGAGAGTTAGAAGCCTGCTTATAGGCTCTGGGCTTGATAAACCATTCTGGGGGGAAGCTCTCATGACTGCATGTTATCTTATAAATAGATCCCCCTCTGTCCCATTGCTAGGAAGGCAACCTGAGTCTGTGTTTCTTAATAAGCCTATTTGCATTGATAACTTGAAAGTTTTTGGTTGCTGTGCCTATGTACATCAAAGATTAAGTAAAATTGAACCAAGGGCTAGAAAATGCATCTTTCTTGGCTACCCTGAAGGGGTAAAAGGCTATAGACTGTGAGATAAATCTCTACCTGGCTTTAAAACTTGCATTAGCAGAGATGTTACTTTCAATGAGAATGACTTTCCATGTTTGATGAAATCCTCACCTTCTGTTGCTCATTGTGAGGTGGAGAAACCTTCTGATGTTACCTTTATCCCTGATCTGTCTAAGGTGGACCCTCCCCTCATTGAGCATGACTTGCATGATAATATGAATGATCAAGATAATATTAATGCTGATGATTATGCTTCAAATGCTTCTGATCATATGAATGTTTCTGAATCCCCTGAGTCTCTACATGAACATAATTCTGATCATAATTCTGAGCATAACTCTGAACAAATAAATTTGAATGATTATGTGCTTTCAAGGGATAGAGTTAGAAGGGTAATTAAAGCCCCTTCCAGGTATGATGGATGTAATTTATCCTTCTATGCTTTCAATGTGTTTAATAACCTTGAATCAGCTGAACCTAAAACTTACAAAACTGCTGTTACTTGTCCTGAGTCTGAAAAATGGGTTGAAGCCATGAAATGTGAGATGAAATCATTACATGATAATGAAACTTGGATTTTAGTTAAGAAACCTGAAGATTGCTCTGTTGTGGAATGTAAGTGGCTATTCAAGATAAAACAGGAAATTAATAATGTTATATATAAAGCTAGGCTGGTAGCAAAAGGATTCACTCAAAAAGAAGGTGTTGACAATAATGAAATCTTTGCTCCTGTTGTTAAGTTCACCACTGTGAGAATCATGCTTGCATTAACTGCTCATTTTGATTGGGAACTTAAACAAATGGATGTAACAATTGCCTTTTTGCATGGAGAACTTGAAAACAACATCTATATGCAACAGCCTGAAGGTTTTATTGATAAAAACTACCCTGATCATGTTTGCTTATTGAAAAAATCTTTGTATGGCTTGAAACAGTCACCTAGGCAGTGGAACATTAAATTTGATAACTTTATGAAAAGCATGGGCTTCTGTAGAAGCAAGTTTGATCACTGCCTGTGCTATATGTTATCCCCTGTGCCTATTTTTCTGCTCCTATATGTTGATGACATGTTGCTGATAAGTCCCTGCTTGATGACTGTAAAGAATGTCCAAACTAAACTCTGTGCCAACTTCAATATGAAGGATTTGGGAGATGCAAGAAAGATCTTAGGTATGAACATTAATAGGGATAGAAATAAGCATACTTTACTGCTGCATCAATCCCCTTATGTTGAACAAGTCTTGAAATTTTTTGATATGCATGCATGCAAGCCTGTCTCTGTTCCTCTTGCATCTCACTTTCAGTTGAGTAAAGATCAATGCCCCAAAAGTGATTTTGAATTAAAAGAAATGGTAGATATTCCCTATGCTAATGCTATTGGATCTGTCATGTATCTGATGATAAGCACTAGACCATATATAGCTTATGCTGTATCTTGCCTAAGCAGATATATGGCTAATCCTGGCATGCCCCATTGGGAAGCATTGAAGTGGTTGCTAAGATACTTGAAATCCACTACCTCTAATGGTCTAACTTTTTCAAAATCTCCTGATGGAGTTAAATGTGTTGGTTATGTGGACTCCAATTATGCAAATGATAGGGATCACAGAAAATCTACAACATCATATGTGTTCACTCTATGTGGTTCTTGTATAAGTTGAAAATCACAATTACAAAGTATAGTGACCTTGTCCTCCAGTGAGGCAGAATACATTGCAGCTACAGAAGCTGTAAAAGAAGCTATATGGTTGAATGGTGTGTTAACTGAAATTAATTTCATTGATGATAAACCCCTACTTTATTCTGATAGCCAATAAGCCATCCAACTTTGTAAGAACCCAGTCTTTCATGATAGAACAAAGCATATTGATGTAAGATATCATTTCATAAGAGACATAGTAGAGAAAGGAGAGGTGTTGCTAGATAAGATCCCCTCTGAATTTAACCCCGCAGATATGGGCACTAAGTGCCTACCAGTTGCAAAGCTGGAATCCTACATGAAGTCTCTCAACATGGACTTTGGTTAATATTTATGGGATCTAAGATGGGCTCTCACAGTTAAATCTGTGCTTCTAAGACCCATCCCTATTTCTGAGGCTGTTGGGGCCTCAAGTTGGTGATTTACCCTAGTACTTTTAGCTAGGTTTTGAACAAGTTCATAAAGGTCAATGATCTTTTGAGACCAGAGACTTGTTAGTTGGGTTGGTCTCGCGTGGTAGAGACTGGATTAAACACGCATAGTGTTTACTTCCTCCTTCTCTTAGTGTGACTTTGTGTTGCATTCATGAGTAAAAATAATAGGCTATGATGATAATCTCGTGTGTTTCATTTTGGCAGGTCCTCTTCCTTGGTGACGGAAAAAGTCCAAAAGGGCCAAAGGTGGAAATGTTGGGATTGGCCCATTTGTCCTCTTTCTGGCCCAAATACAAAATAACCTATCTACCCGGCCCAGCCCCAAACCCTTAACCCTAAGTGGCGATCCAACTTACTTCATTAAACAGCATTATTGCTGTAGTCACTTCCCTATGCTCTAGAAGCATCTATAACATCACTCATCTCTCTCACTCTCTTCACGACTGAACTCACAATCTAACTGCATATTCTCTCTCTCTCTCTCTCTCTCTCTCTCTCTCTCTCTCTCTCTCTCTCTCTCTCTCTGGATCTTCTCATCTCGCTCCCACAGTTTCTCTGGCCGGAGTTCTGTTCATCGGCTCCTGTTTGGCCGCTGAGTGTTTGGGAGGAGAGTGTTGTGAGAGAGAGAGAGAGAGGCAGAAACCCTCTGCCCCCTTCAACCCTAGCCACCCCGCTTCCTCTTCCCCTTCCCTGGACTGTTCTCCGGTCGCCGGAGAGGGCTTCTGCCGATCCCAATGGGAAAATCTAAGCCGCTGTGCCTTGGGCACCTTTTCCCACTCCCAATTGATCTATGTCTTTTCTTGTTACTCTCATTATCATATTTGCTGTGTTATCTCACCTATTTACTTGTCTTCTCTGCAGATAAGAATGGATTAGAGCCTGTGAAGAACCTTGAAGGTTCTCCTGACCTTCATCTCTGAGGCCGAAGCTGCTGCTGCTTGAAGAAACCCTAGATTAGCTTCTACAGTTGAACATCTTGTAATCTATTGTATCTTTCATTTCTAGCTACTTGAGTAGCCTGTGTTAGGAACCGCTAGAGGTAGGGAAGCAAGCGGTGTAAGCCCTAGCTAGGCGATACCACAACAGTTATCATTCTCACACAAGTTAATCATCGAAATGTTGTTAAATTTTTGGGCTGCTGTCTCGAGTCTGAGGTCCCCTTATTGGTATATGAATATATTGCAAACGGGACACTCTTCGAACACATCCAAAACAAATCAAATTGGTTGTCATGGGAAAATCGACTACGAATTGCCTCAGAGGCTGCAGACGCCATATCTTATCTTCATTCAGCAGCTTCAACTCCCATCATTCACAGGGATGTAAAATCAGTCAACATTTTGCTAGACGAGTATTACATGGCCAAGATTTCAGATTTCGGCGCTTCGAGGTTGATTCCGCTGGACCAAACAAAAGTAACAACAATGGTTATTGGGACGTTTGGATATCTCGATCCTGAATACTACCGCACAAGTCAGCTGACCGAGAAGAGCGACGTGTATAGCTTCGGAGTCGTGCTCGTGGAGCTCCTGACGGGAGGATTACCTGTGGACATAAATCTGAGCGAAGAGCAACGGAACCTGACAACAAATTTCATTACCTCTATGAAAGAAAATCGCCTGTTTCAGATTCTGGACCCTAGGGTTGTGCGAGAGGGTTGTTTTGAGCAGCTGCAAGCGATTTCTCAACTAATAAAGAGATGTTTTCAGTTGAATCGGGAAGATAGGCCGACAATGAAAGAAGTGGCTGTGGAACTTGAAGCACTAAGAAAGTTCACAAAGCATTCTTGGATTCAGCAATGTGATAATGAAGAATCTGTGGGCTTCATGAATGAGAATGGATTTGCTGATCTTTACTCTGTTTCCACCTGCCCTTGTGACAGCGCCGGAGAAATCTTTGTCTTTGGACAGTACAGTTTGAGCAGTAACGCTAGTCAAGCTTAACATCAGATACGAAGGGAAATGAAAAATGTGTAATTCCAGTTTATGGAAAAAGGAACAAGTTTTGTGAAACTATATATATATTGCCACTGGGTATTTTCCCTCTACTTTGTTGGATTTCATATTGTACTTTCTCAACCCTTTTCTAATTCAATAACTAATTCTTTTCATTCATTTAAATGTGTTGTCTTTTTGCACACAAAATACTCTGATTAATTTGTATGTTTAAATAGGCCATAGTCCAGCAATGAGCAAAGTTTGGTTTTTGAAGATTAATAATCCACTACCACACTTGCTACTTTTTTTTTTTTTTTTTTTAATGGTGACGTGTTCTCACCAACCTCGAGTTGCACGGTCATATTGGCCGCTACTCATGACTTCCCAATCCTCAAGTGAATTTTTGTCTTCTATGGATAAGAACCATTCTACTTACACACTCTAAGTGCATGATTCGAAACCTACAAAAGACAAAACCTCACTTGGGGGAATGAGAAGTTCATAAGTGGTCAACTGGCGATGCCCTATTCGACCGTGCAATTCAAGGCCGATGAGAGTTCTTTTAAAAAAGATAAAAAATGAAACCATCGATTTTAATCGAAAGTTCAATGTTCAGAAATTAGCTAGGAACCAATATCATATCCACGAGATAGTTCAATTGAAATCGTGGTCAAAGGATCTAAACTTTTGATGGAACAGTGAATCGAAGGTTCTTCCTGGCAATTCCGGTTCAAATGGGCAACTCTAGACCAAAAATATGCACATCCCAATACATACATCGAATGAGATTCTCTAGTTTACCACTGTAAATTTAATTATTTTTCTTCCATTTTTTTTTCTTCAAGTTCAATTAATTTATTGTGTGTTAAATTTAATTTTATGATTATATTTGTATGCTAGTTTTTAATTTTTATTTTTAATTAATTAATAATTGTTTACTAGCTAGGGCATATTAGTTATGGTATAGTACATAGTTTTATTTTTTAAAAAAATTCAATTGTTAACAATAAATGTTAATTAAAAATAATAAATAATAATTATGATTGATTATATTTTTAGTTTTACATTAATAAATATAATTACAATAATAGATTTGATTGTGGGATAGAAGATCTAAAAAGTGGACTATCCCCATCTCAAATAAGTTGGGTTTGATGAGATGAATTTATCAATTTAATTAATAATTAAATTGCCAACCACGAACTACTTTTCCAAGCCAATTCGCGAATCGGAGCGCAGACTATGACTACGAGTTGCAGAATGCGTCATTGTGTATTTGAAATTCCTGTGAAATCCAGTTGTCGCCGATTAGCCATGGTAGCACGTACAAATTAAAGTTTACTTCTTGCAAATAGTACTTTTCTACAATGAGTCGCCTACGACTTTATATTCCGTCAATATTCTTGCAAAGTAACTAAAATATAAAATGCAAACACATCACTTTTGTAATATGAATCCGAAAAAGACTCATTATATATATATATACAAATCTGAAATCTGAATACAACAGAGCTAGCACCAGTAATATGATCTCATTAATCATGCTTCTTTTGCTAGCTTGGATTCTTCTAAGCGGCCTTTCCTTAACATTCGCCGCAGCGGGCGACACATACAACATATTCAAAGTCCCCAACATCACGAAACCAGGTTGCCGGAGCAAATGCGGCAATCTCACCGTTGCCTACCCCTTCGGCATCGGCAGAGGCTGCGGAATCAACGAATGGTTCGAACTCAACTGCACTAATACCTTGGCCATGCTCGAAGATGTCGATACAAGCGATTTTCCCAACAACAGGAGTTTCCAAGTGTTGAGAATTTCCGACGGTCGAGTGCGCGTCTCCAACATTCTGCTGACTAGGAATTGCTACAACAGAAGAGGCCGACTAAACAGTACAGGAATCGGCTGGTTCGACCTCAGCGGAACTCCCTACAGCTACTCGGATCTCAACAAGCTCACCGTCATCGGCTAATAATAGTCACTGCGTTGATTCTGATATGACGTTGGGAGGGTACCGTTGCACCTGTGATACCGGCTATCTAGGCAACCCCTATCTTCATTCAGGCTGCACAGGTACCAAATGTTTTCTTTGCCAATCTGCCATGCATGCACACTTCTAGCTTTTATCTGTTTAGATTAATTAATCAAAATTAGAGGGGTTGTTTTAGTAAATTTCATAAAAATACACCTTTGTCTTTGGTCATTTTGTTGGGATGAAATCGTCATATATTGCACTAGTGATCTGAATAAAATATCACATTCCTTACATTCTTCAAAATTTCGCTGATTTTATTTATACAGTAGTAGATTTTGATCTATATGAGTTTTTCCTTCAGATATCGATGAATGTCTGGACCATAACCTCAATGACTGTGAAAAGATTTGCACCAACACTATCGGGAGTTTCAATTGTTCTTGTCCGCATGGGGAATACGGCGATGGAAGAAAGGATGGCAAAGGTTGCATTCCTTACCGCCCTAGGTTTCCAGTTATTAAGGTGGTTTTAGGTAATTCTTTTCCCTGTTACGTTGTTTCTGGATCTTCATGTTTCACTACACACACACACACACACACACACACACATATATATGAGTGTTTCACTTTCACATGCACATGGCGTGCATTGAAATATGCAATGCTGAAATATATATATAGAAATTGCAGTACACGAACTTTGTTTTTTTAATTTTGTGATCTTTGCTAATTTCCCCAACAATTTTCAAATACATGCATACAGGTGCTGTGTTCGGCATTTTATCTGTAGTTACTACAACAACTTGGCTATACTTTTCCATCAAGAAAAGGAAGCTCTTAAAACAGAGGGAGAAATTCTTCGAGCGAAATGGTGGCATTTTACTACAACAGAAACTATCTTCATAAGAAGGTTCAGCAGAATCTACAAAAATATTCACTGCTGAAGAGCTACAACAAGCCACCGATGATTATGCAGATGATAGAATCCTTGGTAGAGGTGGTTACGGTACCGTCTACAAAGGGATTCTACCAGATAAAAGTGTAGTTGCTATAAAAAAGTCGAGGGAGATAGATGAAACACAAACAGAGCAATTTATCAATGAAGTTGTCATTCTTGTGCAAGTTAATCATAGAAATGTTGTTAAATTTCTAGGTTGCTGTCTGGAGTCGGAGGTCCCCTTATTAGTATTCGAATATATCCCAAACTCGACACTCTACGAACACATCCAACAGAAATCCAACTGGTTGTCATTGGAAAATCGACTACGGATTGCCTCAGAGGCTGCAGGCGCCCTGTCTTATCTTCATTCAGCTGCTTCAACTCCCATCATTCACAGAGATGTAAAATCAGCCAACATTTTGCTAGACGAGTATTACACGGCCAAGATTTCAGATTTCGGGGCTTCCAGGCTTATTCCCCTGGACCAAACAAAAGTAACAACAATGGTTATAGGGACATTTGGATATCTCGATCCTGAATACTTTTGTACAAGCCAGTTGACAGAGAAGAGCGATGTATATAGCTTCGGAGTAGTGCTCATGGAGCTCCTGACAGGCGGAATGCCTGTCAACATGGCAATGAACGAGGATCAACGAAACCTGACGACGAATTTCATTAACTCTGTTATGGTATCGCCTAGCCGGAGATTACACTGCTTGGTTCCCTAGCCTCTTGCGGTCTCACACACTCGCTACTCAAGTAGCAAGACCCACAAGAGCAAACAATCTATTACAATCAATTACAGAGAGTGCGAAGAACCGAAAAATTTCAAAGTATTTTCCCAGCAAAGTGTTCTTCCACAGAGGAAAGCCTCAGAGGGGTAGATCTTGTGGATCTACTTGCTTTCTTCATAGGCAGTGGACCAGTCTTAATCAAATCTGCACACACAGAGTCACAGAGAGTTAGAAACAGTGAGATAGAGTAACGAACAAACACCAGAAAAGAGATGAAGCAAGTTAAAGGTGAAATTAGTAGGTAATAGGTGGGAAAAGTGCCCAAGGGACACGGCGGCTCAGATTTTCCCACGAGCGGCGGCGAAAGTGACTCCGGCGACTCAGAGACCCAGACCAAAGGGAGGGGATGGTGAGATGATCCCTCTCGAAGCACTCACAGCCCTTTCAACTCAGAGAGCAGCACAGCCGACTACACTTATAGGCCAACAGGAATCACGGTCAGATTCCGGCCAGAGAAACCGAGATCGGCGGCAAGAAGCACATAGAGAGAGAGAGCTTTTCAAATTAGGGTTTTGGATCAGAGTGAGGCTTACCATTGAGAGAGGAACTCTCTCGAATGTTATAGAGAATGAATCGACTTTGGAAAAGAGGAGCCGATTAGGTTAGATTAATGAGGGGGAGGTGAAGGGTCAATTAGGGTTAAGGGTTTTGGGCTTTCGGGTTTGGGCCACAGTAAAAGATAGGCACATGGGCCAAATTAATTAAAGAGCAGTTGGGCCAATCCATAACATTCCACCTTTGGCCCAAATGGTCTTTTAGTCACCAAGGAGTCACCTTTTCTTGGAGCATTGAACAAGCATACAGAATCCCTTTTAAAATTGAAGCACTTATTATTCACAGATCCAAACAACATTTGATCAGCTAATTTTGACACAGAAAGGAGATTGAATTTTAATTTTGGAACATATCTAACATCATGCAGTGTTATCATGCTCTTATTTTCAAATTTTAAGCATACATCTCTTTTTCCAACAATCTCACAATGTTGGCCATCTGCTAAGGCAACAGATCCTGATTTCAAGAATTGAAGATTATGGAACATGTGCTTGTGTGGTGTAACATGAAAAGTGCATCCTGAGTCAATTAACCATTCAGATTCATGCATGATTTTTGAAACAACATTGGAATAGTTAATGAATTGAAAATCACATGCATTATGCACCATATAGACACCACCATCTTCATGATAATCATACTCTTCATCTTTGTAGACATGATTAGTGGTTTGATCAAAGTGAATCACATTGTTTGCATGATTATTCCCAAAATTCTTGTTCCTTTTAGGTTGTTTACACCTGTTAGAAAAATGGCCAGGTTTTCCACAGTTTCAACAGGTCTTTCTAGGCTTTATGTCTGAATTTTGAGCAAAGTTTTGGTTTCTTAAAGAGTTTTGACCAAACTGATGGGACTGGTTAGGATTTCTGGGATGAAAGGAATGAATTTCAACCATGTTTTGAGTTCTAGTGTTACTGGGGAGATTGTGTGCAAGATTAAATTCCCTCCTATGCCTCTCTGCAGCTGTAACACTTGGATTTTCAGGATTGACACCATTAAAAGGCCTCCTAGGAGTGTTTCTGTTAACATATAGAATTTCACTTTGCAGAGATTTGGAATTCATCTTTTTTATCTCATTTTCTTTTGCTTTTAGGCCAGACACAATCATATCACATGTGACTTTTGAACCCCCATATTTTAAGGCAAACTTAACTTCAGAGAAAGCTTCAGGTATGGCACCAAGGAGAATTTGAGGGGCATATTTTTCCAGAGTATCATCTCCAGCCAATTTTAAGTCTTTTAGAAGTTTATTGAAATCTTTTATATTAGAATCAATATCTTTTGCAGAATCCATTTGAAAAGTCATAATTTGATTTTGTAAAGAATATGCAGACTCTTCAGATGTGGCAACATAAAGAGATGTCAAATTATCCCAAAGATCTTTTGCACATCTGTGATGTGATACTTTTCTGACCACTGCACTACTTAGATTTAAAAGAATAGTGGCCCTAGCACTAGCATTCCATTTTTGTTGGTTTTTATCAGGGTCAGATTCATCAATTCTCTCAAGGATTACATCTTGAAGATTTTCTTTTGTTAATATGCATTCAACCCTTGTTTGCCAATCACCAAAGTCATCTTTTCCATTAAAAGGCACAACATTCAATGTATTCATACTGCCAGGCACAAGAATAGCCAAAGAACCACAGAAAACACAATGACAGCCTTTCAGATAGTACCAAAACACACAATATTCAGGAGAAAAGCTCCACAGACACTGAATGAAGTGCACAAGGGGAATCAAGTGCAGAGGCTAGCCCAGTTCTCAGCACAGATTGATCTGTAGAGCAGGGGGTCACTCTGGACAATCCCAAAACTTGATTTAGTATGCTACTAACTCTTAAACAGAGTTAGTTACTGAGGCAGAATTTCAAACACTTTGAGGAGACCTTCCAGGTTCCACCCAAAAATAAACACCCCAAAAACAGAAGATTCAACAGGCAAATAACCAGCCAAAGAATGTTCTCAGAGAATTACAATATACAAAACAAATATCCCTCAAAAAACCCTCTGTTACACCTTCTTCCATTTTGCTAATCGGGCAACCCACTTTGAGGAGACCCACAGGGGAATCCAGACGGTCCGATCCGTAAGCAACAACAGAGAAAAAACTTTGAATGTCAAGGTGTACACAGATAAACAGAGAACAGAAGCGGAAGCACAGAGAAAAGAGGCAGGATCGCAAAAAATACCACAGAGGAGTCTAGGGTTTGAGGATTATACCAGAGCCGTCCCTCCCAGGCAGGGGAGGGGACGGACTTACTGTTTTTGGAGCTCGACGGGGGCGAGAGAGGCGCGGCCCTTACCGGCGGTGGGGTGAGTGAGATGGAGGCAAGGGGAGTGCCTCCGGCTAGACAAACCAGGCTCTGATACCACTATTGTGGTATTGCCTAGCCGGAGATTACACTGCTTGGTTCCCTAGCCTCTTGCGGTCTCACACACTCGCTACTCAAGTAGCAAGACCCACAAGAGCAAACAATCTATTACAATCAATTACAGAGAGTGCGAAGAACCGAAAAATTTCAAAGTATTTTCCCAGCAAAGTGTTCTTCCACAGAGGAAAGCCTCAGAGGGGTAGATCTTGTGGATCTACTTGCTTTCTTCACAGGCAGTGGACTAGTCTTAATTAAATCTGCACACACAGAGTCACAGAGAGTTAGAAACAGTGAGATAGAGTAACGAACAAACACCAGAAAAGAGATGAAGCAAGATAAAGGTGAAATCAGTAGGTAATCGGTGGGAAAAGTGCCTAAGGGACACGGCGGCTCAGATTTTCCCACGAGCGGCGGCGAAAGTGACTTCGGCGACTCAGAGACCCAGACCAAAGGGAGGGGATGGTGAGATGATCTCTCTCGAAGCACTCACAGCCCTTTCAACTCAGAGAGCAGCACAACCGACTACACTCATAGGCCAACAGGAATCACGGTCAGATTCCGGCCAGAGAAACCGAGATCGGCGGTAAGAAGCACAGAGAGAGAGAGAAAGAGCTTTTCAAATTAGGGTTTTGGATCAGAGTGAGGCTTACCATTGAGAGAGGAACTCTCTCGAATGTTATAGAGAATGAATCGACTTTGGAAAAGAGGAGCCGATTAGGTTAGATTAATGAGGGGGAGGTGAAGGGTCAATTAGGGTTAAGGGTTTTGGGCTTTCGGGTTTGGGCCACAGTAAAAGATAGACACATGGGCCAAATTAATTAAAGAGCAGTTGGGCCAACCCATAACAAACTCGATGAGAGAGAACTGACTGTTTCAGATTCTAGAGCCTCGGGTGGTGAGAGAGGGGTCTTTCGAGCAGCTCCAGGCGACAGCTAAACTGATAGAGAGATGTTTGCAGTCGAATCGGGAAGACAGGCCGACAATGAAGGAAATAGCTGCTGAACTTGAAATGTTAATGAAGAATTTGTGGACAAATAATCGATCGGTTAAGGAAGAAGCTGAGATTTTAGGATGTGATGATCTTTACAGTGCTCCAATTAGCCCCTACGACAGCACTCAAGAGTTTACCCGTCTACACAGTTGGAGCAGTAGCACAACTGAAGTTTAATTAATAAGAGTTTAGAATGCTTAATGTAATTTTGAGCTCTAACACAAGTCTAGCAATTTGTAATTTTGAATGAGTTCCATTTCTTTCTTTACGTTTTAATTTGTAAACATACTATTTGTTTTTAATTTTACAATTCAATTATATTCCCAGATTAATGTTTTTTTTGTGGTGTTAAGTTTTTCCTGAGGTTCTCTAGTCCACTCTATCAGCCTCATTATTGTAGATCCAAAAATCTGCATAGTTAAATAAAGAAATCATGAAGATGAAGATCACCAAAGGTGTTGGCAATTGATTGGGTTCCGAGCCAGACACCAAAATCAAAGAATAAGATAAAAAAACAAACAATTAAAAACAATGGAAGAATTGAAGTAAGGATGATGGTGATGCCATAATATCAAGTTTTTATAGTTTTAAAAAAATCAAGAATATATATATATATATATATATATATATATATATATATATATATGGATGTGATCTGGTGAGAACCAGTTCCTAGGTGGGAACTGAGAACCAATCCCATCCATCCATTCGAAAATATGGATGGTCCAGATTAAACAAATAAAGTGGAGGGGGGCGGTGACAATTTTGTAATTAAATTGAAAACTTTAAATTCACGCGTTTCATTAAGGGTAAAATTGGAAGAAAAAAAGTGACATCATCATGTTTTGAAAAAATTCTTAAAAACTTTAAATGATCATAATTTATTCGTTTTTAATCGGATTTACGCAAATCTTATATCAAATTAAAGCTCTTTTCATACTCTTTCATTTAAGATCCATATTGCATATGTTTATTTGAAAAAAATAGGTGAAAAATATATAAAATCATTTTTAGGCATAATTTTCGCATAGAGCAACCCCAGATTTATATTAGCATCTTGTATACAACATTTTAGCATGAAATATATAACATTTTAGCATATTGTGTAATACATTTTAGCGGGTGATATTATGAATATATTTCTAACAGTTTTATATAAACACCTACACCTATATAGATACTACAAAATGAAAAATACGAGTTGATGATAAAAAAGAAAAAAGAATGAGAAAGTGAAGCAACGAAGGAGATGACTGACAACTAAGAAAGAAAATGCGTAAATATTTCCCGAAACGAGATAAAGTTTATGAGAGCAAAATATGTGCTGCAATTCTAAGTGCAGACAGTAATATACAAATTTAGCCTCCCACTTCGCTCATTTTAGCCTCATTCATTTCTCATTTTAGCATGTGTTGATAAACAAAATATGGAACAGTGATTTCGTTGGAATGAAACACAATACACCCAATTTGGGGACAGTGAACCCTAATGAGAATCTCATAATTACTAATTGGGATCAGATGAGCCCTAATTGGAACGTAATAAATCTTAATTGGGAACGGTGAACCCTAGTGGAAAATGTTACATCAAATTTAGCCTCCCACTTCGCTCATTTTAGCCTCATTCATTTATCATTTTAGCATGTTCTGATAAACAAAATATGGAATGGTGATTTCATTGGAATAAAACGCAATACACCCTATTTGGGGACAGTGAACCCTAATGGGAATCTGATAATTACTAATTGGGATCAGATGAGTCCTAATTGAAACGTAATAAACCCTAATTAGGAACGGTGAACCATAGTGGAAAATGTCACATCAAATTTAGCCTCCTACTTCGCTCATTTTAGCCTCATTCATTTCTCATTTTAGCATGTTCTGATAAACAAATATTGAACGGTGATTTCATTGGAATGAAACGCAATACACCCTATTTGAGGACAGTGAACCCTAATGGGAATCTAATAATTACTAATTGGAACGTAATAAACCCTAATTGGGAATGGTGAACCCTAGTGGAAAATGTCACACCAAATTTAGCCTCCTACTTTGCTCATTTTAGCCTCATTCATTTCTCATTTTAGCATGTTCTGATAAACAAATTATGTAATGAGAATCTGACAACGTATATAACCTCATGCTTCTGTTATTTTAGCATTATATTTTAAACGGTATTATGATTAATAAAACTTAATAGTAATATAATTACCGCAAAGAAAATTTCATAAACACTTTTATTAAAAATCATATATATTCTTAAAAATGAATGTGTTGAAAATAATTCACAAGCATGGTAAAACATGATATTAAACTATGTCCAATCGCTATAATAACATCAAGCTGGACAATTCCTAGCATCATGATCTGACAACTTGTAGCAATTGCTGCACATTCTGAGTGGTTTGTTCTCCTTTCTCTTCCTTACCTCCTTCTTAGATACCAAACGACTGTCGCTACCTTTTATTTTAACTGGAATAGGTGGATGAACAACAACTTCAGAAGGGGCACGTAAACCGTAGAATTGCTCAAACATCATTATCTTGTTATGTGAAGTAGAACCCTCCATATCACCATGTGACTAATCTTACTACGGTCACTTGAAACAGAAGAAGCTGACACATTAAAATCAAACAATTATAAACTGAACAAGGTAAAATATAATAATACAATCACATCAAGAGATGTTCAAACACATAAATTGATTTTTAGCATTAGGTATGTACCATTCTAGCATCATGCAACATACATTTTAGCACCAAAGTATTCTAATATTTACATGGTGTCTGTAATATTGTGTAGCCGAGTCACAAAAACACACACACACACAAAAGAAAAAAATAAAAAAAAGCAAAGCATTGTTTGTATGACATGTTTCACAAAATGCAGTAGAAATAACATTAAACCAGCATGTTACGATGCTAAAACATATGTGACGACGGACTAAAATGAATACATTAACATGCTAAAACATATGTGACGACAGGCTAAAATGAATACATTAACATGCTAAAATAAAAAAAACAGATCAAATTAATGCATAGTCTGTATATTCTCGTACTAAACCCTAGGATTCATAACAATTAAAAAAAACTGATACATCACAAAACTGAACGAAACAGATCAAATTAGTCAAACATAAAAACGTAAATACAAAACCGTAATGAACTCCAATAGAACGAACTG